>JAULJL010000021.1:4857500-7282500 GCA_030761205.1 Fremontodendron californicum | reverse complement strand
AGAAAGATTGCCACAACAAAGAAAGAGGTGATTAAACGCTTCTTTTGGCCTCCATCTGATCTTCCCCTCATCCTTCTTTAGTAATACGATTATTCACAAAGTGTTTTCAAGTCATTTTTTCTATTCAAAATAAATCTGTTTTGTTGCTATCATTAGACTATTCAATAGAATGAATAACACAAATCACTTCAAAACTTGTCAGTAAGAAACACCTTAGATAACTGATCAAACCTGTAAACAGACAAGTAAAAACCATCAGGTAATTCTCTTTACAAGTTACTAAAGTTACTTCTTGTATGACCCTTTCAGAATAAAATCTTGAAATTCAAGTTTAAAATATGATATTACTATTACTTGAAATTGCCAATTACTCACTAACATGATGCAAGAGCATAACAGCAAAGCCAACCACTAATGAACTTGTTTCAGATCCATGTTAATAGTCAAAACCTATAGATAAAAACTAGGTTACATAATTAAAAAGAAAGGATAAGGAAAAAAAAGGAAAGAACAATGCTAAATTATGCTAACTGCCTACAGTTGTAACCAGTTGATTGACAACCAAGCAATGAAAAGGATTGATCCATGAAAAAGCACTAAAAAGCATGCAACTAATGCTCCTTTTCCACTGAATTGAAACAATGATAATCATGAAAACGACAGCTACTTAGTAACTCTAACGAACTAAATCAACAGATCTGATTCGAAAACTCAACCAAATCTAAATTTTTGCATTAAGAAAGCATCAAAACTAATTAAATTCAACCATAAAGAATCAAACTTTGATTCCGGAGGAAACAAAATTACTAACATTCTTGAAGTAAAGATAGCAAATTGAGATTGACCCATTAAAACTACAACAAAAACAAGCAAAACCCATAAATCAGATCCCCCATAAAAGAAAGGAAGCGAAATTTCAATGAAAAGCCAGAACTGTAATCACAAAAACAAGCTTAAAAGAAACAGAAGCTTACTGGGTTTCAATAAAAAAAATGAGTAAGTTTAACTGAGATCTAAGAAAAAGATGCTGTGGGTTTTATCCCTACATGAAGAACCAAAACAAAGCAAGAAGAGAGAGGGATTAGATCTCAACAATCTGCTTCGTTTTATTGTTTTTTCCTTTTTGGGTTTTGCTTTTTTGAGAGAGAAAGGAGGAAGGATTGAGGAGGTACCGTAGGTAGAATGTACTGTAGAGAGAGAGTGTCTGTGAGACACTGTTACGTCCAAAGGTTGTTGAAAGATCTATGTACGGATCTATCTATCCAAGATTGGATTTGAACATGACGCAAAAATGACTTTGGTTAATGCTTTTTCTTTTTAAGAATTTGGTATTTGATATTATTTTTTATTTTAGTTTATAAATAATTGTGATATTATATATTATTATATAAAGGGAAATGTGAATCGATGTCTAATGACATTAGTTAAGATGTTATTTATAGAAAAAATAAAAGATAATAAATGCATTATTTTTTTTTAAATTCAGTAAAAATAATGTATTAAATACAAAAAAAAATTCTAAAATGATAAATAAATAATCTACCTCTTTATAAAAGAAAATGATTTATTATAATAAAATTTTTCAATTATATATTATTATATAAAGGTACATGTACCTCTTGTTTGGATAGTAAAAATGATAAATATTATAAAATTTTATTATAATATTATATATTATTATATAAAGGTACATGTACCTCTTGTTTGGATAGTAAAAATAATGTATTAAATATAAAAAGGTTATAATTGAAAAATAATGTATTTTTAAAAAATTACTTCACATATGACATCATCTTTTCTATTTGAAAATAAACTACCCACATCATATAACTTTCTTTAAAAAAATATTATCCACACTTATATCAATAAATTATTTATTTTAAAATTTTTTTAACTTCCTTTGAAAAAAAAATTATCCACACTTATATCAATAAATTATTTATTTTAAAATATTTTTTAACTTATAATTTTTTTTTATTTTTTTCACCCACATTGTGGGTGTCCAATATCTAGTTATTATAAAAAGAATGTCTCAGTTGATGAATATATATATAAAAAAAAATCATTAAGTGTTAAAAATAATAATAATAATGTATTTTAATATTTTATATTATAATCTTTTTTTTAAAAATTACATATTTACTTCAAAAAAAAATACTCATTTTTTTAAAAAATTATCCACTAACAAAAATTACCCATTTTTTGACATTTATTTTTCTTAAAACATAATTTATTATTTTTTAAAAAATATATTTTTACTCACATGGTAAGTGTGTGGATACTAGTATTAATTATATAATTTTTGATTGAGTAAGTGTCACAAGTTAATTGACAAACTCAGTTAATGAAATTACATAAAAACTAAAATTAAAGCTATATAGTAATAAAATAAAATTAAAGATATTTATATTTTTTTAATTTTAAAAAATTAACTACCACTAAAAATAACTCATTTTTTAAAATATTTTTTAATTTAAAAAATAACTACCCATTAGAAAACTACAAATTTATTTTTTTAACTCTATGATTTTTTAAATATATTTTTTTTAAATATATTTTTTTCACAGACAAAGTGAATGTGATAAATTCTAGTTATATATAAAATCTCTTATTGAATTAAAGTATATATGTTATAATAATATAGTAAAAACAAAAGTAATAATAATAAAGTATGTGAAATTAAGATATATATGTTATTTCATTTTTTAAATATGAAAACATATTTGAAGAAAAACTACCCCATTCGTAAAACTATCATATTTTCTTTAACATAATTTTCATTTCTCTTTTAAAACATTTTTTTATTTTCAAAATACTCACATAATAAGTGATCATATTTTAGTTATATATAAAAATCTTTACTAAGTTGATGTCATACGTTAAGTCATAAGTAACACCAAATAGATAAAAAAAAAATCAATAATAATTAAATTTTGATACACCCTTTACGTGGATGAAAAAAAAAAGAAGTCATTGATGAATAAGTAACACCAAAATAGATAAAAAAAAAAAATCAATAATAATTAAATTTTAACACACCAATTACGTGGATGAAAAAATATTTTGAAAACAAAAGAAGTATTGACGAAGAAGTTAATTGATGAGTTGGATGGATAGTTTCTTTTAAATACATGTGAAACAAAACAAAAAATTTAAAAAGATATAAATATCCCTATTTAAATATTTTTATTATTATTTTATTTTAATTTTAAGTAATTTTATTAATTAAGTTGATATCATTTAATTCTTGACACTTCAAAAATTTTATATATAGTATAGATAATAATAATAATAATATATGAAAATAAAGTATATATGTTATTCAGTTTTTTTAAAGAAAAACACATTTAAAAAATTATTTATTTTTTAAAAAACTACCCTTTTTTTAGCATAATTTTTTTTTCTTTTAAAAAAGGCAGTACTGAGAAAAGAGATTTGCATTTAGCTTTTTGATTTAGACTTTGGAATGATGTTTAGTTTTTTCTTTTTCTTTTTTCTCTCTCAATGAGCAAAAGAATTTAATCTATGAAGTTTACTTTTCTCTCTTAAAATCGTTTATTTTCAAATTTTAATGATCTTTTTTATGATTAAAAATTGGAAAAAAATTTCATTTCCTCAACAAAATTAATTAGTTTCGAGATTTATCTTTTATTTGTATTTTGTTAATTCACTCAATTACAATCCATTTACCACTTTTTAAATTTATTTCAACATTGATGGTGTAACGCAATAATGATTAAATTTCTCTAATACAAAATTTGTAAAATACAGTGTTAATTGAACTTACTTTGCATAGATCATAAATTAAAAATAAAAATTCATTGATAAAAAAGTAGTTCATAGATAAATTAATGAATTAAGACATAGTTTATGATAAAAATGAAAGACTTCATGTTGATTTAAGAGTTGAATTCTTTGCTTCTGATTTATTATTTCTTTTTACTTTTTTGTTTGTTGAAGGAAGTAGAAATAAATTTTACTACTATTAAAAAAAAAATTTACCACTACTAAATAAATCAATAAAAGTTTTGAACTTGAAGGGGTAGGTAGATGTAGTTCACAGCACACCTCATGTATTATAAGAAAAAGAATGTATAGAATGTGACGTTTATACAATTTTTTAGTTATATGGTTTTTGATATTTTCAATCAAATTTTAAAAAATAGAAAAATAATGATAAAATCAGAATAATTACTTTTAATATTATTATAATACGAGGTTAGGATCTTAATAAACAATATCGGTGTTGATGGATTATAGTTGTTGAATTTAAGGTATTCAGTATTGTATCGATGGATGTATCATTTTATTTTGATACTGGTACGTATCGGTATCGATATCGGTGTGTTTCGACGTACCATTTCAGGTTTATCGATATTTTTAAAATATTTTTTCATATATCTATATATAACCTATTTTCAAGTTTTTTTAATAAAATATATATTATATACACATACAAATATACATCCATTACATGCATATATATATGTTTTTATGCAAATATAAATTTTAAATATTTAATATCTAAAATTTTTAAATATCAAATAAGTAAAATAAATATTAAAAAAATAGTAAATTATGATTAATTATGTTCAATAGCTTAATTTAATGAACATATTTTATTTTTAAATGTAATTATGAAGAAAAAAAATGATCATGACACAAAAAATATTGAAATTTGTTTAAAAAATCAAATAAGTAATTTTTTTTATAAAAAAATTTTAAAAATCAAAATCTTGTACCAACCGGTACGAGCCGGTACGTACCGGTACTGACATGTATTGACTGGTACAGGCTGGTACGACAGGTACGGGTGGGTACAAAAATCGAAACGATACGAGACTGATACCGTTTCGGTTTAACTTAAAAACGGTACGTATCGACCAGTACCTGTACGGTACGGTACCGACCACATTGGTTGAATCCCACCTTGGCTTGGGTGGTCATCATCATCATCAACAGTGATTAAAAATTTGATCGGATTGATCGGTTAAATCATTTGAATCAAAAATTGATAGTTTACTCGGTTCGATATTATATATAAAATTAGATTTTTTTTTAACTCGTGAAAAATCTTTAACCGGTAAAAATTAGGATAAAACCGATAAAAAATTGTTTTTATTTTTTTCAATTTTTTTTTGTAAATGATGAGACTTAAATCCTTAACCTCTTGGTTAAATATTAAAGATCATACCATTAAACAAAATACATATTCTTATTAATTAATTATTATATTTATTAATTATTTAATATTAAAATTATTTTTTTATATATTTAAAAGTATTTTGATCAAACTGGTCGATCCGATTGAAAATCGAAAATCTAATCAGTTTGATTTTCAATTCAATTTTTTTTAAGTTTGTATTCAGATCAAATCGATCGTAGAATTAACAATTTTTTTAATATAAAAATACAAATATATATTTTTTTGTAAATTATCAAAAATTTAACCAAACTCACATGTTAAATTATTATTATATTATTACTTTATTATATAAGAAATTGGCCCCACCAAGTCAATTAAATCAGCTTCTGCAAGTTGTAGCCTTATTTTTATTTTTGTAATTTCACAATTGCATCTAAAAATATTGTGGGCTTTCTGCCGTGTGAAAGGACGGTCTTCCCATTGCTTTGCTTACTTGGCTGCCAATTGCCATGTTTGGAAACTACCCAAGAATATTTTCAAAAATAAAGGGAAAGAGAAGCTTGCATATGGAATATGGTAAGTTGGTAACATTAAATAAGTGCATATTTACTCATTTCCTTCTTTTAATTAGTGTTAAAAAAAATAAAAACAGATCGATTGGTCGGACTAATTCAATTGAAAATCAGAGATTTATTTGATTCGATGCATATTAAAGAATCGATAATTTAATGAACCAATAAAACACTAATTTTAAGTTAAATTTATTGTTTTTTATAAGTGATCAGATTTAAACTTTTAACCTTTAGTTATATATTAAAGATCATACTATTAAGTAAAATGCATATTTTTATTAACTATTTACTATATCTAATATTTAATTTATTTTTTAATTAAATCACCTAATATGATTGAAAGTTTCACCGATTTGACCTCCGTCCGATTTTGTATTTATTGCTATTAATTCATATTTCAGTTTTATCTACTTTAGTCTCAATTCTTATTTATTTATATATATATATATATATTTATAGGGTGTGATTATGTTTCGATGGGTGATGCCTAGGGGGTGTAATCGAATTTTGCCGAACTGACCTCAGGTTGTAAAAAGTTTGAACTCGACTCGAAACTCTGTTCGAACTTGATCGAGTTTCACTTTTAAAACTCGAGACGATTTGAGATATATAAAAATCGAACTGCTCAATTAGGCTTATTTACCTAATAAAAAATGAGTTTGATTCCCATGCTAACTCAATTATTTGTGCTCGAGTTCGAATTGAGATTTTTCAATACTAATTAAAAATATATAAAAAAAAATTCGATTAGGCTTGTGAGCTACTCGAGTCAAGCATTAGGATACTCGAATTCAGCTCACTCGATAACTCGAGCTCGACTCAATAATAACCAAACCGAATTCAAATTTTTTTCAAACTGAATTCGAGTAGCTTGCAAACACAAATATCTCGTTTACACCGTATGCCAAGCAATGAGAACTGCACTCCACTCCCATCAACCTCTCCCTCAAGAGAACAATGAAGAAAGGAAATTGATCGGAAGTGTAGTGCAGTGGAGAGCATTTCCACTACATCCAAACATGCCCTAAAAAAGCAGAATCAAAAATTTAAGGAACGTTACATTCTCCCATTAACAAACTTTTAATATTTCAAATTTTCCCTAAAGAATAATTGCATTCCAACCCCCAAGAATTTTTAAAACCATGTTTTGACTATAATATTTCAAGACTTGTGCAATTCAATCCTGAAAATATTCAATTACACCATTGACTTCATGACTTCACTAAATTATGTGATTTAACATTGAAATTGCTCACTTATATTTTTCAATAATATCATGCCATATATGACAAGGTTGCTCCCAATAATTAGTTCTTCAATTATTGTTTGGTAATAGTACTAATCATTTATTATCAATACATGTGAGAATATACATATGAAATCTAACGATTTTTGCCATATTGAACATTCTATTGATGGCAAAGCTTATAAAGCTTTATTCGATAATCTTATTGTCTAATGTTTATCATTGATTAATGATATCATATTGAACAATAAATCTCTTATTACCTTGAATACCCCCAACTTTACATGATCGCCTCCTTGAAATTGCAATTTGCATTTGATTAGCTTGTATTATGTAGTCATGCTACATTATCAAGCATGAACAATCTTGGCGATAGCCATTTTACTCTTTTACTATATCATGACAATTATCTTTAATGACAAGTAGCTTTATAAAAGCAAAAATATCTACATTTATCTCAATCGTTGTTATCCACTTTTAATATTGTTGCACAAAGTGCCTATACGTGCATGATTTGTTAAACTTCAATGCCTCATCCTATTACTTGCCTTTTATTGTTGGCCTTGGCTATAATAACCCTTATCGTCGAGAACACGGTGAATGATCCATAGACAGGATGAGATGATACATGAAACTGTATGCCATAAGATCTTGGTCGTTTTTAACACTGGGTAGTATACTCAAGCGAAGAGCAACAAACTTGCACTAGCAGGAGAAGAGACACTTAAGCATAATGACCCACATTCAGGCGAGAAAATATCTTCAGATGTTTTATGATTTCTTTGAATTATGCTCTCACATGAAATCACTTGAAACTACATTATTTCATAAAAATCCTCAGGATAAAAGCTTTCTCAAGCATATTATCTCGCATGGAACTTTCTCAAGCTCTTCGAAGCACACCAACCACATTATTTATTTGAAAACATCTCGTGAGTTATATCATCTCCTATAAAGCTCTTACTCGCTAAGACCATGCGTCCAACAAGATATTATTTTATGATTCCTTCAAACTATGCTCTCACATGGAATCACTTGAGACTACATTATCTCATAAAAGCTCTCAAGATAGAAGCTTTCTTAAGCATATTATCTCGCATGAAACTTTCTCAAGTTCTTCGAAGCGTATCAACCACATTATTTATTTGAAAACATCTCTGAGTTATATCATTTCCTATAAAGCTTTTACTCGCCAAGACCCTATGCTCAGCAGGATATGCATCACCATTTAAATAAAGCATGTGAAGCTACATATTCTTATATTGAGCTTTTCCGAATCATGTTATTTCATAGTAAAGCTATATAGACACTCGGAACATATCTTGGATATTCTAAGCTTATCACAATATTTGAAAGGCATTTATCTAGATCTACATTCTAGTTAATCAAGGCATTTTACACATACAATGGAATCTATCTCAAGCCCTTATCAAGGTATTTCGAGCATACAACGGGAACTATTTCAAGCCCATTTGAATTTATCTAAATGGAAGCCATGCATATGTCTGAATTCCTTACAAAGACGAGCTAGTTAAGGCAAGTACTATTTCTTATAAGCTGTCCAGCTCTACAAAACAAGGCAAGTGCTAGAACTCTATATCCGTATATAGTTTCTTTCGATTGGTATGAATTTTATTGAATACTTACAATCAAATGTGATTATTAACATGCCATTGCTAGTTTAGTCTACAAACATGTCATCACATATATTTTTATGTAATTCTACATATATTTCGATGATGGATAAAAGTGGGATAGTGATAGAGAAATGTGATAAAACCAATACATGTGAGGAATCATTCAATCCTCCTGGACTAAATTGCTTGTATATTACAATTCCCATGGATAAAGCAACTTGTTTGAATATATGAGTTTACCTTAAATGATGAATCCAAAAAGTGATCATCCATGAGCATACATGAAATGCTTATAGAAATCAAACATATTATAAGTTATAATACAATAAAGTGTGCTTACTTGCATCAAGCATAAATTGTTGAAAAATAGCTATACGTAAATTACCTATGATTTGTTCATGCATAGTTCATGTGTATAATCAGTATACAATAGAAGTCGATTATATCATACATAATTCACAAGCACAATTGGTGTGCAATAAGAGTTGATTCAATTGCTTGCAATTATCACTTCCAAGTAGTAAATTATCTTGTACATGACTTGAGAACACGCAACGAATTGGCATAACGTATCTCATGCTTTAAACACACAGCATTGGTAAATGCAGTTAGTCTTACAATATTATAATATCACTAATGCTTGAACTTGAATATGTTCTTTAATTCAAAAGCTTAGATACTTTTACAGGACATCTCCATTACTTTATAAAGTGAGCATTCAGCCTCTTCAAGCTCTCTTATGTTAGTATATGCCCTAGAGCCAATCAGATTGGATAAGGGATATACAATTAATAAAGCAAACCCATCACTATACATTAGTGATACAAGGTTTTCCTTCATGTTAGTTCGATAATAAAGAGTTATTAAGTACTAATCGGATGAAGCCCATGGAACATAATGGCCTTGCAAAGGAATTATAAGGAGTTATAATTGTGAGATCCTTATGCATCAAAGCCTTGTTCATCAAACTGTTCCTGGCCATCGTATTGCCAACACGAGGCATTGGCAATGCTCAAAGACTAGTATATGTTAAGCCTTCTTGCTTATGAAGTAAGCAACCGATCTCATAGGTTGAAGTATGAGGGATACTTGGGATAACATATAAGTGATAGTCTGTTGAACAAGTTCACTAAACATGGCTCGCTATGAGAACTCCATTTGATATTGTCACTCTAGTGTCTATGGAAAAGTTCTCACGTGCCAGTCGTGTAATTAGTCCTCTGACTTGTGATACCATGTCATCTTGTATGGAGAGTGTCATACTTTGATTCCATCAGGAACGGGTGCCAAAAAAAGATGTTATGGTAGCGTGGTTTTGGGTATGACATGAATCATGCAAAGATAGATGAGTGATCTAGAGAGGATTCACCACTCCATGTGACATCGGAGACATATCTCATCTGTTCTTGGTTTCAGTTAACTTGATAAAGTCTTTGGCCAAAGCATGATGGATTTGAGAGAAATCGTTTCTCTAAATTCATAAGGTTAATCATAAGCTACAGGAACTAATATGGATTGAACATGAGTAGACACTGCACCATGCTCATGGGTTGTCCGAGATATTTGGTGAAAGGACCGTATTACACTGATAGGCTGGTTACCGAAAGGTTTCAAAGAGGTCGCTTTGACTTCTCAACATTTGGGTGGTCATGATGCGTTGCTAGATCCCGCTCTTGATCTATAAGTATATGTTAATGATATTAACTTATACGCATTGCCAACATGTTAGGAACCTAATAGGTCACACACAATAGGACGAATATATTGGATTAAACTTGGGATTTGATTAAGTAAGACTTAATTGAATAAGATCCAATTAAGAAAGGTTAAGACATAACTTGGATTTATGAAATCCAAATAAATATGTCTTAACAAGACAATGTGAATAAACTTGTCTTAAGTAAACTGTCTAAATGTAGACATGTCTTAAGATAAGTTGTCCTAGCTGAAAAATTTAAGTTGTCCGAAGTGAGAAAAAGTTTCTTATATTCGAGAAGTTTGATTGTGAATCAAATTTTATCAACTCATATTTAACTAAACCAAACCTGAACATTATAAGGGATGTATTCAGCCAAACATACAAAGGATTAGTAGTTGACTAGTACTTGGTAACTTAAAGAGTAAGAATTTCTCTTTAAGAAAGAGTTTTAAATAAAATTAAAACTCCATTACTCGTTTCCTTTGATAGTGGTCGGCCATAGTAAATGCCTTTGAGAAAGGATTTTATTTTTGGCAATTGTAGGTTTAGAGTGTTTTTAAGAAAGGAAAAAAAAAGTGTTTTCTTTTCATGTAAAAACACTAGAGTTCGGCTAACACAAAAAAAGGGAGTAGCCGCACCTTCCTAATTACAATTAGCTTGACCTTTTCAAACCTAAAATTAAATACAAAGAATTGGTTCTTGTTGGATTTTCGATAAAGAAGAAAAGAAGCAGCCGGGCCTCTTGCTTTTCCTTCTTCCTTATTTTGTTTTTCTTCTAAAAACCGAAACATATAGAATTGTTCTTATGGTGATTCTGGTCTTGAGAGAAAAATAGTTCTTCTCTTGGTGAGAAACAACAAGTGATCGATTAAGAAGAAATGTGCACCAACCACACCTCTCTTTCTTGCATTTTTCTTGTCTTGCCCGAACTACTGCTTGCCTCTTGTGGTTTTCAGTCTTGAAAGAAATTCTAAGAAGAGGACCCTTTGATTGTGATCAAGAGATCATCCCGCTAGCACAGGTGAATCCCTGAGCCTTGCGAAGGTTCCAATAGCCGTTCGTGTTGATCAACGTTAGAGACAATACACTTGAGTTGCTTGTGGCTTCGAAGAGAACGTGAGCTGATCATCCAGTTAATGCGTTCGTGCAGGGAATGAAAGACTCGGGATTATGATATCTTGAGTAGGTATGAACTCTAAAACATATGGGTGATTTAATGTTTTAATTGTTTTAAACCCATGTAAATCGAAATCCATAGATCCTAAGGGATCCGGGTGCTTCTATGTTTCCTTCCGCTGCGTTTACTTTGATACTTTTGTATTAGCAAGAGCCCAGATTTCCCAACATCTTATGTGTTCACGCACGTGTTCTCATCTTGCGATACCGTGTAACACGCTCAACAGCCCTTTCAGGCTCTCTTATGCGTTCATGCACGTGTGCTTGTCTCGCGACACCGTGTAACACACTCAACAGCCTCTAACTGGCTCTCTTATGCGTTCACGCACATGTGCTCGCCTCGCGACACCATGTAACATGCTCAACAACCTCTTCAGGCTCTCTTATGCATTCACGCACGTGTACTCGTCTTGCGATACCATGTAACACGCTCAACAGCCTCTAACTGGCTCTCTTATGCGTTCACACACGTGTGCTCGTCTCGCGACACCGTGTAACACGCTCAACAGCATCTTCAGGCTCTCTTATGCGTTCATGCATGTGTACTCGTCTCGCAATATCGTGTAACATGCTCAACAGTCTCTAACTGTCTCTTTTATGCATTCACGCACGTGTGCTTGCCTCGCGACACCGTGTAACACGCTCAACAGCCTCTTCAGGCTCTCTTATGCGTTTAAGCACGTGTACTCGTCTTGCGATACAGTGTAACACGCTCAACAGCCTATTCAGGCTCTCTTATGCATTCACGCACGTGTACTCGTCTTGTTATACCGTGTAACACGCTCAACAGCCTCTAATTGGCTCTTTTGTGCGTTCACGCACGTGTGCTCGCCTCGCGACTCCGTGTAACACGCTCAACAGCGTGTAACTAGCTCTCTTATGCGTTCACGCACGTGTGGTCGCCTCGCGACACCGTGTAACACGCTCAACAGCCTCTTCAGACGCTCTTATGGGTTCACACACGTGTACTCGTCTTGTGATACTGTGTAATATGTTCAACGGCCTTTTCAGGCTCAACAGCCTCTTCAGGCTCCAACTGCCTCTTTAGGCATTTCTACGCGTTAGCGCATGCGTGCTCGCCCTACGACACCATATAACATGCTCAACAGTCTCTTCAAGCTTTAACTGCCTCTTTAGGACCTTTTATGCGGTAGCGCATACATGCTCGCCAAATGCATATAAGCGAGTAATTCAGGTTACAACGCGTACATACTCGTCGATTGCATGCAAATCCAAGCTCCAAAGTTTGAACTTCTCGTCTAACACAAATGACCATTTATCGATCAAAATTTTTAAACAAACTTCATTGCATAATAACAACAATTGCACAACAATTAATGACAACTCAAAAGTTGATCTACTCGCCAATGCGACCTTATAAATGGCCAACAGTCGCGTGCCTGAACAAATACCAATGACGAGCATAATTCACTCGACAAATATTGCAAAAGGCTCAAAGATGGTCACTTTATAACCACCTTCGCACTTGGGGGGCAATTGTTATACCCATAAAGACTAGGGATGGCAAAACCCGATCCGACCGATGGATTTCGCACCGATCCGCTCCGAATGGAGAGGTTTTTTTTTTCGGAGCGGGGTGGAGCGGAGCGGTTTTGGTAAATGCTTGCTCCACTCTGCCCCGCCCTGACTTTTGAAATTACTATTTTATCCTTTAAAATATTTTATATTTTTCCTTATATTTTTAATATATATTAGATATATATAGTAAAATCATATATATACTAATATTTTATATCTATACTTTTAGTATATATGTATTATATATATTATATTAAAGATTTTTATATACTAAAATTATGTTCATGAATAAATTATAATATAATTTTTTACTATATTAAGTTAAAAATAATTAATATAAATTGGGGTGTAGCAGAGTGGAGCACCGTGGAGCGGTTATGGATGTAACCGACATCCATGGATGTGGATGTTTTCAACATCCATGCAAGAGTGGGGTGGAGGTGGATAAGGCAATATCCGCCCCCGCCCCGCTCCATTGCCATCCCTAATAAAGACCCTAAGGCTATTTAGTAATTACACTACTTTATGCTTTATATATAAGATGAGCCTCTATAGAGGCAAAGGGAGGTAATAATTTCTCTACACTCTCTTCTTTATTTATTTAAATTGTCTATCTCAACTTATTGAGCTATCACTGACTTGAGTGTCGGAGCGTGCGCCGGAGTACCAACTCCGACGCTCCTGACCATCCTTATTTTGCAGGTTTTCTCATCAAACGACCACGATTAATTCTAAAGCGGACAAAATTGTGAGGACAGTCTTCACCTTCAAAGCGAACAATACCTCATAGTGGGCGTGGGCTGAATTAAGACGGCCACCCCCTCAACTAGTGAGATGCCTTTTCTCAAAGGACAAAACCGTGAGGTCGATCTTTAGACCTCCAAAGCGGATAATATCTCATAGCGAGCGCAGTCTAGCAATTCTTGCATCAACAAACTCATTTTATTATCTATTGATCGTGATCGAAAGAAAATCGATAACCATCGAGATTCATAATAGTAATGTAAATAGGGGTGAGCATTCGATCGATTTGATTCTAAAATTTTGAAAATCGATTAAATCAAATAAACTTATAAAATTGACCGAATCAATCGAAAAAGAATCCTAAAACCGAAATTGACTTAATTCGGTTGGTTTGATCGGTTTAATCGGTTTTAACTATTTAACAAATAAATTATTTATTGTATATTACATAGTATATAATATATAATATAAATGATTTATTATATAATATATAATATATAATTTTAAATTATAATATAAATATATTTTATTTATATTAAATATAAAAAAAAATTAAAAGGGTCGGTTAGTTCGTTCTATCCGGTTATCAATTTTAAAAATCGATAACTGATCGAACTAACCAAATAAACCGTTTTTCATAATTAATTAATTTCAAAACCAAATAAACCGAATTGAATTAACCAAATTTAATCGATTTGGTCAGTTAAATCGATTCAAACCGATTAACGCTCACCCATAAATGTAAAGTTTCCAAGGAACAACACCCTAGCGATTAAGACCTCAAACTTTAATGGGAGGTCTTGCGTTCAGAATTTTAGATTCATGAAATGAGATTTATGAGATGAAAAACTTTTATCGTGTTGTTCAAAATCGTATTTATTAAAACAATAGAAACTATTTAAAAGTATATATTTACAACATATTATCAATGTTTAAAAAACTGGATCGAAAGTCAAACTGGTGAGATTTTCGATCATCGATTCAATCGGTCCGATTGAATTGGATGGTTTAACTGAAAAAGAATTTAAACATTAAATAAGTAATTTTAATATTAAATAAATATTAAATATATTAAATACTTAATAAAAATATGTATTTGACTAAATAATATGGTTTTTAATATAAATCTAAGAGGTTAAAGATTTAAATCTCATCACATGCAATAATCTTTTTTAAAAAATTAAAAAAAAAAGCTCAAAATTGATTTTTTCTGATTTTTTTTCGGTTCAACCTATTTTTCACTGCTTCCATTAATTTTCGATTCTATAATATATACCGAACCAAATTGGCTTTCTATTCTCAAATCTCAATTGAACCGGTTCAACTGATCAATCCAATTTTTTCAAAACTACTATCGTTAATTTTCAAGTTTGTGTTTATAATAAAATTATTACATTTGAGAAGTTACTATCCAATGAAAGAGTGTAAAAAGGCTACTATCCAAATAACTATACCTAACATTCCTCAAATCCTTTTAATTGGTGATTGTTTATATATATGTTTTATGGATTTATATTTGACAGAGTATGAATCTTACACTGTCAGTGAACCAAACGATGTCACTTCATTAAAAATAAAGTTATTTATATTTATTTTATAAAGTTTTAATTAAATAACATCATCTGGTTCACCGACAATATATAGATATATACATTGTTAATATATCAAATACAAACTCATATTTTGTTTAGATGATCGATGAAAGTTCGTACCCAAATAAAGTAATAGTCAATTGTTAGATCCCATTTATAGTCCTTGATACTAATACAAGCTGTGATGTTTATGTTTTTGACAATTTTTGCTTCATTAGGTGGTAAACTGATACTAGCTTTTTTGACTACAAATATAAAATTAAAAATTAAAATATTATACAAAATAAGATAAGATACGAAAAAATAATATAAAAATGATATAAATACACGAACGTATTAAAATTTATATAATACAATTATTGATGTATCACAATTTATATAAATATATAATATTTTAAACATGATTTATAATATGTGAAAATATACGAATACGATACGAATATATGGATTGACAAATCTAATTAATGAAACTCTTGACGTATTATGATTTATAAGTAATTAATTCACAGTATTTCCTTATGTCTAGTTGAACTCCATAATCCCACTTACTTTATATTCTTGTTTTTCGTTGATTGATTGAAATTAAAAGTATCCATGAGAGACGGGTAACTTCAGTTGACATCTTTAAAAGTTTGTATAAAATATAATCCAACTCATTTATTTAAATTCATTTAATTTGAATTTATTATTAATATATTAATATTTTAAAATTAAAATTAAATAAAATTAATTAGTTAATAATAAAATATTATCACGGCTTAGTTGGTTGAGTTTGAAAATTTTTGTCCAAACCTAAGCTCGTAAGCCAACCACCCATTTGACCTATGAACAAATTTAATTGAAATAAAAATTTAAATTTTGAGAGTAATGTTTTTTAGAAGGGATGTAAAAGTTATTTATTGATCATACATACATATGTCTTTCTTCTTCTTTTTTCCATTTTTATAAGAATACTTAACCATCAATTTATATGCAAATGGTTTGAAAAAAAAAAAAAAGGAATGTAACAATTCTAATGGCCTAAGCTCCAATGTTTTAGTCCAGTAAAACAAAATGAATGAGAGAAAGATTATGAAATGGCAATGCCTCAATAGCAAATATCATCATTTTAATTAAAAAACTTAGTTCAAAGGTTAGTTTACTTCATACAAATTATCAATGGATAATTTTCTAATATATACTAAGAATGTGGAGATTCAAACTTTTAAACTATTTTAAATAAGTCTTTATATTTTTATTGTAATCAAATAAATTTTTATCTTTTGATTTGTACTTAAATAAACCCTTATTTCAAATGAAATATTGATTTATGTTAAGGATTTATTTAAGTATAAATTAAAGCTTAGTGGCTTATTTGGATACAAGTTAAAGGTTTATTTGGATACAAATTAAAGGTTAAGGGTGTATTTAAATACAAATTAAAGATTAAGGGTTTATTTTGGTGTAATAAAAGTATAAGAGCATATCTAAATAAAACAGTAAAATTATTATTATTATTATTATTTTAAGCAACTTAATTTTATTAAATAATAAAAAATATACACTAATTATTAAATCAAATGCTCGTATATGATTTGAACTGTCAAGACTCAAAATTTAAATGGCCAAGCTTAGCCCAAATTCTAGACCATGTACAAAAGTTGGGGTCTAGGATTTGGTTTTGGTTTTTCTTTTGGACTTCCAAGCCCAGACTTTTTAATTAGTGCTATAGTTTAACAAGATAATTGGGGTACTTCTATTATTCTAATAATTAATAATTAGATCTTGTAATTCATGTTTGTGTGTCGTGTTTCATGTGCTGACATTAACACGAAATAAATTAATAAACGTGTCAAAATTTTAAATTAAAATATGATACGTGTATTAAATGTATCATGTTAATTATATTATATTTATATTTATTAAATATACCGTGTTCATAATTAAAAAATAATATAATTAACATGATACATTTAACTAGTATAATTAATATAATTAACATGATACACTTAATTTCGTGTCGTATTCAAAATTATTAGATCTAACTAGTATTATAATTAAAAAAATTAAGATGATTATACCATTCTTAATAGCTAAAGCACAGTTAAAGTCAAGTGGCTAACAACGTTAATCTTACATGATAGAAAACATATGTTTCTTTAACTCTCAAATAATTATTTTCATTTTCATCAAATGCAAATGCAAATGCAAAATGCAAGGCAGTTGATTAATAATCTTTGAATTAGTTAAAGATGATGTGAAAACAGGCAAGAGAAAGAAAGATCACAATCCCTAAAAGCAAGTGGGACACTTGTGGAAATGGAATAATTTTTTTAGAACACTTTTTTAAAATTGTTATATTAAATAATTTATTCTTTTAATATTTAATACAATAATATTATTATAAAAATATTTTAAGTGAATTGATAAAAATTTTGCAATGATAAAAAAGGCTCTTGAATACGAGTCTCTCCATCCATTGAAATAAACGTGAAAATGAACATGTGATTAATTCAATTGATTCATATAATTATTTTTATAATGTGATATTTAACAAATTTAAAATTCAAATCTCAATATTTGTAATCATTCACTTATTTATAACTACGATCTTTTTTTAAAAAAACATGAAAATGCAACTTAATTATCGAAAATAATCCACGAATGTGGGTTAGCCCTAGAGATATTCATGAGCCGAGTCAGGTTTAAGTATAGTATCAACACCATATATATTTGTCCAAGTCCGGTCCGACCCGAAAATGGACTTCAAATTCTGCCTAAACCAATCCATATTTGTAAATGAATTGTCGCCCATATTTTAAAAAAAAATTAACAAATATATTATTTTTTATTTAATTTTTATTAAGTTCTAAAACATAAATAATTTAATATATTTTTAAATGTTTATACTATACTATAATATCATATATATTTATTTTTTATATTATATAAATTACATAATAAATATAAATATAAAAATTATATATTATATACATGAGAAACGGATCGAATTGGACCAGACTAAGATTTTGATTATTGAAATCAAAGTTCGACTCATTTTTTAAACAAATTTTAATTTTTTTTTTACTAAACTTATATTTTGAATTTAATATTTTTATTTAAAATTTTTCAAATATCGATTTTTTAAATTTAAATGAATAACTAAATCTTTGAAAAAGGTTATGATGGTTGGAGTAATAACAAAACCATCAACTGTTTCAATAGTATCAGAAAATTACTTGACCATATATCAAAAAAAAAAAAAAAAATTTACTTGACCTCTAGAGACATATGATTGGCAAGTCAAGTTGACAAAACTTCTTTTTATATTATCCATGGCCCCACATTATCAACGGCCACAATTCAACCACGTGTCAGAATCAGATAGGAGATGATAAGGGAGTGGGTGAAGGCAAAGGGGACATGAATGACAAGATAACACGTGCGAGGGGTCAGCACTCAGCAGGCCGTACTGATACTCAGTGGGGTACACACGTGTACATTATTATTGTTATTTGTAGAAGTGGAAGCTGGCTGTCAATCCAACTGGAATGGAAGGGAATGCCACAATTTCGTACCCTTTTCATTTTTAGAAAATTTCCTTTTTATTGTTTTTTAAAGACTCTTACATGAATGAATTATAATATTTATATGTATACCTTTTTACCGATTGATTATCTGTCTAATTCGATAAATTCAGCTTAATTACATTGAGTTTGAAATAAATTTTTATAATTTTTATAATTTGATGAATTTGATTTAATTTTATTATTTAATTAATAAAAAATATTTTTTTTAAATTTAATTATAAAATATATATTTTATAATATTTTAATATATTTTAAACAGTAAAAAAAATATTATTCAAGTTTGATATGATACGACCTGACTCAACTTATTAATACCTTTAATTGCTTGCTTGACAAATACAAAATCTCTTTAAATGACTTTTACATTTATCATGTAATATAATTATAAAGAAAATCAAGTTGTAGAACAAACACTGTAAAGAATCAAATTGGAGTTAACCATCAGTCTTCCCAATTCTCACACACACACACATATATATATATATATATATATATATGATTTTGGAAATATCACTTTTTCGCCAAAAGAAGTCTTCAAATGGGACCTTTCTTTTATTTTTATGTATTGAATTTTATTAACGAATGCTTTAAAAGTAGAGATGTTTATAGGTAGGATCGGATTTATATTTAGCATCAATATCATATATATAATTATTCAAACTCGGTTCGACCTGAAATATGAGTCTCAAGTTTTGTTTAAGCCCGCTCATATTTAAAAATAGATAGTTTAAACCCGTTTAGACCCGTTCATATTATTTTTTTTATTTTTTTATTTAAAAAAATATGTTATTTTTTGTTTAATCTTTAGTAATTATGTATATATATATATATTTTATTAAGTTCTTAAACATGAATAATTTAATATATTTTTTAATATTTACACTATAATATTATATATATATAATCTTTATATGATAAAAATTACATAATATATATAAAAATAAAAATTATATATTATATAATTGAAAAACGGGTCGGACAAGACTTGGGCCTTGAATATTAGAGCCAAGGCCTGACCCATTTTATTTTTCGAACCTAATATTTTTGTTCAAGCCCTCCTAAATATCAAGCGGGCCTTCGAACTTGGACGGATAATCCGATCCTTAAACAGGTCTATTTAAAAGCACTTTTGAAAATTATTATACATAAAAATATCTTTATTTAATATATTAAAAATGATGATGATCACTTTTGAATTTAATATAATTTCCAAATTCTCTTGCTTGCATTACCAAAGTTCAACTTTAGCTGTCTTTGAATCTTGAAGAACCCATCTTTTCCTACAATTAAATCTCTACGTCTTGCCTCTTTGCTTTTGGATGCTTAATTAAGGACTCTTGCGTCTTGCCAATATCTCTTTTCTTTTTATAAGCATTTCAAAAAAATTGAAACCCGAGCCTAAAACAATATTTAATTAATAAAAATAATTTTTATTTAATTTAATTCTAAAAAATATTTATCAAACACATTGAAAGAATAAAATTATATAAAATTTTAATGATTTAATTTTTTTTTAATGATTTATCAAACACACCCTTAAGTTGAACCGAAAGGGATAAGTACTTATAGAAATTACAAAGGAATTAAGGTTAAAATCGATGGTTAGATTGACTTAATTAATAACTAATTAAGAGATATGGTATAGACTCCTTTTTTACTTGAATATATTATGCTATTGCTATCAAAGTTGAACTCAGCAAGAGAGGTCTTATTGTTAATGGTTCGACTCTGTGTCCACTATGCAATCTGATGCCTGAAACTATTGAGCATCTGTTTTTTACATGCAGAGTCTCATGGTTTGTGTGGGCCCATTGCTATCTTTCTTGGGGCATATCTTGGTCCACGTCAAGGAGTGCCGTGGGTTTTTTTCTTGCGTGGCAGCATGCATTCCCAGCGAATCATTGCAGCAAATTGTAGAGAATGATTTTTTTTGTTGCACTATGGTCTATTTGGTTGCACAGGAATGATATTGTTTTTAATAGGAAAAATGTTGTTGTTTGGCAGTTACTGGACTCCATTAGACTCAGACTCGCTTTGTGGTCCAAGGCTAAGTGGCCTTGTGAGGAAGGGCTGTTTTCGCAGTTCAAGTGGTCACCTGCTATTTGTCGATTGAAGAGGGAAATGAAAGTTGGCATTGATATAACTTGGAATAAGCCACCTGCCGGCTGCCTTAAGTTCAACGTCGATGGTTCGGCGCGTGGTAATCCCGGTCCTGCGGGGATTGGCGGTATTATGCGCGACAATCAAGGTATGGTGAAAGCAGTTTTTTCTAAATCTATCGGTTCTGCTAAGGCATATGAGGCTGAATTAAGGGCCGTCAAAGAAGCCTTCCTCATTTTTGGTGCTTCGTCTTGGGCGCTATCGCATAAACTTATAATTGAATGTGATTGCCAGATGGTTGTTGCTTGGGTTAAGAATCCGAGTAGAGCCCCATGGCGGATTTCGCGAAGTATAAGGGCTATAGAGTTTGTACGAACTGCGGTTCAGAAATGGGAAATTGTTCATATTTTGAGGGAGGCTAATGGTGAGGCTGATAAGCTAGCCAAATCTGGTGTAAATAGGGTGTCAGATTTGTTGTTTTATAGTCCTTAGTTTTGTCTGCAGCATGCTGTTAAAGGACACTTTTATTATTCATCTGTTAAAGGGTGTCAGATCTGTTGTTTTTTGGTTTGTAATAAGGACATCTTCTTAATTGCAATAAATCATGCTTTTCAAAAAATATTATGCTATTGGAATCACTGACATCTTCCGAAAGTTTGTTTTTATAATTATACACTCATTGATGTTGCCCTCAAAATGCACTATATATTTGATATTAATTGAAAGTAGATCGAAGATATATATGACATATATTTTAGACGGCTAGAAAGCTTGGAAATGAGAAACTAATTTTTAAACGCCTGAAAATAAGGTAATTAATTGATAATGGCATTCCGTGTATTTGTGTTGAGTTCGTATTATTTTCTTGTGTCATAATCATGTTTAACGTTTTATATATTTTTATAGATTTTGACACGTTAATAATTCATGTATATAGATTTTGACACGTTTGTGTATTCGTGTTGTGTTATTTTTTTGTGTCGTGATCATGTTTTGCATTGTATTTTATAATTTTCTAGTATCGTATTTGTATTATATAATCATGTCGTGTTCAAAAACTATAAGAGAAAATTCATTTAGGGACAGAAACATTTTCGATGGAATTTTTCTGTCGGAAAAATGTCGACATTTCCGACGAAATCAGTAGAAAATGAAAAAAAAAATTACTAGCGACTAATTCTTTTGAGTATTAACAACGGAAAACAACTATGAGCGATAAATTTTAACAACAGAAAAGTTTAGTTGCTAAATTCCGTCGCAAAAACTTTACTAAAAGCTTGACCTCCATCCCAAGATTTTTGCGACGGAATGTGTGTTATTAGTAATGAAATATTTCATCGCAAAAAGAAATTGGAATTTTGAATTAATTTAATGTACAAAACGTATTTTCAACGAAATTTTAACTTTTTTTGACAAATATTCCGTTGAAAAAAAAAAAAGTTATCTCTTACAGTGAAAATTATCGGATCTAGATAATCATCAGGATGTTTGGTTCTGCTTGAAAGTATAATATATATGCATTTCCATCATTTCAAAGTGTTGAAGACGGATCTTGAGGAGGAAGGTGATTCACGAATTGATTTGAACCACTACACTGAATTAAGCAAACAAGTTTGATAACTTGGCTTGCAATTTTGGTTTGCATAAATAACCTCTAGTCTTCTCATATATATATATATATATATATATATATATTCCACCAACAACAAAATTCATCTACTTCCGGTACATCAAAACTGATTTATATACTTCTATTTAGGATTCATTTGGATGGGCGATAAGATTGGTTCCGGTGAAATTAAAAACAGCAATGGCAGTGAGATTGGGTACTGTAGCGGTAAGATTAAAATCAGTGGTGGGATATGTGTTTAGATTCAAACGCCGCGGTGGCGGTGAGGTGAATAATAATGAGAAAGAAAAATAACCATTAAGGGTATTATATTAAAATATGTATATGTATATATATATATAATAAATAATAAAATATATTTATGTTAAATAATAAAATATATATTAAAATTATATTTATGTTGAATAATAATTAAAAAAATTTAAATACATTTATGTTAAAAAATAAAAAAAATAAATGATTTAAAATTTTCTTTTTTTTTTAAAAAAATTAAAAAAAAAAAGAAAAAACAGTGAAAGTTGTAAAAGGGGAATTACCCCCTACACTGAAGCTCCAGTCCGTTTGCCATCCCAGTGGGGCAGCGCGATCAGTGGGGAGGAAATCCCCCCACAATTTTCCCAAGATCCCATCACGCCTAGGGCGCGATGGGATCCAAAGGGGGCCTTAATCAAACAAGAATAATGTATCATCTAAGAATCAATTTTTCATTAGGGAAATTAAGCACTCTTAATTAATTATTAATCTAGGCCAATTGCATTTGCATATCATCATTTTATATATATATATATATATATATATATATATAAACTACAATAATAGGATAAAAAATTTCTTCATCATATTAAAGGGGAAAAAAACATCAAACACCGAATTTCATCACAAGTTTAAAAAAATAGTTTAGATAATTAGAGAACCAAAATCATCATTTTCGACATTTACGTTTACTAAGTATATACTATAAGATAAGCATCCTCAAAATGAGTATAATTAACCACTATCTTACTTGGATTTTTTTATTTTCCCTAAAATTTTCGCGTTCAACACCCGTACATATTTTCAGACATGGATATAGGTATGATCATTAAAATATATGAAAAAACTTAAAAAAAAAAATTGAGCATACTTGTGTTTGACACATGTTTGTATCTGATATTCATCCCTAAATACGGATAACATAGATTAACCATTCAAACGAGCAATTATGTAATATCTTTGCACCCAAGAATTTCAACGATTTTACATAATGCTGGGTTGATTCTATATATATATATATATATATATATATATATATATATATATATATATATACAAAAAACTAGCAAGGCCAGTATCAACTTTGGTCCCAGCAGAATCTTAAACATATCATATAATGATGGCAAAGGTCTAGTAAAAGAATAGTAGTCTCTTGTAATAAAGGTTTCAACTTAATATTATTGATAGGTATAGTAAACCAACTTTCAAGAATTAATATAAAATTCCATGCCATCATAAAATAATTTAATTGTTTTGACAATAGATGTCATTCTTTCTTAATTTATTCTTGTTTATGAAACCCTTGATTCAAATATGGACATACCTCAATGTAATCCAAGAAAACCTAGCAATAGGGGGAAATTGATAGTCATTATAGAGATAACAGACAAAAGAACATTACTATAATCAGCTATATATATTTGATGCCAATAGCCTTATTTCTAAGATGCATAGATAAAACCCAAACAAAAACTTGTTTCAGACATGAATTTTTCCTTCACAAATTGTTTTTATGAATTCATGGAAACCAAGCACCAATGAGAAAACAAAGAGATAAGCAGTCAAGGTTTCATGCAGAGGCGAATTTAGAGGGGCAGGCAGGGGTCTTGGCCCTCCTAAATCGTTTAAAATTTTAAAAATATCCTTATATCATCATTTGAAAATAAGAAAAAATTATGTTTAGCCCTTTCATTTTTTTTTTAATTTAACCTTTTCGTAAATTTGTAATTTGATATGATAAATTTGGTTAGTTTTAATTTAGACTTCTGGATAAGTAGTTTTATTTTAGACTTCATTCATTATTATTAGTTTGATTCTCTCTATTTGCCTTTTTTTCTTTTTTTTTGGATAATTTCTATTTACCTTTTCAATAATCAAATAGATACATTTATATTAATTAATATGTTAATAATTTTCATTCTATGCTCATAAGAGAAAAGCAAATAAAGATAGTTAAATTTTTACAATATCTAATACAAATTGTACATTTAAGTTATTTTAATTTTTCTAAATGTATGTAATCTTATGTTTTTCTTTTGTATTATGAAATATTTTACGCTTCTTTAATTATTTTAATTAGACTAATTTTTTTTACATTAAGGCTTTAATTTTTATTAATATTTTTACATATACAACATGAATTATAATATTTGAAAATTGATTTTTTTTTTCATTATAAGGAATTAATTTATATATTATTTTTAATTTTAATATCATATATAATATTTAAATTTAATATTTTCATACTAAAACTGTCAATGAATCAAGTCGGGTCAAGCCCGCATAACAAAAAATTTTGCTTACTCAAAATTAAGCCCCAACAAGCCGACGAATAATCCAATCCTTAAAAATATTAATTTCACACACAACTTTTATTTTTAATATATATATATATATATATATATGTATAATTATTTCTGGTTTTGTCTAAGTTCCATGAAAACTAACAAAGAAAAACAAATCAGCCAATTATAGGGCTGAACCTAGCAACTTTCCAAATAGCCAGTACTCAATAATCCATTACAAATTTACAATGGTTAGAACTTTTAAGCGTAGAGAGTGGATATATAGAAGGAAAACTAGATAGGCTTATATATTGATTAGTCTATTACATGTCATGTCATGTCATATCATATGATACTATACTATATATCTTTAACCTAATCCAAGTTGTGGTAGCTACTTTTCAACAATGGTGTGATTTCAGACATGATCAATCTATTAAAATTAGACAGTTGTTGTCTCCTTTTCAAAATCCATATCAAATCATGTTTGCTTTAAGTGAACAACTAACAAGATTTCACTTAATAAATATATAGACTATTCGAAGACATAGATCCATCTAGAAATTATTTAAGATTTTTGAATGTGTTTTTAATTGTAATGTGTTTATTATAATTATGAATATAATAAATGTTATTATAATTAATTGTTAACGACGAAAAGAATCGAAATAAAAAATTAACGGTATCTTCATATTGCGGCCGACTATTTAATTCCTAGACCCATCTCCATTTTTACAGCATGATACTCCATGCAGCAAACTTCTTTCCCTTTTAAAATAAGTGGGACTAATGAGATTTTAGCAGTTGAAAACTTGGAAACCTCCCATATTTCTAAAAGCCTAAAATATAAACTACTGTTTACTTAACTGTTTGAAGTGTTTGATGCTGCTTTGGCTTAGTCTTTTCCTTCACTTCTCCAAATCCATCCAAGCAGTAATCTTTTGTCAAACAGAAGAAAAGCAAAAACAAAAACAAGAAGGAACCTGACACATGATTCTTTGCATACCCTTTTTCGTGTCTGATTTGATTTGCCAATACCCATGGCTATGTTATAAATTTTTTGAAAAAAAAAAACAAAATTAAAAGAAAATGTTTATTTACCATTGAAGAAACGACACAACTTGATCTGCAAATCGTTTGTCATAAATTACATATCAATGACAAATTGGATGTTAAGCATAATTATAAAATTCGATCTTTACGTGACGTAACGGTCATAACAGAATTTTAAAATTTTATACCGTAAGATAATGTTCATGACATTATCAAATTCTTTGAAACATATTAAATTCACGTTCGTGACAATCGCGACGCATTACGTAACGCTCATGACATCCGTAACTATGATATCACAACCGCGTTCGCAATGAAATCGACGACCGCGAGTTAGAACTATGATGTTAAGTCCCATATATCATAATTATTAGAAATAGTAGATACACTCCTGGTACGAATCCAAATCTTTTGTCCCCATTTCTCTGCCCCTATCCATGTCCCTATTTTTGAAATGAGCAGAGCGTCTTTTTTTTTATTCTCTTAGTACCTATTCATTTATAGTGTTTGATCCGATTCTTTATCTAATAAAAAAACAATTTTGCTTAAAAAAAACACGGATACAAAGACGATGCAAATAAAAAAGACGGTGTCGTGAAATTTGCTTATTCGATCATCGGTGAAATACCGCTCGGTCGTATTTGTATTTCGTAACCCTCATTAAATAGTTGAAAACAAACGAGAAAGAAAACTACATCGAAAAATCGGATCTGCGACTCTTTACAAGAATGAGGGTACGAGTAAGGGTAAGGGCAGGGAAATGGAGGAGAGGATTTTTATTCCTGCTACTACAGTGCTACTACTATTAGTAAAAACAATTACTGTTTTAATCATAGTAAAAAAAAAATACTAATAAAGATGTAGCGTAATATCCATTAATGGAGCGAGCAATACCTGACAAAATAACAAAATGAAAAGGCTTTCAAAACAATAGGATCCGATATCGCGGATTATAAATAAATATATATATATATAGGATAACTTAAATAAAAAAGCTGAAGAAGAAACATTGGAAAACCATGTTGTTTTCCCATGCAACTGGTTGATCACGTCTTTTCTTTTTTATTCTTATTTTTTCTTACTGATTTTGGTTTCCATTGGGAGGTGGAAGAGGTGGATGAGCTTGAGGGGGTCTCTTTCTTTTCTTCTTCTCATAGCTTATGCCTCTGGCTTTAGCCTGTGAATCACGAACCTCACGTAGGTAAAGCCTAACAGCGCTAGCCCCAAAAAGGTTTGCTTCGGGCTTGCCTCCGTGTTCCTCAAAGGCGGCTCGGAGGCGTCCGATGAGAGCATCAAGGCTTCCCCAAGCTTGGCGGAGAGGGCAGGGGCATGGTGCTGGAGGGTTAGGGTGACCAAAGAACGGGCAAAGTGAATTGTGGACTTTAGTTTTCCCGAACTGGTCAAGGTAGCGGAGGAATTCCAGGACGTGGGCCCCGCTGCAACGAGAGAGGGAGAGAGGAGGGCGGTGGTTGCGGAGGTATTGGCCGAAAGTGTTCCAGTCGCGGCGCTTTTGGTTTTCATAGCGGCTGAGAGTGGAAGGAGAAGTGGAGGAAGAAGAGGAGGAGGAGGCCGTGACAACAGAAGGGTTAGTGTTGGAGCTGGTGGTCACGGTGGTGATGGAAAGGTTTGCAGGGAAATTTGGGGTTAAAGCAGTGGAAGGGTTTGTAGACGAGGTTTCGAAATCCTGAAGAGAATCCATATGAAAACTAATGGATTTGATGATCCTTCTAGCTACTTTCTTGTAAGGGTTTTAGACAGCTTGAAGAACAGGAATGGAAACAAAAGGCAAAAAGTAAATTGGAAATACAAAGATTTTCGAAGAAATTAAGGAGAGGAAGCTGAAAGTGTTTTCAGGTTATGATTTGTCTTATTCTTGTTTTTACCAGCTGGGATTCAAAGAGAGAAATAGAAAGCAAAGGGGATGGAAGATGAACAGTAATTGATATGCTGAAAGATGTGGGAGCTTCTGCTGTAAGCTCCACTTTTGTACTCTTTCCACCCATATTACCGGTTGCCAAAAAAATGACTAAATATTTTGTTAGCATATATAACAATCATATAATAATATATGTACATGATTTCGAATTTACCATATATATATATATATATATACAATATATCTTATTATATTAATTTTTTTTAATATTTTATATAACGATAATTTTTTTCCTTACAAATTTTATTATATTCGTAACAACAACAAAAATATTACGAAATGTAAAAGATAATACTGATAATAAAATAGTTGTAAAAGATAGTAATGATAATAAAAGTTGTAATTTTATAACAAATAGTTGTGATTTTTTTTTATACTATTTGTTAGTAAAATTTGTTATAAAATTATAACTTTTATTATCAATATTATCTTTTACAATTATTTGTAATGTTTCATTATAATAATATAATATGTAATTTCATAACACTATAAGATAACATACTTTTACCAACGGAATTTTTCGTCTGTAAAAGTCCAAATTCTGTCAGTAAAGAGTATTACCGATGGAATATTCCGTCGAAAAATTTTGTTTGTGATACTTAAGTCGGTGATACTAATTCCATCGGTGAAATATTTTTCGTTGGTAATGAATAATTATCTACGGAGTATTACCGACGGAATATTCCGTCAGTAATTATTTACTATCGACGGAATATTTCTGTCGGTGAATCAATTACCGACAAAAATTTCAGTCCAAAAAATTCGTCGGTAATGTTTTACCGAAGGAAATATCCGTCCGTAATTGTTTATTTTCCAAATAATAAATAAATTATATAATAAATATTTTAAAAAATAAATTATATAATAAAATTATATTTTAATAAAATATAAACTGAAATCTGTAAAATTATTAATAAAAAAATATTTTAATAAATTAAAATATTATTAATAAAAATAATAATCAAATTTAGCTCTCGAATATAAAACAGATGCTGTCATCACTCGGTACTGTTGTCATCGGCTTCACTGTCAATCTCAGCATTGCCTCCGACAGCACCACTGCCTCCGACAGCACCTACTCCAGCACCACTAGCACTGCCTCCTACAGCACCGACTCCGGCAGTATAGTTTTCCTACAATCACAAATATTGAAATATATAAACAATTAATATATAAAATTGTAATGAACACGTACATAAACAATTCAGTAATATAATAAATTGATGTAATATATAAAGTATTGATATAGTTAAATACTTACAGTAACAGTTTTAGACTTGTTGTCTATGTAATCACCTTGACCCTTTGCACGTTTATGGGTTTTGTTAAACAGTTCTAGGAAACTCACGTTGCGCTGTAACTATTGTGACTACAAATTAAAAAAAAAAAAATCAAAATTATGTTAATTAAAGAAAATATTCACATAGTTTAAAGTATAAAACTTGTAAACAATAAATTACAAAACAAAAAAGAAATCTTACCATCCTTTTCGCTGTAACTAGAAAAGGAACTGATCCACCAGTGTGCTTCGTAATGCTTCCATCCTTCTCCGTGTTCCTATTATCCTTGGCCTTTTGGGGACCTATTTTTTCAAGCGTCAGTACTCCAAACGCTGTCAATAAGTTGATCCGAAATATCGACTGCTATCTAATCACACTTGTAACCCTTGCAGCCTTCTATTCAATTCGTCTTAAAGAAGGCCATGGCATTATCCTTCTCAAAATTCATCATGTCCTTGAATCTATCCTTGCATATGGCTTTCCATAATTTCCTAACCAGTGGTGTTTGCTCGGGAGACCATTGGCATTTTTCCTACAATGAGACATTATGAATTAATATGACAGTCTTAAACATAATTAAATTATAATTTGACTCTAAACCAAATCATACCACAAATATAGTCCACATAGATAGTTTCACCTCAGCCGGTATCTTTGACCAAGTAGACCACGGTCTGTTATAGTGTTGTCTGATCACCGAGGCAATGGTCGATTTTACACAACTCTCCTTGAAAGTTCTAAAATAAACGAAACGTGTTAGTGAACAATAATTTATTTCTTACTTAAATAATAGAATTATCGTAATGTAATTAACTTACGTGTTTGCAACAATTGATAGTTGAAACCTATCATCCGGATTACTTGGTATCGTTAATCCTTTCGTCCAACCTCTAACCTATTTCCTCTGCTCAGTGGCAGTACCAGTAGAGGGAGAAGGATGTGATGCAAGTACCTCTGACTGCAACCCGGTGCCATCATCCGCTAAATACGTCGGTGTTGGCTCATTGACGAAATACTGTGCAATGTCATCCAGCGGTGGGGTAGACGATGGTAATGCGGGATCCGCCTGTGTCACCTGAGTAGGTGTCGGTCGTGGCAGTAGAGCGGCAGTTGATGTGGACGGACGTATAGCAGAGGTAGGCACTGAGTATGGAGCCACTGTAGAGGGAGCCAATGTAGAGGGATCTAGGGGCAATGGAGGTAGTGCAGATGGGGTCCGTGGTGATGGAGCCAAATAAGGTGGCAACTGTGTCGATGGAGGCCGTAGGAAAGGAATCGACCCAAATGACAACTGTGGTATAGAAGGCCCCGGGACGATCAATCAGATGCTTTGAAAGCATCCCACATTGAACTTCGTGACTTTTTTGCACTACTTTTGCGTCCTCCTCCTCGCATTTTATCTTGTAAAATGAAAATATGAAATTTATTACTAAATATATATTAAGAAGCATACATATATAGAATATATTATTTGACAGATCATTCAATTACAAAATGAATAAATAATATTAACTTTCTAATCATCATCATTCTCGTCGTTCTCATCAGCATCATTGTCATCGCTGTCATCATAATCTCCTGCATCTTCATATTCATCTTCATTTTCATCTTCTTCTTCATCATCATTTGTTCTCTGAACATTAGTGTTTACTTTTTCGAAATTACCATTAAGCAAAAGTCGAGGATTGTCAAGATCTTCTGAATATGTTACAATGGTGGGAGTAGGCACATCCATTTGTTGATAAACCCCTTCGTTTAGATCAATTATTTCTCCTGCCTGAGATCCAATATCAAATCTACTCCTAGCCTTTGTTTTGAACACAGCCTACCAATCTCGACGTTCTCTTCTATTCGATGGATAAGAACTATAATACACTTGTTGACATTGATGAGCTAAAACAAAAGGTTCATTACTAGCAAGTATTGACCTGTACTTTATTTCAACAAGTCCATTATGAGGATCTACCCAAATTCCTTTATCCGTATCAAACCATCGACATTTAAAAAGTACAACATGATTTCCCACACCAAAATATTCTAACTCCACAATATCTAACAATATTCCATAAAAGTAATGCAAAGAATCGTTATAATAGTCGCTTTTAACGCATACACCGCTATTCATGGTTTTTTTATTTTGTCCATAATCTAATGTATGGAACTTGAAACCATTAACGAAATATCCAAAATAACACCAACCCATACGTCCTGAACCATAAGATAACTCAACTATACGAGAGTTATATTAAATTGAATCTTACTGAACCTATGAACAATAACGGAAAACAATCTGACAATCAATATCAAATTTCATAACTCATTAGCGGACTATACAATAATGACTGGAACTTACATAGTCCTTAAACCATTTTGTAAATCTAGCTGCACGGACTTTCTCCAACTCACCATCACTAATGTTCGGTGCATCGATTTTCATTATCTCATCAAACACCCTAAAAATGAATGGATACATAATGAGTTCACTATATTTGAAGTATATAGCGTAATGTCTAACTATATAATTAAGCAACAGTAAATCTATTATTCAATATAAGGTATGATTTTCTCGCAATTCATTAATACATATAATTCAGCTGCATCTTACTCATCGTGCTCTAAGTAACGAGCTTTTGTTTTCGGGCCAAAAGATCTCCCTTCATGTGTGAAAATTGATAGTCGTCCCATCGGATCGACATCTCCTCCATCATCATTTCGGGGCACCCGAGTAAATATTATTTTAACATTTGGTTCAAAGTATAAGGCACAAAACGATGAAATTTCTTTCATTATATATGCATCAACTATTGACCCTTAACACATGCGAGATTTTTCACTTTTCTCTTCAGATGCTGTAGAAATCTAATAATCATAAACAATTAATAAATTAACAAATGTTCAATTCAATAGAGTAATTAATAAAAAGATTACATACATCCTTTATATATTAATTACCTTTCGAATGGATACATCCATCAATAATGGACCGGTCCACCAATTTTTGCCTCATAGGCAAATGTTCCATTGAATCCAAAAATGCTGGAGAAAATATTTTTTCCAACTTGCAAATGGTCTCAACAATATTGGTTTCCAAGAACTCTATCTGGTCCACATGAATTTCTGTAGAGCATAGGTCTCTGAAAAAATGAGATAGCTCCGTAATTGCATACCAAATAGTGTTAGGTACCAAATCTCGAAACGCAATTGGAAGCAACCGCTGCATAAAAATATGACAATCATGACTTTTCATGCCATACAACCTTCCATCAACCACATTTGCACAACGGCCAATATTCGAGACAAATCCATTAGGAAGTCGTAATTTTTTTACCCATGCACAAACTTTTTTTTGATCTTCTCCGTTTAATGTGTAACTGGCTTTAGGCTTGTACGTTTTTTCATTGCTTTCTACTAATTCTAATTTCGACCATCTGCAAAGCAACGCTAAATCCATTCTAGCATTTATATTGTCTTTTGTTTTGCCCTTGACATCCATCATTGTGTTGAACACGTTATCAAACACATTTTTCTCAATATGCATCACATCCAAATTGTGCCGAATGAGATTTGTATGCCAATAAGGTAACTCCCAAAAAATACTCTTTTTCGTTCAATTGTGACATTCTCCAAATCCAATCAACTTCTATTCACATAATTTACTCCCAAATGTGATATTTGGAATGCAATCTATCATTTCCAAAATTGTCTCACCGGATAATCGCTCAATTGGAGAGTCATGCTCTAGTCTTCGACAAAATTTATCTCTTTGTCTTCTAAAAGGATGATTTAAAGGCAAGAATTGCCGATGACAATAAAAAAAAAACATGGTTTCTTGCCATAATGCAATCTGAATAACTTAACTTCTTTCATACAATAAGGACAAGCCAATTGTCTGTGTGTGCTCCATCCTGATAACATGCCGTAAGCAAGAAAGTCATTAATCGTCCATAACATGCAGCTCTTAGTATAAAATTTTGTTTCCTATACCCATCATAACTCGGAACACCATGATTCCACAAAAATTTCAACTCATCTATCAATGGTCTAAGGAAAACATCAATATTCTGTGATGGACTATTTGGACCCGAAAGTACCATATTAAGAATTAAATATGGTTGCTTCATACACATCCATGGTGGTAAATTATATACACAAAGCATTACCGGCCAACAAGAGTATGGTTTCGCTCCATGAGTAAACGGACAAAACCCATCTGCACACAAACCCAATCTGACATTTCGAGATTCCACTGCAAAAGACGGATGCCTACGATTGAAGTCTTGCCATGCTTCACCATCAACAGGATGACTCAACACTCCGTCATCCCTTCGGTTATGCGCATGCCATGTCATATTCTCAGCTGTAACCGTTGACATATATAATCTTTGAAGTCTCAGAATCAATGACAAATAACAAAGAATCTTATAAGGAATTCTCATCGACTTTCTAACACTTGATTTGCTTGGTTTATAACGAGGATGGCCACATACGGAACAAAATTCTAAGTGAACAGAGTCGTTATAAAACAACATGCAATTGTTGTTGCATGCATGTATCTTCTGATAATGAAGTCCAAATTTGGCTATCTGTTTCTTCATTAGGTAAAAATTATCAGGTAAATTATCACTTTCTAGAAATATCCTTTTTATCATAATCATCAAATGATTGAAACACGATTCACTCATGTTAAATTCAGACTTCACATTTAACAGTTGTGACATAGCAGATAAAGTTGTGTGTTTTCTACATCCTGACCACAACGGTTCATCTATTTCATTCAACAACGAATAAAAGTTTATTGAACTTAAATTCGGTTGATCATCTTGAACCATTGTCTCATCAACATTGTAATTACCACCAACACCATGATTCGGGTTTAGAGCATCCATAACCATTCTAGCATAAGGAATTATCTCTTTCAATGTCACTTCTCATCTCGACTTCATTATTATGCATCCTTGATGACTGACCTTGATGACTTTCACCATGTGCATCCCAAATATAGTAATTCTCCTTAAACCCTCTATAATACAAGTATTTACGCACATCATCAATTTATGCAAACCGATTATTCTGACACTTCACACAAGGGCATCTAATTCTATTATCCTTTACGTACTCGCTGTGAGCATATGCAAAACCTAAGAATTTTCAACTCTATTCAAATACTCATTATTAATATATTGAGAGTCGTCTAACCGTCTATACATCCAAGATTTATCGTGCTCCATTGTCTAAGCTTAAGTAAACTATCAACATTACAATAACACAATGAGACATTATACAATTTCATAACTAACAATTATTTTATAGACAATTATTGGCAGAGTTTGTTTAAGTTTTATATAAGTAACATTTTGTAGATAATTATTTTATGTGTTTATTTCGATACAATGTTAGGTAACATTGTCCACTTTAGCATTTCTCTCTTGAATAATTATAACAAATCAAATAATTATAACAATTATAACAAATCAAACCATTATAACAAATCAAATAATTTTAATGGAAAATTATAACAAATAATTATAACATATAACAATTATAATAAATCAAACAAATATAACAAATCAAATAACTTTAATGGACAATTATAACAAATAATTATAACAATTGTAACAAATCAAATAATTATAACAATTATAACAAATCAAATAATTTTAATGGACAATTATAACAATTATAACAAATCAAATAACTATAACAAATAGACAATTTTAACAATATTTTATCAAATTTTGAATTTTACAAAATAAAATGAAAAAAAAATTCGAATCTTACAGCTGGGACTGCGAAGGCGGTGGTCGAACGACGAAGGCGCTCGGTGGCTCGCTGGTGACAGTCGGACGACGTAGGCGCTGTAGTCAGACGGTGGGGGATCTGGTAGGGTATTTGTAAAAAAAAAATTGTTAAAAACAAGAAATAAATCAAGGAACAAATTGTAAAGAAGAGAGAAGAGAAAAGATACCAGGCACGCTGTGGTCGGACGGCGATGGCCAACGGTGGTCGGACGACGAATGCGCGGCGGTTGAAAGGCGATGGGACTTGGTAGGGTCTCAGGCAGGGTACCAGAGGAAGAGAAAACGGAAAGAGAGAAAGAAAGAAAATAGAAGAAGAAAGAAAGAATGGGCAAGAAGAAGTCTCGGGCATTGTTATGCCCGAAACTATCACTGACGGAATCCCATTATTACCGACGAAATTTCTGTCGATAATACTTTTGGTGGAATTTCAACTTCCATCCGTCGGTAATAAATTACCGACGGAGTGTCCGTCGGTAATATTTACCGACGAAAATTCGGTATCACCGATGGATATTCCATCGGTATTTGTTTTTGACCGTTCACTTTTTACTCCTTCATTAAATTTTTAATAAATTTGCATTTATTAAATTTCAAAATTCGTGAATTTTTTTTACCGACGGAATATTCGTCGGTAATACGAGGATTCCGTCAGTAATATATTACCGACGGCACTTTTGTCGGTAATTGTTTCTGACCGTTGAGTTTTATTTATTATTATTTTAATTAAATTTGTAATAAATATTAATATTTATTATCAAAATACGTGCATTTTTATTACCGACGAAATATTATGTCGATAATAATAGTTACTCCGTCGGCAATAATTTGGCTGGAATCTAAGCCGTTCCAGCCAAACTATTGCCGACAAAAATATTCGGTCGTTAATATTTGGTAGGTAATAGCCAATTTCCGTCGGTAATTCTAAAAAAATTCGTCGGTAATGTGCAAAAATATTACCGACAGAATTCCGTCGATAATTCTTAAAATTTCGTCGCTAAAGAAGTTTTTCGCCGACGGAAGTATTCCGTCGGTAATTTGACGTCCTCTTGTAGTGTAACAAATAATTGTAAAATAACAAAAAGTAGCATTATTATTTTGTGTCATGTGAAATAAGAAAATTAAGTAATTTGTTAACTAATAGATGTAATAATAATAAAATGCAGTAATATATATATATATTTTTAGAACGAGTAAGAAATTAAGAAATTTGATAACTATTAGATTTAGAGATAATAAAATGCAGTAATATTACTTTTTATTAAAAAGAGTAAGAAAGTAAGTAATTTCTTAATTAATAGATATAAAGATAATAAAATGCAATATTTTTTTTATTAAAAAAAATAAGAACTTAAGTAATTTAATAACTAATGGATGTAAAGATAATAAAATGCGATAAAATTAAATTTTATTAAAAATGTAAGAAATTAAGTAATTTAATAATTAATAAATTAATAGATAATAAAATATAATATTTTTTTTTATTAAAATGAATAATAAATTAAATAATTTAATCAAATATAATAAAAAATAATAATATTATCTTTGAATAACAAAAATGGGTAATCTTTTAAGGATTTATATTTGATTACTGATAATATATAAATTTATACACTGTTAATGAACCAGATGATGTCACCTCATTAAAAATAAAGTTATTTGTATTTATTTTCAAAAACTTTTAATGAGATGACATCATCTGGTTCACTTATAATATATAGATATATACTATATCAGTGCATCAAATATAAACTCATCTTTTAATAAAAATAACATGTAAATAACAAAGAATTTATATTTGATACATTGACAATGTAATCTATATATGATCAGTAAACCAGATAATATTATCTCATTAAAAATAAAGTTATATATATCTATTTTTAAGAATTTTTTAATGAGATAAAATCATTTGATTTACTAATAATATATAAATATATAACTATCAATGCATCAAATATAAATTCAACAAAAGAATTTTTATTAGTTTTCTTAACCGGTTTTCCCGGTTTACAACCGATTAAAAATAGTCATGCCGCATCATAAGCTTTTTCAAAGCTCGTATGGCATAACGTCCTGAAAGGTGTAGGAATAGTATTGTAAGATTTTGGGGATTGAGGTCGATGAAGATTGAAGAATGACAGGCAGGCCAAAAAGTGTTTGATATGGATTTGACTTGGCTGGAGTAGTTCGTCCCGTCTGATAAATTTATCTTATTTGATTCGAGTTTAGATAAAAATATTTATAATTTGGATCGATTCGAATTATTATTTAATAATTAAAAAATATTTTATATGTAAATTTAATTATAAAAAATATATAAATATTTTTTTAATATTTTAATAATTTATGAATAATGAAATGGATTTACAGATCAATCCAGATCCGACCTAAAACGAGTTTGGGTAAAAAATAAAAGATATATTAAAATTATATTTATGTTAAAATATAATAATTAAAATTATATTTATGTCAAAAAATAAAAATAAAAATAAAAATAAAATAAAAATAAAATAAAATAATAAAATAATTGAATAAAATAATATTTTGTACTTTTTATTATTTATGTAATTACTTATTTTTAATTAATCATATTAATTATATAATAATAAAATATATGTATTATATTTTTAAATAAAAAAAATTAAAGGTAAAATTAGAAAATGTCCTCCACTAAAAGGCATTTTCATATCCAAGAGCTTAAAACTCCATTGAAAAAAAAATGACACCAACATGGTGAAATATTGTTCACCGCGCTGATGCCATGTTATCCAAACATGACAAATGGTATAGTTGAGGCAAAAATATGCTCCAACCGCATCGAACAGTTATCTTGTTTGAATTCAAACGGGCCTATATAGGAAGAAGAAAAAGAATAGTATAGTTAGGATTTATGTATACGTATAATGTTTGTGTTATTTTTATGTATTATAATCATATTTAAAATATTATATATTTATATAAATTTTGACACATTAATAATTTATATTATAAATTTTTTTAATATTATATTCACATTATTTTTTTATATCATACTATATTTTAATTATTTTTTTTATGTTATATTTATTTCGTATAATATTTCGTGTTCAAAATTAACAAATTCGAAGAAAGTCTTGGGGCAGACAAGCAGCTGGGTCTAGTCCCTTTCTTTTCTTCGAGGTTTCTTTTCAATCTTTTGTTTGATAAATCCTAGAAAAGCTTGAAAGGCTAATGATGTCTAATGTGGTAGGCTTTTCCTTTTCCTAACTTTGTTTTCTGCAAAAACATTTGAGAGGCCAGTGTTTTGGCAGATACTACTGTTTTTTCTATACTTTTTTTTTCCCCCTGAAAAAAGGGTTAGCAAACTCTCAGTTCCCTGCCTCCAACAGAGACTGGGACTGGCAATGGGAAAAAAGCCAGTGTTTAAGTATTAAATGTTTATATAAATTTTAATATGTTAACAATTCGTGTTATATAAATTTTGATATATTTATGTATTTATATTATATCATTTTTCGTATCATTTTTCATATCATATTTTATATTTTATTTTAATTAATTTTTTATATTATATTTATATAATATAATTATATCGTATTTAAAGTTATCAAATATAAGAGATAAAATGAGGGGATAACATGATTTTGTTTCTTAACCTTTTTTTCCATTGATTGACAACACCTTTTCCCAAATGACTACATTGCCCTTCACTGATTTGAATTTAATTATAACTAGCATCACCTGAAAAGCATAAGTCCATCAAGCACAGTTCCTCACAACAGTTCGTGTGGGTAAGAATTTCGGTCAAAATACTTAAGGGTTCATGTACTATTAGTATAAGTGCAACTTAATTTTTATATTGAAAAAAATAAATAATTTATTTTTTGTATTGTTAAAATTGATACAAAAGAATAAAATTGTTAACAATATTAAGCATCCATTGTGAAAATATTGACATGTCAAATCGACATCTGATAATTTAATGATGTGATATGTAAAAAATATTGACGTATCATTTTTTTTAAACAAGACTTTTTCTTGTGACGTGAAAATTAATATATTTTTTTAATATATTTTTAGAATTTAACTCATATTTTCAATATAAAGACTAAATTAAAATTTTGCTAATAGTACAATAACCCCTAAGTACTTTGACCTAATAATTTCACTCCTAAACTTTTGGTTGCTTTAGAAACTGCTTGAGTTAATGAACCAAACCAATTTAGAAAATTTGTAATTTTGTTAGGTCGAGAAAAAAAAATCAAAATATTAAAAATTGATTTAAAACTGAAGTATTCAATTTGGTTTAAATTGGTTTTTTATTCGGTTCAAATTCAAATTGGGTATTAAATGTTTCAATTCGGTTCGAATTAATTTTTGATTTATTTTTAAATCATGAAGTGAAAAAATAAAAAATATGCATTTTTAGATATCACATTATTAAATTGGCAGGTATCAATTTGACATGCTAGCATTTTCACGATGAATGTTAACAATTTTATTTTTTTACACTAATTTCAATGCTACAAAAATTAAATAACTCATATTTTCAATATAAGGACTAAATTAAAATTTTGCTAATAGTACAAAAACCCCTAAGTACTTTGACCTAATAATTTCACTCCTAAACTTTTGGCTGCTTTAGAAACTGCTTGAGTTAATGGACCAAACCAATTTAGAAAATTTGTAATTTTGTTAGGTCGAGAAAAAAAATCAAAATATTAAAAATTGATTTAAAACTAAAGTATTCAATTTGGTTTAAATTGGTTTTTTTATTCGGTTCAAATTCAAATTGGGTATTAAATGTTTCAATTCGGTTCGAATTAATTTTTGATTTATTTTTAAATCATGAAGTGAAAAAATAAAAAATATTCATTTTTATTAATTTTTATAAATTTTAAAAATTTTATAAAATAAAATAATCATTATATATATATGTCTATTTAAATATATTAAAAGTAATATTATAATAATAGCAACAAATTTTTAAAAAATAATTTTCAAAAATCGATAAATTGAACCGATCCAAATCGATAGAATTCAAATCAAACCGGTTTAGTTTCAAAGAAAATTCGATTTGAATTTAGACCGGTTTCTGAAAATTCAAAATACTATGCATTAACCAAAACAATCAAACTAAAATCGATTCGATCCATTGTAACTTCTAATTTTCGAATACAAATTATCCTCCATGTTTTTGAACCTATTATTTAAATTAAAAATTATGCATCAATTATTGAATTAAATATTCAAGTGCTTGCGTTTACGTTTTTGAAAGTCACTGATTGAAGTCAAAGCTTAGGCTTTTTTAAATATATATATATATATATATATATATATATATATATATATATTGGGTGAGAACAATGGTAACTCATTTGTAAAGTGGGAGGCTAGAGTTGAACTCGAACCACAATCCTATAGAAAACCAACTCCAAAGACCAGGATTTGAACCATTCTCAAGTTACCTCCAAGTTTTTATCATCTCTCTTACTAGAATTTTTTTTATCGTTTTAATTTCACCTATGCATTGAATGCTAAAAACTTTACTACTATATATGTATATATACTATAGCTAGCTAGAGAATAAAGCTTATGGTTGTTAGATCTGTTCAATAATAGGGTAATTTTTCTTTCTATAAATGCATATTTGGATGGGTTTATATATAATATATTGATAGTGTATAAATTTATATACTGTTAGTGAATCAGATGATATCACCTCATTAAAAATAAAGTTATCTATATTTATTTTTAAAAACTTGTAATAAGGTGACATCGTATAGTTCACTGACAATATATATATCTATACACTGTCAATGCATCAAATATAAACTCTATTTGGATCTTGAAAATATATATGGTGCTAGGATTTATATTTGATGCACTGTCCGTGTATAGATCTATATATACACTGATAGTGAATCGTATAATGTCATACGTTAAAAGTTATAGTTATCTGTATTTATTTTTAAGAATTTTTAAAATTTTATATTTGTTTATTAATGAAGTGTCATCATATGGTTCACTGACAGTGTATAAATTTATACACTGATAATGTATTAAATACAAACCTATGATGCTAAGTGCTAACTTGTTTTTAATTAAGTCTTACACAATTGTTTTACATACACTTTACAACAGTTATGAGAGTCGTTCCCTTAGGATTTTCTGTAATGAGAGTTTGTCTTGTCTTAATACAAGCTTTGTCCTTGTTGACGTTAATTAGTCAGGAAAAGCTTTGTTCTCCATGCCCTACTAGTATTGCGTCAATTTCCAAGTGCTGGTGAGAAGGATTTCTTGTCCTGGATTTTTCTTTCTTCTATCAGGGTTGTGGTTGTGGTGGTGTGACTGATCTGGTAATATTAAATACGACATAATTATATAATACAAAAAAATAATTAAAATACGATATAAAAAAAATACGAAAACAAAATGAATAAATAAACATGTAAAAAAATTTATAACACATTGTTAACACGTCAAAATTTATATAAATATAAAATATTTTAAATACGATAATAACATAAAATTATATATAAATATAGGACGGATACACGAATTACCATGATATGCAGGGAATAGAGACTTTGTTTGACCGAAGGAGAGGAAACAAAGGTTGTTGTGGAAAAGGAATGGCTCGAGGATACTTTGAAGGAAGGTAATAATTGTATGGTGGAAAAGCTGGTATCGAAGAAAGCGAGAAATATAGATGCTGCCATGAAGACGATTTTTCTTAAGATCTGGAAACTTTCTAAGGTTTTCTGATTCGTGAGATTGGGGAGAAAATCTTTCTCTTTCAATTTGAAGACCTGGTTCTATCAATGCAACCAGTGTTTCCCATACGATGGACGGGTTGGGTAACCTACTGGAAGAGGTTGTTGATCCGATATGGAGGAAGAGTAACAGCGGAGCTAGATGGAATGGAAAGGAGGGTGAAGGAGATTCACATAACGTATTTGAGGGGATAGACACAGACTGATCTAGATTATCCAGGGATCTGGGGGCTGTAGATGGAATAAAGTTGAATACAAATTGGATTATTATCTGGTACATCGTTATTGGATTTTTTTAACTCCACAAGCGATGTTCACAAGCTTCCGTAACCTTTCATATGATTTTTTTTTTTTTTTTTACAAATCGACCGTCGGATTTAACAATATAATCGTACTCGTTGTGCACGTAAATTTTCGAATCGATATCGATCGAGAATACTGTCTTTTTCAATATATATTTAACGGTTGAAAGCTTTTTACGTCGAAACGAATAGTTAAACATTTTTAATTTTCTCGAAACTCGACGTGCAAGATCTACGCGAATAGAACACAAAATACGACTGTCGGATTAAAAAAATAAAAATCGGATGAAAGGTTACGGAAGCGTGTAAACACCGTTTGTGGAGTTAAAAAAATTCACAGACGGTGTACCAGATAATAATCCATACAAATTTGGATAGTTTGTTCGTTAATCCGGTTGAATACAAAATCTTATTTAAATAAAGATTTATATTTGATGCTTTATTAAAGTTAAAAAAAAAAAATTAATGAGGTGTTATCATAGGATACAGTGCATCAAATATAAATCTTTTAAATAAATCCATAAAATCGAAAATAAAAAATTATATATGTTTGATCTCAAGTCCGATTTTTTAAATCTTGATTTCACGTTCAAATCGAGTCCATTTTCTATACAAAATTAGGTGCAAATTTTAAAATTATTTTACAAATGAAATTGAGCGACTTTTTTTATATAAAAAAAAAATTTATAAACATATCATTTTATTAATTTTGTTGATAGAATCTAAAAATGAGTGAATGAAATAATTTTTTTAATTTAAACACCTTTTGACATTCTGTCAAGAGTATTTTATTTATTTATTTATTTATTTTATTTTATTTATTTTGATGAAAACAAGAATAATATTAAAATATAAATTAAATATATGAATTTGGATAATAGTATTAAGAGTGAAATTATTATTTAAAACTAAATCTATTTATTAAATTTTTTTTAATTGCAATTATACATGAACTGAATTTTTTTAAAAGTAAAATTGGTTGAATAATTTTACAAAAACTAATAGCGTGAAGGGTAAGTAGAGATGTTCATAAGCGAGTAAGGTCACGATCCAAATTTTTTTGAAACCTTTTATTCAAACACGATTCAAAAATTTATTTTATTGTTTAAAAAATATTAAAAATTTATTTTTATATTAATATTAATATATTTTTATAATTAAAAAATATATTTTTTATGGGTTAATGGGCAAATTAATTTGCCACCATATTATTATATTGATTGATATTTGTCATTATACTTTTGAGATTAGAGCAAATTTACCACTATATTTTTATTTGACTGAATTTTATCATTAAATTTTGATTTTTGATTTAATTTTGTTACTCAACTTTGATTTTGAAAGATTGAAAGATAAAATTAATTTATTAAAAATATTATAAATTAACATAAACTTTTTATTTTAAAAAACTAAAACTAAAACTTTTTTTTATCATTCTTTATTCATTAATTTATTAAACCCTAATTATTTAAATAAAATATTTAAAAGAATTGTTTTTATTAAATTTTGACTTTAAAATCATCCAAAATCAAAATTGAGTGTCAAAATTCAAAATCTAATTACAAAATTCAATTAAACAAAAATAGAATGACAAAATTCACTATTGACTTAAAGTATAGTGATAAATTTACATTTAATCTTTTTTTTTATTATTAATAAACAGTAAATCGAATCGGGCTGACCCGAATTAAAAAAATTTATATCCAAACCCTACCTAATACGAGCCGAACTTATAGACCCAACGAGTAACCCAACCTTTAAACAAGTACAGGATACAAATTAGTATACTCAAAAAAAAAAAAAACTTCTTCAATGTGCAAAAATCACAGCTTATGCAAAAAACTTGAGAAGTTTTAAGATAATCTCCCTTAGGGTGAGCTTAAAATAAGCTCCATTATATATAAACATGACAAAATTACATATAAACATGATAAATTACATAAAGTTATTATGTTTATATGTAAATTTTTTTTTACATATAAACATGACAAATTACATATAAACATAACAAATATATCATATATTTATGGAATTTTTTTTATTACATATAAACATGACAAATTAGAGAAAAATTTATTTTAAAGAGCTTTCTTTATAATTTTTCAAAAAAACTCAGAAGTGAAATTCAAAAACACGATAGAGCTTTATAACCTGCTCAATCTTGGCACGACATACAGGGCAACCCCATTTCTTGGCTTTGATCTCATTCAAACAAGACATACATCCAGCAACATGGCCACAAGGAACACACGCTGCCTCGGATGGAGCGTCCAAACATATCACGCACGAAGAAGGACCTCCATCTTCTTTTGTTTTACCAGCACAAGCAGATAACTTTTCGCCATTTGAGGAAGACATGTCAATAGGAGCGGAATCAATTGATGGATATTGAATTGGACCATCTTCTACGATCTCATCCACAGCTAGCGGAGCTGATGGGACTGAATCTGAGGCTTTCTTCGTTGTATGGACAGTAGAAGTGTTATTATTCGTCGCGGTGCCCTCGGTCGTGTTGCTGCCGGAGCCAGCTTCAGTCAATGTACAGTCACTGATGCTTGCTTTTGAAGGAGCACATGCCATCGGTGCTACTGAAGCACTGTGACTGCTAGTACTGGCAGAGCTACTGCAACCGGTGGATGAACTGGCTTCATTGGCAGACTGCAATTCAAAACTAGGTGTCTCCGCAATAGCTGACTGAATAGAGGCATTGATTGCCATTGCTAATTCTAAATCCTCGGCATCTGGTGGTGCAGTTGCCTGAGCAGCCGGAGGCTGAGAAGTATGCAGAAATGCAGGACCCGTTGCCTACATATTCCAATGCCATAACAAACAAAAAAACATAGATTTAATGTGAAAATTGACTGTACAAGCACCATGCCAGAAATATTATGCAGTGTTTCATATTAGTAAAAATTGGGTGAATTAACAACCTATGTTACTTGGATTCGGGTGTGAGTGTCGGACACGAGTATGTATCCGACACGGGTATGTTCAATGTTTTCCACGATTTCCATGTATTTGGAGGGTCCTTGAAAGATCATAACCGCATACCCATTTTCAGATATGCGTCGGACGATGTCAGATACGGATACTTCAAGAAAAATGAAAAGTTGGAGCAACATAGTTAACAACTACCCTGAGGTTTTACTTATTACTGCACATACTCTGGGAGCTCAACAGCCTGCCAGCAAAACAAAAGTGTACCTCTCGGATACCTTTTATTCATACTTATCCAGGTTTGATTCTGAGAAACAGTGCAACATCCTCAGCTCAAGCAAAACAGACCCAAAAACATAAACTCCATCACCGACCGATTCCAGCTTCACTAAGCTACAGTAACTTCTTTTGAAGACCCAACAATCTCTAACAGAAACTTTATGTTACTATTGTTAAAAATTAGAGGAAATATCATTGTGATGATAAAAGAATTCAAACTTCTGATCAACAATGACTTGTTCCTCTTGTAGCAGTCTGCTATAGGTTATGCATGGCTCCACAAACAAGAAGCAGAAATGAAACATCTGTACATAAAGGGTGAATAGTACCTGTGGAATTCCTTTGCATGCATCACAAAACCACTGAAGCTGCTGCCTGTCATTTTCATTGCTGGGTGCAAGTTTAATGCGTGTTTCTGGAAAAGAACCAATATCGATGTGAATTGTAACATAGAAAACATGCATTTATCATCCAAAAACTGTAACTAATACTTATTGGTAGTATCCAAGCATCAAAGCTAGGAACCAGTTTTCACCTAGTTATCGGCAAAGTAGTTATCAGGGGAAAGGAAACCTATTTATCTGAAGAAAGTCTACTGAAGTGGAGGCTGGAGTGTGGTGAGGCTGCAATTGAGAGTCCTACTGATTTTCAATATCAAAGAACTCTAGTTTTATCGTGTTTACATGCAACTTCAGTCAATTTCTGGTTTTTTATATAGCTGTAAATAAATGATAATTACCATTCTTCCGCCTAACTATTCCAGGCTTATACCTCGCCTCTCGGGAGGTGTAAGTACTTCGTCTCCGCCTTCCACGTATTGAGACTATGCATGAAGATAAAATCAATCAAAATATGGAGACTAAGAAATCAATCTGATTTCAAATTCCAAAATATAGCCAGAAGAGATTGACAACTAGGTATATTGGCAAGAGAAATTACTGCTGGAGTTATCAAGAATTGCCACTGAAGGATCAGGCTGGTTAAGCTTTGGCTACTCCAAATTAGCTTTCCACAATGGAATAACTGTGCGTGGTTGGGCATCCTGTTAATTCACCAATTCCCCAAATAAGTGTGTAGAAAATCATTTAAGGGGAAGAAAGGTTTAACAGTATGAAACAGAAGCAAAATAAAACAATTAAAACGATAAATTATTAAAGCATTATTTAATAGTTAACAATTGGGTTGAGGTAATATTAGATACAAGCTAATCGTAGGAAGGTTGAGGATATATAATACCAAAGCCCCTTTAACAAATCCTGGTTTGAGCTTACCAACAAATCTCTATAAGGTATCCCATTAAAGTAGGATTAGTTAAATAAGACCTTGCCACCACTCCAAAAGTTTATCCTATCTGCAACTTTCTCCTTTCAAGCTTGTGATCTATATATCAAGTATTATCCAAACTTTGCTTCACTCAGTTATGTAATAACTCACCAAACTTGGTGGCTTGAAAATTTTAAAGCAGCTTGCAGCATCTATATATTTTTTTAAATCTAATACCATAGTAATCAATAGTAAGTAAACTCATTATTCATACACATAATAGCATCATAAGTATTTAAGAAAGCTGAAGCTAACTTGATGATCAGATTCAGGCCAGTTTAAGCCAAGCTTGTGGATTTTTGCCTTTTGAATTCTTTCAGCCATCATTCGAGCTTGAATTCAGGTAGACAAAGGCAAAATTCTGATTTAGCTGGGCTTGAAGAGCTTAATATTTGGCTCACTTCAGCTCTGTTTGCACCCTTAGAGCTTGAATTGCTATAGATTTTTTTTTATTTAAAAAAAGATCGACAAATTCTACTTACAATACCTGCAAACTGGAATATATGGCCAGCTCCAACTTGAAAGGCTTTGTATGATTACGGGAACCGGTTGGTCGAACAACAACCCAACTGCAAGAAATGCATTAATGAGAAGATACAAAATTTGCTTGGAAAAAGGAAATGCTACTGATAGAAAATCAAGATTTACATTAATGGAAAGTGGAAACTATCCAGGCATATTTCTTCTATGGAAAACGGTAACAAACAAGCAAAAAAATAATTGAAATAAAAAGTATTCTAAATAATAATACCCAAACTTTTCTTGAAACCAATTGAGGAGCAAACATTTCAACAAATCTCGGCCCATAAAACTCCCGCATCCAACCAGAGAATAAACATATATGATCCTGCACAGCATCAGAGGGAGAAAAATCTCACTTCAGGAAGCACTTATTTATACATGATAAAAGTCAAAAGTTTTGAGTAGATTATAAAATCACAGAATATCAGAAATAAACTTCTTATACCTCAATTGCCCGCACGACATTGACGTTTCCTTTATCCCTAGCAACATCTATAGGTGTTTGACAATCGTCATTCATCACCAATGGATTAGCTGAAAATTTAAACAAGTCACTTATAAGACTACTCTACAGTCTACACAGTTCGAATCAAATATATCATTCTATAACAACTAACTATGTTGCTCCGACTCTTCATTGTATCCATATCCCGACATGGGTTTGAGATATGATCCTTCAAGGACCCTCCAAATACATGAAAATCCTGAAAAAAATTGAACATACCCATGTCGGACACATCCCCGTGTCCGACACTCACACCTGCCTGAGTCAGAGTAACATAGACAACTAATAACTTGTTTTGGCATAACGTTACAGAAATAGATTAAAAAAAAAAAAAAACCTCCATGGGAAAGAAGTAATTTGACTGTATTTTGAAGGCCCCTCTTTGCTGCATGGTGCAAGGGAGTCCCAGCATGCCGACCTGAACACAAATTAAATACGAAAACTAAAATCAGTTAATATATTATTCATTTTGATAAAGCCTCCAAAGCCCTTTTACTTTAAAAACTGTAAATTTCTTCCGTATTAAACCCTGTTATTAAAGACCATGAGAAAATTAACAGCAAAAATTTCAAATCCACAGTCAAGACGGAAAATAAAAACAAAATTATCGTTCAAAATCATACATTTCTGCTTCTAGGAGTGAAAAAGAAAAACCCCAAATTTATTTTTTAGAAAAAAAAAAAAAAAAAAAACTCAACATTTAACTTCATAGAAGTACAAAAAAGCACTAATTCACTTGCAAAATAATAAAAAGATCGATAAAAAATGGAACCTGGACGATATGCGTTAACATTGGCACCGAGTTCGATCAAAGTTTTGGCAACATCAAAAAGCCCTGGATTCAAACACGCCAATATCAACGGCGTTTTCCCTTCTCTATCAATCCACTGATAATCCATAATCAAAAGGAAAAGATCAGATAAATAAATAAATAAATAAATCGATTAAGACCTAATTTAATCAGTGATTAATTGAGGGACAAAATCGGATTAATTAATTGGCACCTCAAGGCCTGCCCCTTCACGGCAAAGAGCTTTGATCCCTTCTATGTTGCCATAATTCACTTGATTGTACAGCAACTCGCCTTTCGATTGTTGTTGCCCCATTAAAAAAAAAAAAGCTTCTGTTTGGTCCGATGGAAAATTGGACTTACGTTTTCTTTTCCAGGAAAAACTATTTCCTGGAAAATGAAATGGAAAAAAAAAATCCTATCTTTAGGAAAGAGAAATTGAAAATTATTAAAAGGTAGAATTACATTTAAATAATCAATTTGTTTTTTTTTTTTGAGAGAAAAAAAATTTCTTAACAGAGAAGAAAGGAAAGAAAACTAATTTCAGGATTTTTTTCTTAATTAATTTAGAATTAAGACTTATTTATTTATTTTTCTACGAAACCGGTCGCCTAAACTGAAGTGACGTGTATTAAAGGCGGGAATGCGGTTCCTTAACGAGAGAATTTTGAAACGTTTTTCGTTTTCATTGGCTCAATAATTGCTTACATTACATTAATTTTTCTTTTGAAAACACCCATTTAATTATAATAAATAATTATAATATTTTTTTAAATCCTAAATAAATTTGGAATGAATTTTTATCTGATTAAGAAGAATAATAATCAGAGTCAAATTAAGCTGAATCATGTTTTTTTTTTTTTTATTTACTATAAGTTTGATACTAATAGTATTTATAAATACGGATTACTGTTTCATTTGAACGGTGAAAAGACATTTTATCGTATCAAAGCGTCGTTTCGTTACTGAACTCATAAAAATTCAATGTCAATTTTGAGATTTTAACGCGGTAAAAATCTCTTCTCACCGCATATTTAAATGAAATCATAATGATAATGAATTCAATTAACATCTACTTATACACTAATTAAAGATAATTAAAATATTATTTTAAAAGCATCAAATTTGTTAAAAATCAATGCAATAACTATGATAATATGTAGTTAGCAAGTTGTCCAAGTGACATGAAGAACTTTAATGGCCATAAAATTTTAGTTGCAAAGAAATTTTCTCAACCAAATCCTTAGTTAAAATTTAATTTTCCCTTTAAAATTCTAGTAAATAATGGATACAAACTTGGTTTGACATCTTATTCTTAACTAATCCAAAGATTTTCCCACCACCCCAAATCATTTTTCTACTAGTAATAGTCTCTTTTTATTATCCTGGTTTGCAGTTTGATTTTACTTTGTAACCAACTAAATCTGCTCAAGGACCGAGCAACTCGCTCGGTTCGACAAATTCGATTCGTATTGGGTCGGGTCTAAGTAGATTTTTTTTTATTTCGACTCAACTCGATCTGAATTACTATTTATGTAATAAAAGATTAAATTTTATTTAAATTTTATTATAAAAATATAAAAATGAATTTTTAAATTTTTTTAATATAATTTAAATAATGAAACGGGGTTGCGGGCTAACCCGAACCCGCCCAAAGCCGAACTTGGATAAAGGAAGAAGAAATTTTTCAAGCCGCGACCCAATCCATGAGCAGATCTAAACCAAACCACCAAATTATAAATAATGGATCCAAAGATTTTACTCTGGCAACAATTTCTTTTTTACTTTGTAATATATTCTAAAAAAAAAAAAACTATAAATTAAAGTTTGACAATATTATATATTAACCATTCATTCTTTCTATTTTCCCACATAAATATTTATGTATGTATGTATGTTAATGTATATATATATATAAGCATACATTTATAAAGTAGCAAACACTGTCCAATGCATCCAAGTATTTGGTTTAGTGATTGATACCTGATTTCAAAAAGTAAGCTCAAAACAACAGAATAAGAAACAAAGAATGAATAAGAAGAGTTACATGTACTTTTTTCTTCTCCTAAAGGAGATAAAGTCTATGGAGTTTGGAGTCATCATGTCTGGAGCATGGAGTTGTTTCTTTGCCTTGTTGAGAGGTAAAGTGATGGAAAATTCTTGTATCCTAATTTCCTGAATAAGAGATATATATATATATCCATAACTAACCTTTTTTCTAAAAACGAATACATCCGCTAATTGTTGATCCATGATGTTGCTGCAATCACGAATCAAGATAGCCGCATGATCCTTTTCCTACTCTAGATTGCCAAGTTTTATGAAACTAAGTTTGAGAAGGGGATGCTGCTGCTGCCTCAGTGGTTTCATCAGCAGGTGCTGCTGCTGGTTGAGTAGGGGATGATACAGTTGAAGCTGGTTTTGTTGCATGTGGACTGTACCTCATAAGCACCCTATCTTTATTTTTGCTCCACCATTCTTCTGCCTGATGCTCAGCAAACCTTCGTTTGCTGCAAAAAATGTTGGAGTCAATAAAGACCTCTTCATGCAAATCACTGAACAATTGCAATGCAAGTCTTGTACAATAAATGCTAATCAATCTTGGTTTTTCAGAAAAGTAGAAAGGATCAGCAAAGGAATTTGGTTCTCCGGGTGTGTATACGTGTCAATGGTGCATTCATATGTGTATATTTGTGTCTACGCGATGCGTGTATGTGTATGTGCGCGAGTGACTATGTGAGTGAGACAGGGGGGGTGAGGAGCTATTTCAGAACTTATTCTATATCCATTCCTGTTTCCAATCACGTTCTCCTGCAGTGAAATTGTAAGCAAAAACTTAGGATACAAACATTCTATAACTTGCCCTGTGATATATAAGATTGATGGTAGAGCCCTTCTAAAAGTCTAACAACCATGCTATCCTCTTGTCACTCTGACATCGTTCCAGTCTAGCTAAATTGTCTTATGTGAGATCCATCATCACATGAAAAAACAGAACTAGTTGAATGGAAATTTTTGTCCAAAGGATGAAGAGAATAAGATCTGGAATCTTACTCCTTCAGAAATTACAAGAAAAAATAATTTTCTGCTGATTTATGCATATGAATAGGCATGTGGTATTTCAGTAGAACCAACCATTAATTACCTGAATCTAACTCGTCTGAAGATCTTCCCACCATTTCGGTGATGAACGTAAGTGATGTAGACTCCAGGTTCGAATTGCTCAGTAATTTCTTTTTCTCCTCCACCTCTAATTGCTGAAGCCTCTGATGATCTTGATTCATTTTCTGAGCTTTGTTGAGGCGCAGCCTCTCTAGAACTTCCACTATCATTAGATGGGGCAGTAGCTGCAGTGTCCACATTATCTTCCACCCTCTGTTCTTGCGTATGTGAAGAATCCAAGCTTGCTAGCGGAGAAGAAGAAGCTTCAGATGTTCCATGAGTGTTTAAGAATGTTTCAGCTTGAGTATGCATAGCTCTAAAGGTTTCACTTTCAGAAACCTCAGGAGGCAACTTCTCTATTATTTCCTTCAACTGTAGAACAATATTGAATTGTATTATCAGTAGGTGTCGTCGTAGATGGCGTGGTTAATTTGCATTTAAAATGAGCAGTGGTTTATATCTAGTGGCAAACTGAAATATTAAGTGAATTAAAATGTACCTGATCTGTGATGGATTTCACAACTTCCTTGGCCTCTTTAGACTTGGATGATTCTTCTACAGCATATGAAGCAGATTGTTGAGCATTTTTTTGTAGTTTCTGAATCTCCATGTCTTGAGAATCACATTTCTGCTTCAAACTTTTGATCTGTAATCGCTCAAAAGTTAGAGAAAAAAAAAATTATATTTGATGGTAGGCTGCATGGTTAACACTAGCAGTGTAATGAGCATAACAGAATAGCAAAAAGGTAAATCACTAGTACTTGATTTTGCAATTTTGCCACTTCTTGGTTCAAAAGTTCATTTGACTTCCTGAGGCTTTCAATAACACTCCTTGAAAATGTATTTGTGCCAGAGCGTGGAGGACTTGGTCTCCTTGAGTATGGTGAATTAGATCTTGAGTTGATAGGGGACTGAGGTGGTGGCGTTGCTGGAGGAGTAGCAGGTTTAAAAGCATTTTGAAAAACAATGAATGAACCTGGAAATGCAATATCTCTAAGCTGTAAAAGTGATGGAACTTGTGAAGTAGATTGGATTGGAGAAGGAGAATCATATCTGGGCCCAGGTTTTCCTGACATGATCTCAAGGTATTTCAACGGTTCTGTGTTGGGAGAGAGCAAAAGCCTAGAAGACCTTATCTCCCCCCTATCTAATCTTTCCCTGCCATCTATTGAGGGACGAGGACCTGCAAATTTTCTATTCAAAATTGAAGTATTACCAGCTTCAGCAGCTTTAAGTTTTGCATAGCAAGCATCGCAAACGCGATGAGGTTTTCCTGGCGTTGGAGCCAATGCTGCTTTCAATGCTTTCTTGGAACTGCAAGCATGGCAGTGCACCAGGCCGCAATTATAACAATTGTGCCTCTTTCTAGTAAAACCAAACGCCTGCCGGCAGCCAGAGCAAACTGACTGGTCAGCACCGGAGACCCATTTATGGATGCATATACAGGAAGTGAAGTTCGAACCACATGATATATTTTTGACATGCCTATCCTTCAGTGCTTCAACCAATGTTGGAGTTCTTCTATCTTCCAAGTCACCATGTCCCAGTCTTCCATTGGCACCTCTTCCCCAAGTGAATACTTCACTTCTTGATGTCAGCACAGCAACATGATATGCCCCACAAGAAATTTCTTCAACAAATTCACCTACCAGTCTTTCTTGTACCAAGCATGGTAACTTTCCATCAGAGCTTGGGTTGCCTAGTTGACCATATGCAGTACCACCCATGGTAAAGACATGACCTGATGTAGTAAGTGCAACAGTAATAGTATGTCCGCAAGCTAGCTGGTGGAAGTTGTAGTCAATTAGTGAAGAGACACAGGTCGGAAGTAGATAAGTTTCCTTACTTCCATGACCTAGCCGGTGTTTATCACCATCACCCCAGGTGAACAACTTTCTTGATGAAATGTTAGCACCAGACTGGCCTGAAACCTCGACAATAGCTGCTGTATGCCATACCCCACATGCAACTTTAATAGTTTTTAGTCCATTCAACATTTGAACTTCTTTTGGATATGCAACACTTTCCCTATCTCCATGGCCCAAAACACCGAATGTTCCATCACCGAATGTAAATAGCTTCCCGTTAGAAGTTGCTAGAGCTGAATGCCAAGTGCCACATGCGATGGATAAGACTTGCAGACCTTCTAATGCACCACAAACTCTTTTTGGAATCCAGTGGCTGGCGTCAGTGCCATGACCAAGAAGTCCAGCATTATGAGTACCATCACCCCAAGTAAATAAATCACCAGCAGTGGATACAACACATGTATGATATTCTCCAGATGCAACAAAATCCACATTAGTTATTGCCAGGAACTCAACTAATCGGGGGCGGCTAAAGTCTTTTTCAATTCCATGACCAAGTCTTCCACCTGATTCCTCACCCCAGGTGAAAACTTCACCTTGCTTTGTTACAAGAGCAACATGTCTTACGCCACAAGCTATCTGATGAACATCAAGTACTACATTTGATTCCAAGGGCTTAGGAGTTAGCACATCAATATTTGTAGAAACTGGGCTTACGGACCCATCTGGTGTAACTCCGTCAGACCAAACTTCTCCCCATACGTAAACATCACCTAAGGATTCTATGTCATCTGGACCTGCAGATCCACCACTTGAACAGCTAGGAGTGCTTGAAACACTAATTCGGAAACCATCTCCACCACTAGTTCTCAACTGCATACTTGCACGTTCTGACCCCACATCTGAGCCTCCCAAATCTATAGACACCCTGCCGCAGGTAATACTATTGCTGAACTCTAGAGCTGCACCAAATGGGCGGCTATTTTGAAAGAAATAACCTTCTTGTAGCTGTCATAGAAGACAAGAAGTTAGCAAGTAAAGATTCCAATCTAAAGAACAGGCAACAAATATGCATACATTCCCTGAATTCTTGTAATTATAATGGAGGCTCACACTGTATGTATCATCCAAAAGACCGTATCAAATGCAATTTGATGTCTTATTGATTCATTCCTAGAAATCTGTCACATAGATTGTTCCACTTTAAATTGATAAGAGTCAAATTTGCTGCCATATTCCCAAGTTAGTAATTTAACTAGTGAAATCAATACTTTGGTAGGGGCACAGCTCTCTCCTAATCGATGAAGCTACAGTTGTGTTATATTATAAGTGGATTTTCCAACAAATACTGATTCAGTCTGCCAACTTGACACATGTAACAAATGACTTCTCATATGCATATGCATGTAGAAAGCTGAACTCACGTCACTGAAATCACTCTTGGTTCGTCTATTACGATTCTGTCCAATCAATGCCTTGAGACCTGCTAACCACACTTCTGCCTCACCTTTGTCCTTGCAGATCTATGGAGGTAGACAATGGTAATCACTGGAGTCAAATTTACCATTCAGCTGAATATAAAAAAATAGCAGAATTAACTAATAACTGGTACTAACCAGGTCAAGAGACCTTTCACCGTTATTATATAGAAGTGAAAATGACAAGTACTCCTTTTCTGGGCGCAAAAATCTTCTAAAAACAGGCTGTAGAAGTTGGCAAACAGTGGTTAATATGATTTAACTCTTTTTTTTTTTGCATCGAAATCTTAGTGGTATAACATAGAAAAGAAGGCTAATTAAACTGCAACATACGCCATTAACTGGAAAAATGAAAAGCTGAAATTGAACTTACAGTTCGCTGTCCAGGAAGGATACGAGAGACAGAGCTTAATTTCAGATTCCTCTCTTCTCCATGTGATAACCATATTAGTGTTGTTTCATCCTGTTAATACAGCTAAAACTGAAATCATATATGCACTTAAGATTACTGAGAGAGAGAACTGCATATACTTTTCTATTCATAGCTGCTTCCTACTAGATAGCAAAAACTAGGAAATAGAAGAGAATTCACTACATAAATGCCCATCTTGCTTGTTTACTTGCTTTTTAAATGAGGTTTAGGATATTAACTGTACTCATTCAAACAATTATTTCACCTTGAAGTTCTGTGAAAAACTTATCTATAGTTGTTCATCAAACTAGGATCATACTTCTCTTTAGACTCCAGACCAGACAATCTTAAAAAAATTAAGTGCCAGCCATCCACTCAGACAGTTAGGAACTATGTTATTCGGACTCGGGTGCGAGTGTCGGATACGGGTATGTTTGATTTATTCTAAGTTTTTTCATGTATTGGAGGGTTCTTGGGGATCATATCCCTATACCTATGTCTAGATATGCGTCGGACACGAGTACTTCAAGAAAAATGAAGAGTCGGAGCAACATAGGTTAGAAACATGATTCACACATCATCACAAATCCAAAGCGCTAAACCTGGATGATTGTACTGCAATTCAATTTGTATTATAGAACTACAAAGGCCAAAATGGATAATGCTTTTATTCCATCAGTCTAGAAGAATTCATTCTCCAGCCAAAGTTTAATTCGATTAAACCCGTATTACTGATCTGGGAAAATAGTAGAAAGAGTACATTGAGATGTAATAAGATTGAAGAGAAAGTAACTCACCGGGGAAAGTCTAAATGCACGAAACTTAGGTTTTCCTTTACGGCTATACTTGATAAGCTGAGTGCCCTTTTTCAAAGAAATAAGTGCCTTCAAAACAAAGGGTAAGAAATTAAAAGAACAAGTAAGACAAACAGTAGATCAAAATCTTGACATAAATGAAACAAAGAAAAAGATAATGCTAAAACTTGCAGTCTTCATGAACGAGACAGGAATATTTTCTGTAGCACTATTACCAGTTAATTTGTCTTACTTTTAGAGTTCCCAAAGGACAACTTTCAACAGGCACTCAAGTTTTTTTTTTTACTTTCTTAATATTTTGTCATACATTTACCAAATCTGAATTAATATCAGCTTTTCTTCATCGTTTTGGTTATTTCAGAATCCCCTGCTTTCATCTAAGATTTTCTGCTCATTGAATAAATAGTAAAAAATAAACTCATATATATATATATGAAAAGATCTACTTACGTTAGTGTAAAATTAATTTAGTTTTACATAATTTCATAATTTTTTATACAATTTATATTTGTTTTGTATTTCCTGTTCTATTCATGTAGCTGATGCACGTCAAATTTCAAGTAAACTAAAAATGTCTAACTATTTGTTTGATATAAAAAAAATTCAACCGTTAAATATATATAAAAACTATATTATCGATCGATATGATAGAGATATTGGATCGATTTCGAAACTAGGTAGACGACGAGTATGATTATATTATTATAATCGTACCCGTCGTGCATATAAAACTTCATATCAATCCAACATCTCTATCATATTGGTCGATAATACTGTTTTTTTTATATATATTTAAAGATTTGAAATTTTTTATATCAAACAAATAATTAAACATTTTTAATTTACTTATTTAATGTACATGATTTATATAAATAAAATATGAAATATAACGATTGAATTAAATAAATATAAATCATATAAAAAATTAAAAAATATGTAAAATCAAATTAATTTTATACTAATACAAATAGATCTCTCATCGTATGTATAAATCCAAATTCCGACTTTCCTCTCAAGTATCATCAATAATAGCCTTATTATTCAAGGAGACAGCTTGCCTTTTACCCTCTCATGGCAAATATATGAAAGAAAAATTTTCATTTACATGGCTAATTCTTACTCTTTTTATTTTTTGGGGACTAAGAAACAGCATAAATACAATAAATTGAGAAGCTTCATTTCTGTTCTTATTCCTTCACTAAGCTTAACCAACCCTTCTTTTAAAAGTTTGGATTTAGCTTAATGGTAAATGCTTGTATTCTTAAGCAAATTCAAATCCTCTTCCCCATAATCAAAATAAAAATTAGGTCTAAGGTTCCAATTCCCTCTCCCATCTTCACATCTTCAACAATCAAAAAAAGAAAAAAAAAATGAAAAGAAAAAGAAAAAGGGAAGTAATTACTTGCTCAATTTCACGTTCAGAATTGCCATAGCGAACAAGATCTGCCATTCCATTTAAAAAAACTGAAAGGAAACCGCCGAAGAAGAAGACGCTCAAGCATCAGGTAGTGAAATGGCGACTCCCTTGCCCTTGTCTTCATAGATGCATATGCCTTCTGCTGTGGCCTCTCATCAACAATCAAACCGAAATTATATCTTCCTTTCCCAACATTCACCAAACCCCAAAACAACTCTTCATCATAAAAAATCCAACTTTTTTATCAAATAATAAGAACCCAAAGTTCCAAACTCAAAATACATGATCCATTAATTTACAATTTTTTTAAAAAAAGGGTTGTTTGATTTGAGAATTGTTTTTTGGATTTTGTTGTTGTTTGATGATTGTTTTTTTTTTTTTGGGTTCTGCAATGGACAATGAGAAAAAGAGTGAGAGAGAAGAGGCGAAATGAGAGGAGAGTAAGGGGTGAAATGTTGTGGATAGGAAGGTTTGAAGCTGAAAAGAACTTGAGGGGAGACATTTCCGCGCTTCTTTTCCTTCTTCCACATTCACCTCCCAACTAATTTAACCTCCTTTTAAAATTCTCTTTTTCTTTTTTCTTTTTTTTTTTATTTCCACATGGCAAAATTAAACATGTTTAAGGGCCGGACCACCCAATCGTCCCAAAAGACTCGGCCGGACAAGATTTTTTTTATTCGGGCCAATTTAGCATGAATTACTGTTTATCGAATAAAATATTATTTAAATTAAAATATAAAAATATTAATATAAAAAATAAAAATAAAATTTTTAATATTTATAAATAGTAAACCGAGCCTACGGGCTGAGCCGGGTTTGGATAAGAAAAGAAATCAACCTGCAGTCCAACGTATGTATGGACAAGTCTATGGCAAACACATAAAATCTAGTTTTATTATTTATTTTTTCATTTTTTTTTTCTATAGATTATAATACATGGAAAGATATATATATATATATATATATGTATGAATCTTATTCATTTATAAACATCATGGGAATAAATACATAGCAATTATAAATTGTTGATGTAACGGATGAACACCGTTGATTTAAAGATAGTTGGGATTTCACCTGTTGGGATTGCAGCCGTTATGATGTATTGTCTGCACTAAACAAAAATAGTGTGCATATGTATGAACTAAATTGGGTAAAAGAACAAAATGAATAAATGGCATGTTTTGGACTGGTTGCTCTCAGATCACGGCGGGATCTTTGTATCTTTTGAAAATGGCTTCAATATCTTCCATTACCTCCAGTGGCAAAGGCCGCGGAGTTGTCAGAAAAGCATCAATGTCTTCCTTCAGCTGGTCGACAGAGGTTGCACCGACAATTGAACTGGTCATAAATGGACGATCCCGTACAAATCCAAGTGCAAGTTGAACCGGAGTTAATCCATGCTTTTTGGCTATCTCGATGTATTGCATTGTTGCTTCCTGAAATTGCACCAAAATGTCTATCAAGCATTCAAGTGGTTATGATTTTGATTTCCTTACAAAGTATAGTAATTTAGTGTTTTAAGTTCATATGAGTAAAACCACAGATGAAATGGTGAAAGCAATAACTTCCAGAAAGCTCCAAATCCTTACTGGTCTATTTCTATGTTACTCGGACTCACGTGTGAGTGTTGGATACGGGTATGTGTCCGACACGGATATGTTAAACTTTTTCTAAGTTTTTTTTTCATGTATCCCCATACCCATGTCTGGATATACGTCAGACACGGGTGTGAACACGGGTACTTCAAGAAAAATTACGAGTCGGAGCAAGATGGGTCTATTTATCTTACCATCAGAATATCATGCTACTAAAATTTGGTTTAACTTTTCCAGGATTTATCCATCTATTGTTGGCCACATTTCACCCATCAAACATACCTTGGCAATTGACTTGTTATATCTTTCCATGTAGCCAGGGAAAAGGTTCAGCCTTCCCTTTTTTGCAGCTTCAGAATCGATATCTAAATATTTTCCACTTAGTGATCCACCACCGAGTGGAGAATATGAAAGTAAGCCAATATTGCAATTCTTTGGGTGGCAAACTTCAACCAGGTCAACTGCAAAGCACAAAGTTAACAATTTCTTAAATACGTTATGTTCAAACAGAGCCCCTGAAGGAGCATGAGGAAACGAATTTATGATTAAGCATCGCCAGAATTGATTACCTATGTTACTCGGACTCGGGTGTGAGTGTCGGACATGGATATGTTTGATTTATTCTAAGTTTTTTCATGTATTTGGAGGATCTTTGGGGATCATATCTCTATACTCATGTCCAAATATACATCAGACACAGGTGTTTCAAGAAAAATGAAGAGTCGGAGCAACATAGGACACGATATCCAAAAGTAACTACTAGTTTATAGGAAAAGTTAAAGGTTCCCAAGAGCAAGTTGGATGGCATAAGAAAACAGGTAATACCAATACAGGTTCTCACAGCCCTCCAAAAATTTATAAAGCCATATGCTGGAAGATGACAGAAGGGCTCTGTCAGGGACAGTAAGTCAGATTTGGAAAAAAATCAAAATAAAAAACCAGGAAAACATCTACCTTGGGAAATTAATTGATTATGGTTGCCAAGAAATTTCCTAACTTATTTCTCAGAGTCTGCTTCAGGAGTTCAACACGTTCAATAAATCATTGAAAATCCATCTAGCCTCGCCCCAACTCTTCATATTAAGCACTTGTATATAATGTGTATCTCCCTCTTTTGGTGAATACTATAATCCTAACATCCTATGAGACCTCCATGGGATAAGAACAAAACCTATGTTGCTCTGACTCTTCATTTTTCTTGAAGTATCAGTGTCCGACGCATCTCCGGATATGGTTATGGAGATATAACCCTCCAAGGACCCTCCAAATACATGAAAAAACTTAGAAAAATTTGAACATACCCGTGTCAGACACATACTCGTATCCGACACTCACACCCGAGTACAAGTAACATAGAACAAGACTGCTAAGCAGAGATTCGATTCCAGGGTGTTTCATTTGTTGGTCATTGCATATGAATCAAAACTTCAGGGAACAAGAGTAAAACAATGCAGCAAGATGTCAAGCAGTTATAGGTAGTTGAAGATGGTTGTTTTAAGTTTTGAAATCTCTATATGAAGAAATATATAAGGTACGAGTGATGTTATGTTCCTTTTAGATTTTCTTTTATATAATTTCAGGATGAGCTTTACCCTCAAAACGCCTAACCAGCAGACTGTAGCTGTTTTGGATGCTAACGATCTTTGGTAGTCCTTCAACTCTAGCTGCATGAACAAATTCCATCACTCCATACGAGGTCTCATTCGAAACTCCAATATAGCGTACCTAAAATCGAAAAGCATCCATACAAATCAAGAAACTGAATGTTTATATAAGACAACTGATAAAATATTTCTGAACGACAAGCTTGTGAAGTTTATTGTTCTTCTTACAGTTACCAAGCATATCCAGATACCCAAATATGACTCCTACTTTTCTACTAGGGATAAAGCACCTATCAATTGATATTCACTACAAAGCTAGAGTTTCATTGTTAGAACACAAAATACAATCGGGATTTCAGCAGCATTCTGATTAGCTTCAATGCTGTTTTCAATCACGACAAATAGTCGGCTCAAAGAAGATTGAACTACATGTCTAACTTAGTTAGGACAAGCATTACCTTTCCTTCATCAATAAGTTCTTGAAAAGCCTTAAGTTGCTCCACAAATGGTATGCTTGGTCTCCATTTTGAAGGATTATATAAATACTCACCAAACAATGGCACATAGCGGTCTGGCCTGATTGAATGTTGAAATAGAATGTTAATCTCAGAAAACCATAAGTTAGAGAAAATTTGACTAGATGTTCAGTCATAGAAACACACAGCTTATATAATTATATTTCTCCTACTTATTATTGGAGAAAAAGGCAGACAGAAATGAATCAATTCACAAGGAAAAGGAAATCAAGAAGTTATGCTGGAGATAAGACATTACCTATAGTGCAAAGTCAGTAAATGCCTACTATCACACCAACTAAATATTATGTTACTCGGACTCGGGTATGAGTGTCGGACATGGGTATGTGTCGGATACGGGTATATTTGATTTATTCTAAGTTTGTCCATGTATTTGGAGGGTACTTAGCGGATCATATTTCCATACCATATCCGGATATGCGCCAGACACGGGTACTTCAAGAAAAATGAAGAGTCAGAGCAACATAGACTAAATACATTATATTCCAAATTGTCGCCTGTAAATCGAAAACTAAATCCTGATTCCAGGATTCACCCCGAATTGGGGGTTATAAAAGATGAGAAGCATCACCATTTTTTCCACCCTTTAGCCTTTCCAAAAGATAGAAAGGTGAAAAGTGGTGTGGGTTTAAAAAAAAAAACAGAGAACCTACTATAATTGATGCACTTAAAAAAACTGTAATATTACCAATGAATTTGCAATAAATCAATGTAATCAGTGTTGAGGCGCTTAAGGCTTTTCTCTACGCTTTCTCTAATATTAGCAGCATCAACCCGTAAAGCTTTTATATTGTCACGGTCACGCAGATAAGTTGACCGCTCTGAGTAGCCACATACTTTTGTTGCCAAAATAACCTGTAAATAATGTGGAATCATAATAAATATCAATCTGAAAGAAAGTAATATATTCAGCCTTCAGTAAACAAGTACAATGCAACATCACATTCTCAGACAATGTTAAAAAAATTCTGCAAATATGCACATAGAAACCAATACTCAGAAATCAATCACTAAAGCTAGAAAAAAGAAAATCAACTTAGGTGAGATAGAGTCTTTAAGTCACTAGAAAGTACAAACATGTATTTATGAACACTCATTGAGTGATTCATTAGGGACAAGTCAATCCAAGGGTATTTTGAATGTTGGCTGATCTTGAAAATTTTAAAAGTTCACCAAGAAATCGATGAAAAATAATACTATTCAGAAGTCTCATTGTTGCTGTTACACCTTTTGCACATAATTATAAAGGAAAATATTTTTCAAGCACTAAAATATAGATCTTATCAATATTCTATTACATTCCGTATAACATATTACCAGGTTAAATTCAAAAATTATCCTCTTAAAAAAGTTTAGCTGTAAAACCAGGTGCTATCTCTGCCCTTTGTAATGCCAGCTTTCTGAAAAAGCATTTGGAATGACACATATTTAATACCTTTTGAGCAGTTAGAGAAGTTGAAGCAGAAGGTTTAAAATTTTCATTGAAATATATCACGGATATCCTACAAAGGCATAGGAAAAACATACTATACCACTCATCCTGTTCTCTCTCTCTCTCTCTCTCTCTCTCTCTCTCTCTCTCCTTTTTTCTTTTAATGAGAAAAAAGTTTGTTAACCAAAAAACTAGAGCAGGAACACCTATATAAGTAAGTCATCTGCTATGCAAAACTATATTACTCGGATTCGGGTGTGAGTGTCGGATGCGAGTATGTGTCCGACACGGGTATGATCAATTTTTCTAAATTTTTTCATGTATTCGGAGGGTCCTTGAAGGGTCATATCCCGAGACCCATGTCCGGATATGAGTCGGACACAGGTGCTTCAAGAAAAATGAAGAGTCGGAGCAATATAGATGCAAAAAGTACCTTATTGCGGGGCTGAGAATTCAGCCAGCTAGCAATGTAGAGATCCGTTCTTCCATTTGTCTCTTTGCGCATGGGAATTGGATACTGGGAAATCAAAAGCAAGGAGAAAGAGAGTTAATGTCACTGCAACTTGAGTAAAGATATCAGAGAAAACTCACTTTGAGACTTGCATTAGAAAAATATAGGCCATGTAGGCACACCAACTACATCAAATTACATCTTCAAAACTTTTAAGAGTATTTCACATATAGCCCATGCAGTCATAAATACGACTACAGGTGACAATAAAGGAGATTTCCTGAAATGTTTTTCTGCAATTTCTTGAACAAAACAAGAGAGGTGAGATATTGCAGATGATACTTTAACAGCGTTGAAGAATGCACTCCATCTGAATGTGTTTGAGCATCATTTCAATAGATTGTGCATTGGTGTCTGTTTGCTTTTGTTACATTTCTACATCCAAAAGAACTTACAGCCTCTGCAGTGTCCAGAGCATTGATGCCATGATCAAAAGCATAACTGAGCATTTCATGAGCTTCCTTCTCTGTATTTTGTTCTCCAAATGTCATCTGAAGCAATCAATATAAGCATGCATAATTAGAGATAATCGCATATCACTTGTTGAAACTTAAATATAATAATTGGGCCTTTTCCTATCAGTTTAAGCTTTTAAGATAATTGGTCACCAATTTAACATAATATTAGAGCTCTTGAATTTGAATCCAGACAACCGCTTTCTTCTTGTAATATTTCTTCGCCCAATGTCTTGTTGCCTATAGGACTGTGTATTGCTGCTCTAATCCTTTTTCAGCTTGAACATTTCTTCTGCACTTGGTTCCATACGTAAGAGGTGTTGAAACTTAGATATAATAATTGACATTTCCTATAAGCTTAAGCTTTTAAGATAATTCGTCCCTAAACTTAATATCACTTAGAACCGAACAAATGTTATAATAAGAAAAAACAAGGGCATTCTTTACGCATCCCTTAATTCAATTTCCAAAATCAACAAGGGGCATTCTTTGGCTATTGATTCTTAATTTCAAGCAGGGGATCATTTATACACATTTACACAAACAATGCCTTTCTCTTCAAATTATTTACTTCCAAAAAAAAAAAAAAAACAATTCTTTGAACAAAATAGAAAATGCCAATTAACAAAAAACCAAAGTTCTTACAGTTCCCAACGTGATTTCACTGATTTGAAGATCAGAGTCACCAAGCTTCCTATACTGCAAGGCGCTTTTTTGGGCGACTTTGGCAGTGATGGGTGACTTGAAAGAGCTCCTCCTGAGCCAAAGCTGCTTTCTTTTAGCATTGGATAAACGTTGTACTGCGTGGCGTGAAACGTTAAGGAAGGTAGTAGAGGGAACGCTGGAAATTTTGCGGTTGTTGCAGCAAAGAAATGGAGGGGCAGGGGCTAAAGGGAATGTCGAAGGGGAGGCCATTTTCTCTGAAGCTTGAATTAAACGGCAGCTCCTCCTATGTTTTTGGCCTTATCCAAACATTAACTGACAGTTCAGATTTAAGTAGAAAGTTTTTTTTTTTACTTCCATTTTATTCTTCTTGCTATCTCCTGATAAGAAAGACGTGGACCAAAGCGTGAAGAGTCTGAAATTACCAATGAGCAAAAAGAAAAGAAAAAAAAAAAGGAAATATATTAAAATAAGGAAAAAATATATCTTCTTTTATTTTTAGGATTCTAAGGCTTAGTTTAACATTGCTGTTGAAAAAAACTTGGGTTGGAAAAAACTTGAGTTGGAAAAAGTGTGTTTATAAAGTGTGGTGAAAAAGTATGGTTTAAAAACTTTTAAGTGTTTAGTATTGCTGTAAAAAGTGTTGTAGGAAATTGAAATGTCAAAAAAAGATATGTTTAAAATAATAAAAGTGTAAAGATGTGTGGATAATAAAATCATTTTATCCAAAAGCTAGCTTTTAAAGCCCAAAAGCTATATTTTTTGACTTTTTGGTTTGGCTTTTCAAACTATGGTTTCAACAGTAGAAGCCAAATTTTTTTATCTGTTTAACATTGCGTTTGCGGTGAAAAGCAGTTTTTGACCTCAAAAGCTGTGCCAGAAGCAATGCTAAACGAGGCCTAAGACTATAAAATTACATGGGGTTTGCTTGTGGTTGGTATCTATTATATTTATTTTTGAATGATTAGGATGATAAAATTCGATCCGTTTTATAAATTTTATATTAAGTTAAAGTATTTAAGTAGTTTTTGTACTATAATCAAAAATATATTTTAATTCATATGCTATAAGAGTGAGTAATTTAATCCATAAACGTTTAAAATTGTTAAAAAAAGTAAAATTGGTGATAGTGTTAATGAAAAACAGTCAAATGCTAACGGGCCATATAAAACTGACATAATAGATAACTTGAAAAAAACGATGACGTGTTAAATTTTAAAAATGATAACATATTTTTACGAGTCAGGAAGAGATTTGGGATAATTTTTTTTTTTTTAAAATTCTATTTGAGTAAAAAAATTTGACATGTCATTATTTTTTTTTTCAAGTATCTTTTCTGTCAGTTTCACATGTTCAATTAGACGGTTTTTCAATAACATTGTTACCAATTTTACTTCTTTGTACTAATTTCAAATGTATAAAAACTAAATTACTCACTTATATAATACATGGATTAAAATACATTTTTTTTTATCATAGTACAAGAACCGCTTACATTCTTTAAGCTTTTGTATCATGTTTATATATACATTTTTTTGTGTTATAATTATGTTTAAATTATATATTTATATAAATTTTATACGTTAATAATTCATGTTATATAAAATTTGATAAATTCGCATATTCGTGTTCATATTATTTTTTGTATGATATTATATTTTAATTATTTTTTTTATATCGTATTCGTATCATATAATCATGTTATGTACAAAATTATCAATAATACATTAATCATCAATGCAGGTCATGCCCTCAGCCCCTTGCCCTTCATTGAACTTTTATGCATCTCAAACGTATAAAAACAATTTTAGATATTTCTTATTCTTACGAGAAACATTATGTCAGCCACATGGGTGTAATGGAGTCGAGTCGAGTTTAAGCTATAAAAAATTCGAGTCCGATTCGAAATTTGAGACTCAAAACTTGATTCGAGTTTGATTTAGTTTCACTTTTAAAGCTCGAGCTCGATTCGAGATAAAAATCGAATTGCTCAAACTCGTTCAATTAGACTCGTTTATCTAGTAAAAAATGAGTTTGATTCCTATGCTCGACTTCAAACTCGATTATTTGTACTCGAGTTTGATTCAAATTGAAAATTTTCAATACTAATTAAAAATAAAAAAACTTGATTAGGCTCGCGAGCTACTCGAGTCAACTATTAGGATACTCGAATTCGTCTTGCTCGATAGCTTAAGCTCGACTCGACAATGATCGAGCCGAATTCAAATTTTTTTCAAGCCAAACTCGAATAATTTACAAATATAAATGTCTCATTTATACCCTAATCCAGTATTAAAATTTTGAAAAAAAAAATATGTTTTTAAAATGAGAAAATTAAGAGAAATGAAATAAAAGTTTGAGATACTCGGACCCCGACAGTACTAAAAAGAAATTTGGTAAAGCAGAAATAGAAGAACGTGTCGTGAACAGTCATCACTTGTCGGTAGATCAACACCACGTTGCCAAGACAATGCAAATTATGTGTAAACGAGTTAGGCCATCATCAGGCATGCAAGCAAGCATGTAATGACATTTTCACATGCATGTAATGTAAACCAAACACACTCACCAAGACAGTATTCAAGACTAATATAATGCTACCGCCAAGATCAACCAGATTGCTGGACGTGTCTCAGCTTTCCGGGCCATGCTGCCGATAGATGTGTTGCTGAATTGTTATGATATATCCAGGGAGGAAGCAAGGACATATGTCTGTTTTTAGCCCCGTTTCTAGGTCACAGGAGCATCAAAGGGATTAAGCTTCGGGGAGGCTATAACCTGCAATTGGATGTTGTTTAGGGTTTAAAATATATGGAATAAAATGCATGCCCAAGTGGACATGAAGTTCAGCACTGGAATAATTCTGTATCTTTGTTTTTATGTGTTGGAAAAGAAAGCAAGTTTTATCCATGATCACACCAGCAAGTCAACAATAAAAAAAAATAAGGTTTATTTCCCCCAAATAAGAAATGTAATCTATCTTGTTTTAGTTTGTTCATCAATCGGTTCCATTATCCAGAAGAAAAAACAGGGAACACTCTGCTACAGAACCAAACCAGCAACTTAAATGACAACAAAAGATGTCGTGAAAGTAAAAAAAAAAAAAATAACAAAGACGTTTCAGAAATCGAAATTTATATTTCAAAGCTGTTAAATGTCACTTTAAAAATTGACTGCATGACTACTAGAATTTATTATCATTCAAATGCTCTTTTCAAGGCAAGAGCTTATTTTAAACAAGAAAATCAGAAACCCAGAAAATTAATAACAGTGACAAGAGGATTAATTAAACCCTTATCCACCCATGAGATGTAGAACCTAAAGCTTTGCTGCGCTGGTGGAAATAAACAACCATCTTTTCCCTTGGTGGAAGGGCGTCTTTGATCACTGGATGTTTCAGGAACCTGTTAATCCAGGCAATGGTGGCTGGGAATCTAACTGGGTCTAAAATTTTCATGGATCCAACTTCTTCCCAAACTGGAAGATAGTAAGAGATCCAACCCAATATAATGTCCAAATACCCAATGTTCTCCCCTCCAAAAAACTGCTGCTTCCCTTCAAGTTCTCCCTCTATTTTCTCCATGGCTTCAATGGTTTGTTGCAGAGCCTTTTGCTTTTCTTCTCCTTGGGAGCACAAAGCATTCCATGCACCTTCAAAAATCTATATTTCCATCCAAATAAATGTACTAAAATACATATACAATCCATAAGTTAGAAACAAAAAAATAATGATGGTATATAGAAGTAACTGTACCTTCTCTTCAGCAAATTTAGCCCAAAATCTAGCCAGTGCTCTTTGGTAAGGATCTTGAGGCAGTAATGGGTTTTGCTTCCAGGTTTCATCAAGATATTCAAGAATAACAAAGGATTCTGGAATCACTTTCCCATCATGAACAAGCACTGGGACTTTCTTAAGAACTGGGTTCAATTCCGTGAGCAAGCTGCTCTTATTGAAGATATCTTCTTCTATGTACTCGTACTTAACACCCTTGATTTTGAGAGCCCATTCGATCCTAAGCACAAATGGGCTAACCCAGAACCCCAAAAGCTTCACCTCCTCTTTGGCTGCCATCAATATTTCTTGCTCTTTTTGTTTACAAATTCCTAGCTGCTGGTTCTATATATATATATATATATATATATATATATATATATAAGCTATTACCCAGTGTTTTATAAAATGAAAACTATGGTGGAACATTGGAATTAGATCACGTAACGAATATAATAAAAAAATAATTAAAACAACAAAATATTAATATATAAATTTATTAAAATTTATATAATATAAATTATTAATAAATTAAAATTTATATAAATATATAATATATAATATTTAAATATAATTATAATATGTAAGAATAGTACGAATATAAGATTAATACATAAATTATCAAATTTAATTGGAATTGAGTCGGCAATGCATATCACATCAAAATTCCTGGTAGTCTAATCTAGGAGAAAGAAAATGCTGAATAGCTAGCTAGGTAAAATCCAAATTATAGTCTCCTACTGCTATATTTGTTTGAATTACCAACAATTTTTTTTTTTGACGTTTATGCCATTTACTCAAAGAATTTGTCAGTACAAATTTTTAAATTTTATAATCGAAATTAAAAAAATATTATATTTCTCATTTGATTTTTAATTTTTTTTAAATATATTTTAAAATCTATATGTTATTTTATTACTACCGTTTATAAAATTTGTAAACTCCATATTATCCGTATACGAGATAATAATCCTTTGCCCAAAAGTCCAAAACAATAAATGGAAACTTGATAATCACGCTGAGAGCCTGAGACTAGTGCGTTCTAGAATTCATAGATTGACTCAAGGAGAAATGCCAATGTCATGCATGACTCAAGTAACATAGAAATATTACGGAGAAATGCCGCCTTTTTTACCAAAAAAAAAAAAAGAAAAAGAAAAACAGCATAATTTGAAAAAGTTTAGGTTCATGAATTTGACTATTATTTTTATTACCTTTCTTTACTTTTAAAAATAAAATGAAGCAAAAGGTGCATCTAGTTACAAAATCACATATAATTTTATTTATTCATTTCCTTATCTAATTGTGAATTAAGGCTAGTTTAGCATTGCTGTTGGAAAAAATTTGGGTTGAAAAAAGCTCGAGTTGGAAAAAGTGTGTTTATAAAGTGTGGTGAAAAATTGTGGTTTAAAAACTTTTAAGTGTTTAGCATTGCTGTGAAAAAGTGTTGTAGGAAATTGAAATGTCAAAAAAAAAATGTTTAAAATAATAAAAGTGTAGAGATGTGAGGATAATAAAGTCATTTTATCCAAAAGCCAGCTTTTAAAGCCCAAAAGCTATATTTTTTGGCTTTTTGGTTTGGCTTTTCAAACCATGGTTTCAACAGCAGAAGCCAAATTTTTTTATCTGTTTAGCATTGCGTTTGCGGTGAAAACCAGCTTTTGACCTCAAATGCTGTGCCAGAAGCAATGCTAAACGAGGCCTTAGTGGCTTATTAACAAATAACAACCTACCACAGCAAGGGATGGCAGTTGGTAGCAGAGGGAGGGGAGTTGTCTGTTGATTGGATTAATGGCTTACAACAGTCACTACAAGAGAACGTCGAATTACCGACGAATTTTTTATCGACGGAATACTTTCGTCGGTAACAAATGTTTTCACCGACGGAAAAGTGAGAATTATCGTCAGAATTTCGGCGGTAATGTTTTCGCTCATTACTGACGGATAATTTAACAATTACCGACGGAAACTTCATATTACCGACGGATATTTAACGACCGAATTGGTCCGTCGGGGAAATCCGTCGGTAATACTTTGGCGGGAACAACTTAGATTCCAACCAAAGTATTACCGACGGGTTTACGTGTATTACTGACGGATTATTCCCTCGGTAAAAAATGGCGCGGATTTTAATATGCAAAAAATAGAAAGTAAAAAAAAAAAACCACTGAACGGTCAAAATAAATTACCGACGGAAATTTCGTCGGTAATAAACATGTTCCGTCGGTAATGTTATACCGACGGATTAGCTTAATACCGACGGATGAAATTTGAATGACCGCCAAAATTTTTACCGACGAAATTTCCGTCGGTAATGTTCTCGGGCACAATTAAATGCCCAAGACTCTTTTTCTTCTCCTTCTTCCTTCCCCTTCTCCTTCTCCTTCTTTCTTTTCTCTCTTTCCCTTTTCCCTCTTTCCCTCTTTCCCTTTTCTGTTCCCCGAACCAGACCCCCTACCCAAGCCCCCTGCCATCGCCATCCAATGTAAGTCTCTTATCTCTCTCTTTCTTGACTATTTTTTGAAACAATAAATTAACACTATTACTTTGTTTTTTTGCAGATTTAGGTTGGATATCTCATTCTCTATCAGATTAAATTGTAATTATTTTTCTTATTTATTTATTTTTAAAATTTGAAAATATATCTTAATTAAATAAGTTTATTAATTTTATTGTTATTTGTTAATATTTGGACTTTGTTATTGTTATTTGTTAATATTTGGACTTTGTTATTGTTATTTGATATTTGATAATTTTCGAAATTATGTTTTAAATAAATATATTTGTTTAATTGTTTTTTGTTATTGTTATTTATTAATGTTATTGTTATTTGTTAATATTTGGACTTTGTTATTGTTATTTGTTAATTTTTGAAATTATGTTTTAAATAAATATATTTGTTCAATTGTATGTTATATTTTTGTTATTTTATTTAAAATGTTTTGTAAAAAAAAATGGAAAAATTATTTGTGATTGTTAAATTATAAAATTGTAATGGTGGATAATATTGTTGTTCTCTCTCTTCTTTTAATTTCGTTTTTTGATTTTTGATATTGTTTGAAAATATTATTGTTTTCATTTTTGTAGTTAAGTCCGAGCCACCGCCGTCGCCGTCCGACCGTCCCCCAAGAGCCACCACCGTCGCTGCCACTGCCGGAACAGTCCGACCACCGCGCCTGGGTATGAGTTGTCTTTTCTCTATGATTTATGGCATTGTTAATGTGTATATTGTTGAAATAATAGTTTATTTATAATTATAATTTAAAAAGATAATATTAAAAAGTATATAAAATTCTAATAATAATAAGAAGAAGAAGATATGGAAAAAATCTTAGGTTGTTTACTTATAATAAATATATAGTAATTTAAAAAGATAATATTCTTGAAATTGTTAATGTGTATAATTGTGTAGGAGCTAGAATAAATAAAACTTTATTTATAATATATAGTAATTTAAAAAGATAATCAATTGCATGTTGTTATTTTGATTCTTGTGTTATTGTATTGTCCATTGCTTACTTAGGTTTAGAGAATAGAGCATGATAAATCTTGGCTGTATAGGCGGTTGGACGACTCTCAATATATTAGTAATGAGTATTTGAATGGAGTTGAAGAATTCTTTTTTTAGGTTTTGCATATGCTCACAGCGAGTACGTAAAGGATAATAAAATTAGATGCCCTTGTGTGAAGTGTCAAAATAATGGTTTACAGAAATTGATGATGTGCGTAAACACTTGTATTATAGAGGGTTTAAGGAGAATTACTATATTTGAGATGTACATGGTGAAAGTCATCAAGGTCAGTCATCAAGGATGCATAATGATGAAGTCGAGACGAGAAGTGACGATGAAAGAGATAATCCTTATGCTAGAATGGTTATGGATGCTCTAAATTCGAATCTGAATTTAGGTGGTAATTACAATATTGATAAGACAATGGTTTAAGATGATCAACTGAATTTAAGTTCAAGAAACTTTTATTCTTGTTGAACCAAACAGATGAACCGTTGTGGTCAAGATGTACAAAACACACAACTTTATCTGCTGTGTCACAACTGTTAAATATGAAGTCTGAATTTAACATGAGTGAATCGTGTTTCAATCGTTTGATGATTATGATAAAATGGATGTTGCCAGAAAGTGATAATTTACCTGATAATTTTTACCGAATGAAGAAGAAGATGGCCAAATTTGGACTTCACTATCAGAAGATACATGCATGCAACAACAATTGCATGTTAATTTATAACGAATCGGTTGACGTAGAATTTTGTTCCGTATGTGGCCATCCTCGTTATAAACCAAGCAAATCAAGTGTTAGAAAGTCGAAGAGAATTCCTTATAAGATTCTTCGTTATTTTCCATTGATTCCGAGACTTCAAAGATTATATATGTCAACGGTTACAGTTGAGAATATGACATGGCATGCGCATAACCAAAGGGATGATGGAGTGTTGAGACACCCTGTTGATGGTGAAGCATGGCAAGACTTCAATCGTACGCATCGGTCTTTTGCAGTGAAATCTCGAAATGTCAGATTGGGTTTGTGTGCAGATGGGTTTTGTCCGTTTACTCATAGAGCGAAACCGTACTCTTGTTGGCCGGTAATGCTTTGTGTATATAATTTACCACCATGGATGTATATGAAGCAACCATATTTACTTCTTAATATGGTAATTCCGGGTCCGAATAGTCTATCACAAAATATTGATGTTTTTCTCAGACCATTGATAAATGAGTTGAAATTATTGTGGAATCATGGTGTTCCAAGTTATGATGGGTATAGGAAACAAAATTTTATATTAAGAGCTGCATTATTATGGACGATTAATGATTTCCCTTCTTATGGCATGTTATCAGGATGGAGCACACACGGTCGATTGGCTTGTCCTTATTGTATGGAAGAAGTTAAGTTATTCAGATTGCATTATGGCAGGAAACCATTTTTTTTTATTGTCATCGGTAGTTCTTGCCTTTAAATCATCATTTTAGAAGACAAAGAGATAAATTTTGTCGAAGAGTTTTGAGCATGATTATCCAATTGAGCGATTATCTAGTGCGGCAATTTTGGAAAAGATAGATAGCATTTCGAATATCACATTTGGGAGTAAATTATGTGAACAAAAGTTGATTGGATTCGGAGAATGTCACAATTGGACGAAAAAGAGTATTTTTTTGGAGTTACCTTATTGGCATACCAATCTCATTCGTCATAATTCGGATGTGATGCATATTGAGAAAAACGTATTTGATAACGTGTTTAACACAATGATGGATGTGAAGGGCAAAACAAAAGACAATATAAAGGCCAGAATGGATTTATCGTTGCTTTGCAAACAGTCGAAATTAGAATTGGTGAAAAGCAATGGAAAAACGTACAAGCCTAAAGTCAGTTACACATTAAACAGGGAAGATCAAAAAAGAGTTTGTACTTGGGTAAAAGAATTACTACTTCCCGATAGATTTGTCTCGAATATCGGCCGTTGTGCAAATATGGTTGATGGGAAGTTTTATGGCATGAAAAGCCATGACTGTCATATTTTATGCAGCGGTTACTTCCAATTACGTTTCGATATTTGGTACCTAACACAATCTGGTATGCAATTACTGAGCTTTCTCATTTTTTCAGAGACTTATGCTCTACAGAAATTCATGTGGACCAGATGGAGTTGTTAGAAACCAATATTTTTGAGACCATTTGCAAGTTGGAAAAAATATTTCCTCCAGCCTTTTTTGATTCAATGGAACATTTGCCTATTCACCTACCTTATGAGGCAAAAGTTGGTGGACCTATCCATTATCGTTGGGTGTATCTATTCGAAAAGTAATTAATAAAGAATGTACGTAATCTTTTACATCATTTACTTTATTGAATTGAACATTTGTTAATTTAGTATTCATTTCTGAATCTTATATTTCTACATCATCTAAAGAGAAAAGTGAAAAATCTCGCATGTGTTGAAGGGTCAATAGTTGAGGCGTATATAATGGAAGAAATTTCATCGTTTTACGCCTTATACTTTGAACCAAATGTTGAAACAATATTTACTTGGGTGCCCCGAAATGATGATGGAGGAGATGTCGATCCCATGGGACGACTTTCAGTTTTCACACATGAAGGGAGATCTTTTGGTCCGAAAAAAATGAAGACTCGTTACTTAGAGCACGATGCAGCTGAATTATATGTATTAATGAATTGCGAAGAAGTCATACCTTATATTGAGTAAGAGATTTACTGTTCTTTCAAATATGAATTGTGAAATTACGTTATATAATTAAATTAGGGAAACTCATTATGTATCCAAACATTTTTAGGGTGTTTGATGAGATAATGAAAATCGATGCACCGAACATTATTGATGGTGAGTTGGAGAAAGTCCGTGCAGGTGGATTTAGAAAATGGTTTAAGGACTACGTAAGTATTCTTTAATTTCTATGTTCCGCTAATGCTTGATACAATTTGTTATTGCGTGTAATATTGTTTTTCGTTCACCGTTCATATATAGGTTCAGCAAGATTCAAGTCAACATAACTCTCGAGTTGAGTTATCTTATGGTCTAGGACGTATGGGTTGGTGTTATTCTGGATATTTCGTTAATGGTTTCAAGTTCCATACTTTAGAATATGGAAAAAATCGAAAAACCATGAATAGCGGTGTATGCGTCAAAGGCGACTGTTATAATGATTCTTTGCATGACTTTTATGGAATGTTGTTAGATATTGTAGAGTTAGAATATTTTAGTGTGGGAAATAGGGTCGTACTTTTTAAATATTGATGGTTTGATACGGATAAAGGAATACGGGTAGATCTTCATAATGGGATTGTTGAAATAAAGTACAGGTCAATACTTGCTTGTAATGAACCTTTTGTTTTAGCTCATCAATGTCAACAAATGTATTACAGTTCTTATCCATCGAATAGGAGAGAACGTCGAGACTGGTAGGTTGTGTTCAAAACAAAGGCTAGGAGTAGATTTGACATTGGATCTCGTGCATGAGAAATAATTGATCTAAACGAAGGGGTTTATCAACAAATGAATGTGCTTACTCCCACCATTGTAACATATTCAGAAGATCTTGACAATCCTCAACTTTTGGTTCATGGTAATTTCGAAAAAGTAAACATTAATGTTCAAAGAACAAATGAAGAAGAAAATGACGAGCATGAAGAAGAAGAAGAAGAAGAAGAAGAAGAAGAAGAAGAAGAAAAAGAAAAATGAAGAAGAAGATGAAAAAGTAGATTGTGATGACAGCGATGACAATGATGCTGATGAAAACGATGAGAATGATGATGATTAGAAAGTTAATATTATTTATTTATTTTGTAACATATGCTTGATCTGTCAAGTAATATATTTTATATGTGTATGCAATATATATTTATTTACTAATAAATTTAATATTTTTTATTTTACAAATAAAATGCGAGGAGAATGGCGTAAAACTAAAATGCAGAAGAAACGGAGTTCTATGTGGGATACATTTGAATATTATTTTATTTATATTTTTAAGAATTTCATTTTATTTTTAATGGTGTAATTATATAAATTTTGCATTTTATTTGAAAAACTTTTTTAATAATTTAATTTTTAAATATTTTTTTTTTGTTCAGAAAAAATAATTATCGACGGAATAATCCATCGGTAAAGGTTTACCAACAGAATATTCCGTCGGTAATAAATTAGTACTGACCACATTCAACCGTCGGTGAAGAATATTACGACGAAACAATTCCGTCGGTGATAAAAGAATACCGATGAAATATTCCGTCGGTAAAAGTCCGTCTGTAAAGTTTCTTTATCGACGAATTTTTCTTTACCGACCGAATTAGTATCACCGACGGACTTTTCCGTGGATAAAATGTATCACCGACGGAAAGTAGACTTTTACCGACGGATTATTCCGTCAATAAAAGTTCGTCCTCTTGTAATGAGCAAAATTTTTGGAGATCTTTAAATCTTAATTGTTTGCATTAGTGATTAAAAAACAAATGAAGATTGTTTAATGGTAATAAGTATAATTTTAAACTCTCTGATTAAACAATCTTTCCCTTTTTTTACCATGAATTTACAAAAGAATTAGCAATGATTATCAAATCAAACAAGAAACCATGTTGTTTCCACCAGGGGGAAAGTTCAACTTTTCTATAACTCTATTTCAAAATAACTTTTAATTATAATACTTTTCAATGATTGAATTAATTAACTCGGGATCCCAATTTTTAAACGGATCATTATCCGATATGATTGTGATAACTATGTTTGTAGTCAATAGCCAATAAGATTCAATTGTTATCATAGTTCTAAAATACAGTCGTTACGTAACGTAACAATCGTGTTATAACGGAAATTAAAATTTTCGCATCGTATTTTACCTGTTAAAGAATATTCGTGTCATTATCAAATTCTTTAAAATATTACCAAATTCATGTTCGCGACAATTACGATACGTCCTGTGCCACCACAACCACATTCATGATAAAATCCGCAGTCATTATCCTATTACTCCACGAAAACTAGAGACAAACCATCCCAATTCAAGGTGTGATTCCACTAGACATGTAAAGAATTAGTGAGGTTTTAAAATATACTGCTTTCAACCAACATTTACATAACTGATGAGGACCCAAAATTGATCCCCCGAGTCTGGCCTGAATTTGCCGAAAGTTAAATACTGCTCGACCAAGAAAATACATTCATTTTGGCTACAATTGCTGCTATGCCATTTAAAGAAACCTACCCCAACTCAATTTCTTTGGCTCCCACATGCGAAAAGTAGTATTCCAGCAAATATAAAGCAAAAGAAAGGACATTTCAAGCCACTCGAATGAGAGAAAATATATAAAAGAAAGGAGAATCAAAGCTTCTTCCATAAAAATAAAACATTGGTTTCCTCTGCAAAAGTCTTCTTTATATTATCTTCTTTCAATTTCAAAAAAACTGTGTCAACCTTAGCTTTCAAACAAGCCATAATTGTTGTACAAAACCAAACAATCTAATGCCTCCTTCGAACCTAGCAAAGAAGCTGAAACCAGCCAGAAAGGCCTGGAAGAGCTTCACAGACAAACTCGAATCAAAACTTCATAACTTCCACATCCCAAATTCCACCAAAGCAGCAACTCATCGAATCCTCGAGTTCTGCTCGCTGCGTCTCTTTGCACCCTTCAAGAAACGGTTTCTTTGCGAAGTATTCCTCCAACCGCCCTCGTTGATATCTATATTACCTGAACTCGGGGTGAGTGTTGGATGTTGGTATGTGTCCGACATGGGTATACTCGATTTTTTTAAAGTTTTTTCATATATTTGGAAGATCATACCCTCGTACTCATGTCCGAATATGTGTCGGACACATGTGTCAGAAAATGAAAAGTCCGAGTAACATAGGCCAGTATCACAAGAACCGTAAAGTTATATATATAGACAAGCTCTATGCAGAGCCTATCCCAATGCAAGCAAAACGTGTGGAGGAACAGGCGGAGACAAGCAGAAGAAGATTTATAGTATTGAAGTCTGAAGATGCATGGAAGGTTGTTGTTGCAAAATCACCCCATCTAAGGGGAGTTGATGAACGAGCAGATGAGTTTATATACAAGTTTCATGAAGACAGGAAGCTTGAGAAGGAAAGAAGTGATCTTGATATCCAGGAGTTGTTGGCCCTGTTAGAAACGGCACCCATAATGGGCACCGTTCCAACTTAACTTCCTTTGGGAAGTTAGAAGCATGTTGGTTTTCCACATAAGTGGGACAACCGTTCTATACATAAAAAGTATGGAAAACTGCCATAGTGCAGTTAACTAAGAGAAAAAGGAAGAAAATACTTCTTTACATCAGAATCTCTTATTCTTCATTCAACAAACAATGAGAGGAAGGCCATTAACAAAAAATGTGAGAACTTCTTCACATTTTTTGTCCAAGAGATATGGTTCTTCATTTTTGGCGAGATATGACCCTTGGTTCGGTCTTATTAAGAGAGAGAATGAAACTTGTTCATTTGGCTTTCTCTAAAATCAAGAACCGAAACAATACTCGAAACTCTCTACATTATCGAAGGACTTCGTGCGGTGGAAAATAGACAATTTTCGTTTATGTGATCTTGTCTCACACCAGTGAATCAAGACCAGTTCATCATCGAACGATCCTGTAAGTTCATTATTTAATTTCGCATTTTGTTTATAGATTATTTACTTGATAATCTTCATTGGTATCAGAGCCTGTAGTTTTGATTTCTGGTATGTTTGTCTAAGAACAAGAACATAAACATAATTAAGCCGAGTTTCTGGTGAAATGCTTAAATCCATCGGAACACGTTCGAATTCCATGGATTATTATACAAACGTGTAATATTTTTGGATTTGTTGGATTCTAGGTTCGGTTTAAGAAATTGTGAATTTTGATGAAAATCGGGATTGAAATCATGACTTTTTGAATTTTAAAAAAAAAAACGAGAAAGATTCTAATACCCTATAGAATTTTCAAAACTATAGTGTTTTTATGAGGCATTCAGATACCATCCCGAGGGCATTCAGATGCCTAAGATAAAATTTAAAATAATTTTTTTTAAATGCCAAAGATCAAATTTTATTTGGTTTATTTGATCTTAAATTTTTTATTTAAATCTTGAGAGTCCTGATAACACAAAACTGATTAAAATTTATTTTTAATCATTATGAAAATTGTGTTATGAATATGTTTTATGAAACATATTTTTTTCTGTATTTGTTACAAAAGACAATGCCGAGAATTATTCGGACTCAGATGGTCATGAGGATCATGACATAATTTCTAAGAGTTAGTAGTTTGCTATGAGAACTAGATAACTACCGAATGGATCCAAATGATTATGTTATCGAACACACCATTTACTGTTAATGAGAAAATCCAAAAGTTGATTTGTAGTGGCAGTATGCTAATAAGAAGTGGTCATAACAAATATATGGTGTTACAAAAACACACTTCTTACTCCGAGACAAAAATACTGTTTTATTAACTGAATCTCATCCTTTGTGGATTGTAGACTCAGGGGCCACAAACCATGTAGCACAGGACATAAATGTGTTTGTGAATTTTCGTCGGATTTCGTAGGGACAAAGTGGATTCGTGTAGGAAACAACTCATGAGTTGAAGTGAAGGGAATTAGTACATGCAAGTTGTGTATGCATGATGGCTGATCCCTTATCCTACATGACTTGTTGTTTGCTCCCGACATTTGATGAAATTTGGTTTCTATCATTGTTCTTCTTAACTTAGGATTTAACTTGAACTTCGATAACACTGATATTAATTTGTTTTTTGGGAACAAATTACTATGATTCTGGATATTTCTTGAATGGTTTTATTGTTTTGGATGTTGACTACACTTTGTGTAGTTGTATCAATAATGCTAGTTTTTCCCTAGTTACTTCTTCAAGTAATGCAAATATTAATGTGGATATCTGGCATGCTAAACTATGCCATATTGGGCAACAAAGGATGGGTAGATTAGCTAAAGAGAGATTACTAAGCCCTATTGAAAAAGTTAATCTATCAACATGTGAAAACTGTCTAGCAGGAAAAATGGAAAGAAAACCATTTGGTAAAGAGACTAGAGTTCAATTTTCATTGCAACTTGTACATTCTGATATTTGTGGCCCAATGAATGTAAAGGCACGAAGTGGAGGAGTATATTTCATCATATTCATTGATGATTTCACACGTTTTGGGTTTGTCTATTTGATTTCCCACAAATTTGAAACTTTAGAGTGCTTCAGAAAATATATGATTTTTATGGAAAAACAATTAGATAAAAAATGTTAAGGCATTAAGAACGGATCGAGGACGTGAGTATGTGTCTAATCAGTTTAGACATTTATGTGATAAAAAAAATGAATAGATAGGCAGCTAACCATTCCGAGAACTCCATAATAAAATGGTGTTGCGGAGAGAAGAAATAAAACTCTTCTGCAAATGGTTAGGTTTATAATGGCCCAGGCAAATTTGTCTATCATCTTTTGGGGTGATGCCTTATTAACAACTGCTTATATATTGGATAGAGTACCCTCCAAGTAAATTACATCCACCCCTTATGAATTATGGACTGGCAGAAAACCTGATCTTAGTAATCTAAGATTGTGGGGTTGCGTTGCCTACGTTTATGAGCCTGCTCATCAACATGACAAGTTAGGTCCAAGAGGCACAAAAAGAGTATATTTATAAGATACTCTGAGTATTCAAAGTGAGATATGTTCATTGGTGAACAAGCAAGTGAGAGTATAATTGAATTTGAATCCAGGATGCTACTTTTCTGGGAAATGATTTTCCAAGTAAGGGTGAGATTAATTGGGATATCTTTCTATGAGATAAAAGATCTTGACGATTTGATTGTTGCAAATCGATTGATGCATATTCTTGATAATGCACCAACAATATCTTATCCAAGTGGGAGCATGACGAAAGATGATGAATTTGTTTCACAAGAATCACAAGTCATGCGTAGTAATCGCGAAAATGTTTCTCAACGTCTTTTTTGACATAGAGGGAGAAGCTTTCATGATTATCCCACAAGATGAAGAAGAGCTTAGAAATATTAAAGAAGCTCTTTCTTTTAAATGCAAAAAGAAAAGTAGATAAAGGCAATGGAAGAAGAGATGGAGTCAATGAGATCAAACAATGTTTGGGAATTGGTTGATCTACCAAAAAGACGCAAAGCAATTGGGAACAAATGGGTTCTCAAGATTAAGCGTAAGTCAGATGAGACTATTGAAAGATAGAAGGCACGTCTTGTAGCTAAAAGGTATACAAAGACTTTCTCTCTTGTTGTAAGGTTTACCTCTATACGCTTAATTCTGGCCATAGTAGCAAGTTTAGATTAGAGTTGTATCAAATGGATATGAGAACTGTCTTTCTAAATGGAAAACTAGAAGAGAAAATTTCCATGGAACAACCAGTAAATTTCATTGACAAAGGTCAAGAGCACAAAGTGTGCAAGTTATTAAGATCAATTTATGGTCTTAAGCAATCTTCCAAACAGTGGTATATTAGATTTCATCAAGCAGTCATTTCGTATGATTGTATCATTACTGATGAGGACCACTGTGTGTATGTCAAAAGAACCAAAGATAAGTTTGTGATCTTGTCGCTTTATGTGGATGACATACTGTTGGCCGAAAATGTAAGGAGTATATCAATATGGTAAAAAAAAAATTGGTTGTCCTAAAATTTTAAGATGAAGGACATGAGTGAAGCAGCTTACATTCTTAGAGTGAAAAATCACTAGGGATCGTTCTAAGAAATTACTTGCTCTTTCACAAGAGTTGTATATTAAGAAAATTCTTGAACGATTCAAAATGCAAGACTGCAAGCCAAATGATACTCCTATTGCAAAAGGCAAAGGCCTGAGTAAAAGAATGTGTCCTAAGACTCCATAAGAAAAGGAACAAATGGCAAGATTTCCTTATTCTAGTGCTGTAGGAAGCCTTATTTATGCTATGATGTGCATAAGGCCGGATATCTGTTACGTAATTGGACTCGTAAATTGATATCAATCGACTCCAGGTCAACCCCATTGGAAAGCAATTAAAAGGATATTGAGGTATCTAAAAGGCACTGTGGACTATTCGTTGTGCTATCAAGGAAGTGATCTGCATCTAATTGGGTATATGAGTGTTGATTATGGAGGATATTTAGATTAAAAGAAATCTACATCCGGATATGTTTTCTTACTTACTAAAGGAGCGATTTCCTGAAGTAGTAAGAAACAAACTTGAATAGCATTGTCCATTATGTAAACTGAATTTGTGGCATTTTTCAGTGACAGTGCAAGAGGGTGTTTGGTTTAAGAGATTTTTAAATCATTTGGGATTTAATAAAGATGCATCGAACTCAGTGTTGGTGAATTGCGATAGTCAAGTTGCATTCGCATTCACGAAAATCTCAAATATCATTCAAGGACCAAACACATAGATATTAAGTATAATTTTGTGAGAGACATGGTTGCATATAACGAAGTCAACATGCAGTACATATCTATGCATAAGATGATTGCATATAAGTTTACGAAATCGATTCCTAGAGATATGTATAATGGACTTTTAGATCTCTAGGATTGCATAAGATTTAATTTACCTGCTAAGTTGTTCAAGTTGAACAATTAATTTGTTATTTCCCATTTGAGTTTATTGTTGACAATGATTAATGCATACTAAAGTTAGTACTTTATTTCATGAAAGCATACACACTTGTATATATATGTTAAGTACATATATGAGATTAAAGGTATGTCGGACAGATGATTGGCCTTCTCACACAGGCAATAACCTCTAAGGCTTAGTGCTGGGTAGAGATGAGATTCATTTTAAGCTTAAAAACTAAGAGTTTTATGAGAGCACGAGCTTAAAACGAAATTGCCTTGATAATGGTTCAAGATGAGGTCATATAGTAATGAGTTTATGACCAAAAGTGAATGGTCTCATAATTCACTTTATCTGTCTATGTATGCCAGATGGAAGTCCTGTTATTGAATTTATTGAGAAAGTAGAGTTGTGGACTCAAGTTAGATACTGAGTGTATCTGAACTATCACCTGTACGGTATTGATATTATGATAAAGACATATGCTCCAAGGGAAAAAGAAAGTAATACCGTAGCATGTGTTTCATACCACATGTGCATTATTCGACCAATATGGGTAACAGAAGAACTGATCTCTGCTTCTAAGTTGTATGAGACCCATGAGATCAACCATGGATCTCTAATTAGTACATTTATGACCTTTGACTGTTTCTTAAAGTTTCAGTTCAATGTTAGCTATCTTAGAGTGTTGCCAATGGTCATGAATGATTCGATCTAATGGGATATTTCTAGAGAGCAGTTGAATTGGAATGGAGAGATTCGAGGAAAAGGGAAGATCATTTTAGTGTCTCATTCAATTGTATTAACTGGTCGACCAATTGTGTTTTAAATGGTAAACACAATTGTGAATACAAAGTTTATTGTATCAATGATATAATAGAGATCACGGAAAACTTGAAATGTGACTAAATGAATCTGGGGTGCTGCATACTTACTTTACTTAAACATCTGAGCTGCTATATGTACCTAACAGTTGTATAGCAGCCAGCTCTCGAGATTATGAGGTATGCTGGTCGCACGACCTATTTTCTTGTATGAACTTTGTAGAGAGAAGAGATATCGATCTCTTGAAATTGATTATAAGAGTATTGTGCCCATTATGTGTGAGTGGGAGATGTTGGAAACGGCACCCATAATGGGCACCGTTCCAACTTAACTTCCTTTGGGAAGTTAGAAGCATGTTGGTTTCCCACATAAGTGGGACAACTGTTCCATTCATAAAAAGTATGGAAAACTACCATAGTGCAGTTAACTAAGAGAAAAATGAAGAAAATACTTCTTTACATTAGAATCTCTTATTTTTCATTCGACAAACCATGAGAAGAATGACATGATGCTTCATATTCGACCATTAACAAAAAATGTGAGAACTTCTTCACCATTTTTGGCTAAGAGATATGGTTCTTCATTTTTGGCGAGATATGACCCTTGGTTCGGTCATAATAAGAGAGAGAATAAAACTTGTTCATTCGGCTTTCTCTAAAACCAAGAACCGAAACAATACTCGAAACTCTCTACATTATCGAAGGACTTAGTGCTATGGAAAATAGACAATTTTCGTTTACGTGATCTTGTCTCCGACCAGTGAATCAAGACGGTTCATCATTGAACGATCCTGTAAGTTCATTATTTAATTTCGCATTTTGTTTATAGATTATTTATGTGATAATCTTCAGGCTCGAAGTGCATGAATCCCATTTTCATTCTTTTTAGCTTTCATGTTTTGATTTTTTAAAAATGCAAAACATGAAAGTGATTATTATATCACTGATATAATAGAGATCACGGAAAACTTGAAATGTGACTAAATGAATCTGGGGTGCTGCATACTTACTTTACTTAAACATTTGAGCTGCTATATATACCTAACAGTTGTATAACAACCAGCTCTCGAGATTATGAGGTATGCTGGTCGTACGACCTATTTTCTTGTATGAAGTTTGTAGAGAGAAGAGATATCGATCTCTTGAAATTGATTATAAGAGTATTGTGCTCATTATGTGTGAGTGGGAGATGTTGGAAACGACATCCATAATGGGCATCGTTCCAACTTATCTTCCTTTGGGAAATTAGAAGCATGTGGGTTTTCCACATAAGTGGGACAACCGTTCCATACATAAAAAGTGTGGAAAACTGCCATAGTGCAGTTAACAAAGAGAAAAAGGAAGAAAATACTTTTTTAAATCAGAATCTCTTATTTTTCATTCGACAAACCATGAGAAGAATGACATGATGCTTTATATTCGGCCATTAACAAAAAATGTGAGAACTTCTTCACATTTTTTGGCCAAGAGATATGGTTTTTCATTTTTGGCGAGATATGACCCTTGGTTCGGTCATAATAAGAGAGAGAATGAAACTTGTTCAGTCGGCTTTCTCTAAAACCAAGAACCGAAACAATACTCGAAACTCTCTACATTATTGAAGGACTTAATGCTGTGGAAAATAAACAATTTCCATTTACGTGATCTTGTCTCCGACTAGTGAATCAAGACGGTTCATCATCGAACGATCCTATAAGTTTGTTATTTAATTTCGCATTTTGCTTGTAGATTATTTACGTGATAATCTTCAGGCCCGAAGTGCATGAATCCCATTTTCATTCTTTTTAGCTTTCATGTTTTGATTTTTTTAAAATGCAAAACATGAAAGTGATTATATATATATATATATATATATATATATATATATATATATATATATTGGCGCTTTGCAGGTTTTGGTCACTCATTCCTTTCTTTTCTTCCTTTTATTTTATGAGTGAACAGAGTTTCTGTTTTACAGTAAAGGGTTTTGATCTTTGTATAGATTGGATTAAAATTGTGTGATGATCGTGCTTCCTTTTGTTTCCTACATAAACAGGGAATTTTTTTTCTCTCTGGGGTAATACAATTAACATGGTTATTAGAAAATTTTCTGAGTTAAAAAAAATGTGTTTAAAAAGTGTGGTGTAAAAATATGATTTAAGAATTTTTAAGTGTTGAGTATTGTTGTGAAAAGGTGCTGTGAGAAATTAAAATGTCAAAAAACATATATTTAAAATAATAAAAATTTAGAGATATGAGAATAATAAAATCATTTTATCCAAAAGCCAACTTTCAAATTGTAAAAAATCATTTTGTTAACTTTTTGGGTTTTGATTGTTAAATCATGATTTTAACTAGAGGTGGCAATTGGGCCGGTTCATTCAGGTTCGGGCTCATTCGAGATCGGGCTCATTCGGGTTCGGGTCCTTTCGGGTTCGGGTCTTTTCAGGTTTGGGTTCGGTTCGGGTATGTTTTACATCATTTTTATTTTATGTTAGGTGTAATCATTTTTATGTAATTCAAATATTTACTTTTAAAAATAAATTAAATATTTTATTATTATTTTTAAAAGTAACCTTTTATTATAATATGATATTTTAATTATATTTATTTATTAAAATCAATATTTGTTAGCACCAAAAGAATATAAGATTAATTTTTTATATAAAATAAAATTTTAAAATAATTTATTATAAAAAATACGATATATTATAAATTAATCATATTAATATTTAAAATATTGATTTGATGAACTCGAATTTCAACATGTAAATATATTATAATTTATATTCACTACAAAATAAGAGATTTTTAGAGACGAACCATGGCATTCAACTATCCATTTATATATTTGTAAAATGTAAAATTTTTATGCTTATGTAAAGAATCGAACTTAACATTCAACTCTTATTAGTAAGGATATTATCAAGTGAACCAATCTTGAATTTTGATATGATATTTTACTAAAAGTAAATTATATCTTAAATTATATCAAGTGTAATAAAATAATAATAATTTAAAAAATATGTATCCAAAATAAAATAAATAATAAATCAATTACAAAATTAAATTAGCTAATTATGTTAAATACTTTTAAATTCTAAAAAGACATGATACTTTTATAAATCAATATTTGATGACTTAATTTAATAATCTTCCTAAGAAATTATATGTTGCAAAGAGCAACATATATTTTTTTTAAAGTAATTTTTATCTATTTTTTTAATATAAGAAATACTATTATACTAGAGATAAGTTAAAATGAATAAATTATTGTTAATTAATTTTAATATATAGGAAACACTATTATACTATTATAAGGATGCTTTTAAAATAGCATAAACAAAGGACAAGTAATACTTTATGTCAAAAAAATTTCACATCTCTAAGAGTTTCATGAGTTTAGAATCTTTAGATGGTGGATTCATCAAGATATGGGACGTTAAAGTTATAAGTACAAAATATAATTTTATTTTTGATAAAATTATTATTTTATCATATATATAAAATATAAATAAAATTTTAAATTTTAATTAAATTATTAAAAAAAAGATTAGAATAAAATTGATAAATAAAGTTCTTGCTTTATAAAAAATTTATTTAATTACAATTTAATAATTTTATTTTTAGTATTAAATTCGGGTTTGGGTCGGTCTCGGGCTCGGGTATTTTTGGGTTTTGGTTTTTTCGGGCTCGGGTTTTTCAGATTCGGGTTTTTTCGGGTCTGGATCATTTCGGGTAATTTCGGATTCTGGTTTTTGACTTTTTGGTCAAATCGGGTTTGGGTTCGGATTTTTCTGGGCGGGTTTTCGGGTTCGAGTTTTTCCCAATATTTCTTTGGCTTTATTAATTAACTCTATTGCTGATTCAATAAAGTAATCGTAAAAATAAAATTTTTCGATTTCTTTGCTTGACTCTTTATACTTTTTTACCATAGTATGCCCTTCGATAACGAAAATACTGTTTGTATTTTCTAGCATATCTGAGGGTATTTGATAAGGTTGAAAGAATTTTTCTCTTTGTCTTATTCCAATGGAACTAAATATTTCAAATTTATAGTAATAATAATAATTTCTTATACATGTAATATTGTAAATCATGGATTTTATAAAGGTTGAAAAAAAATTTCTTTTATCAGCAGACAATTTTAGAAAGAAAATTTTGTCTACTAATCCCCATTCAATACTTGTTATATCAAATGGCTCCTGATCAATGATAAAAGTTATTTTAGGAAGTTTAGAATATTTTATTTCATAAAATTTTCGCAAATAAACCTTTTCTCGATAGTCTCTAAGTTTTTCTTGGAGACCGAATTCATAAAAATATTCTATTGATCTTTTTATAAATAAGAATTGATCATTTGGAAGAATGTTCTTTGCTTTTTCAAAGAGACAATTTTTTTTGATTTTTTCAAAAATAGGATTTTTATTATGATCACTTAAGTAATAAAAAATACTGAGAATATTATTTATATCCTCATAATTTATTTCCATTTCGGAATCTTAGTTTCTTTTTTGAATACTGGCAAAAATCATTTCTTTCAAATTTTCTTCTTCTTTAGCTTGTTTAGCTAAAATTTTGCCTAAATGACTCATATTTTATTATCTAATATATGGGCTTTCCATATATTATTCATTATTTCATATAAATATGGAGGTAAACCAGGGTTAAAAAAGTCTAATTGTATTCTTTCTATTAGTGCTTTAATAGGATCATTAAATCTTATGTCTAATACTATTGTTTGTATTGGTTTATCTATTCCTTGTCGAAATAAGGCTTTTATTTCTATTTGGATTACTCCTATATGAATATATATCTTTTTTTTTGTTGATATAAAACTGGATAATTTCATTCCAAAAAAACTGAATCAGGATTACAAATTGTAGCAGGCAATGATCCCAACCATATTCTATGAGCTTCCCCTTGACAATCTGGTTTCGTGAGCTCATGAGCCAGCTTATTACAAGTTCTAATGACATGGTGAAATAACACCTTATTACAACCCACAACTAAATCCCATATATCAAGTATTAAACTTCCCCACTCCCACATGGAATCATCCTTTTTTTTCAATTTCTTTTATTGCCATTTTGGAGTCTGATTCAATAATTAATTTCGCAAATCCCATCTCCACTGCGAGCTCCAAACCTGCCTTAATAGCTGTAACTCTGCTAATAATGGTGTTGACAATAGTCCCACTCGCAAAGTTGCAGACATCAGCACAGCGCCTCTTGCATCCCTCAATACAACGCCTAAGCCAGATATTTCTTCTTTTCTATTTAGGGAAGCATCGACATTTACCTTCACAAAACCATCTGGTGGTGCTTCCTACCTCAACTGACTATGTTCGCGTATTGGATGTAGCCAGTTCCCTTGGTCAGTCCGATTTTCCATCCCCATTTCCATCGAGCTTACAGTTTGCCCTATCCTTGAAGGTATCGAACAACAACCATTATGGAAACATTTATTGCGATTAGTCCATAACAGCCACATAATATTCATACACCTTTCTGTGCAATCTTTACTGCTGGTAAACTCCAGCAAATCAGTCCAAAAAGCAAAATCGATAGCATGCCATTCCGCAAAAACTAGTAGACCAGGACAAGAGTCTTCCCATACCTTTGAACTTAAAAAACAGCCAAAGAAGACATGATACCAGGTCTCAGAAGGCATACCGCAAACTCCACATCTATTTTCCACTTGTAGACCTCTGCTACATAATTCATCTGCTGTTGGTAGAAAGCCTTTCACCACCCTTCACATAAAGGTCTTAATCTTGGGCATTACTTTTGCCAACCAAATGGTCCTCCATTTAGCCTGTCGTTGGTTTCGCATGCCACTTATCTTACCCTTCAGCTCCTGTGCTATATGAACAACAGATTTAACTGTAAATAAACCAGTCATGGATTCACTCCAAATGAGCTTGTCTTTTGAAACCTGGCGACTCAACGGCATCTGCAAAACAAGTTTGGCTTCCTCATGTGAAAACAATTCCCTCACCATCTCCTCCTTCCACACTCGTCTTTGTGGGTCAATTAACATGGCCACTTTAAAAGGTGTAAACTGTTGTTCCTGCACCCTATCAACCATAAAGGATGGTCCCCTGTTGAGCCATTTGTCTCTCCACACATTCACTGACTGCCCATCTCCTACTCTCCATCGTGAGCCTCTGATTAGAACCTCTCTTCCCTCAAGCAAGCTCTGCCATAGTAACGACGGATTATTCCCTAAAGTGGCCTCCAAGAAGGAATTGTTGTGGAAATAACGAGCCTTCAATACATGGTAACGTAGAGTATTACCATTCTGGACTAATCGCTAGCATTGCTTTGCCAGTAATGCCAGGTTGAAGGATTCAAAATCCCTGAAACCCAAACCACTATCAAGTTTCGACACACATAGCGCTTCCCATCGGAGCCAATGGATTTTCCGTTTGTTTTGCGTATCACCCCACCAGAAACCAGCAACTAGCATATTGAGGTCATGAATGAAAGTTTTTGGTAATAAAAAACAATACATCACATACTGGGGAATGGCTTGTGCAACTGCTTGGATTAACACTGCTCGTCCCGCTTGAGACAACATCTTCCTTCTCCAACCTTCAAGTCTAGTTCGTAATCTGTCCAATATCAAAGAAAACTCCATCTTTCTTGATCTCCCAAACAGTAAAGGCATCCCCAAGTATCTTTCCTTGTTGATAAACTTTTGTACCCCCAGCAACTGCATGATCGCCTCCCTCTCACCATCCACTGTGTTGGAGCTGAAAAAAATTACAGATTTATCTACATTAACCAGCTGACCCGAAGCTTTCTCATATACACGCAGAATTTGCATTATTCCCTCACAATCCCGCACAGTCGCTTGGAAAAAAAGGATACTATCATCCGCAAACAGTAAATGTGAGATCCTCGGAGCATGTCGTGCCACAGCTATTCCTTTAATTGTCCCTTTAGTATCCGCACTATTCAACAAACTTGACAGGCCTTCCACACACAAAAGGAATAAATATGGGGAAAGCGGGTCTCCTTGACGTAAACCTCTAGTTGGAATTATCCTTCCACTTTGTTTCCCATTGATAATTACCGAATATTGGACTGTACGAACACACGTCATAATCAACGAGATCCATCTGTCTGAGAAACCCATTTTCTTCATTATGCCTTCCAAGTAGTTCCACTCAACTCTGTCATAGGCCTTGCTCATATCTAATTTGAGCGCTATCTGACCAACTTTTCCTTTACGTCTGTTCTTCATTGCATGAACCGTCTCAATAGCCACCATAGCATTATCAAAAATCATACGCCCCAGAACAAAGGCACTTTGGTTAGCACTTATCAGAACCGGCAAAAATTGCTTAAGTCTATTGGCTAACACTTTTGAAATGATCTTATAAACCATATTGCACAGACTAATTGGCCTATATTCCTTGATTGAGACTGGATGTTTTACCTTTGGGATGAATACCAAATTAGTATGATTAACTCTAGTCAGTGGCATCCCATTATTGAGAAAATCAAGAATGAGTTTGCTAACATCATTCCCAATTAGATGCCAATACCGCTGATAGAAAAGTGCTGTCATACCGTCCGAACCAGGCGCCTTGCTTGGGTGCATTTGACTTAAAGCTTCTTTCACCTCCTGAACTGTGTAAACAGCATCGAGTCGCTGCCTCATATTCTCCGTAATTACCCCATTCATTCCTGAAAAGATTTCCTGCATTTCACTTTCATTAGTTCCAGCAGTAGAGTAAATATCAGCAAAATAGTCGAGTATAGTCTTCTCGATTTCAGCCTCCTCATGTTGCCAGATACCGTGCTGATCCATTATTCTATGAATGGTATTATTCCTCCTTCTTCTAGACGCGACCGAATGAAAATAGCCCGTATTTCTGTCTCTTTCTTTTAGCCATAATGCCTTGGACCTTTGCCGCCACATCACCTCTTCCCTTTGCCACAGTTCATTAAGTTCCACTCTAACTTTAACTTGTCCCTCTTGGTTTAACATTGTTCTGTTTTCGTCAAAAGCATGTTCTAGTTCTCTTTGCTTCTGTTTGATCTGGATCCTAATATCACCAAAAGTATCTCTGTTCCATTTCGATAATTGTTGTCCACACCTGGAAAGCCCTTTAGCTAGCTCATCAAAATTGCCATGTTCACCCTGCGTCCACACATCTGAGATAACCCGCTCGCAATCTTCATGTCGTGTCCACATATTTTCAAACTTGCAACCTCCATTCTTATAACTCTTTCTTTTGCTCGATTCAAGCTGGAAAACAAGTGGGATATGATCTGAAGTTGAGGCCCCTAACTGATATTCTAATGTTGATGGATAGCACTCCCACCATGCCTGGTTTACTAGACCTCTATCCAATCGTTCTCGGATAACCCCTGAGATACCATCCCTTATCCATGTAAAGGCTGGGCCAGATACCGGTATGTCAATAAAACCACACTCATCAATAATAGCCCGAAACTTATCCATTTGCCATGCCGGACATAAACTGCCACCAACCTTTTTCGTTGAGAAAAGAATTTCATTGAAATCGCCTGCACAAAGCCACGGCAAATGACTTCTACCTTTTAACAAACTCAGCAGATTCCATGATTCTTCTCGTCGATGTGTTTCTGGATGAACATAGAACCCCGTAAAACGCCATTCATGAGCAAACATCCTGCCCTTAACATGTGCATCAATGTGAGAAGTAGAGAAAGACTTTACCGAGATCGAAATATCCGACATCCACATCAAAGCTAAGCCTCCGTATCTTCCCACACAGCTAACTGTAAAACAAAAGTCGTAACCAATTCTTGATCTCAACCACTCCATTTCACCATTATTTCTTTTTGTTTCCGAAAGAAATAACAGTAGGGGTTTATTATTTCTGACCAAACGGGTCAGTTCATGAACTGCACGGGATGCCCCCAATCCCCTACAGTTCCACACCATGCAGCTCATTGGTCTTGGCGGGACTGACCCACCAAGTCAGTCTCCACCAATTGAACAGATTGTTGTTTGAAGATACCTTCCCCTTTTTGTTGAAGTCGACACCTCTTAGAAGGAGATACACATACCTGATATAGGCCCGATAAAGCCTGTTTATTCCCAGCTAATACAGTTACTCGACAGGAATTTTTTCTCTTTGTGTCATGAGGCCCTTCCTTTTCCACTTTCCTGAATTTGTCTTAGTCATGAAATGGCCCCCAGGACTAGATAATAATCCCTTGACATTAGCTAGGTCCACTGCTACTTCCGTATCAGAATGGTCCACTATATCCCGCTCCTCAAGGGGATGAAATTTGTCAACTGCATCATCAATTCTGTTATCCAAATTCATCCCCACCAACCCATTCGCATTGACTTCCTCTATAGAATTCCCAAGACCCATTGTTTTTCCCCGAGAATCAAGGTAAATTCCAATATTTACGCCTGTTATCACGTTGGACTTTGGCAAAATCTCAGTGGATCCCACCTGTTCAAAGACTGATTTACCCTTGTCCTTCCTCGTCCCACGCAACCCCAGTTCATCCTTGTTCATGGCTGTCCTTGGCTGAAACTCATCATCCAGATCACCGACCTTGGCAAAAGGGTCATTATCAGCAGACCTCCCTTCCCTGGATACCTGTTTACTATCAACAGGCCTTGAATCACAACCTACAAAATCATTCGTCCAACTTTTGTTTAACTCTGCCCTAAACCATGTTCCATAACCCCTGTTGACTTTTCCACCACCCTTCTTCATGTTCAAAGCATCAATACAGTCTCCTTCAAGGTGATCCAATTTGCCACAAACATAGCAGAAATCGGGTAGTCTTTCATAGCGAAACAAAACCAATTTTTTATTGCCATCATCCACTGCAATTCTGCTTCCTCGCTTTAAAGACTTATGAACATTTATATGGACTCTAACCCGTAGGCATCGATCCCATGCGATAAGGTTGTCCCGAACATCCATTCACCAATGGACTCACCAATCACAGTTCCCACCTTTTCATTCATAAAATCCAATGGTAAACCATGGATTTGGACCCAAAAAGGACACCAGTTCATATTCATATGACTTGGTGATTTCAATCCATCAAAATCACGAATTACAAGAAGAGCCTTATTGAACGACCATAGTTGGTTCATAAGAACCCTATCCTTTACTGTTGAATCTTCAAATCGAAAAACATAAAGCTTATCTCCTACTTCACTAATCTGGATTCCCTTCGTGGTTTTCCATAGTTTCACAAATACTATCTTCATGGCATCCACATTAACATTCTTCTTAGTCAGAATTCTCCCCACCAGGCAATTCTTCCCCTCTTCCAGGGTCGCAGCGACCCAATCCTTCTCAACCAGCACTTCGCTTTGTTCCGCATCTGTCAGTGTCAATTTACTCCATAAATCCTCCAAAGCGTCTGTCATTCCAACTCTCTGCCTTTCTATCGCTTTAACTTTGCCAAAACAGAATAATAGATGATACTCGCTCCTAATCGTCAAAAACTATCACTTATCCATCAAGGAAAGATACAAACCTTGCACTAAAGACAAGACCGAAGCCCCCACCAGAGAAAACCCTAGGAGAGAATTAAAAGATAACGCTCTTTTACAATAAAATTTGTCTTATATGAATATATCTAAGTTTATGATACTTTTGTTTAAGTCTCCTAATTTTTTCTTTACTGAATATTGGGATATCTACTAATCTTTCTTCTGAACATCTAAAAATATGTTAAGTTATTCATCTTTTAGAATTTATAAAAGAAAAAAGAGATAAAATTACTAAAAATTAAATAAAAAATAACATATTTGTTTAAATTTTAAAAAAAAAATGGGCGGGTCTAAACGGGTTTTGGCTACCCATTTACAAATATTTGCGGATATGGACAGAATTAGAGACCCATATGTCAGACCGGGCCGAACTTGAACAAATCTATGTGATGTTGATACCATATTTAAACCCGACCCGAACCGACTATGAACACCTCTATTCAAGAGTTGCTTAATGCAGATTCAGGACTATGACAAAGAACAAAATAAAATGGAAGTGAGTCTTGAATTTGGATGCAGATTGAGCAATTACCATACACATGTTAATTTGATATAAAATGTGAGACAAGGAAAAGGAAAACATATTTATTTCAAAATCCAGTAGGACAGGTAAACAAAATGTGATACAAAATAAAAACAAATTCAATACACACAGTATATAAATAGTTGCACTTGGATCATAGCATTTCCAAGCCAATATTTATCAACATTAAAGCATCTTTCACAAACAAGAATTTTACATGCAAAAACCAACAAGAATAGGTTAAAAACCAACATAACAAACTCCACATAAATAGCTAGCTTTGGTAGGAACTTCTGCAATTAACTTTGGTGAAATCAGACAGGAACAGTCCTAGTAGGAGCAGTTTGTAGTTCAGTCTCACCACTTTCATCAGCATTCTCACCTGTTAACTCCTCAAGTGATTTACCCTTTGATTCAGGGACCAAGAGAGTAAATAACATTCCAAGGAAATTGATGACCCCAAGCACAATGAGTGAGTTTCTGATTCCAATGCCTGGTGGGTAGCCTGCATCTGTCTTGCTTGGATCTTTGCTTTGAGCAGCATATAAGAACCCAAATGCACCCACCATTGCGCCAGCTTTCCCAGCTGCAGCCGATATACCATGACAGGTTGACCTTAGCCTTGCAGGGAAGATCTCAGCTGGCACAACAAATGTTGTAGCATTGGGTCCAAAATTGGCAAAGAAAAAGGTTAGGGAGTACATTATTACAAACCCTATTCTGTTGGGTTTCAAGGTCCAGTGATGGTAAGGTATGGCAAGAGCAAACATGAAAACTGTCATGAAGAAGAAACCCATCAATTGAATTGCAAACCTTCCCATAGTATCAATGAAAGCCACCGTGAACCAATACCCTGGAACAGTACTGCATAGGGCTATTAATGTTTGTGCCTTTGCAATCTTGTACACCTCATGGATCGCATTCATGCTTGCGGCTGAAGGAATCCATCCAATTGCACTGAATATGTCCTTTTGGAATAGATTTTGGCTGTAAAAGGCAATGTCCAATAAGAACCAAGTGGAAGTAGTTCCAAGCAAATGAAGTCCATGGCGCTTCATGAATTCCCTAGAGAACAAGCCAAAGGAATTTGCTTGAGTTCCTGTTATCTTTATTACCTTATCTTCTTCTGCTTCAATAGTCACATTCAAAACTTTTGACATGTCTGCTGCAGCCTGTTTCGCATTCTTGGCGACAAGGGCAGTGTAACGAGCAGTTTCCGGCATCTTCATTCGCCAATAGTAAGTAAGAGCAGCAGGAATTGCACCAAACATCAAAATCATGCGCCAAACATAGTCAGCTTGAGGGACAGTTGAGGCTGCTGCATCGACTGCGTAGGAAGGCGCCTTGAATGCATGATCAAAGGCAGCCGAAACAATAAGAGCCACAATTCCACCACCCAAAATCCCAAACCCTTGCATTGCAAATACCGCAGCGATAAATGCTCCACGAGTCTTTTTGTTAGCATATTCAGACATAATCGTGGCTGAAAGAGGGTAGTCGCCACCAATACCAAAACCAAGCCAGAACCTGAAGAAACAAAGGGTAGCCATAACACCCTTTGGACTGCTCCCAAATGAAAGCCCTGAGGCAACAGAGCAAATAACCATGATGAGCAAAGTCATACCATACACCTTTTTCCGGCCCATTTTGTCACCAAGCCAACCAAAAAACAGTTGGCCGGTTAAAGTGCCAACAAAAGCGACACCATTGGCAGCAGCTGCAACATTTGGAGGTAATGAGCCTGGCTTTGGTGCACCATCAACATGGTAGTATATACGGCCCAGTAGTTTTGTGACTAAGGAGATGCAAAACAGATCGTAAGCATCAGTGAAAAATCCCATCCCTGCAATAACAATTGCAGTGAAATGATACCATTGTGTCTTGGCTGCATCGAGTGCATTAAGCACTCCTAGTTGTTCTCTAGCCATGGCTGGATAATATTGCAAATTAGGGTATCAAACTCCCTTCACAATCCTGCAAAAGAACATTTGGAATATCAATATTGAAATTGGTATAGGCTGTATCTTGACATCATCATTAAATGATTTACCACCAAAAACCTAAAATGGATTTATATTTGATGTAAATTTATACAGTGAATCAGATAATATCATCTTATTAAAAATAAAATTATTTGTATTTATTTTTAAATTTTTTAATGATATAACATCATTTGATTCACTGACAATACATAATGTGCTGATTCGATAAGCATTTTCCTGGTTTAACTAATTATAGCCCACTACAGGACAAAACATGAAGAAATTCCTGTTTTTTTTCTCCTGCTATGCAGAATTTTACAAGTTTCACAAATTTTGTATACATAACTAAGACATTTACTGTAAAAAAATAAAAAATAATTACATGGTAGTACTATTTTTTTTTCAGATCACCAAACCCTAGACCCATGGAATACTTGATTATTTGATGGGATGAAGGATGGATGGACGACCTTGACCCCACATTAGTGTTAAAAAAATAGTATTACCCAATAATCTTCCATAACCAAAAATTCTTTTAGTCAATGAGTCTTGAAATATCACTATCTAAACTAACTAGGGCTATTGCTTGAAGGAAAAAATTGCAACTAAAACCAAACTCTGAAAGTGACAAGATGAAAAACAACTTTAAGAAGGAAAAAAAAAATATCATGAGGTTATATGATTAGGCCTCCTTGCAATTTCAGAAGATCAATTATTTTGGGTAAATTTTTTGAAATCTTAAGACCCAAATTCAAATTTTCAGCTCATGTGTACTATTGCATGCTCATGAACCACTATGCAAAACCAGACAGCCCCACCTCCGTCCCCAACCTCTTAATTAATAAGAAACCAAAAATGGGAAACCTTCCTTTTTTCTTGAACTTAATCTTACCATGGAAAAGTAAGCAAATTCAACCATAGTACTTAAGGAAAGCCATTGCAACCTGAGCTTAGTTTCCAATAGTTGGAGGGTGGAAAATGGAGTTTTCCATAGAGAATATTTAAAGCAACCCTAGCATGCTTGTATTAATCTTATTGCCAAGAAAACAAACTAGTTTCAGAAACAGAAGTAGAGATGGAAAACAACTAAACTTAAAGCATTAGTCAAACTCAAGAAAAGTTCTTTTAATTAGTACAGTTTATTAGTACTAATCCTTTTCATAGTAGAAGAAAAGAAAGGAAAACCATCTAAGAAGAAGCTAAAATGAAGACAAAGTAGAAAATGTAAAAGAAATTAAAAGGAAAATTGGTGGCAACAGGTTATAGTGAGGGAGTTCTACTTCTGTCAGTGCATGGGTGCCTTTTCAGGTAGGGTAGCCTCCCTACCATGATCAGTTTATGTCCTTTATTTTTCATCATGAAATAAAGAAAAAAAAAAAAAAAGAAAGAAAAAGTGAAGGGTAAGTGTCTAACAAAATTAGGATTTAAATAGTGACAAGAACGCATCGTTATTTTATAATTTTGATATTTTTCTTTGTCAATAATTATCATAATTAACAGTTACACGATCGAAAATACGTTCTCGGACATAATTTAAATCCCACAACAAAGTGCTAATAGTTGCTAAAGTGGTCCTAACAGAAATTATAGTTCCAATAAGCAAGGAACTGGGAACTCTTCTTTCGTATTATATCACAATCATTTAAAAGTATATATTGAAAGGAAAAGTTTCCAGCTTCTTCACAAATTGCAGAGAGAAACTAACCTGTTTCTTGAACAGTACAGGTATGAAGGATGAGGTGGAGACAAGAAGAGAAATTGTGAGATTAAAGCAGTGTTTATGATGAACGAAAGGAATAAAAAGTTGCCCCCTTTTTATATGTTAGAGAATTTCACATGACAGCATCAAACTGTAAGCATCTAATGGAGGATATACTGATACCCTTTTTTTTTTTTTTTTTTTGTGAAGTCAACTCTTTTGCAAATCTTCCCTCTTCTTTCTGTTGTCCTTGTCAAGTTTAAGTCATTAACTCTCTCCAATTTTTTTTGATCGGATATTCATCTCCATTATTGAGCAAACCTTCATTATATGGCTTCACCAGCTTTAAATATGTGTAAAATCTAGTATAGATCAATGAGAACTTGGAATCAGGAATATGGTTAATATTTTTGATCGGTCAGGTCGCATGAGTTCGAGTTATTTCGAATTTGAATTTTTATCATTTTAAGTTTGGAGGACTGTTTCGAGTTTGAATAATTTTGAATTTAAACAATTTCGAGTTCAAATTTTTTTGAATTTGGATATTTAATTTTTTTATCAAATCGAGTTTAATTGAATTCGATTTTTTTTTAGTTAATTTTCGAGTCTGAATTCATTTTTGTCAATTCTAATATACAGTAGCTTAGAAAAATCTGAATGATTAAAGTACACAAAAGGTACAAGCTATTAAAAAATAATTTACAAAAATAGCAAGTTGGATAACAATGTCAAATGGTAATAAGAACAATGTCAAAGAGTATTGTTTTTCAAGGTACAAAATTGTTAGGAAGTGAAGACTACAACATGGATATCATCATGCAGTTTTTTAAATTTGCAATATGTACAAAACTGTGATTAAACAAAGGCAAAGCTATCTATTCTGATGTAATTAATTTGGAGGCAAAGAAAAGTCAAGTATTAAATGATTGCCATTTTTTGCACCAATATCAGACAGAGATGAAACTAAAAGCTACTTGCAAGTAGTGTAAAGCAACTTTTTTTTTCAAGATTTGAATGCACGTTCTTAGATGTGATAATTTTAAACATGATGAAAATATGATAAAAAAATAATTAAAATATGATATAACATAAAAAATAATATGAATATGATACGAATTAGATTTGTTTATGGATCGGGTCGGAACTCGAAATTTTTTTATTTTCCTTATCTAAGCCAGCCATGTTCGGACCCGAGCCGACCATTGACCCGTTTTATTGTTTAAAAAATAATTTTTTTATTTTTTTATCTAAGTCCAGCCCTTTGCGGACCCGACGGTTGACCCGTTTTATTGTTTAAAAATAATTTTTTATTATATAAACAGTAATTTAGGCCAGACTGATTTGAAGTGAAAAAAACTTTGTCCAAGCTCGGACAAACTATTCGGTCCTTAAGTAAGTCTAACACAAATACACGAACGTATTAAAATTTATATAAAATAAATTATTAATATATCAAAATTTATTAAAATATATATATAGTTCAAATTGCAAGTGTTTCTTAATCAATAGTTCATGTCCTCAACAACTTGACGGAAACCATCAAATTAAGCTGCTAACCATGATTTTATTTGAACTAATTTCAGAGCTGCCACGCCATCCATGCATGCATCATGATTGCCTTTGGGTTTTTCTGGCTTTTCATCATATCATCAGGATTTTACTTTAATTAATTTGGTCAGAGCATAACTTGTAGCATAAGTTAATGATTGCTTGATTTAGATTGAAGCCGTATTTCTTGAGTTGACTTCCTTTTCATTATTTTTTTATTTATTAATTTTTAATACACTCACATCAAAATCATTTACATGTATAAAATTTATTTATAAATCATGAAAATTATACTAATAAATAATAATTAAATATGTATCAAAACGTAATTGATAAAAAAATAATTGAGGGGATAGCTTACCCTGTATTTATCCGTGAGAGAAAAAAAAATCCATCCACATGACTGATCCTTATATCATTTCCCATGTAAATAAATATGTAGAGTTTAACTTACATTAACCATGTAAATAAATATGTAGAGTTTAACTACGATCCTAAAAAATTATATTTTAGGTATTCATTAAAAATATGTTGCTTCATATTTTCTTTTTTGAGAATCATAAATAATATTTTATATTCATTAATATCAAATTAATTCTCATTAGTTTCGTTTGATAAACTGATGAACTTTTTCCAAAATTAGCATCAATAAAATGTTAAAGTCACAGATAAAGTGTTCTTCTTAAATTGTACTTTTTTTTTGAGAATCTTCCATTTATTGCTTCTTCATCCCTTAAACTAGATCTGTTCGATCCAACAGTTTGTACTAGGTGAGAATATTAGTAATTTGGGTTGGTCCGATCAACTTGAATTATTGTTTACTTATTAAAATAATAATATATTTTTTAAAATTTAATTATAAATATATAAAAATTAATAAAAAATAAAAATATTTTTTTTAATATAAAATAAATAGTAATTTGGGCTTGCGAGCCAGTCCGGGACCGTTCATTGTCGGGCCTGAGCAAAAAAATTAAAAAAATTTCGGGCTGCGACCCAGACCATGAGCACCTCTACCTTAAACTATATTGATTTGTTTAAATTCATTACAAAAATAATTTTCTTTTTAAATGAAATAAAATTTTATAGACAAAAAAAATTAAAGAAATCAAATAAAGAAATCTTCCGCACACTTACAAAATTTTGGTTAGATAAACAACGAAAAAAAAAATCCTCCTCCCACCTACAAAACGTGGAAGGATGAAGAAATTGGTATAAGAGAATAAACAAGTTTTTTTTTTTTTTTTTTACCAAAAAATAGGCTTTTACTCTTTTTATTTAATTAATTAACACAAAATGTTTATGATAACTAGGGCTTTTTTTGTTAAATTAATTAACACAAAATGTTTATAATAATTAAGGTTAAAATATTAAGGAGAATTGATCTAGTTAGAAAGTGTATGATATTAATTAAATTTAAAAAAAAAAAATATGAAGTGGCATTTATTTAATGAATGTCTAAAAAGTGACTTTGAAGAATAATTCTAATATATAATTTAAACTCTATAATTATTAATTATTTAAGAAAGCTAGCTTTGATGGAAACTGTTCTGGCTGAGTAGCTTGAAATAAGGAAACTGCCAGCTATTTAAAATGCAAAAAAAAAAAAGTCATCCAGTTGACCTTTCTACATTATCCCTTTGCTCCCTGAATGGATAAATATCATCTCATCATCTGTGTAATTGGTCAAGAATTCATTAAGAAGATTTGGCCACTTTTTTTATAATTTTTACAATTGTTTTTCCTTTGAAAGAGATAATTACGATAAATAAAATTTACCCACCAAAAGCCTTAACAAAAAATATTTTATTCTGTGCATTATCAAAAGGGTAGGCAATATAATTAACCCATAAAACTCCACTTAATACATGAATTTATATTATATTTGTTTGCTCAAACTCGACCCGATAATCTAAACCCGTTTAAGTTTGTTCATATTATTTTTTTTAATTTTTTAAAAATATATATATTTATTATTTATTATTTGATTTTTAATAATTTTATAATTTTTTCGTTTATTAAGTTCTTAAACATAGACAACTTAACATATTTTTGAATGTTTATACTACAATATTATATATATTTAATCTTTATATCATATAAATTATATAATATATTATTTAATTAAAAAACGGATCGGGTCGGACTAAAGTCGGGCCAGGTTCAGATCTTGAATGTTGGAGCCAAGACCTGGCCTATTTTTTAAACGGATCTTATTTTTTTGTTCAAACCTATTTTTTGGACTTGACAGACCTTCGAGTTTGGACGGATAACCCGACCTTTGAACAAATCTACATGCATCATATTTGAATATATATATATATATATATATATATATATGAGATCAATTTATAATAATGTAAAATTTATTAATTTACACGGTTTTATAATATGACAGTCATACACGAATTTTTTTTTTTTCACTCTTTCTTTTCCACTCGATTTCTTTCCTTTCTTTTTCTTTTATTTCTTATATCGTAAAAAAAGTAAAAGCTTGCCGGGTGGTAAGCTTTTATAAAATAATTGACCTTTACAATTGCGGGGATTGTTTTAAAGATTTATATTTGATATATTATCAGTGTATATATATTGACAATAAATTTTATAATGATACTTCATTAAAAAATTAATTTTTAATCTTACCCTTAACTCTAACCTTAAACTTATAATTTAATTTTTAACAAGTAACATCATATAATGTACTGTCAGTGTATAAATTTATACATTGATATTATATCAAATATAAATTTTTGTTTTAATAATATGTTTATGTTTATGTTTATAAAGATTAATCAATTAATTTTTGACCAAAAAAAAAAATCTGATGAGTGAGAACGTACGGAATATGTACAACTTTCCGCAATTTTGAAGATACTTATTTAAAGAATATAAAAAGATAAATTTCTAAATCATTTATATTATTTATATCTTTTTGTAGAGTAAACACAATTTTTGTCAATTTGATCCTATAGCATCAATTACATGCATCATCTACTATATATTTTAATTGCTAGTTGATGGGATGTTAGATGATTTTTATTTAATTATTTTTTTTAATAACGGCTATAGTTGTTGAATTTGAAAGTATAAAAAATATTAACAAAATTTGCAAATCATAATCATGTTTTTTTTTTTATATTTAAAATTATCGAAAATTAAATATATCAAACATTTGATAGACACAAAGTGTACATAAATTGGCATAATTCTAAAAAATCAAGCTCATACTCAAACTTGTTTCCTTAGAGAAAAAAAACCTCATTTTGTCGTCCTTGAAGAAAATCATTTGTAAAAATAAGTAGGCAAAAAATAATAATTAAACATCTAATTGCATCATCAATATCTATTTGACATTTTTAATAACAAAGAATCACACATTCTTATGTATATTTGACAAATTTTTATTTTAAAAAATTACCAATAATTTTTAATTTTGTTAATAAAAAAAATAATATAATCAATGAGATCATGAGAGTTAATTTACTATTAATAGTTGTACAGAATTAATTGTAAAGACTTGACAAAATATGAGAAGTGGATGCCTAAAATAAATACTTTTTCAGGATCACTCTAATGTATGTAATTTAAACTCAAATTATTCTTAGAATTTGAGATTTATTTAAGTAATAAGGAATTAATTATGACTGAATGAGATTTGAGTAGAGATTTTAGGTCCAAAATCTTATTACTCTAGTTTGTAACCAAAAAAAAAAAAATGAAATTAACAAGTATAAGAAAATTACAATCATAATCAAATATTATATCAGAATAAAAATATTAAATGTAATCATATAAATAAACCAACCAACAAAGCAACACATAATTGAATAAATTCAACATAGCGTTGAACAAAACTCACACATTGTGCAATTTGAATTTGAGAACGTACCTCAAATTATTCTTAATATCTGGGATTTATTATTATTTTTGCCAAATATTTGGATTTATTTAAGTAATAAGGAATTAATTACGAGTGAATGATATTTGAGATATTGGTTAGTTCACTAGCTAGTTAAAAGCTTACACATTATGTCAAAAAAATTTCATGAAATCAACAAATCAATCTGATATAACTTTAAATTAATATTCAATGACATCCAATTACCTATTAGACTTGTTTATGGGTCGAGCCGCAGTCTGGATTTTTTTTCTTTTTTATCCAGATCCGATCTTGGACGGGGCCTTACTCGGCCCCTCGATCCGGTTTACTGTTCAAAAAATTAATAAAAAATTATTTGTATATTAATATTTATAATTAAACTTTAAAAAAAAAATATTTTTTAATAGGTATTTCGTAATCCAAATTAGGCGAAGCCGATCCGAATTATAATATATTGTCCCAGCCCAACTCAATACGGCCGGACCTGTCAGGCCACTCGATCCATGAGCAGGTCTATTACCTATTATGATCATAGTAAAACCACAAGAAAGAAGAATGTTTTACATAATCATGAATTTGTTCCAAGTATATTATTAGGATATCAATATTGGACCAAGCTAATTTGAGTTTTAACTACATATATAGCTTGAATTTTTAAATATTAAAATAACGAAAATACTTTATATTAATTTCTAGTGATTTTAAATTTACTTTTTTAAATCAAATAAAGTCAGTTTGTATAATAAAATGTGTGATTGATCCACGAAAATTAGTCAAGTTGGTAAAAAAAAAAATTCAGTCAGACCTAAACAAAATTTTAAATACCCTGATGATATTATAATTTTTTTTAAATAAAACCTTTATTTTTTCATTATTATGTTTTTTTTTTTCCCACCCATATAGCTAGAGGTGTGGGCAGGATCGGATCAGGTTCGGGTCGGGTCTATATATGATATTTATATCATATATGTTTATCCAAGTCTGGTCTGGCTCGAAATATGAATCTCAAATTTTATCCAAACCCGTCCATATTTATAAATGGATAGCCCAAATCCGTTTAAGTCTACCTATATTTTTTGTTCTAAATTTTTTTTTATAAAAAATATTATTTTTTATTTAATATTTAGTAATTTTATGTTCTTAAACATGGATAACTTAACACATTTTTTAATGTTTACACTATACTATTATATATATTTAATCTTTATATGACATAAATTACATAATATATATAAAAATAAAATAATATATTATTTAATTGAAAAACAGGTTGAGCCGAGCTCGAGCCTTGAATGTTGGAGCCAAGGCCCGGCCCATTTTTTAAATGGGCTTCATTTTTTTACCCAAACCTATTTTTCGAGCCTAATATTTTTGTCTAAACCCTTCCAAGTATCAAGCGAGCCTTCGAACTTGGACGAATAACCCGACATTTGCTCATGTCTACGTATAGTGTTGCAAGAGAGAATGAAGAAATCGAATAACATTTTGATTTGATTTTCGTAGCATTCAGAGGAATCTTAATTAGTTTGGTAATGTTAAAGATTATTTGGTTAAATTCAATTTGAATGAAAATTCCAACTAATTCATGGAACATACAAAATTTACCAAGACATATGACAAAGCTTTACTGCAAAGACATTGATCAAGCAGAACTAGCTTGCTGTTGATCTATCTCACCGAGTTCCTTATCCTTGCAGCTGAAGGAATCCACCCCATTGCACTGAAGATATCCTTTTGGAATAGATTTTTGGTGTAATAGGCGACATTCAGCAGGAACTAAGTAGAACTAGTTGTGGATTTAAATAGTATCCGTGGCGTGATGATATGATCGTTATTTTGTAGTTTCGACTCTTTATGTCACCAATATTTATCGCAATTGATTGTGATAGTATTCATTAGGTCCGTAACCACGATAAACATGACGCGACCGAAAATGTTTCTGCGATTGCAATTTAAATCCTTCAAACTAATTACAAGCAAGTGAAGTCCATGACACTTCAAGAATTCATTGGAAAACAAGCCAAAGGAACTTTTGGGATTTTCTGCTAGTTTTGGAACCATTTCCTCCTCTGGTTCAATATCTGAATTCAAAAGCTTTGACATGTCTACTGCAGCCTGTTCTGCATCCCCGACGACATGACAAGGACAATGTAAGGAGCAATTTGAGGCACCTTTATTAGCCAAAAGTAAGTAATTAAGTAAAAGCAACAGGGTAGGCACCGAACATCAAAATTGAGTGTATTGGATCATCGAAGTTAGGGGGGTGCCTTGAATGCTATTGCTTGGTCAAATGCAGTTGCCACAATAAGAGCCACAACTCCACCAACCAAAACTCCAACTTCTTGCATTTGCAAACACAGTACCAATATATTTCCCACGAGTCCTTCTCCTTCCATTGGCATAATCAGATATTATTGTGGCTGAAAGGGGATAAACACCACCAAATCCAAAAGCAAGACAGAACCTGAAGAAACAAAGGGTTGCCATTGTTGGATATCAATAGTTAATTTGAGTGTATAAATATGAAATACGTATATCAATTTGTAAGTTGTCATAAGTAGACACACGGTGTATAATTTATATACACAATTGATATCAAGTTTGAATTAGAAATTAATCTCAAAGGTACCCACTTGAAGAGGAATAAGTTAGTCGAAGTTGTGCTTGGTGTGGAATCCCATATTGAACAAAGAAAGGCTTAAACTTGTAGTTTATATAGGCTTAGATTGAGAACTCATACAAAAATGGTCACCCATATTGAACAAAGGGCATCTAAATTTTTGTGAAGGGTGAGAACTTATACAAAAATGGGCTACCACACACGTGCACCACCGAGTCGGATTGAGCTGGTTTGGGCCAATAATTAATTATTTACTGCTCAACCGACATGTTTTTCAGTCCAAACCAAACTGATACAGCCAACTGACCAAGAGACTTGTCTGATTAAGACATGTCTGTTCGGACAGATTTTTTGTTCCAAAGATTGTGTCTGACCGAACCGTTTCTGTCTGTTTTCCAACAAACGTGTCTTGTCCGAACAGTCTCCTATATTCCTATAAATAATCTGAGGCAGTGCTTGTTTTAAATATTGAAAAATAATTAATTTTTTCTTCTTCTTGCTCTCGTTTTTTCCTATTGTCTTGTGAGAGAGACTGACATTTTTCTAGTTCGCTGTGTTGCTTCGAGTGTGCTCTCGGCTGCAACGTTATCAAGGAGACCTAGGAGACGAGCGATAATCTGTAAGCACTTTAGTGACAGACAATAATCGTCTTAAGGTCAGAGATTCTACATTGACTCGATATTAATTTTCTGTTCGAATAAAGTCCGTAAACATATATGTTCTTTCTTATGTTCATATATATATATATATAAATTCTATTATAATAAAAATAGTATAATCTATTTTTATATTTTCTGTTTATATAAATATATATTAATCTGTTTATGCAATACTAAAATTATTAATTAATTCTTTTATTAGAAACAACAATCTTAAGACGATTAATTTTTATTTTACTTTGGTTTTGTTTCATTACTGTTTGTTATATATATATATATATATATATTTGTGGTTTTAGCACGTTACGCTAAAAAAAATACAAAAATGAATTCCTTAATGTTCTGTGTAGTTGCACAAAAGAAAAAGCTATCATTCTTATCTTTAGTAATGAAAAAAGGAAAGAATTTTTTATTTTTCAAATGGGTGTGTGACGTTAAAAAGAAAATATGAATTGAATTCAGTAATATATATACTTACTGTTTATGTATATACACTGATATATATATATATATATATATATAATTTTGTTAGTTATATATATATATTATATATGTTTGTAATATATATTATATATATTTTGTGTACGATTTTTTGCAATATATATTGTTAAATTTGTTATAATATATATATATTGTTACTATGTTGTAATATATATATTTATTGTGGACATATATATATTAGTAATATATATATATAAATATATATTTATTGTGAACAAAATGGTTGTCAATTTTTTATAAATTGCACCAAGTTGATCTTGTTATTTTTTAATAACAGATGGTTGAACGATATATCGATAATGCGCCTGTAGCTCCACAGCCATTACATGTTATACATGGTGAGAGACCCGATAATTTCAATAGTCTGGACTTCAAACATTAGCAGCAAAAAATCTGTTCTATCTGGACCTCAAATTTAGTTTAGACTCCAAATGACTTATCATATAGATTTTATAGTGCTAGAATAATGGCTGCCTTTTAAGACAGCAAAATTTTCAATATTTATTAACGTTTCGTGCAGGCATTCATGTTTAATACGATATGTGTATTAAACGTATCGTATTAATCATATTTAAACATATTATATCATATTTATTAAATATATTGTATTCGTATCGTATTTTTATATCTTGAATAAAATTGTCATGTCTAATATCAATGGTTTGGGTTATGTTTTTATGCCAGTAATGTTGAGAAAAACTTAGAGTAGATAACTCTAATTTTACCACTCAAAAAAGAAAGTTTATATTTTAGGAAAACTCACAAATGCTCACACTTCACTCTAGACTACACTCTTTAGAGAAGAACTCCTTAGGAAAACTTAAAACTTTTATTGCTTATTGAAGCTTACTACTTGATGATTTACAAATGCAAGGGAGGGAGTATTTATACAATACCAAGACAAACACAAGCCACACAAATATAAAATCTAAATAAATTACAACCACCCATTGTTGTTTAATAACAACCACACATTTAAATCACACAACTACAACCACACATTAAACCACACAATTGCAACCACACATTGTTGTTTAATAACAACCACACATTTAAATCACACAACTACAACCACACATTAAACCACACAATTGCAACCACACATTAAACCATACAATTGCAACCACACATTGTTAGGCTTTTATTTTTCCTTGGGCTGGTATTGGACAATTTAACACTCCCCCTCAATACCAGCTCTTCCTCTTTGCACCATGTTGAGTTGACGACGAAACATTTCAAATTTGTTGATACTCAAACCTTTTGTGAATAAATCTGCCATTTGATCATCTGTCTTGATCTGCTTCATCTCAATCTCTTCTTGTAGAACCTTTTCTCTGATAAAGTGATAATGCACTTCTATATGTTTGGTTCTTGCGTGAAAGACTGGATTTTCTGCCAAACAAATTGCTGACTGGTTGTCGCAATACAACGAAACTGCATAATCTACTGGTTGATGTAGATCACTCATTAGTTGTATCAGCCACATACACTCTTGAGCTGCCATTGCTGCTGCTCGATACTCAGCTTCGGTAGTTGACAATGATACCGTTGGTTGTCTCTTACTGCACCAAGAAATTGTTCCAGAACCAAGTTTAAACATGTACCCAGTTGTTGATCTCCTGGTGTCATGATCTCCTGCATAGTCAGCATCACAATAACCAACTAACTTACAGTCTTCACCTTTCTTGTACAAAAGACCATAATCTATTGTACTTTTCACATATCTCAGTATTCGTCGAACTGCTTCTAAATGAGGCTTCTTCGGATTTTGCATATACCGACTCATCACACCAACTGTATAAGAAATGTCAGGTCGAGTCAAGGTTAAGTAGATCAGGCTACCTACCAATTGTCGATACATAGTTGCATCTTCCAAGTCTTTGCCTTCAAGTGCACACATCTTGCCATTTGGTTCCATCGGTGTTGAAATTGGCTTGCTCTCGAGCATTCCGAACCTTTTTAGCAAATCTTTAGAATATTTTTGTTGACAGAGAAATATTCCTTCTTGTATGTGATCAACCTCTAGACCAAGAAAGTGCTTGAGTTGTCCAAGTTCTTTCATTTGGAAACGAACTGATAAATTCTCCTTGGTTTGAAGAATTTCTGCCTCATAATCACCAGTTATGATTAAATCATCCACATATATTAATACGATAGCTAGCTTTCATCCATTAGCTTTGACAAACAAGCTGGAATCTGCAGGTGTCACTGAATAACCACTATGAGTTAAAAATTCAGCAATCTTACCATACCATGCTCTAGGTGCTTGTTTCAATCCGTAAAGTGCCTTTCGCAGCTTACACACATGCTCAGGATGATTTTGGTTTTGAAATCCCAATGGTTGAATCATGTAGATTTCCCGATCTAGCTCTCCATGAAGGAATGCATTCTTCACATCCATCTGCCACAAGTTCCAGTCTTTGTTGGCTGCAAGGGCAAGTAGGACTCGTACGGTTGTAAGTCTTGCCACCGGACTAAACGTTTCATCATAGTCTAGCTCATACTTCTGAGAGAAACCACGAGCCACCAACCGTGCCTTGTACCTTTCAATCGACCCATATGGACGATGTTTTATCTTGTAAACCCACTTGCAGGATATGAGTTTCACATCTCTTGGTTTTGGCACTAGATCCCAAGTCTGATTCTGCTCAAGCGCAGTGATCTCTTCTTTCATAGCCATAATCCACTCAGAACTCTGTGATGCTTCTTCAAACGTCTCAGGTTCTGTTGCAATTGGTTCTTCCACTATGGCTGCATTAGCATATTTGGGATTTGGCTTCCGTGCTCTTGTTGTCCTTCGGATTTGTGATTGTGGAGATGGTTCTTCCACTTCACTCGATCTAACATCTGGTTGATACACACCAGTTTGCCAAGGACTCTGGACTAACACTTGCTCGTCATCGTCATCATCACATAGGTCTTCTACTTCGTCTGAAGTTGATTGAAGTTGGACAATATACTCTCCCATTTTCTGTTGTAGCATGTCTTCAAATTCTTTTGAATCTGACAACACCTCTTTTTCTGAGGACCACCAAGAAGATGCTTCATCGAATACCATATTGCGTGAAGTGTAACATCTTCCACTCGTAGGATCACAACATTTCCACCCTTTCCTTTGGTTGTCGTATCCCACAAAGATACACCTAGTTGCTTTCTTATCAAACTTGCTACGTAAATGATCAGGAACAAATACATAACATACACAACCAAATACTCGAAAGTAGCTGACTGAAGGTTTCATTTTCCACAATTTCTCAAAGGGTGAAACAAACTCTAACCTTGGTTGAGGAAGTTTGTTGATCACATGGGCTGCGATTCTCATAGCTTCGGCCCAAAATCTTCCGGGTACATTCTTTTCATGCAGTATACTCCGACAAATTTCTGCAAGATGCCGATTCTTTCTCTCTGCTACACCATTCTGTTGTGGTGTATTGACACAAGTATACTGATGACGTATGTTGCATTCTCGTAGGTATTGAGAGAATTCGCCTGAGCTATATTCTCCTCCATTGTCTGTGCGCAAGCAACATATCTTCTTTCCCACTTCTCCTTCAACTATCTCTTTGAACTCTTTAAACTTTGAGAAAGTGTCAGACTTTTCTTTCATAAAGAAAACCCACACATACCTGGAGAAATCATCAATAAACGTCACCATGTACCGCATTCCACTAATTGATGGTTGCTTAACGGGCCCAAATACATCAGAGTGAACTAACTCTAATGATTCTTTTGCTTTAAACTTTGACTCCTCGTATGGCAATTGGTGTGCTTTACCATATTGGCATCCTGCACAAACTGTGTCTGTTCTTATGTCAAGCTGAAGAAGTCCCTTAAGCATCGACTTCTTCATCATCATACTTAGCTTGGAATAACTAACATGACTTAACCGCATGTGCCATAAATCTGCTATATCGCTTCTTCTTGTCTTGTCTACATATGCTGACTCTGCTGACATCACGTAGACTGACTCCAGACGTCGTCCTTCCATCATCGGCTGTCCTGAGATTTTGAGATCACGATATACCTTCACATCCCTTGGACCAAACAGAATATGGTGACCTGACGATGTTAATTGTGCCACTGAAAGCAAATTTTTCTTCATGCCTTGGACATGGTAAACAAGTGGTACCTGATTATGACTATATCGAGGTGCTACTACCGTCTTACCGATGTGAGTAATCGGTAATCTTGAATTATCAGCTGTCACAACAATGCGATTTCCCTTGTATTCTGACAGGTTCTGCAACTTCTGTTTATCGCCTGTCATGTGATTTGAGCAACCTGAATCGACAATCCAGTCATTCTCATAGTCAATTCGGTCAGCCGTTGTTACTGTGAGAGCTAACTCTTCATCTTCCATAGCAAAAAATGCTTCAGCGTCCCAATCATCTTCGCTTTTCTCCTTTGTACTAGAAGTAGCAGCATTGCTCTCAGCGGGCCTTTTGTTAAACCAACAATCTTTTGCCATGTGACCTTTCTTGTCACAGTTGTAACAGTTACCTTCAAATCTTTTATTGTTGCTACGATTCTTTGAAGCTCCCCCTGGACGAGAGCTCCCTTCTCCTTGATGACTTTTTGTCTTGTCACCATACTTTTTAGATCCACCACCGACGTGCTGTTTGAATTTGCCTTTGCTTTTGTTGGTGTAGAGTGCTTCCTCTTCACTTTTCAACGAGACCCCTCCCATTTGCTTGGCCATAGATTCTTGACCAACAAGCAAATTTTCAAACTCTACAAGTGATGGTTGAGTTGGCCATCCTTGTATAGCGGCAACGAAGCTGCGATATTCGGGCCTCAAACCATGGATAATTATTCTTTTTACCCTGGTATCTCCAATAGCAGCTGTAGGATCTAAATCAGAAATTTCACGGCATAACGTTTTTACCTTGTGAAAGTATTGAGCAATCGGTATATCTCGTTGTGCAACTGATAACAATTCATTCTCAAGAAGTTGAAGTCTTGTGTCATTCTTTCTCGAAAAGAGTGCATCTAAAGTATCCCACGCTTCTTTTGGCGTTTCTAGCTTTTGTATGTGTTCCAACATTTCTTCTTCAACTGTGGTCTTAAGGGCAAACATGGCTTTACCCACTTTAATCTTCCATTTGCGCAAGGTTCCTTGAGCATCTTCTTGCTCGGGCTTCGTAACTTCACTACCACCAACGACTTCCCAAAGGTCTTGACCTTGTAGGTAAGACATCATACACGTCTTCCACGTGTTGTAATTTTTGTGATTGAGCTTCTTGATTCCTCCAACTACTTGAAGATCACCCATCGTGTCGGCAAGACTCTAACAATACCGAACAAGCTTGATTTTGAGATACAAACTTGTAGAGTACAAACTCCTCACGACTCAAGAACGCTCAAACCAAAAATAGTACCTGAATAACTATTTCACCGTGAACAGTACCGTATACGTGAATAGTATCGTATACCATATACTTGAATAAATCTTGTATATGTTAACAATTACTATAAAAGTATATAGTGACACGTGTGAATAGTAACTATGGTAGTAACTCACAACCTAGCTCTGATACCAATTGTTGAGAAAAACTTAGAGTAGATAACTCTAATTTTACCACTCAAAGAAGAAAGTTTATATTTTAGGAAAACTCACAAATGCTCACACTTCACTCTAGACTACACTCTTTAGAGAAGAACTCCTTAGGAAAACTTAAAACTTTTATTGCTTATTGAAGCTTACTACTTGATGATTTACAAATGCAAGGGAGGGGGGTATTTATACAATACCAAGACAAACACAAGCCAAACAAATATAAAATCTAAATAAATTACAACCACCCATTGTTGTTTAATAACAACCACACATTTAAATCACACAACTACAACCACACATTAAACCACACAATTGCAACCACACATTGTTGTTTAATAACAACCACACATTTAAATCACACAACTACAACCACACATTAAACCACACAATTGCAATCACACATTAAACCATACAATTGCAACCACACATTGTTAGGCTTTTATTTTTCCTTGGGCTGGTATTGGACAATTTAACAAGTAATAGTTGACTAGTAAATAGTGCAGAGTAAAAGTCTGGTTGGAGTATAGATCCATTGACATTTGAGGGCGTTGCAATGCACTGATCGCTCTCCCAAACAAAACTCAAACACTGTATATGAATCCAGTGCCATTTAAAGATGTCAGTGCGGTGGGAACTGCAATGATAGCCTTCCCAAATGGGCTTTAAAACCTCAAGACTCGGGTTAGGTCTCAACTTTTTCGGGGAGGTCAGCTGGCATTTTCACTTGTAACTGAAATGAACTTCTTTGCTCATTGTTGCTTGGAATTTGTAAGGCAATCTAGGCTACTTTACAAGGATTACTTACAATTACAGGTAAGGCAATCTAAACAGGACAAAATCAATGTTGAGTATATGGTTATTGACTAATGATTCATTTGCATGACTAGAGAGAGTCTTTTTCACTGTGTCATCCCGTTGTTTCATCATTGAACTTTTAAGAGTTAAGTTGCAAAATGGCATGATAACGCGATGGGAGAGGTTTCACTAGCCATTCAAATGAAGTATAATTGGTTATTGACTAATACTTTATTTAGATAATCGATGAGAGCCTTTTTCATTTTGACATCCTATTGTGTTGTCATCGAACTTTTAAGAGTTTAATTGCAAAATGACGTGGATAATGCGGTGAGAGAAATTTTCATTGGTTATCCAAGTGAAACTTATTGACTGATTATTAAATAAGATATGAAAAAGATTTTTGAGTAAGAAATAAGAAAGAAATGCATTAACAAAACAAGCTTTCAATTTTTCACTATCTCACTAATTTTACAAAAAGAGTTGAATACGTATTTCAACATGTTTTTTTAATGTTACACTTACACCATAATTGATAATTTGGTCGAAAAAATAATGTGCAAAACATAAATGTATAAAAATGTACAAATGCATCTTTGATAGAGAAAAATAATATCAAAAATAAGATAGATGTGTAAAAAAAAAAACAACAATAAATCCAACTTTGAAACTTACCCCATGCTTATTTAAGACGAGCTCTACATATCATCTTGCTCTGAAACAAAAATATATGTGGATTTACATATACCAACGAACACAATTCAAAAGGATGTATATCATGCTTGTTTCTTTTATGTGCATCCATTTATGATGCTAAAACTCAATGCTCCACATTGAACACAAATATGAAATCGAGCCAATCAATGTCCAGCTGCTCCCTGCTGAAGATCAACCACAACAGCCTATAGTTCGACAAGAGGCCAAAATGCAGAATTGCTTAGTATTGATCTTGCACAACTTCAAAAAAGAAAAAAAGAAAAAACCGAATTCCTTGACTAATTCTTATGCTCTTGAATTCACTCTTTGTTAGGATGCAAGATTATTCTACAAAGCAAAAATAATTGAAATAGGTCCACGGGATAGTTCTATAATGCATCCAACCAATGCTGGCAGAACGACCTTCATTGTGCTGGATCATTTTGTGCCAAAACAATTATGGTGAAAAACCATCATTTTTAAAGTAAGAACTTGAAATTGTCGTCTTATTTTTATTTGAATTAGAAAATGTTCGCTCTTTGTTGTGGGTATGTTATCGAATTTAAATTGATATTTTGTAATAAATTTGAAAGATAAAAATGCAAGAGAAGTGAAGATAATTTAGAAAAATAATAACTCCCATCATTATACAACACCTAATATAAAATTGAGAGTTATTTGATATGGTCAATTAGATCTGGTAATTTTGGACAAAACATAATTATACTATATAAATATAATATGAGAAAATAATTAAAACATGATACGGCACGAAAAATAAAATGAATATGATACAAATACATGAACGTGTCAAAATCTAAATAAAACGAATTATTAACGTGTCAAGTTTTATTTAAATATATAATAGCTTGAATATGATTATGACAGAAGAAATAACACGAACACGACGAAACGTGACACAAAATTGGGAGTTATTTGAATAGTGTCAACTAGACTTGACAATTTCGGACACAACATGATTATACGACACGAATAGATTATGAAAAAAAAATTAAAACACGACGAAAAATAACATGAATACGACACAAATACAGGAAAGTATCAAAATCTGCATAAAATCAATTATTAACGTGTAAAAATTTATAATACTTTAAACACAAGATAAAATAACACAAATACGTTACAAAAATACATTTTTTTCTCTAAATTGAATCATTATGACAAATTATGCAAAATATGGGATGAATTGAGACACGACACGTACATACAATTTTTTTTTTCTAAATTGAATCACAAAGACAAACTATGCAAAATTATTTGGATGAATTGAAAACGAAACGAATACAACATGAAAAAAATAATTAAAATACGACATGAAGGATAACATGAACACAAAACAAATACACGAACATCTCAAATCTACATAAAACGAATTATGAACATGTAAAAATTTATATAAATTTATGGTATTTTGAACACACGAAAAAATAACACGAACACGACACGAATGTGTCAAAATCTACATTAAACGAATTATTAACTTGTAAAAATTATATAAATTTATAATACTTTGAACACATGAAAAATAACACGAACACGAATACTTTGAACACACGAAAAAATAACACAAATATGACACAAAAAATAATATGAACATGACATAAAATATTTAAAACCGAAAAAATCAGAATCCGAAAAAGTACGAACCCGAAAAGACCTAAACTAGATATGATCTGAACCCGAAATAATTCGAGATTCAAAATATCTCATTAATATTAATCAAAAGACAAAACAAACACAAAAAATATTTTAAAATGACCTAATTAATCCCTAAACCATATGGCAAAAATCCAAATATCATAATTACCCTTCAAACTATAATTAATGACATAGTTTATATGGCATATGGATGATGTTTCAAAATCACAAATTCTTTACTCTCATGCATTTAGGGATAGTTTTTATAGATAGTTATAGATATGCAGTAAATGGTAAATCCTGAAATAGGGTTGTTTAGTTTCTTAGAATAAGTGTTAATATTGCAGTGATTGTGGTCAGTGCACTTAATTGAATATGAATTAGAAGCCAACACCTGAGTTTCTTAAAACAACTGTTAATATCAGAAAATTCCAATGTTTACCTTATATTTCTACCTTCATAAAATTTCATGTGTAAATATTCTTTGTCTCTATTCCATTTCCATTTTCCCAACAGATCATAAAGATAGGTTGACAACCTTACTCCAATGTATTTGTTACAAAGCCACAACGACTAGTTTTACTTTCTGATATCAATTATTTGAGATATCTTTTCTAAATTTTTTTTGCAACATTTTTATGTTATGCTTTTTCTATGGCCTATCATCTGCCCTGATAAAATATACTCTAAAAGTATCCAATATCTGTAAAATCTTTTCAAGATATTGTATAAATAACATTAAAAAAAAATTTCTCTTCGGTGAACTGTTTATTTATATTATTTGGACTCTTCATTTTTTCTAAAGTATCTGTGTCTGACATTTGTGTTTGATACATTTTCGAACATGAGTATGAGATATAATCCTCCAAATATATGAAAAAACTTTAAAAGAATTGAATACATCTGAATCAGACGCATATCCATATCTGAGACGATGATTTTTATTAGGGATTTAAATTGCGGTAACAAAAACATTTTTAATTGCGTCGCATTTATTGTAATTACAGACATAATCAATTATGATAAATATCGACAATAGTTATGCACAGCAAATATAGATCTACAGTAAGCTCATGCATGTGCAACCTTGAACTTAGTTTTAAACAGAGAAATTTTTTGGCTAAAAGAAAAGATAAAAAATTGAATACCATCTATGCCCATATTTTGTATACATAGATGTAGCTCCTTTTTTATGACAGAATAATGATGCAGAGAATATATATATATATAGCCTTAAAGATCCATAGCAAACTTATCCAAACTTAGCTCTAAAATATGAACACTTTTTTGCACATAAAATTATATTTTGTAATGTAATAGTGATGGACATCAAACTGTCCTATGTGAATTAGCTTGAAATCCAACACTATGATGCTACAAACTCTCAGAATTTTCATACTCAACATTACGTTGTTGCTGCATCCTTACCTCTGTTTTCCCATAGAACCATATATTACATTAGAGATGATGATCTTTACTAGGAATTTAATTTTCCATCGCGGACACATTTTCAATCGCGTCATGTTTATCGCAGACATACTGGATACTATAATAATGATCAATTACGATAAATATCGACGGTAAATATCAACCACATTGAAAGCCGAAAATGTAAAATAACAACTTCATCCCAGAAATGTCTCTAGTAATAATAATAATAAAATCTTACTGCAGAACAAGAACAACACAATAATACAGTTTAACAAGATTGTTCAAACCTGTTCAAGACTTGAAACAGAAACATTCGATTATTCAAACTAACAACCAAATCAAACAGAACCATAACTATAACTTTTTTTTTTAATCAAAGCCTAGGAGAGGCAAATACTTTGGTAGCTAATCCCAGCATGGCACAAAGCTCCGGGTACAACCCTTTCCTAATCTCCGCGTACACCTCACCGTCCCACTTTCTCTTAGCCAAATCCTCCCCCATGCGTACACTAGCCTCCCTCACTTCTCCCTCGCTATCGTACGCCGCCTCCACGATCCCCCTCTTCTCCGCCTCATCTCCCTTCATCTTCAATCCCCGTAGCAACAAATCGCGCCGAGCCGAAGGCGCGCCGATCTTTTCCTTAAACAACACCGAGAAGTAATCGGGAATCGTTAACCCTATGTCCACCTCGGCCATGTAAAGAACCCCTCGGTCTCGCCTCATAATGATGTAATCGTGAGACAAAGCGAAGATAAATCCGGCGGCGGAGGCGTGGCCGGTGACGGCAGCGATGGTGGGCATCGGGAGGTTGAGTAGAGCGGCGACGACAGGCTTAAACGATTCGACCATGTGGAGTAACCGTTCTTGAGCTCCTTGTTTGGACCCGGCGGATTGCGCCCAGCCGAGGTCGAAGCCATTGGAGAAGAATTTGCCTTGGGCTAGGGTAATAAGGGCCGAGCCACGAGAGGATTGGGCCTTGGCCTGGGAGAGAGCGGAGAGAATGGAGCTGATGAGATTGGGGTTGATCCGGTGCTGATCGTCGCCGGTCAAAGTTAAAGTAAAGAGGTTGCCGCGTTTCTCCAACGTACACATGGTGAGTTTCGACTTTCGAGGCTTTGACAGAAGCTTTGGAGAGTATGCTCTTTTTCAGTTTTTCTATCTAATAAAAAAAATAATTTTTTTAAGATTTTCTAAAGAATATGTTACATATTTTTTAAAGGTAATTAATATATTATTTATAATAATAATATATTAAATATAAAAATTTATAATTTTATTTATAATTGTTAATATATTAAATAAAAATATTACTCTATCTAATAATATTAAAAAAATTCTTTAAAGCATTCGTGAATAAATTTATTTTTTGGGTTCGTTTATCCATAATTTGTAGTTAATATTATTCACGAATTTTTAATATATTATCCATAAGAATTTTCAAAATATTGAATAATATTTTTTGGGTTCGTTTTTGGGTACACATCAATATCACAAAACCACTAAAAGGGATGGTAGGGTTACAATTAGAGGTGGCAATTGGGCGGGTTCGGGCGGGTTCGGGTCGGGTTCATTCGGGTTCGGGTTTATTCGGGTTCGGGCTCATTCGGATTCGGGCTCATTCGGGTTCGGGCTCATTCGGGTTCGGGTCCATTCGGGTTCGGGCTCATTCGGGTTCGGGCTCATTCGGGTTCGGGCCCATTCGGGTTCGGGCCCATTCGGGTTCGGGCTCATTCGGGTTCGGGCCCATTCGGGTTCGGGTTCGGTCTGGGTTCGGGTTCGATCTGGGTACGGGTATGTTTTACATTATTTTATTTTATATTAGATGTAATCATTTTTACGTAATTTAAATATTTATATCTAAAAACAAATTATTAATTTATTTTTATTTTTATTTTTATTTTTATTTTTATACTTTTGCTATTATATGATATTTTTAATTATATTTATTTTTTAAAATTAATATTTGTTAGCACCAAAAGAATAAGAAATTAATTTGTTATATAAAATCAAATTTTGAAATAATTTATTATAAAAAATATGATATATTATAAATTAATATATTGATATTTAAAATAATTGATTTGATGAGCTCGAATTTCAAAATATAAATACATTATAATTTATATTCACTATAAAATAAAAAACTTTTAAAAATAAATCCTGGCCTTCATCTATTCGTTTATATACTTATAAAATGCAAAAAATTTATGCTTATAGTCAAGATATATATATATATATATATATATATATATATATATATATCGAGTACTTATATTTTTTTCATCAGTATAAAATATAAATTATAAAGTAGTACTAAAAAATATAATTTATATTTAAATTATACGTAATAAATATATAATTAATATGATTATTTATTAATATATAATAAATATACCTAAAACCAAAAGGCCATAAAACCCAAAACCCCATTAAATCCACCCGCTAAAATAAAATCACATGAAAGCCATAATCCAATTAAATCCACCCTAACCTAACCGCATAAGTATAACTAGAGCTGCTTATGGGCCGGGCCGCGGCCCAGTTTTTTTTTATTTTCTCTGCCCAGGCCTGGCCCTGGGTCGGCCCGGCCCGCCCGTTTAGGCCCGAAACACTGTTCATTGGAATAAAAAAATAAATTTTTTATTTTTTTTATTTTTTTATAATTAAAATTAAATAAAATAATATTATAATAAAAATTACTGTTCCGGGCCGGGCCGGCCCGGAACACAAAATATCCTACCCAGGCCCGGCCCGTGAGCAGGTCTAAGTATAACTGTATAACCCAAAAGGCCAAAATAATTGAATTATTGTCAATTTTTTTACCCTTATAGATTAATTGAATTATTGTCAAATTTTTTTTCACATCTTTAAAATTTTCAAGAATTTAAAATATTTAGATTGTAAATTCATCATGATATGAGACGTTAAAGTTATAACTTATAAGTACAAAATATAATTTACTTTTTGATAAAATTATTATTTCATCATATATATATATATATAATATATTAAATTTTAAATTTTAATTAAATTATTAAAAAAAATTAGAATAAAATTAATAATTAAAGTTATTGCTTTGTAAAAAAAAAATAATTGCAATTTGTTTATTTTTATTTTTAGTATTAAATTCGGGTTCGGGTTCGGGCCGGTCTCGGGTTCGGGTCCATTCGGGTTCGGGCTCATTCGGGTTCGGGCTCATTCGTGTTCGGGCCCATTCGGGTTCGGGTCCATTCGGGTTCGGGTCCATTCGGGTTCGGGTCCATTCGGGTTCGGGTCCATTTGGGTTCGGGCCCATTCGGGTTCGGGCTTTTTCGGGTTCGGGTTTTTGACTTTTTGGTCAAATCGGGTTTGGGCGGGTTCGGGTTCGGATTTTTCTGGGCGGGTTTTCGGGTTCGGGTTCATTTTGCCACCTCTAGTTACAATGGGTGATGGGAAACAAAACGTTGGCGCTTTTTCGCTATAAGCAACTTCGCGGTTTCTGCTATGTCTGTGGTCGTTTGGATCACTTGGAAGGGGACTGTATGACAGCTTTGTCCATGAAAAAGAAAGATGGCAAAATAACCAGGGGTTACGGTAAATGGTTACGTGCATATTTGGACAAAAGTTGGTCAGTGAGGCTTGAAGATCTGAATTAGGGCCAATAGGAGAAAAAAACAAAGTCCCAGAGAAGGAAGTTATGCGAACTATGTAGGCAAATCAAAAGGGAGTACTGGAGGCACTGAGGTTCGGGTCGACGAAGTTGGAGATGACACGATACAGGAATAGGGAAGCTGGGGGACGGCAATGGGTAAATCCGTCTTTGTGATTGAGGGACAATCTGATACGACTCCGAGATTGAAGGAGTTTGAAGCGATTGAATCGAATCTGTTGTGAGATACTCGGAGTGTAGATTGTTTCAATGGGAAGCTAGGAAGTAAAGGGAGAGGTAATTTAGGGATTGATACTGATAAGGAGGATAGAAATCCGAGCTTTATGGCACAAGAATATACGGCCCAAGTAGGGCCAAGCAAGGACAGAAGTCATTTACCAAAAAATAGGCCCAATAATATGTTGCGGGGCTCGGTTATTTCCAAACAAAATGTTGGTACTTGGAAAAGGACTTGTCCAAGAACAAGTAAGATGCTTTTGGAAGAGACTCCTATTCTGGCTGGAAGGAAAGAGCTTTACCGGGTGATAACTAGTTGATCTCTTCACCATCCAAACAAAGTAAAAATCAGCAACAAATAAAAGAGGTGCATCCCAGGGAAACAAACCTTATGGTGACGACTGACTCGGAGGAGCAATCCCGTCGACATCAATGAGTTGCATGACTTGGAACTGCAGGGGTTTGGGGGCACCCCGTGCAGTTCATGAACTGACCCGTTTGGTCAGGAGTTTTAAGCCCCTACTATATTCCTATCGGAAACAAAGAGGAATAATAGTGAGATGAAATGGTTACGGGTGAAAATTGGTTTTGACCATTGTTTCACGGTGAACTGTGTGGGAAGAGTGGAGGTTTAGCTTTGATGTGGTCATCTGATATTTCCTTATCGGTGGAATCCTTTTCCAGCTCTCATGTCAATGCAACGGTTCAAGGAGGCAATTTTGAACATGACTGGCTTTTTACCGAGTTTTATAGGCAGCCGGATACTTGAAAAAGGGAAAAAGCTTGGGATTTACTTCGCCTATTAAACAACAGGAATAATCTACCTTGGTTGTGTGCAGGAGATTTTAATGAAATTTTGTATTCGAATGAAAAGAAAGGTGTAAATGTATGTCCTTTTTGGCAAATGAACAACTTTCGAGTAGTAGTTGATGAGTGTGGTTTCCTTGAAGTGCCAATAGCTGGGCCGGTTTTCACATGGATGAGGAGTAGGGCTACAGGAACAGTTCGGGAAAGACTGGATAGAGGGATGGTAAACAAAGACTGGTGGGAGTGTTTTCCCAACATAATTGAACACCATATTGGAGCTTCTACGTCAGATCATACTCCACTAGTGTTCACATTAGATACGAGGGAGGATGGAACAGGTAGGGACCAAGGAGATACGGTTTCAAGTTTGAAAATATGTGGTCGAGGCATGAGTATTGTGAGATAATCATTGCACAGGAATGGAATCAAGGCATAGAAGGAAGTTGCGACAAACTTTCTACGCAATAAAACGTTATGGGCATAGGTTGGCGAAATGGAATCGGGAGACATTTGGTCATCTGGGATCGCAAATCAAACAAAAACAATCAGAATTGGAACGAATGTATGATGGGACTGATGGCATAGGCAACCAAACTGGGCAAAATCAGGTCAGATTGGAACTTAATGAATTATGGCATAGGGAAGAAATGATATGGCGTCAAAGATCAAAGGCGTTATGGTTGAAAGAGGGTGATCGGAATACTGGCTACTTTCACATGGTTGCATCTAGATGGAAGTGCAATAATGCCATACATAGATTACATGATTGACATGGTGTTTGGCAACAAGATGAGAGGGTAGTTGAGCAGATAATCATTCGATACTTCAATGAATCTTTTCTACTAGTGACCCGGAGGAGAGGACAATGCATATCATTTTTGACAAGATTAGAAGCACAATTGATGAGGAGATTCGGGAGAGACTCGATAGACCTTTTTTAGCAGTTGAGGTTAGTGATACTTTGAAACAGATGCACTCGGGGAAGGCACCAAGGCCGGATGGTTTGACAGCTCATTTCTACCAAAAGTACTGGCATATCGTGGGAGCTGATATAACCAAGCACTACAGCAAATTGGTCTTTCAGCGGCGTTTGTTATTGGAATAGCGGCGTTTATAAACGCCGCGAAAAAAATTACAGGCGTTTAAAAAAACGCCGCAACAAACGCCGGTAAAAACAGTGACGGGAAATTTAGCGGCGTTTTCCCGGAAAACGCCGCTAAATTAGTGGCGTTTTTAGGTACTTTAGCGGCGTTTATAAACGCCACAATTGAAGGTCCGAAATGGTAATACTTGAAACTTTAGCGGCGTTTTTTGTTCTCAAACGCCACTAAGTGTTCGGTTTTAGCGGCGTTTTTGAATATAAAACGCCGCTAAATTTTGTCTTGTAGCGGCGTTTTCTGATCACAAACGCCGCTATATTTTGTCTTGTAGCGGCGTTTTCTGATAAGAAAACGCCGCTATATTTGCAGGAATTTATATATATAGCGGCGTTTGCTATCAGAAAACGCCGCTATATTTGCAGAAATTTATGTATTTAGCGGCGTTTTTTTTCATAAACGCCGCTATAAATGCAGAATATTTTTTTAAAAAAATACTATTTATTTCCGCTGTAAATGCAGAATATTTTTTTAAAAAAATACAATTGAAGGTCCGAAATGCGTAACATTGTCGAATAATACACAAACAACACAAATTATAAAAAAAATATATAATATAAAAATATATTTAATATCAACCATACAATGTATTATTCAACACATCAAATCCACTTACAAATTCTTTAATCTGAAGTAGATGAGCCTCCTAAATTCTTTTGCTGCACTAAATTCATCAACGACTGAAACTGTGTCTGCAGCTCCTGATATCGTCTATCCTGTTCTTCTTTTTCAGCTTGTCTCTCTGCTTCCTTCTCCTCAAAACGTTTATTCATATTTTGCATTTCTTCTCTCAGCATCTGAACTTCATATGCACTGGAGTTTTGTGAAGAAGAAGCAGTAAACCGTTGAGAACCAAGTCCATAGTAGCTAGATGGTGTCGGACCAATTCCGACACCTCGAACCCGTCCATATCGTTCTTTTCCAGCTACTTCAGTGAATATTTGATTCTCCACATCTTGCATATTCGCTGATGATCCATCTGATGCTCCGACTTGATACTCAGCAATTTTATTTCGAGCTTTCTCCTATAAAACAATAAAATTAATAAAATCTTTTGTAAAACATATTTGTAAATGAAAACAAGTTTGAAGAAAATATACCACAATTTCCTGAGTCTCGATGTTCAAATAGGATCCATCCTTCTTAGTATGAGTTAACTGAAACAGTTCAACTCGTCCAATTTTTTCACCCCGCTCAATTTCCTACAAAACAAAAATAATTAATACTAAATTGTATTAAAATAATTGAGAACTAATATATTAATACATTATGAATGTAAACTTACTTTTTCATTAGCTTTTCTGGCAAAACTTTTTGAACCACTGGTGTGACTGTATTTCTGTTGTTGTCTACTGCTTACCCCTATCTTTTCTCGTTCCTGTACATTAGACAAAGCACGTTATAAAACTATACATATTCCATAAAATTGTATTATATCAAGTACTATAAGTAAATGACCAAAATAAATTATAAATGATACCTCTCCTTTTTTTGAATACCAGAATCTAACCAGTCTATCATACTGCCACATAATCACACCACGCGGTATGGTTCGTAGTAAGACATTAGGATCAGTATTTCGATCGAAATACTTTTTCTTCAACTCATGCTTAAAGTCTTTCCATTTTTTCCCCAATGATTTCATAACGAATGATGTGGGAATCTGCAAAGAAAATCGTGACTGAAACGGAGAAGTTGTACAACGTTAGTTTCGATGATCAACAAAATTATTAAAATAATGCAATACTAATGTAACATGCTTATACCTCAATAAACTTTAACATCTCGACTTTCTCAGTATTCGGCACGTCACGCCATGACTCATAATGAATGGGACACTTCATCCCATTTCGAGCAATCAGGCCAAGAAAGCTAGCCAATAATTGTGCTTCTGGACCAATTGGCTGCTGCTCATTATTTGCTGCGACAACAATACGCTCTTCAGGAGGTAGTGCCCATAACTCCTTTAATGTCGTACGACCACGAGTTCTGCGTTGTCCAACATTATCAACTACACAAAAGCAAATATATTAGCAATTTCAATATGATTTTGCGTACTTTTAACACAAACGCCGTACCACGATACCTGTATTCAAGTTCGTATGAACTGCAGTTTCTGCAGCTATGGAGGCAGTCGACAACTCTGGTGGGTTAACATCTGCAGTCGACGCATTCGGCACCTCTGAAGGCGTCACTCTAGTGTCACCCTCAACAGTCTGAATGATATTGATATCCCTTAATCTTTTCCTCGCCATGCTATCTGCATCAATTTTAAGTAAACAACATTAGTATAAGAATGAAATACTATTATGTAAAAAACATTAATAATAATATTTACAGTATAAAAACATATTATATACAGAGTATTTGTTTCAAAATAATCTTACTAGATTTTGTTTTTGATATCAAGTTTCATAAATGTCTTCATCAACATCTTCGCGAACCCACCGAACATCTGTATTGGTACTAGGGATATTTTCATCCAAGTTTTGATCCGTAAATGGCAAGCATTCAGTTCTTTGTTCAATATCATCTTGAAATTTATCACCCATATCAAACAGGTTTCTAGGTGTGTTACGGAGTACAACATACCAACCCGCATCATTCGGATCTTCGGAATAAAATACTTGTTTGACTTGAGATGAAAAAACATAAGGTTCGTCAATCAGTTGTTGTCCGGTGTGAATTAATCGAGAGAAATTCACCATTGTAAATCCGAACTGATCTTTTTTAACACCTCTACTAGTATTCACATCAGCCCAATCACATCGAAATAACACGACCTTTCACTTGCCATAATAATCCAACTCAATAATATCATTTATAATTCCATAATAATCAATATCCCCCTCCACAGGATTACTATCCCTAGCACTAGCATAGCTTGTTGTTGAAGAAGAAACAACAACTCCACAATTTTGTGTTCTCCTAAAGCGTTCACGGGATTTAGTATGAAATCTAAATCCATTAATGATGTAAGCACTGTATCTTTTCACTATTCTATTCGGTCCTTGTGAAAAACACTTAATTTCTTCGCTAACATCTCTTCCACTCCAAACCTATTACAAGAAACGCAAAGGCAAACACTTCACTTTATTTATATATTAAAGAATACATTAATCGTAATAAAATGATAAAAACTTGTGTTACTTACTACTTCTCCTAACCATTCGTGGAAATTTTCCGTAAATAACTTATCAAGCTCGCGAAGTTGTCTTCTTCGAGAACGTAAAGTTCCTCTCAAGTAGCTTCTATACTCACTATAAAAAAAAGTACGTTTTTTACGTGAGAAAGCAAAAGACAAATTAAACTATTTGTTAAATTAAAAATTATACTGGAACTTACGTGCGTAATGATTCCAGTGAATCACTATGGAAAAGCACATATCGATGCGCTTGTGCCCAAGATTTATCATCTAGCTCAACCACTTCAACCTTGCCGATTGGTTGTCCAACACTTCCAAATAAGTATGTTTCGGCTAAGTTGTTATGTGTGACCACATCATTTCTTCCTGGTCTATTAAATCTTGTTTCAACATCATCCAAATATCTTGCACAAAATGTCATACACTCCTCCGCTAAATATCCTTCAGCAATAGAACCTTCTGGATAGCGTTTGTTCCGACAATAAGATTTTAACTTTCCTAAAAACCTAAAACAGAATACATAACAATCTTAATGTGTAATTAAATGCTATGTAAACCAGATAAAAGTATAATAAGCTAATTAGCAAAGTATACCTCTCTAATGGGTACATCCATCGATAAAAAACTGGTCCGCCGACTTTTGCTTCATAAGGAAGATGGATAACCAAATGCACCATTATAGTGAAGAATGATGGAGGAAAAATCTTCTCTAAGTGGCACAAAGTTAGAGCTGCTCGATGTTGAAGTTTTTCAAGCTCTTCTACCTTGAGAACTTTGCCACAAATAGCTTTCATTATATTACTAAGTTCAATTATAGAAGAAGTCACTTGCTTTGACATAGAACAACGTAAAGCAACTGGAAGTAAATCTTGCATCAAGATATGGTAATCATGTGACTTTAAAGAAGAAAGTTTTCGATCCTTCACATTCACACATCTTGATATATTGGCGGCATACGCATCCGGGACCTTCATATCTTTCAACACCTTACAGAAGACGTCCTTCTCTTTTTTAGACATCCCAAAGCAAGAAGGAGGCAACCGTGATTTTCCGTTAGGAAGTAATTCCGGATGAAGATCACGACGAATTCCCATGTCAACTAGGTCAAGCCGACTCTTTAAGTTGTCTTTTGATTTTCTATCCACATTAAGAATTGTCCCGATGATATTTTCACAAACATTCTTCTCTATATGCATCACATCAAGGTTGTGACGCAATAAATTATGCTCCCAATAAGGTAACTCAAAAAGAATACTTTTTTTTTTCCACAAATCCGCCTCATTTGGATCATCTTCTTCATATTCCTCCTCATCACTCTGAATTTCAACATCACCTTCTAACATCTCCCTTGATCTTTTCCTTGACTGTGTGCAACTTGTTTGATTCATCTTTCCATAAGTGAAATTGATATCTTTCAACATCAACAAGATATCCGACCCAATCGTGGTCTCAGGTGCTTGTCTTAACTCTTCACTGCCATCAAAGACATGTTTTTGGAATCTAAATCTATGATTTTCATCTAACCACCGACGATGTCCCATATAACTGAATTTCTTTCCGTTATATAACCATTTTGAACATGTTTGTGCAGCACAGCAAGGACAAGCATAACGACCTTTGGTGCTCCAACCAGATAGATTTGCATAAGCAGGAAAATCGTTTATAGTCCATAACAAAGCTGCACGCAAATTAAAGTTTTCCTTTTTTGATGCGTCATATGTTTCAACCCCTTCCCATAACTGCTTCAACTCTTGAATAAAAGGTTGCATATAAATGTCAATATCATTTCCGGGACCTTTCTCTCCAGGAATTATCATGGATAAGATAAAAGAGGATTGTTTCATGCAAATCCATGGAGGCAAATTATAAGGAATCAAGACAACCGGCCAAGTACTATAAGAAGTACTCATTATTTTGAACGGATTAAAACCGTCAGAACCAAGTCCAAGCCTCACATTCCGGGGATCATTAGCAAAAGATGGGAACTTATTGTCGAATGATTTCCAAGCCAAAGAATCTGCAGGATGTCTTAATAAGCCATCATCAATCCTTTCATCATGATGCCACCTCATAGAATCAGATGTTTTTGATGACATGAAAATTCGTTGAAGTCTTGGTATTAACGGAAAGTACCGCAAAATCTTTGCAGGTTTCTTCTTTAAATGTGTGTCACCATCGTCCTCATTCATATTTTCTTCTGTATTTCCATTCAACCATCGACATCTACCGCAGACATGACAAAATTGTTCATTTGTTCTATCACCCCAATACAACATACAGTCATTCGGACAACTATGAATTTTCTCATATCCAAGGCCTAGATCTTTTATCATCTTCTTCGAGTCCTTACAAGACTGAGGGATTTTTGCAAAAGGAAACATTTCTTTCAAAAATTCTAATAACAGTGTCAAAGAATTTCCTGTCCACCCGCTTAAGCATTTTAAGTGAAAAAGACGGACACAGAAAGACAATCTTGTATGCTTAGATCCCTCGTAAAGTTCTTCATTCATATCATCAAGCAACTTATAAAACTTTTCCGCTTCTCCATTGGGTTCCTGATCACCCATACCTCTTCCCGTTTCAGCAAAGTCATTCATGCCAACATTGAACCCATCATTCCCTCCAGGAACTTCTGGTGAAGATGTGTACAAACTATGGTTACGCATGTTAAATGCATCTCGCAACATACCTTCCATGTCATCTTGTCTAATAGACTGATGTTGATTGTTAGAATTACTTGGACGAACTCTAGAAGATGACGTAGAAGTTGCGGACTCTCCATGAAAAAACCATTGTCTGTAACCCGGGAGAAATCCTTCACAAATCAAATGTTCGAAAACAACTCCACGCATATGCCAATCAATATTGGCACACCTCGAACAAGGACATAATATCTTATTATCTTCGCTTGCGTTCTGAAAAGCGAAATCGAGAAAACTATGTACTCCATCTTCGTACTCTTGACTTAGTCTCGACTTTTGCATCCAACTCTTATCCATTTTTGTGCCAAATACCTTTTTAATCAAATTACATCATTAGCACTTGACCAACAACTTAGAGTTAAATCTGCCTATAAAATTTCCTATGAGTTTGTACATTTGTAACATTTGCACAAATTTCCTATAAAAACCATGTAGTTGTTTGGCTAATTAATTGCATGATCATCATCAAATGGTGGGATGGGAACAACAATTAAAAAAGATAATTAATTTATTTTCTTAAGCAAGTTTAAAAGTCAGATTTCACAAATCGGGCTTGGGCGGGTAGCCCAACCCTTGGACAGGTCTAGTTTTATTGTATTTTACATAATTTTACTAATTAAAATTTGCATTGCCAGGAACGAATTGAAAAACAAGGTTCAATGAGTAAAGTTTTATGAATGTCAAACAGACCCCACACACTCAAACTTCTTGATTAAGCAAACTAATAGTACGAAATATAAACTGCACAAAAACCTGTTCCAGTGTTGTCAAGGGCGCAAGGCACACTCTAGGCATTAGAACCCTTATATTGCCTTAGACGCAAGGAGCAAAAAAAGCACTCGCCTGAGTGAAATAAGGTGCAATATGTACATGTGTGTTTTTGTATATATATATATATATATATATATATATATATATATATATATATAATAAGCTTAAGATATATAATTTTTTTTATTCATTTGTCTTTTAAAAAGTTGCTATATATATTTTATTTATTATTTTCTCTACTTGATAAGAATATGTGTGTATAATGTTAGTTAAATACTCCTCGATTTTCTTTATTAAAAGAAAATCCTAAATCTTGATTTGGTTTTTGACGAGATTATCCAGGGGCAGTACACCCAATCTGCTAAAAAGATAAATCCAAACGCTTAATCAAAATTTTTTTTTTTTTAAATAAACATATTTTTGATTTGGCCAATGTGTAAAAGTACCTAAATCTAAATCAATAAAGGGTGGGATCTGACTTTTATTCCTGTGCCTAAACTATAAGATTGGAAAACTTGGTCATAAATTTCAACTCTGACATGGATTTGTTTATATTTTTTTGGGCAACAATAAAACTTAACGTAATATTTTCATTTAAACAGAATTAGTCTCTTCAGTTATCAAAATGAACCTGTGCTGCATTTAAACAAAATTTATATTTAAAATTATTATATATAAGTTTTATGATTTGACAACAAAATTTTGGAATTACTAATTCTAACAACAAAACAGAATCAGAAAAAGAAACAAAAACAAAAACAAAAACAAAAACTCATCAGCAAATTTTGGAATTACTTACAATTTGACGATTTGGAGATGAATAGAGACAAATCGGCTTCGAGATTATGATTTTCGAGATGAAGAGAGAAAAATCGGCTTGGAGATTTAAAATTTCGGCTTGGAGATGTGTGAGAGAGAGAGGGAGAGAGAGAGAGAGAGAGAGAGAGACTCGGTTTGGTTTCTGAATTGGGGTTTAGGGTTTCATATTAGAACAAATAGCGGCGTTTGTATCAACAAACGCCGCAACATTACAAGGTAAAACACATCGTTTTGTCTTAAGCCATAAATGAATGAATATAGCGGCGTTTCTATTATCCAAACGCCGCTATATGGAAATAATTAGCGGCGTTTATATTTACAAACGCCGCTATATCGAAATATTTAGCGGCGTTTATATTTAAAAACGCCGCTATATTATATTATTTAGCGGCGATTGTGGACACAAACGCCGCTAAAACAAAAGCCTAAACGCAGCGTCTCGCCTCTAAATTTTGGCGCCCAAATTTTGGCGAAATTTTAAGAAACTGATAAAAATTGATTATACTTTAGCGGCGTTTGTATAATGCAAACGCCGCAATTAGTACAGATGTAGCGGCGTTTGTACACATAAAACGCCGCTAATTTACAACTTCCCGGCGTTTTCTATAGAAACGCCGTCGGGTATTCAAAAACACGGTACCCCGCGGCGTTTTTGAGTCAAACGCCGCTATATTAGCGCCACTGAAAACCAATTTGGTTGTAGTGAAGGTTGTGTTCAATTTCCTAAATGAAGGTATTCCCATAAATCATTTCAACCAAACGAATATTGTGCTTATCCCGAAAGTTTAGGTGCCATCTTCAATGAAGGATTATTGCCCAATCAGCCTGTGCAATGTTATTTATAAGTTAATATCAAAAGTTCTGGTCAATAGATTGAAGCATGTCTTACCCCTATTGATAAGTGCAAATCAAAGTGCTTTCATTCCGGAATAACAAATTTTTGACAATGCCCTAGTGGCTTTTGAGACGGTTCATGCAATGAAGAACAGGAGACATGGAAGGGTGGGTCAAATGGCACTAAAATTGGATATGAGTAAGGCCTATGACAGAGTTGAATGGAGTTACCTCGAAAGAATAATAAAGAGGATGGGTTTCTCAGACAAATGGGTTCATTTGATCATGACGTGTATGCGTACTGTAAAGTATTCGGTGATCATAAATGGACTGCAGTGTGGTGCTATTAATCCAACACGAGGCTTACGTCAGGGGGATCCACTTTCACCTTATTTGTTCTTACTGTGTGTGGAAGGTCTATCGTGTTTGTTGAACGATGCAAATGAGAAAGGAAGTCTGAGAGGCATAGCAGTGGCTAGAACTACCCCGAGAGTAAACCATTTACTGTTTGCCGACGATAGTATAATGTTCCATCGTGCTACATTAAGGGACTGCCAGTAACTAAAACATATATTGGATGTATATGAGAAGGCATTCGGCCAACAAGTGAATGTGGACAAATCAGCAATTTTCTTTAGTCCAAATATTGGGTTAAATCGGAGATAATGGCTTGCCTTGGGGTGTAGAGGATGATCAATAATGAGAAATACTTGGGGCTCCAGCTTTTTCTCGGCAGATCTCGTAAAGCTGAATTCATTTTGATTATTGATCGAGTGAGATATAGACTGGAATGGTGGAGAAGAAAACTCCTATAACAAGCAGGGCGGGCAATGTTAATTCAGTCCGTGGTACAAGCAATCCCGCAATATGTTATGCATTGCTTTCGGATGCCAAAGATTTTTCTTAATGATCTCAATATGTTGATTGCGGGTTTCTAGTGGGGAGACAACTGTAACAAGAAAAGAATTCATTGGGTGTGATGGGAATCTCTGTGTATTTCGAAATTGGATGGGGGTCTGGGGTTACGGGATTTCAAAGCTTTCAATTTAGCCTCACTATCAAAGCAATGCTGGAGGCTAGCTCATAATGAAAATTCTCTATGTCACAAAGTTTTAAAAGCACGATACTTCCCAAACACAAGTCTACTGGAAGAGACAAATAGGTCTAATCTTTCTTTCATATGGCAGAGTTTGTTGGCTGGAAGGGATGTGTTGATCAGAGGTTCAAGGTGGAGAGTGGGAAATGGAAAGCGGATAGATGTGTGGAAAGACAAGTGGATTAACAAGGAACCCAATTATAAAGCAACTATATCACAGGAACAACACTACACCCCATTAAAGATGGCCATGCTAATCGAACTAGAGCTGAGGGTTTGGAAGGAAGAGATGGTCAAGGAGTTTTTTACATCTGAAGGAGCTGACATTGTCCTAGCACGCCTTTGAGTCGAACGAACATAGAAGACAAACTTATATGGACCGACTCGATAACGGGCCAATTCACGGTTAGATCAACGTATTTTACAGCAAGGATGGTGTTGGGGAGGACGGTGTATCAACGAAATCAAAAGCCTGAGAAATGGAATATTATTTGGTTAGCCAAGGTGAGCTCGAAAGTAAAGGTGTTCATATGGAGATGGGCTAAGGGCATATTGCCAACAGCTGAGGCGCTTAGTTGCAAAAGACTTCAAATACAAAACAATTGCTGTGTCTGTCACGGGAGCCTTGAAAACTGGTTTCATGTATTCTTTGGATGCTTTTTGTTTTTGAGTCAAATGGTGTGGAGGACAGCATGCTCTAGTGCTATGACATTTATGGAAGAACAGGAATCGGACACTGACTTAATGACTGATTTCTTGCGATTTACTAAATGAACAGGATGCCTGGAAAGGTGCATGAACATCATGTGGTCTTTATGGAAAAATAGAAACAAGTGTTTTCATGATGTAGTTGTGCTATGCCTTCGACATTAGTCCAAACTATTAGAATAATGGAAGGAACAATGCAGGCTGAGAGAGGTTTGTTGAACCAAATACAGAGATGAGACCAACGACAAATTGCATGGGAGGGTCCTCTGAAGATTTCATTAAAATCACTGTCGATGCATCTTTAAACTGAAGGGATGGAGTTGCTGGAATTGGAGTAGCAATGAGAAACGCAAGTGGGGATGTCCTGTTTTCTGTGACATCGAGAGTGTGCACAATTTCTTCACCTTTTCATGCAGAAGTTTTAGCTGTTAAGATGGGTCTTGTGCTTGCTGTCGAGAGAGGTTTTTCTAACATCATCATAGAGACAGATTCAGCTTTGATTGTCAAGGAAATTGATCGTGGAAGAGATTCTTTGTGGGAGTGGGACAGTTTAATCATTGATATAAGGGAGATTTCTCTAGAATGCATAAGGTTAGTTTTAACCATGTGAGCAGAACTTATAATAAATTAGCCCATGACTTATCTAAGTTAGATTGTCAGATTGGTTTTCATAAGTTATGGTTACGCTCTTTGCTTGACAATTTCTGTAATCCAGATTTTGAGTTATAATCAATTTGGTATTTACAATAAAAAATAATATATAAATTTATTATTCTTGTTGTGAAATCTTTAAATTTATTATTACCTTTCGGGTTCGTTTATCCATAAGTTGTAGTTAATGCTGCATAAAATTTATCCATTTTAAGATAAAATAACTTTAAAAATAATTGATTGTTATATTTTATGACAAAAATACCCTTACACATATTTTCTATTTTACAATCAACTTTACTTTCGGTTAAATTTGTTCGAAGTATTGGGTTATTTATCTAAACTCGAAAGTTCGTCCGATATTTGGGAGGTTTAAACAAAAATATTTGGCTGGAAATATGAGTTTGGGCAAAAAAATAAGACTCGCTAAGGAAATGGACCGGGCTTAGCTCCAACAATCAAGGCCCGAGTCCGTTTTTATTTACATAATATATTATTTTTATATTTTTATATATTATATAATTTATATTATATAAAAATAAATATATATAATATTGTTATGTAGACATTTAAAAATATGTAAAGTTATCAATGCTTTAAAACATTTAAATAAAAAAAGAGATAAAATTATTAACAAATAAACAAAAATAACATATTTATTTATTTTTTTTTTAGAAAAAATATAATACAGACGGACCTAAACGGGATTGGACTATTCATTTACAAATATGAGTGGGTTTGGATATAATTTGAGGCTCATATTTAGGGTCGGAAGGGTTTGGACAAGTATATGTGGTGTTGATACCATACTTCGATCCGATCGGACCTGACCCATGAACACCTCTACTTTCAATTGTAGAACTAATTTTTTTTTCTACTTTATTATTTTTTCTGAATTCAAATAATTAAAAATAATGATTTTTCATCTAACTAATAATCTAATTCAATTCTTCTAATTTTTAAAAAATCTAATAAGATTTCGATTTATTATCCATATTAAAAAAATTTCAACCAAAAAAAAATTGAGACTCAGTTGTAGAAAAATACAAATATTTTATTTTTCCTATATTCGATCATGAATATATCATTCTTAACTTTAGATTGAATACAATAAAATATTAAACTTAAGAAATTAGGCTCTAACTAATTATTATAACAATTTTATTGCCAACAAAAAAACAATTGATTTTCTTCAAATAAAGAAACGCAAGAAATACCTTAACATCCAAAAGTAAAATATAGCTCATAAAATTCAATAAAATATATATTAAAATATTTTCAAAATTGTACTAAAAGAGTGCTATCTTAAAAAACTTCTAGATACAAATTAAAATCTAAACAATTTTTTTTTTTTTTTTTGACAAGGGGAAACGTTACAAAAGAAAATATCAGGAAACAAAATTGGGTACACAACCCCTGCAATAGACGTGATCATGGTTCGCACTTCAAATTTTTTTCACGTCTTTTACCTAAGTTAGGTTCGGATCGATCCGTAAGTCCGAATAATTATTTAAAAAATATTAAAAAAATAATTTTATATTAATTTTTATATATTTTTATAATTAAATTTAAATAATTTTTTTATTAATAAATAGTAATTCGGACCAAGTCGAACCTATCCGATTTATAAAAAATTCTTGTCTAAGCTCGTCCCTTGAACAGGTCAATCCTGCAACATCAACTAAAAATCATAAACAACAAAATCTTTCTTGTTGAAACAGCCCTTGTTAAGCTATAACCAGTGAATAATAAATCGGATCGGTCGATCGGACTGATTGAACCGATGACCTATTCAGTCCGATACTATATATAAAACCAAGTTTTTTTTTTTTAAACTGGTGGAACATCGATTTAACCAATAATTTCTTTTTTAATCTTTTTTTTTTTCAAATTTTTTTATAAGTGATGAGATTTGAACCCTTAACCTCTCAATTTTATTTTAAAAATCATACCATCAAGCCAAATACATATTCTTATTAATTATTTATTATATTTATTACTTATTTAACATTAAAATTAAATTTTTTATATATTTAAAAACATTTTTATCAAATCGATCGATCCAACCGATTCAACCGGTTAGATCGAGAATCGAAGATCTAATCAGTTCGATCTTCATTTCGATTTTTTAACCTTGGTCATAACTTCCCCACACATGAATGAGAGAAACAATGAACGTGAAAAAAGAAAAAAAAAAATCTAGACAAATAGTCATGATCTTGATATTGAATTCTTTATATATATATATATATATATATATATATATATATATATATTGCACTAATTGTTCAATTATCCTTTTAAATTTCAATTTTATCCATCTTAATTTACTTCTTTAATTTTGATACATGACAAGTAATAGTAATCAATAAAGAAGTTTTAAAGCAAGAACTACAAATAGTTTAAGTGTGCATAGTTTAAATTATAATATAAAGAGTTAAACTAGAGCTGCTCATGGCCGGGCCGGGCCGTGGCCCGGTTTTTTTTATTTTCTCTGTCCAGGCTCGACTCTGGGTCGGCCCGACCCGCCCGTTTAGGCTCGAAATATTGTTCATTGGAATAAAAAAAATAATTTTTTTATTTTTTTAATAATTAAAATTAAATAAAATAATATTATTATAATAAAATTTACTGTTTCGGGCCGGCCCGGAACACAAAATATCCTGCCCAGGAGCAGGTCTAAGTTAAACAAAAATAATCTAGATCTTCAAAGAAAAAATTTATGCTAATATTAAAAAGAGTGATTGAATTGCCGTAACGAGTTAACAAGACACCAATTCAGTTGATAAATTTATTAAAAAAATATAAAATAAATTTATAATATAAAATACAATTAAAGGTGGTTAAGTATTTTAGTTTTAAAAAAACTATTATATTGTGATATCATCAGATAACTTCTTTACTTTTTTTTTAATAAAAAAAATTGCTTACATCTTACATCATTAGATAAATTTATTTTAATATATAATTTTTTCAAGTCAATCTTTATTTCATTTTTTGGTTTAGTGGATTGAGAGATGAATCTTTATTTCATTTTCACCCGTGCAATATCTAATTAGGTTCAAACCCATATCTTCGTAAGCATTCATCTTCCTTTTTCAATCACCAGTGGAAGCACCTAGATCTTTTTTTTTATCAACTCTACCTTTCTTAATTGACTTGCCTGATGTAGTATGTTTCCATTATGTGTGGATGACATGTGTTGATTGTTAGTTGTCCGAAGTAAGACAATCAGTGAAGATCACGTTTGACCTTGCTAGTACATTTGAGGCTTAACGCGATATGTCTCTTATTATGCATGGATACACGTGTCCGCAATCAGTTGTCAGATGTGAGACAGCCAACGGTGATCACGTCTGATATGGGTCAGGTATTCCTGACTTGCCAATATGCGTCTGAGGTGGTGTTGAACCATTTATTTGTCTCTCTTAACCAAAATAAAAGATTAAAATGACAAAATATCTACATCAAAAGTATTTTTTTAAGAGTATATTTATGAAGATTTAAAGAAATAAGTATTCTTAAAAAGAAATTATTCATTTAAAAAATAAAGTTTATCAAATTATTTATCATTTATTGTTTCTACTATAAGTATTCATGTCGTGGAATTATTTATTATTTTATTATTTTATATTTTAAGATAATTATAAAATAAATTTTGCTAACAAGTATTTTAAGGGCATTTTTAAGATTACTATATGTAGTAAGATTTTCATCCAATGCATTGAAAATGATAAGTAAAATTATCAACTTTTGCAATTAATATAATATAAGAGTTTTGCTAACGAGTATCCTTAGGGCACTTTTTAAGATTATTTAATATATTATTTATAATAATAGTATTATATTAATTGCAAAAGTTGATAACTTTATTCATCATTTTCAATGCAGTTGGTAAAAATATTATTATATATAATAATCTTAAAATATATCCTTAGAACATTTATTAGCAAAATTCATAATATAATACTATTACTATAAATAATATATCAACTTACTTTTAAAAAAATTTTAAAATCACTTTTTAGCAAAATCCGTATAAACTTTTAAATCAAACCAAATCATTAGTTTTTGTTGTGAAATATATGGAAACAAACAAAAAAAAAACCTTAACGACACGACAGAAAAGAAAGCAACAAAAGATATCGCTAGAAACGTGTCAGACAAACCAAGGCTTGGAAATGACCACGTAACTGATGTGTTAGTCGTTGGGTTGAAGCTCAAATAATAACAAAAACTCATGATCATGAAATTATTTGTAGTAAGTAAATTTGATAATTTTAAATAAAATATAATTAAAATATAATAAAAATATGATATGAAAAAATAATATAAATATATAAAATTTTATATTAAATAAATTATTAATATGTTTAAATTTATAAAAATATATTATTTTATATAATTATAAATAAAAATAATACGAATATATGATATAAATATATAAATTATCAAATCTAATTACATATTATGTTTATTTAAAGCATTATTTAGTGGTAATATTATTATTGGGTTGTTTAAATCCAGTGGCGCGTGGATTACACTAACCTTACACCCACAGTTTTTTAGTTGCGGGTGTGGGGTAAGTAGATATATTCGAATATATATTGAACACAAATATTTAAAAAAATATAAAGAGTATGTATAACATAAATTTTCGAAAATTGATCTCAGTACAGTGTGCCTAAGCTAAGAGTATGAAAAAAGTTGGAGAATTTACAGCCTGATAATATGATCTTCCTAGAAAAGAAGTAAGGAAATAAAGGCACAATTAAGAGGTAATGTTAGCTTTGAAAATTCTATGTTGGCTAAGGGATGCTGTCCAAATCAGGCTTCTTCATGATATTGTTCTTGAGATTTTCTTTGAAATACTGCAAAGTACAGAAGTCAACTAAAAACTTGATGAGAATTCAGAAATGATACAGAAAATCTAGAAGTTAGCTAAGGCCTGGTGTTTGCTGAATTGAGGCAAATTATCCTGCTTTGTCATTGTAGCTGTTGAAATTAATATCAGAATTCACCAGAGTTGCATTTGAAAATTTAGATTTTAAAAAATAAAATTGAATTTAAAAAATAGTATAAATTATGTAATAAAACATATGTAAATGTAAAATGCATGATTATTTTTTCAAAATTCATGAATTTATTGGATGTCTATTTGTGGTGAATTTGAAATATTTATAGATATTAGTGAATTTGAAAATTATGTTTTTATACCTTTCAAATATATACTCATATTGAATCTTAACTAATTTATACATAATCTATGCATTTCATTCTCACAATTTATAAAGTAAATGAAATCCAAATCCAAATATAAAATTTCAAATTTATATTTTCAAACATAGCATAGTTGTTCAAATGAAATCTGAGCATGAACTTCATTTGATGAATTCTTTATAAATGAAACATGCAGATGAGGAAGGGAGATGAAGATATGTTACAGTAAAATCTTTCACATTTCTTGTACTTTATTTAAGAGAGAAAAAAATACTAGAAATCATAGATGTACTGACAATTTTTTTTTTTTTTTTGAAAAGCATGATTTATTGCAAAAAAAAATCCTTTTTACAAACCAGAAAAACAGTATGCTGCAAAACAAAACTAAGGACTATAAAACAACAAATCTGACACCCTATTAACACCAGATTTGGCTAGCTTATCAGCCTCACCATTAGCCTCCCTCAAAATGTGAACAATTTCCCAGTTTTCAACCGCAGTTCGAACAAACTCTAGAGATCTTATAATTCTCAAAATCCGCCATGGGGCTCTACTCGGATTCCTAACCCAAGCAACAACCATCTGGCAATCACATTCAATTATAAGTTTATGCGATAGCACCCAAGACGAAGCACCAAAAATGAGGAAGGCTTCTTTGACGGCCCTTAATTCAGCCTCAAATGCCTTAGCAGAACCGATAGATTTAGAAAAAACTGCTTTCACCATACCTTGATTGTCGCGCAAAATACCGCCAATCCCCGCAGGACCGGGGTTACCACGCGCCGAACCATCGACGTTGAACTTAAGGCAGCCGGCAAATGGCTTACTCCAAGTCACATCAACACCAACTTTCATTTCCCTCTTAATTCGACAAATAGCAGGTGACCACTTGGACTGTGAAAGCAGCCCTTCCTCACAAGGCCATTTAGCCTTGGACCATAAAGCGAGTCTAAGTCTAATAGAGTCCAGTAACTGCCAAACAGCAACATTTTTCCTATTAAAAACAATATCATTCCTGTGCAACCAAATAGACCAAAGTGCAACAAAAAAACACATTCTCCACAATTTGCTGCAATGATTTGCTGGGAGCGCATGCTGCCACGCAAGAAAAAAACCCACGGCACTCCTTGGCGTGGACCAAGAAATACCCCAAGAAAGACAGCAATGAGCCCACACAAACCATGAGACTCTGCATGTAAAAAACAGATGCTCTGTAGTTTCAGGCATCAGATTGCATAGTGGACACAGAATCGGACCATTAACAATAAGACCTCTCTTGCTGAGTTCAGCTTTGGTAGCAACTCTGCCTCTCAAAACTTGCCAGCAAAAGATTTCCACCTTCGGAGGCGCATAACCGGCCCATATAAATTTCCAATGATCCCATTTAAGTGAGGACTCACTCAACACAGAATGGCAGAAAGAATTAGACGAGTAAACGCCACTGTAGGTGTGCTTCCAAACAACTGAATCAAAGGAGTTTCTGAAGAGCACTTGATTTCCCAGCAGATCCAACAGGGATTCCCACTGCTGAAGCTCCCAATCAAACAATCTTCTTCGGAGGTTAACCTCCCAATGCCATTGATTATTAAGCCATTTGCCAAAATCCGCTACTTTCCCGCTTTTAGAAACAGCTACCGCAAAGACTCTTGGGAACTGCTCTTTAAGGATAACGCCTTCGATCCATTCATCCTGCCAAAAATTAATGGAGCTGCCATCACCTGGAAGAAAACACAACCCAGCAGACAAAAAAGGATGAAAATGATTTGAAGGCATAAGGGGTCGAATAATGTTTCTCCAGGTTGGGGACATTTTCCGATTCCAGCTGCATGAAGGAAGCAAATTTCCCACCGATGACTCATATTTCCCCGCTATGACTGATCTCCATAAAGAGAAACGCTCATTCCCAAATCTCCAGATCCATTTATTGAGCATCGCTCTGTTCTTAAGCCTTAAATCAACTAGACCAAGTCCTCCAAATTCCTTGGTATTACAGACAGACTTCCAATTAACCATATGCATCTTCTTCACCGACGAAGAACCACCCCAAAGGAATCTTCTGACCATTCTATCCAGCTCATCAGATACAGTACGAGGGATTTGAAGTAGAGACATATAATAAATGGGCAGAGAAGACAACACCGATTTAATAAGAGTCAATCTGCCCCCAATGGAGGCAATTGTTTTTGATGTATTGAATAAGAAAATATAAGTTTCTATAACCTAGATATATTGAAGTCCATGTCAATTTAATTTCTGATCTATAATTCCCGTCTGATGCATGCCTTTGCAGACTGAACAAAAAGAGAGTTATATTCATCATTTTTGGCTAGACAATCTGCATATAGATCACCATTCAGGAACACAAACCTGAATGTTCAGTTTCCATTTACCTTTTGAAAGATACACAGATGTACAAAAAAGAGCCTGAAGAAGTTATACAAATTAACTTATGTTGCTCCGACTCTTCAATTTTTGAAGTACTCGTGTCTGATACATATTCGAGCATGAGTATGGAGATATAACCCTCCAAGGACCCGCTAAATACATAAAAAAACTTAAAAAAAATTGAACATATTCATGTCGGACACATACCTGTATCCGACACTCACACCTGAATTCAAGTAACATAGATACAAACTTTTTGATGACCAGAGAACTGGAAAATATTATCCCCTTGTGCATCTTGATGGATGTCTCCACCCAGCTGATACAATTCTAGAGGAAGCTTCATTAGTTGTTTTTTTTTACAAAAGAAGTCGTAACTTGAGAATAGAGAAAGAGATTACAGATGTTGGGAATTGAACTTTAGATCTACTGGATGCCACGTTTCAAAGATAACTGCATGAATCAACTGTACTAAATCTTTATTTCAAGCTTCATCAGTTGTTGTTTATGTATCGTCGAGTAATCTTGAATATAAATTAAAAGGGGGAAAAAGCCACTTTAGGAAAATATTAGACCAGATTAATAGCATCTTAACTACATTTCCTAGTTTTGTGTGTGCATTCAAAGCAAAGAGTACTTTTTGACAACAAAATAGACCACTTATGTATCCCTCATGGTAGATTCACAAGATGGAACCTCAAGCGAAAATGATTTTACAGGATGGAAATGGGGTATTGCAGTGAGAAAAGGGAAATATAAATTGGTAATTAAGATAACTCAAATGACAGAAAAAAATTTATTAACAAACAATGATAGGGCCACCAATTACAGGAGGCTGCAGCTGGAATTTTTGAATTGCTTCTTCCAACATGTGAAAACAATGCAAGCAAGAATGCATTTTTTAAAATTTCCATGCAAACTGAGTTGTTGTCGACTTCCACCTCTGAACATATAAATCTTCAGGATACCAAAACTTACCAGCATTAATTGTCTTGATTGCCAAAAGGCTTTTATTTCAACCAAGGTCGACGCAGTCGTTGCTTATGAAAAGAAAAGAATAGCATAATCAGTGTTAAGCATCAACTTAAAATTAATTAACAATAGTTAGAGAGATCCAATCTGAATATAAAATCACAAAAAATCTAAAACTTAGTAGATGTATGATAACATCACTTTAATAGTCAGGAATATGGGTGTAAATAAGACACCTGTGCTCGCAAGCTACTTGAACTCAATTAAAAAAAAAACTCGAATTCGGCTCGGTCATTTTCAAGCTGAGATCGAGCTCGAACCATCGAGAGAGCTGAATTCACGTATCCTAATGCTTGACTCGAGTAGCTCGCGAGCTTAATCGAGTTATTTTATTTTATTTTTAATATATATTTTTTAAAAATTTCAATTCGAATTCGAACTCGAGTTCGAGCACAAATAATCGAGTTTGAAGTCGAGCATGAGAATCGAGCTTATTTTTTACTAGGCAAACGAGTCTAATCGAGCGAGCTCGAACAATTTAATTTTTATCTCGAATCGAGCTCGAATTTTAAAAATAAAAATCGATCGAGTTCGAGCCGAGTCGAGCCGAGCCGACACTACGCCAAAACTAGTCTTAGACAGCATTTTTTTTATAGCATTTCTCAAATGTTGTTAAAAATAGCAAAGGCAACACTTTAACAGCATTTTGCATATTGCTGTTATATATTATAATGGCCATAATTATAGTATTTTAAAAAATTTTAGAAGCATTTGACATGTCCTGTTATAAATCTTATAATATAAAAATACTTTTGGTAACACTTATAATTGCTATCATTGAGATCTTTTGCAGCAAATGAAAAATGCATGCAAAATATCATGAAAAGCTATTATAAAGTAGAAATAACAACATTTTGATAAGTGTTATTATACATATGTAAAAATGCTACTAAAGACATAAGGCTGCGGCCACATATACAGCACATGAATAAATGCTGTCTTATCTTACAACAACAGTTTTTTTTTTTAGTTTTCACAGCACTTCAAAATGCTGTTATATGTCAAATTTGGCGTAGTGCGAGCTTCGAGTCTCAAATTTTGAGTGAGCTCGAGCTTTTTACTATTTGAGTTCGACTCGACTCGATTAAACCCTTAGTCAAGAACACAATAAATGAAACCTATCAATTTACTACCAAACAAAACATACATATTTCCTCATGGTACCATAGTTCTTTGAAGGAAAATGAATTTCTAAACATGGAACAGAATAGAAACATCAGGCATTTAATCAAGTAGATGACTTCAACGACAAAAGGGAGATAAAAGTTAGTAAATTCTTGACACTAAAAATAGAATGCTAAATGACAGGAAAAATACAATCAGTGATGGTTCCAACCTTTGCAGGACGCCCGTAGCTTAATTTTTTTGGTTTTGCTTCCTCAAAACCTGAAAAGCAAAGCATGGATCTATATATATATATATATATATATATATAGTATTTAAAAGACAAATTTGGTTCATTGAGTTCTGGTGATGAAATAAGGTAATCGTCAGGACTCAGGATACCATACAAGCATTTCTGGGCCATGGTCTACTTGGTTGTTGCTGCAATAAAAGGAAAATATCAAAATCAAGAACATCATAGATCGAGTCTGTAGTTTTAAAATGCGACCGTTATACAACGTACGGTCGTGATATAACGGAAATTGAAATTTCCGCACCGTATTTTATTCGTTACGTATCACTTATTATATTATCAAATTCCTTGAGACACTATCAAATTCGTTGTTTGCAACAATCGCGACGTGTTACGTAAAACCCGCAACCACATCGATGACGAAATCCGCGTACCGCGATTTAGAACTACGAGATCAACCTTGTACATTCACCCACTTTCCTCGCTGATTTTAGAAATAAAAATTAAGAGGAAACAAGTATAAAAAGCATCTATATATGCCACTGGGAAATACATCTTACAGTAGCAGAAAAAAAATATTTCTAGCGCAGCGGTAATTGCTGTCACTGATGATATTCTTGCAATGGCACCCAATTGAAAATACCTTGCAAGAACCTGTTTTTCTATGTTTCAAAGATACAGCTGATATAGAATTTGTTCCATTGCCGTCCTGATAAGCTGGGAGAATTGATGTAGTCGTCTGCGAAGGTTTCTACAAAGCAAGTCAAGCATCAATCAACACATGTAAATTAAACCATGTGAAGGAAAATGATGAGAAAAGTTCACCTTTCCACATAGAATATCAAAGATTTATAGAACTTTGTAGATAGTGAAGGCAATTGTTCATCAGTATTATCATCTATATCTTATTAAAATTCGGATGAGTGTTGGATATGAGCGTTGGATATGAGTATGTATCCAATATGGATATATTCAATTTTTTTTAAAATTTTTATATATTTGGAGAATTGTATTTCTATATTCATATCCGAATATGTGTCAAAAATAAACGTCGAACACGAATACTTAAAAAAAAAAAAAGTTTAAACAACATAAATCATCGTCAAAATTGTCTTTCTCATTTTCATTTAGCTGTCAACTGCCAAAAAATGGTTGATATCTCATGGCATTTCTTGTTGAACAATACAAAAGAAACATTATGATTCATTTGAAAAAGAAACGAATGAATGCTGAGTAGGCAACAGCAAAGCAGGTGGGATCATGTGGTAAATAGAGTGGTTGGAAATTTTTTTTTTCTTTACTCAAGACCATTTCGGACAAGGTTGGAGTCGACCAGAGAACCTATTTTACTGTTAAAAAAAATATTAAAAATTTATTTTTATTTTTATTTTAATATTTATATATATATATATTATAGTTAAATTTAAATTTAAATTTAAATTATAAAATATAAAATATTTTTTATTTAATAAATAGTTATTCGATCCGGATCGAACCGACTCGAATTATTAAAATTCTTATCCAATCTCGACCCAATTTAAATTGAACCTGTCGAACCGAGCGAGTTACTCAACCTTTTATAAGATCTAGTGGTAAGCTACAACAAGCATTGAATGTGCTCATGAACAAGCCTTTGGATCATGGTGGTCGGTACCGTACCGGTACCGTGGGTACCGGTCGAAACACCCCAGTTTTTAACTAAACCGGTACAGGCAGCTTTTAATTCCTTTTCGATTTTGATACCTATTTGTACCGCTCGTATCGATAGGTACGGATCTGTTTCGCTTATACCGCCCAAAAATAAGTGCACCGACCGGTACATAACATAAGCTTAAATTAAGCTTTCAGAGCTAGTGCTTTAACCTCTTTTCTCTTTTTTTTTTTTTTTTTTTTTTTTTTGTTTTTTTGAAGGCAAAATTAAGCTTTCAGCTGTTCATTAGTTGATCAGTCGAAGCTTGTATTTTATTTTTGCCACTAATGGAGTCACTCCATAGAGAATATCCAAGGTTCTCTGCTTCACCCTTTTCATCTGCTGTACGTAACCAAAACTTATGGTCTTTTCGTTCAGAATTTATGAGCTGAGGTAAAATTAAACTTTGCATTGAGAATTTGTTACAGTGGAACCTGACTTGGAATCAGAGGACCAATGAAAGTTTTTTATGAAGATGATGAAATCATTATTCCATCAAATGAAAGACAAATGAGAATGGGCTAATATTATTGGGAAACTTGAAAATATGAATGATGGTGATGAATGATCTTGTTTGTATTGATTTCATGTAACTTTAATTTATTGCTTGATGATGACTTGTATTTAATATTTGGGTTTTGCTAACGAGTGTCTTTAGGACATTTTTTAAGGTTAGTTAATAGATTATTTATAAAAAAAATTGTATTAAATGCAGTATTTGATAACTTTATTCATCATTTTTAATACATTGAATGAAGATATTACTATAAGTAATAACCTTAAAGAATGTCCTTAAGGCACTTGTTAGCAAAATCCTTAATGTTTTGGTGTTTAATCATTAATGTATTGAATTTGGTTTTATTTCTTATTTGTATTGGATTTACTTAACGATGGCTTGTAATTGATGAAGTTTTTTTAGAACATTATATATAATTGATGAGTATTTGTTATTTGAAATTTATTTAATTTCATTTATTTGATATTTGAAAATATTTTTCATATACATATATTAAAAAGTTTTCAAAATATTGGTAAACCTAAAACGATACACCAAAACACAACGATACCGGACGTACCAATACCTGAACAAAAACGATACGTCCTCTGGTACGATACTAACTACTTTGCTTTGGATTTTTTTTCTTAATCTCATCTCATTAATAATTTCATCGTATTTTTTTGTTTTTGATTGGTCAAAATTCTCAAATTTTTGGAAGTTTTAAATTTTATGTTTATTATTTATAATAGTATGAAAGAAATATGTGGCAAAAACTTTGAAAAGAAGTGGCTTCTAAATATAAAAAATAATAGAGATCAAAAATAAAAATGATATATCGAAAAAAATCAACTGTGATAAATATTCTAGTAGAAATTTTAAAAATTATTCCGAATAGAATTTTTTTAATCATGCTATCATGTTGAATATGAATATGAACATTAATTTTTTATTTATTATATTATCTTCAATATTTACAATTAAATTATTTTTATGAGCAATTAAAATGTAGAATATCCTAAAAATGAACATATAGTTATTAAGAATGTAACAATATATGTGGAGTTTTAGTTCTATTGAGGCATAGAGGTATTTATGAATCGGGTTAGGCTTAGTTTGTTGATTCGAAAATTTATTTTAATATTTAAAAAAATATTAAAATAAAAAAAAATTATATTAATAATTATTTTTATAATTAAAATTAAATAAAATATAATAAAATATTTTTTATTGATTATAATAATCTGGACCGAGCCAGACCGATCCGAATTACAAAATTTTATCTTAAACTTGACTCAATTTAGGTCGAGCCTATCGAATCGATCGGATAGTACGACTCGTGGACAGGTCTATCGAGACATATATATATATATATTATTGATTCTACTGACAAATTCCACAATATTAGTCAACTATATCCAAAACAACAAAAAACTATTAACATTCAAGTTTTACTTTCTATATTATCATGATGTTTTGAAAACTTCATAATCAAATCACCTTGAATTTAAACCATTCTTCAGCTATAAATAAAACAAATAAACTATAAACTGAAATAAATTTTTTTCGAAAAAATATTCTTAATCGTCAAAATTTTAAATTATAAAAATTAAAATAAATTTCGTTAAAAATATTTATAAAAATGAATAAATAAAAACCTATAAAACAAAATAATGCTTCGCTTTTATGAGAGAAAGTTACCAATACCGAATAGAACATGGGCTTCGGTAGTTCGCTACTTTTACAGTTCGGCCTCAAAGACAGCCCAACAAAAACACAAACATAAACACAAATTTCATGAAATTAAAAATAAAAACTTAACAAATTTGTAAATAAAGCTGTTCAAGGATCGGTTAACAAATCTTAGGTTCGTTAATTTGTGTATATATGTCATTTTTATTTATTTATTAATTTTTATGTCAATCATTTTTAAACATGTTATATCGTATTTATTACTTTTTTTTTTATATATATTTGTTAAAAGTATCATAATTTCATGTTTTATCTAAAATTGATAAATATAATTTAATTTAAATAGTAAAAGAATTTGCTTGTTCTAGATTAATCCACCTTGACGAAAAGTTTATTTTATTATTTAAAATATATTAAAAATTATTTTATATTAATATTTTTATATTTTTTATAATTAAATTTAGTATAAAAATAATTTTTATTAATTAAAGAATAATGCAAATCAAATCAAAACCGGATTTAATTATATATTTCAAATTCAATCCATTGAAATTGATCACCAAATTAATCGAATAACTCGATGTTTGAACTGATTCATCATATAAATTTTTTTTTTCTCATTGAAAGTCGTGAAAATTTATGAAAAGCAGAATCGAAAAAATAAGTGGAATGTCAAGCAATGTGTTAGTTTTTCCCATGAAATTTATTTACAGCTAACTTTTTATTTAGATTTAAGCATCAATAAGATTTCACGGGAATCAATTATGTGGTTAAAATTTTCTAGGGTTTTTCCCTTACATTTTATTCGAATTACGCTTTGCCTCAATTCAGCTAATTTTTTTTCTTCTAATTACTTGAAGTATTTTAAACATTAAACCAATGAATTATTCGAAAGTGTTTGAACTTGGAAAATTGGTAACAGAAATGAGCCTTTTTTAAGGCTTTTCAGATTTCAGCTTTGCTTTTGATTTGTTCCTTGCTTTGATCCCTTAGGTTTTAGGGGTTTTCAGCCCCTAGGGTTTAGGGATTTTGCTACGGCCTTGAAGAATAGTCCCCTCTTGATCCTTGTATTAAAAAATCAATTAATTTAGTTGATTCGTCTATATTCCTTGCCTAAGATAAGAATTGTAATCCTAGGATGATTTTCTGCTAGAATTGTTCATCTTTTTGCTCTTTTCCTTCATTTGCGTATCTTTGTTTATTTCTAGTGCCACTGCGTTAATGTTGCACTTGCTATGGAAATTCATGGTTGATTTGCCCTCAGTAGCTGGCTTTTGATGTTTTCCTTTAAAATTTCCTCTCAATCAAATCTTTAATGCATGAAAAGTTCGTCTTTGAAATGTTGGGTTTCAATAATTTTGATTGTAATTACAAGGGTTGAGACTTCTTGTATAAGTTCTTAATATTTTTGTGGATGTTTGTACTTTCAATCAAGGTTCTCATTTCAATTTTTTTTTTTTGTTGTTGTTGTTTTCTTTTCTGGATGGACCTGATAATTGCTGCTTCTTGTTTTCTAATTGTAGACTCATGCTTTTATTTTTTGTTTGCTGTGAAACACGGATACAGGGAAACCGCCTTGTACCAGTTTCGCACTCACGCCATCGACATGGCCGAATATGTACGGGACACGAAAAAAATAGAAAGTTTAAAACCAATTTGGATACGATCCGAAACGGTCAAAACACGCACGGACACAAGATTAGAGTAAGAAAGGAATAAGTTTTGGGAGTTATGGTGGCGAAAGACGGCAGAACAGGCGGCGGAAGGTCTGAGTTTAAAACCTAGATCTAGGCTTTTTAATGAAGATTTTCGAAAATCTAATCCGGTGAATGTGTTAAGGAGGTTGAGAGGAATCGAATGATGTTTTTTTTAATAGTTTTTCTGACATTGTCAGACGACGGAAGGTGGAGGCGACAACGGCGGAGTTTCGTTTCTAGATTCATAAGTAGGTTGAAGAAGAAGAAAAGAGGTGGAGAGAGAAGAAATTTTTTACTAAATATAATGCATAAGAAAAAATAAAAGGCATCAATTTTTATAAAAACTTGCTGGATTGGGGCAAGGGCTTGGAAGTCCAAGGGGATTATACACATCATTTAGGTTAGCCTAGTACATTAGCATGCTCAAGTCCACGTAACATTTACAGCACAATCAAAAGATTGTAAACCCCTATAATTTAGGTTAGCCCAGTACATCTTTCGCCTGGCAATGGAAGGTCCATGGCTGATAGCCAAACCTGAATTTCTTTTTCTTAATTGATTATAAATATTAATATTTATATTTACATTAAATATTTTTATATAAAAATATATTTTATTGTCATATCTGTGTCCTCATTTTTTAAAAATTATCGTGTCCCGTGTTCGTATCATGTCGCACCCGTATTATGTTCGTGCTTCATAGTTTGTGTGGTAACATGGATATGATTTCTGATGCTTGGAAATTTTCAGTTTTTTTTTTTTTATTATCTTAATACTGCTGTTTTTATTTTTATTTATCGAAAAACCGTTGGTTTTAAATTATTTTCCAAAAGCTGCTCTTTTTTTAACCAATTGAGAAATCGCCATGGCCCATGGTGATTTCCCAACGGTAAATTTTTTTTTTTGTAAAACTAAGTTGGAAAATCGCTGATCTTGTAAGGAAGATGGAGACCACATTTGTCAAGGAGCCCGGCCCTTGGACATTGAATGAAATAAATAATATATTATTTAATTAGAAAACGGACCGAGCCGGGTTCGGGCCTTGAATGTTGGAGCCAAATATGGGCGGGCCTTCGCGCTTGGACTAGTAGCCCGGCCCTTGAAAAGATCTACATGGTGATAAGGGCGGGCTACCCGTCCAAGACCGTTTAAAAAATTAGGCCTGTTTGAAATATGAATCGGGCCTTGGCTCCAACAATCAAGGCCTGAGTCCGACCCGTTTTATAATTAAATAATATATTATTTATATATATTATGTAATTTATGTCATATAAAAATTAAAAATATATAATATTATAGTGTAAACATTAAAAAAATATGTTAAATTGTCCATGTTTAACAACTTAATAAAAGAAAAAAATATAAAATTATTAAAGATTAAATAATAAAAATATATTTTTTTTAAAAAATAGAAAAAAATAATATGGGCGGGCCTAAACGGGCTTGGACAAAATTTGAGGCCCATATTTCGGGCGGGACCGGACTTGGGCAAAGCAAATGTGGTGTTGATACCATACATGGGCCCGATCCATATTTTAAAAGAATAAAAAATTATATATATTAAAAGAATAAAAAAAATTAAAAGAAAAAGAAACAAACTTTAAAAAAAAAATTAAGAGCCTTGGAAAATCGCTACCGTGGTTGGCGATTTCCTAATTTAAAAAATCATTTTTTTTAAAAAATTAAGTTGGAAAATTGTCATGGCCCATGACGATTTTTCAACTTTGTTTTTTAAAAGAAATAAAATTTACGGTTGGGAAATCGCCATGGGCCATGGCGATTTTCCAACTGGTTAAAAAAAGAGAGGATTTTGAGAAATAATTTAGAATCAACGGTATTTCGGTAAATAAAAAAAAACAGCTATATTTGGATAAAAAACCCGAAAATTTCATCATTTTTTTTTCCCTCTTGTGTTTTTACAACAATGTTGAGAGCTTCATTTGTTGAACTAGGACAAGTAACTAGTAGTACTGTATGGTGATATATTCAACTCTGCATATTCTCTTACCCAATTGTTTGCTAAGTTTTTCTGGTACTTTAAGTATGATCCTTGTGTTCATTATATTGATTTATCTTTTCTAAATTATGGCATGATCACTTATGGTATAGGGATCACCGCTCTTCAAAATCAGCTCTATTTGATGGCTTTGATAAGCTTGAAGAAGGTGGTCTCAGGGCCTCTTCATCTTTCTCTCACGAAATTAAGGAGCATGACAATGACAAAGCTATAGACAGCTTGCAAGACAGTTTCTTTTCTGAAAAGAGTAAGTTCTGTTAAAGAAGATTTACCTTGCAGTTCATTGATTATTTGCAACTTGTTAAATATCTATCTAAACCTTTCCATATTTTTCAAGTCTAGGTGAACTTGGCATGGTCTTCTGGACAATTTTAGATGCTTGGATTTTATGGGGTTGGCATTTAGGACGCGTGGGACTGGGAGGTCTCTTATACACACACACACACATATCATAAACTAGCTTCAATAAAACCCTTCTTAGGTCAGCTTTCTTGAAAGCTCAAGCATAGTTGTTCAGAAAGTTTTTACTGTACATTGGCTACTATTTGCTGGGCATGTCGGATGAATAAGAAGATAGAGGGATAAGGACAGGCAAATCAAGAGCTTTAATTTACTACAAGCTGAAGAAAGCATTTTGGCTGGATTTGCAGGAGAATCAACTCATTTAGAAAGTCCCATCTAGAAAGCTATAAGCTTGCATCAGCAGCCAGATTAAGAGATTGTAAAGACCCATTTTTTTTTTCACATAAAACATTGACCTTTTGTCTCTTCCTGTATGTTATAGCATATATTGATGCTCAAGCATGGAAATGCCAGGATCAGCTACAATGATGCATGTACTGCACAAATGCTATGCGAAACAGTCAAGGGAATGGCAACTTTCCACTTGAACTGCCTTTTTTCCCTCTTCTTTTCTCCAATGTCAATGTGAGAAATCCTAAGCACCAGGGAAGTACTGGGATAAGTGCTTGAGGGTGAAACTAAGGTGTTGAACTTGAAGCACATGTAAGTAATGAGCCCCTCAATGTCAATTTCTTTTACATCTTTGCCTCTCACACCAGTTTTATGATTGCATATTCCGCATAAAGTCTTCTATCTGTTCATGTTATGGACCCGTGTGGGTGTGCACAAAGTCTTCTGTACCTGCACTTACACAATAGAATTATTTCACCGGTGGGGAATTGTTTTCGTTTCACTAAAACCAAAACAGATGGAGGAAAATGCCCTGAAATTTTTTGTTTATATTCTTTTGACCATCTTTTGATATGTATAAGTTCTTTACGGTTAACGGGTGATATACATGATGAGGTCGAGAGCCATAATCGTTTGCTCGAACAGATGGTATGAGGTTGCAGTTATTATGCCTCAAACTTCAACTTTTGTGAAAACAATCTGGTTTCTTGGTTTTAATAGATTTTGTTATAAATCAGGGCAACCTCATGGATGCTACAAGGGGTATAGTGTCAGGCACTGTGGATCAGTTCAAGAAGGTGTCTGAACAAGATCTGCTCTACTATTTTGTCTTCATGTTTGTTTAAATTTAATTTCTGTTGCTGATAAAAATGTCTCAATATGATGAGATTGCTGCTCCGATGGTGTTTGAGAAGTAGTCAAATCGGAGAATGTGTACTCCGATGGTGGGCTTTGTGGCTTCCTTCTTAATTATAAACTATCTCATTAGGTAAATGGCATAATTAGTTCATTACTGTTGATTGCAAATCCTCATGCTTTGTGCTTTAACATAGGTGTTTTTCATCTCTTAAAACTTTATCTGCTTTGAATTGAATATTTTTATCTTAAGGCTAATTTATGGTACTAAAGTTTCTTTTTTCTTTTTTCTTTTTTTTGGCTAAGAAGGTTCTAAAGTTGATTGCATGATTAGTTGAACCTACTTGTCTCTAATTATAGCTAGTCAGTAATGAAATTTCAGAAGTTGGAATATTCTAATTTTTCAAGTGATTAAAGGCATTCTTTGAATGTTGTAAGATCTGATCAGTTTTCACTTTTCACCTAAAATGATATCATCCACCCCACAAAACTTCTTGCAACATCCTTATATAATTTATTATGACCAGATATGTGCCAAAACAAGATTCATCAATTTGCACAAAATCACTAAAGAAAACTAGTTTTCTTCTTGTTTTGGACTATAGTAGATCCCTCTTTGTAAAATTGTAACTGAAGAGAGCTTAAGACCATTGAGGGCCTAATCACTTTCTTTTCTGATAACCCATAAGACTTGCTTGGTAAAAAGGAAAGAAAGAGATAAGGATGGAAAAATGTTTAATCCAATAATTAAGCTACAAAGTAAGAAAATGATTATGAAACATATCCATTAGATTAAAAGTTTTTCCATTATGACTCTTTATTATTCTTATCAAGCAAAACTCAAGTGTTTTCCTAAATACATGTAAGCTATGTTGTTTCGACTCTTCATTTTTTTTTGAAGTATTTGTGTCGGACACTTATGTCTGACGCATATCCGTACATGGGTATGAGGATATGACCTTCCAAAGATCCTTTAAATATATGAAAAAACTTGAAAAAATTAAATATACTCGTATCGAACATATACTCATATTAGACACTCATATCGAAATTCGAGTAACATAGCATGAAGGGGAAGAAGACCCTGTCTTAATTTTGCACTTGGTTTTCAACATGGTATAGATTTGCATTATACATGTGTTCATACAATAAATGAGTAGTAAAAGACAAATAAGACATGAAATAATTGAGCATTTCTTGAATGAATCTATACTGTTGGTGATAGTTTTCCTTGTGCAGGTTGCTCTGATATGCCCCTGGTAGAAGAAACCACTGACACTAAGTTTGGTTCGTTGTGATAAAATAGAGAAAGAATAAAATAAAAGAGAAATGAAATAGAGTATGAATAGGTATTATATAATTTGATTGGTTAAATGGAATAAAAGAAAAATATTATTATTTTATTTGGTTGGTTAAAATGATATTAAGAAATAGGTAAAGAATAGACAAAAAAGACTATTTTGTCCTTAACATAAATAATAATATTTTTATTTAATAAAAAACAAATTTAATTTATTGATCTCTTAAAATTATATTAAATATATTAAAGTATAAAATATTTGAATAATAATATTTCATAATATATTAATTTTTTTTTAATAATAATAATTAATAATATATTTAATAATATATAATAATATTTAATAATATATTAAAATATTTTAATAATATTAATAATATTTAATAATATTTTTAATATTTTTAATATTTAATAATATATTAAAAATGCTTTAATAATAATATTTATTAAAATATTTTAATAATAATATCTAATAATATATAAAAGAATTTAATAATAATATATCAAATAATATTTAAAATATTTTAATAATAATATTTAATAAAATATAAAATATTTTAATAATAATATTTAATAATATTTTTAATATTAATAATATTTAATATATTTTTTAATAATATTTAATAATATATTTGAAAATGATAATATTTTAATAATATATTTTAAAATATAAAATATTTAATAATATTTAGTAATATATAACAAAATAGTAATATTTTGATAGTATATTTGAAAATATAAATATTTTAATAATATTAAATATTATAATGATATTAAATATTTTGTAATTTATTTAAAAATAATATTTTAATAATATTTCTCACTCTTAATAACGGGATATATTTGGAACTTTCAAAAATATGCAAGGACAAATCTGATATAAAAATTATGATCTTATTTCATGAAATGAGGAATAGAGAAGTAATACGCTATTTTTGGATGTCAAGAATGGCTATTAACAACATGATAAATAATAAGAATGTAATAATCTATTACAAGTAATAATCAAAACAATGAACCAAACTATTGAATTACTATTTATTGAAGAATAGTGGGGGAATAGCCCAACCAAACATAGTGTAAATTCTTGAAGTTGGTCTTTAGACAGAATTGAATGTCAGTCAAGTCAAGGTACCAAAATCCTGTTTCTTTTTTTTTTTTCTTTTCTTGAGAATCTGGCATTGCTTGCCGTTTGCTGATATGGTTGCCCATAGTAAGAAGAAATTCTAAATTGCTGTTGGACTGATTCAAGGCGGGCGGGCGGGCCACATTTCAATGTTGTAATGTTGATTTGATCAACAGTTTTTTTTTGACTGAAGAAGTAAGCGAAAAATGTAAAAGAAACGAATCGAAATTTGATTCTGTTGATTAATACAATTATTTTTAAAAGATAAAATTTAATAAATTTAGAATTCGAATTTCAGCATCTGGACAATCTTTATCCTATTCTCAAGTTGTTACTTTCTTTTTATAAAAAAAAAAAAATGTAAAAAAATGGAGAAAAAGAAAGGATGGGAAGTTAGATATAGTGTAATTGTAGTAACTTGTAAGAACATGTTGACGATGTTACATCAAAGCCTATTAATTTCTTGAAATATTGCATGGAAAATTTTCTTTCTAAAACCAACTTGCTCTACCAGTTCTTGTTGACAATGTAATGTCAAAGCTTGGTTGCTGAGTCGATTTCTTGCAGAATAATAAAAAGGCATTCGCATTGACAATCTTTTACTTTTCAAATAGTTAAAGGCTAAAATCATAAGAAAATAATAATTAAAATTAATTGAATGGAAGATTTTATTCCATTTCCCTCCTATGTAAGGGTTTTTCTTTTTAGGTCCCATTTGAAACGTCAGTAAGCAACTGTTCAGTGCGTTTTAGACTTTTTGGGTTCAAATGTATTGACCTTCTGTTTGGATAAGAGAGGATGGCACGATGGAAGGGTCCAGTGAACAATGCTGAGCAATTGAAAGGGTTTAGTTGCTCCAATTGGAGTTTCTTTTATTTTTTTACCTTTTTTTTTCACTTTTTGTTTAAGATTATTTATTTATTTAAAATGATAAATAAATAAATATAATTATATAATAAATAACTTTTTTTATTTTACCAAAACTTTTAAATTTTATTTTTTATTTTACCAAAAAAAATTTAATTCATCTTTATTTAAAAAGATTAAAAAAAGTTATATTAATTTTTAACTTATTTATTCATTTAATATAATAGATAAATTTATAAATTTATATAATTATTAGTTAATTAATTAAAATATATAAAATAATATATGTCAAAATTTTAAAATTTAAACATAATTAAAATATATATAAGATAATTTATCAAGACATTCTTACATTAATGTCCTTAATAGTCATTTTCATTCTCATCTTACCGTCACCGCTGCTTTTGCATCCAAACGCATATCCCACCATTGATTTTAATCTCACTGTTACAATATTCAATCTTAGGGCTGTAAACGAACAGAGCGTTCGACGAACCGTTTGTGAACAGTTCGATTTCTGTTCGTTTATGTTCGTTTATTAAGCTAAATAAATGATTATGAACACAATTTTAATGTTCATTTATTAAACGGACCGAGTTCGAACAGATGTGTGTTCGGTTCATTTATGTTCACGAACAAGCTCGCTTATGATTCATTTAAAGCTCGTTTATTAACTAGTTTGTTTAAAGCTCATTTATGTTCGTTTATAATTTAATAATATTATTATTATTTTGTCTTTTATTTATATAATTAATAATTAATAATTTTATTTTATTATTTTATTTTAAAAATAAACATTTGTCTTGTCTCAATTAAAGTTAACCTAATTGTTTTCATACTAAGAAGTCAAAAGCAAAGATTTTGTGACTCTGAGGTGCGAATTGTAGAATGGGCCATAAAATAATAATTTTATTTTATTTATTTATAATTTAATTAATATTATTTAATAATTTAATTATGTTTGTATTTTATTATTTTATATTTAATAATAATTTTAAATTGATTTATTTTTTTATTTGTTTGTTTGTTAAAATTGTTTATATCTGTTTGTTTATTGTTTGAACATAATTTTAATTGTTCGCGAACATGTTCGATTATATGTTCATGAACATGTTCATTTAATGTTCATGAACAAGTTCATTTAATTTAAATAAACGAACACGAACACACTCAGTTTTAAACGAACAGAGCTTGAACACAATTTTAAAATCCTTAACGAATACAAACCGAACACAAACAAGCTCAAAAATAAATAAATGAACACGAACATAGGCCTGTTCTTTCAAGCCTGGTTCATTTACAGCCCTATTCAATCTCAGCACTACAGTAACTAATCTCACCGCCACCGCTGTTTTCAATCTCACCGCCCATTCAAATGGACCCTTAGTGTCAGAAGGTATAGATTAGACTTGTTCAAGAGCTAGGTTACTCGTTCGGCTCGATAAGCCCAGCCCGTATTGGATTGAATTTGGGTATAGATTTTTTGTAACTCAGACCGTTCCAGTTCAAATTACTGTTTATTAATAAAAATATTTTTTAAATTATAAAAATATAAAATATTAATATAAAAATAATATTTTAATATTTTTTTTTTTAATAATGAAACGGGTTTTTGGGCTTGGCTTGGATAAGGAGTTTCAAAAAAATCAAGTTGTGATCGGCCCGACCCATAAAAACCTATAATATAGATCTATCTACTTATTTTGTTTTCTTTTATTTTTTTTCCCTTTACCAAGTTCTTTTCTGTTACTTTTTTTTTCATCCATTTTCCTTTCTTCCAAATGCGCAGCACAATGTTAAAAATGGTGTTGGGTGCCATGGACTAGACCTGTCCAAGGGTCGAGCTACCTGCCCAAACCCGAAGGCCCGACCGATATTTGGGAGGGTTTGGACAAAAATATTAGGTCAGAAAAATGGGTTTGGGCAAAAAAGAAAGCCCATTTTCTAAACGGGCTGGGCCTTGGACAAAAAAATTTAAGCCCGGGCCCGGCCCGAATGGTATATTTTTATATAATAATGATATTTTATAATATAATAATATATATTATTAATAGTTATAATTTTATTTTCAAATAAATAATAATTCTCTCACCAATGTTCATAATCAAATCCAAAAAAAAATTATATATTATTAGTTACTGTCTTTGATCATGAGTTCAGGACCTTTTTCTTTCTTTTTCCTTGAGTTTCAAGCATTGATAATATTCCCCAGTTAGACTAAGTTGCTGCTTTATGCAGAAGGCAGATCTTCCAACGATCGGCCTTATGTCCAACACCCCTTTATAGATTTTCTAGCCCAGCCTGTTAGTGATGGCAGGACCTAGGATTGGCCTAATGACCTAAAGATGGAGTTCCCGTTTAAACAAATTTGGGCGGGCCGGGCCGAGCCTGGATACTCCTTTAATAATTTGGGCACGACTTGATGACATAATCCTGCCTATATTTCGGGCCGGGCCGAGCCTGGGCAGACACAAATAGTGTTAGTATCCTTTCTGGGCCCGACCCAAATTCGGTCCGGCCCATGGACAGGTTTACCATGGACTAATCTAATATGGTCCCAAAAGAATTTTATTGCCTAAATAGTGATGATGGCCAACTTTGTATATTTGATTATGATTTTTTTTTTTTGGGTAGGATTTGATTATGATTTATGTGCGTTGCTTAGTCCAAAATAATTTTAATGTATTTATTAAATTTTGATAGTTCTTTTCAAAATAAAAATTAATTATTTGATAATAAAATATTTTCCGAACTAGGTTCAATCTTGAAATTTTTTTTGTCTAAAATACGGATCAAGTCTAAACCTATTCATGGGTCGGGCAGGGTTGTGGCTAGGAAATTTTCCATTTCTCTTACTTAGGCTCGGCCTGCCGGCATAGTTTATTGTTTAAATATTATTAAAAATTTTAAAAAATTAGTTTTATATTAATATTTTTATATATTTTTTAAAATTAAATTTAAAATAAAAAATAATTTTTTATTATTGAAATAGCGATTCGAGTCGGGCAAGCTCAAATTGCAAAATACTCTGTTTAAGTCTGATCCAATACGAGCTAGGCCTGTCGGACCAGATGGACTATCCGACCCTTGAGCAGGTTTAATCAGGCCTATGAACAGACACTACAAGAGAAGGTCAAATTACTAATGGAATTATTGCCTACGGAATTATAGTCATACACATAACTTGAACACTGAGTGTGGATAAACTTTGAATGTCATGTAGATTATTTTGAAGAAAATAAATGTAAATTTTTTTGTTCTCTTTTTCGGGTGAAAAACAATGAGTTGGTGAGGAGGATCAATTAAATTAAATGATACATAATTTCTTCAACAACAATCTTGAACAACAAAGGCTTCGATGTTAGACAACTCTTCATGTCATATGATTTTATTACTGGCAAAGATGTTGCAGACTTGCAGTTAGTCCAATCAAACTCAACCTAAGTTGTTGTAAGAAAGGCAAAACAAAAGCCACACCTTGGATGCTCCACAATGTTTTTGATGTTGACTCTCCCATATTTGTTGCACTTTATTGGATTTCCCTTGTCATCAAACCAACATTTCTATGGAGAAATCACTTTTATGATTTCCTATCATTCTAGCATTGACCGCATAACTTAGATTAATTGGTTTAAAAATCTTTAAAAAGTATAATATAAAGTTATGATACCCTTCGTGAAGTTTTTAATTTTATAAGTGCATGGGTTAATAAGGTGATACATATGTTTAAGTAGACTTATTTATGGGTAGGACAAGATTGGGTCGCGGTTCGGAACTTTTTATTTTTCTTATTCTGGCTCGGGTTGAGTCGGATCCGGATCAATCCGAAAGCTCGTTTCACTATTCATAAAAATATTAAAAAATCATTTTTATAATTAAAAAAATATGTTTTTACTCATAAACAGTAATTCGGACCAGGCGGACCCGAATTCTAAAAACCTATGTCCAAGCTCGACCAATTCCGTCCGGCCCTTGAAGCGGTCTATGCTTAAGATATATTTATAAAAATAAAAATTTAATTTAAAAATGAAATTAGATATGTTACGGTCTCTTAACTTCACTTGTGAAGTTAAAAAGTTTTACTATCTGTATCATGCTGACATAGTGTTTTTTCCTGTTCTTTCCAAAGATATAGTTACAGCTAGACCTGCTCATGGGCCGGGCCGGGCTACAGCCTGAACTTTTTTTTTTGTGCTTACCCAAGCCCATATTTGGGCGGGCTCGCCCATAAGTTTGAATTTACTGTTCATTCTTAATAAAAAAAAATTTTATTTTTTATAATTAAATTTAAATATAAATTTTTTTTTTTATTCTAAGAGTAGTGACCCGACCTTTGAACAAATCTAGTTATAACTTCCAAAATTTTGTTTTAATGAATGAGTACAGAATTAATTAAGACAAATGAAGAATATAATTGGAAGCTAATTGAAAGTAAAAATTAAAATAAAAAATTAATTTGATTTTGATAAATTGTTGGATCTTTTATTGTGGGAGCATTACAATCATAATCCCAATTAAGAAAATTGATGTAGGCGATTTATAGGGTAACACTACATATAAACAAGAAGGAATCTAGCTTCTCTAATGGCTTACAACCCTACACCATTACCAACGCTCAAGTTCGAGAAAATCCCACTTTAGTTAAGTGGGTTTTTCTTTTCCCGACTGTTTACTAGCTAATTTTTATTTCGTTGGCTTTTCTCTTAAATTAATTTACTAACGAATATATTTTTTTAATATTTGAGATTATTAGGGATAAAACCCTTATCACCGAAACTGAAGTACTCCAACAATAAATCCAAACCAAATTGGAGAACTTCACAAATAGGAGTTAAAAAATGGAACATGAATCATTTTGTTGACTATAAAATTTCATGATTAATTAGTCCATAAACGTATGCTGACGAAATACATTTTCGTTGGTCTTTCATGTATGTTAACATTCACTAAGGGGGAAATGGCAAGGGTGACGTAAAAGCCTCTATTGTGGAAGGAGGAATGGAGAAGTACTTAAAGTGAGGAGCGGACAATTGGAATGATTAATTATTCCATATACTTATGCTGACAAAATACATATTCCTCGGTATTTCATGTATGTTAACATTCAGAAAGGGGGAATTGGCATGGGTGACGTAAAAGCCTCTATTGTTGAAGAAGGAATCGAGAGTTAAAGTGAGTAACGGACTATCATGAATTTACAACAAGTCAAACACTGAAATCTATAACAAACAATTGTGGACAAGTGGTGATGGTTATATTATGGGACTGGATTATTAGAGGATTCAATGAGCAGACAAATTGATAGCAAAGCTAATGGGAACTTTGATCAAGTTGCATTTAGACCTTAGTTGTTTCCAAGTGCAAAATCATCTACACCTTGCCCCAATTTGCACTACTCATAGAGAATATATATATATATATATATATATATATATATATATATATATATATATACATATATGAGGAAGGACCACTTACACTAGTGTAAAACTAATTTAGTTTTACTCACTTCCATAACTTTTTGTACGATTTATATTTTAACAAACAGACTTTTGGATTTAATAATATAATTGTACTCATCGTGCACGTAAAGTTTCAAATTGATCCAATATCTCTATCATATCGATCGAGAACACTATCTTTTTCAATATATATTTAACTGTTGAATTTTTTTTTACTAGAACAAATAGTTAGACATTTTTAATTTACTCGAAACTCGACGTGAATGATCTACATGACTATAACATAAAATACGACGGTCGGATTAAGCAAATATAAATCGTATAAAAAGTTATGAAAATGTGTAAAACTAATTTAATTTTACAGTGTAAGTGGATCCTTCCTATATATATATATATATATATATATATATGAATTTTGTTAACCGGTAGTACCCTAAATGCATTATTTAAGAATATTATATTAAGTAATATATTTTTTAATGTATTGAAACTAGGGCTGTAATCGAGCCGAGCCGAGCTCGAATATTGAGAAGCTCGAGCTCGAGCTCGATTCGAAACTCGAGGCTCGAAGCTCGGTTCGAGCTCGATCGAATATCATTTTTTAAGCTCGAGCTCGGCTCAAGATAAATTCGAACTATTCGAGCTCGACTCGATTAGGCTCGTTTATATACTCGAGCTCGAGCTCGAATTAATGGTTTTTAAGTATGTATATATATATATTAAGGGTAAAATAGTAAATTAATAATAAAAATATTATAAATAAAAAAAGCTCGATTAGGCTCGCGAGCTGCTCGAATCGGGTATTAAGATACTCGAACTCGGCTCGCTCGATAGCTCGAGCTGCTCGAGCTCGAGCTCGGCTCGATAATGACCGAATCGAATTCGAGTTTTTTTCGAGTCGAACTCGAGTAGCTTGCGAGCACAGGTGTCTCGTTTACACCCCTAATTGAAACTCATAAAATTAAATGTCAACTACTGCATTTAATGATTGGTAAAAAAAAAATTTACTGCATTTAATATAAAAATATTACTTTAAATAGAAACTTAATTAACCTTAAAGAATATTCTAAAGACATTCATTAGCAAAAATCCTATATATATATATATATATATATATATATATAAGTTCTAATTTATAGGCTTTTAATTACATTAGCGAATTGTAGGGGTGTAAATGAATAGAGCGTTCGACAAACGGTTCATGAACAATTCGATTTCTGTTCGTTTATATTCGTTTATCAAGCTAAATAAACGATCTTGAACATGATTTTAAGGTTCATTTATTAAACGAACCAAACATGAACAAAGTATGTTAAGTTCATTTATGTTCATGAACAAGTTCGTTAATGGACCGTTTAAAATTCATTTAATAGATTGTTTAAAACTCATTTATTGTTCGATTATAATATAATTAATAATATTATTTTTATTTTTATTTTATTTTATTTACTTATAAAATAATTAATATTATTTGGGTTTTATTATTTTATATTTAATAATAAGTTAAAATTAATAATTTAATAATATTTGTGTTTTATTTTTATATTTAATAATAGCTTAGATTTATAATTTAGTAAATTTGTTTATTTATTGTTCATGAACATATTTTTAATCGTTTGCAAACCCGTTCCATTATATATTCATGAACATGTTCATTTAATGTTCGCGAACAAGATCATTTAATTTAAATGAACGAACACGAACACACTTAATTCTAAACGAACAGAGCTCGAACACAATTTTAAAATCCTTAATTAACAAACAAGGACCGAACACAAACAAACTTAAAAATAAATAAACGAACACGAACAAAGCTCTGTTCGTTCAAGCTCGGTTCATTTACAGCCCTAACAAATTAAAATTCATTTTTTTAATGGACATTACTTATTAATTACAACCATATAGGCAGGATATACAACCTTATTCATTATATGTATTCTCCTCCTTTCAAATATTTTTACAAAGTAAATCCCTTTATATATATTATATATATATATATACTAGTATTTGTTATCACATACGTTTGCATGTGAATGCTCGTTATTTTATTTATTTTTAAATATATAATTATATATTTTAAAAATAAATAAAATATATTAACTAAAATTTGGTAAAATTCGTTTCATATTCAAATTATATCAAATTATTATAAAATTTATTCTTTTTAATACCAATGCAAAATTAATTATGAATATAAAAAATTTAATGTGAAATTTAATTTTTTTTATTCATACTAAATAAATTGATTACTTTTCAAGGTTAGTGAAAATTTTAAACTTTTAAGATAAAGCAATTTTATATAAACTTTATTTTTTTATTATCAAATTAATCCATTTAATCAAAGTATTTTAATAAAATTAAATTTCTTAAATTAGATCATTCTTATTAATAACAAAAAATATTTAAAATGGTAAATTAGTAATATAATGAACAACAATGGGTAGTTTCATCAATTCAAAAAATTCTCTACATTCATGCATTTATATATATTGTAAATTATAAATATAAATTATAGATTATAGATATATATGTCAATCTGCCAATTTATTGGCAAAATAAAGGTGAGCATTGAAAAAAAATACTTACCGTAACAAATTTGAGTTTTAGCTAAACTTATTTGGAATAGCATATATCACTACAAGAATTTCTATCTTTAACAATATATATTTCTGGAGTAATTTGTTTAAATAATACAAAAAATATATATATATATATTTTTTCAGCATAAATGATGTTATGGTGCAATAGACAAGTACAAATTATGTTTTACAGTAAAAGTACATGCAAAAGTGTTGCTAATGCTTTTTACAATACTACTATTTGCATTAATTTGCACAATGTTTTTTGTAATTTAAAAAGTGTGCATAGTTGTTGCAAATACTTTTTGTAACGTAATTATTTGCAACATAACATAAATTTTTTGTTACTAAATATGATATTTCGTGTAGAGTATTTTTTTTTTGTAGCGAAAACATAAAAGTGCTGTTACTTAAATTTTTGGTTGCACTTTTTTTTTCCTTCATCTTTAACAATAATGAATACAGTACAGTCATTATTAGTGTATGCAATTGCTATAGCTGCACCAGCATTTTATTAAAAATGCTGTAAAATTTTATAAAAAAGCCTTTAAAAGTGTAAAAAAGAATGCAGCTAAAAAGACTTTAGACAGCACAATTTAAAAATATATGCTGTCAAAGAATAAATTGTTGTAGTGACTAAATCCATGGATAGGTATTGTGAATTTGAATTGAAGTTTGTACATTAGATAAACCTAAATTTCATATAGAGGATGACAACATGGCTCATGTTAGAAATGAAGATCGTTGATAACTGAAGCAATTAATTAATTAAGGACCTTAGATATGAAGATGATCATTTCAACATTAAACTTGACAAACTAGTTACTTTAGTAACATCAAATTAGCCTTATATATGCTCTCATCTCTTACTATTAGTAGTTTTATTGTAGCTAAACTCTTTATATATATATATATATATATATATATATATATATAAAAGATTGTTAGGGATTGAATCTTAATCATTAGAACTAAAAATTTACAATTCTATCAACAGATCACACGACTGTTGGCACTATAGCTAGCTCTTATCTCTAAATTAGAAATGATGAATAACAAAAAAAAAATGTCAATGGCATGAGCCGATGCTATCATATGTAGCTAGAGGTGTTAATGTGCCGGAATGGGTAGGTTTGGGACGACCCTAGGTCCCATATTAACAAATATTTTATTGCCTAAGCCCGGCTTGACTCAAAATATGGACAAAAATTTTTGCCCAGGCCCGTCTTGATCATGTAAAACCATTACCCAAGCCCGCATAGGTCTGCCCAAATTTATACACAGGGATCGATTCCTCTGTAAAAGGGACAAATCCCTATGTAAAAAGGATTGATCTCTCTTAAAAATCTATATTAATAATAGTAAAACAGGTTAGACTAGGACAAAAAATATCATGTCCAAGGCCTGACCCATTTTTTAAACGCGCCTCATTTTTTGCCTAAGGTTATTTTTTGGGTTTAATATTTTTGTCCAAATCAAAATTTTGAATTTAAACGGATAATCCAATCCTTAAAGAGGTCTATATGTCGCTCACACCAGACAAACTATGTAATTCTTACCCTTTCTTGTTGTATCTTCTACTCAGATGGGTATTATTATGTAACAAAACAAACTTGTAGCAGTGGTCGTGAGTAACCACAGGGAGTTTTACTTAGACAGTCAGTATTGTATTGGTGAGCATATCATTTTTGTTTTGATATTGATATGTATTGGTATCGATATCGGTGTGTTTCAACGTATCGTTTCGGATTTATCGGTATTTTTCAAATATTTTTTCATATATATATATATATATAACCTATTTTTAAGTTCTCTAATAAAATATATATTATATACATATGTAAATATACCTCCATTATATACATAAATATATATTTATATGCAATTATAAAATTTTAAAATTTAATATCCAAAATTTTTAAACATCAAATAAATAAAATAAATATAAAAATATTTAAAATATATAATACATTATTATTAATTAAGTTTAATAGACTAATTTAATAAATATATTTTATTTTTAAATGTAATTATGAAAAAATTAAAAATGATCATGATTAAAAAAATATTAGAAATTGATTTAAAAAAAATCAAATAAGTAAAATTTTTTTAAAAATCAAAAATTTTAAATTTTGTACCAATCGGTACTCGATACATGCCAATAATGACCGATATTGATCGGTATAGATTAGTATAAGCCGGTACGATCGGTATACACTGATACGATCGGTATACACCGATACGATCAGTATATACCGATACGATCGGTATAAAAACTAAAACGATATAATACTGATATCATTTCGATTTATCTTAAAATCGATACGTACCTATCGATACGATCAATACCAATACAGTACCGATTAGCTTGGTTTTACTACCACCTCTCTCTCAAAACTTGTAGTTTATTTTCCTTTTTTTTTTTTTTTTCTCTCTTTACTCTCTTTTCTTATAATATAATGCAATTGCTACCTCAAAATGTTGGGGCACGAGAAAACGACGTGCTCCCCACCTGCCCACGCGCACGCAGCCCCACGAAACCCTAATTTTCAAGACCCCAAAAGGAGAGCTCATTTTTATTAAAAAAATCTAATCGATAAAACAATTTTCTTTTGTCAATTAGATTTTGATTTTATGAATAATATTTCGGGTATTCAAGAGAGTAAAAAATAAGGAAAATGGGAAGTAATAATATTGACAATTAATATAGTAACATACAAACGCACCCGATAGCTCCCCAAATCAAAACACAACACAGTTTCAACCTAGACTGAAAGAAAAGAACATTTGATCCAATCTTGTTTTAAGTTTTTGTTTAGTATTTGTTCTTTTAAATACTGCAAAAATTATCTCTCACTGCTTTAGTTTATTCTTCTCTTTCCTTTTCTCTCTCCTTTTCTTTCTTTCTTTCTCTGTGTTTGATTGATGCTATCAAGGGTTCTTTGTTTTTGATCAAATATTTCTGGGTCGTTGATCTTGTTGATTCATCGTCGCTAGAGATTAATTGGTTCTCTTTTATTTTCTTGTCTCTTTTCTTGATTCCCAGTTTGGATTTCATCTAATTCTCTCTTCCTACAAAACTTCTCATATCCCTTGTCTTGTCATCTCTCCTACAAGGCTACAACTCTTATCTTTCTTCATCAAAATTTGTGAAAGATCAGTTATGGCAAGGTAACAAGTAGAAAGTACCTTGTTGAGGTAGCTATAGCAACTAGCAAACCCTTTTCTTTCTTGTTGACTTCTTTCTTTAATTGAACTCTCTGAAGTTTGATCTCAAAAACCCTGAAATTAAGTTGTTAGACGAAGTATAAGGTCGACCAATTCTGGTCTTTTGATCTTCTGTTTAGTTAATTAATTGTTTGTTGAATTCAATTTGCAACCCTGGCGAATCCTTGGTGGGCTAATCAGGTGAGTCTACCGGGCATGGACCCGGCAGGCAATTCACTAGCCTTAAACAAACGTGACCTTGAAATTTCCATGAACGACACAAGCCAAAATAGAAGCAACGGCAGAGGGGATGAAGATGAAGATAGAGACACCGGCGATGAGCGTAAAGAAGGGGCAGTTGAGGTCGGCAACCGAAGGCCCAGAGGCCGTCCTGCAGGCTCCAAAAACAAGCCTAAACCACCCATTTTTGTCACCAGGGACAGCCCAAATGCGCTCCGTAGCCATGTCATGGAAGTAGCAAGTGGTACTGATGTAGCTGAAAACATAGCCCAATTCGCTCGGAGACGACAACGTGGGGTTTGTGTGCTTAGCGGCAGTGGCTCCGTAGCAAACGTTACTCTAAGACAACCAGCAGCACCAGGAGCCGTGGTTGCTCTCCATGGAAGGTTCGAAATCTTGTCTATGTCTGGGGCTTTTCTGCCTGGACCAGCTCCACCAGGCTCAACGGGGCTCACTGTTTACCTAGCTGGTGGTCAAGGACAAGTTGTTGGAGGAAGTGTTGTAGGTCCACTGATCGCAGCAGGGCCTGTTATAGTCATTGCAGCAACATTTGCCAACGCAACTTATGAAAGATTGCCTATAGAAGATGAAGAAGAAGCTATTAGTGCTGGCCATGGAGGTCAGATCCAAGGAGGAGCAACCAATTCTCCACCAGCAATCGGAAGTAGCGGCGCTCAGACAGGTCTGCCTGATCCATCTTCACTTCCAATATACAATTTGCCACCAAATCTACTCTCCAATGGAGGGCAATTAGGGCATGAGGCCTATGCTTGGGCTCATGGGCGGCCACCTTACTAATAAATGAGAGCAGCTTCATATATAAGAGAGTGATGAGACTTTAATTTTCTTAGATCTTACAAAAATGTTGTGTTTGTATTTAAAGATTTAGATTGGATGAAATAGCAAAAACTAGGGGATTGTGAACAAGAGAAAAACCTTGGGTGATCTCATTGTATATTAAACTCTCTCCCTTGCCTTTCCTTTCCTTTCTTTTTCTGTTTGCAATAAAAGATGATTTTAGACAGTTCTCTTTTAAGTTGTTTTTCCCCATATCCTCCAATTTAAATTATTGATATGAATTGTTCATCTTTGAGCTAATGTTTCTTTTCTTTTTTTTACATATTTTCCTTGGTTGGATTACTTATTTTATTTATTAATTTATTTTCATTTGATGCTCAATACCATTATAGTTTTCCTTGATAATATATGCATGATGGATTAGACATATACATACAATATATATATATATATTATTTATATTGCTGCAGGGAAAAATTTATCCTTGTTATTATAAAGATTTTGTGTTTTGTTAATCAACAGTATTAATTCTTTTTTAGTCTCTGCTTTATGCATTGGTTAATCCCACTTTTGCACAGATTGCTTGAAGGGACTGTGTCCTAAATTTCATGTCATGTTTTTCTGTTTGGTTTTGTAGGTTGCAGATAATTAAGGAGCACTTAAAAATATATATATATATTTGTCTGTGTCTGTACGTCTTTCATAAAATTTGTAGTAAAATAAAAACAACCTCAAAAGATTATTTTATATATATATATATATATATATATATTTGTCTGTGTCTGTACGTCTTTCATAAAATTTGTAGTAAAATAAAAACAACCTTAAAAGATTATTTTATGCTATCAGCAGATAAATGCAAAGGATATCTATAAGATAGCATTGGGTATATATTCGGTCTTTTTATCACAATATAGCTAAAAAAATTATTTATCAAAATATCGTTGTTTTCAGATTAATTCCCAAAATTCGCTTGTTTTAAAACTAGCTGGGAAATCGCCATATCCCATGGCGATTTCTAAGCATAAAATTTTTAAAATTTTCAAAAAACACCAAAGAAATTGCCATGGGGCGTGGCGATTTCCCTTGGTAGTATATTTTCTTTTTTAAAATTTTTTTACTTAAATTTAAAAAAAATTGCAAATTTGTTTTTAAAATTTGTATTTTAATTTTAAAAATTGCAAATTAAATAAAAAAATTATCTTGTTTTGTTTTTTTTTTTTAAATATATATTAAAAAATTTTAATTTTATAAAATAAAATAAAATTTATTATTAAAATTTTATAAAAAATAAAATTTTATTTCTTATTAAATTTAAAAAAGAAAATTATATTTCTTATTAAATTTTTATATAAAAAATTTTATTTCTTATTTAAATTTTATATAAATAAAAATTTTGATTTTTTATTTAAATTTTATATGTGAGATCTGTAACAAACAGGTATAAAAAAATATTATCTTGGTCTATTTATATTTTTTAAAAATATATATACTAAAATTTTATAATTTATTTAATTTTATAATTTTATAAAAAATTTAATTTAATTTTTATTGAAATTTTATTAAATTTTTTTTATTATTTTAATTTTCTAAAAAGTAAAATTTTATTTCTTATTAAATTTAAAAAAGAAAATTATATTTCTTATTAAATTTTTATATAAAAAATTTTATTTCTTATTTAAATTTTATATAAATAAAAATTTTGATTTTTTATTTAAATTTTATATGTGAGATCTGTAACAAACAGGTATAAAAAATATTATCTTGGTCTATTTATATTTTTTAAAAATATATATACTAAAATTTTATAATTTATTTAATTTTATAATTTTATAAAAAATTTAATTTAATTTTTATTGAAATTTTATTAATTTTTTTTTTATTATTTTAATTTTCTAAAAAGTAAAATTTTATTTCTTATTAAAATTATAAAAAAATATTTCTTATTAAAATTTTATATAAAATACAATTTTATTTTAAAAAATGTATTTCTTATTTAAATTTTATATAAATTAAAATTTGATTTCTTATTTAAATTTGATATAAATTAAAATTTGATTTGTTATTTAAATTTTATATAAAATTAAATTAATTTCTTATCTGAATTTTATATAAAATTAAAATTTAATTATTATTTTAATTTTATGCTGTAGAAAATATTGGAATTGGATTCCTTCTGCAATGGATGGGACTAATGATTCAGGGTTAGGGTTTCAGCTATTTTTCAGTGAATCAAATCTTGCAGAAAATATTGGAATTGGATTCCTTATGCAATGGATGAGACTATTGACCAGATTTAGGGTTAGGGTTTCAGCTATTTTTCAGTCAATAAAATGCTACAGAAAATATTGGAATTAGATTCCTTCTGCAATGGATGAGACTAATGATTTAGGGTTAGGAATAGGTTTCAGCTATTTTCCAGTCAATCAAATGCTGCAGAAAACATTGGAATTGGATTCCTTCTGCAATGGATGGGACTAATGATTTAGGGTAAGAGATAGGTTTTAGCTATTTTCCAATCAATCAAATGCTACAGAAAATATTGGAATTGGATTCCTTCTGCAATGGATGGGACTAATAATTTAGGGTAAGGGATAGGTTTCAACTATTTTTCAGTCAATCAAATGCTGCAGAAAATATTGAAATTGGATTCCTTCTGCAATGGATGGGACTATTGGACAGTCCGGTACCAAGGATGGGATTTATCATCAGTTTTTGCATTGAATGAGTTATCAGTTTTTCAGTCAATTAACCCTAGACAGAAAACGGGAATCAGATTCCATCCTGTACAAAGGATGGGATTTGTCATCTAGTACAACATAATGAACCATTATAAATTCATAATACTGATGAAGGTTTAGAATACCCCCTACAGTAGTTTTTCAATAAGATTTTTTCTGAGTGCTAATACCTCCTAATTCTCATTCTCATCCTTCTTTATTTCTTATTTCTTTTGCCAAGTGATAATACCTCCATTCTCATCCTTCTTAGTTTCATTACTACACAACATGAGCAACAGAGTGATCGCATTGGTCTACTATAATGGCCAAATTCATAATACTGACGAATGTGCTACCTTTGATTGTGAACGTCCTAAAAGTTTTCGTGTTGATGAAAACGTCACATTAGAGGAACTGAAGCTGCAAATTCATACAAAAAATAAAGCTGGAAATAGAAAAAGAGTTTCAGAGATTAAGTATAGGCATCCTCTTTCTATTGGTGAAGGATGTGTCCGATATAGAACATTTTCACTTGAAGATGATGATGATGTCAGATGCATGTTTTATGCTCATTAGACATTTGCAAATGTTGGTGTACTTGAGTTATATGCTGACATAGAGGATGTTCACAATGATTGTGGGCCTTCAAATGTTCGCACAATAAAAAACTTTCCCACAGAAGATGATGATTCTGGGCCATTCTATGTTCACACTACATACGACGTTCCCACAGAAGAAGTCGTTCCGCTATCTCAAGCTACAACGTTTCATAATTCATTAGTCTCACAAACAATTCCTACTACCCTCGAAGATAAGCCAGCTGGTGTTGATCCTGTTCCGCCATGTGGAGTCCATGGTGAATATGTTGGTGACTTAAGTGAGCAGGAAGAGGATGCTAAATTCGCAAATGATGACAACAGTGATTCTGACCCAGACGTTGTCCCTGCTGAGATCAACACTCATGGAGATCTTCCCCCATATGAGGTTGTATCCCATATGCATACCCTGGATCTGGAGGCAATGCAAGTGCCAGAATTTCCTGAGTATGCTAATACATTAGCTACGCCTCTGACATTTGATCCATCTACAGTTGATCTGTGTGTTGGGTTACAATTTCCAACGTAAGAGACTGTGCTTTTAGCTATTAAGCACTATAACATCAAAAACTCTGTAGATTACAGAGTAATTGAATCTGAGCTGACAAAATATTATGCCAAATGTCTAATGTGTGAGAAAGGATGCAATTGGAGAATAAGGGCAACTTTTATGAAAAAGAAACAGGCATGAGAGATTAGAAAATATGAAGGGCCTCATACTTGCACATCGGGGAGGATTTCACAAGATCATTGCAAGTTAGATTCTAACATGATCTGTTCATGCATTCTGTCATTGGTCCAAGCAAATTCGGAGTTCTCCGTTTCAGTTTTGATCGCTGAGATGCAGATCCGGTATGGATACATCACCTCCTATAAGAAAGCGTGGAAAACAAAGCAAAAGACAATTGTTCGAGTTTTTGGCGATTGGGATAGATCGTATAATAAGCTACCTAAATGGTTAGATGCAATGCAACATTTCGTGCCTGGTACAATTGTGGAATTGCAAACGGTACCTGCATATCATGGTGATTGACTGGTCCAGGATAAGAGAATATTCCATCGACTCTTTTGGACATTTAAGTCGTGCATTGAAGGGTATCCGTATTGTAAACCTATTGTGCAAATAGACGGTACTTTCTTATATGGAAAATACAAAGGAACATTATTGTTAGCTATTGCACAAGATGGCAACCGAAACATACTGCCAATTGCCTTTGCCATTGTGGAGGGTGAGACAACAGAGGCTTGGTCATTCTTTCTCACTAATTTGCGTAAACATGTGACAAAACAGCCTGGCATATGCTTGATGTCTGATCGACATGAAGCCATCAAAACTGCGATTAGACGCAATGGTAGTGGATGGAATCCTCCACATGCATATTCAGTGTACTGCATTCGACATATTGCAGCTAACTTTATGAAGAAGTTTAACAATAAGGAATTACGTCGACACATTGTTAACATAGGTATGGAATCGAATCATAGTTATTTTATCTCTTATATTTCCTTTAGTATATAAAATAATATTGAAATTCACAAGTCTTTTGTTTTTAATTTTATTAGGATACGAGTTGAGGCGACCGAATTTTCATTTCATGTATGAGAACCTTCGTGGAGAAAATGCAGAGACGGTTAATTGGCTTGATAGGATCCCCAAGGAGAAGTAGGCCCAATCATATGATAAAGGAAAACGTTATGGCCATATGACAACCAACCTAGCTGAATCTATCAATTCGGTGTTGAAGGGAACGCGTCATCTTCCCATTACTGCTTTAGTGCAATCAACATATTATAGGTTGGCTGCACTTTTTGTTAAGATGGGGAACAAGCAAATTGCAATGATGGAGGGATGGCACACATACTGTGAAACAGTCACACAGACTATGCAAGAAAATCGCAGGAAAGCTAACTCCCATTTTATTCGTAATTTTACGCGAGCAAATCAATATTTTCTGATTGAAGAGTTAGTTGATCCACAAGAGGGTGTTTTTGCAATGAAGTACAAAGTCAAGCTTAGTGACATGTGGTGTAACTGTGGGAAGTTTCAAGCACAAAGGTTCCCTTGTTCACATGTAGTTGCTGCTTGTGCACATGTCCATGTAAATTGCATGCAATATGTGGACAATGTCTATAGACTGGAAACTATATTGAATGTTTATAGACATGAGTTCGAAGCAGTTGGAAATGAAGATTATTGGCCTCAATATGATGGTCCAGAAGTGTGTCCCAATCAAGAAATACGGAGAAATCCACATGGTCGGCCAAAATCAAGTCGTATTCGTAATGAAATGGACCTCAGGGAGAAAGGCCAACCAAAACATTGTGGATTATGCAGAAATGAATGTCATAGACATCGAAAATGTCCGCATCAATCCGGCACATCGGCGGAGAGTTCGCATCAACAATAAAGGAATTACATGTTTTCATAACCTATAATATTTACATATTTTGCCATTAAGGGAAAATGTTATGCAAGTTTTTTTCTACTTATCATGTAATTTGGATTATTATTTTATATAAAATTAAAAAATTTTATAAAAAAATATTGAATAATATATTTTATTACATTTTTATAAATTAAATAACAACATTAACATTTTAGTTAGATATGCTGAATAAAAAAATTAAAAATAACAATTAATTTCCTAACAAATTTAAAATAAATAACATGAAATGCAAAACATATAAATTTATATATTACAAATTTAAAATACATTATTCTCGTTATATTCATAAAAGTACATTTATTCTAATTATTGTGTGGTGTAGAGCAACAGTGTCGAGCTCTCCTAGTGCGTGGTGGTTGGACCCGTCGTTCAACCTCGTCAGTGGCACGTATTCGCAGTCGACCACGACCTCTTGCTGTAACCGCCATTGGTTCCGGTTGTATGTCATCCGTCATTTCTTCTGTATCAAAAATTTGAAACCCACTGTTGGAGGAGCTAACACCTAGTTCACCCATAAAGAGAATCTGACTACTAGATGGACCCAGAAATGATGTACCATCAAATGCTGATGCAGGGGTTCCAAACTGATACATTGATGTTAGATATGCTAAACTTGGACTTAGGATGGGGAGCTGGTCATGTAACCTTGTCATTGGCGGTGATGGTCGGTAACACTCATCAACGTCATATCGGGGGTGACTGACGGAATAACGATGACTGGATGGTACTCCATGATCCCGTTCAGGTTCAGGACGACTAAATGATATCCTCGGTGCTGTTAACTCCGCTGAGGCCGATTGATGCGTTCGCCCACATTGTTGGCTAGGTCTAAGAGCTTCCATATCCTGTGTAGTAGGGACTGGAGTTGAAGTTCGTCCAGTAAATGGCATACTTCTAACATCCTCATACATCGACGGTGGACAAACAAAAGGCCGACCTTCATTTTTATACCATCCTATGTAATCATCAGATGGGTTGAAATTATTACCAACAATCGGATAACCTGTCGGAATTCGTTGACAACATATATTTCACCAATGGATCCAATGTTCATGCTTCGCAGGCCAGAATTCCTCATAACGGCCACGCATGTCGATCTTGTGAAGCTTATCAAGGTTCATCGGTGCTTGCGGAATTGGTTGTTGCATCCCAAATTGTTGCAACACCTGTCAGTTTGGTGACACTCTACATATGAAAAACATATCAATGCTGTGTTTGCTTTCCATATATTACAATTATTGTAGGCATCCGATGGGAGGCATGCCATAATTTCACTTGAGGAATATGGCATCCACAGAAAATGAGAATAAGTATTACAAATTATTAGTTTCATATGGATTAAATACAAAAATACTTGAATGTAACAATCGAAATATTTACCTTATCATATCCTACTTGATCTAGTCGCAATCTTATACTTGTAAGGTCGGTCGGAGTCTCGATAAAATCTCTACTTCCTACTCCACTTGTTAAAATGCATATAAAATTTTAATAGACCTATAAAAATACAAGTTCGTACAAAATTTTAATAAAATAGTAAAGATTATTACCTGCTTGCAAGGGGGTATACAGCTGAAACATCCACGTGCGGGCAAGAAATGGCAGCCGATACCAAGCCCATGATTATAGAAGCACTAAACATCCACCTATGTCATGGCTTTTTGGAACTGTAGCCCGGCACAGTTCTCTATACAAAATCGTCAAACACACAGAATCCCAACTATAATTTGCCGCATGCTCTAAATCACGTAGTAATGGAATATACATTAAATGTACCCGACTGCTCGATTTGTCAGGCATTAGAAATCCTCCAATCAAACGTAAAATATATGCTCTAGCAGCATATTGTATCTGTTTTTCAGTTGCGTGTAATGGAAGATTTTGAAATGATTTCAACCAATTTAGTCTCACCTTTGAGCTAGATACATACTCATCTGAAGGTACCGCGCCCAATAGATTTTGACACTCTTCATTCCAATCTAGCAAGCTTCCGCCTGTAACTGCATCGCCATGGATCGGAAGTCCAATTTGAAGCGCGACATCTTCTAGAGTTACCGTGCATTCACCAAATGGAAAATGAAAAGTGTGTGTCTCGGGTCTCCATTGTTCGATCAACGCACTGATAAGTCGGGTTGTATAAAAAATTATCGAATTTGAGTTGCGTGATAAAATTCGGCTCTTCTTAAGTGGTCGATAATAGATGGATGTGGATCCTCCAATGTAAATTTCTTCGAACGTAACACGCGACGAGTATCCTGTTGATAATTAATTAAATTAAATAATTATAAAAATTAATATATTATAAAACTATAATAATTAAAAAAATTAAACAATATAAATTATAAAAATTCTAAAACTATAAAATAACAAAACAATAATAATATAAAATTTTAAAATTATTTATATAATTATTAAATAATTAAATAATATAAAAATAAATAACTATAAAATTAAAAAACAATAATAATAAAAAAATTATAAAACTATAATAATAAAAAATAAAATTATATAAAACTATAAAATTAAAAATTTAAAAAACAATAATAATTAAAAAATTAAAAAACTATAATAATAAAAAATTAAACAATATAAAAAATAAATAATTATAAAAATATAAAATGAAAAAACAATAATAATTAAAAAAGGATAAAACTATAATAATAAAAACATTAAAAATTATAAAATTATAAAACTATAAAATTACAAAATAATAATAATTAAAAAATTACTAAAAATTGATAACGTAATACAAATAATATTACAACAATTTACTTACCTCTTTAAATATAACTGAGGATATGTGATTTTCTTGCAACCTCAATGGTGATGATGAAGCCATTTTTAAATATTGTTGTAGAAAAAAAAATTAAAGGTAGAAAAAAAATTGACTGAAGAAAAAAGAAAGAAAATTAAAATAAGTTGTAAAAAATGAGAGGGGTTATTTATAGAAGAGTGGTGTGTGTGTGTGTGGGTGGGAGGGGATTTTGAAGGCAACAGTCAAGTTACCGTTGCCTTCAAAAAATATTGATTTATTTTTTGATTTTGTATTTTATTTTATTTTTTTTGTTTCAAAAGGTTATATAATAAAATTTAACTAAAACTTTTTTAAAAAAATTCATAAAATTTAAATAAGAAATATACCGTTGGACTTTTAAATTTTTTTAAAAAAATTTCAATTTAATTTTTTTATTTAATTTGTAATTTTTAAAATTAAATTAAAATTTAAAAAACAAATTTGCAATTTTTTTTTTTAAATTTAAGTGAATTTTTTTTTTTTTTTAAAATATCCAATGGCGATTTCCCTTGGTGTATTTTGAAAATTTTATGCTGAGAAATCGCCATGAGGGATGGCGATTTCCCAGCTGGTTTTAAAACAAGCGAATTTTGAGAATTAATCTGAAAACAACGGTATTTTGATAAATAATTTTTTTAGCTATATTGTGATAAAAAAAACATATATTCTGCAGAAACAACATAAGATATATATATATATATATATAAACTTTTTTATCAGGTCTAATTTTTTTTTTTTCATTTTTTTGGGGAGGGGATTTAGAATCAGTTTTTTAATGTTAAAAAGCATCATATTTTTTGGTTTTTTTCCCTATAAAGAATTGTAGTATTGGTTTGACTGTATTTGTGTTGTATCAAAATGAACGAAGGATCAAAGCTGTTTAGGTTCAAAAAAGAGAAATAAAGAAAGGAAATGGTTTCAAGGCTTGCTCTAAAATGCCACTTTCTTTTAGATTTATTTCACCCCACCAATAACGGTATGCAATAAGGGTGTGTTGAAATATTCTTAGGATACAATAAAGTCTATGTTTGATTGCACCTTGCACTAGTAAAAACAAACCATTGAACGCTTTGACGAGCGAAAATATCTTTCTTATTTCATGTTTTCTACCGCAAATAAAGTTTAAAAGGCTTGCTTTAGTAAAAGAATGGGAGGAAAGAAAATCTGAAACTTAGTTTCCTTGTAATGTCATATACCTTGGTATGATTCTGACATCTTTTTATAGAGATTTCTAATCAAGAGTTGTGACTCTTCTTTGGTTGATTCAATCAATTTGTCTTTTTAATAAGTTTCAATCTTTTGGGTTTCATTAGGTGCCATTGACAACCTTTTACTAGTGAAAGATCATCTTTTAAAGAGGTATCTTTTGCTTTGAAACGAATTCTTTTCATTATGAACTTTCTGTATAGCTTTTACATTATGGCATTCTGATGTCCAAAAGGACATTCGAATGCCCAAGAGTAATTTTTACACAAAATCGTATTCACTCATTTGAACACCTCTTAAATTAATTTCTTTTGTCTTGAAACTTCTGCAAAGCTATTATTTAGCTAGCTTCTCAAACACTAGTTTCACATTAATTGATTTTAATAAATTAATCTTTCTTTCTTTCATTATATTTTGAAAATTTCCAACAATTTGTGTATTCATATCTGTATGTATATATGAATAAATTGCTTTTTTTATGTATTGTTTTTTAATATTAATATGCTAATTAACTGCAAGGGTTAGTTCAATTGGTAAGGGGAGGAGCTCTGTTTTTTTTTTTTTTTGTCAATCAAGATTCAATCCTTGTGGAGAGTACTGCAAAAATAAAATCTTGAATGTACCAAACTAGTGTGGCAAATTAAAATATGGGGATACCCATGATCTTATTATCAAAACAAATAAATAATTTGATAAGTTTTGTGCTTGTCACTATATTTGTTCAAGACCGGCCTATCCGTTCGACCTGAAAAGCTTGACCCAAATATGGCTGGGCCTGTCATAGGTTTTTCAAGTCCAGGTTGGCCTAACTAGAATTACTGTTTAATAAATGAATAAATAAAATTAAAATTTAATTAAAAATATATAAAAATTAATATAAAATATTTTTTTAATATTTTTTTGAATAGTAATTCGAGCTTTTCAAATCTGTCGGATCAAATTTTGAACAAACAAAACTTTTACTACTCGAACATAAACCGATCTGACTCGACTCAAAAACATATCTACTTGCCACAAATGCTTGGTTCTTTGATATAGTAATGCAATTGATTAATTAATTCTCCATCACTTGACTCGAGTTAAACATTCGGGTATATAAATTAAAAAAAAAAATGAAATAGCTATATTTTGCTTTAATTTTTAGAGGTATTCTTAATTAGCACATGATCAACTTTATGAAAAAAAGGCCCTGTCATTCTTTAAACTTCAAAGTGTATTCATAAAATTAATTTTTTACTAATATCAAACAAATCTATATATAATGACTTTTTCTTGATCTAATTTAATTATTTAGGCTTTTATTTTATATATATACAATGATTATGTCACATTTCCCCAATAAATTCAAAATATTTATCAATGATCTATTAATTAAATTATTATCTAAACTGAACAAACAAACAAGGTCTTCTTTTTTTTTGGATTTTAACAAACAAGGTCTTTGTATAAAATAAGTGTTAAGCTATAAAATTCAACAATTGTCATATGCATGACAAAATATATTTCATATAAGAAGACTTATTCGCCTTCCCATCTTCTAGCTACCTCATGTCCAGGTCTTATTCTAATGTATAATTGTAAGCAGATCAGCTTAATTATTTTATGTCTGGAATCTTGGACTACAGATAATATTAGGAAATTCTTATGATGATTCCAGTTTCTCATTAGAGGTGTTCAGAGCCAGAGTCGGGCCTCAACCCGGAAAAATTTTAATTTTCTTATCTAAGTTCTAGTCGGGCAAGGCTCAAGCCGGCCCGAAAGCCCATATAATTCAAAATAATATTAAAATATTAAAAAAATTATATTAATATTTATAATTAAATTTAAATTAAAAATTATTTTTTAATTATAAACAGTAATTTGAGTCGAGCTAGCCCAAATTTAAAAATATTCTTATTCAAGTCCAACCCAATACGAGTTAGATCTGATGGGTAGCCCGACCATTAAACAAGTATATTTCCTACCTTAAAACAATAAATTTTAACTCTTTAAAAATGAGTATTACTCTATTATAATTAGACCAGTCCAACAGAATAATAGCTAGGTAATTACACTAGTGTATGGACTTGAAATTCTTAATTTCAGCAATAAATTATTCATATTCCTATTCCTATATATAGACTAAGGGGAAAAAATGAAAATAGACAGCACTTTATTGTTTAGTCAAAGGCAATTAATTTTAGAAGGATGTAGATGGCTCTAAATGTAGTACACATGTAGGAGAAGAATTTATTTATTTTTATTACGATTAGTATCTTCAAGTTTGCTTAGGCCTAATTTTATTTTTTATAATCTCAGAAGTACACTCCCCACATCAACCTAATGTATTAAGTATTTTATTTTAAGAATGTTTTTCACACAAAAATCGAATTTGATTGAAAAAAAGAAAAAGAAAAAAAGAGAGAGCTCATCTCCTTATCTACAAGAGTACAGGACTAATCCTTGTGGTCGGAGGAGAAGACAATAACAATATTATTAGATTGTTTAAGATGAAAACATAATCAATCTAAGTTAAAAAAAAGTATGTATCTTGTTGTTGATGCCTTTTTGGGTTGAAAGGGCTGGATTGAGAGAAAGTTGGTGAATGTCACATGATGAACTTGTCAAGGATATGAGCAAGCAATCAAGGGACTCCAAACGTGGTTCGATGCTTAAATCAGTAAGTATTCGAAAGAGGATGAGGAAGGCAATGAGAGAATAATTAAAGAATGAATGGCCTAAGGTTTTGAGCCTTATATCATACCTTTATACCATGGAGCATGAGTGCATGAGGCTAGCAGCTGACCTATCAGTTGTGATAGTTGGCTCATAAGTTTAACCTAGCTTGGATAGGTATTGATTTCTCCTTGAGACCATATAATGACTCCTTGGTGTTAGGCTTTATGGGCCTAGTTCTATATTAGGCTTTAAGTCTTAAAACCTTAAGTCATTCATTTTATGCTCTCTTTTTATTTTTCATCCTCTTTTAAATACTTACTGATTAAGTATTGAAGCACGCGTTTAAATTCAAATCTTAAATTTATTCTTGAAGAATCTTATACTATGCTAGCTAGGTACATTGAAAGGGATGTATACAACTGCAAAAGAACATACATGTGCTTCTTCCAGGGAAGCACCAGTACTTGAGTGTTGTATAGTAGTATGTGAATATATGCAAAAACTTCAGTTGATCTATTGTCCATGCATAGTTTTTATAAAATCTTGGCACACAAAGCACACCTGCTGCCGTGTCAGATTGCAAAATTTATTTCATGTGTTAACACTAATGAAATCAATAGTGCACGAATCCTGAATGAATTAGGATCTATAAGAATAAAGAAAATAACTACTAAAGTAGTACAATACATGGCATCTTTTTTTGCTTAGACCATTCTTCACATCATCTCTGAGGGCAATCAATCTCCCTGACAAGTGATAACATGTACTCTCTATTATCTTCTTTGCAAGCAAGCATAAGTGTCATTAACTAAAATTAAAACCCTTTATTCTACTGTAGAATCACTTTGAAGAGGGGGAATAAATTGGGGCTAAAGGGAATTCAAGTCCAGTTCAGCTTGATGTTAAAATAATCTTTAATTTTGCAATTTATATTAAAATTTATGATACTTATTTATGGAATTTGATCTGGATAACTAGCTCTCCTTCTGTTATAGGGTGGAACATAAATTGTATTTGCCAATGGAAAGTAAGTAGTAAAATGAGAGTGGGAAACTTGTAATTTCATTAAAAAATATATATATATATAACTTAATGATTCGAGTCATCCAAAAAATTTGTAATTTCATCGGCAAGCACATATAATAAATTTCATCCAAAAAATATAACTTAATGATTCGAGTCATCCAAAACTACTAGTGGATTCTCTATGCTTGGAATTCCTAGTCTATAAGCCATTTCACCCAATAAAACTAAGAGATGATAAATACAAAAAAATCAACTACAGCCAACTTGAACTATAATAAATTGAAATGAAGATGATTCAACTTAAGTTGACCAACCAAATAAACACAAACTTGCTGCAACCATAGCAAGTTCATATAGAAGTGTACCAAAGGGAAGAAGCCACCTACACCCCAGAGAACAGATTAGAAAAGCTAAAGCTATGCAGCGCATAAACACATATTAATCTTCACAAATGCAGAGGAAAATATCACAATCAGTCACAAAATTTTAGTAACCTTCCATTAGCCTTTCTTCTGAGCTACCAAATTCAAGAAATCAGAATTTCACTCACTAAAGTACGGCTTCCAAACCGTGGAAGGAAAATGCCTATGACAAATTAATATCCTAAAATTCTCCTCCAGAATTGCCAACCCAATTAAGTAAGTGTTTGTACTGTTTATTATAAAAGTTTTAACGCGAGAAGTACCCAAAAACAAACATTTCATACAAGTATCAATTACAGCCATAAGAACAAACAGCAGCAACATACAGTCAAGATAAAAGCAATGAATTTTCTTCTTACCGCTCAAAACACAAACGAATCAATCAAACAACTAGGGTTTTGGGCAATTGAATAAGTACCCACATACAAGGAGAAGAAAAGAGAGAATGAGAATAGTACCGAAGAAAGTGGCAAGCTCTACGAGTTAGCAAATCTGATGGCTTTTCTCTTAATCTATGAAGGAATTGGTGATGAAACCAATAGATTACCGATTGAAAAGGAATTGGTGATGAAACCAGTTGATTACCGATTGAAAAGGAAATGGTGATGAAACCAATTTGTTGATTACCGATTGATGAAACCAGTGAAAGAGAGAGACTGAAAGAGATAAGGGGGAAACAAGGGGAAAATATAACCTAATAAAAGAAAGGGCAAATTCATCATTATAGCATTTTTTTTCGGGAGTGACCTATACTGACGGATGACAAAACCCGTCAGTATATCTTATGACTATACCGACGGTCCATAAAAAACCGTCAGTATACGGGATACCTATACCGACGGCCAATGAGTAACCGTCAGTATATGGGGTATCTATAGCGACGGAAAACAAAGTGTCGGTATATGTTAAACATATACTGACGGTAACAAAAATCCGTCATTATAGCATTTTTTTTCGGGAGTGACCAATACTGACGGATGACAAAACCAGTTAGTATAACTTATGATTATACCGACGGTTAATAAAAAACCGTCAGTATACGGTATATCTATACCGACGGCGAATGAGTAACCGTCAGTATATGGGGTATCTATAGCGACGGAAAACAAAGTGTCGGTATATGTTAAACATATACTGACGGTAACAAAAATCCGTCGCAATAGATCATTTATACCGACGGATTTCTACCGTCAGTATAGATAAGTGTCAGTATATGGCAATTTGTTTGTAGTGCGCCCTCGAGTCTCAACTCTGACATCCTCGTAATTTTTTGCTCATCCTTCACAGATTCAACGTATGACATTCACTGGACTTCTCTCGATCCAGCCTTTTCAACCTAAAGAGACATCAATACTTGTAATATATTATAAGAAAAGAAATAGAGAGAAAAAAGTGAGAAAAAATCATTTCAATATTTTTTCACTACACCCCATCCACTACTTTTTTTTTTCTTTCATCAAATTCGAAAGATGCAACTTGAGAAAAAAGGGTTTCATCTTTTTCTTCTTCCAACTAATTGTCCTTAAGGAAAAAGGGTAATAGGAAGAAGAAAGTATTATTTTTTTGGGTACAAGTGGTGAGTATTAATTGATTTAAATTGATTTAATCGACCAAACTGATTAAATTTGGTTAATTCGATTTGATTTATTCGGTTTTAAAATTAATCGGTTATGAAAAATGATTTACTCGATTTGTTTGGTCAATTATCGGTTTTTAAAATTGATAACCGAATAGACTAAACTAACTGACCTTTTTAATTTTATTTTATATTTAATATAAATAAAATATATTTATATATTAATTTAAAATTATATATTATATAATATATCATTTATATTATATATTATATAATATGTAATATACAATAAATAATTTATTTGTTAAATAATTAAAACCGATTAAATCGACCGAACCGACCGACTTAAGTCGGTTTTGGTTTTTTCGATTTTAAGATACTTTGTCGGTCGGTTCGGTCGGTTTTATAAGTTTATTCGTTTTCGAAATTTCGGAATCGAACCAACCAAATGCTCACCCCTAGGTACAAAAGAGGTCGTAGCCTAGGGATAAGAGAATGGGTTACAGATGCTGAGATTCAAACCCCAGACCTACTAAATGCCACATTTTAAGGATGACTGCATGAACCAACTAAGCTAAATTTCGAGTTTAAAAGAAAGTCATTTTGATTTGATTTTATACATGACTTTGCTTTATCACGTATTTTCATCAGCACTATGCAATTTTCCTAACTTACCTAATTCTCTTATTGATATCAAACTAAATTATTTGCTTCATTAAAAGCAGTTCTCTTCTAATTACTTTGATTAGATGATTTTGACATCTAAACTATATTAAAGAATGCTGGAAAGATATGCAAAAAACTTAATTAATTGAGGACAATTAGATTAATTAATTATAAGAAGTAGCAACATAATTAAACCTCTTAATTTATTATTTTATTGTATTGGATTCCCTTCCTCAAATTGATGAATTCCTTTGTGCATGCCTAAAGCTAGTTATAAATTAATTAGTCCTATAATATATATATATATATATATATAGTAGAACAAATTTAGAAATGTTGTAGATAAAGATTTTTTTTCATAAAGGGACAATCATAATACTTTTTTCAATCATCAATTAATTAATTAATGATATAAGAAAGATTAGAAATAGTTGGAAGAAGACATTGATGTGAATTGAATATGTGCAAAAGAAAGATTAGAAATAGTTGGAAGAAGACATTGATGTGAATTGAATATGTGCAAAAAAACTTGTTTTTTAAGTGAAAGATTGCAAGATTTTTCCTGTGGAATCATAGAACAATGACACCTTTTACTGGACATGAGTTGAATTGCATGTGTGATTTTGATAGCTGAGAGTAGTTTATTTTAAAAATAAAATTAAAATGAATTGCTTTTTCCATGTTTAATACTCATATTTGCTCCCATAGTTTTCTATATATAAAAATACATATACACCTGCAACTTATAAGTAAAAGATATACAATCAAAATTGTCAAATGAATTACACTTTATAAGTGAAAAATACATATAATACTCATACTTTTTCTTCTTTTTCTCCTCTATTTTCTGATCGGCCGGCTGCATGCGCCGTTGTCGGCCACGTCGAGTTGGCAGCCGGCTTGGTCCGCTCACTCTCCTCCTTTCTCTTCCTCTCGTTGTCAGCGGCCTCTTCTCATCCTCCTCCCTTTCCTTTTCTCTCTCCATTTCCTCCCCTCTCCTCCACCATTTTCTCATCTGGCCAGCCACCCCCGCCAGTCAGTCAATTCATCCTCCCCTCAGCCACCTCTCTCTTCCCCTACCTTCAACCTTTATTTTCTCTCTCCTCTCTTTTTCTCTCTCGTCTTGTCTTGTCTCGTCTCGTCTCATCTCCATATTCATTTCTTTTTTTCTAACTCATTTGACAAAGTCAAATTTATCCTCATTAACAGACAAAATAGGACAAAATAAACCTTGATTTTTGAAAAATACCCTATGCTCAAAAATAATAATAGTAGATGCATATATATATATATATATAACATTTTAAAACTAGATGTGTTATATCCTTCAAATATTTAGATAAATAAAAAAGATTATGAAAAAATAAATCGATTTATATCGAAGACAAACGTATATTTTTCATATTTAACATTCAATATCAGAGTCCAATCAATGTTATAGATCTTATTGTATATGAGTAAAAAAAAAAGAATATTTTCAAACATTTTTCTAAAAAAAAAGGGTTTATTTTAAAACTTTTATAATTCCAACTATTATACTATGATACAAACTTTAATCAAAACTCAAAGGATCAAAGAGGGTATAAGAAATTAAAGAACATAGAGGACCCTCTTCACATGAATTCACGTGTCATAGTTAAAAACCCTAATAAAAAATTACTCAAAAGTTTAACAACTTGGATACAACATAATTCTAACGCTAAAGTCACAACATCAATTGGACCCCATTTTTGTTCCTTTGAGTGGACCCTCTTTTCAATTACCTTTTTTTTTTTAAAAAGAAAAAATTTAATTAATTAACATAATCAAAGAACCAATTAAAACAAATATATTCTCTTTTTGTTCCATTTGCCTTTCCAAATGATGGCACCCTACCATTTGCTGTTTTCTACGTTGTAGATTGGATTGATTTGATAATGCATTGAAAATTTTTAAGGTATTAAAGTTTAAATTTTCAGTAATTTAATTTTTTTGGTGTCTGATAATCTATATTGAAAATTATTTTTTCAATAAAAAAATATTAAATAAAATAAATAGATAAAAAATTACTTATCATTTAAGGTAGAATACGTACAAACAATTTTATTTTATTTTTATTTTATTTTACTATATTATTCCGCTAAATAAGTAGGCTTTCTCCTGTGCTTCTTCATTCTCCTCTTTGTTTAGCATAAAAATTTCTCAAAACCTCTCTTCAAATGTTAAACCTTTTTGCAAGTTGATTGAAATCCTAGTTACTCAAAAAAGTAAGATTTTATTTTCTATTTCTTTAATTCTCATTAATTCTTTTTTTTTTCTTGTTCATAAAAGAAAATTATTTTAATTTATTGGGTATTTTTTATTCGAGTATTGTTAATGCTTGATGATTCAATTGGGGATGTTTATTTGGATTTTAAGAATCTGAAAAAAAAAAAAAAAACTTCAGCGTGGAAAGTGTTTTTTTTTTCCTAATGAATTTCATATTATTTTCTTCTTATTTTGGTATAAGGAATCCTAGAATATGACAATTTGAATGTTATTAGTTTTCTTTTTTAAAGTCAATAGAAAGCAAATAAAAGAACAAGAATAAAAATCCGTTAACAACAAATCAAACACCTTGAATTTCATATACTTTTTTTTTTTTTTCAATGTTATTAGTTGTTATTAAATTCTCCACTTCACAACCAGTTTCATATACTTTTCTTTTTTTTCTTTGAATGTTATTAGTTGTTATTAAATTCTCCACTCCACAACCAGTTTTAATAAGCTACTTGATTTTAGATTTTTGTTTAGGGTTTTCTTTCTTTGGTAATTTTTTTTCTACAATTTTTTTATTTTTTTGTATATTTTTAATATTTTGACTTTTTTTTCTTCTTCTTATTTTCCTGATTAATTTATGTTTTTTATGTTATTCAAATTGCCTATAATTGAGCAATGTATTTCTGCAACTAGTTAACAAATTAGTAAGATGTGATCGACTTTTAGTCTTGACAAAAGAACAGCAGCTAATAACAACCTATAAACTACATATAAAAAAATTCTCCTAATGGGTTTAAGTTCAACATGTGTCAAGTTCATTTGTTAGACACGTGTCGCAAGATTTTTTTACATTTTACTTTTCTTTTAGTTTTTTTTTTTTTTTAAGTTTTTTTTTTTTATTTTATTTTTAAATTATGTATTTAAATGGAATGGTCTGTACGTTAATTCATAAATCTATTTAGGATCCATAACCGATCCGTCCGGGAAAAAAATAAAACTTTTTTTATTAATTATTTTAAGTTTTAAGTTTTTTTATTTTATTTTATTTTTAAATGATGTATTTAAAGGGGTTGGTCCTCACGTTGACTCCCGAGTCGATTTAAGATCCGTATTCGACCCGATTGGCAAAAAAATAAAAAAATAAAATTATTTTATTAATTATTTTTACTTTTTTTTAGTATTAATTTTTTTATTTTATTTTTAAATGATATATGTAAAGGGTTTGATTTGTACGTTAACTCGCAGATCGATTTAAGATCCGTACCCGACCCGTTCGAAAAAAAGTTAATAAAATTTTATTTTATTTTATTTATTTTATTTTATTTTATTAATATTAATATTTTTATTTTTATTTTATTTTAAATGATATATTTAAAGGATTAGTCTGCACGTTGACTCGTGGATCTATTTAGGATCCGTACCCAACCAGTTAAAAAAAAGTTAAAAAAAAAATTGCTGCTAATCAATGTGACACATGTGTTAAGCTCCTTCGCTTGACGGTGATTTTTTTTTTTTTAGTTTTAGTTTTAAGTCGATTCAACGAGATTATAAAATACAAATTATAATTTTATTTTGTTATTTTTCATTAATTATTTTTTACCTCTTATAAATAAAAATATACATCATACAATAAGGTATAAATATTTTTAAAAATACATATAAATAACATTTAAAAAAGCATTTATATTATGTAATTTATAAATAAACAATTATCATAAATTTAACTTTCATAATTAACAAATTATAATTATATTAATATTATTACAATTTAAAAATGAAAATTTGAAGTAAATAATTATTATTTAATAAAAAATAATTTATTATTATTAATTAGTTAAAAAATTATAAAAAATTTAAAATAACCCCAGCGAAACGCAGGGCATAATTCTAATACGAGATAATGTTGCTGGAAAAATGGGTAGAAGAGTTTTGCTAGGAAATTCTACTTTAAAAATGCTCCTCAATGGAGATTTTTGTCTGTATTATGTTATTATCAATACTAATGTTTAGCTTCCTATAGTAATATAAATAGTTTTTCACTGAAGTAGACTTGACTATGGGTCGGTCTGAGTTGGCCCGTAAGTCTATTTTATTATTTATAAATATTAAAATAATATTTTTATATTTTATAATTAAATTTAAATAAAAATTAATTTTTTATTGAATTAATAGTTTTTTTTTTATAGAAAATTTTAATCAATTTGATATACTGTATAGTTCAAAGGATATGATAAAATTATACTACAATCATATCAATAGGTGGTAAAAAAAATTGAAATGACTTGTGTTGAATAAACATATCCATAGATCAGATCACCTATAAGATCAAGCAAACTTTTAAGCCCAAGCTCGACTTAGGCTAACTCGGATTTTAAACAAGACCTTGAATTTTATTGAGATCTGACTTGATCCGATCTATAAACACCTTTATCCCAAAACCAACGATCATTTTAAGCATTCCTCTTCACCCCACCTCTCTATTTCTCTTCCAACTCTCTACAAACTTTGGTTAGGTATAAAATAAAAGGAAATCCCTCATAGCAGTTAGAATGGGATAGATGCCAAGGACAATGGGATGGGTCCTAGATGATACTCACTATAATCCTTGTGACCAGCCCATTTGAAATAGTTATTTAGGCCAGATCGATCCAATTGAGATTGGATCTATTAGATCGAGCAAGTAGCTCGACCTTTGAACAAGTCTAACTGCAAGTCGTTTCATACAAATATACCTGAATAATTGTGCACTCATGATACTAATTAACTAGAATCTGGACATCATTATGCATATATAAAGGTGCTTATGCTGTCTTTTTAAAATTTCTTTCACTTTATATGTATGCTTCAATGATGCAATGTTGATTAGTTGCATATTAATCAATTTTGTAGAAATTTGAAATTGGTTGAATTCAAACAATTAATTCAATTAAATGTTTCTTTCACTTTATATGTGTACTTATTGTTGGGAATAACGTGGCAGTACAATAACAAACATTAACCCACAACAAGCACTCGAGAAGAAGAGAAAAAGAGAACACAATATTTTTAACGTGGTTCAGCCCTTCTTTGCCTACATCCACGATCCCATAGGAATAATATACTTCACTAGGAAGAATTCCAACTTGTAACTTTTGTACGGATAAAGCTACAAACTTTCCTTACAAATATTGTAGCTTTTGCACGGATAAAGCTACAAACCTTCCTACAAACAAACTTGACTCACCATCCAAAGAATCCTAATACAACTTCTACTTAAGTGTATAGACTCCCGAATCCTAATACAACTTCTACTTAAGTGTATAGACTCCCTCTCTTAGGGGGTGGTAGGTTGTGTTTCCCCAAAAGCTAAGATTCCTATTTATAGGTGAGCACTCCTCTTGGCTCATCAATACTACTCAATGTGGGATTAGGATTCCCTTTGCTTAACCAATTAGTTACTTGATGTAGGATGAGCACTCCTACTCAATGTAGGACTTGGACTTCTACTCAAACTCAATGTTGGACTTGGACTCAAACTCAACAAATACTCCTTTGAGCAAAGTCTTCCTACTCAATGTTGGACTTGGACCCAAACTCAACAAATTCTCCCTTGAGTCAAAATCCCAATTACCTCTTGGCAGCAACTCTTTTCCCTTGAACCAAAAAACCTTTGGGCAGCAACTCAGCAACTCTCTTACTCTTCTTCCTCGAATAAAAAAGCTTCTTGACAGCAACTATCCTCGCTCGAACCAAAAGCTCTGATACCAGTTGTTGGGAATAACGTGGCAGCCCAATAACAAACATTAACCCACAACAAGCACTCGGGAATAAGAGAAAAAGAAAACACAATATTTTTAACGTGGTTCAGCCCTTCTTGGCCTACATCCACGATCCCATAGGGATAATATACTTCACTAGGAAGAATTCCAACTTGTAACTTTTGCATGGATAAAGCTACAAACCCTCCTTACAAATATTATAGCTTTTGCACGGATAAAGCTACAAGCCTTTCTACAAACAAACTTGACTCACCATCCAAAGAATCCTAATACAACTTCTACTTAAGTGTATAGACTCCCGAATCCTAATACAACTTCTACTTAAGTGTATAGACTCCCTCTCTTAGGGGGTGGTAGGTTGTGTTTCCTCAAAGGCTAAGGTTCCTATTTATAGGTGAGCACTCCTCTTGGCTCATCAATACTACTCAATGTGGGATTAGGATTCCCTTTGCTTAACCAATTAGTTACTTGATGTAGGATGAGCACTCCTACTCAATGTGGGACTTGGACTTCTACTCAAACTCAATGTTGGACTTGGACTCAAACTCAACACTTACGCTGTCCTGTTTTAAGATTTGATAATTTAGTACACGATACGAAAACATGATAAATTTAATAAATACAAAAATAGTGTATAATAAACACGACATGACACGTTTAAATACGATTAGCATAATTAACACGACACATTTAATATACGTATTGTATTCGTATTTAAGATTTTGACAAATTTAATAATTTATGTTATATTTATATTTACACAACTGACATAAAAAAATTACGAAACACGACACATTACACGAATTGCGAGTTGTTTTTTCACATAATTGTTTTTGTTTTGTGCTTTTTTATTGATATGGTGCGAAAATAAATGTAGTCAAACAAAAAAATAAGAGACATAATTTTGGGACATTCAAAATCCAAATAATATAACAATGTTCAAATATTTGTGGGTTATCATCTCAACTGAGCAATTAGCTAGATCTGCTCATGGATTGGGCAATTCATCCGGTCTGGCAGACTCGATCTGTAATAGGCCGGGCCTGAGCAAGTATTTAGTGATACGGGCTGGCTTGATTCAGCTCGGATCGTTGTTCATTGATTAAAAAATAATTTTTTTTATTTAAATTTAATTATAAAAATATATTTTTTTATTTTTTTTTTAATATAAAATGAATTGTAACCTTGGCCGACGGGTCAGTCCGAACCCGCCTAGAACCGAGCCTGTAAAATAAAAAGAAATTCGGGTCACGGTCCCGCCCGACCCGACCCATGACCAAATCTACAATCAGCTAGACATCTTGGAATATTGAAACAATTAAACCCAAACCCTACAATATACTTATTGATGAAAAGGGTTACTGTTATAAAAGAGATAGAAGAAATTAAGCTAAAAGAATTGGATTATATTCTGAATTTATTTAGCTTTTGCAAGTCGAATGGAGTTAAGTGTATATATATATATATATATATATATATATATATATATATATATATATATATATATATATAAGATGAAGTATTCAATTGATAATAATAGAATTATTAAATTTGAATACATAAGATAATAAAAGATTTAAAATTTAATTAACGTTAGATAACACCCTCAACATTTCTCCAACCCTTACCTATAGATCCAATACTAACAATCTAAATAAAGCAGTTAACTAATGGACAAGCTCGCAAGAGACAATAAACTAATAATTAAATTTGAATTCTAATATTATATTAAATATTTAATTTAAATAAAATTAATTGACAATAAGTGAAAAAAAAAAAAAATCAACTTGAACATAATACATGTTTCAAAAAATTTAGGGTTTAACCCAGTTGATTCATGCAATCTTTCTTAAAAGATGACATCCAGCAAATTTAAAATTCAAATCTTAAATTTATCATTTTTTTATTTTCAAATTGCGACCTATTTTATATAAAAAATAATATATGTTTCAAAGTTCAAACTAATTAAACAAACTTTTTAGCATTTTGCAATGTCTTACTCATGCAATTGACCTAAATCATTTGTCAAATAATTAAATCTCACATTTTTCGCATTAAGGCTTTAAAAATTTTCCCTTAATAATGCTAAAGATAATTATTAATTAATCAAAAGGACAGCTCATCTTTAATTTGAATTTGTCAGCAAGCAAATACAGACATGAAGTAGGGCTGCAGAAATGCCGGCTTTAGAAAATTAAATTCATTATAATAATTAGGGAGGCTTGGGAACGTTTGCTTGGAGATTTGTGAATCAACAATAATAGTTTATTTACCCATGTTTCTTTAATTATTAATAAGCAATTTTTTTCTATAATTAAATGGTTTGTTGTTTTCTTTAATTAGTTATTTTCTACATTTTTTTTTAATAATACAAGTTTGTCATCACTAGATGACATTTTGAAGCTAGGGTTTTTGGCTGTTTTCTGTTTGTAAATACATTGACTAAAGAACTTTTCTTTTATATATATATATATATATATATATATATATATATATATATATATATATATATGTAATCAGCAAATAAGAAACTTAACAAAGATGATTTATTGAAACTCAGAAACCTCTCTTCTTTTTTTTTTTTTTTAAATTGATAGTCCTATTTTAGGTTGCATAGAAATTTCAACCTTGAAAACTTCCTTTGATCATCAAGTAATTAATTGATTTATTTGTAGTAAACTTTTTTTTTTTTTTCATTTTTCTAAGTCTAAAAGGAAAACTTTATTATTTACCTTTGAGCAGTTTCTTAATCCGATTTGTGGAGTTACAAAATTTCATTATCACTGTATCAAAGACAAACTCTTAATTTATTTATTAGTAATAAACTTTCTTTTTTTCATTTTTCCAAGTCTAAAAGTAGGGCTGTAAACGAACAGAGCGTTCGACGAACCGTTCGTGAACCGTTCGATTTATGTTCGTTTATGTTCGTTTATTAAGTTAAATAAACGATTATGAACACAATTTTAATGTTCGTTTATTAAACGAACCGAGTTCGAACAGATGTGTGTTCGGTTCGTTTATGTTCACGAACAAGCTCGTTTATGGTTCGTTTCAAGCTCGTTTATCAGTTTGTTTAAAGCTCGTTTATGTTCGTTTATTGTTAGTTTATAATATAATATAATATAATTATTATTATTATTATTTGTATTTTATTTATAATATAATTAATATTATTTAATAACTTTAATTTAATAATTTAATAATAAATTTAATTTAATTATGTTTGTATTTTATTATTTTATATTTAATAATAATATAAAATTGACTTGTTTTATATTTGTTTGTTTATTTATTGTTCATGAACATTTTTTTTTATTGTTCGCGAACATGTTCAATTATATGTTCATGAACATGTTCATTTAATGTTCACGAACTTGTTCGTGAACATTAAATGAACTTGTTCGTGAACATTAAATGAACGAACACGAACACACTCAATTTTAAACGAACAGAGCTTGAACACAATTTGCAAATCCTTAACGAACACGAACCGAACATGAACAAGCTCAAAAATAAATAAACGAACACGAACAAAAGCTTGTTCGTTCAAGCTCGGTTCATTTACAGCCCTATCTAAAAGGTAGACTTTACAATCTACCCTTGAGGAATAGGCTTGACTATGAATTTTAAAAGGAAGACTTTAGTATCTACAAGCATAAAAATGGAAAAGGATAACATGAAAAATTTGTTAATTTAAAATTAAGTTATAAAGTAAGAAAATGATTATAAATTTTAATTATTGGATTAATAAATTTTTCATCTTTATCTCTTTTCATCCTTCGTAGGAAGCAAAACTTTAGAGCTTGAGAGTTGGGATTTTGGCCCCCTTTCTACCAAACAATAAAAAAAATAAAAAAAAAAGGAATTTGTTAAGCCTTCAAGGGGTGTTTTTAATTGCTTCCTTCAAACATTTATTTGGATTTAACCCAAAAAATTCTAATACATGGAATAATTATATCTGCTATCAGTACTACAGTGTTAATGAAAATTGTCTTAATTTCGATACATATAGAATAAAAAAATAATTATTATCCAATATATTATCAAGCGGAGTTTTTCAACTCTTTAAATTGATTTAAAAAATTGATATATGTCTATTTAAGATATATTTTTAAAATAATAATAATTTATTTATTTAATTAGTAAATGTACATGTAACAATCATATAAACAGCTGGTGGAGTTAATAAAAAAGAAAAAGAAGAGATCAAACATTATTTATGCTTTTCTTCTACGCATAGCATAGGTATTATTCCCAATAAAATATTCGGTTTGGGGTTTATTTAGGCTCTGTTTGGATTCAAACAAAATCATGGTGAAGCATGACTGGACAATTTTTTACTTCAATCGTGTCATTTGATTAATTTGGAAAGCATATGCAATTGTGCTGCCCTTTTTTCTTCACTCAAACTTGAAACTCCGGTGGAAAAAAGCCCCCCCCAGTGGGAGGATTAGAGGGCCTTTTATTATTATAACCTTTTAAAGCTTCAAACCCCATTACTAATAAATAATAAATTTTATTACATATAATAAACTAATAAATATATAAATTTAATTATTGTATGATAATTTAATAAATATATAAGTTTTATTATTATATAATTAATATGGATTGATTAAAAATAAATAATTACATGAATAATAAAAAATAAACACAAAGATATTATTTGATATATTTCTATCATTTTTATTAATTTTCAATTATTTATTAATAAAATTATTATTTGACATAAATATATTTTTAATTTCATAAATATCAAATAATTTAAATTTTTTATTATATATATATATGTACATTTTAATCTAATCTTCTTAATAATCATTTTATCTTCTCACTATAATTTACTTTACCGACTTTAATTTCACTACTATAGTAACTAATTTTATCGTATCAAAATCAATTTCACTATTTATCCAAATAAAACCTAGATTAAATTCAGACAACCAAAAGATCCAAAACTGATCAATGGTCCATTGTTGAAGTTGATCATGGAAACAGGCCTTCTTACTTATCGTGCTTGGTGGGGGTTTAGCAAGAAACGACCAAGCCCAATTGAGCAATGAAAAATAACTAAAGATCTGCACATCTGGGCCAGAAAATATTTTTAATTTGAATTTTCTTTTCAAATTCTTGCTCTCTTTTCCTATTAATGCTAGATTAGCATTTGGATTCTCAAAAAATCATTTGAGTTACTTCAAGTTTGTATCTTTAAATACTTTTAATTCAAATTAGAATAATAAACAAGTAAATTGCTCCTAAAGCCGGTCGGCATTGTGCAAAAGACGGCTTTTAAATCATGTACGGGGTTTATCAAAGTTATCAAAACGGTATCGATAAATGTATTATTTTTCTTTTGATATTGATATGTATCTATATGGTTGTGTTTCAGCATACTATTTTGAATTTGCTGAAAGTTTTTAAATATTTTTCATATATATATATATATATAAATATATTTATAAAGCTCATTTCTAAGTTTTCTAATAGAATATATATTATATACATGTATAAATACATCTCAATTATATACATATATATGTTTATATGCAAATATAAAATTTTAAAATTTTAAAATCTAAATTTTTTAATCATAAATAAAATAAATAAATATTAAAATATTAAAAAATATATAATAAATTATTATTAATTAGATTCAATAGCCCAATTTAATAAATATTTTTTTTTGAATGCAATTATGAACAAGTACAAATTATTATGACTAAAAAATATTAGAAATTGGTTAAAAAAATTAAGTTAAAAAAATTAAAATCTTGTACCAACTGGCATGAATCAGTACATATTGGTATAAGCTGGTACGAATTGATACAGATCGGTACAGACTGAAATAAAAACCAAAACAGTATGATGTTGGTACCGTTTCGTTTTATCTCTCATCTCTACAGTAATTGTCTTTGGCAAAAAGCCAATCTCTCACTGTCATGTGATTTTATTATCAATCATTGGGCTTAAACATGCCCTTAGCCCCTTAGGCTTCAAACATGCCTTCAAATTGGAACCTTGGAAATTCCTTTCAATGAGATATTTTATGATTTTGTACATAGTTTTCTTACTTTTTGTAAGATTACTTCGAATATTTCAATGGTTGAACATTAAAAATTTTCAATCTACAAATTCATATTCAAATTTCTCAATAGACCTGTTAATGGGTTGGGTCAAATCAAGTCAAGTTCAGATAGTAAAAAATTTACTTATTCAAAGTTCAGCTTGATCCGTCAAGCACGAAAAACTCGTTTCATTATTTAAAATATTAAAAAAATTAATTTTATATTAATATATTATTTTTATAATTAAATTTAAAAAAATAATTTTTATTGATTAAATAGTAATTCGAGCCGCTTTAAATTTAAAATATTTTATCTCAGATCCTATCCAATTCAGACCAAATTCATCAAACCGAACACATAACCTAACCCATAGACAAATTTATTCCTCAAGGAAAAGAAGAGATTTATGAGATAAAAAAGAGTTACACTATGCAGTTTACGACCAAATAAATCTTTATGTATAGAAAATAAAAATAGAAAGCAATGCTACATTTAAGGAATTTATATTTTCTGTAAAATAAATTTATATTTTCTATGGTTCAGATGATCTGATGTAAAATATTTTTTATTATTTGACTGATTTTATGAAAAATCTGCATTTATATAAAAAAAAAAAATCGACCCCTACACTTAAGTGATTGATCCTTTTTTACTTGCTTTATTTTTTATTCTTAGGTATTCCGTAGATAATCAATCTTTTTTGCTTTATTTCAAGAAAAGATCAACCTTTTTGTTTTATTTCAAAAAAAACGTAAAACATTTTCGAAAAAATGATTATTTTTCGTTAACCCAAGATTCATTTTTTATTGATCAATCTATTTTCTCGAAATAAACACTGAAAAATATATAAATTATTTTTCGAAAATTATTTTTCACGAAACAAATTGATGCTTATATATGTTTTTTTTTTCCCCTTTTTGACTTCGGTTAATATGTTTATGTGACATTAATAGTTCAACCATTCTAACCAAATTATAACACTTCTGAAAGAATAATGGGACAAGAGCTGCTTTTAAATTCTGATCTCTTCTAATTAATATTATATTCTAACTTCAATTATGTAATGAGGTTTGTACTTTGTTCTTTTTTATGCGTAGATAGATTAGGCCATAATATAAATAGAAAAATATATCTACCAATGTTATACATGCATGTAGTGTAGATGTATGCATATGATAGATGACAAGATTAGGATAAATATATATGGTGAATGTATTAGGTTAATTACTATGGTGCATTGTATTCTCCTCCCCCTATTGTCCAATATAAGGATCCAAGAAAGAAATATAGAAAAAGCTTGGTGACATAGCTAGTTCCTGAAGAACTAGATTTTGAAAGTTCATGTTTTCTTTGAATCGATTTCTCTTTATTTATTCCTTTTATTATTTATTTATAATACGTTATCAGCAGATCAAGTCTCTAACGGTAGTAAAGTACCTCAAGTTTCCTTTCATTATATTAAGGTAAGAATTTTGCTTTTTCTAACATATTTATTTAAAAATCTAATATATCTTTTTATTTGCAAAAAGTATATATCTTTACATGTTCTATTATGTGATATATGTGAGATAAGTATTTTTTTTATTGTTTAGATTCTTAATATCTACCTGACTCTGAATTTTTTTTTTATTCTCTCTAGTATCTTTACAATGATAAATCTCACGAAACTTGAATTCGTTGCTCTTGATATTTCTGAAAGAAATTATTTGTCATGGGTACTTGATGCTGAGATTCACCTTAATGCTATGAATCTTGGAAATACTATTGAAGAAGAAAATCAAGCATCCCTGCAGGAACGCACAAAAATAATGATTTTCCTTCGACACCATTTACATGAAGAATTGAAAACTGAGTACCTTACTATCAAAGACCCATTAACCTTTTGGAATAACTTAAAAGATAGATATGAACACCAAAAGACGATGATTCTTCCAAAAACTCGATATGAGTAGATACACTTTTGGCTACAAGATTTCAAAACCGTAAGTGAATATAATTCAGCTTTGTTTAAAATTAGCTCTCAATTGAAATTATGTAGAGAGAATATTACTGATGAAGATATGTTGAAAAAAAACATATTCAACTTTTCATGCCTCAAATGTGTTCCTGCAGCAGCAATATCGAGAGTGTAGATTCACAAAATATTCTGACCTAATTTCTTGTTTACTTGTGGCTGAACAAAACAATGAGCTTTTGATGAAAAACCATCAACCTCGTCCTACTGGCTCAACACCATTCTCTGAAGTGAATGTGGCATTTTCTCAAGGTCGTGGACAAGGCCGTGATGGTAAAAGGGGACGCGGTAGAAAAAATTATTGGACCTGTGATAATTATCATTCAAGTCCTGAAATCAAAGGTGCTAAATGGAATCAAAAGAAGTGGGTCAAAAATGAAAAAAAATCTTGAAAAGAGTAATAAAGTGCAAAACAATGACAATATTTGATATAGGTGTGGAACTAAAGGTCATTGGTCTCGAATATGTAGCACTCCAAAACATCTAGTTGATCTTTACAAAGCATCATTAAAAGAGAAAGGAAAAAATGTTGAAGTAAATTTATATGAACTTGTTGATCCTACTTATGATAATGAATCTTCTTTAAAAGTTGATTTTGATGTTTTTGATTTTTTCGAAGACCCTAATGGCAAAATTGATCATTTGATTGGGGATGAAAATATCTAGGAATGAGATATACTTATGTTTATGTTTATGTTATTTTAGGGATTAACATATGTAAATTTTACTTATAATATGAATTATAATGTCTTGCATATTTTATTTTATCTCTTTCCAATTCCTAAAGACATATTTTTTGTTTTTAATAGATAATGCAATATAAACTTGATATCATGGAGGATGACATTTGTTTAGTAGATAGTGGTACAACTTACACAATTCTTCGTGATAAAAAATATTTCTTGCAATTAACATTAGCTGAAATTAATGTTAATACAATATCTGGTTCTGCAAATGTATTTGATGGCTCTGGAAGAGTCCACATTATGTTCCCAAATGGAATGAAATTATATATTGATGATGCGTTATGTTCTAGTAGATCCTGAAAAAATCTACTAAGTTTCAAAAATATACATTGCAATGGGTATCATGTTGAAACAAAAAATGAAGGAGATGTGGAATATCTTTATGTTACCTCTACAGTTTCGAACCAGAAGTTCATATTAGAGAAACTTTCGACTTTCTCATCTGGCTTATGTTTCACAAAAATAAGGATGGTTGAATCAAATTTTATGCACCGAAAATGCTCAGATCCTAAAACTTTTATACTTTGGCATGATCGTCTTGGTCATCCAGGTTCAACCATGATGTGACGTATCATTGAAAATACACATGGCCACCCATTAAAGGATCATAAAATCTTTTTGCCTGATGATTATTTTTGTTCTTCTTGTGCTCAAGGTAAATTAATTGTTAGACCTTCTTCATCTAAATTATCTTCTGAGTCTCCTACTTTTCTACAAAGAATACAAGAAGATATTTGTGGTCCAATTCATCCATCTTGCGGACCATTCCGGTATTTCATGGTTTTAGTTGATGCATCCACACGATGGTCACATGTTTGTTTTGTTTCAACTTGTAATACTGCTTTTGCTAAATTTCTTGCTCAAATTATAAAGTTAAGATCAAGTTTTCATGACCATTCTATTCAGACAGTTCGTTTAGATAATGCAGGTGAGTTTACTTCAAAAGATTTTATGATTATTGCATGTCTATTGGAATTAATGTTGAACATTCCATTGCACATGTTCATACTCAAAATGGTTTAGCAGAATCTTTCCTTAAACGTTCACAATTGATTGCTAGATCTATGCTTATGAGATCAAAACTTCCTATATCTGCTTGGGGACATGCTATAGTACATGTTGCGTCTTTAGTTCGTACCCAACCATCTGCATATTACAAATTTTCACCTTTACAACTTGTGTTTGGTCAACAACCAAATATCTCTCATCTTAGAGTTTTTTGTTGTGCTGTACATGTCCCTATTGCACCCACTCAACGAACTAAGATGGGCTCCCAACGACGTCTTGAAATTTGTGTTGGTTTTGACTCTCCATCTCTTAGTAGATATCTTGAACCTTTAACGGGTGATCTTTTTATAGCAAGATTTTTAGATTGTCAATTTGATGAATCAACTTTCCCATCATTAGGGGAAGAAAAAGGTAAAGAATCTAAGGCACAAGAAATTTGTTGGTTTACACCAACATTGTCTAATCTTGATACACGCACAAATCAATGTGAACTTGAAGTTCAAAGAATAATTCATTTGCATAATGCTGCAAATCAATTGCCATATATTTTTACAGACACCCAAAAGGTCACTAAATCTCATGTATCGACTGCAAATATTCTTGCACGTTTAATTGTCCCTGCATGACATTCTATGGGTATGGTAGCCAATGAGTCTAAAGTACGCCAGAAGCGTGGTAGACATTTTGGTGCAAAGGATTTTGTTCCTCAAAAGAAAAAAGAAATGAAATCACTTCAAAATGATACTCCAGAAGAGGTCAAAAATAATCTAGATCAACAACCTCATATTTCTAGACAAACAACCCCAGAAGTGGTTCCGATACCGAAAAATTATGAGATCTCATCAAAATTTGGAAATATGTTGGGAAGAAATGAAGTTGTTGTTGATAATGTGTTTGCATATACAATTGCTTCTAATATTGTCAACGATAATGAGGCTGAACCTCAAACTGTAGAAGAATGTCGACATAAAAATGATTAGCCAAAATGGAAAGAAGCAATAAAGGCCGAGCTTGACTCATTAACCAAACGTAAAGTATTTAGACTAGTAGTACAGACATCTGAAGATGTCAAACCTGTTGGATATAAATGGGTCTTTGTACGTAAAAGAAATGAGTTAAATGAAATTGTGAGCTATAAGGCACGACTTGTAGCACAAGATTTTTCACAAAAACCTAGTATATATTATGAATAGACATATTCTCGTGTTATAGATGCAATTGCTTTTAGATTTTTGATTAATTTGATAGTCTCTAAAGGACTCGACATACGTCTAATGGACGTAGTGACAGCTTACTTATATGGGTTATTGGATAATGACATATACATGAAAATCCTGAAGGATTTAAGATGCCTGAAGCATATAATTCAAAACCTCGGCAAATGTACTATGTTAAACTACAAAGATCCTTATATGGGTTAAAGTAGTCTGGACGTATGTGGTACAATCGTCTAAGTGAATATTTATTGAAAAATGGATATGAAAATAATGTCATTTGTCCTTGTGTTTTCATCAAGAAAATAAATTATGGATTTGCTATAGTCGCAATATATGTTGATGACTTAAACATAGTAGGGACTCCAGAAGAGATCTCTATGACTCCTGACTACCTAAAGAAGGAATTTGAAATGAAAGATTTTGGAAAGACAAAATTGTGTCTTGGATTTCAAGTTGAACATTTGACAAGTGGGATCCTTATTCATCAATCATCTTATACATAAAAGATTTTGAAACAATTTAATATGGATAAATCTTATCCATTAAGCTCTCCAATGGTTGTTCGCTTACTTGATGTAAAAAGAGATCTTTTTCATCTACGAGAAGATGATGAAGAAATTTTTGGTCCTGAAGTACCATATGTTAGTGCAATTGGAGCACTTTTGTATCTGGCAAACTGCACTAGACCAGACATAGCTTTTGTATTCAATTTACTTGCAAGGTTTAGTTCTGCACCAACACGAAGACATTGGAATAGAGTGAAACATTTTTTTTCGTTATCTCCGTGGCACGACTGACATGGGTTTGTTTTACCCAAATGGAGTAAAATCGGAATTAATGGGATATGCTGATGCTAGATATCTTTCTGACCCTCACAAAGCTCGGTCACTGACAGGTTATGTCTTCACATGTGGTGATACTGCTATCTCATGGCGGTCTGTAAAACAAATAATCACCGCTACCTCATCAAGCCATTCAGAAATATTGGTTATTCACGAAGCAAGTCGTGAGTGCATGTGGTTAAGAACTATGATTCAATATATTAGAAGAGCATGTGGATTGTTTGTGGAAAATGACAAGCCAATAATATTGCATGAGGATAATGCAACATGCATTACACAAATCCAAGGTGGCTACATAAAAGATGATAGAACTAAACATATTTCACCAAAATTCTTTTACACACATGAACTCTTGAAGGAAGGAAATGTTGATATTTGCAAAATTTGCTCAAGTGACAATCCAACAGATTTATTCACAAAGGCATTGCCAACTTCAATTTTCAAGAAGCACGTACATAACATTGGAATGCGCCAACTTAAGGATATTAAATAATTTGTTTCTTTTTTTAGGGGAAGTAAGTTTCCTATGAATATTGTACTCTTTTTCTTTCGCTAAGTTTTTTCCCACTGGTTTTTTTTAGCAAAGTTATAACGAGGCATATTCATAGTGAATAGTCATCCAAGAGAAAGTGTTATACATGCATGTAGTGTAGATGAATGCATGTGGTGGATGACTAGATTAGGATAAATGTATATAGAGAATGTATTTAGGTTACTTACTATGTACATAATTATTATAGTGCATTATATTTTCCTCCCCCTATTGTCCTATATAAGGATCAGTTTACATCCAAGAAAGAAATATAGAAAAAGCTCAGTGACATAACTAATTCCTGAAGAACTAGATTTTGAAAGTTCATATTTCTTTTGTCTCGATTTCTCTTTATTTATTCCTTTTATTATTTATTTATAATAACAAAAACAATAAAGAATGGTTGATTTTAAAAGGAAGACTTTACTATCTACAAACACAAAAACGAAAAAGGTGAACGATGAAAAATTTATTAATTTAATAATTAAGTTACAAAGTAAAAATATATATATATATATATATATATTATGAACTTTAATCATTAAATTAATAAGTTTTCATCCTTACCTCGTTTCATCCGAAGCAAAGCTTTAGAGCTTGAGAATTGGGATTTTGGCCCCCTTTCTACCAAACAATAAAATAAAAAAAATTAAAAAGGAATTTGTTAACCTTCAAGGGATGTTTTTAATTGCTTCCTTCAAACATTTATTTGGATTTAACCCAAAAAAATTCTAATACATGGAATAATTATATCTGCTAAAGTGTTACTGAAAATTGTCTTAATTTCGATAGATATAGAATAAAGAAATAATTATTATCCAATATATTATCAGCGGAGTTTTTCAACTCTTTAAACTGATTTAAAAAATTAATATATGTCTATTTAAAATATATATTTTTTAAAATAATAAATTATTTATTTAATTAGTAAATGTACATGTAACAATCAAATAAACAGTTGGAGGAGTTAATAAAAAGAAAAAGAAGAGATTAAACATTATTTATGCTTTTCTTTTAGGCATATCATAGGTATTATTGATTATTCCCTGTAAAAATATTCGGTTTGAGGTTTATTTAGTTCCATTTAGATTCAAACAAGAGCCATGTTGAGGCATGATTGAGGCAATTATTTTCTTCAATCGTGTCACTTAATTCATTTGGGAAGCAGGAGTAACTTTTTTTCCACTTAAACTTGAAGCTCCAGTGAAAAAAAAATCTTTAGATGAGAGAATTGGAGGGTCTTTTACTATGCTAACCTTTTAAAGCTTCAAGTTTCATTGCAGTTGATTTTTTTATTATTATATAATAAATATAAAATAAAATTTATTATTATATAATAAATTACTAAATATATAAATTTTATTATTGTATGATAATTTAATAAATATATAAATTTTATTATTATATAATTAATATGGATTAATTGAAAATAAATAATTACATAAAAAATAAAAAATAAATATAGAAATATTATTTGTTATATTTCTATCATTGTTATTAATAAAATTATTATTTAACATAAATGTAATTTTAATCATTTTTAATTATTTATTAATTTCATAAATATCAAATAATCTAAATTTTCAATATATATATATATATTTATACATATTTTGATCTAACGTCTCGTTTAGCATTGCTTCTGGCACAGCTTTTGAGGTCAAAAGCTGCTTTTCACCGCAAACGCAATGCTAAACAGATAAAAAAAATTAGCTTCTGCTGTTGAAACCATAGTTTGAAAAGCCAAACCAAAAAGCCAAAAAATATAGCTTTTGGGCTTTAAAAGCTGGCTTTTGGATAAAATGACTTTATTATCCTCACATCTCTACACTTTTATTATTTTAAACATATCTTTTTTTGACATTTCAATTTCCAACAACACTTTTTCACAGCAATGCTAAACACTTAAACGTTTTTAAACCACACTTTTTCACCACACTTTATAAACACACTTTTTTCAACTCGAGCTTTTTCCAACCTAAGCTTTTTCCAACAGTAATGCTAAACTAGCCCTAATATCCTAATGGTTATTTTTTTTCCTCACTATAGTTCACATCACCATCATCTCAGCTTTTACATCCAAACACATATCCCACCACTAATTTTTATCTTACTGTTACAGTAACTAATATCATAGCTACCGTTATTTTCAATCTCACTGTTCATCCAAATAGATCCTTAATAGTTTAAATTCGGACCAGCAACCAAAAGGTCCAAAACTGATCAGTGGTCCATTGTTGAAGTTGATCATGGAAACAGGCCTTCTTCCTTATCGTTCTTGGTAGGGGTTTAGAAAGAAACGACCAAGCCCAATTGAGCAATGAGAAACAACTAATGATCTGCAAATCTGGGCCAGAAAATATTTTTAACTTGAATTTTCTTCTCAAATTCTTGCTCTCTTTTCCTATTAATGCTAGATTATCATTTGGAAAATCATTTGAATTAAACTTTAAGTTTGTATCTTTAAATACTTTTAGTTCAAATTAGAATAATAAACAAGTAAATTGCTCCTAAAGCCGGTCGACATTGTGCGAAAGACAAGTTTTAAATCATGTCCTCTCTTACGGGATTTATACATACTCGTATCAGATACTCTACCCAAATTCATGTAACATAGATTATGTCTAATTTGATTGTGTTAGACAATCCAATTTGTTAAAAAAAAAAAAAAATAGTTGCTGGCCCAACAAATGAATACGAATTGAGCCCGACCCATGAACCATAAAAGTCTTCTTCTGGGGAATGAACCCAGCTCCATAATTTATTTTTTTGCTAAATAATGTATACAACGTCCATAATTTTACACATAATTCCTCTAAAAAATTGCATAGCGCAATCAAATCTACAAAGGTGTTGTAAAAAGTATACAGAAAATGTTGCTAAAAACTGTTGTTAGAAATGTGCATCCCTATCTCAAAATTTGTTATAATGAGGCATAAAAATGGCTAAAATAATAAAAAAGTTCTTAAACTTTATCATTTTTTTAGAGATAAACTCTTATACTTTTATTACACCTAAATAAACCCTTTACGTTTAATTTGTATTCAACTAAGCCCTTAACCTTTAACATGTACCCAAATAAGTCCCTAACCTTTAATTTATACTTAAATAAACCCTTAACATAAATTATACCTGCTTATGAGCCAGGTCGTGGGCCAGATTTTTTTTCTACCTTTTCTAGGACCGGCCTGAATCACTATTCAAAAAATAATAAAAAATTATTTTATATTAATTTTTATAATTTAATTTAAATAAAAATTAAAATTTTAATGCATGAACAATGATCTGGACCGGGCCCGGTAGACTCGGATTACCAAAAATCATACCCAGTCCTGGTCTAATACGGGCCAGGCCTACCGAGTCGGGCAGCAGGTCTAACATAAATCAACATTTCATTTGAAATAAGAGCTTTTTTAGGTGCAAATCAAAGGATAAGAGCTTATTTAGATACAATAAAAGTGGGCTAAATAATAAATTAAAAAAAAAAAAAAGCCCTTGAACTTTACCACTTTATTTAGATAAGCACCTTTACTTTTATTACACCAAACTAAGCCTTTAACCTTTAATTTGTACCCAACTAAGCTCTTAACCTTTAACATGTACCCAAATAAGTCCCTAACCTTTAATTTATACCTAAATAAACCTTTTATATAAATTAGACCTGCTCATGGGCCAGGCCGCGGGCCTGATTTTTTTTCTACCTTACCCAGATATGGCCTGAATCACTATTCAAAAAATAATAAAAAATTTAAAAAATTATTTTTATAATTTAATTTAAATAAAAATTTTAATTTTTTAATGCATGAACAGTGCTCTGGGTCAGGCCGTGCAGACCTAGATTATCAAAAATGATACCCAATCCTGGTCCAATACGGGTGGGGCCCGGCGGGCTGCCCGGTCCAGGAGCAGATCTAACATAAATCAATCTTTCATTTGAAAAAAGGGCTTATTTAGGTGCAAATCAAAGGATAAGAGCTTATTTAGATACAATAAAAGTATAAGGGCTTATTTAAGAAAAGTGTCATAGTTTAGGGGCTTTTTTAGTATTTTAGCCCATAAAAAAAAACCTAAAAACAGAAATAATTTTAGGGTTTGTTTGTTTCTTAATGATTTTAAGAAAATTGACTTATTTTTCAAAAAAAAAATTATATTTTCTATTATTCATATGATTCTATGTAAAATATTTTTCATTATTTGATTTTTTTTTTTTTGAAAAATTTGCTTTCATATAAAAAGATCGATCCTTACACTTAAGGGATCGATCCCTTTTTGCTTTGCTTTAATTTTTATTCTTAGATAATCTATCCTTATACATAGGTAATCAATCATTTTTTATTTTGTTTCAAGAAGGGATTTATCTTTTTTGCTTTACTTTAGAAAAAAGTAAGATATTTTTTAAAAAATAAGTTAATTTTTCGTTGTCCCAAAATGGCTTCCACCTAGGATGGGTGAAATCAATGTGAATTTTGATGGAGCAGTCAATCAAAACAACAACTCAGGTAGGGTAGGAATTGTGATTCAGGATGGAAATGGAGAAGGATTGGCAGCTTGTGCTTGTAATATATCTGGTGCAAATAATGATTTATTGATAGAAGCATATGCTGCAGTAAAGGCATTGCAGTTTGCCTATGAACTTGGTTTTCTGCAAATAATTTCGGAAGGTGATGCATTGGGTATAATTAATCAACTTCAGATGGTGGATGTGGATTTATCAATCATTGGTCCGATTATGGATGAAGCAAAGATAAAAAATGCAACTGTTTTGATCCTGTATCCCAAGACATACTTTGAGAACTAGAAATGAAGCTTCCCATTTGTTAGCTAAATATGGTACAGAGATTCAAAATGATGTAGTCTGGATTGAGGAATGTCCTGATATGATAGCCACTGTCATACAAAATGAATGTAATTTTGAGTAATGATGAATGAATGAAATTCCTTTTAAAAAAAAAAAATTGACTTTTCTTAACCAATCTTAAGTAATCGATCCTTATACATAAGTAATCAATTATTTTTCGTGAAACAAATGGGTGCTTATATAAGGTTTTTTTTTTTTTTTTTCTTTTTGACTTCTGTTAATAAGTTTATGTGACATTAATAGCTCAACCATTCTAACCAAATTATAACACTTTTGAAAGAGTAATGAAGAAAAGCTGTGGGCAAATTATTACCATCTCATTCTCATGTTTAAACTAAAACTTTTCAATTATCATGGCTGAATCATAGTTAAATTTTAAAAACTAGTCATTTTTTGCTATTTTTTTTTTGTTGTAAACATGGCCCCTAGATCCTAGCCATGATGTTCGGTAATTAATAATTAATTAAAGTTATTAATTAATTAAGCCCACATGTAAACAGCAAAGTCCAACTTTTCTCAATTAAGCAAAACTAATTTAATTTGTGGTATTAAAAAAAATCTTAAAAGTTAATCCCATTGGGACAAGAGCTGCTTTTAAATTCTGATATCTTCTGATTAATATTAAATTCTAACTTCAATTATGTAATGAGGTTTGTACTTTGTTCTTTACTATGCTTAGATAGATTAGGCCATAATATAAATAGAAAAATACATCTACAAAAACAATAAAGAATTCAATAATAAGTTCTAAAACTTCCTAATTAGAAAGTCCTGCCAAAGTGACAATCCTTTATCCAAAAGTCAAAACCCAATGCAAATTTTAATTTTTTATAAAAAATTTCTACTGTTTTTACTTAAAAAAATTGATTCAATTGGTAAAGTATTAGTGATGAGTTTTTTTTTTTCTTGTCAACTTGAATGCCGATGCTCATGCTTTATTTGTAAAAGTCTCTATTTTTTGGTTATAAAAGCTCAAAGATCAATGAATTAGTCAATTTTTAATTAGTCAAACATCTTTTTTATCTTTCTCGCACTTTTTTTTTAATTTTTTTTATTTGTAATTTATATAATTATTTTGCATTTACAATGAAATTGAATTGCTGAATGTTGACTTATTGTTTGTGTAAAAAATTCCTACTTACTTCATTAATTCGTAGGACGAGATTGAACTTTTGTACTTGAAAAATATTTAAAAAGAATATTTGAAGTAGACGGTTGTTGATAAAGTAATCCTTGATTATAATTTTTAGTACTACATACAAGACAAAATTTGTGATCGGTAATAAAACGCCTCTATGAAAATGAAATCAAAATTCAATTCTTATAAGAAGTATTTCAAAAATAAAATCTTAAATGCATTTAATCGATGTAAAGAAATACGATCTTAAAATTTTGCATAGAAAGACATGCATGGAAAAAATTAAATTAGACAAAATTGTCTTATAAAAAAATATATGCTTTTTTTTTTGTATAAATGAGATCATAATCTAAAAATAAAAAATAAATTGCAGATATTTGAAATCAAATTTAGATTTATTGAATATTTTTTTTAAAGATAAATTTATAAATTAACTGAATTAAGATTCGGATTCAAATTATGCTTTCTTTGGCACATAGCTACCCTATCTTTTTGAGGTATGCCAGACCATTTCTCCTAGATTCACTGCTTCATACAATCAAGTTTCCATGAAAAGAACAAATTAATTGTATTTTTTTAGGGTGGGGGTTGAAGGTGCAGAGCCCCTGGCAGAACCCTTTTCACTAGCTAATAGAAATATCATATTCCAACTTGATATTCTGAGCAATAAATATAAAAGCTTTGGACAAGTTGTGCAATAATTATAGTACTGAGATCCATTATATATGTTCTTTATTTTGACCAGAATCATATGCCTTTGATGTTGCAAGAAGTGATGCTATCAGCTTCATTATCATTAGCCACCTTCCAAGAGACATCCCTCATTGATAATTAAAGGTTAATTTAGTATTGATGTCGAAAAAGTTAAAATATTAAAAATAAAAAAAAAATTAAGAAAAGTTTAGATTTGAAAAAGAATGATTAAAAGTATGATGAAAAAAAATATGATTTAAGAACTTTTAAGTATTTGATATTGTTATGAAAAAGTATTGTAAAAATTTGAAATTTTATAAAAAAAAATATGTTTAAAATAATAAAAATTTAGAAATGTGAAGATAATAAAATTAGTTTATCCAAAAACTAGCTTCCAAATTTCAAAAACTCCACTATTTATTTATTTATTTAGATTGTCAAATTATGATTTTAATTGTAAAAATCAAAATTTTTACCCGTCTAATATTATGTTTGCAGTGAAGCACAATTTTTTACTGTAAAAATTGTGCCAATAATAATGCTAAACCGCCTAAGTTTCTTGTTCTATGATCATAAATTATAGAGGAAGACTACAACTCTGGAGTGGGGCAAGTTTTTTTTTTTTTTCTTTTCTTCAAAACATGATCTGACCCAGCTCTTTAGACAAGGAATCGAACTTGAGTAGATGCATAAAACGCGTATAAGTATCATATGATATTTGACTCTTGTAATTGCGTAAAGTATGGTTTTGAGTAGAGATCTTATTTCGAGTCTTAATAGTTTTTATTGTATAATTAAAATAAAACAATGGGTCGTTATCTTTTCATTAGACAAAGAATTGAACTTAATTAGATGCAAAACTGAAAAAATCGAATCGGAAATCAAACTAATGAGATTTTCGATTACTAATTTAATCAAGGTTAGGTCGATCGATTGGATTGGTCGATTTAATTTTAAAATTTAAATAAGTAATAAATACAATAAATAATTAATAAAAATATGTATTTGGTTTAATAGTATGATCTTTAATATAAAATTAAGAAATTAAAAATTCAAATCTCCTTATTTACAAAAAAAAAAAAAAAATTGAAAAATATTGAAAATCGTTTTTTATCGATTCAACAAATATTTGTTTGAGGTACTATATCGAACCAAATATGCTTTTGATTCTTGATTGAACCGATTCAACCGGTCAAGTGGTCTTTTTAACCATGCCTAGATGCATAAAACGCTTTATAAGTTTCATATGATATTTACTTGTGTAATTACGTAAAGTATGATTCCAAGAAGAGATCTTATATCGAGTCTTAATAGTTCTCTATTGTATCTTTAAAATAATACAACGGGTCGCTATCTTGTTCTAAATTAGTGTTAATTTGTCAATTTGAAGAACAAGAAATGCCCCTCACATCAAAAAACAATAATAATAAAAAAAAAATCTAACGTTTGAAGAATGAGAAATTAACTAGCAACCATTTTGGATAGGAAACTAAAATTACGAGATAGGGGGAGAACTTACATGCCTTAGGTTACAATAATCAAGTTCAATGTTTGAAATGCTGCAATTAGACCTGTTTAAAAGTCGGATAATTCGTCCAGTCCGATAGATCCGATTTATATTGGGTCGGACTTGAGTAAAGTATTTTTTTTATTCGGTCCGGCTCGAATCACTGTTCAAATAATAAAAAATTATTTTTTATTTAAATTTAATTATAAAAATATATAAAAATTATTTTTTGAATTTATTATTATAATTTCAATAGTAAAACCGGATCGATAAACCGACTCGAACCCATCCAAAATAGACTTAAATAAGAAAAATAAAAAATTTTCAAATCACGATTTGACACGACCCATGAACAAGTCTACATGCGACCATTGTTTACCTAATTGGATTGAGCCGCCACCCTTAATACTTAATTCCAAGAAACTGCTGTAGTAGAAGTTGTTGTTGGGGGTCAAAAGCGACGACCAGCAAACGGGGAAGAGTTTTTGTAGGGAAATGGTCAATATTGCAAAGGTCAAGTCCCGTCCAAATAAAATAATCATAGCCCCATAGAAATTTTCTATGGCATAGACCAAATTCATCCTGCGTGTCAGATATTTATTTTTTTATATTATAATAGATCGAGTTAGATCAAGATCAATTAGTCATTAATTTTTTACCTAAAACTCGATTCAATTTGTCGATTTAAAATTTTATTTTACTAAATAAAATATTTTTTATTAATTAAATAATAATTCAAATCGAATTCAATTTTTTTATTTAAAATTTTATTTTACTAAATAAAATAATTTTTTATTAATTAAATAATAATTCGGATCAAATCAAACCGATCCTAATCTTAAAAATCATCTTAAAGACTTCACCGTGTCTAATTATGCTATGTGTATATAATTTTCCAACATGAAGGGTCGGGGTTTTTGGGATAAGATAGTGGTCCACGTGGCATGATATTATTGAAATTTTTTTGAAAAAAATAAGTCTATTAAAAGTTTAAACGAAATGCTCGCAAATTATTCAAATTCGATTTGAAAAAAATTTGAATTTAACTTGATCATTGAGCTCAACTCGAACTCAAACAACTCGAACTATCGAACAAGTCGAATTCGAATATCCTAATACTTTACTCAAGTAGCTTGCGAGCCTAATCAAAATTTTTTATTTTTAATATATATATATCTTTATTTTTAATTAGTATTGAAAAATATCAATTTGAACTCAAGTTGAAACACAAATAATCAAATTTGAAGTTGAAGTTGAGCATGAAAATCAAACTCATTTTTTACTAGATAAACGATCCTAATCGAACGAACTCGAATAGTTCAATTTTATCTCGAATCAAACTCGAACCGAGTTTCAAATCGAGCTCGAGTTTTTGATTACTTGAACTCGACTCAACTCAATTACATCCTAATGCGTATTGAGGTTCATGCATGATTTGGAAAGCAAAGAAACAACAGCAAAAGCTAGAGCTAAATTGACTCATACTCTTCCCATCATTTCCTTTTCCCACTTTCTCAACGCATTTGCAAAGGCACATGAATTCATATCTTGTGAATTAAGTTTTGTCTGCAATATGCGTAATGTGAAAGGCAAATGACATATAGGAAATCATAAACTTATATTATTCGGATTTGAAGATGAGTATCGAATACAGGTATGTATCCGACATGAATATACTTAAATTTTTTAAAAAAATTTCATATATTTGAAAGATCATATCTCATTCCCATGTTCTAATATGTGTTGGACACGAATACTTTAAAATATATATATATAAAATCGACCATAACTGATAAGTATTTTCACATGTTCGATCATTCCATCGTGATTCGCATGCTTTTTATTACACTACATTTTTCTTCAACACTAATACACAAGGGGAGAAAAGAAAGGAGAATATGAACTTGCTGCGCATGTAATATATATATACTCTTATATATATCCCTTCGGAATTTCAAGCTTTAACTATTTACGAAGATTATAATTCTTCCAACAATGTCAACTTTGTCACGGCGAGTAGCAGTTTTATTTAAGATCAAAGAGGGAATAGCACAAAACATTGTTAATCAAAACTAGACTTGTTAGCCTACACTACATTGCAAATAGACATCCATCATGTCACTACCAGAAATTTCAATTGCAACAAAAGGCAGAACTAGCAGGAAACAGAGCAGGCTGATGAACTTTCTATTAACTATAAATTTCGCAAAATTTTCACCTAGTGAGATTTTAAATTGTCTGTGAACTATTTATTTTCAAACAGCACGTGATGAACAGTTTTACAATTGCCAATTTGCATCTATACTAGAGAACTTTTTAGCTATGTTGCTCCGACTCTTCATTTTTTCTTAAAGTACTCATGTCCGACACTCATGTCCGACGCATATCCGAACATGAGTATAGAGGTATGACCCTCCAAAGACCCTCCAAATACATGTAAATCTTGAAAAATTTTGAAGATACCTGTGTCCGACACTCACACCCAAGTCCGAGTAACATAACTTTTCAGTACGTTCCCGAATGCTGTACCAACTGAATTAAGACCTGCAATAACTTATTCTAGCTAGTTTTGCACAGTGCATGTAATCTATTTTATTAGAATGATGGTGTTGAAGAGAATTCTAGTAAACTACTGATTACATCTGAAGCTATCTATGCAAATGCATGCACAAGAGCTTTAGCACATTAAGTGGGGCAAAAGGTAAAGGAGCTTACTTTGCATACCATTTTGACTGAATGTTGCGTGTAACATCTCTATGTAGGAAAGCAAGGTGGGGAATTGAAGGGCCAAAGATGTTATCTTACTCTATCCCAAATTCCCCATATTGATTTGAAAGATTCAAGGCAGCCTGAGTTCTGCAACTTAAAGCATGAGTCATCACGGAACTTTGTTTGCCTGCATCAGGACTTTCCGGAGCTCAATGGCTATTTCTTGTAATAACACTGGTTTTCGAATAACTCCATTCATACCAATCTGCAAACATTTTTCCCATATATCTTCTTCGGCACTACCAGTCATGGCAACAATCAATGGCCAACTACTACTTCGGAACTTCCGAATTCTCATTGCAACTTCAAATCCATCCAACTCGGGCATCTGAAGCTCCAAAATAACAATCTGAAAAGGAGATGAGACTGGCCCAATAGCACTGAGGCATTCAAATCCAGATGAGACAGCAGAAACAGTGCATCCTAACTTCTCAAGAAGCTTTCGAGTCACAGCACGGTTCACATCATCATCATCAGCTAGTAAAACTTGCAAGCCCCTGAAAAGAGAGTTGGAGCGTGGCTGGTCTGAAGATTCTCCGGACTCTGTGATTGTTATACTGATGGATGGTCGGACTTGAAACCGAATAACAAGTGCCATGCTTTGAGCAGAACCTTGAGGGTTTTGGACTACCCAGATGTTCCCATGCATCAGCTGCAAATTTTGTTGAGATCGTCACAAATAAATTAATCAAAAAGTAGTATAAAAAGATTTTTTTTAAAAACAGAGAGATTATTATAATAGGTGTATAGCATCTTTCACTCTGTCACGAGTAACGTTTCCAGTTTGCACTAACCAGTTGCGGAAACAATTAACACTTCTAGCTTAGCCACTTCCTTGTAGAAACTGTCAACCCATATGAGTAAAAAGTTCTAAATGGAAAACACTAGGATGGTTTCAGAATGGATCCAAGCATCCAAAGCCTTTGCCGTATATAGGACAATGAGCATTACATGACATAAATGCAATTAGCTAATAATAGAAAACCAGATGCAGGACGTTTCATCAGCAATTCATCAGATGATATAAACTCTTTATTGGTTTATCCTACGTAATGTTCTACCATGTCACAGATTTCATATGCTTTTAGTGCTCTATACTCGCTTTCTTTCTCTCAGCAGACAAAATCTACTATTCTTACCTGCACTAGCTTTTGGCAAACGCTGAAGCTCAAGCGTTCCTCAGCTCCGTGGCTGTTGTATCTTCTCCCACTAATCTGTACCTCTGACATTGAGCAGCCCTCCGGTTGAGAATCGCTATTGTCAATCCTGATTTCAAACCTGACATGAACATCTGCACCAGAAGAGCAGTGCCTCCAGGCTGCCCATCTCTGATCAATCCGTTCCTGACTACCATTCTCTGAGAACACCCGAAGTACTACAGTTCCTCCTCCACCATTGCCATCCAATAGGTTCCCAACCATATGCAGTATCACCTGAAAAACTCTCCTTTCATCACCAAAAACAAGATCAGGCAAGGACTTTTCAACCTCAATTGAAAAACCAAAACCCCTATAAACACACAAGCACTTGGCAAGGCAAGCTGCTTCTTTTATCATGGAATGTAATCGAAGAGATCTCTTCTCCAATGGGGATCTTCCACTATCCATTGTTGAAATATCCATCACATCGTTTATCAAGGTTGATAGGACATTGCTGGTCTTCATCATCGAATCAACAATAATTCGTTGATCATTATTCAAATTTCCATCCTGCACCATTGAGAGCAAGCCTAAAATCGAGTGCATAGGTCTCCTCATTCCATCACTCATTACCTTCTGAAATGCATTTCTAGCCTGGCTTGCCCTCATAGCATTCTGCCGTGCCAGTTGTAATGCCCGGTTTTGCTCAACCAATTTCTCCCTCATGAGTTGGGACTCTTCAAGAACTGCAGCATGAGAGAGTGCAACAGCCACCTGATCGGCAACCACCTTAACTATCTCTAGTTCCTGGTTGCTCCATGATCTATGTTGTTCACTTGGAAGAACACAAACCAATATGGCATAACATGTTTCAACTTGCTCAGGAGTTCCCCCTTTAAAATTCGATACACGAAGCATTGGCATCCGAATTGCAGCCGCTGATCCTGGCTCACCATACTGTCTATTGCTTGCAGTAGCAAGCGCTGAGTCTGGCTTGAGGATATTCACTCCATCGCTTCCTTTAATCCTTACAACATCTGGATCAGTAACAGGAATGGTAAAATTATACGAATAGTTCCTTCCTTTGAGTTCATGAGTCAGATTCATCTGTGTCTTGATCTCATTAGGCATCCAAACAACACAATTTTGCAAACCTAATGTCTTGGACAACTCTACCATTGTTGTGTGTAAAATGTTATGCCTATCCAACGATTTGCGGATTTCTTGAGTAAGCATCCGCACATGCAAACCAGTCTCATTCTGTTTCATTATAATACCAACTTCCCGCCCAAGGTCCCAAGCCTTTTTCTTCAGCATAAATTCTCTCACCTTGACTTTGAGAAGCAATGGAATGAGTGTGATAAGCGTAATAGCAGTGGCACATGAGACCAAAGCGGTGAGAATCTTGAACACAGTGAGAGCCAACATGAGTTGAAAAGGATGGGGGCCATAGGTCCACCCATTGAGCAAATGGGTCAATCCACATAGCACAATGAAGGCAATGAACTGAAAGAGGACCCATTTGAATGGCAAGTTTGAGCAGCTAACAAAGTAAAGCAACTCAATAGGGATCGAAAAATACGCCACGGCAATCAAGAAATCACTCACTCTTTGAGTCTCTAAGATACTCTCAATGCTCCAAAAACTCCCATCATCGTCACAATTACACCTAGGAAAGCCATTATCTGCTGTGGATACTGAAATTAGAAGGGAAGAAATCAACAGCCCAGGAGCTAATGCTTTTAACATACCATCCAAATGGACTGCTACCATTTCATTCAATCCATTTATTGATACATCTTTTCAGTTATTTTCCTGAAACACACCTCACTTGATCAGCTACAACCTTATAATTCCAAGCTTCAATTCTCATTGCCTGTAATAGAAAGACAACTCAATACTGTTGAAAAAACATTAAACACCCACCAAAATATGAAATTTAATAGCATTGAATTAAGATCTAACACACTGTACATCCCAGAATTAGTAAAAAAAAAAAATTGTTGGTCAAACTAATTTAATCCAAAACTCTTTATCTGATTATCAATCTCAAATTCCATACTTTTATTAGTTTATATCATATGAAGTATCAAATAGTACAGTAACAAAAGAACACGACAATTTCTTCACTCAAAAGAAATACATAGTACCATTTTTTTTATAGTTTATATAACCAAAAAAAAGGGGGGGGAGGAATAAGCTTTCGCAGAGCAGCCCCCACAAAAAAAAAAAAAAAAAATAACTTAAAAACAATAAAACAGAGAAACCATAAATAAAAAAATAAAATAAAAAAACACAAAGATCAGAAACCAGCCCATTTATTCTGATAATCCCAGAAATGCACCCCCAAAATCAAGCCCAAAAAACAAAACCCAGAAATTTAAAACAAAGAAAACTTACCCGAAACCAGTAAAAGAAACAACCTTCAGATCCTTTGGGTTTCTACGACATGCAAAGCCAAAGACATGTCTTTGATGACTCCAAACAGAAGTATTTCATGTTCCAATCAATCAGTCGCCGTCCCATTTGACAGGTTCACCAAAACCAAAGAAGAAAAATAAAAGATATGGTGTTTTTTAATATTCCAAAAGCTTCCGGTTTCTTTTTGAACCACTGAAACAATAACTAAACCAAAAGCCGGCGAAGCTAACAACAATAACACAAAGAAGAAGAAGAAGAAGAAGCAAAACAAGCTGTTTTCTGAGTTTTGTGTCTGATTTAGTCTGGTCTGGTCCGGTCCCTTTTTTTTCCTTCTACAAAGCTATCCTTCATATAGCAAACAATCTGGTTTCTTTCTTTATAATATTTTCTTCAATCCTCTTTCAAATTAAAACAAAAGCAAAGAAGCAGAACCCAAAAAGGCAAAAACCCAAAAAAAATAAAAACTAAAAAAAGCAGTTTTTGAGAAGAAGAGAAGATAGAAATGAGAGAGGTTTTGGTTTTGTTTTTAAGACAGACGAAAAGGGAAATGTATATATGTTAGTTAGCGCCGTTGTTTTTGTAAGAAAGCTGAAAAAAAAAAATTAAGAAAAGGAAGAAAGAGAAAGAAGAAGAAGAAGTAGAGAGGGAAAATAATAGGACCCCACCTTCTTACATGAAGTGAACTTGGACGCTCTTTTGAACTAATATTTATTTGGATAAATTTGAAAAATATATTATTAATAATATAATAATTATTAAATAATATAATAAGTATAAATTATTTTTAAAAAATAAAAATATAAAGATAAAATTACTTGATAAAAAAATTTCCTTTTTTTTAATAATAAAAAAATAAATTTTTTTAATTTTAAAAAATAAATATTTAAATATTTTTATCTCTTAGTTTATTTTTTTAATTAAAAAATTTTTAAAATTAATAAAATTAATTTTTTTAAATTAATTTTTTCATTTTTTTTAATTTTAAAAAAATAAATATTTTAATATTTTATTTTTTAAAAATTTATTTTCAATTAAAATTTTTAAAATTAATATTTCTTTAATAAGAGGAGAAAGGAAAAAAAAAATCATTAAGAATAATTTTATCTTTAAAATATCGTTTTTAATAATTTTTAACTTTTTCATTTTTTTTAAATAATTCTAATATATTAAACCATTTAAAAATAAAATGACTGTTAAAGGCATGTTTTTCAAATTAACCCTATTTGCTTTATTTTTTCTCTCTCCTTTCCTTCCCTCTCTATCATTTTCTCTTATGTTAAAAAAAACCCAAAATAAAATCGATTTGATTTCAGATTATTGATTCAACCGATTCAATTAAAGATGATAAAATTTGATCTAATCGATAGATTTCGTACTTATCCACTCTGAATGGAGAGGTTTTTTTTTTTTTTTTTTTTTAAGCAGAGGATGGATAGAACGGCACAATTTCGATAAATACTTGCTTTGTCTCATCCTGCCTTTTGAAATTAGTATTTTACCTCTTAAAATATTTTATATTTTCCGTTATATTTTTAGTATATATATATATATTAGATATATACTAAAATAATATATATTAATATTATATATGTTATATATTATATATATTAAAGAATTTTATATACTAAAATTATGTTTATGAATAAATTATAATATAATTTTTTACAATATTAAGTTAAAAATAATTAATAAAAATTGGAATGTAACGGAGTGAAACGGTTATGGATATAACCGAATGAAATTGGATAAAGCAATTCTCGTCCCCGCCCCCCTCCATTGCCATCCCTAGATTCAACCTATTAATCAGATTGTTCAATTTAAAAATAAATTAACTATTAAATATATTGTTTTAATTAGGGATGGCAGCGGGTTGGATATCTGCTTTTTTTTTGTATTATCTGAATTCGCAAATCTGTTTTAAAATCCGAATTCGTTTATTACCCGCATTAAATCTGAATATTACTATCCGAATCCGAATTAAATAACATTATCCGTCGAATATTCGAATTCACTAAATATCTAAATTCAATAAGTAAGAAAATTAAATAAAAATATAAAAGCAAACAAAAATTAATTTTAAATTCAAATAAACGGATAATGGATTCGGATATCCGAATCCGCTTATTTTTGCGAATTCAGATATCCGAATCCATTATCCGCATAAGTAATGCGGATTCGGATAATGGATATCCGAGGTTTCATATCCGCATCCACTTCGAATCCGCTGCGGATAGCAATTATAATATTCGAATATAATCTTTTTGAGGTTCAAATCTATTTATTATATAATTAAAAGATTAAAGGTTCAAATCTCATCATTTTTAAATAATTTTTTAATAATAAAATTAACAAATAAATTAATTTTTTTACCGATTTAATCTAGTTTTTCATCGATTTTAACCGGTTGAACCGATTTTCTATTTGTTCACTATATATCCGAGTTTTTATATACACCGAATCGAACAAACCATCAGTTTTCGATTCGACTTACCAAACCAATCCGATTTTTCATCACTGCCTTTCCCTTTCCCTTTCCCTTTCCCTTTCCTTTTCTTTTTTTTATTTTTATTTTTATTTTTTTCTTTCTTTCTTTCTTTCTTTTTATTTTCTTTTTTATTTTTATTTTCTTGGAATTCAGTCTAACTCTAACCTTTCGATTCCAATTCCAACTCCAAACCTTGTTTCATTTTCAATATAAGGCGCGTGGGATAACCGTTATTGTACAATGTTGTTGGAATGCCAACATGCTTGAAAAACGTAAAGCCTTGTTTGGAAGGATTCAATACGATTTTTTTTTTTTTAACAAATGATTTGGATTATACAATAAAAGTAATATTCTTGATTTTCATAAATTTTTTCATCTTGTTCATCTCAAAATTCAAATTTAAAACTTTTAAAATAAAATTGTAAATTTGTTGGGCTCAAAGAGACTAAAACCCAGGAGAGTTGTCCACAACCAAGTCTAATCCCTTGTATAACAGACACATGACGAACACCTGGCGAGCTCTCAATCTCCTAATTGCTCCATCAAGCTCTAGTGACAGAGGACACATAGTTTAAATTTGTCAAGATCTTAAGCTCCTAGCATTGCTCATAAACAGGTATAAATAATCATAATTAAAGTTGATTCGAGGTAAGTGAATACTAAAACCTCTTGAAATTTTGTCAAATTCTCTTCCCACTCGATATCGTTTGACATTTTCTTGTTTTCTGGTTTCTTTCTTTATAATATTTTCTTCAATCCTTTTTCAAATCTCAAACAAAAGCAAAGAAGCAGAACCCAAAAAACTAAAAAAAGCAGTTTTGAGAAGAAGAGAAGATAGAAATGAGAGAGGTTTTGATTTTAAGACAAACGAAAAGGGAAATGTATAGGGGTGTTCACTATTCGGTTTTAATCGAATTAATCGACCGAAATTTAATTCGGTTCGGTTAATCGGTTAATCGAATAAAGTTCGGTTCGGTTAACGGTTAAAGGTTTTGAAAAATTTCGGTTTTCGGTTAATTCGGTTCGGTTAAGCGAAAATAACCGAATTACACGAATTAACCGAAATTCTTCAAAACGGCAGTATTTTATGCGTTTAGATAATTTTTTTTTAAATTAATTTATATATTAATAAATTAATTTTTTTTTTGATTGGTTGGACTTGGATGGGTAATTTGGATACAAAATCATGTAAAAAAATAGGTTAGCAAAATAAATTTCTTATTTATTTCGGTTAATTTGGAAACCGACCGAATTAACCGAAATAATTTCGGTTCGGTTAATTAACCGAACTAACTATTCGGTTCGGTTAACGGTTAATAGAAAAATAATTTCGGTTAATTCGGTTAGGGTAATTCGGTTCGGTTATTAACCGAATTAACCGAATGAACACCCCTAGAAATGTATATCTGTAAGTTAGCGCCTTTTTTTTTTGGTAAAAAAGCTGAAAACAATTGGATAAATTTGAAAAATATACCATCAACAATACAATTATTGTTAAATAATATAATGAGTAAGAATTATTTGAAAAAAAAAAAAAGAAAAATCAAAATTTTTTGGGAAGAAAATTATAAAGACAAAATTGGCTTTGATAAAAAAAATTTCCTCCTCTCTTTCCTCTTATTTTGTAATTAAAAAATAAAATTTTCTGAATATAAATTTTGTTACTTTTAAAAAATGAATATTTTATTTTTTTATTTTTTTAAATTAAAATATTTTAAAAATAAAAATTAATTCTTTTAAAATTAATTTTTTAAAATAAATATTTAATTTTTTAAATTTATTTTTAATTAAAATTTTTAAAAAAATAATATTTCATTAATGGGAGGAGAAAGAAAAATGAAGTTTTTTCATTAAGAGTAATTTTGTTTTTACAATATCATTTTTAATAAATTTTAATTTTTTTTTCAAATAATTTTTGACCATTAAATTATTTAATAATTATTTGATTATTTAAAGTATGTTTTTTAAATTTATCAACAAAAAAAAAAGAAAATAAAGAAAGAGAAAAAAGAGAAGAAGAAGAGAGGGAATAGAATAGGACCCCACCTTCTTACATGAAGAGAACTTGGACGCTCTTTCGAACCAAAACGTCCTTTTCGTCAGACCCAAAAATATTTGTTTTATTTTTCGTTTCCTTCTCTTTCCTAAGGTGCTTACCATTAATACGTATATTCTGATTTTTATAAAATCGAATTAAAATCGAATAAAATAATATTAAAAATCGAATCGAATCGATTTAATTGAATTTTATCTGTTCAGATAAATTCAGTTCATCAATTTTTAAAATTTTAAAAAATTATCTTTTTTTTCATAATATTTTTAATTTTTTTACTAATTTAAATTTTTTTATTTATTTGTATATTATAAAAATTTTAAAAATAATTTAAATAATTAATTAAATAATAAAATTTGATTCGGTTCGAATAATTACGAATTTTAACTTATGAATCAAAAATCGAATCAAATCGAATTAATTTAATTATTACTTGAATCGATTCGAATTGAAATCGAACCAAATACTACGATTGAAAGCACTCAATTTTTTAAGACTTTTTCTCAACCCTACAGCCTTCCCTTCCCTTCCCTTTCCCATTGCTTTCCTTTTTTTTTCTTTTATCTTTTTATTTTCTTGGAATCCAGTCTAACTCTAACCTTTGAAGTCCAATTCAAACTCCAAACCTTGTTTCATTTTCAATGCGCGTGGGATAACCGTCATTGTACAATGTTGTTGGAATGCCAACATGCTTGAAAAACCTAAAGCCTTGTTTCAATATATATATATATATATAAAACAAATGATATTGGATTATAAAATAAAAAGTAATATTCTTGATTTTCATAAATTTTTTCATCATCTTGTTCATCTCAAAATTCGAACTTAAAACTTTTAAAATAAAATTTTAAATTTGTTAGGTTCAAAGAGACTGAAGCTCGTGACAACAATCCATAACCAGGTCTAATCCCTTGCATGATAGACACATGGCGAACACTTGGCGAGATCCCAATCTCCTAATTGCTCCATAAAGCTCTAGTGCCATAAGACACATAGTTTAAATTTGTCAAAACCTTAAGCTCCCAGCAAAGTTCATAAACAAGTATAAATAGTCATAGCTAAGATTGATCCAAGGTAAATGAAACCTGTCGAAAATTTACCAAATTCTCTTCCCACCTGATATCCTCTAAAATTTACTGACTTGAGTATTGGAGCACGCTCCAGAGACATAACCCTGGTGCCGTTTGACATTTCCTTGTTTTCTCAAAATTCTCAGCCTTTGCCTGATACTCTCAGCAGCTTAGTCAACTTGTCACCAAAAGACATCAACAATTTGACGCTGTCTGTGAAATACAACAATCATGTCTCTATCCCAATCACAAAATAGTGACTCCTACAGCATCTTCCCCTACCCCAGCCACACCCACAGTCCCCTCCACCGCTGCCCTCATGTCAAGCACTCCAATCCAGAGTTATCAGTATTGTATCGATATCGACCGTACCAATCGGTACGTACTGTTTTTAAGATAAAACGAAACAGTACCAGTCTCGTTCCGTTCCGGTTTTGGTACCGGCCCGTACCGCTCGTACCGGTCTGTATCGGTCAATACCGGTCAGTACCGGTACGTACCGGTTGATACAAGATTTTGATTTTTTTTACTTTTTATTTAAAAATTAACTTATTTGAATTTTTAAACCAATTTTAATATTTGTTGTGTCATGATCATTTTTATTTTTTTCATAATTATATTTAAAATATATATGTTCATTAAATTAGGTTATTGGACATAATTAATAATAATTTAATATATATTTTTTAACATTTTAATATTTATTTTACCTATTTGATGTTTAAAAATTTTAGATATTAAATATTTAAAATTTATATTTGTATAAAAACATATATATATATATATGCATGTAATGGATGTATATTTGCATGTATATATAATATATATTTTATTAAAAAACTTGAAAATAGACTATAAATATAGATATAGATATATGAAAAAAAATATTTTAAAAATGCCGATAAATCCAAAACGATATACCAAAATATATCGATATTGATATGTATTAATATAAAAAAAATACATTCATCGATATGGTACTGACTGCCTTGCTCCAATCATTTTTGCCTCCCCCAATTCCATTCTATTTACGTCTCAACTACCACTTTCACCAGTCATGCAGCCAATCACATCAACTTTTGGGCTTGCAGCTTATGCAAATTCTTGGTTCCCTTAACTGGGTTTTGCTAACGAATGCCCTTACGGCACTTGTTAAGGTTAGTTAATATACTATTTATAGTAATAATATTGTATTAAATACAAAAGTTGACAATTTTATTCATCATTTCCGATGCATTGGATGAAGATATTACTATATATAGTAACCTTAACAAGTGCCCTTAGGGCACTTGTTAGCAAAATCCAGGTAACTATTATGAAAACCTTTTAGCATGTTTTCTCTATAGTTGCTCATAGATCAGATCGGATTTAGTTTCAGAATTTCTTTTTTTATCTAAATTCATTTCGAACCGAGTCCGGTCCGGCTCATAAACCCATTTCACTATTTAAAAATTATTAAAATATTAAAAAATTATTTTTATATTAATTTATATATATTTTATAATTAAATTTAAATAAAAAATATTTTTTAATTGTTGAATAATAATTCGGATCGGGCCGGACCGAATTATAAATACTCTTACCCAAGCTTGTCGGGTCCAGCCCGATCCAAATTATAAATACTCTTACCCAAACTTATCGGACCGACCCGAATTATAAATACTCTTATCCGAATTTGTCGGGCTATGCGAGCTACCCGATAAGGTCACTTTCCCCTATCTACTCCACGCTGCCACCACTGGTGCATGCTAATACTCCCCTTAGACATGACTATCCATGCAAACAATAGCCTCTCCCTAAACACAATAGCCCCCAATGGCTCCGACAATCAACACTCAATCGAGTGCCATGGCCAACTCGACAATGGCGGATGGTCATGGGAGGCAGGGGGTGCCCTGGCCCCCCCAAACTTTTTGCATTCCCTTAATATAAATATGTATTTATATTAAATATATTTAAATTGGTCCCTCCAAATTAAAATTATTATTTTTTAATTTTATCTTAATTTTATGTATTGACAAAATAAGCTAAATAATATTGTTGTTTATCTATTTATTTAATTCACCGGTCATTTTGTATAAACACTTAAGATCAATAAGCTTATCACAAATATTAAGTCACAATCATGTAAACTTAAGAAAAATCAAACTAACTTTCTAGTTTTCTCAACATAATTTCTCTTATATATTTCAGTTCTATTCTATGTCTTTGTAACTGTCTTCAATTTGTTTTGCTTAATCATTTGAGTAACCACTTCTCAACCATCTTTAAAAAGCTAAAATTGTTGTTAAGAATTTCAAAAAATATATATATATGTACATATATTCTTGTTTTCATATGAATAATCTTAAATCTTTTGTGTTTTTTCAAAATTTCAGGATAATTCTTTCTTAATTTATGTTGTAATGCTATATAAATTGATTTGTCTTAATCTCTTATGAAAAAATATTCCTTTACAAAGTTTGATGCTTTCATTTGTTGAGATTTTTGATAATAGATGTATAAATTTATGAATCTCTAAAATTTATATATTTTACTAGTTTTTTATTTTTTATTGTTATATTATTTACATATATATTTTATATTAAAAAAAATTCGTGAAATACTTCAAATGAAAATAAAAAATTATAAGTTTAATTGGCCCCCTCAAAATTAAATGTCAAGATTCGCCACTGCAACTCGAGCCTCTCCCTCGCGCCCATTGTCTCCACACCAGAAACATTCCCACCAATGGCATCATCTGCCACGCAGCTAACCAACCCAATTCTTCCCATGCAGCAGTATAACCAAATGCGGCTAGCACAAGTACAAGTCCTGCAAGTACAATTGGCCAACCAGCAACAAGCCCTTTGACAAACCACACAACACGTTATTCTGTATATTATACTCGTCTAATTTCATCACAAAAAATCTTGATTTGTTTCACGAAAAACTTTGATCTTTATTTATTACAATTAAAAGGTTGATTCCTGATTTAAACAAGCCTCTCTGAAATTAGATTTTAAATTGAACATCTAACCTTCTTTAAAATTATAATTATTAACGGGAGATCAAAATTGAGTTTTTCTTTAAAGGAACGATAAAAAGTGTTATGAATTTCTTAAATCAATTAAACTCTATAAAATATTACGTTTAACATATTTATGGTTACCATTCTCCAAAAAATAAAACATATCTATGGTTGCCATTAGCATGTTCATTTAAATTATTACATGTCTAGTTTATAAAATATGATAATTATATGAATATATATTCTCCTTTATGCAATTAATGAAGACATTGATTAATCTAAAAAAAAGTTAATTTGCCAATATGATAAATTTTAGAAACAAGTATTTGATCAATAAAAACAACTTAAATTTGACTTAACGGTTAGTACCCTTCTTTAAAAGGATAATATTCAAGGTCTAAATTGCTTTCACGTGCAAATTCATTTATGCATGTGTTTTTTAAGGTTTTTTAAGGTTTTTTTATTTTTATTTTTATAAAAGAAGTCGTTGGCTCGTAGCTTGAGATCAGAGAAGAGATTACAAAGTATTGAGATTTGAATTTAAACTAATTGAATATCACATTTTAAAAATAATTGTATGAATTAATTGAATTAAATCTCAAATTTAATATTTTAGAGTGAGAGAGTCTCGAATAAAGCAATATTAAAAAGCACATTCAAATGAAAATATTTGGTGTGGTGTTTGATGATTATAGGCTGTAAATTTTTTTTTTTTTTAAAAAGAAAACAAAGATAATTTTGTGTTTATTGAATTCAGTTCCCAACCCTTCACACTCTTTTGGGGATTCCCTTCCATTAAAAAAAATATTACCATAAACTATGAAGCACAGTAGTTCTTCTATTAATTTTGGGTTAAAGAGTAAATTTATCTTTTTACTATAGGTGAATATTAAAATTTTTTATTATACTTTATTTTAATTGATATTTATCTTGTACTTTAAAATTAAGAGTAAATTTGACACTCTACTTTTATTTGATTGAATTTTGTAATTAAATTTTGATTTTTGATTGAATTTTACCACTTCACTTTGATTTTTTATTGAATTTTGCAACTCAATATTGATTTTGGATGATTTGAACATACAATTTAACAAAAAAAAATATTCCTTCAAATATTTTATTTTTATAATTAACAATAATAAATTAATTTATAAAAATATTAAAAATTAAAAAAATTAATAGAATTTTTATTTATAAAAGAAAGATTTGAAAAAAATAAAAGAAATACCAAAAAAGAGAAAAAAATAAGTTTAGTTTTTTATAAAATCAAAATTCTATGCTATTTTATATTTTTAATATTTTCATCAATCAATTTACTATTGTTAATTATTAAATTAAAATATTTGAAACAAAATTATTATTAAATTTTTTCTTCAAATCATTTAAAATTAAAATTGAGTGGAAAAATTTAATCAAAAATCAAAATTTAGTGGTCAAATTCAATCAAACAAAAAAAATTGTAAAATTTAATATTAAGTTAAAGTATAGTGGTAAATTTGCCCTTAATCCTAAAAGTACAATAACAAATATCAGTCAAAATAAGTATAGTGACAAATTTAAATATCCAACTATAGTATGGTGGCAAACTTGTCCTTTAACTCATTAATTTTCATTAAAAAAAAAAAAACACTTCATAATCATTTTGAATAAACTAAAAGACTAATCATTGTTCTTGAATTATTTCACTTTTTTAAATAAATTTTTATACTTTTATTGTACTCAAATAAATCGTTATCTTTTAATTTGTACAAAAAAAAAAACTCTTATGTCAAATGAAAGATTAATTTATGTTAAGAATTTATTTGAGTACAAATTATATTAAAAACTTATTGGAATACAAATTAAATATTAAATATTTATTTGGATACAATAAAAATATAAAAGCTTACAAATAAAATGATAAAGTTCAAAGATTTTTTTTATTTGAAACTTTTGAAAAATAATACCAACATGAGTTTCAAAGTATCTTTTGTTACTAAACATTTGAATTATACGCTAGACAAACAAGGCCTAGCATGATCAGGCAGGCATATGGCATATATTACACCTTAGTTTTAATTTGGAGTAAAGAGAAATGGATAGTGCTCTATACGCGCTTTGATAGGAGTGGTGATGGTCAATTGTGATTAGTCATATACGAGAGGAGTAATTAAGCCTTAAGCATTTATGATTTACTAAACTTAATTACATTGCGATTGCTAATCCACATGTCTTCAAAATTCTTTATGCTTTCTCGTAAAAAAAAAAACTAATTATGCTATCGGTCCTTATACTGATTCAAAATTTAAAATTTAATTTCTCTACTATAATTTACATAAATTGAATCATCTTACTATATTAATTTAAAAATTCTGGTCCAATTGATAACGGCATTATTTTTCTTCCATTTAAAACGCTGACGTGGCAATGAATTTGCTGATATGGCGAGCTTAGTCAGCATATTTTTTTGCCAATTGATGACATGGAATTCTTTTTTTCACGTGGCTTACTAATAAATTGTGTTATTAATCCCTGTACTTATGCAAAAATGCAGATTTAGTCATTCTACAATGATTTTAAGAAAATTTTGTACCTATTTTTTTTAAGATTTTTAATTTCGATCCAATCTTAAAAATATTCACATTATTAAAAAAATTATTATTGAAATAACAATATTATTATATTAAATAATATTTATTATTTAAATAATAAAAGATATTTTTTTGTTAGTATTAATATTTATATATTTTTATAATTATAATTATATAAATATATAATTATAATTATAATTATAATTATAATTTTATATTTTTATAAAAAAAATTGTTTATATATTAATATATTAATATTTTTATAATTAAATTTAAAGATTTTATATTTTATAAAAAATTATTTTTATATTAATATTTATATTTTCAAAAAAAATTAATCTCTTTATAATGATTAAAATTATTTAAATTTAATTATAAGAATATATAAATATTAATATAAAAACAATTCTTTTAATATTTTTTAAACAGTATTTCGAGCTTACGAGTCAGCTCGGGCCGGGCTTGGGTAAAAGTTATAAAAAAAAAATTGGACCACGACCCTGCCCGGTCCATAAACACCTCTAACGCCAACATATTTAATAGTGAAAAATGAAATTTGTTTAAGGCTCCATCTGTTTCTCAAAAACTTATTTTTCATAATTTTTAGAAAAGAGCTATAGTGTACTCACCAAACCCATGAATTTAATTTGACTCGAACCATATCTTGAACATGATTTTTATGCCTGAACTTAACTTGATCAGACACGATATATTATTATTTTAATAAAAACTACTTTATTTAATTTTAATTGAAAAACATTTAAAAAATTTAAAATAAAATTCTTTAATATTTTAATTTTAAATAGTTCATGAATATTATTAAACATAAATATTTTTATATTTTAATCATAAATATTAATACTAGCAAAAAATAATATATTTTATTATTTAAATAATAAATATTATTTAATATAATAATATTATTATTCAAATAATAATTTTTTTAATAATGTGAATATTTTTAATCGTTTTTTAATATTTTTAAGATTGGATCGAAATTTGAAATCTTGAAAAATAAAGGTACAAATTTTTTCTTAAAATCATTGTAGATGGACTAAATCTGCATTTTTGCATAAGTACATGGATTAATAATACCATTTATTAGTAAGGCACGTGAAAAAAAAGTCCACATCATCAATTGGCTACAAGTTTTGCTGACTTAGCTCGCCACATCAACAGTCAATGCCACGTCAGCATTTTAAACGGAAGAAAAATAACAGCGTTATCAATTGACCAGAATTTTAAATCAATATAGTAAGATGATTAAATTTATATAAATTATAGTAGAGAGACTAAATTTTAAATTTTGTATAAGTACAGGGACCGATAGCATAGTTAGACCATAAAAAAAAAACTCGAAACCTACATAGAAAAAATCTCGTGGCTTATTAAGATCAAATAAAAGAAAAATGGATGGTTTTCAATATGTATAAAAAAAATTGAAATTAAAGAAAAATGAGTTTATTTAATTGGTGTCTATAAGCATTGATTAAAAATTATTTTGATCATTTTAGAAAAATATTTTGCATTTAATACATTACTTTTATTGAATTAAAAAAATGCATTAATTATATATATTTTATATATATCACCTTATGATAAGCTCATAAAATATACATTTTATGTCTTTCTACCTTTAGTTTTTGTTATATTTTCGATCTTTATCTTGTTTACTTATATTATATTTTTGAATTTTAGGTAAAATAAGGAGAATGAAGTCAAAAGATGTCAATAATGATGGTAAAGAGCTTACAAAATCATAATCACAAGATGCAAGAAGACTTGGGAGTCAAAAAGATCAATTTCTGGTTGAAAAGCAATCAGGCAGATTTGACCTTCGGAGTTGTTGCAAGAAAAACATGATGTTAGATTCTTTATTTGAAGAAACTTCCCCTTGACTTTTTAAGTTGACTTGATTATCTTTCCAACGATATATTATGGGCCCAAATCGGATAAGAAATGGGCATCGAAATTGGCGCTAGAAGATCTCGCTAAAGAACCATGCGGCCAGAAAAACCCTAACCGCAAATCTGAAAAAAAGGCAAAAACGTGATTTTTCTACCTCCAGGCTTACTTGTGCGGCAAGGACTTATTCTCAGGGTTTTAAAGCTATATAAATACCATCTTTTGAGCCACAAACTAGACATCTTTTGAGGAGACTTAAGGGATCATCATTATAATTATTCTTCTTCTTCTTCTCCATTCTTTTATTTTCTTTTTAGTTTTATGTATATATTATCTATGCCTATCTTAGGCTAAACTTCTTTTTGGTTATGGGTGATTTCAAAGCCCTAAAAATGTTGTGTAATTGATTTTCAGAATTTATCTATCATTAGTTTTCTATCAAAGTTGATTGTGTTCTTCTATAAGAATTGTTCATGATGTTATCTTGATTTGTTTAGGTGCGTAATTAGATAGATCTTGATAATTATCTAATGCTAGTTTATGAGTCTTGATCCGTGTAATTGTCTTGATTTTCTATTCATAAGTGGCAATTTGTGATTAATGATTATGGTCAAGTTTTCGCTAATTACAAAGTGGAACATAACATAGGTTAAACAATCCGAGCTTATGTGTTTGTTGCCTAGATCAACTTATCTTTCTCATCATAAAGCTGCCATTACATTAAATCTAGAGAGCTTATTCTAGGTTGTCTAGTGATTAGAGATTAAATAGAGAGCTTGTTCTATTTAACGACGAACTAAGGAAAGATTGGGGTAACAGAGCTTGTTGTTATCTACGGTTGATAATTTTGATAGTTAATTGATGTTGATAGATCTGATTATTAATTCTCAATGATGTCTAGTGGTGGAGAATGAAACCTTAATCATATTTCTCTTATATTTGATTTCATCTTATTTATTTGTTTCTTACTTTTATTGTTTTATAATTTTTAAAACTCTTTCAAAAACCTCATTTTCTTTTATTGTTCTTGAATTTAAGTTTTAAACTAATAATTTATAAACTAAAAATCAATCTCTGTGGATTCGACTCTTGCTAACTACTATACTTACAATTGATCTTTTTAGTGCAAGGTTAAATAAAGATACACTCTTTTGGGTGCATCACCTTAATCGATTAACATTCTGAAGAAAAATTAAGTAATACTATAATAAAATAGGGAAAAGAATAAATGTAACACAAACTTTTATTAAAAGAAAAAAAAAAGATTTAATGCAACTTGAATTCAATGTTTATAAGTTTAAGATGTGGGTCTATTGCTATATCTCTTACCATTTTTGTTATTGATGTAATGGCTAAAATATTTAAAAAATTCAGGAATTATTTTATTTTAAATAAGTCATTATATTTTTATTGTACTCAAATCAATTTTTACCTTTTGATTTGTATTCAAATAAACTCTTATTGCAGATGAAATATTGATTTATGTTAAGAACTTATTTAAGTATAAATTAAATGTTAACGATTTATTTGGATCCAAATTAAAAGTTAAAAGTTTATTTTTTTGGATTCTAAGTTGTTTTTCTTTTATAAAAACTAAAATTATGGATGAAAAAAAAATATATTTTTTAAAAAGTTGAGTTTGAAAAAAAAAAGGAAAAGAAAAGTTTAACTGAATAAAATATATGTTATTAGTTTTAAATTTTTTATAATCTTTTTATAATTATTTTTTCAATTACTCAACTGAATTGATATTATTTGACTAGTGACATCAACTTAATTAATTATTTTATATATAATATATAGATTAGTTTTCTCCTTATTAAGGACACTTGAGCAAAATTCATGCCACAAAAGTTGACATATTCGACCATCAATGATTCAATGTGGACTAATAAACTAATAGTCAAATTTTCAACTTAAAAAAGACGTCCTTTTAAATTTTATTATACTCACTAAAAGAAAGAATAAGAGAGTTTTTAATAGGAAAATATTAACCAATGATTAGTGATATTGGTTAAGATGATATATATATATATATAAAAGTGTAATTAATGTATAATTTTTTATTGAGTTCAATGAAAATAATATATTAAATGTAAAAAAATTCTTAAAATAATAAATAAATAGTTTTTAACTGAGGCCTATAAGGTCCGATTAAGCGAATCCTTTTTTATATCAATATATATTTGAATCATCCATTGCGTGCATAAACAAAGTTAGCAATTTATAGACAGATTCAATGCACATTAACTATCAACAACATACTATAATCTCTTCCAATTAGAATTAAAAAAAAAAATTTTTGAAATCCAACCAAAATATCCAATTTCTCAATCAAAATCTAAACAAACCAAATAAGTTCAAAAGTTAAGTCAAACTGTTTTTTTTTTTTTTTTCATGACTTGATTCGATATAGTTAGTCGTGTATTAATTTGTACCAAAGTCACCCATATCTTATTTAGTTTTGAAAAATATTTTAAAGTTCTCATCTTCATTTTTTTAATTTAAAAAGTGTTTGTAAAATTTTAAAAATATGAAAACCCTTTTTCAAATGAAAATATTCAACTTCACATTCACGTAAATATGTAAAATGAAAAATGAAACAAAACGAAACAAAACAAATAAAATTATTATTCTAACATCAAATGCAAAGTTTTTAAATATCATAAATGTGATTAGAATATTGATATATATATCCATTTAATTATTATTTTAATACTAACTATGGATATAAAAAAAACTTTTTAATTTTATTTGTAAAATTCAAAACATTCCATTTCCACCAATAATATATAAAATAATAATTTATTAAAAAACTTAAAAATAAATAAATAACTAATTGGGGCCTTAAAATTTCATATTAGACCGATCCATAGGCCGAGTCGAGTACATACAAGATATTAAAAAGTTTTCTGACTGTCCAGACCTAGCACGATTTGGTCTGAAATATAGATAAAATTTTATGTTCAAGTCCGGCCCGATTATATAAGGATAATATCCAAACCCATCTAGATTTTTATAAAAAAAGATCGATCCTTCTTGAAAATTTATATAATTAATAGTAAAATGTGTGAGGTTGAGTCTGAGCATTAAAACATGTAACATTTTCTTGCACAAGTTCACATGTAACATTTTCTTGCACAAATTCGGATTTAATATTTTTATTCAAACTTTCTCAAATATCGAACGAACCTTCAAATTTAAACAAACAACTCGATCCATCCATTCCATACCAATTCGTACGGATGCCAAGAATTCAAGTCTAGCTTTTTTCCCACAGTACTTGCATATTCAACTTTCTTTATAATCTACTAGAATATGCCCCCTCACTACCCTTCGAAAAATTAAATTAAAATTTTGAACATGATATTTATATTAATGTACGGTAAATACAATGATTAAATTCTTAAATAAATAAATTTAGACTTAAAATTGAATCACTAATACAAACTATGTAAAATATAGAATGAATTGAAACACGAAATAAACACAATATTAGAAAATAATTAAAATACGACATGACATAAAAAATAATATGAACACGACACGAATTCACGAACGTATCAAAATCTATATAAAACGAATGACCAACATGTAAAAATATATAATACTTTGAACACACAAAAAGCACAAACATACAATTTTTTCTCTAAATTGAATAACTATTACAAATTATACAAAATATTTGATGAATTGAGATACGACACGAATACACAAAATTTTTTCTAAATTGAATCACTATGACAAACAATATAAAATATGTGATGAATTGAGATACGACACGAACACAACATGAAAAAATAACTAAAACACAATACGAAAAATAACATGAACACGGCACAAATACACGAACATATAAAAATATACATAAAATGAATTATTAACATAGAAAAATTTATATCAATTTATAATATTTTGAATATACGAAAAAATAACACGAATAAGCAAAAAAATTTCTTTCTTTTCTTTTCTTTTCTTTTCTTTTCCTTTCCTTTCTTTTCTCTTTCTTTTCTTTTCTTTCTCCAAAAAAAATATTTGAAAATATCAAAAATAACCCTTCAAACTTGTTTAATATCATTGTCTAGTTGTCCCAAAACAAAAGCACTCAAAATTAAAATTAAGTGTTCTCATGCAAACCAACAGAAACGTGAATCACCTACCCGAAGGAAGAGGGCAATGCTTTTATATCATGCGCGCGTGGATTTGGTTATAATTTATTTATCATCTGTTTTTTCAGGAGTAATAAGATGGGTTTGGATTAGAGGTGGCAATTATGCGGGTTCGAATGGATTCGGGTGGGCCTATTTGGGTTCGAATTTATTTGGGTTTGGACTTATTCAGATTCAAGTTTATTCGGGTTTGGATCCATTCGGGTTTGGATTCATTCGGGTTCGGACTTATTTGGGTTTGGGCCTTTTCGGGTTCAGGTCTTTTCGAGTTTAGGTCTTTTCGGTTCGGTTCGGGTTTCGATATGTTTTACATCATTTTTATTTTATGTTAGATGTAATCATTTTTACGTAATTTAAATATTTACTTTTAAAAATAAATTAAATAAATTATTATTATTATTTTTAAAAGTAACCTTTTATTGTAATATAATATTTTTAATTTTATTTATTTATTAAAATTAATATTTGTTAGCACCAAAAGAATATAAAATTATTATTTTTATATAAAATAAAATTTTAAAATAATTTATTATAAAAAAATATGATATATTATAAATTAATCATATTAATATTTAAAATAATTGATTTGATGAACTCGAATTTCAACATGTAAATACATTATAATTTATATTCACTACAAAATAAGAGATTTTTACGGACGAACGCTGACATTCAACTATCCGTTTATATATTTGTAAAAACCTAACATTCAACTCTTATTAGTAAGGATATTACCAAGTTAGACCTGCTCAAGGGTCAGACTACTCGCCCTAGCCCGAAGGTCCGTACATATTTTGGAGGGTTTGAAAAAGAAAAAAAAATTAGACCCGAAATATGGGCTTGGGCAAAAAAATAAGGCTCATTTAGAAAATGGGCCTGGCCTTGAATCCAACAATCAAGGCCCAAATCCGGTCCGGCCTGTTTTTCATTTATATAATATATAATTTTTATATTTTATATATTATGTAATTTATATCATATAATATATATATATATATATAATATTATAGTGTAAACATTTAAAAATAAGCTAAGTTATCCATATTTTAGAACTTAATAAAAGAAAAAAAATAGATAAAATTACTAAAAATTAAATAATAAAAAAATATTTGTTTAAAGTTTTTAGAAAAAAAATATGGGCGGGCCTAAACGGGTTTGGACTACCCATTTACAAATATGGGCGGGCTTGAATAGAATTTGAGGCCTATATTTCGGGCCGGGCTTGGGCAAGTGAATATAGTGTTGATACCATACCTAAACCAGGCCCGAACCCAACCCAGCCCATCAGCACCTCTATACCAAGTGAACCAATCTTGAATTTTGATATGATATGTTACTAAAAGTAAATTATATTTTAAATTATATCAAGTGTAATAAAATAGTAATAATTTAAAAAATACTTATCCAAAATAAAATAAATAATAAATTATTTTAAAAATTAAATTAGCTAATTATGTTCAATACTTTAAAATTCTAAAAAGACATAATACTTTTATAAATCAATATTTGATAACTTAATTTTTATAATGTGCCTAAGAAAACTATATATATGTTGCAAAGAGCAACACATTTTTTTTAAAGTAATTTTTATCTATTTTTTAATATAAGAAATACTATTATACTAGAGATATATTTAAAATGAATGAATTGTTGTTAATTAATTTTAATATATAGAAAACACTATTATACTATTATAAGAGTGCTCTTAAAATAACATAAACAAAGGACAAGTAATATTTTATGTAAAAAAAAAAATCACATTTCTAAAATCTTCATAAGTTTAGAATCTTTAGATAGTGGATTCATCAAGATATGGGACACTTATAAATACAAAATATAATTTTATTTTTGATAAAATTATTATTTTATCATATATATAAAATATAAAATAATTTTTAATTAAATTATTAAAAAAGAGATTAGAATAAAATTGATAAATAAAGTTCTTGCTTTATAAAAAAAAATTATTTAATTATAATTTGATAATTTTTATTTTTAGTATTAAATTCTGGTTCTGGTTTGGGTTCGGGTCGATCTCGGGCCCGGGTATTTTCGTGTTCGGGTATTTCAGGTTCATGCCCTTTCGAGTTCGGGCCCTTTCGGGTTCGGGTAATTTTGGCTCGGACCATTTCGGGTTCGGATTTTTTCGAATTCTAGTTTTTGATTTTTTGGTCAACTCGGATTTGGACGGGTTCGGGTTAATTTTGTCACCTCTAGTTTGGACAGGAGTGTTTTTTTTATTTGGCTCGATTTAGCATGAGTTATTGTTTATTTAATAAAAAATTATTTTTTTATTTAAATTTAATTATAAAAATATATATTCATCTAATAAAATATGATTTTTATTTAAATTTAATTATAAAAAATATAATATTAATATAAAAAATTATTTTTTTAATATTTTAATATTTATAAACAGTAAATCAAACTTACAAATCCACCCTAATCCATTTCGACCGAACTTGGATAGAAAAAACAAAAAAAATCAAGTCTCAGCCCGGCCATGGATAGTTCCGCACGGGACGGTGATGGTCCAGCAAGATCCAGCCATCCTGTATTAAGGAAAAATCATATGATCCGAAGAGTTTTTGACCGCCCATTTTTACTTAAAAGTAGTAAAGAAATAGAAATGTTTAAATGAGCAGAAAAAGTGGGAAAAGAAAGATTTTCATGTGGTTTACATAATACAAGTGGCATTTCCTCTCCCTTGACTTTATCTTTTTGATCTTTCCATTCCCTCTTTCAGCCAATAATTTAAGTTTTAGTGGAACTTGCTGTTCATTTTTAGCTTTTGGATTTTGGATTTTGGATTTTTTGGGTTTTTTTTTTTTTTTGGAATTTTCTTTTTTTAGTGAAAATTAATTATAGACAATTGGCGTATAATCTAGTCCAATTATTTTATATACTGATAGTGAATATTTTAAACTTTATATATTGATTTAGATGGTTGCTACTTATGACTAGATCCGTCAATGGATAAGTCAAGTTCAGATTGAATATGGAGGAGTTTTGGATTGTTCAAGCTCGGCCAGATCTGAAATATAGACAGAATTTTATGCTCAGGTTTGGCCGACTATATAAGAATACTGTCCAGACCTGTAAAGACTCATCTAGATTTTTATATAGAAGAAAGCATTTTAACAAATTACTAAGAATCATATAAATTCAATTGAAGTTATCTCAAAAAATATTTATTTCTTGCATAACATAAACAAGTATTTAATTAAAAGAAATAAACATTGAAACAATATATAAATTAAATAATATTAAACATGCATTTTTCTCTTTTAATAAAATACAAGCATGGGATATAAACAATAAAAGATAGTTTTATGACAAAAGCACATGTACTTGCTTTTCTTTCAAAAAATATTTACAAATTTTTCATGCCTTGAAGCAATTTTTGAAAATTTCAATTAATGAAAATTTTAAATTAATAATCATCATATTATCAAAATATCACAAGACTATATAAGACCGATGATCAAAGTTAGCAAGTATTCCTTGTTCAATTTTAGGCTCAAAGTTGTTCTAGCTCATTAGCATGTAATTCACATAACATGTACTCAAACCATGAAATGAATTAACCCATGGAACTATAGAATGAATTTAACACCAATGAGTGATCGTTGTTCTTTCTTTAAGTTTGACTTAAAAGACTTGAGTTTACTCATATGGATAAGGTGGTAAGTAAACCTGCTCAAGGATCGCACAGTCCGTTCGGTTTGACAGGTCCAGTCCGTATTGGATTGAGTTTAGATAGGAGTTTTTGTGATCCGGGTTGGATCACTGTTTAACTAATAAAAAATTATTTTTATTTAAATTTAATTATAAAAATATAAAAATATTAATATAAAAATAATTTTTTATTAATATTATGAACAGTGAACCGGACCAGTCGATAGGTTCGGGCCCGCCCAAGACTAGATCTAGGTAAAAAAGAAAAAAATTCTGGATCACAACTCAACCCATTAGCAGATCTAAGTGAGAATCTCTCATTTACTAACAAAGCGTAAAATATATACACCATAATGTATCATAAAATCCTATATAGAAAAAAGGAAAAATAATTAAAAACAAATTTCTTCACTTTTACTCTAATTCGTTTATTCTTCAATATTTCATCCTTCCCTATTTTTTTTAGTTAAACGTCAATTTCCTCTTTTTCAAACCTTTGAAACCTTAAATTTGGGGTCGAAACCAAAGTAGTCAGTATCATATTGGTGGACGTAATATTTTTTTATTTATATTGGTACATATCGATATCGGTATGTTTCGACGTACCGTTTTGAGTTTACCGTTATTTTTAAATTTTTTTCATATATATATATTTATAAAACCCAATTCCAAATTTTCTAATAAAATATATATTATATGCATATACAAATATATCTCAATTACATACATATATATGTTTATATGTAAATATAAAATTTTTAAATTTTAAATATTTAATATCTAAATTTTTTAATCATAAATAAATAAAATAAATATTTTAAAAATATAATAAATTATTATTAATTAGATTAAATAACCTAATTTAATAAATATATATTTTTTGAATGAAATTATGAAAAAGTAAAAATTATTATGACTAAAAAAATTAAGAATTGATTAAAAAAATCAATTAAGTAAAAAAAATTAAAATAAAAAATAAAATAAAATTTGTACCAACCAGTACGGGTCGGTACGTATTGGTACAGGCCGGTATAGATCGATACAAGTCGATATCGATCGGTACAAAAATCGAAACGGTACGATTGTAGACACCTAATTTTGTTCAAATCCCTAAATCAAGTAATTTCTTCCTGGTAATGTTTTAGAATGCAAAAAGTCTCTTCTCATCTTGGAGGTGGTACTCCAAGACTTTGTTTAGCACGAAAAGTCAATCCAAAAAAACTCAACCTCGGAAAAGTCAACCTCGAAAAGTCAACTACTGAAAAAATCAACCCTCATTCAAAATCAAGATTCAAAATTTAATTGAACAATGGTGAAAGAATTTTGATAATCCGAGGTCTACAACGAGAGATATAGAGTCCGGATGATAGGTTATGGAGATTCAATGAAAAGGAAATCCTAATTCGATAAGTTTGGGAAAAAGTGCTTAAACGATCAAAGTGGTTGAAATTGGAGGTTCCGAATGGAATATAATTAATGACTACGGGTATTGGAAAGGCCATTTGGAAGCAAAACCAAAGGAATAGTCAATTTGGAAGAAAAATAAAAAATTAGAGTTTTTGGTGAATTTTATGAAATTGGGAAAAACTACAGAAATGACCCGATTCGGTAAAATTAAAGCCCTTAATTGATAAAGAGTGAGTAAACAAAGATAGCCCAAGGCTTAGTTTGAAGTAATTCCGAGAAAAGAGCCGGTTGGAGAAAAAAAGGAAAAAGGAGGAAATTTCTGATATTGGAAAAAAGGAAAAATCAAATCGGTGGGGAATTTGATTGTAAAAATTGCGCGTTTTCGGACCAACTCCAATTCAATATATAACAAAGGCAATGGAAAAAGAGAATCTGGAAATCGAACATGTTTTGAGTAAAACTGAGGTTTCGGGGGTTCTTTTGGCTGAGTATTTTCATGGTTTGAGCAATATATAGCTAAGTGGTAGAAAAGCAAAGAAAAATTTAAAAGAGTAGGGAGCTTGAAAGATAGCTTTGAAAGGTAGCCTTTTGGCACCTAACTCTTGTTTCTTTCTTTTTCTATGCTTGATTTGCTTATTTTCCATGTGATTTTGTTATTTCTTGTTATTTAATTATGAAATAAAGGTTTTTAAAACTCCTTTTAAATCTCCTATTTTGTGTTTTCATAAAAAAATATAAAAAAACAAATTTTTTACCATGTGTTTTCAAGTTGGCTGAATGGCATTCCTTTGGTGTGATGGTCTTGTGTTTGATTTTATTCCTATGTTGGTTGTGGTATGTTAGCTTGTTTTGATGTTTTAGCTTTCTAAAATAATCAAAGTATGGAGTTTATTTCTAACTTTCTTTATTTACTTGTTCTTATTTTGCTATTTTTATCATTTATTTTCATGTATACTTGCTTTATTTACTAACTTTAATTTTCTATTTTTACTATATCAAGTTGTTCATGCTTTGTGTTATGGCCATACCATGTGTTTGTGTATTTGCCTAGCTATATCTTTGCATTTTCATCATGATTAGTTGTCTATCATGCTTTCATTTATGTCTTGCATATTTGCCATGCCATATGTTTGTGTTATTGCCTTGCTAGAATCTCACATATTTTTTCCTTGACTATTCGGTTATCATAGGTTCTCTTGCCTTGTGTATTTGCATTTTCATCTTGATTGTTGACTATCATGCTTTCATTCACGTTTTACATCATTATGCCATGTTATTGTGTATTTGTGTTGCCATGTTCTTGCATTATTATTATGTTCATTTGGTCATTATGTGTTCATGTTATAGCCATGCATGTTTATATGTCATACTAGGCATTAGGTAATTTTATATTGCCATGCATATTCTCATGACATTTTAGGCATTAGGGTCATCTTCGTATGCCATGCATATTTTCATGCTTATTAGGTCTTAGGTCATTTTTTATTTCCATGCATGGTTTCATGCCTAGGGTCATATTTATTATCATGCATATTTCATGCATATTTAGGTCTAGGGTTACATTTATTGCCATGCACATTTCATGTTAGGCATTAGGTCATCTTTTATGCCAGCATATTTCTATGTCATTTAGGCATTAGGTCATGCATTTCATGCATTTAACTTGCTGTTTGTTCATGCATTTCATATCATCCCACTTGATTTTTGACTTAAGCCAATCAATGGCTCAAAGCCAAGCTCTCATGAGCATACTTGTGGAAAATTAAGATGTTGTCAAGTTGGATTTTCTACCTTTGTGATTTTCTTTCATTAGGCAATCCTTGTCCAAAATTTTAGAAATTTTACCACTGATTATAGTATCTTAGAGGAGTCTCCAATATTTTTATTTTGATTTTTGGACGTTTTTATCAAAGGTTTAAAAATGGTTTTTGGTTAAACAGTTTTTCACCGAGTGTTCTGACTTTCATGAATTTTCGGGTAGGTCATGCTTAGTCTAAAAATTAAGCTGATTTTTCCCATATAAGTCGACATGTTCTAAGTCTCCCATAAGTTTTTCAGATTTATTTTGAAAATTTTAAAATAGGTAAAAAAATCACGTTTTAAACTGGTCAGAAAAGTCAGATTTGTTTCAAGGAGAAAATAATTTTTTGTTTTGGCTAAGGCATTAAGAGGGGGCTGATTTAGAACAATAGCTACTGTCCTAGGTTAATTTCTAAGTCATTTTAATCCTAAAAAATGATTTTATAAAGGTCGGGTCAAGGGAGGTCAACCCGGGTTTTCAAAGTTAGGAAAATAGAGTCTTTTTAAGGGGGGTTTTTGGCCATAGTGCTATTTTCATTCAAAAGTTTCAAAATTGTTTTCAATACAATCACAAAGTATTTTTGATTTAGAAAAATCTGATTTGATGTCTTTTCCTAAGGTAGTCAGATATCTTTTTAGGTACACAGATGTCCTTATTTAAAGGAAAAAAATACACTCTCATGCATTGTATTTTCCATGTTCATGCATATTATATGATATATGATTTTTGCTATGAATATTTTTATGGTAATGTTATTGTTTTGATTTATATTTCATGATGTTATATTGATTGTTATATGGTTGTGAATATTTTATGTTATTCTATGCTCCTTGCTTAGTCATTATTTATTTTGTCATATCATTTAGGATTTATTATGTTCATGCATTGCTTTTTTTATTTTCATGCATATTTTATTATAATGTTTTTATGTTTTTTATCATGCCATGTTATTAAATTATGCTATGTCATTTAGAATATATCATGTCACTTAGATTATATCATGTCATTTAGATTATATTATGTCATCTAAAGTTTGCTATGTCATTTTTTACCATGTCATACATGTTCATATTCATTTTTTAAAAATGTTTTGAAAAAAGATAATGATTTTAAATAAAATAAAGTTATTTTCGAGTTAAAATAATTAATGAGTTCTTCTCCGGGTTTCCGGGGAGGACATCATCAATTATCATTAATAATGGAATATATTTTTTTTTTAAACGAGAATGATTCGAAATTTTTTCCAAATAAATAAAACTTTCTATATTTTGCTAAGTTTGTCGGGGAATATAGGAAAATTTTGAATTAATAAATTCCGGATCATTTTCAATTAAAAATGAAATTATTTTTCTTTAAATTGGGAATTATTTTGAAATGCCAAATCTAAAACCGATTTTTACCAAGACTTAAGATAACACACGATTAATAAGGTACCATTTTATACTGTCGTTGTGGGGGTGCTAATCCTTCCCCGCACGTAACCGATTTCCGAACCCGCTTCTTTGATTTCTCTGGTTTAAAAGCGCAGAGTTTGAAATTGGTTTTAAAAATATTTTAATTAATTTTGAAATGTTTTACAAAACCGGTTTTAATAGGTGACTGATCACACCTAGCAAAAAAGATTGGTGGCGACTCCATTTTTTTTTCGAGGTTGTTTTCAAACCCTCATTTTATTTCAAAAGAAATTAAGTTGTCTTTTTTTTTTTTTTTTTTTTTTTTTTTTTTTTTTTTCTGTTTCCTCCAATGTTATACTTAAAGAGTAAAATATCTCGCGATGAGACTTGTTATTTTTTAGGTTGTGACAGCGATCTTGATACCGTTTCGTTTTTTTTCAAATTCGGTACGTATCGACCGATACCGATACGGTACCGACTATCATGGTCGAAACTCATATAATGTCAAACTTTTTCTCCTCCCCTTAACATTATTGTTCAAATAACTAAAAAGCTAAAAAGAAAATGATGCAAGAATGATGTTATAAAGGGGATAATATTGAATGAATCTAATCAATTAAAATCAATTTTTTTACTTGTATTGAATTTTTTTGGCTAGATATTTGTATTGAATCTCATTACAAACTAAGAGTTGGAATTTTCTGAACTTCTCATGAAAACTTTGGTTTGAAGAACTTTTCTTTAATGAGTTGGTTGTGGTGATGTTAAAACTTTTGCAATGATTTTTGAAGCAAATCTGTTTGTGTCTTGGTGGCAAAGTGGAGATTTTTTTTTTGTCTGTTTGGTGAAACTTTGTCGTCATGCGTTCTTAAACTGTTCTATATATATTTTTTATTTGTAATAGAAAACTTTTTTGCTGGCTTAATTGCTAGCTTTTTATTCTTTTCGGATTTTTATTAAATTCTATTTGACTTAGAAAAAAAACCAATTAAGAGCAATATCTTTGTGCCCTTAATATATAATTTCTCCTTAAAAACATTTTAAAAAATTCAAAAAATTAGCCTTATGATTATGGGATTATAGAAATAGAATTTTTTTCATAAAAAAAAAAAGAAAAACCATAATTTAGGAATAAAAGAAAAAAATTATAAGTGCTGAAATTTGAATTTCAAACTTATTGAATATCAACTCTTAAAAATGATTACATGAATTAACTGAATAAAATCCGAATTCGTAAAAATAAAATTTATGATCACATCGTGCTTTTATCCTTATGACATTTATAATTCCAAAATCAAACTGTTTGTTTGTCTTTTTGTTGGAAACTAGAAAAGAAAACAAAACAAAAACAATGAAGATGTGCTAAACTGTTCCAAGCAAAAAAAAAAAAAAATTACACTAAAAGGACTAAAAATTAGAAAGAAAAAAGAGAAGTTAAACATTCCAATCCAATGTTGTTCCTAAGTCTGCCAACAACTTGTCAAATCTCACTAGATGTCCCTTTTGAAAAATAGATTACTAATTTTAACTTGGTCCATGAGCCTAGCAAGTGGGCGGCACTAAGCCTTTGGTTGGAGAGGAAGTCCCAAATGTCTCAAAATTTTGATTATTACCATCAAGGATTGAGACCCAATGTTTATAATCTAGCCACTAATTACTTTCCATGTTTTCTAAAATTTTAATAAATCTCTCTTGACTTGTGATCATGGATTACATATAAGAAATTACTTAGTATTGAATTCGGACGTAATTCAATTGATTTATACAATTATTTTTAAGAGATTGTATTTTGTAAATATGAGATTCGAATTTTAATATTTGCAATCCCTCCCCTATTCTAAATTATGGCCTCTTCCAAAAAAAAAAATTACAATCACATTTTGATTAATTAATCAAATAAACAAACTAATCAATGAATAAATCAATATACAGTTGGATAAATCAAAGATAAAATTAGATCAAACTCACATATGATGAGATTTGAATCTAAAATTTTAAGATTTTAAGGACCTATTCCTTGTTATTAAACCAAAACCTCGATGATACAATTCCTAATTCCTTCTTTCTCTTGGATAGCAGCCTTTATCACTTGTTTTCTAGTCATGATAATTTCTCCCATCTAGTGTGCTAATCCTTTTAGATTATAATTAAATCTAAGAAAATGGTTTTAGAATTGTATTACAACCAAGGTAGTTGGTACCGTATTGGTATAAGTTGTACAGGTTGTTACATAATGATTTTAAGGTAAATTGAAATAGTATCAATATTGTACCGTTTCGAATTTTTTACCGATCGTATCGGACTATATCGATCAATATCAGTCAGTATTGGCACATACCGATTGATACAAGATTTTGATTTTTTTTATTGTAAAAAACTAATTTTACTTATTTGATTTTTTAAATTAATTTCTAATGTTTTTCTATCATGATCATTTTTAATTTTTCATAATTACATTTAAAAATAAATTAGTCTATTGAACTTAATTAATAATAATTTACTATATATTTTAATTATTTGATGTTTAAAAATTTTGAATTTTGAATATTAAATATTTAAAATTTTATATTTGCATATAAATTATATATTTATGTATGTAATGTAGGTATATTTGTATATGTATATAATGTATATTTTATTAGGAAACTTGAAAATAAGTTATATATATATATGAAAAATATTTGAAAAGTATTGGTAAACCCGAAATGATACTCCAAAACACACCGGTATCGATACGTATCTGTAGACACCTAATTTTGTCCGGACCCCCTAAACCAGGCAAATTCTCCTTTTCAACTTCCTGGAATGCAAGGAAACTTTCATCATTCCTCAGATGAGTCTCCAAGACTTTGATTCGAAGGTCAACACAAAAGTCAACTCGAAAAAAGTCAATCATGAATAAATCAACCCCAAAAAGTCAACCACTAAAAAAGTCAACTCTCACTCAAAATCAATATTCGAAGTTGAATTGAACAATGGTGAAAGAATTTTGATAATCGGAGGTCTACAATGAAAGATAGAGAGTTTGAAAGACAGATTGCAAAAATTCAATGTAGGAAAAATGCTTAATTTTGCAAATTTGGGAAAAATGATGTAAACGATCAAATTGGTCAAAATTGAAGGTTCCAAATGGAATAAGATAAATAAATATGGATATTGGAAGGTCCAATTTTGAAACGAAAGAAGAATTGGTTTGAAGAGAAAAAGAAAAATAAAAATTTAATGAATAAATAGAAAATTCACAAATTTAGGGAAAACTGCAGAGATGGCCCGATTCGGTAAAATTGAAGTCCTCAATTGATAAAGGATAAATAAATAAAAATATCCCAAGTTCCAATTTGAAGTGGATCCCAAAGAAGAGCCGATTTGAGGAAAAACGAAAAAATGAGCAAATTCCCAATATTGAGGAAAAGTGGAAAACTAAATCGGAGAGGAATTCAGATGTAAAAATTGGGCATTTTCGGACCAACTCCAATTCAATATATGAAAAGGAAGTGGAAAAAGAAAATTCAAAAATTGGGCCTGTTTCGTGTAAAATAGAGGTTTCGGGGGTTAAAGGGTAATTTTGGAAAATCCGGGAAAAATAGAATCCGAGCTCGAAAAATTATGAAAACTTCCAGAACTGGTTTTATATTTGATGGAAGGGATTGGAGAAGAAAAATCCAGAATCGGAGCTCAAATGGAAAAAGACAAAGTTTGGGAGGCACTAATCCGAAATTCCAAGGGAAAATTATGTGAAAAATAGAAAACGAGCTCGAAAAATTATTAAAACTTCCAAATCTAAGCTTTATATTTTATGGAAGGGATTGGAGAAGAAAAATCCAGAATCGGAGCTCAAATGGAAAAAGACAACGTTTGGGTGCACTAATACGAAATTCTAAGAGAAAATTTCGGAATAATAGAAAACGAGCTCGAAAAATTATGAAAATTTTCAGATCTGAGTTTTATATTTTATGGAAGGGATTGGAGAAGAAAAATTCAGAATTGAAGCTCAAATGGAAAAAGACAAAGTTTGGGAGGCACTAAACCAAAAATCAGGGAAAAATAGAATCCGAGCTCGAAAAAATATGAAAACCTCCAGAACTGAGTTTTATATTGGACGGGATGGATTGGAAAAGAAAAATTCAAAATTGGGGTCCATTTGCAATTAAATTAAGTTTGGGGGCCAAAATATAATTTTACCGAAAAAACTGAAAATGGCCATTTTGCAAATAAAAAAATAGGAATGGCCTGGAAAATTCCAGGCATTTTCGGCCAGCCTATGGATGAAAGAGAGGGTGTGATCATCTTGAATCAAATGACCAAGATTGAATAGCAAGATGACATTTTTAAGAAAGGACAAGATTCTCCACTACTTGCCTACATGGCATTTTTGGCCAAATGAGAGGCCTCCAAATTGCAAAGCCATGTGAAGGCCATGTGAAGAGCATGTGAAGGCTATGAGATGATGCCAAATAGGATTAAAAATGCCACCTAGGAAGATATTTCAATAGTAAGCCATATGATCATGACAAGTGGCTTAGATATTTTTGTAGAGATAGGAGACAAGAATAATTTAGGTGGCATTGTTGGCCAATGAGAGGTTGTCAAACCCTTAATTTAAGGGAAGCATCATGCAAATAGGAGACAAGAACCCTTAATTTAAAGAAAGCACCATGCGATCATTTTTTAGTCATGTAGCAAAGATGTTGGGAGTGCATGTAAAGCATGACAAAGGCTAAAAAAAGATGAGCACACCAATATACAAAGAGGAATCGACAGCCAAAAAAAAATGGAGGATTTTATTTTTCTAAAAGTTATTCACTACTCTCTTGAGAGAAAAGGAGAAAAGGAAGAATCCTCTCAAGGAAAAAGAGAATAAGCTTGGAAGGAAAGCTTAGCTCGGTAGCTATTTCTTCCTTTCTTTTCCATTTATTTACTTGGATTTCATGTTCTTGTTCTGTTCTTTTTCATGTGATTGTTAACTTTTTTTTTTTGTTAAATAAAAGGTTTTCGAAAAATAAATTTCTAAAGGTTTTCTTTCCTTTATTCTTTACAAAATAACAAGGTTGATAAAAATTTTCAACATGTTTTCTTGCTTTGGCCGAAACCATGGAGGAAATATTGTGCTTGTTTTTGCTTCATTTTCTTGCTTGCTTGTTGATTGTGGGCTTCACCATTGTGGTAGGATAGATTTTCCTCTTTGGTTTTTATTTTAAAAAATCAAATAAAAGGTTTGAGAAGTTTGAGGATCTTGATTTTAATCAAATGATTTTGGTTAGGTGAGACTATGTCCAAGGAACCAACCATTGAGCCAACTTTCTTTTTCTTTGTGTGTTTATTTTTTATATTATTCATGCTTGATTCATTTCCACATGTTTGTTGGCTATAAAATCATGCATTTCATACCATTCCCAACTTGATTTTTGGTTAAGGCTAATTAATGTTCTCTAGCCAAATTTTATTTAAGTCATCTCTTGTCAAAATAAAAAAGTTTTTTTTATCACATGTAGTAGACCTTTAGTGGATACCTTGGCATTTTTTTTCAAGATTTTTGATTTTTTTTATCAAGGTTGGAAAAATGGTTTTCGACAAAACAGTTTTTAGTTCACTGTTCTGACTTTAGTGAAAATTCGATCAAGGTATCCTTGGTCCAAAAATTAAGCTGATTTTTCCCACAAGGACCATCATGTTCCAAGTCTATACTGAGTTTTTTTTTTCATTTTTTTTTTTATAAAGGGTAAAAAATAGTTTCTCAAAAATGGTTTTGGGAGTTAGATTTTTTTTTTTTAAAACTAATAATTTCTATTTTTATTTGTATACAAGGAAGGGGCTTATTTGAGTCATTAGTTACTGACTGAGGTTGATTTCCATGTCATTTCAAGGATAAAAATTGATTTTAAAAAAATCGGGTCAAGGATGGTCAACCTGGGTTTCAAAAATATAGGGAAACTAGAGCTTTTTCTTAGGGGTATTAGGCCATGAGGCCTTTTTCATCCCCAAAAGTTCCAATTTTTTAAATCCAAGCCCAAAGTCATTCGGTTTTTAAAAATCCAATTTAAGTTTCTTTCAAAGGTAGTCGGATATCTTTTTAGGTATACGGATGTCTTTACTTCAAGAGAGAAATATACCTTCATGCATTGCATGTTTTAAAATGTTTTTCATTTTAATTTGACATAAAACGTATGTTTCGGTTTCCTAAACATTTGGTGAGAATTAGTTCCTAATCTTTGCCGGGTTGCCTGGGAGGTTAGGAAATTGTTCAACGCACGTGTTTATGGAATCGAAAGAATTGGATTTTGTTTTTTTTTTTGGAATCATATAAATGTCATAAGAAAGAATTATTTTTCAAGTTTTGCCGGGTTTGCCGGAGAGTGTGGTAATATTTTCTAATATATACTATTTATATGATTCCTCACATGAAAATTCTATGTCCATGAATATTCCATGTTGATGTCATTTTATATTCATGTTGCCATAATTAGATTATGCCATTTCATTCATTTATGTCCCATGTCATTCAAATTTTGCCATGTCATTCATTCATTCATTCATATATCATATCATTTAGATTATGACATGTCAATCATTCATGTGCCATGCCATTCAATTTTTTCCATGTCATATGCCATGTCATTCATTCATATGCCATATCATTTAGATAATGCCACATCATTCATTCATGTTCCATGTCATTCAAATTTTTCCATGTCATATACCATGTCATTCATTCATGTGCCATGCCACTCAGATTTTTGTCATGTCAAGCATGCCATGTCATTCATTCACTATGCCATGTTATTTATATTTTGCCATGTCAAGCATGCCATATCTTTGATCCTTTTACCATGTCATTAATCTTTTTGCCATATCATTTATTCATATGCTAGGTCATCTAGATTTTGCCATGTCAAGCATGCCATGTCATTCATTCATGTGCCATGTTATTTAGACTTTGCCATGTCAAGCATGCCATGTCATTAATCTTTTTACCACGACATTAATCATATGTCATGTCCTTCATTCATGTATCATGTCATTTAGAGTTTGCCATGTCAAGCATGTCATTTCATTCATTTTTTAGGCTATATCATTTAGATTTTGTCATTTCAAGCATGCTATGTCTTTGATTCATATGTCATGACCTCCATTCTTGTGGCTATGTCATTTAAATTTTGCCATGCCATGCCATTAATTTTTTTGTCATGTTATAATAAATTGCTTCCCATGCCATGTTAATTACGCTTGTTTTGTATTCATGTTTTAATGATAATTTGTACATTCATGATCATTTAAATTTTTGAAAATTGATATTTTTAAATAAAATAAAGCAATATCTCTAAGTTAATATAATTCATGGATTCTCCTCCGGGTTGTCGGGGAGTCTTTATCAAATATATTAACGAAGGAATACCTATCTACAAGAGGATGATGCGGAGATTTTCAAAAACGATAAATATTCTATATTTTTGCCGATTTGCTGGGGAATATAGAAAATTTTTGCAATAATGAATTCTGGATCATTTCCAAACAAAATAGGATTGTTTTTTAAATTGGAATTATTTTCAAATATCAAATCTAAAATCGACTTTTCACCAAGACTATAGATAACACATGACTAATAAGGTATCATTTTATACGGGCGTTGTGGGTGTGCTAATCCTTCCCCATACGTGATCGTCTCCCGAACCCGTACTTTTTCTATGGTTTAAAACGTAGACTTCGAAATTGGTTTTAAAATGTTTTAATTAATTTTAAAATATTTTTCAAAGCCGGTTTTAATAGGTGGCAGATTATACCTAGCCAAAAAATATTGGTGGCGACTCTATTTCTTTTTCGAGATCGTTTTTATACACTCAACCTTTATTTCAAGAGGAATTAAGCTGTATTTTCCTCTATGTTTTTTAATGTCACACTTTAACGAGGCCGACGTCCCGCGATGGGGTATTTTCAGATATTTTTTTTAAGGTTGCGACAACTTGGCGAATCCGCTGGGGACTTTAGAGAGTCAGGCCTAAAGTTAGTCGGGTGTTATCAAAAGTCTCGGTGTTATCGATTTTAATTGGTATTTAATTATAATTCCCATTTTTATAAAATAAAGAGAATTTTGAAAATAACAAAATTTTTCTTTTTATGTTCATCTTCATGAGCATGCATATTATTATTGAGCTCCGTTTATTCAAGTGTTGTGTATTATCATTATTCTTTGATTGACTAATGCTTTCTTTTATTTGATTAAGCTTTTTTTTTTTAATAATAAATTATTGGGGTGTTTAAATTATGGGTTGTAAAATAGTTGGTGAAAAGTTTGTTGTTCCTCCTCACACACTATACTTGCATTTGCATAACATGAGCCTTCAACCCAGGTTTTGTCTTTCTAGGTGGAGTGAAGTACCTACGCTTCATGAGGTGTTAACCTCTGCATAAGCCTGGGAAATGTACTCTAACAAATTGAACCCGTTTTGATCAGGGTGCCTTACTAGCCTTCACCGGCGACAGTGAGGAGCAATTTGGAGCCTTTTTTAGAACCTAATGCAACTCCATATAGTAAACCTAGGCAAAGCCATGCTCGTTTTCTGTTAGATACCCCGAAGTTAAGAACACTCGGAGGAACATCTCTCACATTTTACTATTTATTTTATGATAATATTATAATGTTTTAATCCCTGTACTGACTTGTGTTTTGTTTTGTTTTTGTTTCCACTTCATGCATCATGATCATTTAAGGGTATTTGTCTTAAGCCGAGTGCCAACTAAAGAGGTTTCATTATAATCATGGAATGTCAAGACCTTCTACCAGTATCAGTGGTTAGCAAGACATATCAAGAGGTCAGAATTGAGTCCGAGGAAAATCAGGGTGATAAAGGAGACAGTTTGGCCCTCTTTTTGTGTCTGCACTTCCGAGTCAGTTCATTTGGATTTTGTTCAGAATGACTTAGCAGAGTTAAAGGAGATTTGGAGACAGTGGGGAGTTGCGAGGAAAGATGTGTTCATCGGAAAATATGGTGACATAGCACTACTCATTCCGGTCAAGATAGACGAGCAGTTCGTCAGGGCAATAGTGCAGTTTTGGGATCCTTCGTACCGATGCTTCACTTTAAATCAGGAAGATATGATGCCTACCATTGAAGAATATTCTATCTTACTCCGTGTTGAGTCAGCAAATCCGAAAAAATCTAGTGGAAAGAGCAGAAAACATTGAGCTGTCGGAAAAAACTTTCCAAAGTGAGAGGTATAGAGTTCCCAATTGATTCTCCACACATAAAGAGATAGGGTTAGAGTGACTGCATTCCTTGGGTATTCTTGCGAAACTATATTAAGAATAATCTGGATGTGACCATGTTATGGATGTCTTTGCCTTGGCAATCTATGGTTTAGTCCTATTCCCGAAGGTGGAATGTCACATCGAAACAGCAGTGGTAGACCTCTTTGATTGTTTGGACAAACAAATTGACCCTTCTCCTGCCATTCTTGATGAAATGATCAGGTCACTCAGTTACTGTAAAAAAAGAGGTAAGGGACGTTTCAAGGGTTGTGTACAACTTTTGTATGTCTGGATTCAGAGCCACTTTTGGGATGATGATGGTGGAAGGCTTCGCCCTTACATAAAGACTTTTAGTCTCTTTCAAGAATTCATCAAGGAAAAATTATCAAAGAAAATGTATAATAAGCAATGGATCAAGACTCTCCGTCACTTAGGTAGAGAAGATATAACTTGGAGGGTTTCGTAGATGCCACTTAGGTCGATCTTGTACCGTTGTGGTAAGAATTTATGGGTTCCACTGTTGGGAATCTGGGGGACCGTTAGCTATGCACCATTACTAGTACTGAGGCAATATGGACCTGAACAGTTTATCCCAATGACTCATGAGCTTATTTCGATGGAGTTCTCATATGGTGAGTTTGGATATATGGGAAAGATACATGAAGTTATCAAAGCATGGAAGAGGTTACACCGGTCGCAAGTGGCTAGGTACACTGACAACGCTATCAGGTGTGGAGAGCCAGAAGGGTCCGTGACATTGTGCTTCCTGTCGAGGACACCTCTGTTTATCCGGTAACACTTCAGCTAGAACCAGTAGTGCCATCAGAAGTTTAGATTGTCAGGCAAGAGTTGGAAAAGGACAAAGGGAAAATTGAAGCGTGAATATGATAAGCTTCAAGAGGAAGTCAAAGATTTGAAGACTGACCTTGAGATCCAAGAGGCCAAGACACAGAGAGTGGCTAAGGAGCGAGACACGGCACAATCCGACATAATAGATTTACATCAAGAGAACAAAAAGCTAAGGGCCACGGGAAAATTTACTAGAACTAGCAGGCCTCTCGGCGCACGTGAGAAAGAAACAAATAAACTTCATAAAGAATTGAAGTTCTGGAAAGGCAAGGCTAAAGAAAGCAAAGAAAAGGTCGTTAGCTATGCGCCAGTACTAGTACTGAGGCAATATGGACCTGAACAGTTTATCCCAATGACTCATGAGCTTATTTCGATGGAGTTATCATATGGTGAGTTTGGATATATGGGAAAGATACATGAAGTTATCAAAGCATGGAAGAGGTTACACCGGTCGCAAGTGGCTAGGTACACTAACAACGCTATCAGGTGTGGAGAGCCAGAAGGGTCCGTGACATTGTGCTTTCTGTAGAGGACACCTCTGTTTATCCGGTAACACTTCAGCTAGAACCAGTAGTGCCATCAGAAGTTGAGATTGTCAGGCAAGAGTTGGAAAAGGACAAAGGGAAAATTGAAGCGTGAATATGATAAGCTTCAAGAGGAAGTCAAAGATTTGAAGACTGACCTTGAGATCCAAGAGGCCAAGACACAGAGAGTGGCTAAGGAGCGAGACACAGCATAATCCGACATAATAGATTTACATCAAGAGAATAAGAAGCTAAGGGCCACGGGAAAATTTACTAGAACTAGCAGGCCTCTCGGCGCACGTGAGAAAGAAACAAATAAACTTCAGAAAGAACTGGAGTTCTGGAAAGGCAAGGCTAAGGAAAGCAAAGAAAAGGTGTCCAGATTTGCTCATGAACGGCAGAAATGGTGTGATGCACGCTTATTCATTTCGGCCAAGTTGGAAAAGTGCCTGCAAGAGAATGAGCTGTTGAAAGCCAAATTGGGAAATGAGGGGGAAAAGACATCTATGCTGCGCAAGGAGAATGAGACGCTCCATACGACCATTTAGACCCTAGAGCATCAGTTGCAAGTCCAGAGGGCTGACATCACTGCCATCATTCTGGAATACCGAGAGAGGGAGACTGAGTGGAGCCAAGCAAACGATTTAGCCATAGATGCTAGTATGAGGTGGAAGACAGAAACTATGGGGAGACAACAATATATAGATCACTTGACTAGGCAGATCTGCAACGTTGTGGTTAAAGCAAGAGAGATGATGAAGAAAGTGAAGACTTTGAGATAGGATGTCAACCCGACGGGGAAACATGGACAACATCTGTTGAATTTCCTAGAGAAAGCACAAGACCAGTACGAGTAGATTAGATTAGATATTTCTATGTAACCTGAGATTGAGAGATGATTTCTAATGAGTTTCTATGAATCTTTATGTTGGAATTTGATCTTAAGGCAAATACCGTCAGTTTCATCATTTCATACCACATAATCATAGAAATATTCATTCATTCATTTGTTCAGTGATTCATTAAATCATTTATTTATTCATTCATTCTTCCATACATTTGATTAATAAAAATGAATAATGTGTCATAAAATTCTAATCCGTGGTATTTACACTAAGGTATAAATATTGGGCGTCCACTGAAACATCCAGACAGAAGTACCCCGCATCAGTATAATACTCGATCGAAAGTCAGGGTCATGGAAAATGAACAGATTGCCCGAATAGAGAGAATAGAAAGGGCACAAGATGGGTTAAGAGAATAGTTGGCCAAATCTCAGGCTGAATCAAGAGATAGATGAATAAGTTAATGGAACTGGTGTCCGTTGCAATTAATGGAAAGGGACACAAGGAAAATTCAAACCTAGGATTAGAATCAGGAAATCAAGGGGGCAAAGAGGGTCAGCAAGAAGCCATATTGACAAACGATCAATCCTCACAGAATACGAAAACTTTACCACCGACAGCTGCAATGCCTTCCGTGTATGTTGTACCCAACATAAGGGCACAAAAATAAATACCGATTGGGGTAAATCTTGGGGCAATCCTGGCAAATCCTATCGAGGTCCCAGATCTGGATGATCTCACCGAACAAGAAAAGATGAAAATGACAGAATTGAAAATGGTTGAAACGAATGAATCACTGATGCACCCAAAAGAGTGTATCTTATTTAACCTTGCACTAAAAAGATAAATTGTAAGTATAGTAGTTAGCAAGGGTCGAGTCCTCAGGGATTGGGTTTTAGTTTATAAGTTAATAGTTTAAAACTTAAATTCAAGAACAATAAAAGAAAAGGGGTTTTTGAAGCCAGATTTAAACTAAAGTAAATAATAAGAATAAGATGCAAGGCGGTATAACCAGCCAATAAAAATATATATACTAAATTAGGCGGTATAACCAGCCAATATATATACTAAATTAGGCGGTATAACCAGCCAATAAAAATAAAACAAAGTTAATATACAAATTAGGCGGTATAACCAGCCAATAAAAATAAATATACTTTTAAAAATAAGCAAACTAGAAAAGTAAGAAAACAAGTAAGTAAGAAGAATCAAATATGAAAAATATGGTTAAGGTTTCATTCTCCACCACTAGACATCATTAAAAATCAATTTCAGATCTATCAATATCAACCAACTATCAAAGTTAACAACCGTAGATAACAACAAGCTCTGTTATCCCAATCTTTCCTTAGTTTGTCGTTAAATAGAACAAGCTCTCTATTTAATCTCTAACCATCAAACAACCTAGAATAAGCTCTCTAGATTCAATTTAATGGCAGCTTTATGATGAGAAAGATAGGTTGATCTAAGCAACAAACACATAAGCTCGGATTGTTCAACTTAGGTTATGTTCCACTTTGCAATTATTGAAAACTTGACCATAATCATTAATCACAAATTGCCACTTATGAATAGGAAATCAAGACAATTACACGGATCAAGACTCCTAAACTAGCAATAGATAATTATCAAGATCTATATAGTTGTACACCTAAACAAATCAAGACAACATCATGAACAATTCTTGTAGAAGAACATAAGCAACTTTGATAGAAAATTAATGATAGATAGAATCTGAAAATCAATCACAAAACATGTCTAGGGCTTTGAAATCACCCTTAACCAAATAGAAGTTTAGCCTAGCATAGGCATTGTAAACATAAACATAAAATTAAAGAAAATCTAAGAAGAAAATAAAAGAAAGAAAGAAGAAGAGGAAGAATATTAATTATCCAACCTCTTGCTCTCTCTAAAGAAAAAGAAAACTAGAGAAAAGAAAGAAAACTAGAGAAAAGAAAGAAGAAGAAAACTTAGAGAATTTTATTAAAATGGCTAATATCCTACCTATGTACAATATGATCCCTTACAATCACCCAAGGCCCTCTATTTATACACATTTTGGAGGGCTAAATGACAAGAGACAAGATTTACAAATTTCAAAGGTAGGTATAATAGGTGGGTGCATTTTCTAACAATTTTCGTCATACATGACGATTTTGATCAGCCAACTTGATGGTCGATTTTGTCAATTTTGGAGGCCTTATCTGATCACATGGTCTTCTAGAAAAATGTTACCCTATCAGTTACTGATCCATAGCCGTTGGAATCAGCTCATTTGCTGATGTGGATAAGAAGATATGGGCATAATACGAAAACAGGTCAGCACAGACGTCATTTCACATCAGCCAACTTGATGGTCGATTTCGCTAGGGAAAACGACTCCGTTTCAAGAAGTGTAAAACATGAAAAAGATAGATATGCCTCTTAGCTTTGCATGGCTACAAATTTCAGCCTTATTGCTTCAGTGAAACTCAAGATATAGCTGATATGGAAAAAGGTGTCGGAACTGGAACTGAACTGGATTTGCCCTTAATTCTAGTAATCTGAAATCACTCAAAGAAACTTGTGAAAAACACCAAAATACATAAAAATATAAAAGATCATAAACACAATTAGACTAAACAATAATAACTCGTATTTGACACAAAACAATAATAAAACATAACTAAAAACTATATAATTATACGAGTTATCACACCCCCACACTTAGATTGTTGCTAGTCCCTAGCAACGACTCAATAAAAATAAAATAAGAAAATCTAATCTAATCCACTTTCGTAGGAAATCACGGTGGCACTTAGCATGTGACACAAGCCTTTAAACCCCTAGGTGTCCCTAGTGGACGAGTTTAGTCTTGTGAGGGTTTACTAGAACGATACCCACAAACATTGAAAAACTAAAATATAAATAAACTACATATACTAAAAATATTTACTCCTAATCCTTTCAATACAAATTAGAGACAATCTTTGAACAAGTCTTATAAACTAATCAATAGCTTAAAGAATTTCACAAAAAATCATGCTTGAATGTAAATTGTTTGAGTTAAGCCAATATTAACATAACATATCTCAATCAAAATAGTGCATGTTCAAATTTAATCTCAACTTCTCACATGGGATACCCTCATGATTTTCACTCTTTAAAGTAGTGGTGAAGTGTTTACACTCACTCAATCTCATGAAAACAGTTCTACCATATTCTTGCTTGTCCACCTATTCTCCACTATTTAGATCATACAACTTCATGAATCAAGAGGTCTTTAATCAAGGTTGTAATGGGGCCAAGGGGTTTGTAATGTGGTTGAATAACAAAAGGATAAAGATATCACAAAGGCTCCAAAGAGTTCATAAAGTTTAGAGACATAATAAGATCATACAAAGAAACTACTCAAAACTCTTTACAAGTACATAGTCACCTAGGCCGAATATTCATGTTGGGCCTTTTCTTCATTCTAAACAACTTTGTAACATCTTTTTCTTTTTCCACAAATTCAAGAGATGATTCATATTTTTTACATAGGAATGTATTTGCCAGTAATCCATTTCTTTTTCTCTTGACTTTTCTTTTCTTTTCCCCCACACTTATTTCTTGTTTCTAACCCAAATTTTCAACTAAAAATATCCCTTGTTTTTTGCAATATGTCTCAAAATATATAATCCATCTTTAGAACAAGGGTAAGGATATAAGTATATTTAGGCTAGGTGTAAGTTGTGGTTACCAATAAAACAGCATATTTAATGTAGGCTCAAATTGGCTCACTAGTGGGGATGTTCTCTTAGAACATTAATAATGGATGGCTGTTTGGCTCTGGTTATAATCCTAATGCCTCTATCATATTCATGTTGTCACATGTATCAATATAGTCTCAAACGGTTTAAAGCAAGTTCTAGAGAATCATGTAATCATAAGAGCACTCAAGAAAGAAATTAGATTGATTTGTATAATGCATCAATCATTATAGGCTCAAAAACTCACAAGGATGATTATACAAGTCAGATTAAGTCTAAACATGCTTCTTTCTCAATCAACATATCATATTAACATTGGCTCATAAAAAGGTTGACATCAAGCTCAATTCTCATGAAAATCTTCTCACTAATAAATCTGTTTTAGACTTATGCAATTCATATCTCATCATTGTATTAAAAAGGAACTAAAACTCAAAAAAAAAAAAATAATAATAAAGACTCATAAAAAAAAAATAGTAGACAAAATAAAAGAAATCCTAAATCATTCCCCCCACACTTAATTCTTACATTGTCCTCAATGTAAGTCTATTAACTCAAATGAAAAAATCATGTGTAAGAGAAAAGAACTAATAACATAAGAATAGGAACAACTAAGACTCAAAACAAAACAAAACCATGCAACCTAAATAATCCTAAAATACAAAACAAAAATTAACAAGTAAACATAAAAAGATTAAAATCAAACTGACAAGGTATGTCTCAAGTCTCCCTTACTCAGACCTTGTTCAGAATGAATACTTTTAAATGGCTTAAAACACAAATTTCTTTCTTTTTTTTTTTTTTTTTTTTTTTGAAGGTAAAATTTAGGAGATATTACCTGTAGAGGTTGCTAACCACTTATTATAACTGAGACATAACAAACAAAATGTTAGATAATGTCACAAAGACAAAGTGCAATCCACTCCTTGCTCGTCCATATCTCTTTTTCTTTTTCCGAGCGTTTGCGAAACAACCGTAGCAGATAAACACTCATAAGCTTGGAGCTTTTTAAGTAAATCTTCAATGGTTGTAGCAGAAATTATGGTTCTCCTTGCCTCTGAAAACATGAATCCATTATGCACAGCATTATCTAAATATGAAAGCAAATTACTAAAATAACCATTAATATTAAGCAAACCAATGGGTTTCTTATTTGTGACCAAAGATGACCAAGAAGCCACGCAAGCTATTTCTTCCAATGTACCCAGACCTCCTGGTAAAGCAATGAATGCATCGGCAGAATGGTACATGATTGTTATCCGTTCAGGGACACTCCAGACTTGTATTTCCTTACCCACGGTAGGTCCACAAAAACTTGTGAATAGTTTTGGCACGATTCCTAGAACTGGACTTCCTCCGGCGTGTGCTGCTGTAGCGACTGCTCCCATTAAACCCGTACTACCGCCTCCATAAATCAAGTGGATCTTTTGTTGGGCAAGTATTACTCCAACTCTTATGGCTTCATCAGCGAATATGTTATTTTTCCCTGGATAAGCACCTAAAAAGACACAAATTTTTTTAATACGCTGGGATGAAGTACTTTCCATTTTTTTTTTCTTCGAGTGCCTGAAAGAGAATGAGTACATGGTGTAATATATAGAGGACTGAGTAGTGAATCAGACAAGAGTAATAATGTCGCCGAAAGTGTATCTGACCTGTCAGAAGAAAATGTTAACCTAACAAAAGATTTTTGCGTGATTTCAGGAAGAAAATCAAAAAGAGAAGAAAAAATCAACCGTAAAAGACAAATAAAAAAAAACGAGAATAATTACACAAATCGAACTACACGTAAATTAAACCAAAATAAAGTTATTGCAAATCAAACCAAAAGCTGAGAAGTCATTTATTGTAGTTGTGATTGTGGCTCACATCTTCCTCTGGTTTTACGTCCAGAAACGGCTTAAACGCCTTCTATGAGTCGAGGATATGCTTCCCATCCAGTTTTCTTACAAGCTGGCAAACAGGGTCTTTTAACATCAGATTCCCAAGATGTTGCCATTCCCTTTGGAATTGCGGCCATAAATCAAGAATTTCTCTTTGTACGTCTCCACTAGGATGCGTCTCAAGAGAAAGTTGGATATTACCCAAATTCTCCTTACTCAATCCATCCTTAATGAATTCAATTTTATCATCTCGATTAGAGGACGGAATCCCAATAGAACGACATTTACCGTTACACGTCCATCGTGCACATTTGTGGCAATTTGAACTCATGCGCTTTGCTCGTCGCTTCTTTGCAAAAGTGCTTCTACCTGTACCTGGTAAATGCAAAACAGGAAGATATTCATCTTCACGTACCTTGGCTTCAATTATCCAACGTATGTCTGCAGGAATCCCTTTGTGCATAAGCATTCTTAATCTTTCAAATCGAACTTGGTAAAGCTTCAGTAAAATATTTCGAGGAAAAGGAGGAAATCGTTTCTGCAATCTTGTGAGAATATCATCCATCCTGAAAAAAAAATGAAAAAAATTGAAAGAGAAATTGAAAGAAAAATTTATATACAATATCAGTTTTATGGGTAGCTGATGGAACCGACTTAAATAATCACGGAGTACCGTTATCCGCCATTTAACCGGGGTTAAAAAAATTATATTTACATCTAGTTATTTTCAAAACAAGGATCAGAAAGAAAAACAACATAAAAAGACTCAAAAACAAAACACTCTAAATAAAATTCTAAATTCTTCCCCCCACACATAATTCTTACATTGTCATTAATGTAATGCTATTAATCCCAAATGAAAGAATCATGTGTAAGTGAAAAGAACTAATAAACAAAATAAAGTTATGCAGCCTAAATGAACTTAGAAACACTAAACACAATTAGCAAAGAAACATAAGAAAAAGATAAAGAAAAAGAGAGCAAATCTGAGGATGGCAGTTTGGGAATGCTTTCACTAATTAGGCTGCCTCCCCCAATTAGCACTTGATTGATTGTTTTCAGCCTAGCCAATTCCCCTTCTTGGCTTTTTAGGATCTTTTGGCTTAGACATGAAACTTCTCGGATTTTTGCGTTTTGGAGGAAGTTTTCTTTGCAAAACAGCCAATGCCTTATCCCCCACACGTATTATTTCATCATTCTTGGTGGGGTATAGCTCTTTGAGGAATTGTGCATATCTTGGTACTTGTCTAATGGCATCCACAAGCAAGCTGTTTAAGGTTTCCAAAAATTGTTGTTGATGTTCCTCCTTTTTGGACTTTGCAAATCTGCTAGGAAAAAGTGGAGAAGGAACATTAGTAGAAATAAGAACCTTAAAAGCTACCTGAGGTGTCAAAGTACTCTCAATTTGAATGGTGGCTTCATTATCCTCAAGAAGTGAATCCATCTTTGGTTTTGTCTCATCCTCATCTTGTTCCTCATTTCTCAAGGTCACAATAGTAGCATTCTCCTTTGGGTTAATCACCGTTTGGGAAGGGAGTGCTAGAGATCTTTTTGCTACTAATTCCATCGTACTACTAGCCAATAGGCTCATTTGCCTTTCCAAACTCTGGATGCTTGCCCTTGTTTCCTGTTGAAATTGCAAAGTATCAGTAACAAGAGAATATACAAGATCTTCTAAAGAAGTACCTGAGTTTTGAGTCATATGTGGTGGTTGAAAAAGATATGGTTCTTGAGACCATGATTGATTGAAGCTAGATGGATGAGTGTAATTGGCATAAGGATCTACTTCTTGGTAATTTTTCGAGTAGCCATAATTAGTATGATCCCACCATCCCTCATGGTAAGTGTTGGAGTAATGATCATGCGGTTGGTCTTGGAACCATTGATGGCCTTGACATCCTCCCATGGCCAATTGTTGAACTGAGGAAGTGAGATTGGCTTGTTGATTCTCCATGTTCATGTATGCCACCAACTCTTCAAGTGTTAGATTGCTTAATTCCATCTTTTTTTTTTTTTTCAAAATTTGAAAAGAAAAAACATGTATGTACAAGAAAATAATACTAATTAGAACTGAAAATAAGAATAAACCAAGTAACAAATAAACTAAAGAAAGCAATCCCCGGCAACGGCGCCAAAAATTTGATGCACCCAAAAGAGTGTATCTTATTTAACCTTGCACTAAAAAGATAAATTGTAAGTATAGTAGTTAGCAAGGGTCGAGTCCTCAGGGATTGGGTTTTAGTTTATAAGTTAATAGTTTAAAACTTAAATTCAAGAACAATAAAAGAAAAGGGGTTTTTGAAGCCAGATTTAAACTAAAGTAAATAATAAGAATAAGATGCAAGGCGGTATAACCAGCCAATAAAAATATATATACTAAATTAGGCGGTATAACCAGCCAATATATATACTAAATTAGGCGGTATAACCAGCCAATAAAAATAAAACAAAGTTAATATACAAATTAGGCGGTATAACCAGCCAATAAAAATAAATATACTTTTAAAAATAAGCAAACTAGAAAAGTAAGAAAACAAGTAAGTAAGAAGAATCAAATATGAAAAATATGGTTAAGGTTTCATTCTCCACCACTAGACATCATTAAAAATCAATTTCAGATCTATCAATATCAACCAACTATCAAAGTTAACAACCGTAGATAACAACAAGCTCTGTTATCCCAATCTTTCCTTAGTTTGTCGTTAAATAGAACAAGCTCTCTATTTAATCTCTAACCATCAAACAACCTAGAATAAGCTCTCTAGATTCAATTTAATGGCAGCTTTATGATGAGAAAGATAGGTTGATCTAAGCAACAAACACATAAGCTCGGATTGTTCAACTTAGGTTATGTTCCACTTTGCAATTATTGAAAACTTGACCATAATCATTAATCACAAATTGCCACTTATGAATAGGAAATCAAGACAATTACACGGATCAAGACTCCTAAACTAGCAATAGATAATTATCAAGATCTATCTAGTTGTACACCTAAACAAATCAAGAAAACATCATGAACAATTCTTGTAGAAGAACATAAGCAACTTTGATAGAAAATTAATGATAGATAGAATCTGAAAATCAATCACAAAACATGTCTAGGGCTTTGAAATCACCCTTAACCAAATAGAAGTTTAGCCTAGCATAGGCATTGTAAACATAAACATAAAATTAAAGAAAATCTAAGAAGAAAATAAAAGAAAGAAAGAAGAAGAGGAAGAATATTAATTATCCAACCTCTTGCTCTCTCTAAAGAAAAAGAAAACTAGAGAAAAGAAAGAAAACTAGAGAAAAGAAAGAAGAAGAAAACTTAGAGAATTTTATTAAAATGGCTAATATCCTACCTATGTACAATATGATCCCTTACAATCACCCAAGGCCCTCTATTTATACACATTTTGGAGGGCTAAATGACAAGAGACAAGATTTACAAATTTCAAAGGTAGGTATAATAGGTGGGTGCATTTTCTAACAATTTTCGTCATACATGACGATTTTGATCAGCCAACTTGATGGTCGATTTTGTCAATTTTGGAGGCCTTATCTGATCACATGGTCTTCTAGAAAAATGTTACCCTATCAGTTACTGATCCATAGCCGTTGGAATCAGCTCATTTGCTGATGTGGATAAGAAGATATGGGCATAATACGAAAACAGGTCAGCACAGACGTCATTTCACATCAGCCAACTTGATGGTCGATTTCGCTAGGGAAAACGACTCCGTTTCAAGAAGTGTAAAACATGAAAAAGATAGATATGCCTCTTAGCTTTGCATGGCTACAAATTTCAGCCTTATTGCTTCAGTGAAACTCGAGATATAGCTGATATGGCAAAAGGTGTCGGAACTGGAACTGAACTGGATTTGCCCTTAATTCTAGTAATCTGAAATCACTCAAAGAAACTTGTGAAAAGCACCAAAATACATAAAAATATAAAAGATCATAAACACAATTAGACTAAACAATAATAACTCGTATTTGACACAAAACAATAATAAAACATAACTAAAAACTATATAATTATACGAGTTATCAATCACAAAAGAAGTATCAGCTATTAGAAGAAAGGCTGCGAGTCATCGAAGAGGCTGAACTATTTGGCAGCCTCGATGCTAAGGAGATGAGTTTAGTTTCTGGTCTAGTGATCCCACTATAGTTCAAAACGCCAGATTTTGAGAAATACAACGAGACCACTAATCTTTCTACGCACTTGACAATGTATTGTCGGAAGATGATTGGACATGATAGTGATGAGAAATTTCTTATCCACTGTTTTTAAGATAACCTTACTGGGTCTGCAACTCGTTGGTATAATCTGCTCACCAGAAGCAAGACCTGCTCCTGGATAAACTTGGCTAGAGCCTTTCTGGAATATTTCAAACACGTGTCTGACATGGTACCCGACAGACTATCTTTGCAAAATATGGAGAAGAAAGCTACTGAAAGCTTCAAACAGTATGCGTAGAAATGGAGAGACATGGCTACCCAGGTGCAGCCACCTTTGACTGATAAACAAACTACGATTCTTTTTATCATACTCTAAAGGCATCGTACTATGAAAAGTTGATGCGTAATGGCACCAAATTTTTTGTAGATATGGTCATATTCGGAGAGATGATTGAAACCGCTATTAAGAGCGGAAAAATGGAAAGTGGGGAACAAGTCACCCATAAGAAAACAACTCTTGCCAGGAAGAAAGAAATGGAGGCTCATGCAGTCAGTTTCAATGACTGCCCTTTTGCACCTCCGATACCCTATACACCTTACCCAACCTATAATCCATACTACCCGGCTATAAGCAGCCTTACTCAAAGCCCTTTTCCTTATACAGCCATAACACAACAACCATACCCGACTGGCATATCCCCTCAGATAGCCATTCCACCAAACACTACGCCGAACACTCAGAACATCACCCGAAATGATCAAAGGCCCATAAGGAATAACCAAAAGCCTCAATGTGACCCTATCCCTACCACTTATAGCGAGTTGTACCTTAAGCTTCTACAAGGGAAACTCGCCACACCTGTCTATCTTCAGCCTTTAAAACCTCCATATCCCAAATGGTACGATCCCAACACTCATTGCGCATACCATACGAGGATTCAAGGACACTCAATCGAGAACTGCACTGCGTTCAAGCGCAAGGTCCATAGCCTTATTGATGCGAGAATTATAAAATTCAGACCGAAAAATGGGCCTAATATTGCGGGTAACCCGTTGCCTAATCACACGGAGGCTAAGGTTAACGCAATAATGTCAGGAGAGGTTGAAAAGGTCAAAAGAGATGTCAGAAAGGTAAAGACGTCGATGATTAGAGTCTGGGTAGAGATGGTCAAGGTAGGGTTGATTCAGCCAAAATCGGATGTGAGGAAAATAGCTAGCTAGTCGGAGGACTTTTGCCAATATTATGAGTGTAAAGGGCATGTCATTCAGGATTGTGAAGAGTTCTTAGAAAAGATTCAAAGGAAGATGGATATGGGTGAGGCCCAGTTTTTTGAAAAGATAGAAGAGCCTGAAATTAGTATGAATGAACCTAGTTATGGAGTGGATAGACCTCTAATCATATATTATGATGAGCCAGAGGTAAAGGCTATTTCAGTGGTCGAGGGACCCACTCCGAAAGTGATCATAAAATTACCGTCATCTTTTTCTTACAAAAGGGACAAGAGGATTCCATGGAACTATGAATGCAATATGGCGATACCGAGATCCTCGAATCATTAGACAGTTGTCGTTGATGTAACTAGAGTGAGTCATCTAACTCGAAACGATAGATGTTATGCCCTGGGAACAGCTGAACAAAGTCAAATGAGAAAGACAAGAAGACCTGATAAAGAGAAAATGATGGAACTAGACCTTATGGAGGTAGAACAATCTGGGAAAGTGGAGAAGGATTCGTCCCCAATTAATAAAGTAAAAGAGCCGGTAAATGAGAAGAAAGGCTCCGAGTTCTTAAAGTTTATCAAACACGGTGAATACAGTGTAGTAGAACAATTGCACCGCCTACCGACGAGGATTTCAGTTCTTTCACTGCTGTTAAACTCAAAGCCACACCGAAATATTCTGTTGAGAATTTTGAACCAGGCTTATGTAGCTAACAACATATCGATGGAGAAGTTAGACCGATTGGTAGGGAACATCACAGCAGATGATTATATCTCTTTCAGTTATGATGAGATACCGCCAAATGGTATAGGATCTACTAAGGCCCTTCATATCACCACCACCTGTAAGAGGCACATTCTTCCACAAGTACTCATCGACAATAGGTTCTCTCTGAATGTGATGCCATTGACAACCTTGTCAAAACTACCAATTGATATGACCTACATGCTGCCAAGTTATACTGTTGTCAGAGCCTTTGATGGCACTCCTGGAAGGTGATGGAAAGCATTAAAATCCCGCTTCAGATAGGTCTCTGTACCTTTGAGTTAATTTTCAAGTGATGGACATCACCCCATCTTACAATTATTTGTTGGGGAGGCCATGGATTCACTCTGTCGACGCTGTGTCATCATCTCTTTATCAAAAGCTGAAATTTATGATGGAAGAACGCCTAATCAGTGTGTCAAGAGAAGAATATATTATAGCTTCCGCATCCATCGATTCCCTTTATATAGAAGTGAATGAGGATGTCGTAGAGTGCTTGTTCAGGTAGTTGGAGTTTGTCAACATTGTATTCATCACTGAGGGATGTAAAATTCTAGAGTCGAGGTTATCCATGAGTTCTAGGTTAGGGGTGAAGACGACAGTCGAAAAAGGCTGTCGCGCAGGAAAAAGACTAGGAAAATATCTCCAAGGAATGGCCAGAGCGATAGAAATGGCCGGAAAGAAAGACCAATTCGATCTTGGGTACCTCCCTAAGGCCTATGAGAAAAGAAGACAAGTTAAGAAGAACAGAAAAAAGAGGATGGCTCGACTTTCAGGTGTGGATATGGATGGTCAGCAGGTTTCAAGTTTCAAGTTTGGTATTTTTTGCTCAGCAGGTTTCAAGTTTGGTGATAAGAATTTCGATGATGTGATGGTCATGTTGGAACAAGCATTTGAGAAATTCTACGGGGTTGAAGATAAACAGCCAAATGAAATGATTATCAGCATGGCCGAAATAGATGAGTCGGGGAATGAAAGCACAAGTTGGATGGTATGCCCATGTCCCCCGGGTTACGAGTTGACAAATTGGAGTGTGACTGAACTTCCTTTAGTTTTTAGGTCTACTCCAGTGTAATGCTCAGAATCAATCTTAATTGCCTCTGCCCAAGGGCATTAAGAATCCTTCTGTATGGGCTTATGTTTAAGACTTTTCATTCAACAAAATGACAATCATGATGCATTTTTTTTCATATTGATGTGTCCGCATTCTTTCATTTTTCATTCTTTCATTATTTTTGCCTATATGCCTTCCTATATTGTTTCTTCTCCCACCTATTTACAGGTGCCCGGATACGGAATATGAGGACTGTCTTGTCAATAATTCTGAAATCGATTTTGAAAAACCCAATTGTGCGAGTGATTTCGACGCTAACGAAGATGTCGAGGATTGTGATTTGCCTCCAGATTTGTTGAGAATAATAGAACAAGAGAAGATACAAGTATTGCCTCATAAAAGATCAGTTGGAAGTGATAAATTTGGGGAATGAGAAAGAAATAAGAGAGGTCAAGATTGGGACTGCCATTTCACCATCGATAAAGCGAGAATTGATAATTCTACTCTGGGATTTCGCGGATGTATTTGCATGGTCGTACCAAGACATGCCTTGGTTGGACCCTGGTATTATGGTTCACAAGCTCCCTCTAAAGCCAGATTGCAAGCCAATTTAGCAGAAGTTGAGAAGAATGAGGCCCGAAATGTTGTTAAAGGTAAAGGAAAAAGTGAAAAAGCAATTCGATGTCGGGTTCTTGGAAGTGGCAAAATACCTGGAGTGGGTAGTAAACATTGTCCCAGTTTCGAAGAAAGATGGCAAAGTACGGATGTGTGTCGATTATCGATATCTGAATAGGGCAAGCCCTAAAGATAATTTCCCGTTGCCTCACATTGATACTCTAGTGGATAATACTGCGAAGAATTCCGTATTTTCCTTCATGGACGGGTTCTCAGGGTACAATCAAATTAAAATGGCATATGAGGATATGGATAAACCACATTTTTGACGATGTGGGGAACCTTTTGCTATAAGGTGATGCCATTCGAATTAAAGAACGCTAGGGCAACATATCAAAGAGCCATGGTAACTTTATTCCACGACATGATGCATAAAGGAATCAAATTTTATGTCGATGATATGATCGCAAAGTCGCAATGAGAGGACGAACATATTGCAAATCTTAAAAACCTTTTTGAAAGGTTGAGAAAATTCCAACTTAAACTCAATCCGGCAAAGTGCGCTTTCGGAGTCACTTCAAGAAAGCTACTAGGCTTCGTTGTTAGCAAGAAAGGAATTCAAATAGATCTGGATAAAGTGAAAGCTATTCAGAGCTTCCTCCACCTCGTACTCAGAAGAAAATAAAAAGCTTTTTGGGTAAATTGAATTATATCGCTCGGTTCATTTCTGAGCTGACCGATAAGTGTGGCCCGATATTCAAGCTACTCCGAAAACGTGATCTGGGGAAATGGGATGAAGGATGTCAGATAGCCTTTGATAAGGTCAAGAATTATCTATCAAACCCACCGATACTAATGCCACCAGTCCTAGGGAAGCTGCTGATATTGTATTTGTCAGTATTTGAAAAGTCCATGGGATGTGTATTGCGACAACATGATGAGACCGGAAAGAAAAACAGACCATCTACTATCTTAGCAAAAAGTTCACTGAGTACGAGTTAAGTATTTGTTAGTGGAAAGGCTTTGTTGTGCCCTAGCCTAGACCGCCCGGAAGCTCAGACAGTACATGTCGTATCACACAATGTGGCTGATTGCAAAAATAGATCCCCTCAAATATGTATTCGAGGCACCTTCATTGTCAGAAAGAACGAAAAGATGGCAAGTGCTGATTTCGGAATACGACATTGTGTATGTGAGCCAAAAAGCTATAAAGGGTAGTACAGTAGCCGAATTCCTAGCAAGTCGAGCGGCGGAAGATTACGAGCCTCTGAAATTTGATTTCTCTAATGAAGACCTAATGTGCGTCTCGCAAGAAGATGGGACTTCCTCTGAGGAGAAAACTTGGAAAATATATTTTGATGGGGCATCTAATGCCATGGGGCACGGAATCGGCGCAGTGCTCATATCCTTTGAGGAAGATTATTATCCTTTCACTGCTAGATTGGATTTTGATTGTACAAATAATACCACTGAGTAGGAGGCATGTCCTATGGGCCTTCGTGCCGCCATAGAAAGAAAGATCAAAACACTAGAGGTCTCCGGAGATTCAGCCCTGGTGATATACCAACTGCGCAGATAATGGAAAACCTAGGATGCAAAGCTAATCCGATATCGAGAGCTTATACTGAGCTTAATTGAGGAGTTCGAAGAAGTGGATTTCAATTACTTCCCTCGAGAAGAAAACCGAATTGCGGATGCTTTAGCCACTTTATCATCAATGTTTAAAGTGAATGAAGGAGCCGAAGTTGTGCCACTAAAGATGAGCATATATGGGTCTTCTGCCCCTGCTTGAGTATCAAAGAAGAAGCGGATGGTCTCCCTTGGTATTACGATATCTTGCAATACATCAAGAGTCAAGAGTACCCTGAAAAAACAACAAAAAATGATAAGAGAACCCTGAGGAGAATGGCGATGGGTTTTATCTTAGACAGTGAAATCTTTACAAGAAAGAGAAAGACCAGGTGCCGTTGAGGTGTGTCATTTTCGTTGAAGCACAGAGAATCCTAGAAGAGGTCCACGAAGGGATATGTGGCACTCATGCCAACAACAATATGCTTGCTAAACAGATTATGAGGGTGAGATACTATTCGCTAACAATAGAAGGGGATTGCATTAATTATTCCCGAAAGTGCCATAAATGCCAGATATATGCAGACAAGATTCATGTGCCGCCATCGCCGCTGTATGTCATGATGGCTCCATGGCCATTTTTCAATATGGGGAATGGATATGATCGGGCCCATTACCCCGAAAGCTTCGAACGGACACCATTTTATCCTGGTGGCCATAGATTAATTCATAAAGTGGGTAGAAACAGCTTCTTATGCCAATGTAACAAAGTCAGTGGTGTGCGGATTCGTCAAGAAAGAGATTGTGTGCCGATATAGACTCCCAAAAAGAATAATTTCGGACAATGCTCTTAACTTTGAGCAATAAGATGATGAGGGAAGTATGTACATAAATCAAGATCAAGCATCATAATTTGACACCTTATCTTCCGAAAATGAATAGGGTAGTAGAAGCAGCCAATAAGAACATCAAGAAGATTATTGAAAAGATGACCGATGTGAACAAGAATTAGCATGAGATCTTACCCTTTGCTCTCCATGCATATCATACTTCGGTTCGCACATCTACGGGTGCCACATCGTTTTCACTGGTATATGGGATAGAGGTAGTGCTGCCTATAGAGGTTGAAATCCTTTCACTTCGTGTCTTGATGGAAGTTGGCCTAGAAGAGGCATAATGGGTGAGAGCTCATTATGAACAGTTGGATCTCATCGAGGAGAAAAGGCTAAATGCAATTTGCCACGAGCAGATGTATCAGAAAAAGATGATCTGAGCCCATAACAAAAAGGTTTGCCCCAGGCAGTTTCGAGAGGGAGAGTTGGTATTACGGAAAGTTCTCTCTATTTTGAAAGATCCTCGTGAAAAATGGGCTCCGAATTGGGAAGGACCCTATATAGTGAAAAGAGCTTTTTCTGGAAGAGCGTTGATCTTAACTCGAATGGACTATGATGACTTGAGAAATCCCATGAATGCCGATGAATTGAAGAAATACTGTGCTTGAAGAAAAAAGAAAAAAAAAAGAGAAGAAAAAGAAAAAACTGTGATACTGTGCAAATGAGAATTCGAATTATTCCAAGTGGAAAAATAAAAATTCTATTTATCTATTTCCCATGAGGACTGCCTTTCAATGAGAATATCCATGCTTGATATGATAAATGGCTATCTTTCATATTCCTATCAGTAAGAAGAAATTATCCCTAGTCACCCCCTTTGAGCCTTAGGAATTCTTTCTTTCTTTGAACCTTGATCAAGGATCACCCTCCACACTGGGGGCAAATGTGAGGAAAACCTCCTTAAAAAAACATGGTGAAGCAAGCCATCAAAAAGAAGAAAAAAAGAAAAAAAGGAAAAAGACACACACAAAAAATGTGTGAAAAAGAATGACATATGAAAGCCAAGAATAAAAAGAAATAAAAGTTCAAAAAAAGAGAGAAAAGTCCAGAAAGGATGAATGCTTTGAAAATGAATCCTCTTCATGAAATGATCCTTAATATGATCACCCTTAAACACATTTTGGGCCTATTTATCCTTTCTTTCTAAACCTGAACCTTCTACATTACGTGCTTTTAAAGTCCATTTTGATCAAGCATGGGTATTTAACTTAAAGGGTTTTTCTCAGATTTTATCCCATCTTTTGAATTGTCATTTTACCATGGAAGAATTTAGAATTTTCAGATGCATAGTGGAACATGAAAAAAAAAATGAAAAAAAAGAATGTAAAAGGAAATGTTTAAGCTGAAAACCCGAAAAAGATGACTTAAAACCGAACGGGGGACACTTGGGTTAAAAACCCGCAAAGAGCGACCCTAGTACTGATCAAAGATTTGAATCAATGCTCTGTGTAAAGGGGTGAAAGTATAAAAAAATTAGAAAAAGGGTAAAGCTCAGCCTAAAGCAATTGCGGAAGCCAAGAAGTCACCCAAGTAGCTGGCTCGCTCAAAAGATATTTCAAAGAAACTAAAACAGGAAAGGTCCAGGATATTCCGCATCTAGGGCATCTATACCTTTTCCTTTACATTTCTTTTTTTTATCCTTGATATTCATCTTTGTTATCTAAACCTTTTAGCAATGAACTCTTGTTGGCCTTTTCATGGCATTTGACTTGATGCATTTTTTAGTGTTATCAAATTGAGTGATGATTAGTAAACATAAAAAATCTTTAAATAAAATGATTTCTTTGCATTACTGTGGAGTAGATATAAATTTTAGCAGAGGTCTAGAAACCATTAAAATTTGGAGAAAATCGAGACAAACCATAATGCTGAAAAGCTCATCAAGTGGGGCAAACATTAGATGGATTAAACACTTTAATCCATGATACTGAAAAGCTCATCCAATAAAGCAAACCATGGATAGGTTGGGGACACCGTCACAGAGCCAGAAAACTTATGGATCATGGTGAAACTGTTAGGACAGAGCTCATCAAGTGGGGCAAACCATGGATAGGTTGAAGACACTGTCACAAAATCAGGAAATTTGTGAATCTCAGTGAGCCCATAACGATGAAAAGCTCATCAAAAAGAGCAAGCAGAGGAGTTAAGAAGTCTGTGAACCTCAATGAAATCATGGATTTAAAACTCATGACAATCATGTAATTGCATTTCATCCCTAGGGAACATGCATCTTACAAGCATTTTGCAAAACCTATCGTCAACATCACTACATTCGACTAACATTGCAGAAATTGTAGAAAGTTTTCCTTTTTAAGTCTAATGTAGCTGGCATAAAAGAAAGAAAAACCCTTTATATGAGCATTCTGGACAAGACATCCAACATTCTCTGGACAAGACATCCAAGATTTTTTCTGGACAAGACATCCAAACTTCTTTTTGGACAAGACATCAAAAATTCTTCTGGACAGGACATCCAAATTATAATGTTATGCCCAAAATTATATACAGGTCATGTGAAAGGATATTTTTCTAAAACTCTGCCGGGTTGCCGGGGAGTTCGATATCCTGACACATGCCATTTATATAATTTCACACCAAGATAAGATAAGGCCCCAGGATCACCGCTAAGGTATTTTCTTTTCTTACAAAATTATTTAAAAATATGGTTTTCGTTTGATCCAAAATTGTATACATGTCATGTGAAAAGATATTTTTCTAAAGCTCTGCCGGGTTGCCAGGGAGTTCAGTGAAATATCCTGATACCATACCATTTATATAATTTCACGAAATCATTTTGGACAATAAATCCAAAATTTTTCTGGACAAGACAATCAGATTTTTCGGACAAGACATCCAAAATTTCCTGGACAAGACAACCAGATTTCTGGACAAGACATCCAAAATTTTCCTGGACAAGGCAACCAGATTTCTCGGACAAGACATCCAAATTTTCCTGGACTAGACAACCAGATTTTTCGGACAAGACATCCAAAATTTTCCTGGAGAAGACATCCAAGTTTTAAAGAAATCGAACTCGTTTCCTTAAGACGGGCCGAGCCTTGATTAGTCAGGGAACTCAATTTAAGTACAAATCTTATGTTTTAAACAAAACTTCACCAAGATAAGGTAAGGCCCAGGGATCTCCGCCGAGGTATTTTCTTCTCTTGCAAATCAAACTTGGACAGGTCGAGCCTTGATTAGTTGGGGAACTCAATTTAAGGATAAATCTTATGTTTTAAACACAGCTTCACCAAGATAAGATAAGGCCCCGGGATCTCCGCCGAGGTATTTTCTTATCTTGCAAATAGAACTCGTTTTCTTAAGATGGATCGAGCCTTGATTAGTCAGGGAACTCAATTTAAGGACAAATTTCTTTTATTTTACAGTTTACAAAATGAAAAATAGAAAAATAAAGAGAATTCTCCCTCTTATCCTTTGCATGTGATTTCACTAACCGGACAAAATTATTGTCTATTTTATCTTTACTTGATTCTTGATTCTCAGCTGTAGTCAAAGAGGGGCAGCTGTAGACACCTAATTTTGTTCGGACCCCTTAAACCAGATAAATTCCCTTTTCAACTTCCCGGAATGCAAGGAAACTACCACCATTCCTCAGATGGGTCTCTAAGACTTTGATTCGAAGGTCAACACAAAAAGTCAACTAAAAAAAGTTAACTTTGAAAAAGTCAACCTCAAAAAGTCAACCACTAAAAAAGTCAACTCTCAGTCAAAATCAAGATTCAAAGTTGAATTAAACAATGGTGAAGGAAATTTGATAATCGGAGGTCTACAACGAAAGAGAAAGAGTTTGTAAGACAGATTGCAAAAATTCAGTGTAGGAAAAATGCCCAATTTTGCAAATTTGAAAAAAAGTGCGTAAACGATCAAATTGGACGAAATTGGAGATTTCAAATGGAATAAGATCAATAAATATAGATATTTGAAGGTCCAATTTTGAATCGGAGTTGAAGGAAGAATTGGTTTGAAAAGAAAAAGGAAAATAAGGATTTATTGAATAAATAGAAAATTCACAAATTTGGGAAAAACTGCAGAGATGGCCCGATTTGGTAAAATTGAAGTCCCCAGCTGATAAAGGATAAATAAATAAAAATATCCCAAGTCCTAATTTGAAGTGGATCTCAAGGAAGAGCCGATTGGAGGAAAAACGAAAAAACAAAAAAATTCTCAATATTGAGGAAAAGGGAAAACCTAAATCGGAGAGGAATTCGGATGTAAAAATTGGGTTTTTTTTACCAACTCCAATTCAATATATGACAAAGACAGTGAAAAAAGAAAATCCCAAAATTGGGTCTGTTTCGAGTAAAATCGAGGTTTCGGGGGTTAAAGGGCAATTTTGGAAAATCCAGGAAAAATAGAATTCGAGCTCGTAAAATTATGAAAACATTTTCAGAACTGATTTTTATATTTGATGGAAGGGATTGGAGAAGAAAAATATAGAATCAGAGCTCAAATGAAAAAAGATAAAGTTTAGGAGGCACTACTCCGAAATTCCAAGAGAATATTCCGGGAAAAATAAAAAATGAGCTCAAAAACTTATGAAAACTTCTAGATCTGAGTTTTATATTTTATGGAAGGGATTGGAGATTAAAAATCCGGAATCGGAGCTCAAATGGAAAAAGATAACGTTCGGGTGCACTAATACGAAGTTCCAAGAGAAAATTTCGAGAAAAATAGAAAACAAGCTCGAAAAATTATGAAAACTTCCAGATCTAAGTTTTATATTTTATGGAAGGTATTGGAGAAGAAAAATCCAGAATCGGAGCTCAAATAGAAAAAAGACAAAGTTTGGGAGGCACTAAACCGAAACTTTAGAAGAAAATCCGGGAAAAATAGAATCTGAGCTTGGAAAAATATGAAAACCTCCAGAACTGAGTTTTATATTGGATGGGATGGATTGGAAAATAAAAATTCAAAATTGGGGTCTATTTGCAATTAAATTAAGTTTGGGGGTCAAAATGATATTTTATCGAAAAAACCGAAAAGGTTTATTTTGCAAAATAATAAAAAAAAGGAATGGCCTAGAAAATTCTAAGCCATTTTCGACCAGCTTATGGATGAAGGAGAGGGTGTGATCATCTTGAATCAAATGGCCAAGATTGAATAGCAAGATGACATTTTTAAGAAAGGACAAGATTCTCCACTACTTGCCTACATGGTATTTTTGGCCAATGAGAGGCCTCCAAATTGCAAAGCCATGTGAAAGCCATGTGAAGAGCATGTGAAGGCTATGAGATGATGCCAAATAGGATTAAAAATTCCACCTAGGAAGATATTTTAATAGTAAGCCATATGATCATGACAAGTGCCTTAGATATTTTTGTAGAGATAGGAGACAAGAATAATCTAGGTGGCATTGTTGGCCAATGAGAGGTTGTAAAACCCTTAATGTAAGGGAAGCATTATGCAAATAGGAGACAAGAACCCTTAATCTAAGGAAAGCACCATGCGAACATTTTTTAGCCATGTGGCAAAGATGTTGGGAGAGAATGTCAAGCATAACAAAGGCTAAAAAAAGATGAGCACACCAATATACAAAGAGGAATCGACAGCCATAAAAAAAGAGAGAAGGATTTTATTTTTCTAAAAGCTATTAACTACACTCTTGAGAGAAAAAGAGAAAAGGAAGAATCCTCTCAAGGAAAAAAAGAAGAAGCTTGGAAGGGAAGCTTTAGGTAGCTATTTCTTCCTTTCTTTTCCATTTATTTACTTGGATTTCATGTTCTTGTTCTCTTCTTTTTCACGTGCTTGTTAACTTTTTATTTGTTAAATAAAAGGTTTTCAAAAAATAAATTTCTAAATGTTTTCTTTCTTTTATTCTTTATTCTTTACAAAATAACATGGTTGATAAAAATTTTCAACATGTTTTCTTGCTTTGGCTGAAACCATGGAGGAAATATTGTGCTTCTTTTTGCTTGATTTTCTTGCTTGGTTGTTGATTATGGGATTCACCATTGTGGTAGGATAGATTTGCCTTTCTGGTTTTTCTTTTAAAAAATCAGATAAAAGGTTTGAGAAGCTTGAGGATCTTGATTTTAATCAAGTGATTTTGGTTAGGTGGGATTATGTCCAAGGAACCAACTATTGAGCCAACCTTCTTTTTCTTTGTGTGTTTATTTATTATAATTATTATTCATGATTGATTCATTTCCACATGTTTGTTGGCTGTAAAATCATGCATTTCATACCATTCTCAACTTGATTTTTGGTTAAGGCTAATTAATGGTCTCTAGCCAAATTCTCTTGTGTATACTAGTTGGAAGAGTGATAGTTTAAGTTGGATATTCTGACTTTGAGCATTTTTTATTTGAGTCATCTCTTGTCAAAATAAAAAGATTTTTTTTATCACATGTAGTAAACCTTTAGTGTATGCCTTGGCATTTTTTTTCAAGATTTTAGATTTTTTTATCAAGGTTGGAAAAATGGTTTTCGATAAAACAGTTTTTAGTTCAATGTTCTGACTTTAGTGAAAATTCGATCAACGCACCCTTGGTCCAAAATTTAAGCTGATTTTTTACCATAAGGAAAATCATGTTCAAGTCTATATTGATTTTTTCAGAATTTTTTGATTTTTGTATAAAGGGTAAAAAAAATAGTTTCTCAAAACTGGTTTTGGAAGTCAAAAATGTTTTTTTAAAAACTAATAATTTTCTGTTTTTATTTGTATACAAGGAAAGGGCTGATTTGAGTAATTAGTTACTGATTTAGGTTGATTTCCATGTCATTTCAAGAATAAAAATTGATTTTAAAAAAATCTACTCAAGGATAGTCAACCCGAGTTTCAAAAAATATAGGAAAACTAGAGCTTTTTCTTAGGGGTATTCGGCCATGAGGCCTTTTTCATCCCAAAAGTTCCAATTTTTTAAATCCAAGCCCAAAGTCATTCGGTTTTTGAAAATCCAATTTATGTTTCTTTCAAAGGTAGTCGGATATCTTTTTAGGTATAAGGATGTCTTTACTTCAAGAGATAAATACACCTTCATGCATTGCATTTTTTAAAATGTTTTCATTTTAATTTGACATAAAACGTATGTTTCTGTTTCCTAAACATTTGGTGAGAATTAGTTCCTAATCTTTGTCGGGTTACGGGGAGGTTAGGAAATTGTTCAACACACGTGTTTATGGAATCGAAAGATATTGGATTTTGTTTTATCCGGAATCATATAAATGTCATAGGAAGGAATTATTTTCCAAGTTTTGCGGGTTTGCCGGAGAGTGTGATAATATTTTCTAACATATACTATTTGTATGATTCCTCACATGAAAATTCTATGTCCATGAATATTCCATGTTGATGTCATTTTATTTTCATGTTGCCATAATTAGATTATGCCATATCATTTAGATTATGCCATGTCATTCATTCATGTTCCATGTCATGTGCCATATCATTCATATGCCATGCCATGTCATTCATATATCATATCATTTAGATTATGCCATGTCATTCATTCATGTGTCATGCCATTCAAATGTTGCCATGTCATATACCATGTCATTCATTCATGTGCCATGTCACTCAGATTTCTTCCATGTCAAGCATGCCATGTCATTCATTCACTATGCCATGTTATTTAGATTTTGCCATGTCAAGCATGCCATATCTTTGATCTTTTTGCCATGTCATTAATCTTTTTGCCATATCATTCATTCATATGCTAGGTCATCTAGATTTTGCCATGTCAAGCATGCCATGTTATTCATTCATATGCCATGTTATTTAAATTTGCCATGTCAAGCATGCAATGTCATTAATCTTTTTACCACGTCATTAATCATATTTCATGTCCTTTATTCATGTATCATGTCATTTAGAGTTTGCCATGTCAAGCATGTCATATCATTCATTTTTTAGGCTATATCATTTAGATTTTGTTATGTCAAGCATGCTATGTCTTTGATTCATATGCCATGACCTTCATTCTTTTGGCTATATCATTTAAATTTTTGCCATGTCAAGCATGCCATGCCATTAATTTTTTGTCATGTTATAATAAATTCTTGCCATGCCATGTTAATTACGCATGTTTTGTATTCATGTTTTAATGATAATTTGTACATTCACGATCATTTAAATTTTTTGAAAATTGATATTTTAAAATAAAATAAGGCAATATCCCCGAGTTAATATAATTCATGGATCCTCTTCCGGGTTGCCAGGGAGTCTTCATCAACTATATTAACGAAGGAATACCCTTCTAAAAGAGGATGATGTGGAGATTTTCAAAAAAGATAAAAATTCTATATTTTTTTCGGTTTGCCAAGGAATATAGAATTTTTTTGCAATAATGAATTCCGGATCATTTCCAAACAAAATAGGATTGTTTTTTAAATGGGAATTTTTTGCAAATATCAAATCTAAAATCGACTTTTCACCGAGACTCGAGATAACAAATGACTAAAGGTACCGTTTTATACGGGCGTTGTGGGGGTGCTAATCCTTCCCCACACGTAACCGACTCCCGAACCCGCACTTTTTTTCTGGTTTAAAGCACAGACTTCGAAGTTAGTTTTAAAATGTTTTAATTAATTTTAAAATATTTTTCAAAACCAGTTTTAATAGATGGCCGATCACACCTAGCCAAAAAAAGATTGGTGGTGACTCTATTTCTTTTTCGATGTCGTTTTCATACCCTCAACCTTTATTTCAATAGAAATTAAGTCGTCTTTTTTTTCTATTTTTTTTTTTAATGTCACACTTTTTTTTTAAGGTTGTGACAGTACCAATATCAAAACAAAAACGATATATCTATCGATACAGTACTAATTACCTTAATTAAAACAATATTTTGTGCTTTACCTAATCCAATCAAAGTAGTGTTTGACATAAATTGATGATTAGATTAGCTAGTTGTCATAATGAAAGTAAACAATTATTGGTGTCAAAATAATTTCATTTCATAGTATTTTTTTAAAATCTTATATGACAGTAATCTTATATTATTTATTAGAAATGATGGATACTGAACGCCTACTAACGCCTTCTAAGATGATTTTTTTTTTAGATAATTTAAAAGTCACGAATATATATGTATGAGATAATTTTCCTTGTGATTTTCATTAGTGTTTTCCTTAATTCGAGCCAAATCAAAAGAATGTGGAAATTAAGCAATTGAATATTCTAAGGAATTAGTTTTAATTTCAAGAGAAAATTGTATAGTTACTGGTATATACGTATACAAGTCACAATTAGATTTGTTTAGAGGTCGGATTATCCGTTCGTTCGATAAATTCGATTCGAATTGGATCGGATTTAAGATAGATTTTTGTTTTTTCAATCTAAACCTGTTTGGTTTGAAGTATTATTTAATAAATAAAAAATATTTTTATTTCAATTTAATTATGAAAATACATAAATATTAGTGTAAAAATAAGTTTTTTAATATTTTTAAATAGTAAAACAAACTTTTCAAACTAGTTGGATCAAGTTGAACATTGAACAAACAATTTTTTTTATTAATCAAATCAAAGCCAATTTAAAATCTAACCACAATTGTCTTCATAATTATTATTTTTCTTTTTTATCAAGTCGATTGTAGAAACAAGTGATGGGTGTTGACTCTAACATATGCATCAATGGACTCCAAATATGTACACATACCACATATCGAAAAATTTTACCAAATATCCAATAAGTAGATCTGTCTAAGAATTGAGCTATCCATTCGATTCGGAGAGCCCAACTTGAATTGAGTCGAGTTTGGATAAGAATTTTCGTAATTTGAGCTGAATCGGTCCGACTCGAATTACTGTTCATTAAATAAAAAATATTTTTTGTTTAAATTTAATATAAGAAATATATAAATATTAATATAAAAATAATATTTTAATTTTTTAATTTTTTTTAACAATAAAACGGATTTTCGGATTGGTTCGAATTCAACTCAAAACGAACTTGAATAAAAAAAAAATTTGAACCGCGATTCGATCCGGGTTATGAATAAGTCTAACAACAAATGAGGCTAGGCTGATGAAATTGTGGGGCAGAGAAAAAGAGAATCTGCCTAGTACTTTTTTCATTGTGCTCTCAAATGCAAGAGGAAGGAAATTGCAAGGAAGAGAACCTTAGAGTAAAGATAAAAAAAAAAAAAAGGCAAATTTTTAACCTGACAACCCCAATCTTCTTAACTACCAAATAATTTGTAGAAAATGGGAAATGAAAGCTATGTATCTGTTCCATCAAAAATACTATTAAGTAGATTTTTAACAAGATAAAGTCAATCAAGGAAGAAATTGGCCAACCGGCCTTGTATTAAAGTCCATGTATCTACTAGTAGGCCACGTTTGTTTGCACAAAGACAATGCTATGTTGCCCCTCTTTCTGTCTTGCAAATGTTAAATCACTCTTCTTTTTTCTTTTGGTAATCAAATCACATTTTGTTGAAAGCATGTCTTTTCCCACAATTTTCATTTTACAACCCTTCTTCCAAATTCCAAAATTACAATTGTTTTGACTTTATAGTTTATATTTGTTTGTTAATTAAATTGAATTGTAAATTTTGTAAAAGAAAATTTGATTGTGGACATTTGGCTTAATGGTTTAGGTATCAAAGAATTGGTGGGAGTTGCTTAGATTAAATAATTTTGGATACGGTAGTAAAATATTATATAAATATGATACGTTTAATAAATACGATACGATAAAAAAATATGATATAAAATATAACTATGTCATCATCTCATTCTCTGAGGTAAGTTGAGATCGAGGGTTTGCATTCCAAAAATTCTGTGGGTGGCAATCGGTGGATCGAGTCATTCCGTATCAAAGAAAATTGAGGTTGTTTTGGATTTAGGTTATTTAGAGTTCAGATGATTTTGTGTTTAAATTATTCGGATTTAATACTCGGATTATTAGATTCAATCATTGCAAATTCAAATTGTTTAAATTTAAAGTCAAATTAATTTAAATTTGAATAATTTTGGATTAATTTTTCGGGTTGTTCGAATTTAGAGAATTTCAAATTTGAGTTGTTGACATTTTATAATAAAATTAGATTGAATTGAGTTTAGATTTGGACAGATTAAACAATTTTTTTCAAGTTTGGATTAATTTTGCCGGCACTTAATTTATTGAAAGAAAAAAACATAAAGTATGGGAAAGGGAAATTGCATTTATTCATTCTTCTTCTTTTTCTTCTTGTTTTTTGCAAAAGCTAACGGTCCCCTGCACAATGGCTCATGCCTATACATCGCCCACATGCTTATATATACAAGGGAGAACTTGAAAACATGCTCCCTACAGTGGAATAATGGTTCATTGGTCTAATAGTGTAAAATAATTTGTAAAGGAAAAATGAACAATTAAAAAATTATTGTTAAGAAAATTGTAAAAACTTAAATACCCTTAATAAAAAACTTAAATACCCTAAAAACTTAAATACCCTTAATAAAAAAAAATTATTCTTCTTTGATTTTAGGTTTAGTTGCTTCTCTAGGGTCATTTTTCTCTCTTTTTTCCACTTTCAACAGGTCATATCCTCTCACAATCCTTATCAACAGCCATTGTCATAGCTTTTTTATTGTTTTTTATTGTTTTATTTTAATTCTGGAATCTGGGTATTGCATATTTTTCCATTTTGTAATCTGGGTAATATTTTTTCATTGTTTGATTTGCTTTGTTGATTTTATTTATTTATTTTTGGTGTAAAGGTTGCTGTTTTAGATCCAAATAACCTGTTAGAATAGAGGTTTTGATAAGTTTAGTAGTATTTTCTTGTTTCTGTTTGATACTTCGTTATAGGTGGTGTTTTATTTTTTTGAATGAGATTTTTTTTTATGTTTTCATAATGGTGAGTCATTGAGTATCAAAATTTTGTTTTTTGATCGTTTGTTGAATGTAAAAGGTGTTTGTTTTGATATTTGAAGATGTTATTTTGGTGCTTTTTGTAGGATTTTCCATATTATTTTTTCTGAAAACTTATAAGAGTCCACCAGGAAAAATAAATTTATTTGCCATTGCTTGATTTTGCTCTTTCTTAATCTTTGGTACCTTTTACGGGAAGACAGAATGTGGGAAGGGTAGAGAGAGAGAGGGAAAACACAAAAGGGGGAAGGGGAGGTCTGATGGAGGAAATGAGTTTAATTGGGTTTTTTTTAAGGGTATTTAAGTTTTTACATTTTTTTAACAATAATTTCTCAACTCTTTATTTCTTTTTTTTTTTAATTATTTATGTCAATTAGACCATTAAACAATTATTCTCAATGGAATAGATGTTTCTCATATTCTCCTTATATACAAACCATGTGTCTCTGGCAAAAAGGGTCAAATCCTTGCCCTACACTCCGAGAAAAGATTGTGTGAAACGGTTACTCTACATCAGCATATATCCATTCCATTCAAATTATGTCATGTTATGTAATTAAATTTTTGAAAAAAAAAATTATTTATTACACATTACATGTAATAATTAAATGATAAATATTTATTTCAGCAATTCATTAATGATTCTTGTAATAAATAGTTGATTGTTTTTAAAAATCTGATTATGTAGCATGATTTGAATGAAAGAGTCAAATACTCCCTAAAAGTCTCAAGAAGAAACCTTTGAACAATTGTATAAATTAAAGAAATTCTTAAGAACACCATCTATGTCTGTTCTCAAGATTTCTCAATAAGTAGCTTTTCGATATTGTGTTGATCCAAGAAAAAAGATAAATCTTGTTTGCTCAAGATCAAGTCTCGAAGACCCTTGAAGCAAACCATATGGGTTCAAGATCAAGTCATCAAGACCTTTGAAGCACAATTTATGAAAAGAAAGTCTGAAAACCTGAAAAGCAATTTGGAGAAAGAAGATCTGAAAAACAAAGTCTCCAAAATTCCATCAATCAAGTTCAAGAAGGAAGATCTAAAGATCTAAGCCTGAAGATCAAGATTTTCAAGATTCCTAAATTTGGGATCAAATTAAAGCAAATTTCAAGATCAAGTCTCAAAGATCCTTGAAGCCAATTTCAAGATCAAGTCTCAAAGACGCTTGAAGCCAATTTCAAGATTAAGTCATCCAAAGACCCTTGAGTTGAATTTCCTTGTGAAGAAAAAAATCAAATGATTTTCTTTATCTTTAAGAATTCACAGAGATTGGAATCTTTACGTCTGATAAATAAAATTATTATTTGACTCTAAATTTTCTGTCTTATTTTTGACACGAAATTTGTGTGTACAATGCTATTTCTTTATTGGGAAAAATATATTTACCCCCCTCAGGTTTTTAAAAAAAACATTTACCCCCTAAAATTTGAAAAACTCCTACTTACCCCACTAAGATTTGGCACAAAATACACTAACCCTCTTAAGGTATTATTTTTAAGTTAATTTTAAATGAAAAGATAAATATATCCTTTGTTAATTATTAATTATTAGTCATTTATTTTATTTATTTGTTATTTATTCTTTTTTTACTCAAAACTTTTTTTACTACAAAATTATCTTTAATTACTATCAAGTTAAATTATAATTAAATTATATTCTAATTCAAGTATTCATGTTAAATATTTTAAACTTATGCCAATGTGGATTGGTTCAATTGATTGAGTACTCATTAGCGTCTTAGCAAGCACCAGAGTTCGAGTCTCATCAGCAATTCCACTTGTTGGGTCATGGGTGATTTATAAGTACCACTGTTAGCTTTCTCTGAGACTTATGGCATGCCTTGATCCTGGATTGGTTAGCCTCCTCTCACCTAAACTTTTTTGTACCAACAAAATATTTTAAACTTATCCTTAATACAATTATATATATTAAATTTGATATTAATATATTATGTTATTTTTATTTAAAATAATCAATTGTCATTATTTTTAAAAAAAATTTAATGATAAAGAATTTGATTAAAACAATGAAAAATAGATAGAAAAAATAAAAAAATATCGTATTTTTAATATTTAAAGTAAAATTTGAATAAATATTAATTTGATTAACATAATGCTAATATAGTTTATTTTTCAAGAAATAAAATGTATTTTTCAAAGTGTAAGTTTATTTTCAATAAAATCTCATGAAATATAATTATATATTTTTTAATTCTCTTTTCTTTCTTTTTTTCATTTTTAATTTAATCAATTTCATTATCACTAAAAATTTTAAATAACAGTATTTAATTAATTAAATAAAGATAAGTTTAAACAATTTAACATGCACAGAATTAGAATATAATTTAATTAGAATTTAATTTAATAGTAATTAAAGATAATTGTAAGACTAAATAAATTCTCATTATTTTGTAGTTAAAAAAAGTTTTGAGTAAAAAAAAAAGAATGAAAAAAAAATGATTAATAATTAACAAAGGGTATATTTGTCTTTTCATTTAAAATTAACTTAGAAATAATATCTTAGGGGGTTAATGTATTTTGTGCCAAACCTTAGGGGGTAAGTGGGTGTTTTTTAAACTAAAGAGGGGTAAGTGGATTTTTTATCAAACCTGAGGAAGATAAGTGTCTTTTATCCTTCTTTATTTTACTAGCAATTGTTATTTCTTTTGCTTGTGTATGATAAAAGGAGTCAAAGGTTTGTTATATTTCTTCGCACACACCGCATAAGGCATACGCATAAGCTCTATACCCAAGCTCATCCTTTTAGGAAGGGGTAAAGCACTTGGCTCTCATGAGATCATTACATCCGTATAGACTAGCGAAACACTCTTAGGGTGTAAAGTACCTAAGCTTTCAAGGGGTGATAACCTCCATAATGGCTTAGGGAAACATTCTCACTCAAATTGAACTCTTTTCGTTTGTAGCCTGTAATGGGTGAAGATCAAGGTGTCGTACTAATCCAACACAGATGACAGTGAGAAGCAATATGGGGACCTTTTTAGATTGGTCAAATACCTTACCCAGCATATAGACAATACCTAAGCGGCCACCTTTAGGATAGAGCCATGCCAACTTTTTGTAGAAAACAACCCAAAATAGGACACATGAAGGAACATTTCTCACCCTTGTTATCGCGTGTATACATATGGCTACTTACATGCAAACTTTCTCACCCGTGCTTTTATTTATTATGTAATCTTTCTAATCATTTTCTTTCATCTTTCATGCATTTGCATCATCAGATCATCTTAGGTATTTTGCCACATAACAGTTCTTGATAGAAATAATTTTTGCTAACATCTATGGAGAGCCTAGCAAAATCCTAATATGCTAAGTGTGTATCCTCGAACAATTTGAAGCTCAAGTCTGAAGAAATCCAACAGAGAGTATGAGATTGCTTGCCAACCAGCTACGTTTCCACCCTTATCGAAAAGATTCATCTGGACCTCACACAGAATGACCTCTTTGATCTAATTGACATCTGAGGATCTTGGGATGTGGCTGAACAAGAAACGTTCCAAAAGAAATTCGGGGATCTAGCATTGCTTCTCCCAGTCAAGGTAGATAATGACTTAATCAGGGCAATGATACAGGTTTGGGACCCCTCCTATAAGTGCTTCATCTTCAATGAGGTAGACATGGTACCTACTATTAAAGAATAATCTGTGATGCTTCGCTTTGACTGTCCAAACCCTGACAAAATATATCTGAAAAACAAGATCGGCTACACAAAAAAATATTTATCTTTTGTTCACAATCCAATTATTTACATATAAATTAATTATTCTTATTTTTAGTATCCTTATATCCACTGTCATAACGGTTTTTTGGCCGCTAAACGATTTAGAAAGAAAAAACAATGGAGTCGCCACCAATCTTTTTTGTTTAGGTGTGATTGGCCACCTATTAAAATGTATCTTTGAAAAATAATTTTAAAATTAATTAAAACCTTTTTAAAAGACAATTTTGAAGTCTGTGATTGAAAATCAGAGAAAAATCATGACAGGTTTGGGAGTATGGTTACACATGGGGAAGGTATTAACACCACCACGACGCCCGTTAATAAAACGGTACCAATTAACCAATTGTTATCTTAAACCTTGATTTAATGGACTCAACAACGTATTTAAAATTAATTCTCTTTTTATTTCTTTTCCAAAATATGTTTATTAATTTTTAAAAAGAATTGTTATTATAATTTTATTAAATGAAAGTGAACACAAATCCTTTATCGAGAATATTCATTAAATATTTCCAATACTTTTGGTGGTATTTAACGATATCCTCTCACATCGGGATATCTTAAGAATCATTACTATGACGTCCTTCGAATTCCGTCGTCGGTAATTTGCGTTCATTTTTTATTTAAATGCATTTCAAGATCATTTTATTTGTGTAAAAAGAAATTATTCTTTTTTTTTATTTTTTATGAAAGCAAATGTGGATCCTTTATTGAAAATGCTCGTTAAATACTCCCAATACTTTCGATGATATTTTAAAGAAATTTTCTCACCTCAAGATATCTTAAGAATAACTACTGTGACATCTTTTGAATTCCGTCGCCGGCGGATCACCTTTCTTAAAACATTTTATCTTTCTCTTAAAGAACTGATGAAAAAGGCCTTTTATAATTGTTTCTGAAATAAAAGATATTATCTATGTAAAAATAATTCCCGAATCACTCCGATACTTTCTATAATGCTTCGATAACTATTTTTACTCGAATCGTTTCGAGGAACGATTGATACTTCGACCATCCCAAGAAAGAATCCGTTTTTAGAGGATTTTTTTTAACGAAAATAATTTAAAGGACACATTTTCATCCTCGTGCACCGAAATACCATCTTTGATTTTTTTTTTTAAAGTTATAATATATGTAATAATAATGAAAATAATATATATATGTAAAGGACATGAAATAAAAATAAAAAAATAAAAAAAACTCAAAGTATAATAATTATTATAATAATAATAACTACTATATAAAAAAAATAATAATAAATAAAAAAATAAAACCACCAAGAGATTAAAAGAAAAGAAAAAAAGAAAAGAAAAATGAAAAATAAACAATGAACAATATAAAAACTTACCTCGAAAATCGCAAAAAAGCGAATTTTGAATGCTCGGATTGATTCTCGAAAGAAAACTTTTTTTTTTCCTTTTTTTCCCTTTTTTTCCCTTTTTCTTTTTTTTTCTTTCGCTTTCTTTTTCCTTTTTTTTCCTCTTCTCGCCCTGGATCCGAGTCAAGCACGCGGACCCGGGTTGACCCGCAGGTCAACGCATGGGTCACTTTGACCCGTCCCTTTCAAAACGGTGTCGTTTTGGCTTTGTATAAAAAACCCTAAATACATTTTTTTCTCTTCTCTTCTCCTCTCTCTATCTTTCTCTTTCTCTTTCTCTCTAAAAACAAAACCCAAAAACCCCCTGGTCCTAGAAATCGATAGCCGGACCACAGTGCTGGCCGTCGATCACAGTAGTCGACCGTCACTCGTAGGTGGCCAATCTCTTCCAAATTTCACCAAAAGTCTCATCTTCTTCTCCTTTCCTTAAATCAGAACCTAGAATCTCCAAAAATTGCCTCAAAACGCCGAACCAGAGTCGAGCCTTCCCCTCCACAGATCGGATCTCTAAACCATACCCCTAACCCCCTGAACCTAAACCACCCGATCCAAAAGAAGATCTTTTTTTTCTTTTCTTTTCTTTTCTTGACTTTGGTTTTGTGTTTTTTTTTGGTGTGTTGTGTTTTGTTGTTTTTGTGTATATGTTTGCAGGTTGATGTGGGGGGTGTGTTTTTGTGTGTGTGGGTCTGGGGTTCGAGTCGGTGGTGGTGGGTACCTTTTTTTTTGGAGTTGGTGTCCGAACTTGAGGCTGGGATCCGACTTTTTGGGGTGTTAGGAACCGAGAGTATGGGAGCCGCCCCCTCTCTTGGGTTTGGGTCAGGGTTTTATAAGGGTGAGCAGTTGATGGCTAGTGGTAGGTTGGTGTGCAAGTGGTGTTTTGGTGGTGGCAAGTGGTGGCTGGCTGCTTGCAAGTGGGGAAGATGGTAAGGCAAGTTGGGGTAGTGGGCTCGGTAAGGTACAGGGGGTAGGCCAAGTGAGGGCGGTGGCCAACATGGATAGTGGTGGCAACTGCTGTCAGGGTGCAAGTGGTAGTGGGCTAGGCTGGCTTCTGGGTCACTAGCAAGCCTAGGCCTTGATCCCTTGGGCCTCCAAGGCCTAATATTATCCATCAAGATTTGGGCTCATAGCTCCACATGAACAGGCCCGATTAATTAAGTTCAAATGGCCTTCAAGCCTAAACCAGGTCACTCCAATTAAAAGGACCCATGAAGGTTCGGGTTCAACCTTAAATCAAACGAAATTTGTAAGCCCGAATCACTTTTAAAAACTTAATAGACAAACTTGATTAATTAAATCAAAAATATCTTTAATCGAGGTCGTCAGCTGATTCAAATCGTGTATGTTTGGGATTCAGTAAATTCAGATCCACGAACCAAAGGCTAAATTGGTGATCAAGTGTCTCGTCGGGATCAATTGTCTCGGGGTTTGTTTCAGGCTAGGACTCGAGATCTGACTCAAATGTGAATCAAGACTTGTCATGGGAGTTGACTCGGGATTTTATCCGAACAAAATTAGGTTGCTACAGTTGTCCCTCTTTTCAAATTGCTGAGAATCAAGAATAGGGTGAAGACACAAGCAACAATTTTGTCTGTGATCATGGATCCATACAAAATTCATTTTTTTTTCTTTTTCCACAATATTGAACTAAAAGTTTGAGAAAGAACTCTTTCGTCTATGTTTTACAACTTTGAAATGAAAATTTTAAAATTTTTTTTCTTTTTCCACAATATTGGACTAAAAATTTGAAAAAGAACTCTTTCGTCTATGTTTTACAACTTTGAAATTAAAATTTAAAAAAGAAAATTTTCCCCACTTTAAAAATTAAAACGATGCTCTTCTCCTCAGATGCTCCACAACTTTGAAAATTAAAATGCTCCTCTTATCAGAGGCTCCACGACTTTGACAATAAAAATTGCTCCTCTCATGAGAGGCTCGAAAACTTTGGAAAATGAACACGACTCAGATCACCATCTCACTTTCTGCCTTTAGTCTTACGAAAGTGAAGACTCATTCCCGATATCACCACAAAAGACTTATCATAACCAAATTTCCGGATATCACCACCTGAAGCTTCGGATATCGCCACCAAAGACTTAACATAACTGAATTTTCGATATCACCATCGAAAGCTTCGGATATCGCCACCGAAGACTTATCATAATCAAATTTCGGATATCACCACCGAAAGCTTCGGATATCGCCACCGAAGACTTAACCAAATTTCTAGATATCACCACCGAAAGCTTCAGATATCGCCACCGAAGACTTAACATAACTGAATTTTCGGATATCATCACCAGAAGCTTCAGATATTGCCACTGAAGACTTAAAATAATCAAATTTTCGGATATCACTACCGGAAGCTTCGGATATTGTCACCGAAGGCTTAACATAACTGAATTTCTGGATACCACCACCGGAAGCTTCGGATATTGCCACTGAAGACTTATCATAATCAAATTTCGGATATTACCACTGAAAGCTTCAGATATCGCCATCGAAGACTTAACATAACCAATTTTTTGGATATCACCATCGAAAACTTCGGATATCACCACCGAAGACTTAACATAACTGAATTTTTGGATATCACCACCGGAAGCTTCGGATATCGCAACATAACCAAATTTTCTGATATCACCACCGGACGCTTTGGATATTGTCACCGAAGACTTATCATAATCAAATTTCAGATATCACTACCGAAAGCTTCGGATATCGCCACCGAAGACTTATCATGACCAAATTTCTAGATATCACCACCGGATGCTTTCGGATATCACCACCGAAAACTCGACAAAATCATTGAAGTTTTGGGTATCTCCACCAAAGACTCGGACAACTCTTATCTAAACCACTTTTCGCTTTTAGTCTTACGAAAGTGAAAACTAATTTTCGGATATCACCACCAAAATTTTTGGATATCTCTACCGAAGACTTAGCATAACCAAATTTTGGATATCACCACCGAAAGTTTTGGATATCACCACCGAAGACTTATCATAACTGAATTTTCGGATATCACCATCAAAAGCTTCGGATATAGCCACCAAAGACTTATCATAATCGAAATTTTCTATTAGATGCTTCGGATATCACCACCGAAGACTTTACCAAATCTTAAACATTCTTCATTAAAAAAAATTTCCAAATATTTTTCAACTTTTACAACTCCACCTAAACATCCATCAATTCAAAAAAAATCTTTTCCATATATTTTCCAAAACTTGGGAATTTTCTTACTCGAAAGTTTCCTACCTTTGAAATAATCCACTTTTCTTTAAACATGTTTTTCCTCATGCAATGAATGCCATGTTTGTTTTACAAATGCAATGACTTATGAGTGATGCACATGTCCCTTTACTATTGCAAATGATGAAGATTTTAACTACATGCTGCAGTGCAATGCACGTATTCACTAAATGCCATGATGCATATGCTCTCTGAACGATACAAGTATCTCTCAAATATCTCACATTGGCTTTCCCTAGGTTTTCTCGACTTTCCCATTTTGCTTTCCATTTCACATCACAACACACCTTGAACTAGCAAGTGTCGAAATAAATCATCTCCCTTTCATCTCATGCATCTTGCCGATGACAAATTGATTTCTTGTCATGTAAGAAGGGAATATATTTTTTAAATTCTTCGCTCAAATCTCTTCTCATATTTTTGCCCCAACAGTTTCCAGATCCACTATCATTCTGTTGGTCCCCATATTATCTTGTTAACATGTACAAGATTCCCCATGGGTTTGTGCCTGTAGCAAAAACTTTTTCTCATCCAAACTCGAAGAAATCTCCATATATACAAAATTCGTTCCAACATATTTGTACCCTATGATCATGAGAACTCTTATTCTTATCAAAAAATTGTATTTTCCTGGATATTAAAAATTTCACACATTTTTAGAGAAAATCGACCTTTGATGAAGACTTCTTGTCAAAAAATTTCATGATAACCTTGAAAAGTCTCTTTACTTTTTACAATTCACCTCTTTCGTTGTCTTTCCCCAAACACTTCTATCTAAAAAACTTTTTGAACAGAATGTTGCCCCACACAAATTGTTTCCTATTATCAAAGCATGTTATTTTCAAATAATCTTTTTGAAATAATCGTTTTCAGAAAAGACGTGACATTCTAGCTCTTGAAATTTGATGACCACTGTTAGAAAACTTTTGACATAACGGCAATTTGGTCTTCTCAAATGACATGGTGTCACAAGGTTTTAGTTCATTCGGAAAGGTTTTGCAATAGAAAACATGCCCCTATCATCTAGGCTTCCCAATGTAACATGAAATTTTTAGAAACAACGAATTCCTCGATATAGACTTGATGAAATGATTCATTCTGAAGTACAAACAAATTCGACACTCCTTTAGTCTCTAAATAATGGCGATTTGGACAAACGTCAAGATTGGTCGTGACAGGCTCAAGATGTTGGGTGGTTATTTTGGCAGGGATGGTTTTCAAAGCTAGGCCTCAAACTTTGAGCAGACCGTCATTATGGAATTTTGAAAAGTCTTTGATGCTCATTGTTTTCTTCAAAACAACATCTATTTTTCACAGATTTTGGCAATATTAAAGGTGGCTTCCAAAAGTTTTTATTCCGACCTAACCTGCCTCATTTCTTTTAAGTTTTCATTTTAGATCCTCACTTTTTCTTCTTTTTTTTTGTTCATTTTTTTTCATTGATTGCTCCATTATGCATCTAAGAATTCAAAATCCCGTTAAAAAACAACTCAAAATGTTTTAAGAAAGAAAAAGAGAGACTGAAGTCTCATTCAAGAAATAAGCTCTTCAATTCAAATGTCCAAGTTTGATCAAAATAGGCTTTGCAAGGTACATAACATGGGCCAAGGTTAAGGGTTCTGAAAAAAAAAAAAAGACAACCAGGCCCAAACATACATGCTCAAGGGTCATCATACTAGGGATCACTTCGTAACCTGTGAAGGGCTCTCTTCGAGATATTTATCTTTTCATTTCTGAAACCACTTTATTTCATTTCATTCTTTTTCCTTCTTTCTCTCTTTTTTATTTTATCAAATTTTTTTCTTCTTGTGTACAATTCCACTCTTGATGTAGCAATTTCAAAACTCTTTTTCTTTATTCATTTATCGTGCATTTTCCCCTTGACATAAAGATCTTCTGGTTTGTTCCCAAAGCATGAACTAGTGATCCCTGAGAAGGTCTTTTCTTACATTTTCCCTCTAGTGTAGAGGGCGATCCTTGGTTCGGGTTCATTCAAAAAGAATTCATCAGGCTCAAAGGGGTAACTAGTGAAAGATTTTCATATTTGTGAAACGATGAAAAAATAAGGCTATTTGTCATTTCAACATGGTTACTCAAATCAAAGAGTAATTTCTTAAAGATCAATTTGAAAATGTCTCATTTTTCCTCTTTTAGGGTCATGTAGATATCTTAGATGCATGATGACACTCTCAATTGTTTTTGTCATTTTTCTTTATGATCTTTTTTACAGCATGCCTCTGTATCCACTACGTTACGAATGTCTGATTTGATTCAATAAACAAATTAGGGTTCATAAGATAGTGAATTATTGTCATGATGAACCTCTTGGAAATGTTGAGCTATTATCCAGGTGAGGAGAAAAGTTGTGGCACAAATTAAGCTTTGGATGGCTCTATTCATTCGTTAAAAAGTGAGTCAAAGGGTATTTTTGAGGCCATTAAAAAGAATTTGGTCGATATAAGTTTATAGCTTAGCCTTGACACTTATCAAATGACCACTATCTAGATTCCTTTGAAAAATGTCATATTTGTCTGATCCTCATGGAATTCAAAAAGGTCTTTTAAAATGTCCGTTTCATAGTTCATAGAGATTTTCATCTCAATTTCCTCACATGAAACTCAAATTGGTGCTTCTTAAAGCTGGAAAAGTCTAAACTGGTGTTTATTCAAATGATATGGTATTAGGAATGTTTGGAGAAGTCATGGTATTTGCTAGTGTTAGTTTGTTTTCAACAATGGTCATCAATGCTTTCGAGACTTTTTATCACATCTTATTTTGAAAAATATTTTTCAACTCTGATCCAGGAAACTAATTTTATAAGGCCGACTCATCACAAATTGACTTTTCTTAAAACTCTTCAAAATTTCAAGCAAAACCTTTTAAGTCCATATGTACAAACCCAAATTTATCTCAGAAACATAATATGACAAAGACTACTTGGAAATTAAAAATCCATACATTTCATGCAAGTGCGAATGTGAAAAAAGAGTTCTTTTTCTCATGAGTACTTTCATAATTAGAACAAATCCATAAACATAAGCCTCCCTCATAACATGCTACCTATTAATTATGTGTTCCTTTTACCCTAGCATGCCTCACGTTAAGCCATCTGTGTTTGCCCCACCTTGATTAGGCAAAAATCAGCTCTCCGTTCCTGTCGAAGCTCAACAACCCAGCTTTGATAAGATCCCTGACTTTATATTTCAGTGCAGGGCAATTCTCTATCGAGTGACCTTGATTACCATAATGATTATCGCAACACTTAGCATTATACCAACCAGGGTATGGAGGTTTAAGGGGTTTCAACTGTATTAGCGTCACAAGAAGGTTTTGGATGAGTAGAGGTAAGAGCTCAATGTAGGACATGGGAATCAGAGCGACTTGATTTCTTTCCCGGTTGTTTCTCGACTTATTTTGATAATTTCCAAGGTTCTTTGGATGGTTCCCCGATCAAGGAGTAGGCATAAAGACGGGTGAATGAAAAGTGGTGTTCATGTGCAATTGGAGATTTGTCGGGTAAACTGGCTGAGAAAATGGTTGATATGGGAAATGTTGTTCATATCTGGATAGTAAGGGTGGTATATGGGATAAGGTTGGTATGGAGCAAAGTTCTCGGTTACTCAATCTTCGAAACTGATAGCTTGTACTTCTCCCTCTTTCTTCTTGGCTAACCCTTCTCTCTTAGAGCAGTAGTATCTCCCATATCAATTTTCCCGCTTTTGATCATATTTTCAATCATCTCACCAAAAACAACCATATCATCAAATTTTCTTGTAGTGTTCCCAACCAATTTATCATAATACAGCAATACAGTGATTTCTTTCTCAGTGAGTGGTGGTTGCACTTGTGCTGCCAGATCTCTCCACGCTGGGCATACTCCTTAAAACTTTCAGTATTCTTCTTTTTCATATTTTGCAAGGATAACCTATCTAGTGCCATGTCGGTCATGTACTTATACTGAGTCAAGAAAGCTCTTGCCAAATCCTTTCAAGAACGGATATGACTCCGACTCAACTGATTGTACCATCTTGCAGCTGACCCTGTTAGACTGTCTTGGAAGTAGTGAATTAGTAATCTTTCATTGTTGGTGTGGCCACCCATTTTCTGACAGAACATAGTAATGTGGGCTGATGGACACTTCGATCCGTCATACTTTTCAAATTTGGGGACCTTGAATTTTGGCGGAATCACCAAATCTGGGACCAGGTTGAGTTCATTCGGATCCATATTCTTGAAAACGTTCATTCCTTCTATGGCTTTGAATCTCTCTTCCAACATGTCATATTTCTGCCATACCTTTGTGTCTTCTACTTGCTTTTCCACTCGTTTCTTCAACTTCTCTTGTTCTATCGGATCATCTAGGTTTGGAACAAATACCAGGTCTAACAAATGAGCTCCCGAGTTCAATCTAGATTGTCCTTGGCCCTGTTGACCAGTGGGAGAGGGCATGCCAAAAATAGCACAAGGTTGGCTTCCTGTAGGTGATACCCCTTATGGATATGCATCATGCGACGTTTGAGCTTGGAGAGGAGTGAACCCAGGTGGATAAACCAAATCTTTGTTGTTGTTTTCTCGGGGTCGAGGTTCTCCCCCTATGATCGACCCTTCAGCGACCCATTTTTCTCGGGTCAAGCTCGTCATCATTTCAATTATCTTGGCCATTTGCTCACTTGAGTCCTCTTGAGATTTTGCCACTTCTTGTTGGGACCTGACCAATTGCTCTTGCAAATCTCTGTGTAACATTTCCATTCGCTCTATTCGCACTGCTTGTTCACTTTCCATGGCTTTATTTGTGAGCATATATTGTATTAGTGTCGAGTAAGTCTTGTTGGCTTTCAAATCTTGTACCTTTTGTTCTGAAATTGAACTTCCCATAGAATGCTTTTAAAACCGAACAAAATCTTGCTAACCCCCAATTTATTGCATGTATGCTCATGGATGAATGCATGCATGTATAAGTGCAGCATGGTGTTAGTGTGATGCATGTAAAGAAAAGAAAACAAGTTATTATGGACATACTGTACACATATCAAAAATTGATTTTTTTTTTATTGCAAAAGGTTTTATTTAAAGAACAAAATTTTCTTTTAAAAAAATGGATTTGGTCGAAAAGAAAAAAAAAATACTCTTAAAATAAAAGTTTTTTCAAAAATGTTTCAAAATTTATCGGGCATGACGATGCCCTTTGGGCAATGGTTCATGGCACTCATATGTACATTCAATCTTACACATTCCATGGTTTGTAAAATGAAAAGCAGAGAGTAATGAGGTTCATTCATGTACCTAATCTTAGGTACTTTCCAAGTAATGGGTAAGCATGACCTAACCTTAGGTAGGCCTCCTACGTTTCATTATATTCTAGGTAAAGATTGACGCGGTTCTAAAGGTTCCCAAATTGTTCCTCACTATCATCCACGTGGACTAGTAAGGCACGCTGATCCTCACCCATTACAGGCTACAAACGAAAAATGTTCAATTTGGGTGAAAGTATTTTCCAAGCCTGTGCGGAGGTTATTACCTCACGAAAGTGTTGGTACTTTACAGCCTGAGAGTGTTTCGCTATCCCGTGCGAAGGTTATTATCTCAAGAGAGCTTAGGTACTTTACTCCTTCCTAAAAGGAAAAAGCTCGGGTATAGAGCTCATGATATGCACATGCACGTGAAAGTGTGTGAGAAAGAACAAACCACCATTTACTTTGTTCAAGACTCTATCCTAAATGCCTCACAATTATTAAAATCAATTATAAATAAATAATAATAAATAAAGGACATAATTAAAAAGCATGAATAAAGAATAAATGAATATCAAGACATGAATGCAAGCAAAATGAAAATGAAAAAATAAATAAATAAATTAAGAGAATTAAACTTAAATATCAATTGAATCCTCTAAATCAAAATTCAGGATAACACATGACTAATTAATGGCTCGACTTTCAAACGTCCCCAGTGGAGTCGTCAAGCTGTCATAACGGTATTTTTGACCGCCAGACGATTTTAAAAACAAAATAATGGGAGTCGCCACCAATCTTTTTTGACTAGGTCTAATTGGCCACCTAAGAAAATTCATCCTCTTAATAAAATCCTAAAAATTAATTAAGATATATTAAAAGGATAATTTTTTGGTCTGCGCAAAAAAACAAAAATGGGGTTTGGGAATACGGTTACGTGTGGGGAAGATTTAGCACCCTTACAACGCCCGTTTTAAAAAACGGTACCCATTAATCACGTGTTATCCTTAATCTTGAAAAAGTGATTTTAATTTTGAAATTTTTAAAAAAAAAAATTCCTTCATCTCTTTTATCGACTCACAAAAGTTCCCGAATTTATCTTTTCGTAAAAAGAATATTTTTTATTTTATTCAGAGAAAGTAAATGTGAACCTTTGTATTGAAAAATCGCACTAAAAACCCCAATACTTTTGGTAACTTTTAGCGGATTTTTCTCACCTCAAGATATCTTAGGAATCACTACTGTGACATCCTTCGAATTCCATCATCGGCGAATCACATTTTCTTAAAACATTTTTATTAATTAAAAAAACAAATGAAATGTCTTTTATAATTAATTTCGAAATAAAATAAATTATCTATGTAAAAATAATTCCCGAATCACACTGATACTTTCGACAATGTTTCGATAATTATTTTTACTCGAACCATTTCGAGGAACGATTGATATTCCGACCATCCCAAAAAAGAAGCTGTTTTTAGAGAATTTTCTTTATCGAAAATAATTTAAAAGATATATATATATTTTTTGTTTTTCTTTTAAGGATTAAAAATATTATTAAAACGAATATAAACTAAAAATTAAAAAAAAAATGAAACAAAAAAAAATAAAAAATAAAAACAAAACAAAACAATAGAGAAAGCAAAAATAAAAATAAAAATAAAAATAAAAGAAAGAAACTTACCTTGGAAATGTGATAATTCGAGAGTGAACGCGTCGGACGAACCGTCAAAATTTTTTGGAATTCTTCTTCTTTTCTTTTTTCTTTTTTCTTTTTCTTTTTTCTCTTTTTTTTTCTTCTTCTTCTCCCTGGACCTGGGTCAGGCACGCGGACCCCGGGTCGGATCCAGGTTCGCGTGCGAACCCTCCCTTAAACGGCGTCGTTTGGTGCCTCTTATATAAACCTTTTTTTTTCACTTTTCTCTTTTTCCTTCTCTCTCCTCTCTCTCCTCTGAGAATCCTCTCCTCTCTCTCTAAAATTTACCAGAAGCAGGCCAAAAGCCACTGGGCCGGTCTTCGTTTGCCGTCGTCGGCTGTCGCTCGCCGACGATCGATCTCTTTCAAATATACACCAAATTTTTTCTCTTCTTCCCCTCTTCCCTTTTCTTAACTTTTTTTTCTCTAAAATCAAACCAAAACAGCTAGGTCTGACTTCGAAACACGCAGCCAAAAACACCGTTTTCGCTTCACCTTCCCATGCACCACTTTATCACCATTCAGATCTTCTAACCCATACCTAGAATCCATCGATTCCCAAATGATTGAAACCTGGAAAGGCTTTGTTCATTTATTTATTTATTTATTTATTTTTGTATTTTTGTGCTTGCTATTGTTCTTTGTGTTTGTTGTTGTGGCTTCTGTTGGTGTGTGGATTAGTTGCGGATGAGGTGAAGGTGATGACTAACTGATTCGGGTCTGTTCAAGGGGAAGCCAAATGGCTTGGTGGTCTTCGAAAACGGGGGTGGGAACCGAGTGGTGGTTGTTTTGCTTTTTGCTTGCAAAAAAAAAAAAAATGGGGGAGCCGAGAGAGTCTTTTGGGTCTATCTATTGGGAGTGGGAACCAAACCCTGAACTGGATTTTGTTGCGGGGCTTTATACTAGTTTTGGGGCTGTGGTGTAGGCACTAAGAGGGTGGTAAAGTAGGCCTAGGTTGGTCGGTGCTAGCTGCTGGGGGTCGGTTTGGGCGTGGAGCAATGATGGGGCATTGTTGTAGGTGCAAGTGGGCTGATGGGTTAGGCAGAGGTAGGGGTTGCTGGTGTTAGGTGGGTCCAAGTGGTGCAAGTGGGGCTGTAGAGTGGCGGTGGGAGCAGGCTGGTAAGTAGGCCAGGGGAGATGGCAAGGCAGACTGTCAGGGGGGTGGCCTGGGTCTGCAGGAAAATGGGGGGCTGGCTGCTGGGCCTGTTGCTGAGCAGGCCCAGTGCTTGGGCCAATGCTCGGGCCTCAAACTGTGCATGGCCAAAAAGGCCCAAATAAATAATCATCAGGCACAAAGTTTAATTTAATCAAGTCCAATTTAAATTTAAAACCAATTTAACTTAAACATATTTCGAATAATGCAACGGAACCAATTTACGACCTTTGAACATGAAAAATAATCAGACATCAAAAAATGAAAACACTTGGGCTCGATTATTGATTCGAACTGAATTTAACAAATCGTCCATGACTCGGATAATTGAACTGGATTAACGGAGTTAGATCACTGAACAAGTGGACTTGACTTGGACAAAATTAGGTTCTTACATCCACCGATCATGATCATGAGTGCAAAGGTGAACAGGTTTTGATTATTCAATTACGGGATTTTTCTTACGATATTATCATCAAAAGATAGTTATATTACCCTAAAAAATCAATTTAAATTTTTTTGCTTTTATATTCAAGTTCTTACATTGAGAACTTAAATATATATATATATATATATATATAAAGAGAGAGAGGAGATGAGAGATCCACTTACATTAATGTAAAATTAAATTAGTTTTATACTTTTTTATAACTTTTTATATGATTCATATTTTAACAAACCGATAATTAGATTTAACAATATAATTGTACTCATTGCACATGTAAAATTTTGAATCGATCCAATATCTCTATCATTTCGATCGAGAATATTATCTTTTCAATATATATTTAACGGTTATATTTATTTTAGATCGAACAAATAGTTAAACATTTTTAATATACTCAAAACTCGATCTGCATGATTTACGTGAATAGGACATGAAATACGATGGTCGGATTAAACAAATATAAATCGTATAAAGAGTTATGGAAATATGTAAAACTAAATTAGTTTTACACTAGTATAAATAGATTTCTCTTCATATATATATATATATGAAGAGAGAGAGAGAGTAGGGATTCACTTATACTAGTGTAAAATTAAACTAGTTTTACACACTTTCATAACTTTTTTATACGATTTATATTTTCTTAATCTGACCATCGTATTTCATGTTCTATTCACGTAGATCATGCACGTCGAATTCCGAGTAAATTAGAAATGTCTAACTATTTGTTCGATATAAAAAACTTTCAACCGTTAAATATATATTAAAAAAAACAGTATTCTCGATCGATATGATAGAGATATCGGATTGATTCGAAACTTTACGTGCACGACGAGTACAATTATATTGTTTAATCAAACGGCCGTTTTTTTTTTTTTTGGATAATTGAAAATTTTATTTCCAAAATCCAAAAAAAAAGAGAGGATAAACCTGCTACAGCAAAATTTATAGGTATAGCCTTATAGATTAACAAACATGGCTAATACCCCACTGCTTACAAAGTAATGAGTTTACAGCATTGTTAAGGAAATATGGATACACACAAAAACGTACTCTCACAGCAGCAACAACCATCTGATATATCTCCTCAGCAGATCTACTTTTTGTTGAATGTCTCCTGGAGTTCCGTTCCCACCAGGTATAATAGATTGTAGCAGTCCAAGTAAACCTTTGTAGGACATGTTTGAATGATTTGCCCCTGGAACTTTGAATTGCCCACTAAAGATCTGCTTCCCAGCTGACAAAACTCCTAACAATACGAAAGTAATTAGAACTCTCTGCCAGACCTGTGAGGAAAATTCACAAGCAAAGAACAAATGATCCCTATTCTCCCCTCCCACCTGACACAACATGCATGTAGTAGATTGAAGTTGAAGACCCCAAGCTTTCATCCTCTCCAAAGTACTTAGTCTATCAAGGATAGCTAGCCAAGTAATAAAAGAAAACTTTGGAACATTAAATGGAAACCAAACGAGGGAATACCATGGTACTTTAGCTTTACTTGTCCTTAGGTGCTTCCATGAATTTGAAATGGAAAAGTTCCCAGATTTTGATGCAGCCCACCTAACTTTTTTCATTCGCACCACTACTTGGCATGATCAGTAAAGGTTGTGCAACATCCCTCAGCTTAAGGAGTCTTCTCTACCCCCAGCTACATAATTGAGGCACTTTAACTTGCCAAAAACTAGTTCTTCTTAGAGGGTAAGCTTTAATCCAAGCTACCCAAATAGAGCCTGAACAGCTTAATAGTGTCCATATGTGCTTTAGAATGCAAGCAACATTCCAAACTTTTAAATTTTTTAGACCAAGCCCTTCTTCATCCCTGGGACTACAAATAAACTCCCAGCTAACCTTAGCGCCCCTGGCACTTGTTTCCCTTCCTTTCCAAAGAAATGCTGAACATAGCTGATCAATCTTGTGGATAACCTTCTAAGGCAGAATGAACATTGAACACCAAAAATTTTGCGAGTAGAACAAAACTGAATGAATAAGTTGTAGGCTCCCAACATAGGATAATCTCTTATAGGACCAGCTGTTGATCCTGCTAGAGATACTCTGAATGAGAGGGTCACAATGCTTTGTAGTTAGTCGACCAGAGACCAATGGAAACCCCAAGTACCTTATTGGAAGGTTCCCCAGTTTGAAGCCAGTGTTGTGTTGAATAACTTGAAGCACTAAAGGGTCCACGTTGGCATAAAAAATTTCAGTTTTAGCCTTATTAAGTTGCAGACCAGACATGGAGTAGAATTCCTGCAGGATAGTAAATAAGTTTATAACCGAATCTCCGTTCCCATTAGTAAACACCATAAGGTCATCTGCAAAGCTTAGATGGGTAAGTTTCACTCTTCTACAGGTGGGATGGTATCCAATTCTTCTATTCTCAGCAGCAATGTTCAATATGGATGATAAAACATCCATCACAATAACAAACAGGTTGGGTGACAGTGGATCACCCTGCCTAATACCTTTACCTCCAGGGAAATAGCCAAATCCAACGGTCGGTTTGTTAAAATATAAATCGTATAAAAAGTTATGAAAGTGTGTAAAACAAATTTAATTTTACATTAATAGAAGTGGATTCTTCCTTTTATATATATATATATATATATATATATATATATATATATATATATATATATAAAGATTAGATTAGATTCAATTTGATTATTACATACGCATGTTTCCATGCAACTATATGTGAAAGGCTGATTAGGGTCTTGAGCAACCTTAAAAATGTAATTGGCTAATTGCACAAAATGGTGCCCAAGAATCTAGTGCCTAGACCAATTTAAATTGTTCAATATTGGATTGTAAGTAGACCTGCTCAAGGGTCAGGCAACCCGTTCGACAGGTCCGGTTTGGGTCGAGCCTGAGTAGGTATTTTTCTGATCCAGGCCGGTCCGATTCGGATCACTATTCATAGAATTAAAAAATATTTTTTTATTTAAATTTAATTATAAAAATATATATAAAAAAAATTTAATTAAGAATGAACAGTTAATTCGAACCCGCGGACCGACCCGGCCATGAGCAGGTCTAAGCATAATTAGCTAGCTCTTTTTCAAATGTCAACTTAAGTGTCAAGAAATGGTACTCTCGTGTATTTTTTTTTTTTAAAAGACCAGAAGATTTATTGAATATTGGAGAAAGATGTTTAGAACAGTAGTCAGAAGCATTACAAACCCAATAGAAGACATGAAATCCAGCCAATTTTTAAGGAATTACAACCACGCTACAAAATCTTGTGATCGGGATACCCAGCTTTTGCTAGCCCATCTGCAATGGAATTTGCCTTTTGGGGAATGTCAATGAAGGTGACACCCTTAAGCTTGCTTTTGAGGATTTCAATATGGTTACTAATATGCTTGATCCGCCGAGGGACAATGGGATGGTCATTGGTCGAGATAGGGATTTAATTTATGGTCGTGGATGTGATTTTGGTCGCGTTTGTAGATTTAATAAATGTTATCGTGATCAATTGCGATGAATACCAGAGATGAATATCCATGATAAAAAAAAAAAAACCGAAATCAAAAAATAATGACCATAATAGCGCATTGCGACCACTTAAGTCACTCCAGATAATTGCATTAGAAATCACTTTCAACAACAAGAACAAGAAAAAGAAAGTTAGCCCAAACAGAGAGAAGAAACAAAGACCTTTAATTGCCATAAACTCAGAAAAGTTGAGAGTTCTCAATGCCGATGTGGTTGGAGAAAACCCCTATAGAGATCCCGAAATGATCACGTAACACACCACCTACTGCTGCCGGTCCTGGTTTACCTATGGCAGACCCATCCACGTTGAATTTCGAAGTACCAAAAGCAGGGCATGACCAAGAAGCTAATACACGGTTTTAACAGTAGCATTAGGAGTATGAACACCAGAAGGGTTGAGGAAGAACTCATTAAATGAAACAGCCATTGAGGGCCATTTACCTTTGCACTGATGAGCTAAAAGGACTTTGATGATATCCACAAGTTGATAAGATCGAGATGCTTCCCTTTAAAAACAATGTCGTTGCAGTGAAGCAATATAGACCATAAAATCAAGGTTTAAATAGCGGCACGTTATGATCGTTATTTTGCAGTTTCGACTCGTTCCGTTGTCGATATTCATGGTCGATCTTTACTGCAATTGATCGTGATAGCATTCATTACATCCGCAACCACGATAAACAGCGTCGGCATAAAACAATAAACATGTACCAAACTCTGCAAAAGAAGAAGCAATTGAAAAAAAAAAAAAAAAAAAAAGATGATTAACAGTTTCAATTTCCATGTTACAAAGAGTACACAAAGCTGAGTTATAATCCAAAATCTCTCTTTTAAGCAACTCAGCTTTAACAGCCACGTTTCCATTAATAACTTGCCAACAAAAGATTTCAATCTTGGGGAGCAAGACCAGACTAGATTGAATTCCAGAATCCAGATTTTAGAGGAGTGGGCAGAAAGTGTAATAAGAATGAGAAAAGACTTAGCAGAGTAAATACAACGGGGGAACTTTTCCAAATAACTTAATCGGGATCAGATAAATGAGGGCAAAAAGAGTTGATCAAGGACAAAAAAATCTTTCCATGGTTGCAACTTGCAATTCCCAGCCAAGTAGGCTTCTACGAAGACAAATGGCTTTTTTTTTTTACCAAACTGGGATTTTGATTTCTTGGGTCTTTTTAATTTCCAGGCCCTCTTCACTCTATTACATTTTGGGCATGGGCTAGAGTTGTTGGGAAAATCCTTTTCAAACAAACAAGGCCCAAGGCTGGGGGTTCTTTGTAAGTTATATAACCAGAGCATAGGGACTGATAACAGAGGCATTAAATTCATTTGTTTTGAGGAATAATTGAGTTTGCTTTGACAGAGAGAAGAATTCTGGCAATATCGAACCTCTGCTTCTAGTGTGTCCTGTCATGGTTATAGGAGACGAACCCCTTTAAGTCTTAACCAAGTAAAACGACCACGACTGACATCATGAAGCCCTCATGGATAAACCCTTCTCAAACCAAATGTCAAGCCATGGTTTGAAATCCTTCAAGCATTGCCTCCATGTTTGACCAAAGGTTAGCAGGACAAATAGGTCTAACTTGGCAATAAAAACCTTCTCCAAAAAAAGGTACTTTGGATAGATGAATGATGGATGTATTTGTGCAAGTAACCAAGCACTCCTTTGCAACCAATCAAAATCCACCTGATCGATCTCGATATCAAAACTAATTCAGTGGTTTTGAGGTGCACGGGAGGGGTTATCGTTCTGTATAGAATCAATCTGAATAGCTGCCTGGTCTTGAACATGTAAAGGACCCACTTACACTTCCTTCCATTGACTGTCGAGTATAAACACTCATTTTTGTTTATCACAGTTGCGGACGTAATGAATGCTACCGCGGTTAATTACGATAAATATCAATCGTGAATATCAACAGCGAAGAGATCCGAAACTGCAAAATAGCGGCCTCAATATCACGTTGCGGACCGCTATTTTAAGTCCCTGATTGTGACTTGGTTGTAGTGGCTTGCATTTCCATACTCTCATCTCCATTTTCGCTCTTCTGCAATCGACTATATTTGATGCAATAATTAGTACGTGCATGTATTCTCATGTTCAAAGAGTTGAGTTCGAATATTCCATTCCTCTAAAATGACAGTGTTGATAATCCTTACCAGTGGCAATGGTGTAGACTTATCAGTGCGAATATTTTTCCTACAACCCAAAGATAAGATCTCAATGTTCAACTCATCCTCCTTGGATCAAAGAAAAGAAAATAATGGTATAGTTCCATGCCATTAATTGCATTGCAATGGAATTTTTTTAAAGGATTCATCTGGTTAGGATCTTGCTAGTGGCTAGATTATTTATAATTTTTTTTACATATAATAAGGTCAGGAGTGTCTCCAAACTTTATTTGGATCCAATTCTTCTTGACGGACGATTTTAAGGGCACATTTCCCATATCGGCCTGGTGCATACGATTTTATTTTCGGAGTGTTCCTCAAAAGGATCGAACTCTAATTGATAAGGAAAAATAATTCATCTTCTTACTAACTGGATTAATCCTTGTGGACATATAGTGATTAGATTTTACTAAAACTAATTGCACACTCAACCTAGGTAGAGCAAGTTGGTGCTAGGAAACTAGCTAGTGCAGCAGATTAATTTGCTGAAGGTATGCGTTCATCCCCCTTTCTATATAATGTGCTAAAGCAGTTTTCTCTAGGCTGCATTGAGTTATATTCAAAGCTATAAAGTGGAAATTATACCATTTGTATAGTTGACTATTATAATATGTATGCTTTTTTGCAATGCTTTCACATGTCTGTCAGACTATCGGTTAGGGATTTAAATTACGGCTGCAAATATAATAAATGTTATCACGATCAATTACGATAAATATCGATGACGGAAATAATCGAAACTGCAAATAGCAATCATAATATTACGTTACGGCCGCTATTTGAATCCTTACAGTCATTCTCTATATTTGCAAAACTGATGATCTATCGACTACATTTCGAAGAGACTGCAGTTAACTCGAGGATCATTAATTCTTGATGGCACATATATGATATCTTGATGGCATATACGTGGTGATTACTTCATCAGATGAGAAAAACCACTTATCCAGTACCTCCCCCTCCAATTAATACTGAAATTACAAACCTTTGCAACAACTTAGTTTGGCACAGTCCATTTAACATTTTAAGGAAGCAGCGGTCTACATATAGCTACTATGCATGTACATATTGATTAATTGTTCAATTTGATCTAAGCTTAGCTTAAAATATTGATGCACTTAAGATCTTATAATTCATTCGAAACATTAACTGCTTTCCGTACAAATCAATATCATCAACGATATAATATGTTTAAGTTAAAATTGCTATAATCCTCGTTGATAATCGGATTATATATAAATATAATATATATTTGATTTCATTTTTGATACACTAACGATGAAATTTTTTAATTTTACAAACGTTATTAAGAATTTACCACATGTTATATTTATTTTTTAATTAGTTTTTTTAATTTTTTTAATATATCTTAAGGAATGACATCCTACTAATCCGGCTTGTAGAGTACTTTAAAATCTCCACTGACTAAAATAAATTTTCATATATATATATATATATATAATCCTGTATATATTCCTTAATCATTAACCAAGAATTCCTAATTCTAATCAAGGATGACTTAATTAATTAGTTTTGAGAACCTATAAAGCTTTATAGTGTAATATAGGACCAGAGCCACTTATAACTCATCTAACATATTTCTATAAATAAACTTAACATGCATGTAAAGAACCCTAGGATAACTATACATACTCTAGACATTTACATTAGTACCATAGAATTTGCAGAGAAAACATCACAGTCAGAGCAAAAATTAGAACTGAAAATATGTTTTTCTCAAAATTCTCTTTAACAAGAGTTTATAATAAAGTTATTGTCAAACTAATGTCTAGCCTCAACTGGAAATCTACATGAAAATTAGAGAAGAAAGAACAAAAAGGCAGATACTGTGTTATATGTTGCTTGATCAGATTCAAAGGATACAATTTCAGGTTTTCAATTAAATTATATTTAGAAAGGAAGAGGGAAGAAATTTGGGGAAGAAGAAATGAAAAATATATACTAATTAATTGTTAAACATGTTTACCTTAAATTAATATCCCTTTACAATCACAAACATAAATTTAAATAAAGGCAATCTTTGGAAAATTTAAAATATATATATATATATATATATATATATATATATATATATATAGAAAACTTCTGCTCGATTTCTACTTAAACACATTGAACAATTAACATACTTACCTCAGGGAGCATTGGTTATAGTTACTTACAATTCATTCAGAGCGATTCTTCGATCTTTCATGCCGATGAATTCTAGTACAAGCAACCCCTTTTTTCTTCTTCATTTCAATCTCAATGCAGGTCCATTATCATTTCTAATTCTTAATATCTAAAGCTAGAATCTGATAAACAATGTTTTTTGCCGAAAAAAGCTTCTTAAAATCACTTTGCCTATGAAACAGTACCTGTCAAAACAATTTCTCCCACTGTGCAATGAATTTCCTTAATACTAGCATAAGAACAGTGTACTATGGATCGTGACCGAGTCGAAGTTCCAAATCCACTTCATCTTCTTTCATAATTCCCCTCCTCACTTCACTATCATCTACATTTGTAGGGCCAATTTGAAGGCTCAAATTTGCACCCAAAAGCTCTTCATTCCTGCTCAAAGATGGAGACCTGGCCGGGACAAGAAATTCACTGTCGCAATAAGCATATGGGAGTCTAGGGCTAGACACTGGTGGCTGAAAATATATGTGATAATTCCTTTGAGACTCGAAAACCGGATAGTACTTTGATGGTTCGGATGGGATTAATGGCGGAACATATCTAGGGTTCATGTAGTACTCATTCATTGACTCACTTGGAACCGAAGAACTCGATGGTTGCTTGGCCTTGGCTCGATCTTTTCGGTGTATGTTCATGTGTCCCCCTAAGGCCTGAGCGTTGGTGAAGCCTCGCTTGCAAAAAGTGCACTCATAGGAGCGTTTGGTGGTTGCAGCCATGTCGCCCTTGACTTGATCAACCCGATCATTTTCTTCACTCGAAGAATCAGAGCCTCCTTGTTTCTCAGATTCCATCCCCAAACCAAAATTTGTGAAAAAACTTTTCTAGATAATTAGTCTATAACACAGAAGAGTTGTTATTAGCTACAAACAACTCAGAAAGATAGAAAAAGAGGGAGCCAATGGTGGGGGTAAACAAGGGTTATATAGAGACGGAAAAGGGTAAGAAGAAGAAACATAGAGACAATTAGAAGACATTGGCTTTGTCATTGCATTTTCTTTGTATTTGTATTAGGAGAGACTAGGTTTTGGCGTTTGCATTAGGACTTTTCCTTTCAATCGGCTTTATGATGGATCCATCTTTAGTAAATTAATAATCTATTTTAGTATATATAATTCAATCTCCTTCTTTGATTTGGTTTTTGAACCTCTGATTTGTGCAGCTCATGCTCCTTTCAGCCTGGTTTCATCAACGCCTTGCCTCTTCGCTTGGGATGTAGTTATCTATAGAAGAATGCTACATCACGACTTAAAAACACTTTCTGAAAACATATATGATTTGCAATAACTTAAAAAATCTCATCATATGATGTTAAAATTTTAAAATACTTTTTCATCTTTATTATGTATTTTTAAGGAATGTTTTTAAGAAGTGTATAAATCAGTGTAGTCGATACCGTATTGGTATCGACCGATACGTACCGATTTTAAGGTAAATCGAAACGGTACCAGTATTGTATCGTTTTGATTTTTGTATCGATCGTATCAGTCTGTATCGGTCAGTACTGATACGTATCGGTTGATACAAAATTTTGATTTTTTTTTTAAATTTTACTTATTTGATTTTTTAAAACAAATTTCTAATGCTTTTTATGTCATGATCGTTTTTATTTTTTCATAATTACATTTAAAAATAAAATATGTTCATTAAATTAGGTTATTGAACATAATTAATAATAACTTTTTATATTTTTATATTTATTTTATTTATTTGATATTTAAAAATTTTGGATATTAAATATTTTTTTTTTGTTGCTAAATCAAGTTTTTTATTAAAAACCAGCGGTGAAGATACAAGACACTATCATAACAACCCCCATACAGCACGAGTCAGACCAACACTAGCCACAAACAGCCATTCTAACACACTTACAGATCAACACAAAAGTAGACACCATACTCAGCATTCATTTAAGCCTTGTCCAACATAAACACAGAATACATACAAACCTATCCAACAGACACTCTACCACCAAGCCATAAAATATTCTACCCTATCAACCCCTGCCTTAGCCAGAAAATCTGCCATTCCATTGCATTCTCTTGGAATCTTCACGAATTTGACATTTATGCATTTTTCACTCAAGCAATCAATCTCATTTGTTGTTGTAGACACTCGTTTTTGGTCAATAACATTTTATGCAGGAACAAATCTTATATGCAGCGGGCTTTAGTAATAGTCTCCCTGTCAGCAGCGCTCTTGGCACGTCGCTTGGCACGTCACTTGGCACGTCTCTTGGCACGTCGCTTGGCACGTCGTTTGGCACGTCTCTTGGCACGTCGTTTGGCACGTCTCTTGGCACGTCGCTTGGCACGTCGTTTGACACGTCGCTTGGCACGTCTCTTGGCACGTCGCTTGACACGTCGCTTGACACGTCTCTTGGCACGTCGCTTGGCACGTCACTTGGCACGTTGCTTCCTGGCACGTCGCTTCTTGGTAGCAGGACTTCCTGCAGTAATACACAACTACATGAAGACTGTGGAGCTAACTCGGGAAGGTTGGCAGGATTCTTGAGTTTGCTCCACTCTTGGGATGTCTTGGAGAGCATGGCTTGGAGGCTCAGATATGGAGATTGTTAAGAAGTTCGCTTCTTAACCTTTCCCTGGAACATAAGTGCTTCCCTATCCCGCTGAACAGACAGTGCATTCTCAAGCGTGCTGTCAGTAGCCTTCATTCACTACATGTGACTGAAACACTTCTCCTAATGTTACCTCCCATAACTGGCATTTCTCCCACTATCATATATAACCTCTCCACCACCCATGATTGAGAGGAAGTTTATATAAAATAACTTCCCACTCTGTTAATAACTTCTCCTGATAACCTCTTTGAAGAGGCTATAAATAGAAGCTCAAATGCTTCATTTAGGATCTTTTGGCCATTTGACAAACTTTCTGACGTTAAGAATTCTCTGCAACATTTTCTCTGCAATTTCTACAACAACCATACTTTCCACCATTCTCAGCCACCTGCAGCCTTCATCACCACCACCTGCCACCGCACTTGTTCTCCAGGGTCTGCTCCAATCTTCCTCTCCGCCATCTCTCTACGATTTCTCGTTTTACTGGTTTGCAACGTTTCCTCACCCGATCAAAAACACCCTCTACATTTTGGCGACTCCACTGGGGAGGAGCGATTGTAATTAGTAAAACTTTCCTGACTTTATTTCACCGGAAAAAATGGAAGATTCTGTTGAAGATCAAAGCGTAACAGTTCCATCTTACATCCAAGATCTGATGAAGATGATGAAGGCTAACGAAGAAAGAATGCAAATGTTAGAAGAAAACAATAGAAAGATGATGGAATCCATCTCTCAATTTACCCCTTCCTCCAATGCTACTACCACCCAGGTCCAACTCGTGAACAACAGAAATGGGAACACCGCTGGTGGAAACACCCTTGCCACAAACGGCAATGGAGAGAACACATCTGACGCTTCCAACCCTGTGCCTACTGGAACCCTCGACATGACCAACACCTTAACCACCAACACCCTGATTACTCCCAATGGCAATCATGGCATGACGAACAGCCAAGCTGGAACCTCCACATCACTGGCACGTCCTACTGAAACCCAGGGCTATGTCACAAAGGAAGAACTTCAGAGGTTGCTTGAACAGAAAAATAAGAGCCTTAGTTTCTCAGAGTTTGATCTTAAGCTTCCATACCCAGCCAGAGTAGCCGCTAAGCCATATCCTAAGGACTATACTAGTCCTAAATTCAAGCAATTTAATGGAAAGTCTGGTGATGCCCGTGAGCATGTGATGAAGTTTGTGGAGACATTAGGAGTTGCTGGGTTGGATGATGATTTGAAGTTGAAAGAATTCTCTAAGTCCCTAACAGAGAAGGCATACACCTGGTATGTCAACCTTACTCCTGGTTCTGTGGATTCATGGAGCCATATGTGCAGGATGTTCGGTGAAAAGTTCTTTTCCACCCAGGAGAAGGTTACTTTGATTGATTTGGGGAGGGAGCACCAGAAGTCAAGGGAGGATCTCATGGAGTTTATCCAACGCTTCAGGGAGAGGGTGTTGGACATCCAAGACTCACATGATGAGAAGGAGCTTGTGAAAGTGTGCATACAGGGGATGTTTGATGAGTATAGGGTGCATCTGGAGAATCTACCCCTGCCAACCTTTGCTACTCTTGTGGAAGCTGCAAGGAGAACCAATAATACTGTAATGAGACAAGGGGGGAGCAATAGATTCTTGCGAAGAAATACCCCTACAGTGAATGCCATTCAAGGAAGAGAAAGGGAAAGAAGAGGTCCAATGCGACCCAACATGCGTCCTAGGAGGGATGACACAAGAATGAGACAGAATGAAGGGGTTGATCTTCCACCTCCATTCCCAGTTCCAGTAGATAGAGTGAAAGTCCTTCTCCAAGAGTGGATTAGGGATGGCAACATAAACCTACCATATTTACCACGACCGCCAACAGCTGAAGAGAAAGCTAACCCAAGGTATTGTGATTTTCACAGGAGGGTAGGTCATCCAACTATGGAGTGTAGAAATCTTCGTAGAATGTTCCATCAAAGGGTGCAGGCCAGGGAGATAGTAATTGGGAATGACAGAGTTCAGAACAATCCACTTCCAGTCCACCAGAATGCAAGAGGACATGTGAACACTATTAGCCATGCTCAACATGATGATCCTACTTCCTCAGGTAATCAGGCTGAAGATGTACAAGCAGCTGGGATGGTTACGTCCTCCATTGCAAACTCTCTTATTAAAACACCAAATTTCAGACATTTCTTTGATCAGTTGGGGTTTTCAGAGGAATCAAGAAAAGAAGCAGCTCTGTCACTAGTTAAGATTGCGGGTGAACAGTATGGAGAGTGTAACCTGGTAGGAAAGCCTATGGGAAAGATGTCTAGTGGGTATGAGAATGCAATAGTGTTCACGGAGGCAGATATGTGCACTCCACATCCTTACCACAACAAGCCTCTTTATGTAGAGAGTAGCATTAATGACTATCCCATTAAGCGAACTTTCATCGATGATGGATCATCCGTAAACCTTATGCCTCTGTCTACTCTGAAGGCTGTGAAGATAGACGTGAAGAGTTTGAGGCGTCCTATGACAATTTCTTCTTTTGATAGCAAGGAGATTCAAACCCTTGGACAAGTGACTGTGAACTTTAAGATGGGTCCTGTTCAAGACCAGACCTGCTTCCATGTTATTGATGCCGATGTAGCCTATCATATCCTCGTAGGGAGAAAATTTCTGCACACCCACAATATCATTCCATCTTCACGCCACCAATGTATCAAGGGTCACTGGAAGGGGAAAGAAATTTTCATTCCTGCTACTAAGGCACCCTTTGAGCGAAATGAGGTGAATTATACAGAAGCTACTTTCTTTGAAGATCCAGCGGAAGAAGGAGAAACTGCTATTGCTAGACCCATTGGAGTGCCACTCCCAAAGTGGGAAGAGTATGTTGGGAAGAAAGATGGAGAAGGTAAGAAGAAGAAGCACCGGGGAAGAAAAAGGAAGCTTGAAAATGCAGGTGCAAGTAAGGAGGTGAAAGGAGTACAGGATACAGGAGTTCGTTCATACACACGTGATGATGGAAAGACAGTGTATTACTTATGATGGGACGCGGGGTCAGGAGAAACACCTTCTTCTGGCTCCGTATCATGGGAACCGCCTGATAAACAACCATTTTGTTCTCAGGTGGAATCAGTATGTGAAGAGATACAAGAGATAGTGCAAGCACCAGAACAGTTGCAAGATCAACCGAAGCCTCAAGGGGATGAGTTAGAAGAGATAAATATGGCAGGGGAAGGAGAATCAACTAGACCCTTGTTCATAAGTAAGAGTCTCTCAGAAGAGCAAAAGGTGAATTTGGTTCAACTTCTAAAGGAGTACAGAGATGTGTTTGCCTGGACCTATGAAGAAATGCCTGGGTTGGATGAGAATCTCGTTACTCATGAATTGCACATCTCTTCTGGAAGTAGGCCAGTTAAGCAGCAGGCTAGGGTATTTCGGCATGAAGTGGAGACTCAGATCAAGGAGGAGATTAATAAGTTGCTCAAGGTGGGATTCATTAAACCCGTACATCATCCTACATGGCTAGCAAATGTTGTGCCAGTGAAGAAGAAGAATGGGACAATAAGGGTGTGTGTTGATTTCAGAGATTTAAACAAGTCATGTCCCAAGGATGATTTTCCTCTTCCAAACATTGATACTTTGGTTGACGCTACCGCTGGTCATGAGATGTTTTCCTTTATGGATGGGTTTAGTGGCTACAACCAAATTAAAATGGCACCAGGTGATGCAGAGAAAACGGCTTTCAGAACTCCATTTGGCAACTTCTACTACACTGTTATGCCATTTGGATTGAAGAATGCAGGGGCAACTTATCAACGTGCTATGACAGCGATCTTCCATGATATGATGCATGACTGCATGGAAGACTATGTAGATGATATTGTTGTGAAGTCTAAAAAAGCCTCCAGTCATTTGGAAGAATTGAGAAGAGTGTTTGAAAGGTGCAGAAAATTCAAACTCCGTATGAATCCTCTGAAGTGTGCTTTCGGTGTTACTGCTGGAAAGTTCTTGGGTTTTGTAGTTCACAGAAAAGGTATAGATGTTGATCCTGCAAAGGTAAGAGCTATTCAGTCTATGCCATCTCCAGTAAGCCAGAAACAACTCAAAAGCTTCTTAGGAAAGGTTTCATACATCAGGAGGTTCGTTCCAGCTCTGGGAGAAATCATCACACCCTTTCAGAGTCTATTGAAGAAGGGAGTTTCTTTTGTGTGGGGTGGACAACAACACGAAGCTTTTGAGAAGATCAAACGGATCCTGAGTTCTCCAATGACAATGACAATGCCGGTTAAGGATCAACCAATGATGTTGTATCTCACTTCTACTCCTCACTCCATAGGTGCTTTACTGGTACAAGAAGTGGATGGGCAGGAGCGACCTGTGTACTACTTGAGTAGATGTCTACATGGTAGTGAGTTGAATTATCCGTCAATGGAGAAGCATTGTCTCGCTTTGGTATTTGCTACTCAAAAACTCCGCCACTACTTCCTAGCTCATAAACTCATAGTGGTGACCAAGTCAGATCCAATTAAATTCTTACTCTCTAGGCCAGCTTTGTCAGGGAGAATAGCGAAGTGGCTTTTGTTGTTAGGAGAGTTCGATATCTCAATTGTCCAGCCAAAGGCTATCAAGTCTCAAGCACTATCAGATTTGCTAGCATATTTCCCATCTCATTATGATGAAGTTGTACCCAATTCTATTCTTGGTGAATTGAATGAAGAGGTATGCTCTGTGAATGTAGAAGAAGGAGAATGGAAGTTGTATTTTGATGGTTCTTCAACTAGAAATGGAGGAGGCGCTGGCATAGTCTTAATTCCTCCAAGTAGAGAAGTCGATTCCTTGATAGAGAGTTCAGAGTTAACCTCCTCTTCTTCAAGTAGAAATGACATCTCTCTGGATGATGAGCCAAGTAGAGGACGGAGCTCCTTGATTCCGGGTCTAGAGTTAACCTCCCCAGAATTAGGTAGAGAACCAATCTCTTTGGCATTTAAGTTGGACTTTCCTTGTACCAACAATCAAGCAGAGTATGAGGCACTTATTCTGGGGTTGTTCACAGCTGCTACCATTGGGATTAATAATCTTTGCATCTATGGAGATTCTAATCTCATTGTTAAGCAGGCCAATGGTGAGTTTGCGTTGAAGGAACCTATGCTGGCTTCTTATAGAACTCTTGTACAAGCTCTATGGAAGAAGTTTCAGATTATAAGATGTGAACATAGTCCAAGATCCACGAATAGATATGCTGATGCTCTTGCTACCTTGGCTTCCAAAATTCATATTCCAGAGGAGAGCTTGAATATTGCTATGTCAGTGGTTAGAAGAAATTTGCCTTGCCCAGCTAGTGAATTGCTTCAGCCTCCAGATTATGAGGATGACAAAGATTGGCGTGCAACTATTATTAACCAACTGCTTCATCCTACTCTTGCTGATATTCCAAACTTGAGACATTTTGTTATGATTCATGGTGTGCTATACCATAGAAATGTTGGTGGGGTGTTAGCAAGGTGTATCTCTAAGGTTGAGGCAAAGGATGTGTTGAAAACATCTCATGAACAGTGGTGTGGAGAGGAAGGTCCACCATTATATCGTTTGATACAAAGGGCAGGCTACTTTTGGCCAACCATGGCCAAGGATGCTTTGATATTACAAGGGTCTTGCAAGAAGTGCTCTGAACCACCAGATGTACAAGAGTGTCATTTTGTTGGAAGTGCTGGAGATTGGCGTAGGCCTTATATTGAGTTTCTCAGAAATGGAGTTCTTCCTATTAATCGTCAAGATGCTAGACAACTCAAGAGGAGAGCTCAACGTTTCTTTCTAAGGGAGAATGACTTGTTTCGTGTTTCATTCTCAGGGAGGTCTTTGAAATGTGTCTCTCCAGCAGATGTAGGTTCATTGCTAGAAGAAGTGCATGGTGGGAGTAGTGGAGAACATGAAGGAGGTAGAAAGTTGTATCAGAAGCTCTTAGACTTGGGGTATTATTGGCCAACCATGGAAGCAGATGCTACACGTCATGCAAGGAAGTGCTATCCATGCCAGGTTCATGGCAACGCCATACATGCTCCAGCAGTAGAGCTCCATAGCATCACTACTCCTTGGCCTTTCCACACTTGGGCATTTGATCTAATCGGGCCTATCAATCCTCCTGCTAAAGGTTACACATGGATACTAGCAGCAACGGAGTGTTTTACAAAGTGGGTGGAAGCTATCCCTCTGAAGAAAGCAACAGGTCCAGCAGTGGCTAATTTCATTAAGGAGTACATTATATGTCGTTTTGGGATACCAAGGAGGATCTTGTCAGATAATGGAACTCCTTTCATTAATAGTAACGTAAGGGAATTGCTTGCCTTGTATGATGTAGATCATGTTAAATCAACTCCATACTACCCGAAAGGCAATGGCCAAGCTGAGGCAACAAATAAGACTTTGCTGAAGGTGTTGAGTAGGATGGTACATGAAGATCCAAAGATGTGGGGAGATGCATTGCCAGTAGCACTATGGGCTTACAGGACTTCTAAGCGTGGACCTACAAAGGCAACTCCTTTTTCACTAGTATATGGAACAGAAGCTGTACTTCCTGCCGAGATACTAGTTCCGTCTGCAAGGTTAGCGTTGGACGCTGAACTTGACAACGATAGCCTACGGATGTTGGAGTTAGAAGCACTAGAAGAAAGGAGGGATAGAGCAAGGAAGAATTTGACAGTGTATCAAAGGAGGTTGAGTAGAGCTTATGACAAGCTAGTAAAGAGGAGAAACTTCGAAGAGGGTGATCTAGTTCTCCGCGCTGCCGAACACGTCAGAAGAGGAACTTCAGCTCCTAAGTTTAGTCCAAAGTGGGAAGGACCTTACATTATCCATGAAGTGAATGATAGTGGTTACTGCAAGTTGATCAACCCAAAGAATAATGCTGTTACTGCGCCTATTAACTTTCAATACGTCAAGAAATTCCATGTATGAAATTCGGACCCTGTCTCTAATTATTTGTAATACTTTCGTAATTAGAAGTTAATTGCATGTCCAGTACTTATCTTTTATTATCAGTTGACTACTATGTTCCTCTGTAAAGACCTATGACATGTATGAAAACTGATGAATTTCAGTCACAGCTTTATCACTTGAAATCTGGCTGTACTCTATTATTCCTGTCATAGCGCAGCTTTAACGCTTACTTTGACTATGACATTGATTATAAACCAGCCGCAGCTTCATGCTTAAACTTTGGCTGTAATGTGATAATTATATTTTGGCCGCAGCTATAATCGCTCATACCTTGGCCACAAGTCGCTTATTGGGTTGAATGGTTTACTTCATTTAAGGTTGAGATACAATCTCCCTAATGAAAGCAGATAGTTCCCCTTGGCCGCAGCTCTAACGCTTATTTTAAAGGGTTGAATAGTTTACTTTATTTAAGGTTGAGATTCAATCTCCCTAATAAAAGTGAATGGTTCCCCTTGGCCGCACGACTCTATCAAAAATAAAAAAGTGTGTGTGAAGAACGTATGACATTCACATAAGTACACAATTGCTATAAAAAAAAAATTTAGCATAATATATGTATGTTTTATTATGATATAAAAGTTCAAAGACAACTCCGAAAAAAAAAAAAAAAAATAAATCAAAATGAAACAAGTCTACTCCCTTATGTTGTCCCATGGAGAAGAATTAGAGCTACGAAGATGATGAATATTATCTAGTTGGTTCTGCAACTCCAGGTTCTTGCGCTGATATATCTCTGTTTCCTGCTTAAGAGAATCAAGCTTCTTTCTAACTTCATCCAGACTCGTCTCTACCTGAGCTTTGTCTACCTCTATGTTAAGAATAGCTTTGGCCTTAGCCATACAAGAAGTAAGACATCCCAGTCTGAACCCAGTTTTGGTAACCGCATCCATGAGTGCAAACATCTCTTGTAACTTTGCTGGAGGGATATCCGACCATCGAGCATCAGCAATTACTAAAGCCTTACCAAACTGTCCCAGAAAAAATGAAATAAATCCTTCAATCTGAAAGGTGCAAGTAGTCCAGAATTCACCTTCTATTTTATAAATGTCTTCTAAATACCGCTGATATTGTGAGTCAACGGAGAAACCATGGAAATCCACTTTTGAAGTACCAAGAGAAGTATTGACTCCAATAGTCTGAGATGGAGTTGACCCAAGGATACTCGGTCCAAAGGCAACTGTTCCGAAGGAAGTGATTGTCCCAAAGGCGGATCCTGTTGCAAAGGTGACTGTTCCAGAACTTGTAGCTAGGTTAGAATCTCTAACTCCTAGTACTGGGGAGGAAGGAACAGGAGGAACACCTAGAGCGGTAGTAGAAACCATAGCATCACCAAATTCAGGCTGAGAGGTATCTCTAATATGTTCCCTCTCCTGACTGTGAACAGTAGCATCACCAAGTTCAGGCTGAGTGGTATCCCTGGTATGTTCCCTCTCCTGACTTTGAGCAGTAGCATCACCAAGTTCAGGCTGAGTGGTATCCCTAGTATGTTCCCTCTCTTGACTTTGAACAGTCTCTATGTCTTGTGAAGAAAAGAGAGCATCAATTTCAGAAGCACAATTCCTTGACCTGGAAGAAGCAGCATCAGTTTCTGGCTCAGAACGATTTGATGCATCATCATCATCGTTATCATCATCATCACTATCAGTATCAACCTGCTCATCTACCTCGTCTACTCGAGGATCACTAGCTTCAAAAGTTGATACACCCTACAAGAAACACAGGTAGAAAAGTGATAAGTGAAGGATAAAGAGTGAGTATATATAAAAATAAAAAAAAAGAGGAAACTTACTTCTTGAGATGCATGAGATGAAGCACGACTCTTTTTTCGTCGATGAAGGATCAGAACATCATCTTCTTCTCCATCATCAATATCTACAACTGCAGAAGTTTTCGGTCTTGGTTTGTCGGGCATACGCAAGGATATGTCGCTAGTAGTAATGTTTGGGGGCTTAAGTTCAGCTCTAAGATTAGTTAAGGGCCTCACAAAAACCTTCCACTCATCAAGGCATACACCCCAATAGGCCCGCCAGCCAGATGAACACATACCAACTCTATCAAGTGCTGGGGCAGTTACACTCATAACTGGAAGACCCCTGACTGAATCTTTGAGAAACCATTTAGCACTAGTAGCAAATGTTTCACGGGACATAGAAGGGCCAGGTGGAACTCCTTGATCATACCCAAATTGACGTGCTACCCTAGAGGCCGAATATACTACTGCTGAATATGAGTCCCTAGTAACTCCTGAGCTAGAATTTTCAATCATGCAGGGTAGCGCACGACATTGAACCCACAAATAAAAATGCATTCTTTGTACACTCACGGAATCAGAAAAGTTATAATAAAGAGTAGGACTTCCATACCCGTTGAGCGAGTTAACATATGGCCTAGGTTCGAATTCATCTGCCACGTCCATCACTTCAAGAACACTCTTCTTTGATGTTCGAGCAAGCCATGCCCAAGCTCTGTAGTCATTCCTGAGAACGGTCGTTGAATTAGAAGTCCCAGATGAGTTGTAAACATTAGGCTCAGGAGCGCAAGAGCCGAATCTCTCCCATAGGCACATCTGAATAAAAGTGGCATCCACAAAAGTCATGAGTTTATACCGACCAGCTGAATCTTTGGTTTTAGATTGGTACAAGTCCAGTCGTTTATACAAGGACCCCAGGTAGTATGGAGCAAGAGGAAAGTCAAATCCCTTAGAAATCTTGATGGCCAGAGAAATTACACCTGGAGAAATCCCGTCGTCTGGACAGCCTGGAAACACATGTCTTGCCAACCACAGAATCAATAGTGCTATCAGTTCCCACTTATGATCTGGATAAGTAGGATCTGCAATTTTATCCCCTTTAGAATTATATTTCTGGAAGAAAAGACCTATCCAATTGGAAAACCGTGCAACCTTAGAACTGTTAGTTTGACTCTGGAGTAAATTGCAAAAGATCCTGTAAATGTCTCTGTCTTCTTTAGCAAGCCTAATAGAAGAAATTTCATAACCACCATAACAGGGAAGCTCGAGTAAGATATGCACGTCTTCTAGAGTAAATGTGAACTCACCCCAAGCTGTAATCATAGTATGAGAGAAAGTGCTCCATCTAGCAAGAATAGCACGCCACACCTCTAATTTTTTCTCCTTCTTTATTTGGAGAAGCTTGGAACTAATTCGGATAGCATGAAGTACTCCTGCCTTCGAAAGGATGCTCACATTAGTAGGTTTCGCCAAGATTTTATTTATCCACTCATCCCATCCTTGAACTGGACATGTATTGGCAAGTTTGGTGATGGAAAGTGGAAATTGTCCTTGCTCAAATCTGAACTTCAAGATAGAATTGCCCGGGATATATTCTCTTTCACGTGCCTCAGGATTGATATATTTGAAGGTGTATCCAGCTGGCGCAGGTGGATGTTGACCATACTCATTCTCATTTACATATTCCCAAAAACGATCAGCCCCACCCGCCTTGATGATTGAATCCTCCCAATGCCTGGGCACAGCAGGGACTAAACCATCTTTGTTCGTTCTAAGAGTAATCTTTTGAGTGAGAATTTTGCCAGCAGTCTGTTTCCTTTTCTTTGGAGGTGGAATAGCATCTCTGGAGGGTTGACCATAACTTGGCCGGTGTATGTTCATAGTTTTCACCATGATGAGTGTGAAAATCCTGCAAAAACAACAACAAAAGGTCAAGTAAGTATTATTATTCAAGTAGCATAAAAAAAAAAATATATATATATATATATATTATTTATTGCTTTTAATAAAGCATGCTTGATTTTAATAATATACATTTATTTATTAATTTGATTAAAATTTTTCTTTTTAATTAAAAAAAAAAAAAAAAAATTTGCAGGCCTCCGCGCCTGCAGGCCTCCGCGCCTGCAGGCCTTCGCGCCTGCAGGCCTCCGCGCCTGCAGGCCCCCGCGCCTGCAGGCCTCCGCGCCTGCAGGCCCCCGCGCCTGCAGGCCTCCGCGCCTGCAGGCCCCCCCCCCCGCCTGCAGCCTTCCCCCCGCCTGCAGCCCCTCCCGCCTGCATCCCCCCCCCCCCCCGCCTGCAGCCCCCCTCCCGCCTGCAGCCCCCTCCCGCCTGCAGCCCCCCCCGCCTGCAGCCTCCCCCCCGCCTGCAGCCCCTACCGCCTGCAGCCCCCCCACCTGCAGCCTCCCCCCCGCCTGCAGCCCCTACCGCCTGCAGCCCCCCCCCACCTGCAGCCTCCCCCCCCGCCTGCAGCCCCTCCCGCCTGCAACCCCCCCCGCCTGCTGCCCCCCCCCGCCTGCAGCCCCCCCCCCCGCCTGCAGGCACCCCGCAGGCATCGCGCCTGCAGGCCCCCTTTGTAGCTTGCTACGCAGGGCCACCATCCATTGCTCAATTTGATCTTTTGTTAAAACGTTTTTGATCTTTTGTTTAACAAAATTTGATAGTGCTTCCATATCTAGCTTGACATAAGATTTCTAAAAAAAAAAAATAAAAAATAATTTAAAACCCTAATTTATTCTTGATTTAAAAGAAACAAAATAAAATAAATTCTCATATGAAAATTTTCATCTAATGTCTTAATAAAAAAAAATTTTTTTTTTTTTTTTTTTTTTTTTTTTGGAGATACATGGATGAGAACTTACCTTTTCTCAAAGAAAAATTGAGGAAAAGAATTGAAATCTTCTTGCTTGGGAAGAGCTCTTGAGATTATTGAAAATAATTGCTCAAGTGACTTTCTTATTTATAGACAACATGTAGTGTCCTTGTGCTATTTGAACTCTAAAAAGATATTTATCTTTTTATCTTGTTAGTTTTTATTATTATTATTTTATTATTTATTTTATTTTCAAAAAAAAAAAAAAATCTCTTCTTGCCTAATTATAATTCTTTTTGTTATTATTATTATTTATTTATTCAAAAAAATAAATAAATAATAAAAGGGAGGATAATTACATCAAATTTGGAAATATATCTTCTTACTCAATATTATTTACAGTGCATGAGAACCTTTTATAAAATATATATCTCATTGTATTGATTGTAGTAAAAAAAATTTTATTGTCTTTTATTTCTAAAATAACCCGAGAGCGAGACACTTCTTGTATAAATATATATATCAGGGGGAAATTACATTTTACTGAAGCATTATTTTATTTAATGCATAGTATATTATGTTTATCTCAGAATTTATTTGTTATCATCCATTCCATCATGCAAAGATTTGTAATTTTCATATCAATATTTTGAATTTAGTTTGATCAAGTTCTCAAATCAAAACTTATTCATTATTTTTTTATTGTATTTCAATGCATGAGAATCTTTTCTTTCGAAGAAAATTCTCATGCAGGGGGCAAAATGTAGACACTCGTTTTTGGTCAATAACATTTTATGCAGGAACAAATCTTATATGCAGCGGGCTTTAGTAATAGTCTCCCTGTCAGCAGCGCTCTTGGCACGTCGCTTGGCACGTCACTTGGCACGTCTCTTGGCACGTCGCTTGGCACGTCGTTTGGCACGTCTCTTGGCACGTCGTTTGGCACGTCTCTTGGCACGTCGCTTGGCACGTCGTTTGACACGTCGCTTGGCACGTCTCTTGGCACGTCGCTTGACACGTCGCTTGACACGTCTCTTGGCACGTCGCTTGGCACGTCACTTGGCACGTTGCTTCCTGGCACGTCGCTTCTTGGTAGCAGGACTTCCTGCAGTAATACACAACTACATGAAGACTGTGGAGCTAACTCGGGAAGGTTGGCAGGATTCTTGAGTTTGCTCCACTCTTGGGATGTCTTGGAGAGCATGGCTTGGAGGCTCAGATATGGAGATTGTTAAGAAGTTCGCTTCTTAACCTTTCCCTGGAACATAAGTGCTTCCCTATCCCGCTGAACAGACAGTGCATTCTCAAGCGTGCTGTCAGTAGCCTTCATTCACTACATGTGACTGAAACACTTCTCCTAATGTTACCTCCCATAACTGGCATTTCTCCCACTATCATATATAACCTCTCCACCACCCATGATTGAGAGGAAGTTTATATAAAATAACTTCCCACTCTGTTAATAACTTCTCCTGATAACCTCTTTGAAGAGGCTATAAATAGAAGCTCAAATGCTTCATTTAGGATCTTTTGGCCATTTGACAAACTTTCTGACGTTAAGAATTCTCTGCAACATTTTCTCTGCAATTTCTACAACAACCATACTTTCCACCATTCTCAGCCACCTGCAGCCTTCATCACCACCACCTGCCACCGCACTTGTTCTCCAGGGTCTGCTCCAATCTTCCTCTCCGCCATCTCTCTACGATTTCTCGTTTTACTGGTTTGCAACGTTTCCTCACCCGATCAAAAACACCCTCTACAGTTGTCTTCCATAATTCCCATGGTCTTGCGTCGATCCTTATACACCCCGAAAGCGCAACACATGAATCAGATTCTATAACCGGCTCATACTTATCATTTAACCCCGTATTCATGAAAACTTCCATGGCACACTTGATAGCCATCAACTCAGCAACATTGGAGTCACAAGTTCCAAGTGGATAAGAAAACACTGCTTGTATATTACCAGTATCATCTCTCAAAACCCCTCTACATCCAGCTGGACCAGGTTTTCCTCGCGCAGAACTGTCGACATTGAATTTTAGGACACCAACATCTGGAGGCACCCACCCAGACACAAGGTGACTCTCTTTACGGGATTTCGATATACCACAGGCTGTAGGATTAGACCACCAACCCACCTCCATAATAGGAGAACCTCCCAAACCAGCTTTTGCCCATAGCATGGATCTCATTTTAACAAGGAACATGACTTCATTGATATTGACAGCTTTGGCCTCAAACACAACTTCATTTCTAAAGAGCCAAAGAGTCCAAAGCGTAGCAGCCCAATAAATCATCCACGACTCTTTCACCTCACCATTCAACAAAGGATCGACACAAAACAGAATGAAGCACGCCAAAGATACCGGTTGGGCCCACCTCAAATTCCACCATTGTAGAAAACAACACCAAAAATTGATGACCCACTCACAAGTAAACAGAACATGATTTGCATCCTCATCAGCCAAATTACACCATGCACACTTCCTTTGTGCATCCGAAATAGGAAGCCCTCTGTTAACTAAAAACATCTTCGTTGGAATTCTTTCAAGAACAAGCATCCATAGAAAGCACTGGACCTTTGGAGGTATCCTTAATTTCCAAAAAAGGCCCAAGTTGAACTCCATATTACTCTCAAGTGATTGATTTAATAACAGCGACACTTTCTTTACCGAAAACAGTCCAACTCTATCATATTCCCAGACAATCCTATCACCCTTAGACCCAACCAGCTGCACGTCTTTGATATAACCAACCATCTTAGTCACCATTACATGCTCCCTATTCAACAAAGGGCGAGAGAAAAGCAAGTCCCAATCTACATTATCAAATCGATTATTAGGCGCATACTCAACAACCTTTGCCAACTTATCTTTGGCTAATCTGAAAAGGCGCGGGAATAAGACACTAAAGGACTTATCCGAAACCCATCTATCCGACCAGAACAAAATCTCCTTGCCATTTCCAACAACCCACGTAGAACTCTCAAACCCAACAAATTTTTTTAAAATTCTGATCCTCACAAACCTTTACCACGTCCCTCCAAATATGAGACATATTCCTCCTTTTTTTTTTTAACACAAGGAAGCCACTTAAGGTTACCCTGCCCATACTTTGCCTCCATAAGTTTTCTCCAAAATGAATTTGGCTCAATGGCATATCTCCACCACCATTTTGCTAGCAGAGCAGAATTTTTGACACTCATATTCGCAATCCCCAACCCACCTATTTTCTTTGTCATACACACCTTCCCCCAATTAACTTTCACCAATTTCTTTTTATCCTCCGAACCACCCCAACGAAACGATCTACGAAGCTGCTCAATTTTCCTAATAACTCCACAAGGTGCTTTAAAGATCGACATATAAAATAGAGGTAGACTAGATAGAACCGAGTTAATCAAAGTTAGCCTCCCACCGAAAGATAGATACCTACATTTCCACATCGCTAGTCTCTCTCGAATTCTTTTAATCATCGGTTCCCAAAGTTTCAAACTTCTCGGATTAGCGCCGAGCAGCATTCCAAGGTATTTTAACTGTAACTGGCCAATTCCACAACCGCAAACATCCGCTAACCTATCCACTGATTCCATCACCTCACCAATTGGGACTATCAAAGATTTACCAAAATTGATTCTTAACCCCGAACACATCTCAAAAATATACAAGATTCTCCTAACATTTTCTACAACCTCTAATTTAGCCTCCAAAAACAGAATCGTGTCATCCGCAAACTGTAGATGTGATATTACGAACTGATTATCCATACAGACCGCCCCTTTAACAACATTCATCTCCTCAGCTTTTTCCAATAATAAATGTAACGCCTCTGCAACCAATAAGAATAACAAAGGTGACAGTGGATCACCTTGTCTCAACCCCTTTACCATCTAGATTTCAGGAGTAGGTGACCCATTCACTAGGATAGAGATTCGAGCCGTCCATAAACACGATCGATTCCAATTTATCCATTTCCTTCCAAAATTCATCATACTCAAAACAAAATCAAGGAACTCCCAATCCACACAATCGTACGCTTTTTCAAAGTCTAATTTCAAAATAATGCCATTCATCCCTCCTATGCCCCTTTTCATCGAATCCACCACTTCATTGGCTAATAAGATACCATCCAGAATTTGCCTTCCTGGGATAAAAGCTGATTGAGTCTCGCTAACCAGGCCCCCTATCACCAATCTGAGACGATTTGATAAGATTTTTGCCAGGATCTTATACAAGAAGCTAACCAAGCTAATCGACCTATAGTTATTCAAACTCCCTAGACACTCAACCTTCGGGATCAAAGTGATAAAGGAAGAATTTATTCCATTTTCCAACTTTTTCGAGACATGAAATTCCTTTAGGAAAGCCATAAGATCTTCCTTTAACATCTCCTAAGTCTTCCTAAATAACATAAAGTTGAAACCATCTGGACCCGGCGCTTTAGAACCCTACCCTTCCCAAATCGCAGCCTTCAGCTTTTCCATTGAAAAAGGATGCTCCAGCTCCTCAACCTCCTAGACGAGAGCTTCTTAAAAGGTAAACCAATTACCACTTTTTTTATCCCAAGATTGATCTTTCGCCAACTGCTTCTTATAAACTTGAAAACCTCATCTCTGACACCTTTAGGATCTGAAATCCACTCTCCATTAACATCCAGTCCCAAAATTGCATTTCTTCTCTCATTGACTTTCATTTTGCAATGAAAAAGATCTAGAATTTCTATCGCCTTTTTAAGCCAAAGCTCCCTAGATTTTTGCCTCCACATCGATTCTCTATTCTTCACTGCTTCCCCATAATTCTATCTGTACTTTCTTTTTTCCCTTTATCTCATTTTGCTCGAGCTTTTTTTCTTCCCCTAATCTATCATAGAAATCAACCTGTTCCTCCAGGTTTGAAACTTTGAGATCAACGTTACCAAACTCCTCCTTATTCCATTTTTTCACCAAGAATTTCGTTTTACTAAGTTTCATCTTCAGATTATAGCCAGCTGACCTACTACTATCCATTCCCTTCCATTCTTCCTCAATACAATCTAAGAGCTTTCTATTCTCCAACCAGCAATCAAAGACCTTAAAAGGTTTTGGACCCCAATCATAAGCTTTCACAGCAATCCAAAATCGGACAATGATCCGATATGCTTTTTTTCAAGCATCTTACGCTCAAATTCTTAAATCTCGTGACCCATTCTGAAGACACCAAACATCTATCCAGCCGACTACATCTATTACCCTTACCATACCACGTAAACTTTTTTCCTTGTAGAGGCATATCTATAACTTCAGAAGCATCAATAAAATCATTAAAGTCCTTCATCTCCACCCTACAGTACAGACACCCATTTCTTTCAGACTCCAATCTCACTGAGTCAAAATCACCAATAATACACCAATAACCACCCATCTCATCTTTCACTTTCAAAATTTCCTCCCATAAAACCCTTTTACCCTCCATATCACACGGAGCATAAATGTTACAAATAACACACTCAAAATTCCAATTCACCCATCTACCTCTTACTATCAAGAATCTTTCATAGCTCTTACTACTAATAAACCCAAAACAACTCTTATCCCACACCATCACTAACCCACCCGATCTACCCTTTGAGGCTGAAAAATCACTCAAAATTACTATTACCCTACAAACCGAGAATCTTGCCCTCCTCCATGTTTTCTAACTTAGTTTCTTGAATAGCAATCATTTCTACCTTAAACTCCAATATTAACGACTTTAGCAATGAACACTTAGGCACACTACCCAACCCACGAGTGTTCCAACTCAGGACTTTCATACTCAACACCTCACTAAACCACCCATAATTCGAAACCACACCACAATTCGAAACCACACCAAAAACACTAACCACAAATAATAGAGATTCGCGAAGCTCACAAATATGTTGCTATCTGCGAGACTTCAACTCCTTAATTCTTTCAATTACCAGCTCATCTTCACAATTAGCCACACAGCCCAGCTTTTTACCCAGCACCCATGTCGTTTCTGCATCCTCCACCAAATTTTTCTCAAGTCTCTGAAATCATTTTCAGATAATGATTCATTCACCACTTTACTAGTTTTCCTTTTCGGTGCCGATCCTCTTTTGTAAATCGTTCTTTTACTTTTCTTATTCGATTTTGATTTTTGCTCCAACTTGAATATCAGATCTTCCTCCAGATCGTCAAGATTCCTTATTTTCCTTCTCCCCAAATTTTTTTCTCTCTGTTAATTGATTCCCCTCCAGACTTTCCTTATCACTAGAAGCCTTACTCGACCCACCATCAACACTGCCAACATCATTAATAAACCTACCAGATAACTCTTCACTTTGAGCCCATTCCTTATCAATATGGATTGAATCACCAACTTTTATAGAGACCTCATTTAAAGGTCTAATATTACCCAAGTTGTCAACAACCCTTAAACTCCCCACATCACCCGATAAGGGAGGATCCCTGTCAAAGCCCTCCACTAAGACTTTACTTTTTTCGCTTGCCATCCCCAAATTGCTATTGTCAACATCGTCATTCACACCTTTTTTATAATCCCCGACAGTACTAGAGCCAACTGTCTTACTTCCCTCCCCCTACCTGCATGACCTTTACCTCTTCACAACTCTTCACCATCCTCGACGACCACCCACCATTGAAACCACCATGGCTATAGAACGAACCACCAATCGGACTCGCCACTTGCTCATTCCACTCTTGAAACGATGCCCCCTCCTTATCCGAGTTGAAATCAACTTCGGTAACATGAAACGAAAATCTGTTCTCCCTACATGTTATCGTAATTGTCACATCAATATTAGAGGATTCATAAGTTTGAATAAAAATGGCTCCTCTGCGTTTTCCAATCAATCATCAAAAATTTGCCCCATATGCTAGCTATATTAAGAAAAGTAGATTTATTTCAGACATGGACAGGAATTCCATAACATAAAATCCACGTGTTCCTGCTCTTCACAACGAAATTCTCAGACCAGAGATCCACCTCTGTTAACCATTCATTCAACCAGGACCAGTTCTCCAATCTTAACTGATCAACAAACTTTTTATCTTCAAATTCAATAAGAAAATACCCACCTACCAATTTTGTCACGTTAACGCCGAATCATCCAAATCTATGGAAGTTCTCCAACAGCCATGCACTATCAAAGCAACCCTTTGCTTTTCCAACAATGCTCCTTCCAAGCCCCTGAAGCCTTTCCTCATCAATCACACCTTCACACGATTTGCCGCCCTTTACAACATCATTAGGCGAACCCCTGTTTCTCTTTTCCATTATATCAACCTCCTTATCAGTTACAGCATTCATCAAGGCTTGCCTATAGGATTTCCTTCCAAATTCATTATGTTGAAGCTGCTCATTCTGAGGAGAAATGAGATCCATCTTGTTGGAATTTCTCACTGACAAAACAATCTCCTTACCTTCGGGCATAACACCCACCCTTCTATGTGCACCACTGACATCTTGATGCCCAGAACCATTGGAAACTCTCTGTTTGGATCCATCACCAACTTCTGAATTCACCTTTCTCCAAAAAGCCACTCTACCTCTGAACCTTGCCATATTTACCACAAGTCTATAATAAAAAATCCACGCTCCGTTTAGACTCCTCACTGCTCTCATAGCATCTTGCAGGCAACTAAACCTAACAAAACCAAATTTTAACCCCTTCATATTTCTCTTTCGAGGGATGAAAACATCAACAATCCTCCCTTGATTCAAAAAGATTTGCTTTAACCACCTCCAATGAATTCTTGGAGGTGTATTGTTGACAAAAACAAAGCATATCGCCATCGAATGATCGATTATTATAATGCCCAGACATCAGTTTTTCAAATCATTGTAGTGTTTCTGATCATTGCAGCGAAGTGGTCACACTGTCTATGACGTCCCACAACTACATTGAACTAGAAGACTGATTTAAAATTTATATTTGCATATAAACATATATATATATGTATGTAATAGAGGTATATTGGCATGTTTATATAATATATATTTTATTAAGTAACTTGAAAATATGTTATATATATATATATATATATATATGAAAAAATATTTGAAAGATACTGGTAAATCCGAAATGGTACGTCGAAATACATCGGTACGTATCAGTACCAAAACAAAAAATGATACGTCCACCGGTATGATACTGACTACCTTGGTATGAATAAATTTCCTTACTTAAATATTCAATTAATATACAAATTTATATGATTAGGCTACAAATAGAAAGTGAAAAAAAGACCCAAAGACGGTTTTAAAGATTTCCATAAAGGATATTTGTTTTCTAATTTTTGAAGAAAAATTGATCATTGGTATCTTGAAGAACAGTGTGAAACCTAATTAAAACTTTGAACTTCACATCGTGCAAATATATTTTTTGCATACAATATTTATAGTTCAAGAGAGAGAGAGAGATCATATACTAATTTCAATGACATCACATGATCCTCATCTTTTACATGTGAATGCAAATCTCTCACAATTGGCTGATGATGCATGTAATATGGAAAACAAATTTTATTATCAAACCGCGTCGTTCAAGCATCTTTGACATTATTTTCCATAGGTTTTGAATAAGGTGAGCAAAAAATCAGAGAGTTTCTAAAAATTCTTTCTCCAACAACTCTCTATAGTAAGGAGAATAATGGACTTCCAATTTCATATCACCTCGTTTGTTTACCCTATTTAGATTGGGGAAAGGGAGATCATGTGACATAATTCTATATTTCAGCTTTTATGAAGAAAATTTTGAGGGCAAATTAATTAGCAGCATCCATGTGACCTAATGGCATGCTTCATCATCAAAGCGAAAAAAAAAAAAAAAAGTTTTCTTTGGGGCTCATGTCTCATTAGCCACACACCTTAATCTTCTTATTCATTTAATCCAGGCTAGCTCCAACTAAACAACTAACTCCGATCTATAATGGAGTTAAGGTCCAAAATATGAAAGAAATGGGCGCAACTTTACCATTCAATTAATTTCGTTCCACTTGATATCTATTTCATGGTCCAGTTACCTAATGAGAAACCCTTTCTCTTCTTACATGATTTCAATTTTCATTTCATCCAAAAAAATAAAAAGTCATCTTTTCTTAATATTATTATCTTTGTCATTTGATCCAATAACCTTATGTTAGATAAAGAACATTTTGACAATGATCAAAGATTAGAAGGGAAAGGAGGGAGCAGTTCAAAAAGAATAAATTGATGTAACTCATTAATGATTTTTATTTAGAAATCTTCAAACATATATACCTTATGTATGTTAGAGTATCCTAACTTCGTTTTAGATGGGTAATTTGAGACTAAAGACGGCCAGAACGCGTTTGAGATACTTCAACTTAATTTGACCCATTCCCTTGAAACAGCTGCTTTTTCCAAGTTTAAAATACAGTGATGATCCTTTAAGAATTGTAATTGTAATTGTAATTAATTTTTATGGAAATAGCATCCATTTATATTAGTATAAAATTAAATTAATTTTACACATTTCAATAACTTTTTATAACGATTTATATTTGCTTAATCCGACTGTCGTATTTTATATTTTATTCACGTAGATCATGCACGTCGAGTTTCGAGTAAATTAAAAATGTCTAATTATTTGTTCGATATAAAAAAAAAAACTTTTAAACGTTAAATATATATTAAAAAAATAGTATTTTAGATCGATATTGATTCAAAAATTTACGTGTACGACGAGTACAATTATATTGTTAAATTCAATGATCGGTTTGTTAAAATATAAATCGTATAAAAAATTATGAAAATATGTAAAATAATTTAATTTTATATTCATGTAAGTGAATCTTTTCTTATGTTTATATTTATTTAATTAAGATGTTAATCAATCTTGTACAAATGGAAGACGGAGGTCAATGACAACAATGTAAGTGCTGTACCTCTTGCCGAGTGCCAGTTCATTATTGTTTCATCATATGAAAGAATTAATTCAGAGCGGCTTTGACTGATCCTCCTCATCTCCTATTTTAAGTATGTTTTTAGTTTCCTGAGAGATCTCAACCTTCATACTGGGCTACAATACACCTATTAATGGGCCCAAAGTTTTGCTTAACTAGTCAGTTTTTTTATCATTGGATTAATTCTATTAATTATGATTAACTATATATTTACATGTAAAGTTAAGGTTTGGAATATAGGTGTTTATGGACCGGGCCAAATTTAAGTATAGTGTCAATATCATATATATTTATTCAAGTCTGGCAAGACCTGAAATATAAGTCTCAAATTCTATCCAAGTCCGTCCATATTTATAAATGGATAGTCCAAATCTGTTTAAATCCATCCATATATATTTTTAATTTAAACAAATATGTTATTTTTTATTTAATTTTAAGTAATTTTATATTTTTTTAATTAAATTCTAAATCATGGATAATTTAATATATTTTTAAATGTTTACACTATAATATTATATATATTTATTTTTTATATGATATAAATTACAACATAATTATAAATATAAAAATAATATATTATATAAATGAAAAAGAGCTGGGCCGGGCTCGAGCCTTGATTATTGGAGTCAAGGCCCTACTCATTTTCTAAACAAACCTCATTTTTTTTGGCTTAAACTCATATTTCAGGCTTAATATTTTTGTCCATACCCTTCCAAATATCAGGCGTGTCTTCGAGCTTGGACGGATAATCTAACCCTTAAACATGTCTAATTTGAAAGGATCCAGATTAATTTGGCTTACAAGTTATTTAAAAAAAAAAAATAATAAGTTTAGAGTAACTTTTTGAGTTAACTTTTTTCTTCTTACACATGTTTCTTGTATCACCAGAACTTATAATTTAAAGTGACTCTCGTTATGCCTAATAACTAATTCGTCAAAGAACTTAGAATGTCCTGTACTATATTATTTAGTGTAAATTAATTTTTTTACTATAAAATTAGATAATTTAGTCTTTATTCTTTTTAAATTGAAGCAAAAAAGTAAAATCACTAAGAAACCGTTAAAAAACTGATTTGGTATTTAACTCGTGTTTAATTGATGACGTGGATGTCAAATGTTGACATGACACCAATAAAATATATTATTTTAAGATGACGTGGACAAAATAAATAATTAAGTTGTTGAAAATGGCACGTTGCAAATATATTATTTATTTTGTCCATATCATCATAAATAATATATTTTATTGGTGCCACGTCAGTATTTGACATCCACATCATCAATTAAACACATTTTAAATACCAAGTCAGTTTTTTTAATGGTTTACTTAGTGATTTTTTCTTTTTGCTTCAATTTAAAAAAAAATAAGGACTAAATTACCCAGTTTTATAGTAGAGGGACTAATTTGCACTAGATGATATAGTACAAGGACCTCCCAAGTACTTTGACCTAACTAATTCGGTTGGAAGCAAAGTAATCAGTATCATATCGGTGGACATACCTTTTTAGTTTTGGTACTGATATGTATCGGTACCGATGTGTTTCAGCGTATCATTTCGAGTTTACCGGTATTTTTCAAATATTTTTTCATATATATATATATATATTTATAGCCTATTTTTAAGTTTTTTAATAAAATATATATTATATACACATGTAAATATACGTACATTACATTCATATTATTATATATTTATGTTTATATGTAAATATAAATTTTAAAATTTTAAACATCAAATAAATAAATAAATAAAAATTTTAAAAATATATAGTAAATTATTATTAATTAGGTTAAATAACCTAATTTAATGATCAAGACAAAAAAAAATAGAAATTGGTTTAAAAATCAAATAAGTAAATTTAGAAAGAAAAAAAAAACTCAAAATCTTATACCAACTGGTACACACCGGTATATACCGGTACCGACCGATATTGATCGGTACAAGCAGATACAACTGGTATAGATCGGTACAAAAACCGAAACGGTACCGACTATTCTAGTTGGAAGCCCAAATAAGGTTCTATCAACAAGTGGGTGAGGTTCACAGAACAGAGGACAGTCTTAATTATTGTCAGTTACACAAAATTTCAAATATAAAAGGAATGAGATAAAAATACTGAATCTTATATAACATTTTGATACTTTAATAGTTTGATTATCTTCAATGATTATTCTCTCTTCTCTTCCTTTCTCTTTGGATATTTGTTGACTTAGACAAGAAACGCGCCCGTAATCCCAACTTCATCTTTTTAACCGTTTGCTCTTTTTTACATACTCTTCTAACTTTCAGACAATTTTCTCCTTCCAGCTTTTCTCCTACCACCTGATAACTCGTATAATTATATAGTTTTTAGTTATGTTTTATTATTGTTTTGTATCAAATACGAGTTATTATTGCTTAGTCTAATTGTGTTTATGATCTTTTATATTTTTATGTAATTTGGTGTTTTTCACGAGTTTCTTTGAGTGATTTCAGATTACTAGGTTAAATCAAGAATTAAGGGCAAATCCAGTTCAGTTCCAGTTCCGACACCTTTAGCCATATCAGCTATATCTGGAGTTTCACTGAAGCATTAAGGCTGAAATTTTTACAGTGCAAAGTTAAGAGGCATATCTATCTTTTTCATGCTTTACACTTCTTGAAACGGAGTCGTTTTCCCTAGCGAAATGTGGTATCAAGTTGGCTGATGTGCAATGCCGTCTATTCTGACCAGTTTTGGTATTTTGATCATATCTTCTGATCCACATGAGAAAATGAGCTGATTCCAACGGCTATGGATCACAAACTGATAGGGGAATATTTTTCTAGAAGACCATTTGATCCGATCAAGCCTCCAACATTGACAAAATCAACCATCAAGCTGGCTGATCAGAATTGTCATACAATATGACGAAAATTGTTAAAAAAATGCACCCACCTATTATACCTACCTTTGAAATTTATAAAGCTTGTCTCTTGTCATTTAGCTCTCCAAAATGTGTATAAATAGAGGGCCTTGGATGAGAAACATTGTACATTGGTAGGATATTAGCCATTGTAATAAAATTCTCTAAGTTTTCTTCTTCTTTCCTTTCTCTAGTTTTTTTTTTTTTTTTTATTTACTTATGCTTCTTACATTTTTTTTCATTTTATTCATATCTAGTATGTATTGCTAATCATATTGTTGAGGTGATGAGGTGAAGCTTTTGGTAAATGCTAAGGTTAGTCTCTTAAACATGAGCTAAAATGAATCATCATTTATAAACACTAGTATAGATAATATTTTCTTTTGGTTTAAAATCATACTTGCAAAGTAGGGATCTTGATTCATTATTGACAATGAAAATGGCACAGTAAATGCTTGGTTTCATAACCTTGATTTGTTGTAGACATATACCTTGGCATAAGGAATGTTTGGACTCTTTTTATGAGTTTTGAGGACACCAAATGAACATAATATCATATGCTATGGACGTTGGACAATTTGGACTGAATTGCTAAACCTTCCGATTGGAATCTCCCTTATGTGTGAATTTCAATTGTGTAATAAAACAAGATTAATCTTAGCATAACACCAAGAGTGGATTCTCTAACCTCAACATATTTTCTTATTGTTTTTTTTTTTATATCTTGTTTAATTTCTTTTATGTTATTTTGTTTATTTTGTTCTCTAATATCTTGTTTATCTTGTTTTGTTGTTGATTCCCTAATATCTTGTTTACTTTCTTTTCCTTATATATTTATAAACTTATACTTACTAATACGCTTCCCTGTGGTTCGACCTCGGACACCCGAGAATTTATTACTTGAACATAACCTGCACTTGGGTTTACAACTCTTAATTGAGTCTCCATCAAGTTTTTGGCGCCATTGCCGGGGAGGCAATACTAAGTATATAAGTTTATAAGTATATTTATTTTTATTGGCTGGTTATACCGCCTAATTTTCTATATATTTACATTTATATTGTAAAGTTTATATTTATATAAATATATTATCTGTATATTAACTTTATTTTATGCTTGTTTGGCGACGTGATTTTAGATCTCGTCGTTTAGTTAGATTTTATTGTGAAACTTTTTCAGGTAATCTTTCTAATACAACTCCTACCATGGCTGACAATGAAAGTGTTCATGCTAAAGATGAGAACAGACAAGTACGCACCATGCGTGACTACTTGCAACCAACTCGAAGCTCATCACCCTCTTGTTTTATTTTTCCTCTCAATGCAAACAACTTTCGTTTTAAACCAGGTATGATAGCTTTGCTTCCAAATTTCCATGGGTTAGAATCGGAAAGTGCTTACTCGTTTCTAAAAGACTTCGAAGATGTATGTGTCACCTTTAATGACCAACAATGTACAAATGAAATTGTCAAGCTAAAATTATTTCCTTTTTCTTTAAAAGATAAAGCAAAAATTTGGCTTCATAATTTAAAACCAAGGTCAATTGGCACATGGCAAGAATTACAAACTGAGTTTCAAAAGAAATTTTTCCCAGCACATAAAACTACTGCTTTGAAAAGACAGATTCAAAATTTCAATCAAAATCAAAATGAAGCATTTTTCAGTGCTGGGAGCGTTTTAAAGATTTGTTAAGTTCTTGTCCACATCATGGTTTTGAAAAATGGCGTCTTATTAGTTTCTTTTATGAAAGTTTAACTCCCGAAACTAAACAATTTTTTGAAACAATGTGTAACGGCGAGTTTCTAGAAAAAGAACCTGAAGAAGCCTTTGACTACCTAGACCATTTGGCAGATAACTCTCAAGCCTGGCACACAGATAATTTCTCTGAAAGTTCCAATAGATCTAATCTTGTTTCTAACAGAGGTAAATATCATTTTAGTCAAGAAGATGAGATAAAAGCTAAAGTAGCTAATTTGGCTAGAAAGATTGAAGCCATGGAACTTAGAGAAGTAAAAGAAGTTAAAACGGTTAAAAATGAAGAAAGTTGTGGAATTTGTGAAATCATGGGACACCCCGCTTCTGAATGTCCAAACATTCTCATTCTTAAAGAAGCGTTGCATGATCAAGTAAATTCCATAAACACATTTAAAAAGCCTTTTCCTTCTCCTTACTCTGAAACGTATAACCCTGAATGGAGAAATCATCCCAACTTCAGTTGGCGGAATAATAATCATGTTCAGGTACCACAATCTCAAAAGCCGGGCAACACTTTTTCCTATCAACCTTCACGTGTACAAACCTTGGAAGAGACATTGCAAGCATTCATGCAAACACAAGCAAATGTGAATAACCAAACTTCACAGGACATCAATGAGATCAAAAACACCTTGTCCACATTGTCAGCTTCATTACGCACTCAAGAAAAAGGTAAGTTTCCTGCTCAACCTCAGCCTAACCCTTCCACTCAATGTCTTGTTTCTTGCTTCAATGAAACTCAACAGGAAAATGCCAGTTCTATCACAACTCTTCGAAGTGGAAAGGCAATTGACAAAAACATTCCATCAAAAGACCAAGATCCTCCTTCCCCTCCGAAAAGTAATGGTAAGGATGATGGTAAGTCTGAACTTCTTGAAAATTTGGACAAAGAAAAAGGTATGCATCCTGCTCCTTTTCCTCAAAGGTTGCAAACAATAAATAATTTGAATCAAAATGCAGAAATTTATGAACTTTTCAAACAAGTTAAGATTAACATTCCTTTATTGGATGCAATCAAACAAGTTCCATCTTATGCTAAATTTTTGAAGGACATGTGCACAGTTAAAAGGAAACATAATGTACAAAAGAAAGCATTTCTGACGGAAAGTGTGAGCTCAATCATTCAGCACCTTACTCCACCAAAATTCAAAGATCCTGGATGTCCAACAATCTCATGCATCATTGGAAACACTAGAATAGAACGTGCATTGCTTGATCTTGGTGCTAGTGTTAATCTTTTGCCTTTTTCTGTTTATCAACAGTTAGGTTTAGGTGAACTCAAGGAAACACCTGTTACACTTCAACTAGATGATCGTTCTGTAAAAATTCCTCGAGGGATAGTTGAAGATGTTTTGGTTCAAATTGATAATTTTTACTTCCCTGTTGATTTTATTGTTTTGGACACACATCCTGTTTCAAATCCAAATGTTCAAATTCCTGTTATATTAGGCCGTCCATTTCTTGCAACTTCTAATGCTCTGATAAATTGCAGGAATGGTATTTTGAACATTTCTTTTGGAAATATGACTTTAGAATTAAATGTGTTCAACATTTGCAAGCAACCTGGTGATGATTCAGAAGTACATGAAGTGGATTTCATTGAAGAACTTGTTCATGAACATCTCACCACTACCACATTCCATGATCCTTTAGAAGCTTATTTAATTGAATGTGAGTTTGATAATGCTTCAGAAATTACACACACTGATTCTTTGTTAAATTCTTTTCAGGATAAGCATTGTTGGAAACAAAAGTTTGAGGAACTTCCATCACTCACAAATGTCACGGTACCATCAACTATTGAACCACCCAAGCTGGATTTAAAACCATTGCCATCCGAGCTAAAATATTCCTTTTTGGAAAAAATTCCTTCTCAATGGAGCCCCCAAGATAAAAGGAAGTTTCTGAATAAGGTAAAGAAGTTCTACTGGGATGACCCTTACTTGTTCAAATATTGTCCTGATCAGATTTTTCGAAGATGCATTCCCGACAATGAGGTAAGTAGTGTAATTAAGTTTTGTCATTCCGAGGCATGTGGTGGTCATTTTTCATCAAAAAAAACTGCTGCAAAAATTTTACAGTGTGGATTTTACTGGCCAACTTTATTCAAAGATGCATATGAGAATTCTAAAATTCATAAAGAAAGAACTAAAACCTTTCATGACAAGTTAATTTCAAGAAAAACATTTGATGTTGGGCAAAAAGTTCTACTTTATAATTCTAGACTTCACATATTTCCTGATAAGTTGAGATCAAGATGGACTGGCCCATTTGTGGTTAAGCATGTGTATCATTATGGAGCAGTTGACATTGAGAATCCTCAAAATGGTAACGTATTCAAGGTAAATGGACAAAGACTCAAACTCTTTTTGGAAAATCATGTTACTCAAGAAGAGGTTGTTTTTCTTTCTGATCCTTGTTTTGAAAATAACTAGATGTAAATATAATTTTTATTTTTTTTACCCCGGTTAAATGGCGGATAATGGTACTCCGTGATTATTTAAGTCGGTTCCATCAGCTACCCACAAAACTGATATTGTATATAAATTTCTCTTTCAATTTCTCTTTCATTTTATTTTTTTTTTCAGGATGGATGATATTCTCACAAGATTGCAGAAACGATTTCCTCCTTTTCCTCGAAATATTTTACTGAAGCTTTACCAAGTTCGATTTGAAAGATTAAGAATGCTTATGCACAAAGGGATTCCTGAAGACATACGTTGGATAATTGAAGACAAGGTACGTGAAGATGAATATCTTCCTGTTTTGCATTTACCAGGTACAAGTAGAAGCACTTTTGCAAAGAAGCGACGAGCAAAGCGCATGAGTTCAAATTGCCACAAATGTGCACGATGGACGTGTAACGGTAAATGTCGTTCTATTGGGATTCCGTCCTCTAATCGAGATGATAAAATTGAATTCATTAAGGATGGACTGAGTAAGGAGAATTTGGGTAATATCCAACTTTCTCTTGAGACGCATCCTAGTGGAGACGTACAAAGAGAAATTCTTGATTTATGGCCGCAATTCCAAAGGGAATGGCAACATCTTGGGAATCTGATGTTAAAAGACCCTGTTTGCCAGCTTGTAAGAAAACTGGATGGGAAGCATATCCTCGACTCATAGAAGGCGTTTAAGCCGTTTCTGGACGTAAAACCAGAGGAAGATGTGAGCCACAATCACAACTACAATAAATGACTTCTCAGCTTTTGGTTTGATTTGCAATAACTTCATTTCGGTTTAATTTACGTGTTGTTCGATTTGTGTAATTATTCTCGTTTTTTTTTTTTTTGCATTGATCTTTTCCGGTTGATTTTTCTTCTCTTTTTGATTTTCTTCCTGAAATCACGCAAAAATCTTTTGTTAGGTTAACATTTTCTTCTGACAGGTCAAATACACTTTCGGCCGTAACCCGATCCGACCCATGAACAAATCTAGCGCTGACTATATATAAATAAATAAATTTTATATCACGGGTAAAAACTCAAACTCTAAACTTGTGCGGCTCTTGACATTTGCACTTTTTTTATACCAAGCCATGGCATGCCCCTCGCCTTCTTCACGTTATAATAAAGTAGTTGGTATAATATCAATGAGATTAAACACAAAATTAATAATTTTTTATATTTTCCTTTTCTTTTTTTTTTCTTTTCTCTCTATCTTCCTTTTTCTATATTTTTCTTCGGCCTACTAAACATATTCTAAACATTAAAAAATTAATAAATAATTCCCTCCACCTAATAATTTCCTTCGTATGAACAATACCGAAGGAATATGGAGAATTGATTCTTATTGAGTTAGACTAGGTTGAAGAGGTAACAATTTTTGAGTGATCAAAGTATCTCGGAGATTCTTGTACTATATCATTTAATACAAATTAGTATTATTAATTTAAGTAATTTAATCTTTAATATTTTAAAATTAAAACAAAAAAAATAAAATCAGCAACTGACCTAGCGTTTATTATGAAAATTTGATATGGCATTTGCAAAAAGTTTGATATTTTTTTTCATGTCATTTTAAAATATTATTTTTTATTGGTGTCACATCAATTATTAATATCCACATCAGCAATTTAACAGATGTTTAAATGTCATATCATCTTTTTCACGGTAAATGTTAGATCAGTTATTGATTTTATTTTTTACTTCAATTTTAAAAAATTAAATTACATAGATTTATAATACAAAAATTAATTTGTATTAAATGATATAATGCGAGATCTCCTTGATACTTTGACCATTTTTGAGTACTTTGGCAAGTGTTTGATCTGATTTGTGTTTGGCGAAGACAGTATCTAAAAGAAGTGAAGTGGGTTCTGGGGGTTCTGGCCTCTGCCTTTCGGTATCTGATTTGAGTGAAGAGTGCTTGTACATGTTACATATATGTTTGTAACAGATATCATGTGTTGGATTGGACGTAACCTGGTAATTTCATATACGATACGATTATATGATGTAAAAAAATAATTAAAATATGATATAAAATATGATATGATATAAAAAATAACACGAACACGACACGAATATATAAATGTGTCAAAATCTATATAATACGAATTATTAATGTGCTAAAATTTATATAAATATATAATATTTTAAACACGATTATTACACATGAAAATATACAAACACGATACTAATAGACAATTTGATAGGTGTAGGGTCCGTTTGGATTCCACCGTACCTCCGATGGAATCCAAGAATATTTTGGAGGGAAATTTACCCCCGACTGACTGATGCCCCACTGGGTGTGTGTTTGGATCACCCCCACTGGGGCAATCCCACCCCATCGGCCCCTCCAGTTTCACTGGAGGGGCAAGGGTCCAGTTAATCAATTGGATCATAATGGAGGGGGTAATTTCTCTTCTACCCCCTTTCAGTTTTTTTTTAAATTATTTAATTTTTCATATTTATTTAATTAATTAATTTTTTAATATAAATATAAATATAATTTTAATTATTATTTAATATAAATATAATTTTAATTTTAATTTTATTATTTAATATAAATATATTTTTAATTATTTATTATATATATATATACACATTTTAATATAATATCTTTAATGGTCATTTTCTATTCTCACCGTCATCGCTGTTTTTGAATCCAAATACATATCTCACCGTTACAATATCCAATCTCACCGCTACAGTAACTAATCTCACTTCCACCGCTGTTTTTAATCTCACTGAAATCAATCTCACCGCTCTTCCAAATGAACTCGTAAACTCGCAGCCTCTACCGTGCCCATCATTTCTCTTCGGTTTTTATAGTTTCAGATTGATTATTTTTACAGTTTTTACCGTTTTTATAGTTTTGTCAAAATCTTTTGAGTTCGTCTTTGCCGATAGTAAAATTTTTTAATTTTATAAGTGAGATTAAAATATTGATACATGTTTTATTTCTTTTTTAAATTAGTTTTTATTTTTTTAAATATACTTTAAAAGATATGTGTCATCCTATTAATCACACTTATAAAATTTAAAAATTTTATTGACGATGAATCACAATTATAAAATTTAAAAACTTCATTAACGATAAATGAGATCATTTCTCAAAGCCTTTATCATCTACTAGAATTTGGCCACCCAAATAGTGGGTGTTTCGGAAAAATAAATAAAAATAAGTTACATGAATTAAAATGGTAGCTTTTAAGAGGTGTATAATTTTTTAAGACGTGAATGGTTTTTTACAAAAAGTAAAATTTATTTTCTATTGTAAGTTTATTTTGTTTTTTATGTATTTTTTTCAATTGAGTTGGTTTTTGACTTATGATATCAATTCAATTAAGAGTTTTATAGATTGTATAAATACTATTATTAAGTGTCTGGTTTTATTTGATGTCACGAGTGAAGTGATACCAACCCGAAATTATCAAAAAGTTAAAATTAAAATAATGAAATAGGCCTACTATCTATTTAAGGATCCAAAATTTAGACTAAACCAGATTTTTATCATAAACACAAAAATTAATTTTAATCCTCAAATTGAATTAAATCATATTTGATTGGAATTAAATCATCTCCCAAATAAATTAATTTAATTATCAAGTATAATTCAATATGATGTTTTAAGTTATCCGAATAAAATTAGGTGTTCACTACAAAATATATATAATTACAGTACTTATCTCCTTAATTATGTATGTTTTTTTAAAACTTCTATTTTCAATTTATCAAAAAGGAAAAAAAGTGTATTTGCAATTAACTTTCATTTGTTGTAACTTGTCATCCATTAATTCATTTATTATGCATGTTTGATTAAATTCTTCTTACATGAAAAAAAATAATAATGATTTGAGGGTGTAAGGTGGAGGCGGGAGTGATTGAAAGAGTAGAGGTGCCAATGGGACAATTTTGGACGGGTATAGATTGATCTGTTTTTGATTTGCATTATTGGATTTGAATCATTTTGGGTTTAAATGATTTTGATTCATACCACTTTAGATTCTAATTGTTTTGAATTCAAACTATTATAAATTCAAGTTGTCCCATGTTTAGATTATTTTGAATTCGAATCATTTCAAATTTAATCGGTTTCAGATTTATTATAGTACAAAGTTTTTTTTTTTTTTTTACAAGTTTTGCATAAGATCAATCTTAAGATCGGATAGTTTCAACTTCAAGTTTTGATCGTTTCATGTTTGAGTTCTTTCAAGTTTAAATCACATTCAGTTCATATTGTTGAGTTCAAATTTTTTGAGTTTAATTTTTATTTTTTTTTCAAATTTGAATTTTTAACTCTTTTCAATCAATCCGAATCAGATCAAGTTTGATTTCGGGTTGATTTGAGTGATTTTTCAAATTCGATCAAATTTTACCATCATTATAAAAGAGTAGAGGAATGAGTGCCCTATTCATCCAAAAAAGGTTGTCAATGTAAAAGTGCATTTAGGACGAGAAATAGTACTGAAGTGTAAATGAAATGAAATGACAGAGGGTTTGTAGGAAGGGGGAAGGGGAGTGGTTTGTAAGTATGTGAATGTTTTGTCCTGACTGAATGCCATGTTGGGAAAGAGTTTGGGTCTATCAGTTCTCTGTAATGCTTTGAACTTACCTAATCCTCTCTTTCCCTTTAAGGAAAACCCATCATACCATTCCACACCCACACATTGTCGGGAACATGCAAACCATCAGATTTTGGGAAAAGCATCCAAAGAACATCTCCAAAAGACACAATTTCGAACTCGAGGTTTAGTTCACATGGTTCATGTAGTCATTAAAGTGGCATCCAACATATCGATGTTCGAATCTTAATATGTGCAACTCATTTCCTTATCCTTAAATTACGACTTTCTTTGTACAAAAAAAAAAAAAAACCACCCCTCTCTATCTATATATCTCTTGCTACTATTTGATAATTTTAAATACGATATAATTATACGATACGAATATAATACAAGAAAAATAATTAAAATAAGATACGACACGAAAAAAAATAATACAAATACAACATGAATACACTAACGTGTCAAAATCTATATAAAATAAATTATTAACTTGTCAAAATTTATATAAATATATAATACCTTAAACACAATCATGATAAAAAAAAAATAACAAAAACACGATACGGATACAAGGATTGTCAGATCCACTTACCACTCAAACAGCATATTTTTTATTATGTCCTTTTGACATGGCAACAATTTTGGTATCAGTATGTGAATGATAGAGATTGCTCCAATTTATCTTCAATCCTTCATTCACTCACTTCTCATATTATGTAACTTCTCATTTCATTTACTCATTTTATCACTTTTGTACTCACTATCCCAAGGGGTGCCAAAAACTTGCAAGTTTTGTCTGAGAAAAATCTTTCTTCGGTTTATTCTAAGATATTTTATGAAGGAGGAATTCATTATTATATTCAAACCTCATGATTGCTTTCTTTTCATATTATTACATTCAAACCTTATGGAGCTGACATTCAATTCACTATAAATTCTTCACCAACATTTTTGCATACGTAGAGTAATTTATCATTCAATTAATATGAGTAAGTATATATATGCTCCACTTAATTAAATTTAATTCTTTGCAATCACCTTATATGTTATCAAATTAGAAAAAGAGGATATTGTTAGTCTAAATTTGGTAATTCTGAATATGATACGAAAACACGACACAAACATAATACGTTTAATAAATATGAAAATAATGTAATAAACTTAATACGACACGTTTAAATACGATTTTAGTTAATAATCTGTGTTGTATTTATGTTTACATGATTGACACAAAAAAATCGAAACAACATGCATACACAAATTGTATTGCCTTTTAATTGTATGCTAACAAATTGAGGGTTACCTTTTAAAACTTTTAATTAGACCCATGAGTAAGTGTTAGTTTAGTTCAATTTTATGTCGGATTTTATTAAAATTATGATATATATTGAATATTAATTGATTGTGATACTAACTTTCACTTGTACATAAATCTAATTAAAAAAGAGTTAACATTTCGAGTTTAGTTTGAATATTTCTCAAATATAATTGTTAAAAAAAAAAAAGTTGAAAGTAATGAAAATGGCATTACCTAGCAAAAAAAAAAGAAAAAAAGAAAATGGCATTATGGGTTGTGCTCAGTATACACTCATGTGGTGTTGGAACTTGGTTCCAATAAAAATATCTGCTATGGTGACTGCAAATAATGCAGAGTATAAGTGAATGTATGGAAAATGACTTCTTCAAAAAGTTCCAGGAAGTCAAAATTTCCCTATTTTACTACCTACAATTTTTGTTTTCAATAATGTGACAAGCTGTCCACCAGAACAAATAAAAAGTGCCATGCTTTTCTTTTTAACAACATACTCTAGTTGTGGTTAGATCTACTAATGCATCGGGTAGTTCGTTTGACTCGATAAATTTGATTTGTATTGAGTCTAGCTTGAACATGAATTTTAATAATTTGGATCGATTCGATTTGAATCACTGTTCAATTATTAAAAAATTATTTTTTATTTAAATTTAATTATAAGTATTATATAAAAATTTTTTTGTATTAATTTTTTATTATTATTTTAAATAGTGAACCGGATTGATAGACCGGACCTAAATAAAAAAAAATTCGAACTGCAATCCAGCACATGAACAGATTTAATTGCGACAGCAATCATGCACTTTCAAAACCTGTATAGCAAGCAATTATGTTGTGACTTGTAATGGATGTTCATGTTTGCTTATGTTCATCACAAACTAAATAAAATTGTCAAATCAAAACAAAGATTCATTTGAAGAAACACAATATCATTATCTTGCCCTTTTTTTCTTGTTTTTTGTCCTTTCTTTGTGTTTAATTACCATTTCGTTTATTATTTTCTTTTTATTCATCATTCAAATTCTATTTATTTTATTCAAGTTTGACTGACCACCTCTAATTTGTTTTTTTTTTTTTTTTTGACAATTTATACTTTGATATTATTGAATTTGAATGTGTCTTAAAATCTAAAAAGGAATTGAATTAAAATAAAAAAGTAAATGAAATCATAGTAAAAAGATGTGGTATGTGCAAATCAAAATCGGAAATCTTTATTCGGAGTAGAGCATAAATTTAAAAGAAAAAAATGAATAAAAAATTAACGAAACTCATTCAGGAATAAGAAAATGACATCGTGATTTGGATTGAATCCCGATGAAAAAAAAAAAAAGTATATCCAAGATTTTTTGCTTCATATATATATATATATATATATATATATATATATATATATATATATTGGGGAGAGAGGTTTAGTTGTATATGTTCCTTATACCTATAAAATAGATAGTTATATTTTCTAACCGCAAGCTACCATGAACTTTAAAAAAAAAAAAGTTTTAAGATAATCAACCATACAAGTTCTCCTTATATTTTCTTTGGCATATTCACTGCTAAAACATCGTCAGGTTTTCTCTTCTAAGTAGGTCAATTTTCGAAAATTTGATTAAACCAGCTACTGTTGTTATTAATTAGTACACAGTTAATCTAGCAAGAGTCTTTCTACACACCAACAACGTTAATAACTAAAGCAAATCAGGAAAAAAAAAATTTAACAAACACAATAAAAGAGAGAAATCCTTGAAAGTTTAATTATCAAAAGAGCCAGACAGAAAATATGGTGCTCTACTCAAATTAAACCAAGTAATAAAAATAAATAAAGATGATAATAATATTCATACAAAATTAATATAAACCAGATTTTTTTTTACAAAAAAGTCGGAAAAGGGTTATAGATGCTGGGATTTGAACTCCAGATCTGCTGTGGTTGTATGAATCAATTGGATTAAGCTTTAGGTTCAAACAAGATGCTTTTTTTTTTAGCTAAAAGATGTGCAATGTTATGAAATCAAAAGCATGCTTCATTTATACTATTACATGGTAGATTAATTCCTACTGTGGTGGAATGCTGATGGGGTGATGAGAGAGATGAGAGACTAGTACATTCAGCTATAACATTCTTACATTTAAGCAACTGATAGATATATTTATTCAGTAGTATTTGCAGCTTCATGATCCAGTTGATTTCTCGATGAATGGAAAAATAACTGCAGCTTATAAATGATCAGAGACTGGTCTGGTGATCAATATGCCAAATTGAAAAACACCCAGTCTTTGAATATTAGTTGATAAAGCTGCAACAAATTGATTCATCTAATTAGGAGTATCCCAATCGAAGTTCCAAATCCAAATCTTCCTTGCAATCACTAACCAGACCGATCTCCAAGTCCACGTCCAAGTTTACATACTGATCAGTCTTCTTCTTCAGGAACTTATTATTACACCCATAATCTTTGAATTCTTTGACCCCAAAAATTGATTTTGAATCCTTCATAATGTTGGTTGAATCCGAGCCTTTTGAGCTCAAAGGATCGATGAGGGTACCATTCACTCGCCACTTGTTCATCTCGCAAGGGAAAGCAGAAGATGGTGAAGATAAAGAAGAAAGGGGAGGAGAAACCAGCCGGGAAGGAAATGGAGAAGAGAAATAAGGGTTAGGGTTAGGGTTAAGGTTCAGAAAATTAGGGAGCTGACCATGAATAATATCCCTTGGAGGTGATTGTCTCAACCTGGCTCTGTCTCTCCTGTGAACATTCATGTGACCACCCAGAGCTTGAGCAGATCTAAATTCTCTCTTGCAGAAGCTGCAAGTGTAAGATCTTGGTGGCCATGAAAACCCAGCTAGCAGATAATCTTCTCCAAAACCTTGATTATTACTGCTCCATGATGAATCCTTAAGCTTGTAGGTGGTCTGGTTGTTGTTGTTGTTGTTGTTGCTGTTTCTACTGCTGTCTTTAATGGCTTTATTGCCAATACTACTGTCTTTAAAGCTGAAACTAAAACTGTTCCTCTCCATGGAATCTTTTTCTTTGACTCAGACCTAGTAAAGATCAAAAAGACAAGATCAATCTAGCTCATTTCATTTCATGTCAATATTTATAAAGAAACAAAAGAACCCCCCATCCCTCAAAAGTTGAGACTAGAAAAAAAAGAGAGAAGGAAATCAATTAAGTAACTGATACCTGAGATATAAGATGATGATGATATGGAGTTGGGTTTCTGGTCTCAGAGAAGAAAGTGATTTAAAGTTGCAAACAAACAGGCCATCAAATTCCTAAGCCAGAAGCTGAAAATCCCATCTATATGTTTGGTCACTACTTACTATATGTAGAACCTCGTCCTGCCATGTTTTTGCCTTTTTCCATTTGAAGAAAAAAACTCTCCAACTATTTTAAATTGTTAAAATTAAGTACTGTTCCGAAGAAATTTAGGAGATGAGATCAGTCGATGGACATCTTATAATATGAGCAATAGAACCTGGCCAAATGCCATTGGTCAAAATCAGACAAGGTCAGAGGAAAGAGAAAATGTTGCACTGAGATTCGAATTTCGAACTTATTAAATGTTATTTCTTAAAAGTAATTATATGAACCAATCGGATTTAACTCGAGTTCGAAAAATACTGGATTCTTGCTCAAGCTTGATATCACATGGTGAAAAAAAAGGGTAAAAATTAATGATGAATGTTTGTAACCTATTATCTAGGACAAATTGAATGAATTGATTAGTGAATCCATCACCATGCATGAACAAGCAATCTTAATACAGACAAATGCCTTAGTCATGAAACTGATAAATGTTGAGTTTTTGGTTCTTGATGTCATGCTTATGATCATAGCTCCAAATCAACTAGAGGAATATTGTATTGTCCTTCATCAGCTACTCAAAAGAAGGGGGGGGGGGGGGGGGGAAGTGTTAGTCCTTCATCAATTTCAATGGCATAATAAGTTCATAATTGTTCTGCTTTAAAAGAGACTTACATTCACGCAAGCTTCGGCACACAAATTAACAACGAAGCAACAAATTAATTAGTTCTAAGTGCTGAGGGAAAAAAATAGTTCTAAGTTGAAAGGAAAATAATAGTGCCATAAAAATCACTTCTAAATTAAAATGGCACAAATCAGTTTTTTTTTTTTTTTTTTTGTTGAAATTATTAGTATTATTTCATTTTAATTAGATTTAGATTACATAAAAAGGATTAGACCGTCTTGCTCATTTCATAAATAAAAGCCAATTTTTTTTTTCCAAACTTGGCTAAATGAGCTTTTGCGGTTGGGTCAATTCTTGCCCTCAAAAGAAGCCGTTGCCCTTAGGAATGTTAATAGAGCGGGATTTGTATTATCCACCTTTTATACGAATGTTGAAAACAAACGTTTTCATTGATGTCAGTTATATCCATAACCGTTTTACATTGTTTCATCCCATTTTTTTATTAATTATTTTTAATTTAATATTATAAAAAAATCATAATTTAACGAACATAATTTTAATATATATAATTCTTTAGTATATATATATATTATACATATATAAAGTATATATATAATATTAGTATATATATGTTTAATATATAAAATATTTTAGTATATATCTAATATATATTAATATATATAAAAAGAATATATAAAATATTTTAAGGGATAAAATAGTAATTCTAAAAGGCAGGAGGGGACGGGTCAGAGTAAGTATTTACCAAAACTGTCCCGCTCACTTCGTCCTCACTTTTTTTTAATAAAAAAAAACCTCCCCATCGAAGCAAATCGGTATTGAATCTGTGAAGCGGATCGGATTTTGCCATTCTTATTTGACACAAATCATAGTACGTTTAGCATTGTGTTGGTAGTCAAAATTAAGCTGCATTTTGAGAGCCAAACTCAATGTCAAACGAGGCCTCAGGCTTGCAAATTGAAGTTTTTAAACTCTAATCAGTGAGATATTCCTTTGGGAATAATCGAAAATTAATACACAAGTTTATATGATTATCTTAGAGTTCAATATATATAATTTCCTAAAAAATTAATCTGAAATCTACAAATTACAAAAATATAAAATGAAAATTTAAAGTTTAAGAAGGAAAGTTTTAAAAATACCAAACGTACCTGCTTCATGAGAAACATTATTCAAATGTTAAAGCTCCATTTTCTTTAGGATCATAGACAGAAACATACAAAAATTTTGATCATCATTTTCCAGTGTTATTTATGTTTCTCCATTATAAGGGATATATAGAATTAAGGAAAAAGCCAACAAAATCAACCAATTTATCCACACACACACACAAAAAAAAAATCATAATCAAAGTGTAATTAAGTTGAAGTGCTCTTTCAATGCATCTTATTCTTTAGACAATATATGTTATCTTATATATATGACTGAATTCATTCTTAATGGGTAGAAATTGTGAAAAAAAAAATAATAACGAAGGAAAGACATAGAGGTGTTCATGGGTCGGGTCGGGCCGAGCCAACCCGTGGTCCGATTTTTTAAAATTCCTTACACAAGTCCGGGCCCGGCCCCGTTTCATTGTTTAAAAAAAATATAAAAAAAAATATTTTTATATTAATATTTAAATAATTTTATAATTATAAAAATATTTTTTATTACTAAACAGTAATTCTGGCCAGACCGGATTAAGAAAACATTTGCCCAAGCCCGGCCCAATACGGGTTGGGTCGGCCAGGCCATGGTTGGTTTTTTTATAGAACCTTTATCCAAACTCGATTCGAGTTGGGCCCGGGCCGGCTCGGAAGCCCGTTTCATTGTTTAAAAAAATATTTTTATATTGATATTTTTTTATTACTAAATAGTAATTTGGACCGGACTAGTCCGAATTAAAAAAACCTGTGTCCAAGCCCGACTCAACACAGGCTGGGTTTGGCCCTTGAACATGTTTCAAAGACATGAAATCCTTAAGATATAAAGGAATATTGAGATAGCAAAAACAAGCTCATAACATTCCATATGTTTTTTGTCAAAATATTAATCCAGATGACAAGTATACTGGACAGATTCTTAAAAATTACGGATCCGAGAGGATTTAAGTGCGTAATATTTCTTGAGGTAAATTGAATAGATAGGGATTAAAGATTGTAAATTAAGTAGATAGGCGATTAAAAGTAGATTAGATCCTAAAAAACAAAACATTCCATATGTTTTTCAACCTTTATTCCTCCTTTACTCTGATGTTGAAATTATGGAACGGGGCTATCTAGCTAGGCTACCGCTAAAAAGGAGTAGTAGCTGTATATAATTAGCAGCACAACACACATGCGAGATTAATGCCTGCAGCCGATCTCATATCATTCAAAAAAGGTTTGATTTACACAAAAGTTCATTATCTCAAAGGAAGGGAAATCCCTGTGCACCCCCATGATTCCCTTTCCTTATTTCTTAGCAAGTTATATCAGAGAACCGGTTTAGACAAAAGATACTGCCTCATTTAGCTGAGATTTACTAAAAGACTAGCAGCCAATTAGCTGATCCCTTGCCATGCTAAATATAGCTCTAATTTCATTAGGTTCTACAGTCGAAATTGCAGTGTTTACCCGCAGTGTAACAGCTTGCCGTCTCTTCCACTCATAGTTTATGATTTGTGGTTGATTTAAGTATATTTTTGGACCAATATGTTCATTCAAACCTGAGCTATAACTTCAATCTTAATTACTTTGTTTACATATATGACATAAAAGAAAGTGAAGAAAGTAATTAAGTAGTACAGGCCAAATGGTAGTCTGGTTTTGTTGGCTGTTAAACAGGCTTGGCCATTTGGTTGCATTGCATGTCTCATCAACTTTGAATCATTTTTGAGTCTTTTTTTGTTTTCTTTCTCTGGTTGAAAAGCACATGGAAAGTACCAACAGGAAAGCAGCGTCTCAAATGCCTTAACAATGCATTGAAATTAAGTGGTGGGTTGAGACTTGAGTGGCTGACAGATGTGAGATGTGTGTGTGTTGGTAACTCTTTTCGATCGTTTGCATTCTGAATTACGATAAGGGTTGCTATTCGCTGTTCACAGCTCTTGTTTGATGGGAGATTCCAATTTCCAATGGGGAAGCTTAGAAGGTCCTGAGCCCAGAAGAGGACGGAAAAGAAAATGTTCAGAGAGGAGATCCATGGCATTGGCATGTTATTCAATTTTTCTTGTGTGCTGCTTTTCCACATGTCAGGGCAGCCTGTTATAATTATTTTGTAAGTAAAATTTATGTTTTATGTTCTTATCTGGGTTTTTTAAGTTGACAACAAAATTACAATCAAACAATGACATATATATATATATATATATATATATATATATATATATATGATTCATTGAGAATCCAACCAATGAATGGAAAAAGAGAGGTGCTTATTATTATAAAGATCCGTCAATTTGTGTATATATATGGTATTTTATATTATTTTTTTTCAATCGTATAAATATAAATTAAACACAATACAAATTATTAAATGTATCAAAATCATAAACAAAAATACAATACATGTACTAAATATGTCGTGTTAATTATGTTAATTGTGTTTAAACGTGTCGTGTCGTGTTTATTATATTATTTTCTAGTTTATTAAATTGTTGTTTTCGTATCGTGTTTTCATATCGTGTCCAAAATAATTAAGTGATTTGTTGCTAGAATATTTGACTTTTGTTTTCAGTGATTAGATCAAATCCTTACAACCTTTATATATATATATATATATATATATATATATATATATATATATATATATATATATGAGATTTGGCCAAAAGAAGTCCTGATTTGGGTCGTCTACAGGGTGTTGTAGTCATTGGGTTTTACTTTCTTAGGCGAAGCCCGATTGAATGGTCAGGAAAGAATAGACCACCAATGACAATCATGTAAGTTATGGGTCGCCCGCAAGTGAACCCAAAAGACTAATGGGATTCTCGGCCTAAAATGTTTCTAAAGCCCATAACCAAGTTTTCACTGAATTTATATATTGAAATGAAAATTTTGAGACTAGTAGTTCGTTTTTAAGGATATCAAACAACCTAGAATTATGCATAAATAATGTCAAAATTATCCATAATCTTTCAATTTCTTCCATTAGATGCAATTAGAAAAAAATAGGGTAAATCCATCCTTGACTTTCAATCCGCACCCTCCATCCAATTGAGGGTAAATCCATCTTGGAGTACCAAACTTTTGTCTACTCTATATAAAGACCACCCTGAGGCTGATTGGAAGATTACTTATGCAGCAAGTCGAACCGAAATCTAATTAATTAATTAATCTTTCTTCTTTCTTTCAAAAAAAAAAAAAAAAAATCCCCGCCAAGAAAGCTTGCCCTTTCGTTTTATTAAGAAACCATGCAAATCAATGAAGGAGATAGCCTCGTCGGCATGAAGTTCAACCCTAGTGACCAGCTACTAGTTGGCTACCACCTATACAAAAAAGTCACGAATAAGGAACCATTGGATTTGGAAACAATAATCCAAGAATGTGATTTGTATGGTGAGAAGGAACCTTGGGAGATATGGGAGACGTATGGGGGTAATGGATTGAAACCGAAAGAAGACCTTTATTTCTTCACTCGATTGAAGAAGAAAACCCTAAATGGTAAAAGAATCAACCGAACAATCGGGTCAGGTACATGGAAAGGAGAGGATTCGGGTAAGCCAATCTTTGTCTGCGTGTTCGAAAAACCGATGGGTTTCAAGAAACTATTCAGATACGAGGGTGGAAGTCAGCAAAATGGTGGTTGGATCCTCCATGAATATAGTCTTGATAGTTGGGTGTTGCAACAAAAACAAGTAACTTACTCAATGCAGGCAGATGAATATGTTCTTTGTCGGATGCGAAACAACAGTACAGAAAGAAAGAGATGTGCAGCAGGAGCATTGAAAAGGGATGCCTATTCCAAACGTTTTAAGGTTGAAGAAGCACCAGTAAGGGTTGAAGAACTTAACACAGGAACAACTGTTCTTGAGCAAGTGGCAGAATATGGCCTGGGGATTCGTGAATTAGGCGATCATAGTGGAAACTTATCCAACCCAGACGTGTTGCCAATTGAACCAGTTAATATTGATGGCTTGGAAATAGGTGAGTTGGGTGATAATAATGGAAGTAGCTAGACAACAATCACAGTTATTTTGGTTATTTATGTTGTCTCTAGTTAAAGCAGCTTATGTTGTAAAAGTATATCTTGGTGCTTCTTTTTTTGGCATTAATATTATGATTTACTATTCCATTAATTTAAAATATTTAATTTTGTTTAGGACCTGAACCAAAGCTTAAATGTAAGCTTCGAAATTAATGATAAATTTCATGTCATCAAACAGTCTCATGTGAATTGAATCACCATATCGTCTTCATATCTTGTCAAAATGGACAACGCATGTTCATATCTAAGTGGCCCATTGATAAGCAGTTCATTCATCGATGAGAGCAAATGTTGTGATATATCTTGGAGAATCTCGATTTAAAGGATTGAGCCCAAAGTTTATTTATATTTTACCATGCCACCCTGCATGGGTCAATTAGCAGAAAGAAACAACAAACTATCTATTTTACCCTACTAATATATATCAACAAGCCAAGAGATGAGATGACTAGTATAAGGAGGAAACTTTACACCTGACAATCTGTGTATTTGTATCGTGTTCGTATTATTTTTTTCATATCATAATCGTGTTTAAAATATTATATATTTATATAAATTTTGACACGTTAATAATTCTTGTTAAATAGATTTTGACATGTTCGGATATTCGTATTTTTTTTTTTGTCGTGTCATGTTTCACATCGTGTTTTAATTATTTTTCTTATATTATGCTGGTGTTGTATCTAAAATTGCAAAATTTAAGAAACTCAAAAGAAAAGTATGGATAGATGTGTTTGCGGCTTAATTTTGATTAGGGGTGGCAAAATTCGAACCGATCGATGGATTTCGCATTGATCTGCTCCGAATGGAATTTTTTTTTTTTTGAAAAGCGGGGCGAGGTGGTTTTGGTAAATGCTTGCTCCGCTCCACCCCGTCCTGACTTTTAAAATTACTATCTTAGCCCATAAATATTTTATATTTTCCCTTATATTTTTAGTATATATATATTAGATATATATACTAAAATCATATATATACTAATATTTTATATATGTATATTAAAAAATTTTATATACTAAAATTATTTTAATGAATAAATTATAATTTAATTTTTTACAATATTAAGTTAAAAATAATTAATAAAAATTGGGGTGTAACGGAATAAAGTACCGTGGAGCGGTTATGGATGTAACCGACATCCATAGAGGTGGAGGTTTCCAACATTCATACAAAAGTGAGGTGAAAATGAATAAAGTAATCTCCGTCCCCGCTCCGTTCCATTGCCATCCTTAATTTTGACAGTTTGCAGTCATAGATCAATTTATGTCGTGTGATGTTTCTTTGAGCATTTAAATTGGTCATCAAATTTAGTCTCCTATCCATATATATTCCATTCCACACGCTGCCACATGCAGCATCTTAAGCTGATCAGGGCTGGGTTAGAGTCTTTGTAGTGATCCCATTTCTCTGATCAAATGGGGACATGTGCTTTCAACTTTCAAGCACCACAAATCAGCTGTCATGCGTAAGCATTTGCCCCAAATCTTAAGGTTGAAAACCAAAAATTAAAAGATAATCAACTAAAATGCGGCATGTTAAGTTTTGTTATCTAAACAGACCTCAAGACTTTCAAGACTTCCATTTCGAATCCATATTATTTGACCGTTAAGTTGTATATTGAAATTTACTTTTTTCTTTTTGGTGATTTTCAAACAGAAATGTACTTCATAATGAGATTAACATTAAATAAATCATACACATGCATGAGATAATATTTAATGTGGTTCAGCTGTAATTGCTTACATTCCGGAACAAGATAGAAAAATTAACTATAAACATAGATATTACAAATAGTATTACAAAACACCCAAATCCAATCACTAATCCCGAACAACAAAATAAATCTAGTTTCCATGTTCTTTAGTGCTTAAGCACTATGGAATACCCTTTTAACCATGTAATCCGATGTTTTCACCAACTCTTTCTTATATCTCTACAAATCCATCTTCCACATAAAGATCATATATAAAGCTTACATCTCTCATAATTTTAAAAATTAAGACCCACTTACTCATTAAATATATCTATCCCTCAAATAACTTAATTATCAAGTAATTCTCTAACCTATAAAATTTGAGAAATCGATTTTAGATCTGAGTTTGAATTTAAAATTTATTTGATTCAAATCAAATGTACGAAAGAATTTAATTTAACAATCAAACGCAATTCAATTTAAAATTAGAAAAAAAATATTTTAAAGATTCCATACAAAATTGGATGTCTACAATGGCAACTTGTAACATGAGGTCTCAAAGGTTGTAGCATGAGGTGTCAAAATTATAGCAATGTTGCAATTCAATCCTCAAATTTTCTAAACTTATCTGATAAATTTCAGTATTTTCAAGTAAGCACCTCAGTGATTCTTATTTTGTAACTTCGCACCTTAAAAATTTGCAATTCATAAGTTAACATCTCAAAGTTTTACAATTCAAATTAACATCTCAAAGTTTTCATAATTATAAATCTAGAATGTCACTCATTTGGCATTTTAAAAAATATAGTCAATTGACTGAGAAATCTGCATATCTTTTGGCCTTGTTTATTTTCAGACCTGAAGAAGATGATCCAGGTTCATCACATACTATTCCTCCTTTATGGAGAAGCTTATGGGAACTCTTTATTCCTCCCAAGGTAAATTCTTTTTATGGAAGGTCTTTCATAATGCTATGCCTCATGGTGTTAATCTTCTTAAAAGGAAGATTATTCTTGATGCATGTTACCCTATTTTTAAAAGATATAACGAGTCCTTAAAGCATTTATTTTTTTATTGTAATTTTGCTAGAGTTTCCTGGTTTGCTTCTCCCCTAAATTATATTCCATCAGTGCATTCTATTGATAATATTTTTAATTGGTGATGAATATTATGGCTTTTGTTGGTAACAGAAGTGAATGTATTATGGAGCATGTGGCTCTTTTGTTAAGGCATATTTGGAAAGCTCCTAATAGGCTATTTTTAACAAGAACAACCTAATTGTTATCGTTTTAGAGAGGAGTCATGAATTTCACATTGGCTGTGTGCTAGAGTTTGACTATGTATATAAGTGCTTATACTGTGAGGCGTTTTTTGTGAACAAAACCGTAAGGCCCAATGGGTTGAAACGGAAAGTACCTTGCAAATTGGTGTGGACCGTAACGTTTGGTATCAGAGCCGACTCTGGTGGTACTAGCAATGTGCTATTGAAGACAATGAGCCCTCATTGGAGTGAGGGAGGATGTCATGGTCCTATAGAGGAGCTATGAATCCCACATCGGCTGTGTATTAGAGTTCGACTGGATATATAAGTGTTAACACCATCTTAAACCTGTGAGACACCTTTTGTGGACAAAACCGTGAGGTTCAATAAGCCGAAGCGGATAATCCTTTGCAGGTTGGTGTGGACCGTGACACTAACCTGTGAGTATTATTTTAAAGGCTCAACACATGTTGCAGCAGTTTATGTCTCTTTCCCATAATGATATTCTTTCTTTTGTCTTATCACTCACCGAGTTCAGTTATTTCTAGTTCAGTGTCTTGGTGCTCTCCTCCTCCTCCAGGGGCTAATGTGGATGCAACATTTAAGGCTAAGACTGGGACAACTGGCTCTTTCTGCAGAGATGAGGGAGGCTCTTTCTTGCATGGATCCTTTTTGAGAAGAGAAGGTTTGTTTGCTTTAATGGGTGAAGCTTGGTCGTATTGGGGGTTAGCCAAGCTCTTTCATTGCTCCATTTTTATTGAGACTGATGCTAAAGTTCTTTTTTTATTATGTTATTAATGATAGTACTCAATTCCTGTTCCTTGGGAAAATTGAGTCATTATTTTTCCTAATTCAGGATCAACTTAAAGATCAGCCTAATATCTCTTTATCTCTCATTTCTAGAATAATTGGTAATTGTTTTGCTGATTGGATTGCCAGAAATGCAAAGCTTGGTAGTTGTTATGATTCTTGTTTTTGTAACACTCGCCTTGATTTCTAGAAAATCTTAAAGAAAAATTCTAATCCTCATTTGTAATTTCTTATATTGGATGAAAGTTTCTTTTTCATAAAAAAGTATAGATCATGATTCATGACTAATTAACGAACTACAAGTGACTAACGAGAAAATACATATTCCAACTTTGACTATATAAGTACAATAGTTATTAGATTTTGTTTTTTTTTTTTTGGGTTAATATGTAAATTGACCCCTGAAGTATATCTTTTTTTAAGATTTAGTATTTAGAGAAAAAAATTCATGATTAGGTATATGAATTTATATTTCATCAATCAAGTTACTCTAAATGGTTAACGTCGTTGCATAAATGCTGACGTAGCTTGATCGATCAATAAAAAATCATCACGTGTCAAGTCAATGTCACGTCAACATTTTCATGTCAATAATTTATTTTTTTATTTTTTAAATAAAAATAGAGAAGGAAGAGAGAAGAAAGGAAGAAGGGAAAGGAAAAGAGAGGGATGGCCGGTCGATCGTCGGTCTGCCTCGAGCCAACAAGATGACGGTAGGTTGAGGAAGAAAAAAGGAAGAGAGAGGAAGAGAAAAGGGCGACGGCAAAGGTCAATCGACTGTCGATCTGCCTAGAGCCGACGAGATCGACGGCAGGTCGGAAAAAAAAAAGGAAGAGAAGGAAGAGAGAGGAAAGGGAAAGTGCGACGACAAGGGTCGGTTGGTCGTTGATCTGCCTCGGGTCGGTCGACCAACGCCCCCTCCCCTTCTCTCCCCCTTTCCCTATCTCTCTTCCCGATTCCCTCTTTCTCTTTTTATTTTTTCATTTTTTTGAGATCTTTTTTTTTTCTGAAAATTCAAAAAAGAATTAAAATTTAATCCAAAAAAAGATTTTTTAATTCAAAAAAGTAAAATAAAAATTTATAATTTTTTTAAAATATTGACATGGCATTGCTAACGTATAAAAGTTGTCACATGTCACATTTTTATTAGTAAAAAAATAACATTGCATCAAATCATTTAATCATTAATTAATATAAATGACGAAAGTAAAATTTAGATATTTAATTATGATTTTTTTTAAATATCAAATCGTAAAAAAATTTACTTTGAGAGCCAATCGGTATATAATCTTTTTTATACATATTTAACAGGAATAAGATACCGATAAGACTTTGAGCGTGTTTGACCATTTGGCATGATAATCAAATCAGAGTCAGTGCTTGCCCATTCCACACGCCACTGCCTGCTTTTACCTCTGAGCACCTCCAGTCTCCTCGGTTCCAAAGACCGCTACACGTTTTTCCTTTACCTTGACATTTAATCCAAAAATTTAACGTGAAATATTAAAATTTAAAATTTAATTTAATTAATTATGTAATTACTTTTAAAAAATAATATTTAATAGATTTATGTTTAACTTTCAACATTTACAATTTTTTTTTAACTTCAACTACGATTTATTTTATAAAAAAAAAATACCCATAATTGCTGTCAGACAATTTAGCAAGTTGATTATATAAGTACGGATGACATTTTAAATTATAATATTTCCTAATTTTCACTTTTTCTCTTATGAACACAATTTAAAAGGGTAACCTTTATAAATTATAATATTAAACTTTGAATATGTAACTTTTTCTGTCTTTTTGTTTCATTTGCATTTTTCAACCTGCCTCTAACTAAAGAAAGCACAGTTTTTGGGGTTTCTTGTGCTTGATACTTTGATTCACAGTATAATCCAACTTTGAAAAATTCTTACCATATGGCCAGGTCAAGACAGAAGACTAGCTTAAGATATCTTTAGCCAAACGTCGCCCAAGTCAAATTAAAGAACTATATAGCTTGAATTAAAGACTTATTAAATTCATGCTTCTGCAACAATATATATATATATCAGCAAACATTCAAATCGAAACCAATTGCTCTTAAACGAACAACAAGCAGCTGGCAAAGTTGTTCATACAAATGGGATTCCTCAAACGACAAAGATGTCTGTTGAAGTTTTCACTTTTATTAACCCTTTTGTTAATTTCATTTACTGCACAATTTGGTGCTGCCGTAAGGCCTTGGCAAGCAGAGCAACTGCAGAAGGGGCCAGTACCACCATCTGCTGGTTCTCCTTGCACCAACATTCCTGGTGGCTCGGGCCATTGCGTGAACAATGAAATGAACGCTGCTGGCCATCTCCTTCATTCACCGCCTTCCTTTCCTGCCATTAAAGTTATAAAGTTTGCGCGGGGTACTACTTCCATGGAGAATAATAGCAACAACTAACACAAAGCAAGATTCTTCAAATTCTTCATTGTTATTCTGTAAAGCACCAGAGTTTCATACATTAAAATGCTGGAAACTTTAACTAAAACATTATACCATGATTCTTATTTCTTTTCTTCTTCTTTTTCATTTCCTTTACTACTCTTTTGTAGTGCATCCTTTGAGTTTTACTATCAAGTTTTTTTTTTTTTTAATTTTTTACTACTTTGGAAACTGTAACCAAAACATTATATCATGGATGAAGTACACCTTGAAGCTTTTGATCATATAATGTAAAATCTTGTAAAATATTATTATTTATTTATCAATAAAATAGATAATCATATTTATTTTATTTTATGCATTTTATTTTATTTTTGTTGTAACGGGAAATTATGACAAATGTTTTGATGAATGTGAACGGAATTTGTGAAATGACTGTAATTCTGTGACCAATTAAATAAATTGTAACCTTGAAAGTTGTAACAAAATTAGCGACAATTTTTTAGTTATGATAGAAAATTATGATGGAATTAGTGATGGATTTTTCACTTTGTTAACAGACAGTAGTAACAGGTAGTTGCAACCAAACATTATAACGGTAATTTATAATTTTTATGGTAGAAAAATTCGTTACTGAGTTTGTGAGGAAATGGATAAAATTGTGATCGTATTATCAATGAAAAGAGTATTAGCAACAACAAAAAATTCATCACGATACTTTTTGAATATAGAATTTAAGATTTATTATTATCGGTTCATGTGATTATTTTTAAGAAGTGATATCCAGCAAATGTGGAGTTCGAATCCTAACGTTTGACAACCTTTTCTCTTATTCTCAAACTATTACGAATTTTTTTAGACCAAAATAAAATATAAAACTTTTTACAATAGATTTTTTCATCACATTCACCATAATTTATGATAGAATCATTACATCAAATAGTGGGATGTTAATTATATTGTTGTTTTAAAAAGCACTATATGTTTAGAACTAGACTTGTTAATGGGTCGGGTCGAGTTATGATCCGAATTTTTTTTCTTCTATTCAATCTTGTTTCGGGTTAGACTAGCTCGAAAGCTTATTTTATTGTTCAGAAAATATTAAAATATTATTTTTATATTAATATATATTTTTTATAATTAGATTTTAAAAAATATATTTTTTATTTAATAAATAGTAATTCGGACAAAACCGAATCGATTCGAATTATCAAAATTCTTATTTAAATTCGACTCATTTCAAACTGAACCTATTAAACCGAATAGATTATCCGATTCTTGAGTAGACCTGTTCAGAACTTTTTAACGGGTTCATTAATTTGTAACTCAAAAAGGGGTGGGAATAAACAATCGAGGCCACAAGGGAGAGTTTGATTTTTCTTTTTTTTTTGGTTGGGATTTGGGGACAGTAGAATAACAATAAATTAAAATTTGACAGGCATAAACCACAACCTTAAGTAATGCGGGTCAAGAACAAGCTTACAAACCTTGAAATCTGAGTATTTCAACTTCACAAATATCGGTTTTCTTTACCTAAGACTAGTCAAAATTTATGATCCATTTCAAAGTTCAACATTGTTATGTTATAAGAATAATTAAAAGGAATTCGTTTTTGATATATTGATAGTAATTTTTTTTTTTTAATTTCACAAATGAGTTAAAAAATTGTCACGTGTTCAATTATTTAAAAAAAAATATATTTTATTTTTAAAATATGTCTTAAAAAACATGTATCATCTTATTAATATCGTTTATAAAATTTAAAATTTTTACTGATGATGAGTAAAATAATTTTTTAATTAAAAAATGTGATTCACATGATGAAATGCCCATTGAAAAAACATGAAGCAATATGTGTTTTGATTAAAAAAAAAAAAACAAAAAGAAGAAAAGAAACACAATATTGTTGACTGTTTTTGAAATTTCAAAAACTAAACAAAAAAATGAAATTGTGGCACTTGAAAGATGTTTCAATGCAAGTAAATTAAATACTAGTATACGTATCCTATTTTTTTAATTAAAAGTTAGAATTTCTAAAAATAAAATCAGATTATGGAATTGTAATCTAATTTTAATTCATCCCCATACCTGAAACTTGACTTGAATATAGTTGATGAGCTAGCTGGATGTTGATTGAAAGTCATGGTAAAATAATATTAGACCATCTATTTTATCTATTGTTGTTATACCCACTAGAATATGGATCTCTACGTGATAGACATTTGTCATCTCTTTTATAATACACATTTATCTTACGCATGTCGAATTTACGGTTTTAAAGAAATCAGGTATAAAAAGATAGATAAACGCTAATTTCAAACAACTCTTTTCAGAACTCTGACATTTAAAAAAATTTCTCGGTTCATTCCCTCGACCTACTTAGACAACGCTCTAAATCTTCATTGATTTAAGTATTAAAACATGTCTCATAGCCTAAACTCTGGTGCCCCTCTATTTATTTATTTATTTATTTTTTTTTTTTTTTTTGTGTTTAAGAAGATCAATTCACTCAATTTCAGACAACTCCACGAGCTGACCAACTTTTTTACCAAGCCAATAACATTGTAAACATTGATAATTAAGGAAATCACGTTAGATTCAATCAAACCAAATATATTAATTAATAAATAAGAATGCTAAAATAAAATATCAAGAGATTTGAAATAAATAAAGTTTAGGTTGTTTCATTTTGATCCAAGGATATGAAAGAAGAAAATGTCAATCTTAGTACTTAATTAGTAGTAAATTTTGGCAATTGTTTATTATCTATATAATATATATATATATATATATATTAATTTTATGCCCTTCAATTTAGAGGCAAATACTTATCACGTGGTAAGCAATTGTCTTTTTTTTTTGACAAAAAAAAAAGATAAAGAGAGAAAAAAATGGAAGAAAAAGAAAAAGAGAAAGAGAAAGAAAGGAAAAAAAAAAAAAATAAGAGAGGGAGGGAGGGAGGGAGAAAAAAATAAATGATAAAATTGATAATAATAAATTAAAATTGTCTTCGGATTGGTATAATTCACATAATTTTTAATTTTTGTTATCACGTGTCACACAATGATTGGCTTTTTATTTATTTTTTTATAAAAAATAAGATCATTTGGATCCAGATTTAATCAAACTCACACAGTTTTAGATTTATTTTGATGTGGATTTAGCCTAATTTTGGTAAGTTTTAAATTTTCTTTCTTTCTTTTATTTATTTACTTCATTTAATTTTACATGCATATTTAAAAAAAAAATAGATTAAATACATGTTTTAATTATTTTAATTGGAAAAAATAAAAGTTAAAAATATAATTTTATAAGATTAGATAATTATAAATATAATTTTTTTTCATTATAATTATTTTATTATATAATTTTAATAGGTTATGATAGAATCTTTTAAAAAAAATTTATGGGCATGCTATTATCAATTAATTATCATTTACCTATATTATGATCCTTAATTTTATATCTTTATAATTTTGATGTACAAAAATTAACTCTACTCGCAAAATGCTGGTAAAGTATTTATCTAAGTTTTTTCTTTTATTATTTTATGTTTTATGTTATACATTAAGATAAAGTAATTAGCTCAATCATTTTTTTATGTTTTATGCTATACATTAATTAAAGGTTATATCATTTAACAGTTTCAAAAAAATAAAAACTCGCAACAAAGTGAGTTATATGTTTATATCTATATATATATATATATATATATATATATATATATATATATATATATGTTTATTTAAAGCCTAACCTTAGACAGGGGCATGTTTTATTCTTTTTTAATCCGTTATTTTCTTCCTCAAACAAGGAATGAACCATTTATTGAGAGAAATATTTACAAAAGCATAGTCTACAATTTTTGCCTTTAATATCTTTCTTAGCGTATACCTTAAAATATTTACATTTACCATCCATGAATTTTGAAAATTCACCTTCCATGCAAACTTAAATAACTAATGAAAATGTCCATATATATGCCACTTATTAATCCATGTAGTTTAATACAAACACGTGACATTGTCCATTGACCTATATGATAAGTTTAGGCAAGAAAAACCTGTCCAAAACAATGTTGAGAACCTTCATGATTTTTTTGGGTACATAACAAAGCTAAAAACCGTGAAAGATTTCATGCAGGAGTGGAGGTACTTATAGTAGTTAGAGTTAGCAATAAGGCAAAATAAATTGTTTTTCTAATTTATTTGTTCAAAGGTTTTAATTAAGAATTTAAATAGCAGTTGCAATGAGATGTTACGGTCGTTATTTTACGGTTTCGACTCTCTTCATCACCGATATTCACCGTGATATTTATTGCAATTGATCGTGATAACATCTGTTACGTCCGTAATCACAATACACGTGATACGATTGAAAACGCATCCGCAATCGTAATTTAAATTCCTAATTTTGACTATTGATTAGGTTTAATTTCTTATAAAATTTTCAAAAAAAAAAAAAAATTGAATGGAGAGGGAGGCTGTTAGGACCTGAATCCCGAGGTTTTTGCTTTCCTACATTCTTATCTGATTATTTATGGGATTAAGGCATTGAAGTCTTAAGAAAAAAAAAATTAAAGAGCCTTGATTTTCTTATCGTTTTGGGCCTCTTTCTTTTGGTCCACAATTTTTCCTGTTCTTGTTTTAGGAAGTTTCGTGGGACTGCAGATGTTTAGAACTCAGACATTGAACGTTTGCCCCGAAAATTACTAAAAATTGTTAAGATTCAAATAATGGACGATAAAAATGATTTCGTCGAAATTGAAATTAACGGTTTTGAGATTAATTATAGCGGTAAGAATTGGTTATTTAGACTTCATTTGGATGGACGGTGAGATTAAAAACATTGGTGGCAATGAGATTAGTTACTGTAGTGATGAGATTAAAATCAATGGTGCGATATGTGTTTGGATTCAAACGCAGTGATAGCGATGAGATGAATTATACTGAAAACGAAAAATGATCATTAAAAGCATTAGATTAAAATATATATATATAATAAATAATTAAAAATTATTAAAATTATAATTATATTAAATAATAAAATATATATTAAAATTATATTTTTGTTAAATAATAATTAAATTATTATTAAATAATTATTATATTTATGTTAAATAATAATTACAAATTATTAAATTATATTTATGTTAAAAAAATTAATTAGAAATTAAAAAAATAATTTAATTTTTTTTAAAATTAAATAAGATTTAAAAATAGTATAGAGAGTAAAAGGAGGATTTTTCTCTTCCACTAGGGATCCAGTTATCAATCGGACCTTGCCCCTCCTTTAAAACCCCACCGGGGGTGCATTTGGATGTGCCCTCCCAAAAAAAAAATTGGATCCTACCACACTAGAGGTGCAATGGGATCGAAATAGACTCTTAAGCGATGAGATTAAAGCTATTGATAGGAAGTATTCGGATAACAAAACAACGATGACAATGAAATAAGAATGACAAACGATCATTAAAGACATTAATCTAAGAATATTGATAAATTATTTTTATGTATATTTTAATGATATTTAACATTTAAAATTTTAATTCATATTATTTTATATATATTTTTAATTTTTTAATTAATTAAATAATCTATATAATTATATAAATTTATTTATTATATTAAATGAATAAATGATTTGAATATAAATAAATTAATAAAATAAATAATGAGAGAATTAAAAAATAAATAATTTAAAAACTTTTAAATAAAAAAATCTGAATATTATTGGAATGAAATCCATAGGAAACTTAAATCGCGTCAAATTAAATATATATCCGATACGATACGGACTGGTGGTATATTATCTGTTCTTGTCCTGAATAAAATCCCATTGTGGCCTTTGATCAAAACCATCCCATTGTGGGTCGATAAAGTAACGATCTGATTTGAAATCCAAGGTAAATCTATGCAAATTCGACTCCATCCTTAAAACTTGATCTAAAACAACCTAAGTGGCAGTAAATCCTAAATATTATCTTAAAAGGGTACTTAATCTCCATCTCCTTTGGATGGGTCCGAGTAGTTATTTTATGGGCAAAGAGATGTTTATGGGTAAGTATGATATCAAAATCACATATATTTGTTCAAGTTCGGTCTGACCTAAAATATAAATTTCAAATTCTATTAAAAAAAACCCATTCATATTTGTAAATGAGTAGTCTAAACCCGCTTAGACCCGTCCATATTTTTTTCCCTAAAAACGTTAAGCAAATATGTTTTTTTATTTAATTTTTTGTATTTTTTTTTATTAAATTTTAAAACATGGATAACTTAACATATTTTTAAATGTTTACACTATAATATTATATAAATTTTATTTTTATATGATATAAATTACATAATATATATAAATATAAATATAAAAATGAGGAAGTATTCACTTATATTAGTGTAAAACATATACAATTTCATAATTTCTTATACGATTAATATTTTAACAAACCAACCGTTGGATTTAACAATATAATTATACTCATCGTGCACGTAAAATTTTAAATTGATCTAATATCTCTATCGCATCAATCGAGAATACTATCTTTTTCAATATAAATTTAATGATTGAAAGTTTTTTACATCGAACAAATAATTTGACATTTTTAATTTACTCAAAACTCGACATGCATGATATACATGAATAAAACATAAAATATGACAATCGAATTTTTAAAATATTAATCGTATAAAATATTATGAAAATGTATAAAATTAATTTAATTTTACACCAATGTAAGTGAATCTTCCTCTATAAAAATAATATATTATATAAATGAAAAATAAATCGAGCCGAACTGAACTCGAACCTTGATTGTTGGAACCAAAATCCGATCTATTTTCTAAATGAGCCTCATTTTTTTACTCAAACCCATAATTCAGACCTAATATTTTTGTCCAAAACTTCGCAAATATCAAGCGAACTTTCGGACTTGGACGAGTAACCCAACACTTGAACAGGTCTAATCAAAACAGTACACCTAAAAATACTTTGTGAAATGATTTTAACATCGATGCTCATGCTAGGCAGGAATGTGAAGCAGAAGCCAAAAACCTGAAAAGAAAAAATACCAGACGCCTTATTTCTAATATGAAACTAAAAATGCTTGATGCAAAGAAGGCAGAACCACCACCCTTTACAAAATGTGTTCCTTATGAAAAAAGATTACAAACTCACTCCAAATCTAAGACCCAACACATTTCCTCAAATACATTATTACATCGGATAAGCAGCAATCGAATTTGTGGGCAAACTCCGGTGTTGGTTACCTTTTTCAGTGTCCATTGGACGGTCGGAATACTGTATAGCCATTGATGCCACATGCCTGATTAGAGTACTCTGGACTGTAGTATGGGTAACTGTCAGCATCTGCATTCCTCATGCCGAGTAAAGACAGATCGGAAGAATGTACCGGCCACTGGGTTGGGACCAATCCATCAATTTGTCCATTGGCATAAGATAGGGAGCTAGCTTGCGGAATAAATTCCCTCGATGCATCGAAATGGTTTCCCAAGAAGCTACTGTAACCTTGTTGGAACCCGTCATCGTGGTAACTCCGTGCTCGCTCAAACCCGCATGAGCCACTCGAGGATCCCATCTCACCCGACATGCCCAAATTGGATGGAAAAGAAAATTGCCGATTTAATGAGCCATTGCCAAGAGAATGGAAGCCTGGTCCTGCCCTAGCTGCAGTTCCAACATTGTGTTCCTCATCAAGCAAGTCATTGATGATATCAAGATGTGGAAACTCATCTGCCAAGACACCTTGAGTCTGACGTCCAGATGTACAGGCCGGAAAATCAGTAGAAAAGTGTTCCCGGGATCCATTATGCACGGACTTGTACAAGTCAAGATTTTGGATCTCACTAAGCAATGAAGAAGGATTAGAGTGCATACTTCTACTGCCATCCCTTTGAGAAATCTCCATCCACTGGGGTGCATTCAGCAAGGTATCCCTAGTTACCATGCCAAATGGAAAGCCTGATTGGACAGAATTTGGTTCCATCCTCTCTGAGCTCTGGGGTATATACACTGGTGCAGATACCAAGGCAGGTGGTTGCGAGTATGCTGGCAATGGGTTAACTCCTGAGCTAGAGGAGTTTGGATGAGTAAAACCAGATGAACTAGAAGCAACATGGTTACCCATTATGGCATTTCTGTAAGATTGAGGAACATAACTAGTAGCTGGTGATGGGTCAGGACCTAAACGGCCGGCTGCACTAATTGAACGAGCAAGAAACGGAGTTGTTTGAACCATAGAAACAACAGGAGCAGTTGGCCTAGGAGCAGGAATTAGAGGAGCACTAGAGGGCCTTGACATCATAGGCACTTGTGGGGTCATAGGTTTTTCAGCTGGTTTCGGAGTTGCAGCCTTCTGGGTCTCGGATTTTGATATACTAGTCATTTGGAATGATGTATTCAAAGATGCAGGTTGATCACTCTGTTGCAGGCCGTTTGACGATGCCTTCCTAACTAGCATAGAATCTACACTGCCAGCACTCCTGTACTCAGACCTAAACTTAGCAGTAGGTGGCAGATTTCTGGGAGGGCTTCTTGGAGAGGATGGTATAGCAACTGTCTTCTCTTTAGATCTTTCTAAATCAATTGGATCTTGGGTGCTTGGTTTCTTTTGCAGCAAAATAACTTCCTATTACATTGAAAAGATAAATGTCAATCATTTAGCCCTCAAGCTGCAAAAGCAGTACAATTTTAAAGTAACAAAAAAGTTAAGAGCTTAATGAGATGGACATAATAAATATATAAATACACCACCTTCTTAACAGCATCCTGCTCAACCCATTTTGTCTGATCCGGCAAGGAGGAAACAGCAACCTCGGACTCAGAATCACCAGCCTTACTACTTTCAGAAACATCATTACGGTCCCCTGCATCTAATGCAGGACAAGAAGGCTGATTATCAGTTTCTGTAGTCCAACTACTGTCATCACTTGATGTTTTACTTCGCTGGTTCTTTCCTCTACAAATTTGAAGAGCCAGATGAGATAAATACCTTGTCTTTATCATCCAGAAGCATGGAAAGAAGCCTAAGCAACACTTTACCTGCTAGGTGATTTCTGATTTCGGTTGTTTGAAAATGAGTTCCCTTTATAGGAGCCATTCATTACCACTGATGGTAACGAGTCTGTTGAACATGTTGAGGAACTATCATCCAGTATAGATGGGCTCCTTTTATCAGCTACTCCATTTTGTACACACGATAGTCCACTTATTCCACTGCTACTGGCTTCTGTGGGAGGATGAATTTCTGATGTATCTGTATCCCAATTAACAGGACTAGCATCTCTGTCTTCTGAATCAGGCTGAAGAACTTCAGTGGCACAATCAACTGAGTCTGAAACATCGGAAACATCATCCAGAACATCAGATTTTTCAGGCACAGGCTGCACCTCCAACATCATAGAGGCATCCTTTTCATCATCTTGGTTGTCTTCTTGGTGTTTCTCCAGTTCTGCGACAATAGCCTTCTCCTCCCTCCCTTTATCTTTGCTTTTTCGATTATTCCGTTTTTGCTTAGCCTGCAGTATGTAAGCCAGGGAAAATGTTCACATTCAGAGGGGGAAGAAAAAATCTTTACAAATTTATTCTCCTTCTTTAATTCTTTCAAAATTAAAATTAAAATATATATATATATACTTCAAATTGCTTCCAAAAGTAAATTAGGGGATCTTGATAATCACCAGAAAAATAAATTTGGGAAAATGTAAAACCTCATTTTATTTCATTTTGTTGCGCTCAAGTGGTCCAAGGAGAGTGTTTATTGTGATATCTGCTAAGATTATACCTGTTTTTTCTTAGATTTTTTCTCTTTTTCAGATGCTCCTCGTTTAGCCTTCTGCTCACTTTCAGCTAGCCATGCAGCTTCTTCACGGATGAGTTCTTCTTGCCTCTTTAAAGCAACAGCTTCCTGGTAAGCAACTTCTATTTTGTTGCTGTATGTAAGCAAAAAATTAGGGCATATATGGGTACAAATAAGTGAGTATCATACTATAATCCCATTAATATCTCATGGAGATTGCTGAATAGAAGTTTGAAACACTACGTGAAAATTAAGAATCCAATCTTTCCATCGAGCTGACCAAAAAGGTCATCTAAAGGAACCAAAAATCATGACTAACTGCATTACCACCTAATTATGTGCACTTAAACCATCAGAAAATAAGACAATGCCCTATGTGCTACAGAGAACTATTTTAGGTAATAAGTTTACAAAGATATTGCCCTTTCCCACTGAAAGAGAAGACATTACTGTGCTAGTGCATTCACCATTCTGAATAGTGTTGTCATGCTGACCGGACAAATCAAGTAGATATAGTGATGCCTTGTGTAAGAGAATGCAGAATCCCAAGTCCCAATGAAAAAAAATACGGTAAATTGAATTCGTAAGAAAACTGGATGCTAAACTAAATTTTAAAGCAAGAGCAAATAACATATAATAGATGAATCCAGAATGCATTTTTAGTCGGCACTAAAAAATTCTAAGCACTAGTTCAATAACTCATTAAAATAAGTTAATAAAAACAATAGGCCTTGCTATCACAACTTGAATTCTATTAACAAAAAGTCATTTAAATTTTGCAATTTTCAGAAAAAGAAAACGTCTAGGAAAAATACAGGAGCCAGCGATCCATTTAAATTATATAGTAACTCTCATCAAATATTTAACCTCCATTTGTTTCTTTTAAACTCCCATAGAAAAATGTTGAGGTACATTCAAAAAAATTCAAGTGTAACCACAACTGTTTTTCTCCTTTCCCTCATGATTTCCATGAACCAACTGGAGCAACTTATTTGACAGTTAAAACTTAATACTCACTTGGGTCCATTACTTGATAGGAGAAACAAGAAAATATTAGATACATACAAATGAATCATCTATATTTGTACATGCATATATATTTTGTGGCCGGTCCTAGTTATAAGGACACATACCAGTATTTCCAGAAGTAATGGGAAAAATCAACAAGCTAGTAACAGTTAGACTGAAAAGTCAACAAATATGTTACCTGAAAATATGAGCGAGAACAAATATTTCCACTGTCCTGCGACCCAATTCTGTAAGACGCCTTTCATCACGCTCAATTGAATCCTTGTTGAAATCCTCTCCAGAATTCCCATCCTAGATAAAATGACAAGCTTTGCTGAGCAAGGAAAAAGCTGAAACCCCATTTTCATACCCAAAAACCAAAATAAATTCAAGTACCAGAAAAAGCTTTGTTCATTGTCACTGTAAAAAACAAAAATAAATATGCCAGGCCAGGGACTTGAATTAACATTTCCTTAGAGGTATATGGAAACAGCATTAGCTTCCAGGAAGAGAAAACATCTATTCTTATAGACACCAAGGTAGAACTCATGTATTGGAAAGAGAAGTAAAAAAATGCCACTAAATATGTTTTCATCAATCTACAAAAACTTTAAATGGAACTTTACAAATTACTTTATACTTGCTTTAAACCCATGTGATGTTCTTACTCAGTTTAACCTATAATCAATATTAAGAAACTTACCTTTGTTCGATTCTGAGGACCTTTCTCATCTTTCGGAGGTAATGGTTCCGACGCAGCCCTTTGTAAAAGTGGTAGCACATCATCCACTAACACAAACATATCTTTTTCAACACGAACAATTGGAGCTGGCATTTCTTCAGCATCCAATAATTTTGACTTTGCTTTCTTGCCCTTACTCTGGCCTTCGAGAGCCTTCAACCCACTATAAAGTGAATCCATTACCAAAGTAGATGTCACTTCCTTCTCTATAAAAAAGTGCTTAACAACTACTTTCAAAATCACATCTGTTTTCTCCCTGGACATTCGGCGTCTGGCATTTTGGTCAATCCCCAACCAGAAAGCACAGAAGCTGCAACAATTGCAAACAGTTAGTTGGAGAAAAAACCAACAAAAATATTAAGGTGATGACCCAATGAGAAACAAAACCATCAAATATATGCCATTCAAAACATGAATAAAAGCACAAAAAATAGAAAAATCACTAAGTTGAAAATAATTGAGGCCACCTTTGATGCATAATGTCAAGGTAAGAAGGAATTTGATGCTATAAGAGCAAAGATGAAAACTTAAGCAGAACATCAAGCAATGGTAAAAGGAACCACAGAAAACAATTCATAGGAAAACCCTCTCAAAGGAAAACATTCAAACACAACATATCATTTAAAGATAGATGCTGCACACAGTTAAAACTGATATTCAGTGTTCTAAGTGAGTAATAAGCCATTAAAAGTGCAGAGTATAAAATCATTTACCTTGACCACATAGCTTCGTCTTCTATCAAGTTCCCTAGTTTGTTTTGTCTCTCATCCAAAAACCGGCAACAAATTTGCTCTACATTTGTCAAATATACTCTAACAAGTTCTCTCCTATACTGACAATCAAGGCAACGAAAAGGACGGTCTGCTTTCTCCCTACAAATCCAAAACAAAATATTGAATTTGCTCATCAAGATGGAAAGAAACTAAATCAGGTATACAAAAATCAACACAACACATCAACTTGGTTGTAACATACCAAGGCCATAATTTCAAAATGTGGAAACAACTCCATGGAAGGAACCTTCTTAAACTATAATGACCTCATTACTAAGCCACCTTCATCATCAAAGATACAATAATATGGCCGAATGAAACAATTATCAATCAACCATTTCACCCCAAAGTCTTATATTTGCTGAAAACTGGGATTGCAAAAGTTGTGTTGATAAGCATGAAGAACAACATTCAAAGTCTATATGTAATGCTACTACTCATATAAACAGCCAAAGGAAATTGGAAGGACTTAGTTATAAAGGCTATGTAATAAAGATCGGTAAGAAAGGAACAGTTGTCTAAGCATTGAATGAAGCACCATAGGCAGAGGTTCGCTTATCAATAAATCACTTATTACCTGATGACTTGAACTTGAGCTTTTATGATTAGTGTGTCAGATTCTATAAACCCATCATAAACTTTTGAGAGCTCCATAAACTTTTTCCATCCCCAGTCATGCTCTTTCTTCCAGAATCGATGTAAAGTATCTGCAAACCAAAGTAAGTTACTTATAGTTCATGATCTCTATTAGCGCTACTAAACTAAATTTGAGCCAACCAACCTGAATATTTTGATTTCTTTGGATCTTTATTCACAACAGCTATTGTAAACTGTGCAAAATGACTCCAACCTGTCTCAGAATAGAGCGAGGAACCATATAAGTTCAACAACATAATACAAGATTAATGATAATAAATCCAAAGTGGAATTTACTGATAATATCAAACCTGGAAGAAGTTTGTCATGATTAGCAACACAGAGAAACAACGAGAGATGATTGCAAACATCACAACCTTGTGGATAAATTAAAATGTACCTGTCAACCATGGCAAACCACTGAAATAAAAACTAATGAATTTGCCCTGCTAAAATGTGATATGTTTCCTTACGACAAACAAAGGAACAGTTTAAAAGATTTATCTGTTTGTGTACAAGTAAATATACTTCACATATAGTTTCAATATGATATGAAAGAATAGGAATTCCAGAACGACAATTATGAATTTGAGAAAGCAAAGTAGAAACATAACAGCCAATAAAATTTAATCCACATACCACTTGTAGCCACCAACTTCAAATGCATTACTACGAAGTTCTCTTTTGTTAATCTGTGAAAATTTCTCTATCTTCCATGTATACTTCCCATATAATTCAGAAGGTTTCAGCCCTATAAAAAAGTGAACTCAGTTTTGGAAGCTTCTATCATAGAAAGGGGAAGAATAACAAGAACATATTCCAAACACTTCATACTCAAAATGGGAATATAAAAAGAGTACTGGTTGAGGAAACTTCTTGATAAGTATTCCCTAGCCCAGCTTAATTTGTGCTTCCTAAACTCAAATAGTTCAGAGCAAACATCATCTACTAGCAAGCTAGCCTATCCACCTCTCATTATAAAGAAATAAAATCAGTTTAAGAAGTTTCAATCATTAAAAAAAAAAAAAGGAAGAATAAAAAAACATATTCCAAACAGTTCTTACTTAATATGGCAATATAGAAAAGTACTGGTAGAAAAAACTTCTTGAAATATTCCCTAGCCCAGCTTTTTGCCTTTAGTACATCAAATAGCAGAACCAGTGTTGTCAAGGCGTGCGCCTATGCCTTGCGCCTTAACATTAGATAACAAAAGCGCCTCAGACCCTTTCGGGCGAGGCTCATTTGATCAGGCGCGCTTTTTTGTAAGGCAATAGGCGTAAAAAAAGCCTGCCTGATTGAAGTTCTCTTTAATTTCTTTTATTTTAACTTTTTTCATTAGATGTACCTTTACCAGTAAGAAAGGGGATAGTATCAAACTCTCCACTTCTCAATATTTGAGTATTCAACAACAGATATAGGACCATAAGGAAATCATGCATATTGGGTAAAAAAAAATTTTTGCATGTTTTGTAGATAAACTGGACCACTCTTTAGAGTTTATTATCATAATTATATATCTTAAGCTTATTTTATATATATATACATATATATGCACACACAGACACACATACAAAAACACGCACATATACATATTACACCTTACTTCACTCAGGCGAGCGCTTTTTTTGCGCCTTGCGCCTAAGGCAATATAAAGGTTCTAGCGCCTAGAGTGCGCTTTGCGCCCTTGACAACACTGTTCAGAACAAGCATCACCTATTAGCAAGCTAGCCTATTCATCTCTCATGTTATACGTTTCTCCAATGGTATTATGCATTAGGAAAAAACAGTTTCCATTCAATAACACCTTGTAGAACACCAGATGACATTAAAAAAGAAAAAATCTAAAGTAAATAACTCATTCTAGCACTACAGATGAAATTTAAAAAACAAAGAAATCTGAAATAAATAATTCCTGAGCCCTAAAAATCAATTGCTTAACTAGATATCATGAGTATTCAAATTTTACGTGTCTAGAGGCAAAAAATTCTCCAAAAAATAAATCCTTTTCGTTTATCTAGTCAACTTGCATATGTAAAGGTACTGGAGATTAAAAAAATAGGATGGTTCTTAATCCATCTTTTAAGAGGTGAATGTGTCATGAGAACCAGGCTTCAGTACTTAACCTTCCATGATCAACCATCAATCAATGAGCTAGAGCTTGAAAAACATAACTTCATAGGAAAACAACAATAAACAAGTCAAAACCATCTATCTATGCTAAAATTAATCTCAAGACAACTGTGGCTCCATTTATACATGCTTCAGCAACCTAATCCATCAATTGTAATTATGATTATAAGTAATTTCTAAACATTATAGAACCCCTCAGTCACATTCCAAAATGTATACAGCAAGATCACAATAGACTACCCAAAACTGAGTGCAAGTCAATCTTTTTATCAGGCCATTCCATGTTTTTTAATCACTCATTGTTTTTGGACATTATACTGGATTTAATATATAAAGGATTCAACCTAAAGCTTCAATAGACTTTATAACGGTTGAGAATACACAGACATACAAACATATGTTCAAAAGAATAAGAGCATTCAACCGTACATGAAAGGGATCCAAAAGCATACCACCATCATCATCTCCATCAGAGTCCCAATAAGGGGGTGAGGTTGAAGGCGTTCCATTTTCCACCTGCTCAGAAGACCGCCATTCTGCCAATGCTTCCCCTGATTGGCAACGCTGCCTGCTTGAAATCCCCTCGACAGACCTTCCCACTCCAGATTCCTCACTTGCAACCCCAGCCATTTCCCCTTCAAAAGTCCTCCCCACACTCTTTCAGCTCCACTTGCTACACAATGGAAAACCAAAATAAGAAACCACTCAAAATTATTAACTCTTAAACCTCACCTTGAAATGTAAAATCATTAGAAACACCATTGCCATATTACCCAATGTTTTCATCACAGCATCCAAAACCCAAAATTAAAACTACAATTATATCAAAATTTTCACGGTCGTCACGAGAAAAATTACCAAAATTACCCAAAAACCAACTGATACAAACACGAATATTAGGTTCATACGCTATTGATACCAAAAAATTTCAAAATTTTTAAAAAAATAATAATAATAAAACCATATAAAAGTTCAAAACCTATCATTAATTTAATTGCAAAAATTCAACAACACCACAAATTAAAATACCAAAACAATAAAACAGTGATTAAAAAGTCTTAATCAAATCATTAATCTAGCTCAAAAATGAACCAAGCAGAATCTTATGAATCAACCCATAAGACCCAAATTAAAAAAATTAAAAAAATTAAAAAAAAAAAAAGACCATCCAATTAAGACTCAATTGCATGAACCGCAAGCCCAATTAAACCCCCTAAATAAATAATAAAGATCACCAGATTGAAAACCCCTCAAAACCCCGACCAGAATCAAACCCTAAAAAAACAAATGAAAAAATAAAAAAGACCCAAAAAATAAACGAAAAAATCAAAATGATTCTGACGATATCGTATAGATAGAATGCTGAAACGAACCTGGAAAGGAAGAGTCAATAGAGTTTTTCTTTCTTTTCGTTTTTTTTTTTTTTGTTGTTCAAATGAGGCTATGGCAGCTCTCTTGGGATTCTAGAGAGAGAAAGACAGAGAGACAAAAGAGAAAAAAAGAGAAGCAGCAAAAGAAAGAAAACGAGCAAAGGAAGAGAGAAGAGAGGAAAAAAAATAAAAATTGTATTTATTATAGTAAATTCTCAAATTTTGTTATTCAATTTCCTGAAATTTTTTATTTTCTCTTTTTTTAAAATGGTGGAGATATGAAAAATGTAATATAAATAAAAGGATCTTTCTTTTTGCTTGTTTGTTAAATTAATTTTTTTATACAAATTCATTAAATTAATTATTTTAACGATTTTGCTAACCAATATTTTAAAATATTTTTTAAAATCATCATATATATAATAATATTTTTATTTAATATATTAAAATTTATAAATAAAATTATCAATTATTATATTTAATACAATATTATTATTATAAATAACATATTAAAAATTACAGAAATTTTGTTAGCAAAACTCTTACTTTAATTAATAAAATAAATAAATTTTGAGTTGAATAAAGAACAAAAATTATTTAGATAATAAAAAAAATAAGGGAAGGAAATAAATATATGCGGGGGCAAAAAGAGAAAAATAAAATAAAGAAAGGGGGGTTTAATTTATAAAGGGTCGGTGAGAAATGTTGGAGAGTAGAAACAAAGGGTGTCTATTATAAGTTATAACTCTATATGCCTTGACTCGTTTTGTGTGCCTTAAAATTTTTGATTGGCTATAGACATTGTGGGTCCACTTTCTCTTTATTTTTTTATTTTTTATTATTTTTTTAATTGAAGAATGTGTTAAATAAATTATTTAAAAAAAATTTTAATCATTAAAAATTAAACTTTTAATACGTTTCATAAATCATTTAATGAAAGATTTTCAATGAAAAGGGTTGAAAATGCCAAGTGCATTTTAACTACTTAATGCATTAAATCAAATTTTATTTCTAATTTTTTTATTTAGTTACATTATCTTATATATATTTTTAACTATTTGTTTTTTGTTTTTTAATTTTACCAATTAAAAATAATTATAACTTGTATCGCTCTTTTACAACAACAAAAAAAAGTTAATAAAAAATCTATTAAAAATTTAATTTTTTAGTAGCATACCAAACAATTTTTATATCATAAATTCAATAAATTTAATACTTAATTTTTAAAAAATAAAAATTTAATACTTAATTTTCAATGTTTAGTTATCAAATAACACCTAATTGTTTTCCTTTTTCTAATTTTTGTTTGGATGTGCCAATTTTGGTATAGGGATGTGGAAGAAGAAAGGGTTTTGGGATTGTTTTGTACGAGCTTTTTAACTTTTTATGGTTGGATTGTGTTTGGTTTAGTCATGATTTGTTTGATTGTCATAGTTTTTTTTTTTTTTTGTATAATGATAAATTTTACCTTCAAATTATGTAAAAAAAAATGGTCATTTTAGCCTTTGTATTTTTATTTGAGTCAATTTGACTTTTATCCTATTATTTTTTGTCAAATTGGCTTGAATTTAACTAAAACTAATCACGTACGCACATGCAACCAAAAGTTTCATCTAGAGTCAAAACCTAGAGCTAGGTAGTCATATGGGCGATGCATGTTAGACCACATGTACATATATGCGCACGTATCAAATGATGTGGCATTTTGTAAGCCGTATGTCTGATGACATGGCATTGTTTCCAACAGGTAAAAAAATGTTTGGTGTGGTTATAAAACCTATTTTTCTCTCATTTTCCCATTTTTTTTCTCTCTCTACAATCTCTCTCTCTCTCTAAAACTTTAAAGTCCCAAGCACACTCGCCACCTATTCCCAAAATCTAGCACTGGACGTCGCCCTGATCGTCGTACGACGACGTCAGAATTACCCTCAAAAAATTCGAAAACTATATTTGATCTCCTCTACCATTTCTTCAGCTTAGTTTTTTTCTAAAAGGTCTTAAAGTCTCAAGATTTAAGACTGAAACCTGCAACTGCTCTTTCGAAAAAAGCCTCTTTTCGTCGCTTCAAGATGTCTCAAAATTTACTATGTTTCTCTTCTCCACATACTTTTCCTTTTCACCGGTTTTGATTTTCCAAAATCTCCCTAAAAAGCCCTAAACTCATAATCCTAGGAGAAAAAAAAACCCGATACCTTGTTGTTCCTTCTTTGTGTGCGTTTTTTATTTCTTTGATATAGGTTTTTGTTCTCTTGTATAAATTTGTTCTTTGTGTGTTTTCTGATTGTGATTTTTGGGGAAAAAATATTTCTTTTTTGTGTTGAAAATGGTGCTTTTGGGTTTTTGATTTAGTGTATGGTAGTGACATTTTTATCTTTTAAGGCTATGATTTGGGCTTAATCAATTTAGTATTATAGTTTAAACAAGCTATGGAATGAATATTTGTGCTTTTCACTATTTTGTTGATTAGATTCATCGACTTTCTTACAAACATGTTTTATGCTTTAATATTAAAGCCTGAAAGGTTTCGTTCCAAGCTTCAAAATCAAGGAACCCAAGGTCCTCCACCATCGTTATTTCTTGAGAATTAATAAGACTTGATGAAGACAAGATTGAAGGACCCAAATCTTGATTAATTTTTAATTTTCACCAATATTTGTCTTTTTGTTTGACTTGATGACCTTGCACTCGAACGATCCAAATGTGATAAAGGAATTTACAATGCCATGTTGGAGTCAATGCCACATCATCTTGCATGTGCGCATTGATGTACAAGTGGACTGTTAAGTCAATGTCCACGTGGCAACCTTGCTTTGGGTTTTGACTCTAGATAGAACTGCTAGTCACGTGACGATTTCAATTAAATTTAGGCCAAATTAACTAGAAATAATAGCATGAGGGTTAAATTGACTCAAATAAAAGAGTAAGTGCAAAAATGACCAATTTTTCATAGTTTGAAGGCCAAAATTGATATAATGCCTTCTTTTTTTTTTGCTTACTTAAGATTAATTAACAGTGTTGATGTTAGAAACTTTGATTTGAAATTAGGTCCTCCTTCACTCAATGTGAAGATTGTTTATGATAATGTTGTTAGAGCTTATGTAACCGGAATAGTAAATATAAAATAAAGAATCAAGATTTTTACTAGATAAAAACTCATTCTTTAAAATTTCTATGTATGCTTACCTTAGTAATCTATTGATGCACTTATAACACCAAAATAGCAAAAGCCAAAAGTTGATGACTAGTTAATTATTCCAATTGTATCTTTTTTATGAAAAAATGTTTATTTTAGAAAGAAAGGTCAATAGACAACAAAATCCATGCACTTTAATGCGTTTTAGTGATTAAAATTTGATACTGGAAATTACAAAAGACTATGATTTTCATAGTGAAATTTTTGCTAGAGTTATTCTTCTTGTTGGAAAGATTGACATAACAAATAATATTTTATTATTTAATTTGATCAATTAGATGGATAAAATTATTAAAGATAAATAAAGATTGAGAGTTCAGAGAAATATTCTATTGTTGTTCAAATTAAGAGCAAAACTTAATTTTAGTAGATGTAAATAAAGAACTAATGAATGAAAAAAAAAAAAAAAAGAGATTGCTATATATAAGAACGAAAAATGATAAAGGACTTGAGTCCTTTGCTTTGGAAAGTCTAATACATATTATTAACATAAAATCTCAATTGGGATTATAGCTACATAATTGATTGACAATTTTTTTTTTTTTAATGAATTGAAAGAAAGAAAATGAGAAAAGCCAAAAAGAAAAAGAAAATTGCCGCTGATGCCGGTAGAATGAATGGAGAGAGTGAAAAGAATAGCCGATTATATCAAATCCCAAACTAATTCCTTTAGAATCCCTCGAACCCAAGAGTTTTAACATGACTCAGTTCCATGGGAGTTACCACAGAACTTTAACATGACTCAACTATAATCATAAATTGTTAACTTATAATAAATGAATAAATAAAATTACTTTAAATGCTTCAAATAAGTAAATCTAACTTTTTTCTTTATAACAATTTAATAGATGTTAAATTGATTTTACAATTTATAACCTAATTTCAAAAAAATAAACCCGTTTTCTTCACTTCTAAATGAGCACGGAACTAGAAACTTCATAGTTTATTCAAGCAATCGTTGAAGTGATTGGAAAAAATAGGTTTTTTACTTTTGGGTCTTTGTAAGATAAGAATTTGTTTTTAATTTACCATGCCATGTGTAATGTATTAATGCCTTTGATTCTTAATCTAACAACTCTAAAAATAATGTGAGAGTGAAAGGGATTTTTGCAAAGAATTCAACAATTTCTGAATTGATTTTTAACATTTCATGTTTGTTGGGATCAAGTTATAGATTGTAAAATTAATGTAACATATGTTAAATTTTTATAAAAAAGCAGTTTTGCCTATTTCAAGTATTTAAATTATCTTCTGGAAAGGAAGAGATGACTCAGCTAAGGGAGCAAGAGTCAAATGGAGTTCCATTTGCTGTCCAAAGTCAGAGGGGGGCCTTGGATTAAAAGACTTGGGAATATGGAATAAGGCTTGCATTATTCAGCACCTATGGGCACTTCTCTCTCAGGCAGATTCATTGTGGATTGCCTGGCTTCATGCCTATGTGCTGAAAGGAAGAACAGTGTGGCAGGTTCAACCTTCCCCAGGAAGCAGCTGGACATGGCGTAAAATGCTTCAGCTGAGGGCTTTGGCTTTGAGGTTCACCTCCAACCAGAATGGTGCTCTAACTTGGAAGTTCCCTGGGAACAGATTTATGGTGGCTAAGGTCTGGAATGATCTCAGGCCTAGGCAGGACAAGGTGGAGTGGGATAAACTGATCTGGTTTCCATTTCATATTCCTAAACATGCACTGGTAGCTTGGATGGCTATATTGGACAAACTGCCTACAAAGAACAGATTGATGTCATGGGGCATGGAGGTGGATGGCAAATGTGAGCTATGTCAAACTGAGCAAGAAACCCGGAATCATATATTTTTCGAATGTGACTATTCAAAGGAAATCTGGGGGCATATACTATGTTTATGCCAACTTCATAGAAGCATAAGGAGCTGGCAAGCAGAGCTGCAATGGGCAGTAAACAGAATCAGAGGAAAAACTCTCATTTCTGTTATTTTGCGTTTATCATGGAGTGCCTTTCTTTACTCGATCTGGAGGGAGAGAAATAATAGGTGTTTTAATCGCCTTCAATCCACACAAGGAGCCATCATTGAGCAGATAAAAGAGATCATCAGAATGCGATTGTTGGGGCTCAAGAACATTAGTCCTGATGAAGTGAACCGAAGATTGGATGCAGATTGGGGACTGTCTCTTTTTTCCTAGGATCTTTGTCAATTCTGGTATAGCTTTAAGTATTGCTGAAGTATGTTGCTATTGTTCCCTGATTGATTAGTGGTCTTAAGTTTTGTTCAAGTATTGTTTAAGTATGTATAGCTTTAAGTACATGTTGCACATGATGTTGGATGTAGCAGTTTAACTGCTTTCTGGATAAATAAAACACTTACTTATCCAAAAAAAAAAAGTATTTAAATTAATTTTTACTTATTATGTGTTAACAATTTGTGATTATAATTAAGCCATATCAAAACTTCATGATAACTTCCACGTAACCGAGTTCGTGAGATTAGAACTCCTGTAAATCGTCACTAACAATCCAAATAATTTGTGATTATAGTTAAGCCATGTCAAAATTTCGTGGTAACTTCCAGATAGCCGAGTTCATGGGATTAGAACTCATATATATCATCACCAACAATCCAAGCCATTTTTTAAACCATAGAATATGCACACATAAATCATAAATCAAACAAAAATCATATAATTTAAGTCAAACTTAAGCAAAATTACAAAATCACACTAAAAAAATCAAACACAAAAAAAGATGGAGCACACATACATAAAAAATAAATCAAACCAAAATCACATTAATCATAAGTCAAACTCAAGCACAATAAAAAAAAAAAAAAAAAAAAAAGGCAATTTGATTTGGTCTCGGTTGGGGTTTGAAAAAAAGGTTAAGGGTTTTGGAAGGATAATAAAAGGTAAAATTTTGAAAGATAAGGAGATTGTTGATACAACAAGACTAGCGATGGATTTTAAGGATTGAATTTTTTTTTTTTTACAAAAATTGGGAGTTTAGTTTTGAGAAATAGAAATTAAAAAGAGAAAAAGGGGGGGAAAAAAAGAAAAAAAAAAAAAGAAGGGAAAAGACAAAGGCAAGGAAATTGTCAATCGATCATTGATGAAGACTGCAAGAGGAAAGAGAAAGGCATAATTTTGATAGCAAAAGAAAACATAAAAAAAGAGGGGAAAAAAAAAAGAAAAGAAAGAAAAGTCGTTGAATAAGAAGACTAATGATATCAATGACGATAATGAAAAGACGAAGAAAGAGGAGTAGATCAGGGGAAAGACAAGATATGGTTGGTTGGGTTGGAGATAGAATGAAAGAAAACAAACAAAGAATAAGGTTGCAGTGTCCAAATGAATTTTCTTAACCCAATTCACCAAATCAAAGTTCAAGCCTAATTCAAAAGTTTTTTTTTTTTTTTTTAATTATTGTGATGTATAATTTTTAAAATTTTATTATTATATATATTTTATTTATGATGCTAATTAAAATTAAGAAAATTATTTAGTTTGTTACATAAATGAACCAATAAGTAATACAATATAATAATTGTATGTAATTCCTTTAACAATGGATTTGGAAGAAATTTTTTTAATAAACTCGAATTTTTTTTATCCAAAGAAGCAAGATAATCTGCTATAAGATGTATAGTTTTGTTAAGAAACATAAAACAAATGAAAGATTATAGGTAATTACAAATGAAAGAATTAGCAAAAATTATCTTTGATAACGTGCCTGTTTAAGCTCAACTTTGATTTTGTCTCGTGCTATACATTTGTAACCTTCAAGCTTCCATCTAATTATGTATGCAACGCTACGCAAAATTGCTAAAAAAAAGTGGTTTATTGTCAATACATTATGTTATTTCTCCCCTTCAAGTGTGATAGATTATTGCATTCTAAGCTATTCGCAGAACAACAGCTGGCAAAAACTTGCCCCTCAACTTCTTTTTGGCCCAAAAAAATTCTAAAAACTAGTCTCCTACTTGCCTATGTATGCCAGGTTTACGAAGAACTCTTTGCCAAAGCTTTTTAGATAAGGTACAAGTAAAAAAGAGGAAACTTATTGACCCTGCATCTACATTACATATCAAGCAAGTCCTACTTGTCACTGGAATACCTACCTCTACAACCTACCAGTGGTCGGAAGCTTATAAATTATAGCCCTCCAAAAGATAAGAAAATGCTGAGGGATGTAAGAAAAGAACCATATGAGCTTTTGCCAATCAATTTTAGTCTTCTTGTCTTTGATAGCCTATATGTAGCTCATATATGGAATTTTGCAAGTCTATTATTGAAAACAATCAAAGCTAAGTTCCTAAGTTGCAAAATTTTCCTCCAACTCTAACTAGTATTTTGTGAAAGGGGAACATGCTAGAAGCTTTTTGCTTTTAGCACATAAGTAGAGAACTATGCCACCCACAATGTGCAGTTTTGGTAAGAATGAGCCAAATGTGAATAAGAATGCAAGTTGATTCCATTCCTTAAGGTTTTTGAAGCCAATACCTCATTCAGACTTTGGATGGTAAATAAAATTCTAGTTGACACGAGCACTTTAAGCAAAGCTGTCTTTCCCATTCTAGAAAAAAGTGACACAAAGCTGAGTCACTCTCTTTATCATTTTTTTATGGAAGAATGAATTGACTACACCAAAAGATTTGCATGCTAAACAATAGGGATTGTATAAGCTGAAGGTGTCAGCATATGAAAGGTGATTAGTCTCTACGTGACCTTCTCAACAAGAGGGTGCATTCTTTATCATAAAGCCTTTTGGAAATGAGAAGACTACAAAGTACCTGATTGGTAAATTCCTAAGTTTGAAACCAATGGTTTGATGGATTTCAGATAAAGTGTGCTATTCTAGAAGAGAACATCTCACTTTTAGAATTATTAAGTTAAAGTCCAGACACTCCTGCAAAATAGTGTGGTAAGAAACAAATTCCTTTGTGCCTTTGGAGAATATTAATAGATCATCAACAAAACTTAAATGAATGAGATCAATTCTGTTGCACTTAGGATGATATTTGATGATTCCCTGAAAAGCTACAGCATTTAGAAGCCTAGATTGCACCTCCATTGCAATGACAAAGAGGTAAGGAGAGAGAGGTCTCATTGTCTAATCCACGAGCTCTTGAAAAGTATTCAACCAGACCTCCATTAATAAAAAGAGAAAACATAGGTGTTTTAACACAGCTTTTGATCCAACTAATGAAGATAGATGGGAAATAAGAGCTTTTGAGAGCTGTAAATAGGAAATCCTAATTGAGCAAGTTAAAAGCCTTTCTCATATCCCCTTTTAAAGCACATTTAGGTGAAAGCTTCTTCCTCTAATAACCAACAACCATTTCTTATGCAAGAAGAACATTCTCCACTAGGTTTTCTTCTTTCAATAAAGACACTTTGAGTAGGATTGATGGTAGAAGGAAGACAAGCTTTAAGCCTATTGGCCGAGATCCTGATGATACACATATATAGTGTTAGCAGCAAGGTATAGGCCTAAAATAACTCATATGATTAGGGTTTTAGACCTTTGACACCAGAAAAACTAAAGCGAAATAACAGCATTAGGCAAAAACCAATGTAAAAAAAAGTGGCGCACAGCTTAGGTAACATCATTTTTATCTACTTTCCGTACAACTTTGAAAAATAGGGAGTATATCCACCTCGTCCATGGGCCTTATCCTTAGGAAGTGAAAAAAATAACGAACTTCACCTCCTTCATCAAAAATAAAGAAGTGTAAAGACTTTTAAAAAGTCTTTGGGATGCTAACTTGCAAAATTTTCTTAATTATGTCAAGTAGATGGTTTTCAACCCAAGAATCTGATGGTATATGCCTTAGAGCCAATCGGATTGGACATGAGATATACAGTTAATAAAGCAAACTCTTTACTATGAAGATAGTGATACAAGGTTTCCCTTTATGTTAGTACGATAATAAAGAGTTATTAAGTACTAATCGGATGAAGCCCATGGAACATAATGGTCTTGCAAAGGAATTATAATGAGTCATAATTCTTATGCATCAAAGCTTTGTTCCTCAAACTGTTCCTGGTCATCGTACTGCCAAGACGGGGCATTGGCAATGCTCAAAGACTAGTATATGTTAAGCCTTCTTACTTATGAAGTAAGCAACCGATCTCATAGGTTGAAGTATGGGATACTTGGGATAACATATAGGTGCTTGTCTATTGAACAAGTTCACTGAACATGGCTCGCTATGAGAACTCCATTTGGTATAATCACTCCAGTGTCTATGGTAATGTTCACTAGTGCCAGTCGTGTAAATTAGTCCTCAGACTTGTGATACCAGATCATCTTGTATGGAGATTTTCATGCTTTGATTCCATCACGAACGGGTCCCAAGAAGGGATGCTTATGGTAGGATGGTATTGGATATGACATGAACCATGCGAAGATGAATGAGTGATCCAGAGAGGATTCACCACTCTTAGTGATATCGGAGACATATCTCGTTTGTTCTTGACTTCGAATAAATTGATTAAGTCTTTGGCCAAAGCATGATGGATTTAGGAGAAACAGTTTCTCTAAATTCATAAGGTTAATCATAAGTTGCAAAGAACTAATATGGATAGATCATGAGTAGACACTACACCATGCTCATGAGCTATCCGGGATATTTGGTGAAAGGACCGTATTACACTGAAAGGCTGGTTGCTGAAAGGTTTCTAAAAGGTCACACTGACTTCACAATATTTGGGTGGTCATGATGGGTTGCTAGATCCCGCTCTTGATCTATGAAGATAGGTTAATGAGATTAAATCATGTTCATTGCCAATATATTGGGAATCTAAAGGGTTACACACATAAGGAAAGTAATGTATGGATTAAACATGGTATTCTATTGAGGTAAAACTTAATGGAATAAAAGATGATGTCTTAATAGAACAAGAAGAATCGATTAGTCTTGAGAAGACTAGTATTGGCGATTTTGTCATTGAGATGTACAAAGATGTAGTCGAATAGCTATGCTATATTGGATTAATGTCATGTGATGATATTAATAGATCAATGTCATGATTTATTCATGAGGAGAAATAAATTTAATTGAGAATTAAATTACTTTTTTTTAGTTATTGATCTATCTAATAGTATGCATGAAAAATTAGAATGGGTCCAATAAGACTATTCTAATTTAAGACTTTCGTCTAAGGATGATTGGCCCAACTTAAGGTTAATAGACCAATATTTCTAATTGTTAGTATATTGGGCCTATTGATCCATCCTAGACTTAAATAGTTTAAGTCCAAGTGAATTAATGAAAGCCTTGTACAAGAAGCTACTACTGGCCGGCCACCCCTAGGAAGAGTAGTCAAGGCTAGCACTTGAATATATATGATATATTCTTGCTGTAGCCACATAAGAGATTAGCAATTGGACTTGGTATATTCTGATTTTGCTTTGAGAGAAAATTGGTTTCATGAAGAAAACTTTTCCCTAACAAAAACACCAAATCGCCACCTCCCTATGAGATTCTGCTTGTTGTCGCAACCTCTGTGTTTGGTGTGTGTCTTGCCATTTTTCATACTTGTTAAGTGAGATCGGCACTGAGAGATAAACGCTATAGATAGATCTTTTGATTGTGATCTTAGGATCAACTTGCTAGCACAAGTGAATCGCCATACCTTGGAGAAGTATCCATCAGCTGTTCGTGTGGACTAGCTTTAGAGGAAAGACAACTGTGCTTCTAGTGATCTCGCTGAATTTGAGTCTTGTAGATCTTGAAGTCTAAAGCAACTGCTGTTTGGATCTGCAACTTAAGATTACGAGATCTTAAGTAGGTAACTTCTAAATCATGTGGGTGATTTAATTGTTTTAATTGCTATAAACCTATGTAAAACACAAACCATAAATCCTATGGTACTTCGGGTGCTTCCTTGTTTACTTCCACTGCATTATTTTGATGTTTTATGTTTAAAGCATGAGCCCAGAGTAACCCAACAAGATCTACTTTTCAAAGAAGGCTTTGGTAGTAACTAAATGCCTCATTTGCAATTTGATAAAAAAAATCCATACTTTTACAAGTTTTTAAGTTTTGACCAAATCAGTTGAAAGCACTTTAAGAGATTTAAAAAGAGAGTGAGTGAGAAAACAGGAACTTAAACCTATCAACCCCATCCTTCTGAACTTCAGATTTAGACGTCTAGTTACTGTTGGCATACCTTGGAGAAGTATCCATCAGCTGTTCATGTGGACTAGCTGAAGAGGAAGGACAATTGTGCTTCTAGTGATCTTGCTGAATTTGAGTCTTGTAGATTTTGAAGTCTAAACACTACAAACAAATTGCCATATAGTGACGGTTCAAAAAGCGTTGGTAAAACTCAAAAATCCGTCGCTAAAAGTCATAAAACCCTATACCAACGGTCAAAATGACTATTCCGACAAAAAATTAAGCGACGGTAAAACCCTCATCGATATAGACCTATACCGACGAAAAAAGCGACTGTCGGAATAGGATGTATAACCTATACTGACGGTTTTAGGTGTCACTAATGTTACTACCGTCGGTATAACCTATGTTGGCTTAGTCCCTTTTGCTTTTACCTATACTGACGGCTCTACCGTCCGTCGCTATAGATTTACTGACGGATTTAGTTTCCGTCGGTATAGATACTGTTGGTGTACATATACCAACAGATTGTTTTTCGCGTCCGTCGGTATAGATGAAACTGTAAAATATATAATATACCTATAACGACGGTTTGTCGTAATATTACCGACGGTTTGTCATAATATTACCGACGGTTTACTCCGTCAGTATATTATACATTTTTTGTTGTTACATGAACTGTCAATATAAAGGTCAAAGCGTCGATAAAAATAAAATTTTATCACATTTTCAATTACTAATATTGATATATTTATAATTTAATCCAACATATTTCATACAAAAAAATCATCATAAGAAAGTACAAAATATTTAATAATATTAAAAATAAAATTACAAATAAATTATCTTAATTATATAACTTTTACAAATTAAATAGAAGTCGCAAACTAAAGTAATAGTATAGTCTTAAAATTAAAAATTAGCAGTCTAAACACAAAGTAAATAAGCAATCCAAATACATAAAGTGAAATAAGCAGTCCAAATCTCCTAAACAATCTTATGGAGCAGCATCTGCATAAAATTGACAAATATTATACAATTAATATTTTTTCGTGTCGTATCCAAATGTATCATATCTAGGTTTAACCAACTAACAATAGAACATAAAATGAAAATTATAAAAAAGCTTCATGACCAAAATTCATCAAAAACAAAGCAAAATTAAGTCGAACTAGTTAAATTCTAATAAATTTATGTACACAATCAGAGTGTTTGTATGATTAATATAGCTGAAAGACAGTAAAGCATTCGATTTTAGATTAGCATTGAAACCTATGTTGCTCTGATTTTGCATTTTTTTTAAAGTGTCTGCGTCCAACGCATATCCGGACATGGGAATGAAGATATGACCCTCCAAAGATCCTTCAAATACATGAAAAAACTTTAAAAAATTGAATATACCCGTGTTAGATACATAATCGTTCCGAGTAACATAGACTAAAATCACTGTCTTTTTGAGCAATACTAACCCAATCAGCAATCTCCATCTATAAAAGGGTAGAATGATATATATACAAAAGATAAAACTAAAAATGTAACCAAAAGATCATTCCAAATATAATGCAATGGAGGAAAAAGTAAAGTAGTTTACTGTTGTTTAGAAAATTCATCCCTTTGCCTGCGCATTTAGATAAGAACGAAACATCTCCTGATAGCCCTCCCTCCAAGTTCCTGTTTGGCAATGTTCTGAAATAGATCAATGTTAGATAAAACCCCAAAGCTGAAAAAACCAAATTAAACAATGTTTGAAAAGGTAGAAGCACCAACAACTTACAATGAGGTCACGCGTGAACCAGTGCACCCTATTCCAACCCAGCCATCACTACAAGGATCTTAGAGCAGTAGCTGCAGAAGAATTGGACAACAGTTTCCCTTTATCAGAAACCAAAGCTGAATTCTGAGGTAGCAATTCCAAATCATTCGAAATAAATTTGCATGGAAGGAATAAAAATATAAATTTTTTGTTTTCTGACAAATAAATGGTTGGATTATGTCCCTTCAATGAGTTCAATTAGCAAGCCACTACAACAGAATATGTTCTTCAAACAAGCCTTCAGCAGGCAGCTTCAATCACACATTGCTTACTCTTCAAAATCATTCTACTCTCACCTGTTACAGTTTACATTAAAAGCATATTCATCCGATGGCATTTAAGGAACCTTCAGGCAAATTTTCGCTGGCTTCTTTCTAAACTCGATTAAACCTTCCACAGTTCTACATCTTCAATCAACTACTGCAATCAATTATATAAGATTCTCTAGGATGTATCCATATTGATAAACTAAACTACTTTTTTTTTTGGAACCTTCTTCTGGTATCATTAATGGCCGCTATAACAAAAGTATCACAAATTCATAATAATAATAAAAATAAAGAGAGACTTGACAGAATAATATAGTTAGTTCAATTCTGGGTCATGATGAACTTTCTCAGCTCATTTGAATGCGTAACCAACACAAAGTTTTTGTTTTTAAAGATATGATGCCTCCAAGTTCCCTCTGATTGAAACAGTCATTTAAACAAGCAACGAAATCTTTATGATTAGGCATCTCCATTATTAAGAAATTAGAAGAATTCCTCCTTCCCAAAAGGTTTGACTAACTTCCATTATTCAGTTCTGAGTTATTTGCAAGCCTAGGAAGAATACTATTGGTATTAAGGCAAATATAGGTAGATACATATCCTCATCCGCTCAACTTAACCACTAATATACATTTTATATATGAGAATGTGCAATCTTCAAGAAAATTTCATCTTTGCAATAAGTTAAGAAACTTGGATAGCATATATATATATATATATATATAATCAACCACATTCTCTCCTAAGCAAACCTAAAGAACAACAGAACTATGCTATAAGAAAACAAAATAAGTACTGATTAGAGGCAAACTTACAATCACCAGCATCAGTTGCAGCTGCTATGATATAGATTTGAATAAAAACAACTAGCAAAAGTAACCAAATGGCTGAACCCATTTGTGAGATAAACCAAAGGCTTCAGAGTTTAAGAGTTGAAGACCTGGCAACTATTTCGTTTCTGTTTCTGAATTTGCATAAAACAGAACACCCATTTGACATCAACCAGTTTGCAATTCAAGCAGCAACTTCCTTATGTTCAAATGAGAAAACAATCTATATATAAAAAAGGTACAAAATACTAGACTTTGAATGGATCTAAAAGTTGCAAATTGCCCAAATAGGATTAAAATACCTCAGAACTTCTCTGTTTTTGCACTAAGAAATGAAGAATAGGACAGCTCAAAACTTCCAACTTATGGGACAACTCAAAACCTCCAACTTTCAAGATACAAAATGAATACAAGTAATATGTGTTAAAAACAAACTCTAAACTTACTGTATTAGCAAGTAATACAAGTAATAGTAAATAATTTATAATGTTTATAATGAATACAAGTAATGAGACTTTGAATCAATGTCTCCACACAGGGTTCCAAGTTCCAAAAAGCAACCTAAATTAATGTCTCCACACACATTTTTGAACAAAGTTCTCACCTCTTTGCCTCTTCACGATGTTTTGCATCAATCTTTTTGCTAGGTGGATATACTGGCAAAATTGATGGATCACAGGCATAAGGCTTTGTTGTAAAATACTGAAAATTACAGATCAAGAATCAGAAATTGCAAATGATGGAAAATAAAGTTAATTAGAAGGATAAAATTTGCAAATGCATGTGTATAACACTGGATATTTTCCCAAAGCTTAAGCTAAATTCCCACCAGTCAATGTGTAACAAATTGCGTTTGTTCTTCCCCCAAATCTTGTTGAGTGTCCAAACATAAACACTAAATAGAAAATTTATATTATAATGCTTTGAAATATGATCTGTCAATGGTGAAATTCTAATAAAGCAGCAAAGACATTCTAAATATATATATATATATATATATGTTGCATTTTCTTCACGCTTTTCACTTTCAACTCCCTACCAAGACCAATTAATTAATAGCAAATTTAAGCAATTATGGACCTAAACCCTCTATCTTGGCCTACAAATTTTGGTTCACCAAGTCACGAATACGAGTGACCTTTGAGAGAAAGAGACAGTGAAGTGTACAACCAAAAGATACATACCGATGGGTCTTTGCGTGTCAAGTTCATAGTGACAAATTCATAGTCACAGAACCAGAGAGAGTATCCCTTAATCAAAACCTTCAAAGGATAAAACAAATCTTCCATAAAAGAAAAAAAAAATAAAAAATGAGAACAAACCTTCAATGTCAAGTGGAAAATCCCCAAACCAACCAAACAATCAAGATCTCAGCACTTGACCTAAAAAGTAAACAAAAACATAGAAATCTGAATGTTAGACAATTAAAGAAAAGTTGAAATGGTAGACCGAAATCTAAATGGTAGACAGAAACATACCGATGGTTGAGGTTCACTTGTTAGACAAAAACATTCAAAAATATAAATCTGAATGTTGGGTTCACTTGTTAGACAGAAAAATTGAGGTTCGGAATAGTTGATTTACGGAAGAGGAAGGAGAAACGCGCGATGGATGAGGAAGAAAATAAAGGAAGAGGGGTTTTAGATTAGGTTAGAAATTAAAAAAATGAAAGAAAAAGAGAAGAATCCAAACCTCAATATAAGTTATATAACCTATATCTATACCGACGGTCAAAAATTACAACACCCGTTGCTATAAAATTTATTTAATTAAAAAAATAAACAAAAATGTAAAATTTCACCGCCATTTTAAAAAAGAAGCGGGTTTTTTTTCCAGCAAATATACTGACGGAAGGAGAAGGAACCGTCAGTAAAAATCATACCTATACCGACGGTTAACGAAAAACCGTCAGTATACGGGATATCTATAGCAACGGAATATAAAGTGTCGGTATAGGTAAACATATTTTGACGGTAACAAAATTCCGTCGGAATAGATACTTTATACCGACGGATTATGATCGTCGGTATAGATAAGCGTCAGTATATTGCAAATTGTTTGTAGTGACCGTTGGTAAAAATTACACCTATACCAACGGTTTTTCATTGACCGTCGGTATAGGTATACCTATTGCAACGGATAATTTGGGCGTCGGTATATGTTATGTATATTCTGACGGTTAAAAGAATCCGTCGGAATAGAAACTTTTTACCTACGGAATGCGACCGTCGGTATAGATGAGTGTCAGTATTTTACCATTTGTTTGTAGTATATACCAACGGTTTTTCATTGACCGTCGGTATAGGTATACCTATAGCAACGGATTATTGGGGCGTCGGTATATGTTATGTATATTCCGACGATTAAAAAAATCCGTCGGAATAGATACTTTTTACCTACGGATTTCGACCGTCGGTATAGGTAAGCGTCAGTATATGGTAATTTGTTTGTAGTGAAAGCAACTGTTGTTTGGATCTGCAACTTAAGATTACGAGATCTTAAGTAGGTTACTTCTCAATCATATAGGTGATTTAATTGTTTTAATTGCTATAAACCTATGTAAAACGCAAACCATAGATCCTGTGGTACTTCGGGTGCTTCTTTGTTTACTTTCGCTGTACTATTTTGATGTTTTATGTTTAAAGCATAAGCCCGAAGTAACCCAACAGGATCTACTTTTCAAAGAAGGCTTTGGTAGTAACTAAATGCCTCATTTGCAATTTGATAAAAAGAATCCATACTTTTACAAGTTTTTAAGTTTTGACCAAATCAGTTGAAAGCACTTTAAGAGATTTAAAGAGAGAGTGAGTGAGAAAACAGGAACTTAAACCTATCAACCCCATCCATCTGAACTTCAGATTTAGACGTCCAGTCACCGTTGGCCATCGCTCGTCAGTGATAGATTGATAACTCGTATAATTATATAGTTTTTAGTTATGTTTTATTATTGTTTTGTGTCAAATACGAGTTATTATTGTTTAGTCTAATTGTGTTTATGATCTTTTATATTTTTATGTAATTTGGTGTTTTTCACAAGTTTCTTTGAGTGATTTTGAGATTACTAGAATTAAGGGCAAATCCAGTTCAGTTCCAGTTCCGACACCGTTTGCCATATCAGCTATATCTCGAGTTTCACTAAAGCAATAAGGCTGAAATTTGTAGCCGTGCAAAGCTAAGAGGCATATCTATCTTTTTCATGTTTTACACTTCTTGAAACAGAGTCGTTTTCCCTAGAGAAATCGACCATCAAGTTGGCTGATGTGCAATGACGTCTGTGCTGACCTGTTTTCGTATTTTGCCCATATCTTCTTATCCACATCAGCAAATGAGATGATTCCAACAGCTATGGATCCGTAACTGATAGGGGTATAGTTTTCTAGAAGACAATTTTATCAGATCGAGCCTCCAACATTGACAAAATCGACCATCAAGCTGGCTGATCAGAATTGTCATACAATATGACGAAAATTGTTAGAAAAATGCACCCACCTATTATACCTACCTTTGAAATTTGTAAAGCTTGTCTCTTGTCATTTAGCCCTCCAAAATGTGTATAAATAGAGGGCCTTGGATGAGTATTGGGAAACATTATACATTGGTAGGATATTAGCCATTGTAATAAAATTCTCTAAGTTTTCTTTTTCTTTCCTTTCTCTAGTTTTCTTTTTCTATATTTACTTATGCTTCTTACATTTCTTTTCATTTTATTCATATCTAGTATGTGTTGCTAATCATATTGTTGAGGTGATGAGGTGAAGCTCTTGGTAAATGCTAAGGTTAGTCTCTTAAACATGAGCTAAAATGAATCATCATTTATAAACACTAGTATAGATAATATTTTCTTTTGGTTTAAAATCATACTTGCAAAGTAGGGATCTTGATTCATTATTGACAATGAAAATGGCACAGTAAATGCTTGGTTTCATAACCTTGATTTGTTGTAGACATATACCTTGGCATAAGGAATGCTTGGACTCTTTTTATGAGTTTTGAGGACACCAAATGAACATAATATCATATGCTATGGACGTTGGACAATTTGGACTGAATTGCTAAACCTTCCGATTGGAACCTCCTTTATGTGTGGATTTCAATTGTGTAATAAAACAAGATTAATCTTAGCATAACACCAAGAGTGGATTCTCTAACCTCAACATCTTTTCTTATTGTTTTGTTTATATCTTGTTTAATTTCTTTTATGTTGTTTTGTTTATTTTGTTCTCTAATATCTTGTTTATCTTGTTTTGTTGTTGATTCCCTAATATCTTGTTTACTTTCTTTTTCTTATATATTTATAAACTTATACTTACTAATACGCTTCCCTGTGGTTCGACCTCGGACACCCGAGAATTTATTACTTGAACATAACCTGCACTTGGGTTTACGACTCTTAATTGAGTCTCCATCAAGTTTTTGGCGCCGTTGCCGGGGAGGCAATACTAAGTATATAAGTTTATAAGTATATTTATTTTTATTTGCTGGTTATACCGCCTATATTTATTTTTATTGGCTGGTTATACCGCCTAATTTTCTATATATTTATATTTATATTGTATATTAACTTTGTTTTATTTTTATTGGCTGGTTATACCGCCTAATCTATTTATTAACTTTGTTTTATGCTTGTTTGGCGACGTGATTTTAGATCTCGTCGTTTAGTTAGATTTTATTGTGAAACTTTTTCAGGTAATCTTTCTAATACAACTCCGACCATGGCTGACAATGAAAGTGTTCATGCTGAAGATGAGAACAGACAAGTACGCACCATGCGTGACTACTTGCAACCAACTCGAAGCTCATCACCCTCTTGTTTTATTTTTCCTCTCAATGCAAACAACTTTCGTTTTAAACCAGGTATGATAGCTTTGCTTCCAAATTTCCATGGGTTAGAATCGGGAAGTGCTTACTCGTTTCTAAAAGACTTCGAAGATGTATGTGTCACCTTTAATGGCCAACAATGTACAAATGAAATTGTCAAGCTAAAATTATTTCCTTTTTCTTTAAAAGATAAAGCAAAAATTTGGCTTCATAATTTAAAACCAAGGTCAATTGGCACATGGCAAGAATTACAAACTGAGTTTCTAAAGAAATTTTTCCCAGCACATAAAACTACTGCTTTGAAAAGACAGATTCAAAATTTCAATCAAAATCAAAATGAAGCATTTTTTCAGTGCTGGAAGCGTTTTAAAGATTTGTTAAGTTCTTGTCCACATCATGGTTTTGAAAAATGGCGTCTTATTAGTTTCTTTTATGAAAGTTTAACTCCCGAAACTAAACAATTTGTTGAAACAATGTGTAACGGTGAGTTTCTAGAAAAAGAACCTGAAGAAGCCTTTGACTACCTAGACCATTTGGCAGATAACTCTCAAGCCTGGCACACAGATAATTCCTCTGAAAGTTTCAATAGATCTAATCTTGTTTCTAACAGAGGTAAATATCATTTTAGTCAAGAAGATGAGATAAAAGCTAAAGTAGCTAATTTGGCTAGAAAGATTGAAGCCATGGAACTTAGAGAAGTAAAAGAAGTCAAAACGGTTAAAAATGAAGAAAGTTGTGGAATTTGTGAAATCATGGGACACTCCACTTCTGAATGTCAAAACATTCCCATTCTTAAAGAAGCGTTGCATGATCAAGTACCACAATCTCAAAAGTCGGGCAACACTTTTTCCTATCAACCTTCACGTGTACAAACCTTGGAAGAGACATTGCAAGCATTCATGCAAACACAAGCAAATGTGAATAACCAAACTTCACAGGACATCAATGAGATCAAAAACACCTTGTCCACATTGACAACTTCATTACGCACTCAAGAAAAAGGTAAGTTTCCTGCTCAACCTCAGCCTAACCCTTCTACTCAATGTCTTGTTTCTTGCTCCAATGAAACTCAACAGGAAAATGCCAGTTCTATCACAACTCTTCGAAGTGGAAAGGCAATTGACAAAAACATTCCATCAAAAGACCAAGATCCTCTTTCCCCTCCGAAAAGTAATGGTAAGGATGATGGTAAGTCTGAACTTCTTGAAAATTTGGACAAAGAAAAAGGTATGCATCCTGCTCCTTTTCCTCAAAGGTTGCAAACAGTAAAGAATTTGAATCAAAATGCAGGAATTTATGAACTTTTCAAACAAGTTAAGATTAACATTCCTTTATTGGATGCAATCAAACAAGTTCCATCTTATGCTAAATTTTTGAAGGACATGTGCACATTTAAAAGGAAACATAATGTACAAAAGAAAGCATTTCTGACGGAAAGTGTGAGCTCAATCATTCAGCACCTTACTCCACCAAAATTCAAAGATCCTGGATGTCCAACAATCTCATGCATCATTGGAAACACTAGAATAGAACGTGCATTGCTTGATCTTGGTGCTAGTGTTAATCTTTTGCCTTTTTCTGTTTATCAACAGTTAGGTTTAGGTGAACTCAAGGAAACACCTGTTACACTTCAACTAGCTGATCGTTCTGTAAAAATTCCTCGAGGGATAGTTGAAGATGTTTTGGTTCAAATTGATAATTTTTACTTCCCTGTTGATTTTATTGTTTTGGACACACATCCTGTTTCAAATCCAAATGTTCAAATTCCTGTTATATTAGGCCGTCCATTTCTTGCAACTTCTAATGCTCTGATAAATTGCAGGAATGGTATTTTGAACATTTCTTTTGGAAATATGACTTTAGAATTAAATGTGTTCAACATTTGCAAGCAACCTGGTGATGATTCAGAAGTACATGAAGTGGATTTCATTGAAGAACTTGTTCATGAACATAACACCACTACCACATTCCATGATCCTTTAGAAGTTTATTTAATTGAATGTGAGTTTGATAATGCTTCAGAAATTTCACACACTGATTCTTTGTTAAATTCTTTTCAGGTTAAACATTGTTGGAAACAAAAACTTGAGGAACTCAGAAATGATGCATATGAGAATCCTAAAATTCATAAAGAAAGAACTAAAGCCTTTCATGACAAGTTAATTTCAAGAAAAACATTTGATGTTGGGCAAAAAGTTCTACTCTATAATTCTAGACTTCACATATTTCCTGGTAAGTTGAGATCAAGATGGACTGACCCATTTGTGGTTAAACATGTGTATCATTATGGAGCAGTTGACATTGAGAATCCTCAAAATGGTAACGTATTCAAGGTAAATGGACAAAGACTCAAACTCTTTTTGGAAAATCATGTTACTCAAGAAGAGGTTGTTTTTCTTTCTGATCCTTGTTTTAAAAATAACTAGATGTAAATATAATTTTTTTCTAATCTTCAAAAAAAAAATAATAATAATACATTTTTTTCCCGGTTAAATGGCGGATAACGGTACTCCGTGATTATTTAAGTCGGTTCCATCAGCTACCCATAAAACTGATATTGTATATAAATTTCTCTTTCAATTTCTTTTTCATTTTTTTTTTCAAGATGGATGATATTCTCACAAGATTGCAGAAACGATTTCCTCCTTTTCCTCGAAATATTTTACTGAAGCTTTACCAAGTTCGATTTGAAAGATTAAGAATGCTTATGCACAAAGGGATTCCTGAAGACATACGTTGGATAATTGAAGCCAAGGTACGTGAAGATGAATATCTTCCTGTTTTGCATTTACCAGGTACAGGTAGAAGCACTTTTGCAAAGAAGCGACGAGCAAAGAGCATGAGTTCAAATTGCCACAAACGTGCACGATGGACGTGTAACGGTAAATGTCGTTCTATTGGGATTCCGTCCTCTAATCGAGATGATAAAATATAATTCATTAAGGATGGACTGAGTAAGGAGAATTTGGGTAATATCCAACTTTCTCTTGAGACGCATCCTAGTGGAGACGTACAGAGAGAAATTCTTGATTTATGGCCGCAATTCCAAAGGGAATGGCAACATCTTGGGAATCTGATGATAAAAGACCCTGTTTGCCAGCTTGTAAGAAAACTGGATGGGAAGCATATCCTCGACTCATAGAAGGCGTTTAAGCCGTTTCTGGACGTAAAACCAGAGGAAGATGTGAGCCACAATCACAACTACAATAAATGACTTCTCAGCTTTTGGTTTGATTTGCAATAACTTTATTTCGGTTTAATTTACGTGTTGTTAGATTTGTCTAATTATTCTCGTTTTTTTTTTTTTTTGCATTGGTCTTTTACGGTTGATTTTTCTTCTCTTTTTGATTTTCTTCCTGAAATCACGCAAAAATCTTTTCTTAGGTTAACATTTTCTTCTGACAGGTCAAATACACTTTCGGCGACATTATTACTCTTGTCTGATTCACTACTCAGTCCTCTATATATTACACCATGTACTCATTCTCTTTCAGGCACTCGAAAAAAAATGGAAAGTACTTCGTCCCAGCGCATTAAAAAAATTTGTGTCTTTGGAGGTGCTTATCCAGGAAAAAATAACATATTCCCTGATGAAGCCATAAGAGTTGGAGTAATACTTGCCCAACAAAAGATCCAATTGATTTATGGAGGCGGTAGTACGGGTTTAATGGGAGCAGTCGCTACAGCAGCACACGCCGGAGGAAGTCCAGTTCTAGGAATCGTGCCAAAACTATTCACAGATTTTTGTGGACCTACCGTGGGTAAGGAAATACAAGTCTGGAGTATCCCTGAACGGATGACAATCATGTACCATTCTGCCGATGCATTCATTGCTTTACCAGGAGGTCTGGGTACATTGGAAGAAATAGCTTGCGTGGCTTCTTGGACATCTTTGGTCACAAATAAGAAACCCATTGGTTTGCTTAATATTAATGGTTATATTAGTAATTTGCTTTCATATTTAGATAATGTTGTGGATAATGGATTCATGTTTTCAGAGGCAAGGAGAACCATAATTTCTGCTACAACCATTGAAGATTTACTCAAAAAGCTCCAAGCTTATGAGTATTTATCTGCTACGGTTGTTTCGCAAACGCTCGGAAAAAGAAAAAGAGATATGGACGAGCAAGGAGTGGATTGCACTTTGTCTTTGTGACATTATCTAACATTTTGTTTGTTGTGTCTCAGTTATAATAAGTGGTTAGCAACATCTGCATGTAATATCTCCTAAATTCTACCTTTAAAATTTGACATTGGGGACAATGTCATATTTTAGTAGGGGGTAAGGGACATATTTTGCTAATTTAAAAAAAAAAAATTGTTGTGTTTTAAGACATTTAGAAGTATTCATTCTGAACAAGGTCTGAGTAAGGGAGACTTGAGACATACCTTGTCAGTTTGATTTAATGTTCTTCTTCTTCTTCAAAAAAAAAAAAAAAAAATTCATGTTTAGACTTAGTGTGTTTTTTAGTTACTTTCAATACTATAATGAGATATGAATTGCATAAGTCTAAAGCAGATTTATTAGTGAGAAGATTTTCATGAGAATTGAGCTTGATATCAACCTTTTTATGAGCCAATGTTAATATGATATGTTGATTGAGAAAGAAGCATGTTTAGACTTAATCTGACTTGTATAATCATCCTTGTGAGTTTTTGAGCCTATAATGATTGATGCATTATACAAATCAATCTAATTTCTTTCTTGAGTGCTCTTATGATTACATGATTCTCTAGAACTTGCTTTAAACCGTTTGAGACTATATTGATACATGTGACAACATGAATATGATAGAGGCATTAGGATTATAACCAGAGCCAAACAGCCATCCATTATTAATGTTCTAAGAGAACATCCCCACTAGTGAGCCAATTTGAGCCTACATTAAATATGCTATTTTATTGGTAACCAGAACTTACACCTAGCCTAAATATACTTATATCCTTACCCTTGTTCTAAAGATGGATTATATATTTTGAGACATATTGCAAAAACAAGGGATACTTTTTGAAAATTTGGGTTAGAACGAAAGATAAGTGTGGGGGAGGAGAGAGGCAAAAGTCAAGAGAAAAAGAAAGGGATCATTGTCAAATACATTCCCATATTAAAAAAAAAAAATCTTCTCTTGAACTTCTAGTTAAAGTAAAGAAAAAGATGTTACAAAGTTGGTTAGAATGATGCAAAGGCTCAACATGAATATTTAGCCTATGTTATTATGTGCTTTATAAGAGTTTTGAGAAGTTTTATTTGTATGATCTTATTATGTCTCTAAAATCTATGAACTCTTTGGAACCTTTGTGATATCTTTATCCTTTTGTTCTTTAACCACATTATAACCCTTTGCCCCCATTACAACCTTGAATAAAGACCTCTTGATTTATGAAGTTGTATGATCTAAATAGTGGAGAATAGGTGGACAAGCAAGCATATGGTAGAAGTGTTTTCATGAGATTGATTGAGTGTAAACACTTTACCACTACTTTAAAGAGTGAAAATCAAGAGAGTATCCCATGTGAGAAGTTGAGATTAAGTTTGAATATGCACTATTTTGATTGAAATATGTTATGTTAATATTGGCTTAACTCATTTATTTACATTCAAGCAAGATTTTTTGTGAATTTCTTTAAGCTATTGATTAGTTTTTAAGACTTGTCCAATGATTATCTCTAATTTATATTGGAAGGATTAGTTATAATTATTATTTTTAGTTTTTCTTATGTCTTCAATGTTTGTGGGTATCGTCCTAGTAAACCCTCACGAGACTAAACTCGTCCACTAGGGACACCTAGGGGTTTAAAGGCTTGTGTCACATGCTAAGTGCCACCGTGATTTCCTACGAAAATGGATTAGATTAGATTTTCTTATTTTATTTTTATTGAGTCGTTGCTAGGGACTAGCAACAATCTAAGTGTGGGGGTGTGATAACTCGTATAATTATATAGTTTTTAGTTATGTTTTATTATTGTTTTGTGTCAAATACGAGTTATTATTGTTTAGTCTAATTGTGTTTATGATCTTTTATATTTTTATGTAATTTGGTGTTTTTCACAAGTTTCTTTGAGTGATTTCAGATTACTAGAATTAAGGGCAAATCCAGTTCAGTTCCAGTTCCGACACCGTTTGCCATATCAGCTATATCTCGAGTTTCACTGAAGAAATAAGGCTGAAATTTGTAGCCGTGCAAAGCTAAGAGGCATATCTATCTTTTTCATGTTTTACACTTCTTGAAACGGAGTCGTTTTCCCTAGCGAAATCGACCATCAAGTTGGTTGATGTGCAATGACGTCTGTGCTGACCTGTTTTCGTATTTTGCCCATATCTTCTTATCCACATCAGCAAATGAGATGATTCCAACGGCTATGGATCCGTAACTGATAGGGTTATAGTTTTCTAGAAGACAATTTTATCAGATCGAGCCTCCAACATTGACAAAATCGACCATCAAGCTGGCTGATCAGAATTGTCATACAATATGACGAAAATTGTTAGAAAAATGCACCCACCTATTATACCTACCTTTGAAATTTGTAAAGCTTGTCTCTTGTCATTTAGCCCTCCAAAATGTGTATAAATAGAGGGCCTTGGATGAGTATTGGGAAACATTATACATTGGTAGGATATTAGCCATTGTAATAAAATTCTCTAAGTTTTCTTTTTCTTTCCTTTCTCTAGTTTTCTTTTTCTATATTTACTTATGCTTCTTACATTTCTTTTCATTTTATTCATATCTAGTATGTGTTGCTAATCATATTGTTGAGGTGATGAGGTGAAGCTCTTGGTAAATGCTAAGGTTAGTCTCTTAAACATGAGCTAAAATGAATCATCATTTATAAACACTAGTATAGATAATATTTTCTTTTGGTTTAAAATCATACTTGCAAAGTAGGGATCTTGATTTATTATTGACAATGAAAATGGCACAGTAAATGCTTGGTTTCATAACCTTGATTTGTTGTAGACATATACCTTGGCATAAGGAATGCTTGGACTCTTTTTATGAGTTTTGAGGACACCAAATGAACATAATATCATATGCTATGGACGTTGGACAATTTGGACTGAATTGCTAAACCTTCCGATTGGAACCTCCTTTATGTGTGGATTTCAATTGTGTAATAAAACAAGATTAATCTTAGCATAACACCAAGAGTGGATTCTCTAACCTCAACATCTTTTCTTATTGTTTTGTTTATATCTTGTTTAATTTCTTTTATGTTGTTTTGTTTATTTTGTTCTCTAATATCTTGTTTATCTTGTTTTGTTGTTGATTCCCTAATAGCTTGTTTACTTTCTTTTTCTTATATATTTATAAACTTATACTTACTAATACGCTTCCCTGTGGTTCGACCTCGGACACCCGAGAATTTATTACTTGAACATAACCTGCACTTGGGTTTACGACTCTTAATTGAGTCTCCATCATAGATTCACATCAAATTTCTCTTTTTTCTTCCTCTCCTTACCCTATTTTCTTCTAACGACAAGGATTATCCTAAAACCCCCTTGTTTCTCCTAGTTATAAGCCTCAAACCGATGGCCTCCACCTCTTATTCCATCGTTTTTCACCGTCAGATCGACTCAAAATTAAACCCCAAACCACACTTGTTCTTCTCTATATATTCATCGGTTATGATCTTCTAGTTTTTTCTGATCGCTGTTGGTCTTCACTATTGTTGCCTCTTGCTCCTCCTTTTGCCATCGCTAAAAACTCCAATCTTTCCTTCCCTTTGAACTTCTCAAAAATGCCCTTTTTTACCCTAGCCTATAACCTTTTTCTACCTAATTTTTTGTTGGCTTGTAGGAACTATTGGCTACTTATTTTTTGCATTCTCTACTTAGAGATTGGTTTAGATGAACAGTTGGTAATTTGGAATCAATGACTCGGGGGGAAGCAAGGAATTTTCCTTGGTCTTGGTATTCACGACAGTATCTTGGTAATCAGAGGTTTTATCATTTTCCTCCCATGTAGGTCGGTTCCTAGGGTGAATGTACTAAAGCTATTTTCATTTTACTATTTTCCCGATTTTATGGGAAGCTTAACATTTTTGCAAATCTTTCAAATGCTATGGTGATATTGTTAATGTTTTTATTCCTATTAAAAGAAATGTTTGGGGTTAAAGATATGGTTTCATCAATTTTGTGAACATTGATGATGTTGAAAGTCTGTTAGCTTCTTTGAATCACATTTGGATTGGTAGTTTTAAACTTAGGTTTCTCAAAGTGAAGGGCTCATCCAGAGGATTTGATCAAGTTCAGCATGTCAGGCCTTCCAAATGTAGGCAATCTAGTATTAGGTCTGAGGCCCCTCAAAATAGTTTTAAGTCTTATGCTGATGTGGTGAATGGTGTACAGGAAAAAGAAAAGAAAATACCCCTATCACTCATAAAATCTATTTGTCTAAGCTTATGGTTACGAAAGATGATGTTTCCTTTTCGAGTAGTGTGGATAGGATTCCTGAGAGATCGACTTGTTTTACCTATGGTAATTCATTTCACCATATCCAGGTCTCTTTGGATAATGGATCTTTATTTAGTAGAATTAATTTAAAGGAGATTTTAAAAGCTTATGTTTCAGAGGGTTCAAAAAATAATATGCAAATAGTGAGAAAAAACCATTTATTAAGAGTCCAAGAGTTGAAGTGTCTATAGTAGATCAATCCAAAGAGATGTGTGATGTACCCGTGCAAGTCTCTCTTTCTCCCTTGAAGGATGGTAAGCTTTCCTTTGGTAGTGATGAGTTTTCAAATTCTCTTATTTCTCCTCTTGATCAAGATAGTGGTGTAGTTTCTAATTCTTATGGGGTGTCATGCGAGTTTTGCAGTAATGGTGGTAATTGTTTACTATTAGTTGAAAAGGGGAATGTTGTTGGGGTTAATAGGGATAAAGTGATATTGGAGGATTGTTTGACTTCAAATCCTTTGAGTTTATGTGCGGAAGTCGAGGAAGAGAAAGATGATGAATGTTTTCAGGACAATGACTGTGATCTGGATAAGGAATCGGAGGAGTGCGATTATGAAGTTGTTTAAGATGGTTTTGAATATGCTTATAGTAGAAAACTAAAACTTCCTAGAAAAAAGAAGAAACACAAGAACTTTAATTGGAGCAGGAAAAAGACTCATCCAAAGACTTCAGTGTCTATTCCTACTCCCTCTAAGATTTTTGAGAATGATATTTGTATTTCTAATAATTATATTCATCGCATCAACTCTTCGCATAGAGACGAGGCTATCAAAGCATGGGATCTTGGAAAACGACTTGGGTTTCTTTTGAAGGTAATGAAGAGATCATTATTAATAGATCGGTGGAAATGGTTCAAAAAAAGCAAGATGAGAATGGCAATAGTTAGTAGCTTTATGTTTGGTTCTTGGATATTCCTTTGACTACTCTGGTGTGGTGGGGTGTGTTACGTGTGTATGACATTGCTAATTTAAGATAATCAATTTTATCAAAGCCACGTGTCAAGATCTTGAAATAGACTAAACTCAACAATTCATTATACTAGAATTTTTTCCTCGCTTTGCTAGTTTTTGTTTTTTTTTTTAATATTTACAAAAATTTTAATTAAATTAACAATCACAAATAAATTTAAATTGAATCAAATCAAATTAAATAATTATTATTTATTTAAATAAATTTTTATGTTTTAATATTTAAGTAAATGAATTTAGAATTAAAATTGAACCACTATAATAAATTATGTAAAATATGAAATGAATTGGGACACGACACAAGCACAACATGAAAAAATAATTAAAACATGACATGACACAAAAAATAACATGAACACTGTAGACACATAATTTTGTCTGGGCCCCTAAACAAGGTATGTTCTTCCTTCAAATCCGTATTCCTAACCTTACCCTGATTTCAGGGACCATATTGAAAAAAGTCAAAAGTAGAAATTAAAGGTGGAAAAGCAAATTGAGATGCCGAAGAGGATAATTAGGGAAGACAATGGAAGAGGAAATTGAAAGAAATGAAATAAGAAATGTGAGATTTTAGGATTGAAATGATAGAATGACTAAACTGAATAAATTGAAAGTTCAATTTCAAAGAGGATTATGGAAATTATTAAATTTAAAGGAATTGAAAGTTATAATTTGAGAAAGGATCAATAAAAGAATGGGTTTTAAAAGCTCAATTTGAAGGAGAGTTAGGAAAGGAATCTATCTGAAGAGGAATTGAAAATTGAGGGACAAAATTGAACAAATTGAAAGTTCAATTTTAAGGAGAATTATGGAAAAATTTAAATGGGAAGAAATTGAAGGTTTAATTTAAAGGAGAATTAATAAAGAAATAGGATTGAAAAGCTCAATTGCATGGAGAATAAGAGAAGAACTAATTAATTTGGAGAAGAAATTGAAAATAGAGGGACTAAATTACACAAATTAGAAGTTTAGATTTGTAGAGAATATTGTAAGAAATGATGGAGGGATGAATAAGAGATAATTGTAAAGTTTGAAGAAAAATATGGAAATATCCCAAGGTAGAAGTGTAGTAAAGTGGAAGGATGAAGGCCATTTTTGGAAGAGTGCTAAATGGCATTTTGGTGAATAAGTGGATGAGCAGGAGAGAGAGAGAGAGAGCAAGAAGTACATGAGTTGGCAAAGCTTGGCCAATGGGGAGATTGCTTAATGAGGAAGGAGCCAATAGGATTGCTAGTTGGTGACCAAAAATATGAAGGGCGACCACTTGGACATGAAAAAAGATAAGACCTTTGGCACTTCAAGGGGGCATTCGGCCAAGGGAGTTAAAAAAGCTAAAGGAGCCATTTTTTTCACTCATTCACTCATTCATTCACTCTTGAAAAAAATACTAAGAAAGAGAAAAAAAAAGAAAAAAAAAGAGGAGAAAGGTTGAGAGTTTTTCTTGAAAAGTTTAGTCAAGGTAGCCTACATTTTCTTCTCGTGCAATAGTTTTTCATTTTTCAAGCTTACTTTCTTCTTCTCCTTTTTCATGTTATTTATTTATTCTCTTTTTTAAAAAATGATGAAGTTATGAGCTTGATGATCTTAGAGTTTTTTAAGTGATGGTTAGGTCGGATTAACAATCAATGTGGCCAACCTTGAGCCAACTTCTTATTTTGTTAAAAATGACCATCTATGATATTGTTATTCTTGTTATTTTGATATTGCTATTCTTGTTATTTCTATACTTGTTATTTTGATATTACTATTCTTGTTATTTCTATTCTTATTATTTTGATATTGCTATTCTTGTTATTTTGATATTTGTTATATATTTCTTGCCATGGTCCATTATGGTTGATGATGATCTTTTCTTATGGTTTTCTTATTTTTTTAAAAATAATGAAGTAATGAGCTTGATGATTTTAGATTTTTCTAAGTGATGGTTGAGCCGGATTAACAATTCATGTGGCAACTTTGAGCCAACTTCTCATTTTGTTAAAAAATGCTATATATCACCTTTTGCTTATAATTTTGCGTCCTTATTTGTCATTTATTATTTCTATGGTTTATTGTGGAGCATTCTTGATTATTGCATATTTTTCTTTCTTTAAAAAAGAGTGGTTATGAGCTTGATGACCTTGGATTATTCCAAGTGATGATTAGGTCGGATTAACATCCAAGAGGCTAGCCTTGAGCCAATCACTTTATGTGCATTAAAACATCTTTTTAAAATGATTTCCAACATGATTTTGGTTAGGATTAATCAATGATCCATAACCAAATCATTTTTTTCAAAGTGTTGGAAAAAGCAATGTTTTAAAGGTTGGATATGGTGATTTCGGGCAACATGAATTCAATGCATTTTTTGTCCAAATAAAAAACTGTTTTAACCCCATATAATAAACCCTTGGATGAACCTATGGTTAAAATGTCATATTTATTTTTTGAGTTTTTCTTAAGGGTTAAAAAAATAGTTTTGATAAAATCAGCTTTTTGGTGGGTAAAACGAGTTTAAAACTAGCAAAAGTCTGAATTTTTTTCCTACATTTTGAGGGGTTGGTCGAGACCTCTGGGGCTGTTTAGAGGTTGCTTTCTTGGTCATTTAAGGTTAAAAATTATGGTTTTGGTAAACTGGATCATCGGTAGTTAAAACGAGCTTCAAAATCGAGTCAAATTTTGGGTATTTTGCCCTAGGGAGTTTCGGCCAAATAATATTCTTTTTAAATTTTTTTTGCATATTTTGTTTTCTTTGGTTTTAAAATATTGCATTAAGGCTCACTTAGAGGTATTCGGATGCCAATCAAGGGCATTCGAATACCCTCTCTAATCCGAGCAAAATTCGTGCCCAAAAATCCTTTTTTTTCTTCTGTAAGTCTAATTTAAGTTTCTTTCAAAGGTATTAGGATACCTCCTTAGGTATTCGGATGCCCTCTCTTCAAAGGAGAAACACATTTTGATAAAAGTCCCGTTTTCATGCATTTCATACTTAAAAAATATGTTTTTCAAAATTCTTCATTAAAACGTGCTTTCTCGGATTTCCTAAACATTTGGCGAGAAATATTTCTTAATCTTTGCCGGGTTTGCCGAGGAGGTTGAGAAATCCTTCAACGCACGTGTTTATGAAATTTGTAAAGTATGATTTTTGTTTTACCCGAAATTATGTACGTGTTAGACGAAAGAGTATTTTTCCAAGCTTTGTCGGGTCCGTCGGAGAGTTCGGTTAAATCTTCCAATGTTTGTCATTTATGTTATTTCAAATAAATAAATATATGAAAAAAAAATTTAAAATATGGTTGCATGCATATTTTTGTTTATGACTCATTAATAATTGTTGCTTATACCATGATCTTGATTATATTGTTTGGTGATTAATATTTTTTTTCATGTCATTTAATAATTGATGTTCATGTTAATTCTATGTTCATGACATTTGTTAATTAATGTTCACATAATTCTTGTTTATAACATGATCTTGATTATCCCAGTGACAATTATTGCTTAAGTTAATATCTTGATTATGCCATGAGATAATAGTTGCTTAAGTTAATTTATTGTTTATCCCATGTGATAAGTATTACTTAGATTAATTTCTTATCTATGCCATGTGATAAATTAGTGATCATATTACTTTGATTATATTGCATGTTAATATTTGTTTTGCATATTCATATTTAACCGAATTTTAATGCATACAAAAATCACGCTTTAATAATAAACGAGGCAATATCTTCAAGTTAAAATAATTCATGAGTTTTTTTCTGGGTCTGCCAGGAAAGATATCATCAATTATATTAATGACAGAATACCTTTTTCTAAAAAAGAAAATGATCCGGAGGCTTTCAAAATTAAGAAAACTTCTATGTTTTGCCAGGTATGCCGGGGAATATAGAAAATTTTGTATTAATAAATTCAGGATCATTATAAAATAATATGATTGCTTTTAAAGGGAATAATCTTTAAATACCGAATTCAAAACTAACTTTTATCGAGACTAATAATAACACACAATTAATAAGGTACCGTTTTATACGGACGTTGTGGGGGTGCTATAACCTTCCCCGCACGTAACCGATTTCCGAATCCATTTTTTTTCTCTGGTTTAAAGCGCAGACTTCGAAATTGATTTTTTTAAAGGTTTTAATTAATTTTAAAATATTTTCAAAAATCAATTTTAATGGGTGACCGATCACACCTAGCCAAAAAAGATCGGTGCACTGCCGACTCTATTCTTTTTGAGGTTTTATTTTTTAAATCTTTATTTATTTACGAGGAAACCAATTATTCTTTTCTTTCCCCCAACGTCATCTTGCGGTCACGAGACCGTTATGACAAACACGACACGAATACTCAAACGTGTCAAAATCTATATAAAACGAATTATTAAAGCATAAAAATTTCTATAAATTTATAATAATTTGAACACACAAAAAATAACACGAACACATCACAAACATATAAAATTTTCTTTAAATTGAACCATTTTGAAAAATTATGTAAAATATGTTACGAATTGAGACACGAACACACAAATTTTTCTCTAAATAGAATTTCAATGACATACTATGCAAAATATTAAATGAATTGAGACACAACACGAACACAACATAGAAAAAATAATTAAAACACAACACGAAAAATAACATGAACATGACATGAATATACGAACGTGTCAAAATATAAATAAAACAAATTATTAACGTGTAAAAATTTATATAAATTTATAATACTTTAAACACATGAAAAAATAACACTAACAAAAAATGGGATGAACTAAGACACGACACAAATACAACATGAAAAAATAATTAAAACACGACATGACATGAAAAATAACATAAGCACGACACGAATACACGAACGTGTCAAAATCTAAACAAAAACGAATTATTAACGTGTAAACATTTATATAAATTTATAATACTTTGAACACACACAAAAATAACACGAACACGTCACGGGCACTCAAAATTTTCTCTAAATTGAATCACTATGGTAAATTATGCAAAATATGTCATGAACTGAGATACGACACGAATACACAAAATTTTCTCTAAATTGAATCACATTGACAAACTATGCAAAATATGAAATGAATTAAGATATGACACGAACACAGTATAGAAAAATAATTAAACACAACATAAAAAATAACATGAACAGTACACAAATATATGAACGTGCCAAAATATACATAAAATGAATTATTAACGTGTAAAAATTTATATAAATTTATAATATTTTAAACACACGAAAAAATAACATGAATACGAACACATAAATTTTTCTCATCTTTTTTCTCTTTCCTTTCTTTCCTCTTTCTTTCTTTTTTTTTTTCTCGTTAAAAAAATGAGACGTATTGCAACTACACTAATTTATGTAGTTCATTTTATATTTATGTTAGATGTTAGACAACAAATACAAGCAATGTAACATCAACTAGAATTTATTGCATTTACTTTACGGTAAAAAATTTGTATTTCAAAAGAAAATTATTATATATTAAAAAATAGGTGAAATAATTTTTAATGAGAATTTTTTTTTATTTTAAAGTAAAAGATATTTAAAAAAAATGAGTACTTTTTTTTAATGGATAGTTATTTTTTAAAAATTAATAGACCTTAATACCCTTAATTTTTTTTATTATAATTATAATTTAATTTTTATGTAATTTTCTTAACCGAAGTGGTGTCACTTTACTAGTGACACCAATTTAGTTAAGGACTTTATAATCAGCTAGATTATGACACACCCAATTTGTGATTGAAAAAATAAAAAAGTGAAAAAAAAATGTGAGAAAAAATAAGTAAAAGAAAGAAGTAGTTAAAAAACTATACGTATTGATTTTTTAAATGTAAAAAAATTAAGAAAATTTGGTTTTTTTTTCAAAGAAATTAAATTACTAATAAAACTTATTAATATATACTATTTTTATTTTATAATTTCGTTTTTAGTAAATTCTCAAACTATGTTGGTGTCATTTACAGCTCGGTTAAAATTTTTATATCTAATTAGGTTTGTTTAAGAGATCAAGATTAGTGTTTGGATTTGGGAGTTTTATATTATTTGTAATTTCTATATTTATAGTGAATTTTTTTCTCTTGTTTATGGATGTAAACAATTGGAGTCGAACATGTGTGTGAGTTATTTGATGTTGATCTCGTTCTAGAATATGTTTCGGCTTGAAAATCCAAAAAAAAAAAATCAATATACAACTTAATGGGCAAATAAACAAACTCAACATATTTAATACTCTATGGATCCGAAATCAAAAAGTCTTGAGGTCTGTTTAGATAACAAAACTAAACATACCACATTTTATGTTGATTATCGTTTCATGGTTTTCAACCTCAGATTTGGGGCATATGCTTATGTCACGGTGGCATACTAAGGCGACAGGTCCGAGTCTAAGACCGCACGTTTGGTCGGCTTAAGTCTTAGCACGTGACACTTACGCATGGCAGCTGATTTGTGGTGCTTGAAAGTTGAAAGCACATGTCCCCATTTGATCAGAGAAATGGGATCACTACAAAGACTCTAACCCAGCCCTGATCAGCTTGAGCTGCTGCATGTGGCATCGTGTGGAATGAAATATATATATATATATATATATATATATATATGGATAGGAAACTGAATTTGATGACCAATTTAAATGTTCAAAACATGCTCAAATTCATATCTATCTATGACTGCTGACTACACACCCTTAGGCAAACTGTCAAAAGCCGCAGACAAATCTCTACATATTTTTCTTGCGAGTTTCCCGAACTTGATAATTTTAGACACAACATCAATATAATATGAAAAAAATAATTGAAACACGACACGACATAAAAAAAATAATACGAATACGACACGAATATACAAACATATCAAAATCTATATAATATGAATTAAGGTTTGTATTTGATGCATTGTCAGTGTGTAAATCTATACACTGACAGTAAATCCTACAATGACACTCATTAAAAAACTAACCCTTAACCCTAACCCCTAACCCTAACCCCTAACCCTAATCCTAACCTTACAATTTAACTTTTAACAGGTGGCATCGTAGGATGCACTGTCAGTGTATAGACTTATACACTGACAGTGCTTCTATACACTAACAGTGCATCAAATATAAATCCTAACGTGTCAAAATTTATATAAATATATATATTTTTCTCAGTCAATAATATATATCATTGATAGAAGATTTATCAATACACGGAGTTCATTTATGATACAACAAAGTCCAAATAACATAAATAAGATGAATCAAAAACAGAGTGAAAACAACCAAAAAAACGAAAGACAGAACTGAAAAAAAATAAAAAGTCAAGCATAAATCATATCAAATCGGTCCACTTTAAAAGTTATAACATTTTAAACACGATTATAACACAAAAATAATACGAACACTACGAATGCACAAATGTTAGATCTAGAGTTTCCTTCTTATACTTGTCATCTCATCTCTTGGCTTGTTGATATATATTTGTAGTGTAAAATAGATAGTTTGTTGTTCCTTTCTGCTAATTGACCCAGGGTGGCATAGTAAAATACAAAGAAACTTTGGGCTCAATCATTTAAATCTACACTCTCCAAGATATATCACAACATTTGCTCTCATCGTTGAATGAATTGCTTATCAATGAGCCACTTAGATATCAAATGCATGTCCATTTTGACAAGAAATGAAGACGATATGGTGGTTTCATTTACTCGAAGCTTACATTAATTTAAGCATTTGGTTCAGGTCCTACACAAAATTAAACATTTTAAAGTAGTGCAATAGTAAATCATATTGTTAATGCCAAAAAAGAGAAGTACCAAGATACACTTCTACAACATAATTAGCTGCTTTAATTTAAAGCAAGTAGCTACGTAAATAACCAAATTAACTGAGTGTGGTGTATCAGCGTTACAATTGTTGCCATAAGTAAGCAAATATTCATCAGACTATATGAGAGTAAGTCACTGATATCAAACACGAAAGAGCTCACCCAAATATTTATCATCCCATGGTATCTCCCATAAATCTCCATATCCTTGTTGTACAGTTGTCGTCGAAGTATTAGATCCTGATGTCTTCAAAGTTGGAACTTCTTCAACACTTGAATATTTGCATGGACTTCCACTACATCCACCCGATTCACCTATATTCGTCTGCCCATCAGCTACTTGTCCCATTGTAAGTTCAGACATTTCAATGGATTCAATTTGAAATTCTTCATCTAACCTCAAATTGTCCGATACATGACTTTCATGAACTTCATCTCCTTGTTGTAGTTCATCACTTCTTGCCATGATAAGTTCAAACATTGATAACACTTCTTCAGACCTCATATCCTTGGACAAACTTCCATTATTATCACTCAACTCACCTATTTCCAAGCCATCAATATTATCTCTTTGTGATACAGTGGTTACCATGGTATGTTTAGACACTCCAACTCCAACTGGTTCAATTGGCAACACGTCTGGGTTGGATAAGTTTCCACTATGATCGCCTAATTCACGAATCCCCAGGCCATATTCTGCCACTTGCTCAAGAACAGTTGTTCCTTTGTTAAGTTCTTCAACCCTTACTGGTGCTTCTTCAACCTTAAAACGTTTGGAATAGGCATCCCTTTTCAATGCTCCTTCTGCACATCTCTTTCTTTCTGTACTGTTGTTTCGCATCCGACAAAGAACATATTCATCTGCCTGCATTGAGTAAGTTACTTGTTTTTGTTGCAACACCCAACTATCAAGACTATATTCATGGAGGATCCAACCACCATTTTGCTGACTTCCACTCTCGTATCTGAATAGTTTCTTGAAACCCATCGGTTTTTCGAACCCGCAGACAAAGATTGGCTTACCCGAATCCTCTCCTTTCCATGTACCTGACCCGATTGTTCGGTTGATTCTTTTACCATTTAGGGTTTTCTTCTTCAATCGAGTGAAGAAATAAAGGTCTTCTTTCGGTTTCAATCCATTACCCCCATACGTCTCCCATATCTCCCAAGGTTCCTTCTCACCATACAAATCACATTCTTGGATTATTGTTTCCAAATCCAATGGTTCCTTATTCGTGACTTTTTTGTATAGGTGGTAGCCAACTAGTAGCTGGTCACTAGGGTTGAACTTCATGCCGACGAGGCTATCTCCTTCATTGATTTGCATGGTTTCTTGATAAAACGAAAGGGCAAGCTTTCTTGGCGGGGATTTTTTTTTTTTTTTTTGGAAAGAAAGAAGAAAGATTAATTAGATTTCGGTTCGACTTGCTGCATAAGTAATCTTCCAATCAGCCTCAGGGTGGTCTTTATATAGACTAGACAAAGCTTGATTGTACGGGCTGGATTTACCCTAAATTGGATGGAGGGTGTGGATTGAAAGTCAGGGATTAATTTTCCTTATTCTTTTATTTTTCTTCCAACGGCTACGGCGAATCCACTTTATAATATATTAAGTAATTTTTTTTTCTTTTTCGTTTTTACACAAAATACTAAAAAAAAAATATTGAACTGCCAAAACTTAATTTTAACACAATTATTATTATTCTTTTAAAAGAATATTATTGACCTAATTTATTTTTTAAAACGGTTATACTTCTTTGCGGACATTAATGTATGTCCATTTGAATATTAAATCCTTTAAATAGTGGATTTATTATAATTATACGTATATAGTTAACATGGTGAAGTAATTAAACATAAGAAATAAAAAATTAGAAAGTTATGCCTAAAAGATTTATCTTATATTTTGGATTGAAATTGGTCTTGCATCTCTAAAATAGGTGCAAAATGAATTGGATAGAAGAAAATGTTTTTGATTACGTCTCAGCATTTGTTTGGGCTTCCACTAAAAACCTCAATCTAACCCTAAAAGATAGAAGAAAAGTTATGCCTAAAAGATTTATCTTAATTTTTCTTCGTATTATGATTTTGTATTATTGATTTTGTCTGTGTTGTTGCTGTTGATTGGAAGCGGATTTCTATCTGTTTATTAAGGAAATCGGATTTGTCGTGACTCTTGACAATCTTTTATGAATTTTTAATTTTCTATCATTTTAATTGAATTCGTGGGTTAAAAAAATATGAAAGTTTGAGAAGTTTTTTTATATTTTATTTTATTTTTAAATGTTTCTTTCAAATCATTAATTAATAAATATGATAATTGATATGATAATTTTCATATTATGCTATTTTATTTAAATTAATTTATTAAGAAAATAAAATATTTAATAGGGAATAAGTTTTTTTGTAATATATGAAATCCAATAAAGAATTAATTAAAAACTTAATATTTAATACATAATTAATGAAAATATTTATTGTTTAGCATCTAATTATATATATATATATTTAAAAAAAAAACTTACTAGTGAAAATGAATCCAAACATTCTAACAACATTTTTTTATTAAAAATGAATCTAAAATAAGCACATGTTAACATGAAATAGATAAATAAATAAATGTATCTAACACGATGTTTATAGTAAATTTGTTCACGGACCGAGTTATGTATCCAAATCCTAAATTTCTTTCGATATTTAATAGAATTTATACAAAAATATTAAGCTCGAAATTTAATATCTATGTCAGATATGTATTTCATTACAATTGGTAACAACGGTTGTGGAGATAGAAGCAGTAGCAACATGTTAATAATTTGTATTATATAAATTTTAACATATTCATATATTCGAATCATATCAATATTTCTTTTTTTTTTGGGGGGGGTAGGTATGTTACTATTATGTATGATAAAAAAAAAGTTCAACTCTCAATCTGGACATTTCTTCGGGTAAGTAATTACTATTGAAACAAAGTGGGATGGAAATTATTTTACAACTTTCATAAAATTTGAATTCTTTTAGAAAAAGAAAAGGTTAAATTCGAGATGGAGTTGAATACCGTCGACAAAACCACAATTTAGTTTTCTATCTATTATTCTCAATATAATTTTAATTATCACTAGTATTTGTTATTACATGCATTCGCATGTAGATATTCGTTGGTTTATTTATTTTGAATATATAATTGTATATTTTAAAAATAAATAAAAATAATAAAATGCATATTAACTAAAATTTGCATGTAAAATTTGTTTCATGTACAAATTATTATATTATTTTTAATATTAATGTAAAATTAATTATAAAGATAAAAAATTTAATGTAAATTTTAATTTTTTATTTATATCAAATAAATTAATTCACTTTTTAAGATTATTAAAAATTTTAAGATAAAGCAATTCTACATAAATTTTTAATTTTTTATTTATTATCAAATTAATCCATTTAACGAAAGTATTTTAATGGAATTAAACTTTTTACTTATAAATTAGATAAATTTCATTAATAATAAAAAAAATATTTATAATGGAAATTTAGAAATATAATGAATAACGATGACTATTTTCGTCAGTTCAAAATATTCTCTACATTCGTGCTTTTTTATATAATAGTATTTGTTGTCACATGCGTTTGCACGTGAATGCTCGTTGATTTATTTATTTTTTATTATATAATTGTATATTTTAATAAATAAAATTAATAAAGTGTATATTAACTAAAATTCGCATTAACATGTAAAGTTTGTTTATGTGCAAATTATATCAAATTATTATAAAGTTTATTATTTTAATATTAATATAAATTAATTATATCAAGTAAAAAATTCAATGTAAATTTTAATTCTTTTTCTTTATACCAAATAAATGGACTTACTTTTTAAGATTAGTGAAAAATTAAAAATTTTAAGATAAATTGACTTCATATAAAATTTTAATTATTTTATTTATTATTAAATTAATCCATTTAACAAAAGTGTTTTAATGAAATTAAACTTATTATTCTTAAATTAGATAAATTTTATTAATAATAAAAAATATTTATAATGACAATTTAGAAATATAGTGAACAAGAATGACTACTTTCGTCAGTTCAAAAGATTCTTCACATTCGTATTTTTATATATATTATAGATTAATAAATATGATTTCATAATAATTCATAAATATATAAATGATATGATGAATGTATTGAAAAATTAATAGGTAAAATAAATAAAAGGGAGTCAAACTCTAATAGAATACTATATTTTATTTTATATTAAATATTGATTTGGTTTTTGTACTATACACTTCCTATTAGTTTAATACCTAATGAATTAAAATTCGTAATTAGGTTTTTGAATTTTCATTTCGTCAAGTACTTTTGTTTTTTGGTCTTTGAAATTAATATTGTTAGTTAATTGGTTGACATGACTAAACACTCAATCAAATAATGACATGTAGTAAAAATTTTAGGAATTACCACATTATCTTGTTGGTTCATTGCCACTTTAATAAAAATTAAAAATAAAATTTTGTTTTTTAAACAAAAAATAAAAAATATTGGAAAAAAAATGAAGAGACAGAGGGGAAAGGAAGGAAAGGTGGTGGGAAGGTAGAGGGAAAGCCGATCGACCATCGATTTGGCCGGCCAAAGATAGATCGATGGAGGATTTGCCTCGGATTAGCTAGATCGAAGAGTTTGGCTTAGTTTTTAAAAAATAAAAATAAAAGGAGATCAAAGAGAAAGAGAGGGAAAACAAGAATGAAATAGGGGAAAGGGAAGGGGTGGGTGAGTGGTGTTGGAGTGAGCAATAATTATCTTTGAATATAGTTGATTTTGTAGATATTCACCCTTGATTATAGTTGATTATGTAGATATTCAGTTTCCTTGTATGATTAAGATATTCTTGTAATATGGCAGATAATCTGATAGCCTGATTATCTGCCTTAGATAGCGATTTTATTTCTTTAATTAGTTTATATCTTTATGACTTATTACTGTATATATTGGTGACCTTTTTTGTGAATAATATATCAGAAAATTTACCAATCATTCTTTGCATTTCCTTCTTCACTGTGGTTATCAGTTTTAACATGGTATCAGAGCTAAGATCCTAGAAGACGATATTTGCTAACTCGACAACCCGAAAAGATGGCTACACTAACTGATTTGGTGGAGCTGGAAGCATAAGAAGAAAAGTCTACGACGGCTATTCTTGAGGACTTGACAACCAGCATGGCTCAAGTCCTTACCCAGAACCCAGTCACCAACTACAAAATTGTTGCTGCACTGATTGGTATCAAATTGAAAGATACCAACTACGCTCTATGGTCCCAAGTTGTCGAGATGTATATCTCGGGAAGAGACAAAGTGGGATATATTAATGGAGATCTCCCTCAACCAACATAAACCGATCTAACCTTCAGAAAAATGGAGAACAGAGAATGCAATCGTAAAAAGATGGTGATCAATTCCATGGACCCATCATTAATTGGAAATTTTATCCGATTTCCAACGGCTAAACAGGTATGAGATTCAATTGCCACAACATATTTTGATAGAACTAATACATCTCAAGTGTATGAATTAAAATGGCGTGTGGCCCAAATGAAACAAGTTGGAGGATCCCTAAAATCCTACTATAACAACCTTCAAGGTTTGTGGAGGGAAATTGATTTTCGTCGTCTGAACCTAATGGTATGTGCTCGTGATATACAAGAGTGGAATACCTTGCTTCAAGAAGATCGAGTGTATACTTTCCTGGATGGAATCAATGACAGACTGTACAAGATTCGAAGTGATGTGCTTTGGTTACAACTAGGGGTGAGCAAAATCCGACTCGACTCGAAAAAATTGAAAAAAATTTCAAATTTCGAATTAAATAGTTCGGTTTATTAGAGTTATTCGGATTTTTGGATCAACTCGACTAAGTAATTTGAGTTATATAGTTTAGCTAGGATTTGATTTATACAACTCGAATAACTCGAAAATCCGAATAAGATATTTCTATACGACGTCGTTTTACTCATTTGAGTTTGATACTAAGCTTGGGTTTTGCGTTTTCCTTATTTCGTCTTCCCTTTTTACTCTTTAGCCCATTTTTGTTGGGTCATTTATTTTTGTTGTTTGTCACCATTCAGTAGAAAAATAAATCCACATGAGCTGTTAACTGCATACTTATTGTCTTAATGTTTGATCATTCATTTTTTTCCCTTTGAAATTGACAGGTCTAGATTGAAAGTTTACATTGAATTTTTTGGGTTTCAAAAGGGGAAGGCTATCACTCAATGCTTCATTCAGTTAAAGATTGAAGCTTTTGGTTGATATCATGCACATTACCAAGCTAACCAAACGATAAAATTCAAAAGATAATGAATTCTCTTTTCTTAAAAGTCAATAGTAGGCTATTTATTTAGTATGGCAAGTCTTTGATAGTTATATTTATAAGAAAAGATAGAAAAAAAATGATAGATATACATGCATTTACAAGATAACAGTAACATGATCTAGTCAATCAACATTTACAAGATAACATTTTAACTCGAATAAATTATTCGACTCAACTCGACTCGAATTTGTTTTAACTCGACTCGATTCGCTAAAATTTCAAATTGAGTTTGGTTGACAAAATAGGACTCGTCAACTCGATTAATCCGAATTTTTTTCACTCGACTCGACCGAACGCTCACCCCTAGTTACAACCCTTTCCCATGGTAGAACAAGCCTATTCCTATGTTCGACGGGAGGACACCAGGCAGGTAGTAATGCTTGCAGGCGCATAGGCTACAACAGGTGCTGTGATGGCATCTAAAGGACTACAGATAGTCAAATCTGGATCTCCATCTTCAAATGGTGGAAGAACAAATGGGCCCAGAAAGACTAAGGGGTCAACTGACGGTGGGGGAAGTGGTTGTACTCACTGTGAAAACATGAAACATACCCGTGAAACCTACTTTAAGTTACATGGGTATCAGAATGGTGGAATGAACTTAAGGCACGAAAGTAGAAAGAGGCCCCAGCGGACAAGGACGAGCAGCCTTGGTGAATATAGAACCCCAACTATCTCTCATTCCACAGTTTGATTCAAAGGATGAACCAACAACCACTCTTGGTGATCAAGGTAACTGTAGTTATGCATTCTGTACTTCTACTAGAGGTCAGTATACAGATTGGATAATTGATTCAGGGGCTACAGATCACATGACTTTTTCTTCCAATGACTTGGTCAAGACTACACAACCTAAACGAACAAGTATCGCCAATGCCAATGGAGTGAAATATCTGGTTACAAGGGCTGTAACTGTTACATTATCCCCTTCTCTTTCCTTGTCAAATACTTTACTAGTACTGTCACTTTCAAACAAGTTATTATCTATGAGTCAAGTAACTGAATAATTAAACTGTGTAGTTTTGAGTATCTTATTTTCTGTCTATTTCAGGATATTCTCACGCAGGAGATCATTGGGCGTGGTACTAAGAGAAAAGGGTTATATTACATGGATGACTTCAATTTTTGTCAGGCGAATAATATGCAACATCACTCGATTGGGGCGAAGGAGAAACAGATTTGGTTGTGGCATTATCGTTTGGGACATCCATCTTTTGGATTTTTAAAGCATTTGTTTCCAGACTTATTTTTAGATGTGTATGACTCAGACCTCAAATGTGAGACTTATATCTTAGCCAAAAGTCATTGTGTACCTTTTCCCATAAGTTTTAATAAAAAAGAAAATCCATTTGCTTTTATTCGTTCTGATGTTTGGGGACCTTCCCCTATTACTACTACCTATAGGATCCATTGGTTTGTGGCTTTTGTTGATGATTGTACTCGAATAACGTGGCTGTATTTGCTAAAACAAAAAGATGAGGTGTTTGGTGTGTTTCAAGCATTCCATGCCATGGTTGAAAATTAATTTTCAACTACAGTTTTGATACTCCGCTCAGATAATGAAGGGGAGTATGCTAGTCAAGAGTTTAAGGCATACTTTCAAGAGAAATGACTTCTTCATGAAACCTCTTGTGCTCGAACTCCACAACAAAATGGTGTGGCTGAATGGAAGAACATGCATATTTTGGAAACAGCAAGAGCCTTGCTAATTGGAGCACATGTGCCAAATAGATATTGGGGTAATGTCGTTGTTACAGCGGTACATCTTATGAATTGAATGTCGCCAAAAGTATTGAACTTCAAGACTCCATTGCAGGCTCTATCCAATCATGTCACCTTGCCATCTGTGATCCACCACGAGTATTTGGATGTGTTGTTTTCGTTTATCTTAACAAAGAACAACGGACTAAACTCGAATCGTGTGCAATTCGTTGTATTTTTGTTGGATATGGCACAGGAAAAAAGGGGTATCAGTGCTACAAAATCCATCTACTAAATGGACCTATGTCACAATGGATGTTAATTTTTGGAGTCCGAGAAATTTTTTTCGTCACCAGAATCTACTTATCTTCTTCAGAGGGAGACATGGAATGAAGAACAGAAGTGGTGGGATTGTCCCGACATTGAGCAGGTAATCAGCAATGTAGAAAATCCAGAAAATCCTCTCTCTCATGTACCAATCGACTCTTCTCCTGAGAATATCCTGGTGGATCTCGATCCGAAAAGTCAGATTGCTCGAATGGAAGGATCATAAAAAAAAAGCCGAAACAGCAGACTTGGCACCGCGACGCTCGACCAATTTCATGAGGACCCCGTTTCTGAGTTGTGTTCCAAGACACCGTCTTCCAATACTATTTTGGATACTCCTATTGGTTATCACTTACCTTTCAGGCACAATAGGGGTAAGCCTCCAGCTCAATATTCTCCTAAGATTGAGGGAAAATGATCAAAGTACTCGATCGCTAACCATGTGAACACTCAGAGATTATCTGAACCTCTCAATGCCTTTGCACTTACACTGTCTTCTTGCCATGTTCCTTGCGGGATACATGAAGCTCTGTCAGATCCAATGTGGTCCCAGGCTATCCAAGATGAGATAGAAGCACTTCAGAAGAACAGAACTTGGAGTACTGTTCTGCTGCCTAAAGGAAAGAAAACCGTTGGATGCAAGTGGGTGATTTCTATTAAACATAAAGCAGATGGTTCCATTGAAAGATACAAGGCAAGATTGGTGGCCAAGGGATATACACAGACATATGGCATAGATTATCAGGAGATATTCTCACCGGTAGCAAAATTGAACACTGTAAGAGTCTTGCTGTCACTTGCAGCAAATTTAGATTGGCCTCTACTCCAATTTGATGTGAAGAATGCCTTTTTACATGGAGATCTTGAGAAAGAAGTGTATATGGATATCCCACTAGGTTACACTACACCATCAGAAACAAAAGTTGTTTGTAAGCTGCAATGGGCACTGTATGGATTGGAACAGTCACCTCGTGCATGGTTTGGACGATTTAGCTCGGTAATGAGAAAGTATGGTTTTCAACAAAGTAACTCAGATCATACCTTGTTCTTGAAACATACAAAGGGAAAGGTAACAGTTTTGATTATATATGTGGATGACATGATTATTGCAGGAAATGATGGAGAAGAAATTTCCAAACTTCAAAAGCAATTGAGCGCTGAATTTGAGATGAAGAATCTTGGTGGTCTTAAGTATTTTGTGGGAATTGAGGTGGCCAGATCAAATCAAGGTATATTTTTATCACAAAGAAAACATGTTTTAGATTTATTAACTGAAGTAGGAATGATTGATTGCAAGCCAGCTAAGACACCAATTGTTTAGAATCACAAACTTGGTGAGTACCCTGATCAAGTTCCTACTAACAAGGAAAGATATCAGAAGTTGGTAGGAAAATTGATCTACTTATCTCATACTCATCTAGACATAGCCTATGTTGTTAGTATAGTTAGCCAGTTCATGCACAATCCTAGTGAAGATCATATGTTGGCAGTGATTCGGATACTACGTTACTTAAAGTATGCTCTAGGAAGAGGACTTATGTTCTCTAAAAATAATCATCTGACTATTGATGGGTATACTGATGCTAACTGGCAGTAGTTGTATCTGATAGAAAGTCTACAGCTGGGTACTTTACTTTTGTTTGTGGAAATTTAGTGACATGGAGGAGTAAAAAATAAAATGTTGTGGCATTGTCAACTGCTGAAGCAGAATTCAGAGGAATGACTAAGGGACTCTGTGAACTTCTCTGGCTGAAAAGGTTGTTAACCGAGATTGGTTTTCCACCAAACTCTAAGATGAAGTTGTTCTGTGATAACAAAGCGGCAATAGAGATTTCTCACAATCTAGTTCAACATGACCGTACCAAGCACATTGAAGTTGACAGACATTTCATCAAACAAAATCTTGAAGAAAATATCATTAAATTTTCGTTTGTTAGATCAGAAGATCAACTAGCAGATATGCTTACCAATGCTGTCTCTAGTAGAAGTTTCCAAAGCTCACTGGACAAGTTGGGCATCAAAGACATTTATGCACCAACTTGAGGGGGAGTGTTGGAATGAGCAATAATTACCCTTGACTATAGTTGATTCTACAGATATTCACCCTTGACTATAGTTGATTCTGTAGATATTCAGTTTCCTTGTATGATTAAGATATTTTTGTAATCTGGCAGATAATCTGATAGCCTGATTATCTGCCTTACATAGCGATTTTGTTTCTTTAATTAGTTTATATCTTTATGACTTATTACTGTATATATTGGTGACCTTCTTTGTGAATAATATATCAGAAAATTTACCAATCATTCTTTGCACTTCCTTCTTCACTGGGTTTATCAATTTTAACAGGTGGGTTGGTGGTCGACAGTCGATCTAGTCAACCCGATGTAGATCAACGTTGGATCTGCCTTGGATTGGCCAAACTAGCACCCACCTACCCTTTCCCCTTTTTCTCCTTTCCCCTTTTTTCTCTTTCTCTCCTCGATTCTTTTTTTTTTCAATTTTTTTATTTAAAAAATAAAACTAATAAAATATATTTTTATTGTTACTTTTTTCAAAATAGTAGTTTTTTTTTTGGCTAAAAAAAATTTTTAGTACAATTTTTTTTTAAAAAAAAATAAAAAACAAAATTGTTCCTTAATTATAAATTTTTTGAAAATTTTCAATCAAAAAAGTTGTAAAAAAATAAAAAAGAAAAAAATTATTTTTTATAGTTTTAATAAAAAAAAATATTTTTAATTATTTTTCTATTTTTTGAAATTAAAAAAAAATCCAATTTTTTAATTTTTTCTCTTCATGTTGATATAACGATGAATCCACCAATAATGTGATTTTTTTGTCATACATCATGATTTTATTGGATATTCATACCATGTTAGTAAGTTGACTAACAACTCGAATGATCAAAGTGCATGACCAATACAAATTTGGATACATAATTATGCATTTTTATATTTTAAATATCAATGTGGCAGAAATTATATAATTAAGAGATTAAATTATATATTAAATATTTTATTTTCAGTTAAATTATGGAGTTGATGGATTCTAGTTAAATGGTCACTTTCAAAAAGTTTGGTAAAAAATTTAATGTTAAATTAATCCAATGGGAAAGACAGCGTAAACTCCTTTGTCTTTATAAAAAAGCAAAAACATTTTTTATATCAATTTATTTGCTCGATTCGGTTTGAAAAATAAATTTTTTTAAAATGATCGAATAAACTTATTTAAATCAATTTACTTAATCAAAATTTACCATACCAATTAAACCAAATTAAATAAATTGATTAAAATTGATTTCAATCGATTTAATCGATTCACCCAACTAATACTCCCCTAATCATGTTCAATTACTTTCTCATAGGATGTAATGGCAATTTGCCAACTCATCATCCCTTTATTTATTTATTTTTATTTTGAGAATCAACTCATATCATCCCTCTATATACAAATATCATACTAAACCTCCCCCATAAACCCTAGATTTCTGCCCCTTCCTTTCACCAAAACCCCTAAAATTCCTTCAAATCCAATCCTTTTTTATTACCTCTTGTTGTCGAAAAAAATTCATTCGGATCCAGTTTTTTTTGTTTGGACAGAGTAATCACGGTCGATTAGATTTTTCTTCTGTTTGGATTGGGATAATCTTTTTTTTTTTCTCTTAACAGATTTTGTTTAATCCACCATGTTACTCTGTCCAAACAGATGTATTGGATCATCAATTTTTCCTCAACCTTCGATTTCTTCTTCTTTTTTTGTTCTTTTAAGATCTTGATTCTTGCAAGAGTGGTAAAAGACTTGGGGTTTGGCCCGTTATGTTCGTCTCACGTTTGCTCATTGCTTTCCAGATTTGAGTTACCATTTTTTAACATTCCTATCTGATATACAACATTTTTTTTTCTATTTTTAGTGTCTGGTTTTATTAGCCAACATAAAGAAAGGTTTCGAATGCAATTTTACACAAATCTATATTTTTCAATTTTAATTTTGTGATGAAATTAGTGGCTGAAGCTACTGGCAGGATCAGTGGTGGAGAGCTGGATGATCAAAGGGGAGCTATAGTAACACTTAGATAGCTGAAATTCGAGCACATCAGCCAAAAAGAGAAAATGAAAACAGAATTGGAAAACAAGAAAACAACAAAGAAGCTGGAAGAAGCTGGCATAACCATTAGTGTTGAGATGGAGGGTCGTAATAGGCTAACTTAAATTCTATTCTGTTACAATAGCTAGCTAGATGCTGTTTTTCTATTGGCCTTGTAATTAGCAGTTGGTTAAAATATCAGCACCTGGTGCTATATAGCTGATAGCTATGTTCTGGAGACATAATGAATGAAGAATAGTCTAACTTTCTTTCAAATCTCTCTCAATTTTTTTGGTCTTTCTCTTCAATTCTCTGGTCTTTCTCTTCTTTCTCTATTGTTCTTATTTCTCCAAAATTTCAGTCACTACTCTGAGACAAATTTTTGTTTTTTCTGGCCAATTTTTTTTTAATTTAATTTTTTTAATTTGTTTTAAGGTTTTCAAAGTTACTTTGTTGTGTTAAAAAATACTAAAAAAATAATTAATTTTATAATTTTTGGTTTTTTTGTTAAGTCTATAAGTTAATTATACTCTAATGATTTATTAATGTACTGGTTTTCTGACCCAAAAAAAAAAGAGACATTGATTGAAATTAGATCTGTCAATTACACGGTTCAGTTGAGTTTGGATCTTGTTAATTCGAGTCGATTTTGGGTTCGGATTATTTCAAGTTCGGATTATTTCTGATTCAAGTCATTTCAGATTCGGGTCACTTTTGGTTTTGGTGATTTCGGGTTCGGATCACTTTTAGTTTGGATCATTTCGAGTTCGGATCATTTCAGGTTTGACTTTAGGGTTATTCGGGTTTAACATTCGGGTTCGGGTAATTCGGGTTTGACATTCGAGTTATTCGGATTTGAGTCATTTTGGATTCAATTTATTAATTTTTAAAATCAAATCAGATAAATTTAAACAAATTATCTGATCGAATTAGATTTTACTAAAAATAGTAATAAATATAATAAATAATATTTAAAAATGAGGAGAAATCCAATTACACTAGTGTAAAACTAAATTAGTTTTACACACTTTCATAACTTTTTATACGATTTATATTTGTTTAATCCGACCGTCTTATTCGATGTAAAAAACTTTCAACCGTTAAATATATATTGAAAAATACAGTATTCTCAATCGATATGATAGAGATATCGGATCGATTCGAAACTTTACGTGCACGACGAGTACAATTATATTGTTAAATTCAATGGTCGATTTGTTAAAATATAAATCGTATAAAAAGTTACGAAAGTGTATAAAATTAATTTAATTTTATACTAGTGTAAGAAGATCCATCCTTTTTAAAAATAAATAAAATATTCTTATGTATTTAAAAATAAGTTTAGTTGAAATTGCCCATGGATTGTTGGATAAAGCCAGATTTTGGTCGAGATTTTTCTCATAGGAATGGGCTATATACAAATATTAAAGCCCGATTTGGCCCAACAAACAAAAAACAACTGCATCGGCTGCAAGCACAAGGTTTAAATGTTTGTTGGGAAGTAAATAAAGCCATATAAAAAAAGGAGTTTTAATTTTTAAATATAGCTTAAAGAGAAATATCACATCTCTCTACTTTCATTGGTGAGGTTTTTTACTATATAGTATTTTGCTAATGGGTGTTTTAAATATTTTTTTAATATTATTATATATATTAAAATTTTCATCAATACTTTGAAAATAATAAAAATATTATTAAATATTATATTTAATACAATAATATTATAATAAATAATATATTAACTAACCTTAAAAAATATCTTTAAAGTCACTTGTTAGCAAAATCCTATTATAAAAAATTATTTGAGTTCAACTCTTTTTTTAACACATTTTGTAATTCAATTGTTAATCAATAAAATTTGCTCATCTATCAATAGAAAAATAAAAATACAGCCATACGACAAGATTATTTTTGAAACATGATTGAAAAAATCAAACCGGATTGATCGGTCGAACCGAATCAATCGAGAATCGGTGACCATTCGATCTGATATAGATCATAAAACCAAGAATTTTTTGGACCAGTAAAAAACCGATAAAAAATCAGATTAAATCGGTAAAAAACTAATTTAATTAAGTTATCAAAGTTAAGCCAAAAAGAGACCTTCTAGTAATTAAGAAACATGCTATACTAAGTATTAACCAATATGTACTTTTCAATTTTTTCAACATAAGGGAGAAGAAAAGATCATAAATTTTATTGTCCAAATTTTCAAAGAAGTTGTACCAATTTCATTACCGAGCAACAATCCCAAAGACTATATCTAATAGATGCCTTTACTTTTTATTATTTTTTATAAAAAATAGAATAAAATATAAAATGAATAGAATATCATAGATAAATAATAAAAGTAAAAGTAAAAAGTAAATGTAAAATCATCTATCAAACAAACAAATTAAAAGATATATATATATATATAACAATTTAAATGATTTTAGATGTAAATGCTTGTTTTTGGTCATTAACATGTCATGCAGATATAGCTTGATTAGGCAGCAATTTTTGGCGGTAGCACTCCGTGATAGTAGCGCTTTTTGACGGCAGCGCTCCCTAGCGATAGTGGCAGTGCTCCCTAGGCGATAGGGACAATGCTCCCTAGTAGCAGCGTTCCCAGGCGACAGTGACAGTATTCTCTGATAGCGGTGTTCACTGACAACGACACTTCCTAGCAGCAGAATTCACTAGTGACAACATTCTTTGACGATAACGCTTATTGATGAGCGCGCTCCAAAACTCCAATGCTCCAGCACTCTAACTTTTCAAAGTTCTAGTGCGACAACACTCCAGAGCTCTAGTGCTCCAGCACTCCAACTCTCTAGAGCTCTAACTCTCCAATGCTCCATGCCTCACACTCTCTAGTAGCTTGTGTAACATGTCACAAAAATGATTTGCAATACAGCTAGATAGGTCCATTGCTACATGAGGATCGTAGAGCTAATCCTAGAAGGGTGGCAGGATTCTTGCATTTTCTCCACTCCTGGGATGTCTTGGAGAGTATGACTTGGAGCTTAGATATGGAAACTGTTAAGAAGTCCATTTTTTAACCTTTCCCTAGAATACAAGTTCTTCCCATTTAGCTGACGCACTCCTAAGTGTGCTACCATGTAACCAATTATTACTACATGGGACCAAAACACTCTTAATGTGTAACTTCCATATTTTTTACTTTACTCACTACCATTGATAACTTACCCATTACCCATGATTGGTGCCACTTTTATGTGTGGCCTCCTAATAACTCTCCACTATCTCTGACATTATTCTGACCACCACAGTTTTTACTATCTTCAGCCATCTTTTGCCTTTATCACCATCACCTACCATTGCATTTGTTCTTCAAGGTCTACTCCAATCTTCCTCTCCGTCGCCTTTCACTGACATTCTGTTTGATTGGTTTGCAATGTTTCCTCACTCCATTAAAGAACATTTTACATTTGGTGACCCCACTAGGGAGGAGTGATTGCATTGAATGAAACGTTTTTTTTATTATCGAAAAACATAAAAGATTCTATCGAAAATCAAAATGCACAAATTCCATCATACATCCAAGACTTGATGATGATGATGATGAAGGCTAATGGGGGAAAATGCAATTGTTAAAGAAAAAACAACAAGAAGATGATGGAAACCATCTCTCAACTTATTTCCTCTTTCAATGCCACTACCTCCCAAGTCCAACACGTGAACAATGGAAACAGGAACACCTCTGGTGGAGTTACCTCTCTCACAAATGGTAATGGAGAAAACACATGTGATACGTCTAACCCTATACTTAATGAAAGCCTTGGCATGACCAACATCTTTACCACCCTAACTTCTCTTAATGGAAACTTTACCGTGACCAACACCCCAACTGTTGGAACTTCCACTTTGATGGTACCTCTCATTGAAATTCAAGGTTTTGTCACAAAAGAGGAACTTCAGAGGTTGCTTGAACAGAAAGACAAAAGTCTTAGTTTTTCTAAGTTTGATCTTAAGCTTTAATACTCTTCTAGGGTAGCTACTAAGCCATATCCTAAGGACTACACTAGTCCTAAGTTCAAGTAGTTTAATGGAAAGTTTGGCTATGCGCATGAACATGTGATGAAGTTTGTGAAAACACTGGGAGTAGTTGGGTTGGATGATGACTTGAGGTTAAAAAGAATTTTCTAAGTACCTGATAGAGAAGACATATACTTGGTATGTCAACCTTACTCCTAGTTCTGTGGAGTCGTGGAGCCAGATGTGTAGGATGTTTGGTGAGTTTTTTTCTACCCAGGAGAGAGTTATTTTGATTTATCTATAGAGAGAGCACAGGAAGTCAAAAGAGGATCTTATGGAATATATTGAACACTTCAAGGAAATGGTGTTGGAAAACCAGGACTCACATGATGAATGAGCTGGTAAAGTATTACACAGGGGATGCTTGATGAGTATAGGGTGTATATGGAGAACCTACCCCTACCAACCTTTGCTACCCTTGTTTAAGCTGCGAGAAGAACTAATAACATTGTCCTGAAACAAAGGAGAAGCAATAGATTCTTTGTGAGAAATATCCCTATAGTGAATTGCATCCAAGGAGAATGAAGGGAAAGAAGAGGTCCGCTATGACCTGACATACATCCTAGGAAGGATGACCAATGAAGGAGACTGGATCTGTGATCAACCTTCCATCACCATTCCCAATTCCAATAGATAGAGTGAAAGCCCTTCTCTAAGAATAGATCAGGTATGGCAATATAAAATTTTCATATGTGCCACGATCGCCAACAACATAATAGAAAGTTAACCCAATATTTTGTGATTTTCACTAGAGGATAGGTCATCCAATTGCAGGGAGTTGAAAGCTTCGTAGAATGTTATCAGAGGGTACAAACAATAGAAATAGTCATTGGAAATGATAGATTTCAGAATAATCCACTTCCAGCTCACTAAAATGCAAAAGGACATGTGAATGCTATTAGCCATGCCCAGCATGATAACCCTACTCCTTCAAATAATCAATCTGAAGATGTACAAGCTATTGCGACAGTCGCTTCCTATATCGCAAGCTCTCTCATGAAAACATCAAACTTCAAGCATTTTTTTATTAGCTTGGGTTTTCGGAGGAGTCAAGAAATGAAGTGGCTTTGGCATTGGTTAAGATAGCTGATGAATAGTATGAAGAATGTAACTTGGTAGGAAAGCCTATGAGGAGGATGTCTAGCGGATATGAGAATGCAATAGTGCTCACGAAGGCAGACATGTGTACTCCACATCCATACCACAACAAGCCTCTTTATGTGGAGACTACCATTAATGGCTATCATATTAAGAGAACATTTATTGATGATGGATCATCTAATAATTTTATGCCTTTGTCCACTCTGAATGTAGTAAACATAGACATGAAGAGCTTGCCATGTCCTTTGACCATTACTTATTTTGATAACATGAGATTCAAACTTTAGGACATGTGATAATGAACTTTAAGATGGGTCATGTTTAAGATCAAATCTACTTACATGTCATCGATGTCGATGTAGCATACCATGTCCTCGTAAGGATGAAGTTTCTACATACCCAAAACATCATTCCATCTTCATGCCACCAATGTATTAAAGGTTATTGGAAGGGAAAGGAAATTTTCATCCTTGGTTAAGCACCCTTTGAGTAGAATAAAGTGAATTATATAGAGACTTCTTTCTTTGAAGATCTAGCGAAAGAATGAGATATTGCTATTACCAGACCCATTGAGGTTCCACTCTAAAATGGGAAGAGCATGTTGGGATGAAATGAAGAAAGTAAGAAGAAGAAACACCGAGGAGAAAAAAGGAGACGTGAAAATGCTAGTGCAAGTAAGAAAGTGAAAGAAAGGAGTATAGGATACGGGAGTTAGTTCAAACACCCATGATGATGGAAAGACCGTGATTACTATGATGGGGTGCGGGGTCAAGAGAAACACTTTTTTTTGGCTTTATATCCTGGGAAACCACCTGATAAGAAACCATCTTGTTCTTAAATGGCATCAGTATGTGAAGAGATACAAGAGATAATGCAAGCATTGGAACAGTTGTAGATCAGCTAAAGCCCCAAGCTGATGAGTTGGAAAAGATAAACATGCAAGGGAAGAAGAATCAACTAGTCCTTGTCTCTTAGAAGAGAAAAGGACTTCATTGGTTTAGCTTCTAAAAAAGAAGAGATGTGTTTGTTTGGACCTATGAAGAAATGCTTTGGTTGGATGAGAATCTCATTACTCTCGAGTTGCATATCTCCTATGGAAGTACACATGTTAAGTAGCAAGCTAGAGTGTTCTGACATGAGGTGGAGGCTCAAATCAAATAAGAGATTAATAAGTTTCTCAAGGTGGGATTCATCAAACTTATACATCATCCTACGTGGCTAGCAAATGTTGTTCCAATGAAGAATGGGACGATAAGGGTGTTCGTTGGTTTTAGAGATTTGAACAAGTAATGTCCTAAGAATGTCTTTCCTCTTCCAAACATTGACATTTTGGTTGATGCTACCTCTAGTCATAAGATATTCTCCTTTAAGGATGGATTTAGTGGCTACAACCAAATTAAGATGGCATTATGTGATGCAAAGAAAATAGCCTTCAGTATTCCATTTGGAAACTTCTATTACACTATTATGTCATTTGGATTGAAGAATGTGAAGCAATTTATCAACATGCTATGACAACAATTTTCCATGATATAATCCATGATTGCATGGAAGACTAAGTAGATGATATTATGGTGAAGTTTAAGAAAAACTCCAGTCACTTAAAAGATTTAAGAAGAGTGTTCGAGAGGTATAGAAAGTACAAGCTCCACATGAGTCCTTTGAAGTGTGCCCTCGGTGTTACTACTGGAAAGTTCTTGGTTTTTGTGGTTCATAAGAAAGGTGTAGATGTTGATGCTGCAAAAGGTAAAAGCCATTCAATCTATGCCACCTCCAATGAGTCATAAACAACCCAAGAGCTTATTAAGAAAGCTCTCCTACATTAAGAGTTCATTCTAGAATTAAGAGAAATCATCACATCTTTTCAGAGTCTGTTGAAGAAATGAGTTTCTTTTGTGTGAGGTGAACAACAACAGGAAGCTTTTGAAAAGATCAAACATATCTTGATTTCGACAATGACAATGCCAATTAAGGATCAACCAATGATGTTGTATCCCACCTCTACTCCCAACTTCATAGGTGCTTTACGGGTACAAGAAATGATCGTTCAAGAACTACCTATGTACTACTTGAGTAGGTGTCTGCATGAAAGTGAGTTGAATTAGCCATCAATGGAGAAGTATTGTCTTGCTTTGGTGTTCGCTACTTAGAAACTCCATTACTATTTATACAAACTTATAGTAGTGAACAAGTTAGATCATATTAAGTTCTTGCTCTCCAAGCTAGCTTTATTAGGAAGGATGGCAAAGTGCTTTTGTTGTTAAGAGAGTTTGACATTTCAGTTACCCAGCCAAAGGCCATAAAGCCTCAAGCACTATTAGATCTGCTAACGCACTTTCCATTTCAATATGATGAAGTGATACCATATTCTATTCCGAGTGAATTGTATAAAGAAGTATGTTTTGTGAATATAGAAGATTATGAATGGAATTTGTACTTTGACGGTTCTTCAACTAGTTTTGGAGGAGGTTTGACATAGTCTTAAACACCCAAGTAGAGAGGTTAATTCCTTGATCGAGAGTTTTGAGTTAACCTCATCTCCTTTAAGTAGAAATGATGCCTCCTTGGAAGATGAACCAAGTAGAGAATGGAGCTCCTTGATTCCGAGTCTAGAGTTAAACTCCCCATAATTAGGTAGAGAAAAAATCTTCTCGGTCTTCAAGTTGGACTTTCCCTGCACCAATTATCAAGTAGAGTATGAGGCACTAATGTAAGGGTTGTTCACAGAGGCTGCTATTATGGTTAGTAATTGTTGCATCCGTGGAGATTCTAATATAATATTTAAGCAAGCTAATGGTGAGTTTGCATTGAAAGAATCTATTTTAGCTTCTTATAAAACTCTTGTACAAGCTTTGTGGAAGAACTTTCAAAATGTAAAATGTAAACATAGCCCAAGATCCACAAATAGGTATGCTGATGCACTTGCTACATTGGCTTCCAAAATTATATTCTGAAGGTGAGTTAGAACACTGCTATGTCAGTGGTTAGAAGAAATCTCTTGCCCAGCTAGTGAGTTACTTCAACCTTTAGACTATAAGGATGATGAAGATTGGCGTGCACTAATCATTGATCAACTGTTTGAGTCTACTCTTGCTAATATTCCAAATTTGAAACTTTTTGTTTTGATTCATAGTGTGCTATATCATAGAGATATTGGTGGAATGTTAGCAAGATGTGTTTCCAAAAGTGAGGCAAAAGAAATGTTGAAAGCAGTACATGAATAGTGGGGGGAGGGGGGAAGGGAAAGTCCATCATTGCATTGTTTGCTCTAGATGGTTGGTTATTTTTGACCAACCATGACCAAGGATGCTTTGCAATTGCAAATGTCTTGTAAAAGTTGCTTTGAACCACCGGATGTGCAAGAATGTCATTTTGTTGGAAGCAATGGAGATTGATATAGGCCTTATATTAAGTATCTTAAGAATGGAATTCTTCCAACCAATTATCAAGATGCAAGATAACTCAAGCAGAGAGCTTAGTGTTTCTTCCTAAATGGAAATGACTTGTCTCGAGTTTTGTTTTCAAGGAAGTCTTTGAATTGTGTCTCTTTAGCGGATGTAAATTCACTATTAGAGAAAGTGCACATAGTGAGAGTAGTAGAGAGCATTAAGAAGGTAGAAAGTTATATCATAAGCTCTTAGACTTAAAATATTATTGGTCAACTATAAAGACACATGCTACACACCATGCAAGAAAGTATTATCTATGCAAGGTTCATGGCATGCCCTAACGGTAGAGCTCCACAACAAATGTTTTTTTTCAATGTATGATGCCTAAGTTTAGGTGTTATTGTAGTTGAAATGTTAAACTCAATATATGTACTTAAATCCAAGAGGAGGTGGACTGTATTTTTAGGTAAGAATAATTACGATTTATAAACTGCTTGAAAAGTCCTAAAACCAAATTATTTATAATGAAATTAATGATGCTACTAAAATGTTTATTGGCCTTGCTATGGTCAAGTCCATAACGGAGATTTTAGATGTAAATCTCATGGTAACTTGTCAAATATTTAGTTCTTATGCATCTTTTAGGACAAAAAACCAAAAAAAAATAATAATAATAATAATAAAGTGGTCAATCACAAGACCTGTTCAAGGGTCAGGTTGTTCGTCTAAATTTGAAGGTCCGTCCGATATTTGAGAAAATTTGGACAAAAATATTAAGTTCGAAATATGGTCTTAAGCAAAAAAAATAAACCTGTTTAAAAAATAGGTTGTGCCTTGACTCCAACAATTAAGGCCCGAGCCCAACCCAACCTTACTCGTTCTTCATTTATATAATATATTATGTAATTTATATCATAATAAATAAATATAATATTATAATGTAATATTTAAAAATATGTTAAATTATAAATGTTTTAGAACTTAATAAAAGACAAAAAAAAAAAAAGAAGATATAAAATTGCTAAAAAATTAAATAAAAAATAACATATTTGTTTAAATTTTTTTAGAAAAAAAAAATAGGCGGGTTCAAACGGGTTTGGACTACCATCTACAAATATAGGCTGGCTTAGGCAGAATTTGAGACCCATATTTCGGGTCAGGTCGGGTTTGAGTAAGTATATGTGATATTGATACCATACTTAGACTCGATCCAAACCCGGCTTAGCCCGGTTCATAAATACCTCTATCAACTACATTCCTTTAATCAAGTCGGTAATAGAAGGGTTTTTTTTTATATGTACTTTCTCACATAAACTTCTTAATTAAAAAAATGGCCAAAGAAAGAAATTAATTAAAAAAATTAATGAAATAATTAAAGTTAAAATTGTTTAATTGATAAAACTATCATATCTCAATTGAAAAAGTTTTATAAATTATAGGAAGTTCGTAAGTGACATCAATTTAAATAAAAATAAAAAATTATAAAAAAAATTATATATTAATACAGAATCCAGATTTTCAAACCCTCTTCTATTTTTTTCATTGTAAAAGATATGTATGTGTAATAGGTAGCTATTTCAATTTATTTTTTTTAAATTTTAAGATAAGTATAATTTTTATTTTAAAATATTTATTTACATAATCAATTTTTTTAGGATATTACACTCCTAGTGCATAAGGTTAAGGCTAATACTGCATTATGTATATTATATATATAAAAAGGGAGTGGTTGAGTTGGTGTTTGAGTTGGTGTCACGAGTTAAATGACACCAACTTAGTTTAAAAAATTACAGAAATATCAAATAAATTATTATATCAAAAAATATAACAAGGGTATTGATGATTTTTTAATTTTTATATGTTTTTATTTTGAAAAAAAATTACTAACATTTTTTTTTTCTAAAACTATCCACTTCTTTTTAAAAAGTTACTCATACTTACAAACTATCCACTAAATAATTTTAATAAATACTTAAATTTTTACTCATTTTTTTTCTCATTCACTCATGTAATGGATGTGCCATAATCTAATATTAATAATGTTTTTGGTTGAGTTTGGTATTACGAGTCAAGTAACACAAATTTAGTTAGAGAAAAGTACAAAAAAAATTAAATTATAAGCAATTAATATATATTCATAAACTTATATTAATAATTTAATTTTTTATAAAAAAATTATATCTATTTTTAACGCATGGCTCTTTCCTTTTCTTTTTTTTTTTTCTAAAAAATTGTACGTGCATTTAACTCAATTTTTTTTCATTTCTCGCTATTTTTTCTCTCTTTTAATTATTTTATTTTTATGTTTAAAAACAATTAAAATTTTTAATAATATATATAAATATATAAATAATTAATTATTCATTAATTTTATCCACTAATAAAATGAATTTTCATTAGTCATTTTCTTGAAAAATTTTAAGAAAAACTCTTTAAAATGAGTTTCTCGTAGACTCCAAATATTATGTAATTTATCATGTTTATATGTAATTTGTGTTATGTTTATATGTAAAAAAAAAATTACATAAATAAATAACAACTTTCAATTTACATACATGATATATTTGTCATATTTATATATAATTTATCATGTTTATATGTAAAAAAAAAATTATATAAATACATAATAACATTTTATAATTTATCATATTTATATGTAATAAAATTTATTTGGGTAAATTTGAAAAACATGCTGTCAATAACCAATTTACTGTTAAATGGTATAATGAGTAAAATTTATTTGAAAAAGAGAAATAAAAAATAAAAAATTATTAAGAAGAAAATTGTAAAGACAAAATTACCCTTGATAAAAAAACCTTCTCCTTCATTTTTCTCTTATTTTTCAATTTATTTTTTAATTAAAAAATAATTTTTTCTAAAAATAATTTTTTTTTTAATTTTAAAAAATATTTTTTAAAATATTTATTTACATTTTTTAATTAAATTTTTTAAAAAAATAACATTATTTTTTCTAGAATTATTTTTTCTTTATTTTTTTAAATTTTAAAAAAATAATATTTAAATATTTTATTTTTTAAATTTATTTTTTATTAAAATTTTTAAAAAATAATATTTTCTTAATGGAAGAGGAAAAAAAAAATTCGTAATTTTATCTTTACAATATTTTTTATAATAATTTTTAATTGTTCATTTTTTTTTCAAATAATTTTTATTCATTATATCAATTAACAATAAATTAATTATTGACAACATATTTTTTAAATGTACCTAATTTATTTTAAACTAATCATATTTTCTTTATCCGAAACTAAAGAAAATTTTCTTGAAAATTTGTCAACGTTAACACACGGTGAATGAATGTCATTGGCAATGCCATGCCACCCACTCCCCGACCGTTCGATTAGTTACAGAATATTCTCACTTGAGCAGTGCAGAACAGAAGAATATCTCCGCTCTCCAGCCTGCGCATCCCTTAAATCTCACTCTCCCAATATCGCGTGCACTTCACCCTCAACAAAACCCCCTCGCCACTTCCCACAACGCGCCTCAACTCACGTAACCAAACACATCAACAGCCTTCAGACCGCCACGTCATATCTACATTTTCCCAATCAACCGTGAAACCCGCTCAAAAGAATTAAAAAATAAGAAAAAAAAAATGTTTCTATTTCTCGCCTCTTTCCCAAAGAAATGCTCTTCCCTGGATCTCCCGTGGAGGCAGATCCATCTCCATTATCTCGCCGACTAAAAACAAACCCCTGAAATTATTTGATTTTCTTGCGATAAAATGGACGAGACGTTCTTCGATCTAATGGAGTTCTTGAACAAACCTACGATAACTGAAACATTCGTCGACATTTTGCTGTGCGCAGTGCCGATATGGCTAGCCGTAATGATCGGGCTCGCGATCGGCTGGTCTTGGCGTCCTAGGTGGACCAGCTTGATTTTTCTTGGTCTCCGATCTAAGTTCCGGTTCATCTGGACCGCCCCTCCCGGGTTCGGAGCTCGCCGACTCTGGCTCGCCTTCACCGCTCTCTCCGTCTTCCGAACGATTTTCTCTAACATTATGAAAGGGAGAGCCAAGAAATCGACTGCTTCGGCTTTAAATTCTGCCGTTCCATTGCCACCGCCTTCGCCTACGGCGAGGATTTCGCCGGAAGGAGCTGTTGTAGCTGTTAGGTTAGTACAATATATACTTTTTTAGATTTTTTATTTATGAAATTAGAAAAGAACCATTTTTCGTTGCAAAAATTTGTTTTTTTTTTTTCTTAAGAAAAAAATTTGGATGACTATCTGAGTATTTGGTGGTTGCTTCGTTTCTTTAATCTCATATGATTTGTATTAAGGTAAATATGAATTAGGCTTTCTAATTAAACATAAATTTGACCTAATTATGAAAATGGTGTTATGCGAAAGCTGTGATACAGTGAACTGGAAGCTAGTTTTAAAGGATAGTTACTTCAAGGCTTTTGTAATTCGCATCGATTGGGAGTTATCTAAGTGAAGAGTTTGTACATTTCCTTATGGTTAGGAATCAGGATAGTTGGATAAGATATCGACTTGCAACAGTTAGAGAGATACTTTCCTTAAAGTCATGTCCTTTACTTGTTAAAGGAACTTGTTTTTCCCTTAAAGCTTACTCTAGGTAGGACCAGTGTTGTCAAGGGCACAAGGCGCACTCTAGGCGCTAGAACCTTTATATTGCCTTAGGCGCAAGGCGCAAAAAAAGCGCTCGCCTGAGTGAAGTAAGGCGCAATATGTATATGTGTGTGTTTTTGCATGTGTGTCTGTGTGTGTATATATATGTATATATATAATAAGCTTAAGATATATAATTATGATAATAAACTCTAAAGAGTGATCCAGTTTATCTACAAAACATGCAAAAAAAAATTTTTGCCCAATATGCATGATTTCCTTATGGTCCCATATATGTTGTTGAATACTCAAATATTGAGAAGTGGAGAGTTTGATACTATCCCCTTTCTTACTAGTAAAGGTACATCTAATGAAAAAAGTTAAAATTAAAGAGATTTTCAATCAGGCGAGCTTTTTTTACGCCTATCGCCTTACAAAAAAGCGCGCCTAGGCGCACCAGGCGTGCGCCTGATCAAATGAGCCTCGCCCGAAAAGGTCTGAGGCGCTTTTGTTATCTAACGCTAAGGCGCAAGGCGTAGGCGCGCCTAGGCGCACGCCTTGACAACACTGGGTAGGACAGGTGATTTGTGGTTCAAGTTATACTGCCAAATTGTTCTTAACACCTTGCTAATGGATAGGATTCAGAATAGATTAGCCCTTCCAAGTTTTGGGGGGAGTTTTATGAGAGTTCTATCCAATATGTGTCAATATATAGTAACCAGTGTCATATTTAGCATGAATTAAAGGTGGTTGCTTGAAATTCATAAGGACTGGTATGGCTTAAGAGAGAGTTTAAATATTGTGATAGAAGTTCTCATTCTTATGTTAAATATTTTAGCATTATCCTTAAGATATAGGTAAGAGAGTAACTGAAACTTGTAAGGAAATAGTTGGGGAAAAATGCATATATATGGTTTGAAATACACCTCATGAAATTATTTGTGGAAATGGTGTGAAAGCCCTGAGAATTATTTGAACAAATCTGTTTGATACTCATGGTTAAGATCAAAAGAATTTGGAATATTGTGGAAAACGTGTTTCATGACTTTGCTACAGCAGGGTTGGATGTAGAAATCTTTGGTGCATTTATAGGTCCATTGAAAAACTATCAGGTCAGTGTTTTAGAACTAGAGATCTGGGCCCTTGCATACACATTCCGTAAATCTGTAGTGACAGATGCTGCCTACCATATTTTCCCTGTATTCTTTCTGGTTAGCCTTTAATGCCTAGAATTTAAATAATCAAGTTTTTAGGTTGTCACATGTCAGTGTAGAGCCTGTTTGCTGAAAAAAAGATACCCCAAAGAGTTATAGCCACAAGAAATGAGTGATTTGATATAACTTTACTAACATGTTTTGGCTATATGCTTAAGAGTTTTTCCCCCTTGCATGTTATTGCTAGGGCATGTGTGTTTGACTATTATCTAATAAAATTGCCATTCAAGCTTTCTCGCTCTCTCTCTCTCTCTCTCCATCTTCCTCTTCCTTATATGCTGAGTCAAGGTAGGGTGAATTTCATGGATGCTTATACTCCAGTTATTTTTGCTTGTTCCAGAATTTCTTAGAATAAAATCTTATTTGGCTGTAAATTTGACCATAAAACTTTGCCTTCGCACTTCCATATGGTTATTGTTTTAAAGTTACTGTTTGAAGCATATTAATTGCTGTAGTAGTTACTAGTTATATCTTCTTATGTTACTATTGGCATGGTTAATGTTGTTTCATGCATGAGCTTATTCATGACTAATACCTATTTCTTTATAGCCCCAGCGGTAAAGCTGAAGAAAGAGAGCAGGATATTGTCACAGAGAATGACTTAGCGCACCTCTTACATTTACTTGAAGGGAAGGATGGGGAGATGGAATGGCAAAGGATGATGGAAAGGACTACTTCAAATATGTCATACCAAGCATGGCGCCATGAGCCTGAGGTGGTTTCTGATTTATTCATGTTCTTCCATTATCATAAAATGTGCCCATGAAAACGTGTAGGGTCTGTCTTACTCTAATAAGTCAAAATTTCCTTGTAGAACATTATAGCTTTAGGAAGAAATTTGCTGGTTTTTTTTCTCTCTAAGTGAGAAATAGAGGTGGGGTGGAATTTGGAAGATCCACTGCACTTTACTTTTCTGTGATCTCGAATAGTTTCCAGCTTTCTCACGGAAATTTGTTCTTTGTTCTTTTACGTACTGCATTGCTCTGAGATCTCGTGAGCATCACATTCCGTAAGTCACTTAGCATTTGAATTATGGCTGAATGTAAGCTATTGTTATTTATCAAATTTTCACAGGTTATTAGGTCCAAAGATGCAAAATGCCTGATGGCTTACATGATACTTTACCATTTCTTTTTGTTCTTGTTTGTGTTGGATGGAATTCTATGTTTTATGATGCATTATATGATACCTGATGGTCATGTAGGCTACAACATTTATTACTTCCTAATAGTGATTTTGTTTACCAGAGTGGCCCTGCAGTTTACCGTAGTAGAACTGTCTTTGAGGATGCAACTCTAGAGGTGGTTAGGGATTTCTTTTGGGATGATGAGTTTCGACCAAAGTGGGATACTATGCTTTCATACGTTAAAATTTTGGAGGAGTGCCCTCGTACAGGGTCAATGATTGTTCACTGGATTAGAAAGGTAGATGAACTGAATGGTTTGTATAATTTTTTTTACTGATGTTTCAGCATAATAAGTTTTAAAGCACATTTCTTATTCAAGACTATGCATGAACTAACATATATTGACTTGTCTCATCTTTTTGCAGTTCCCCTTTTTCTGCAGTGATCGAGAGTATATAATTGGTCGAAGAATATGGGAGGCTGGAAAGACTTACTATTGCGTGACAAAGGTGCAGGCTATAATGTTCTGTTGTTTAGTTTGATCTGTTAACTTTCAGTAAACCTATACTCCTTATGGAGTTTCTGCGAAGGGACCTGGTGGTATTACCATATAAAGGGGGTGTGGTGAGTGGGAGGGGAAGAGGGGTGGTGAACGCCATTGTTGTGTATGATTTCTGTAAAGCTAAGGTGATTGGAATGTCCATAGTGGTATAAAGCATGACTAACAAATCTTCACGACTAGAAGTAAACCTAAATAGATGAGTTCAATAGCACTTATTAGATGCCGTGGTTGATCTTGATCATAACTGACTAATTTTTATGTAGTATTCGTTCTGGATCTCTATTTGTTTTTCTAAATCTCACGTATTCTCCTAGCATGCTTCTGAAGATGCTTGAATGGCCTGGCCTGTCTCTTGAGCCTGTTTAATATCACGCGTATGTGTATTATGGTTTGAATAGTGGAAAGAAGTAGATTATTACATCTTATGCGGTGTTTTTTTTTGTTCTGGCAAGAGAATTATAAAAATATTAACATTCAAGCTATAATGTTCCAGGGGGTGCCATATCCTGGTTTGCAGAAGCGTGACAAACCAAGACGTGTGGAGCTTTACTTTTCAAGTTGGATTATCAGGGCTGGTGGGTCTTTTGTCTGTCAACCTTTTGATTCTAGCAAACAATATTCTGGACATTGCTAGTGATAGTAACACCTTTGTTATCTAACTTGTGATGCAGTGGAGTCCCGAAAAGGAGACGGACAGCTGTCTGCGTGCGAGGTTACTCTTGTACATTATGAAGACATGGGGATCCCAAAAGATGTGGCGAAATTGGGTGTTCGTCATGGGATGTGGGGAGCTGTAAAGAAATTGCACTCTGGCATGAGGGCATACCAGAATGCAAGGAAAACAGACACATCCTTGTCTAGATGTGCACTGATGGCAAGAATTACCACAAAAATGTCTTCTGATGAGAGCATAAGTTGTCTTGGTCCTGTTTCCAGGGAAGATGAAAACGATCAAACGATGGTTATTAGGAGGGAGAATGATAATGGCCTTGACTGGAAGTGGATCGCTGTAGCTGGAACTGTGGCGCTGGCTTTCGGACTACACTCGGGTGTAATTGGGAAGGCATTGTTACTTGGAGCAGGGCAGAGAATTGCCCGACGGTGAGAGTTTTATATTGAGGACGTTGTAGTTGTTTCTGGTTTTTGAAAGATTCCATTAACAACTTGTTAACATAACAATTCACCGATTCTCATTGTTTCAGATACATAAATTATGTATTATTTTTATTTACCATGGTCATACATTGAAGTGGATTTTTCTGTTTCTCCCACCTTCTTGTTCCTCCAAACAACTAAGTCCCTTGTAGCAATTCTGGCAGATTTGACAGTGATGTCAAAAAATTAAAAGAAAAGAGGCAGATGCATCTGCCCTAGCGGTTAAATCTTGCTAAGGACTAAGAGCCTAAGAGCAATGGCTTCAAAGCTTCCAAGCTGGAGCTGGTAATTTAGAGACTGCTAGATCCGACATGCTCTATTTCCATGTCGGTTGATGTGCTCACCTAGCCCTAGGTTGGTACTTGCTACTAGAGTTGCTCATGGATAGGGTTTAGGTATGGTATCAACATCATGTATATTTATTCAAATCTGATTCGATTCGAAATATGGATCTTAAATTTTGTCCAAATTTGTTCATATTTGTAAATAGATAATTCAAACCCGTTTAAGAGTATTCATATTATTTTTATAAAAAAAAATTAAACAAATATGTTTTATTATTTAATTTTTAGTAACTTTTTTTTTTATTAAATTTTAAAACATAGATAATTTAATATATTTTTAAATGTTTACATTATAATATTATATATATTTATTTTTTATATGATATAAATTACATAATATATTATATAAATAAAAAACGGGTCTGTCGGACTCGGACCTTAATTGTTGGAGCCAAGGTCCGGTCTATTTTCTAAATGGGTATTATTTTTCTGCCCAAACCCATATTTCGGGCTTAATATTTTTGTCCAAACCTTTAAAATATGGACGGGCTTTCGAGTTTGGGCGAATAACTCGGAACTTGAGCAAGTCTACTTGCTACTGGCATCTGCAATAGCAAGAGTTCAACTACTTAACATCTAGATGAGGAGGATTACTAAACTTACTCCATTGTAATTTTTTTTCAAAGGAGGTCACACTTTGGGGATAAGATATGGGTTGTAAATGTTAAAATTCGAATTTTAAATTCATTGGATGTCACCTTTTAAGAATAATTGCATGGACCAATTAAACTATGATCTACAAAACCCCATTCCAACTCTATGAGGAAACAGTCTAACCAACTATGCATTTCACACCAGACCTGATAAGTATATTAAAATCGTCATATATCACTATGTTATTCGTATTCGAGTGTGTGTCGTATATTTTCGATAAGGATATGTTCAATTTTTAAAATAAAAAAAAATTCATTTATTTGGAGAATTCTTGAAAGGTCATATCCCATACTCATGTCCGGATATATGTCTGACATAGATATCAAACACGAATATTTTAATAAAAAAATAAAAAATTAAAGCAACATAAATATATCGTGTTAATCGTTTAAACAACTGTAATATCATATTTATTATATTATTTTCATGTTATGTTTGATATCATGTCTCCAAAATTACTAAGCTTAACTTACACCATGACGGACAGGTGGTAGTAGATCTGTTGCATAATTAATTAACACCGACTAAATCGAATAAATTTATAAAACCGATCGAATCAATCGAAATATATTCCCAAAACTGAAATTTTGCTCACCCCTAATTTAGATGAGAAGAGAAAACTAAAACGTTTGCTTAAGTCTTGTATGAGTCAACTATAGAAGCAATTTGTAAGCAATGCCACCTACAACATTCATCCAAAACTGCTTAATGGTTCAGTCAATCCGATCATTCATCTACAAAGTTTAGTTTAAAGAGAATTTACTGCCACAACATAACCTTTTTGATTCTGTTTTGTGCTGGCTGCTAACCCTGCCAGTTCAAAACATTTGTTAGAAGGAGAACCTGGCAACCTCTTCGTCTTCATCCTCGTCTATAAGATCTTCATCTTCTTCAGTGAACCTCTCATCCTCATCATCTTCCTCTTCTGGTTCTCCTTCTACTTCATCTTCTGGATCCATCATTGTCTTTCTTCTTCCATCTCTGTCCTTCAAACCAGTACTCAAGACAACAGTTTCGCCCCTTGATTGTTCCATATCCCTCCTCAACTTATCCATGCTTTCTTTCCTGCCTTCTTCCTCTAGACGCTGTTTTTCGGCTTGTCTCTTGTCAAGATCAGCCCTGTAAAAACAAGGATAAGCAGGATAAAAACAAATTTTTGCCATAAAACACCCCAATCATTTTTTTAAAAATTAAAAGAGGAAGGCAATACTTATAATTTTCCATGTATTCCTCAGCACTGGCTTCAATGGTTTTAAAGAATTCATCCATTCCAGCACCAGAAATTGCAGAGACTCCAACAGAACGCAAATTCTTATAAAATTCATCAAGAGAGAGGGAGAGGCTCTGAGCTAGAGTTGATGTGTACGAAGTATCTGAACTTATTGCTGCTTGAAATGCCTCAAAATCTTCCATCCACTGCACAAATGATTTGTTCAAAACAATAATTTGATAACAAAGCTAACACAGCTCATTTTATATATTGCATGTCAACAAGAAAAAGTTGGAAATAAATAAAACTTTAGAACCCTAAACAAATGGGTGGAAATCAAGAATAGGAAAAAGTGCTACGAAATAAGTAATATGGAAATCAAGAGAGGATGTGAAATCCTGCTACGAAAGTTCGATTACCAATAGAACGGTTGTAGATCAATCATATGCGCACAGCTGTCATTAGAAACTATGCAGCTTTCGTAACACGTAGAAAATAGTAATACATGCATATTGCGTGTGTGCAAGCATAGAAAAGAAAAACAATTCAAACAATAAGAAAAAGGTGGGAAAAGAGGACTCAGAACATTAAAGAGTTTATTGCTTGGTCATAAACAAACTGAACAAGAACAAAGAAAAAAGACAAACATCTAATAATGAAACTTAAAAATTCAAGAGCAAATGCAATCTGCTTGTTAAAATTAAAGCAACAGGGAAAGACTATCACCACATGAACCTACAAAATATGGTATGTCCTTGATACTAACATTTGGCAGCTTGACAATTACCCTGTAAACATAAATCTCACTACTGCAGTTCAAGCCACAGATTCCCAGCAGGTGTTTATAAGGATTAAAAGAACATTATCACATTGGATACTAAATAAATTAGTAATGATAAGGTAGCAAGGGAAGGAAATGGAAGAATTGCAAGAAATGGGTGAAGAATGAGAAAAAAAAAGTGGTGGGTTTAGGTAAAAAGTGTGACCCAGGAAGGCCTGCAACCCAAAGCAGCCAGCTGCCATGTTTCCATTTCATACCTCAGCTCCGACATCTCAGTTATTCCTAAATCCTTTAGATATTTGTAATCTTACGTTCAGGAATAAACCATATACCATAAGGAAAAATCACTAAATCAAAGCAATTGGCAAGATATTATACAAATCCCAAAGAAAATATTTGCATCTAATACGGAAATTAATTGTACCTCTAAAGCAAACTGATGTTGTGCGACATCAGTCTTGTTGAATGCTAATACAAGTGGCAACCGTGTCTTGTAGAGGATGCTACAAGCATAAAGCATGTTGCTCATAAATGTAACTGGACTTGCTGAACGAGGTGTATCCACTACGTAAGTGACTACAGTAGGAAAAGTTGAAGCAAATGCTTCTGTAATGATAGCTCCTGAAGCAGACCAAGTAAATATCTCAATCTGCCCAGGAGTATCCACAAGAACATAGTCAAGTTGATCAGCTCGGCTCTCAATTACTGAAATAACCTGAGATTGGATATTTGCAAAGTCATTCACATGAAATGACAAATGAAAAGTGTCGAGCACCAAAATATGTAAAAATATAAAAAGCACAGCAATGGAGAGAGTAAAGAAGATAAAAACAGCTACAACTCTGTATGCACATGCATTGATGCAAATAACCTTTTTTTTTTTCTAAATAAATCATATCTATATGGAAGCACCGTTATACATTAGGGGTAAAGTCTATGAAGTATACACTCGCAACAAAGCCAGTCATTTGCCAGTTTAAACATTTTGATCCAAAAAGGTTACTTTCTATATTGCTCCGACTCTTCATTGTTCTTGAAGTATCCGTGTCCGACGCATATCCGGACATGAGTATGGAGATATGATCCTCCAAGGACCCTCCAAATACATGGAAATCTTAGAAAAAATTGAACATACCCGTGTCGGATACATACCCGAGTCCGACACTCACACACGAGTCCGAGTAACATAAGTTACTTTAAAAGTAAATGTAATCGATGGAGACTGCTGTTCAGAACACTAAAAAGCTTAGCATGGTTTTGACAATTCCGTCATAAACCTAATGCAGAAATATCAGAAGATTTACCTCATCAAACTTGGTAGCAAATAAGTTGAGTGATGTAAGGATTCCTCCATTAGGTCCAAGATTGAACTGCTTCATCACTTCTTTGTATTTAACTGTGTCTCTTATATCAATATTAGCGCCGAATGGAAGGGTCATTACAGCAGGGTCAAGGTTCATCACATAACCCCTAATATTCGAAGCTTGAGTGTGGCAAACCAGCCTATGGAGGAATGTTGTTTTCCCACTCCCTAATCAAATCAAACAATATATCTCAAATTTCAAGTCCATTCAAGCAACTCCCCAGTCACATGAATTTCAATTAGATACCAAATATGCAATACATAACAAACATAAAAAAACCGCCCAATTCATGTTTCTTGGATTACCAGCCATTCCAACAACAATAATAATAACTGGTTTTCTCTTGAAACCGGTTGAAGACGACTCGATATTTAGTTTGTCCATAGAATCAGAAAGCTTCTCTTTTTCATCATTGCCTCCCTATATAATGAATCACTTACCAAATACTAATTAGAAGAAACTAGCCAACATTAAAAAAAAAAAAATCATAATAATTGAGCTTCTTTTTCCATTTCAAATGTTTAACTCAAAATTGATTGATAAAAGGAGAACTCTTTGAGGTACCTTTGATTCCGAGGATTCCAGAGAATCCATTTGTATTGAAGTGCCTTCTTCTGGGGCTTTAACATTTGATTTTTCCAACTCAGAATCAATTTCCATCTTCAATAAAATCAAGTTATTTCCGAATAAAAACGAAACCCTAGAGAAAATTTATGAGATTTACGATCAGAATAAGAAAAAAAAAAAAGAAGGTATTTTCTAGATAAAAAGAACTGGAAAGATAAGGAAAAACCCAGAAAAGAAATGGGAGAAAAAGAACTTGAATTAAAAAAAAAAAATGAAAACGATCCTCTTTAATGGAATTCTTCAAATGCTTTCGAGTTTCGAGGTCAAGGGTTTCCAGTTTGTGAGGAAAAAATGAACGAGGGTTTTACGCTTTTTAATTCGGACTTTCGGTTTATTCATAAACCAAAAAATAAAAAATTATATTTACACCTCGTTAAAAAGTTAACCCCTAACCATTCATCTCTTAACCCTTAATCTTAATCTTAAACTTTAATTTTAATCCTAATCTTACAACTTAATTTTTAAAAAGTGATAATGTCAGTGTATAAACCTTTATATTTGAGAATGCATCAAATATAAATCCAAAAAATAAAAAACACTTATCTTTCAAATTTGATAGAAAATACACTTAATCTCTTTTAATTAAAAAAATATTCACTTATCTCTTAAAATTTGACACAAAATACATTAACGCTTAAGTCATTATTTTTAGATTAATTTTAAATTAAAAGATAAATATATTTTTTGTTAATTATTAATTTTATTTTTTTTTCTCGAACCTTTTTTAATTACAAAATAATAAGAATAAAGATAATCTTAAAATTATCTTTAATTACTATTAAATTAAATTCTTATTAAATTATATTCGAATTTAAGTACATGTTAAATATTTTAAACTTATCTTTAATTCAATTATATATTACCTTTGCTAAATTTATTAAAATATCTATATTTAATTAATTAATTACCGTTATTAAAAAATTTTAGTAATAAGAAAATTGGTTAAAATAAAAATAAAAGAATAAAAAGTATATATATAATTATCTTTTATGAGATTTTATTGAAAATAAATTTATCCCTATTACTTTGAAAAACACATTTTATTTTTTGAAAAAAAATAACTATGTTATCATTCTGTTAATTAAATTAATATTTATTCAAATTTTACTTTAAATATTAAAAATACTATCATTTTTTATTTTTTCGATTTTTTGTTTTAATCAAATTCTTTATCATTAAACTTTTTTAAATAATAGCAATTGATTTATTTTTAAATAAATAATAATATAATATATTAATATCAAAGTTAATATATATAATTGAATTAAAGATAAGTTTAAAATATTTTTTTGTACAAAAAAATTTAGGTGATGAGAGGCTACTCAGTCCAGAGTCAGGGCATGCCGCAGGCCTTAAAAAGGGCTAACAGTTGTACTTACAGATATTAGTGAGACTCGAATTCTAGTGCTTGTCAAAGCGCTAATATATACTCAACCAACATAACTAATCCACGGTGACATAAATTTAAAATATTTAATATATATACTTGAATTATAATATAATTTAATTATAATTTAACTTGATAGTAATTAAAAATAATTTTATAGTTAAAAAAGTTTTGAGTAAAAAATATTAATAATTAACAATGGATATATTTGTCTTTTCATTTAAAATTAACTTAGAAATAATATTTTAAGGATTAATGTATTTCGTGTCAAATCTTAGAAGAGTAAATAAATATTTTTCAAATTAAAAAAAGGATAAATGTATTTTTTTTATCAAACCTCATAATAATAAATATACTTTTCCCCAAAGAAATAAGTGAAAGACTGAAACGAGTCTCCGATATTTTCATGGGTTTCGGGTAGATCCGGTTGAATCATGTTTGTGCTATTTTATTATTATTATTATTATTATTATTATTATATTTAAAATATTATATATTAAAATTATATATAAAAATATCAACCCAAAAACTCTCAAATAATGAATCACATATATACTAATGATATTTTATTAAATAAAGAACTACAAGACTTGACCTTGGACTAAGACATTTATTTTAATTGAAAAAACGTTAAAATCTTAAATCTTAGCATCTAAATTAACCTAACTGAAAAAATAAAAAAATCATAAAACCACTAATTATAAACTCTAATAAGAACCTAAATATTGCCAATGGTCAAAATTAATCTAAGTTGATGATGGTGCAGCTCCTCCTTTATTAGAACAATGCTCCTTAAGCTTAGAAGTTACATCATGAAATCGAGCCCAAATTACATCGAAGCAGTAACCGGGTTGAATTAATAAGATTATAAGAAGACAACATTCTGCTCGAACAAAGATCAGAAATATTGTTAGGGCTTGAAATATATATATATATATATATATATATATATATAAATTTAAAGTAAAAATAAATTGTTATGAAATAGATTTATCTAAAAACTGGATTATCCGTCTAGTTCGAAAGCCAAGCCCGAATAAGTTTTTAAAGTTTAGGCCTGATACATATTTATTTTATAATTTAAAAATAATTTATTTAATTTTAATTATAAAATATCTTTAAAAATAAAATATAAAAATAATTTTTTTAATATTAATAAGGGGCATCAAAAGCTTAACTAGGCTAGGCAAGTAAAATTTTTACTATCCGAGTTTGATTTGACCCGATCCATAAACAACTCTATTATAAAAATATTAAAATTTTATATTACATATAATATTAAAATTACAAACAATATATAAAAATCTTATAAGAAAATAATTTTTTTCCAATTTTCAAATATTTAAATCATGTTGTATATGTAAAGAATTTAATAAGAATTGAAGTTTTAATGTCAAAAAAATTATAATCTAATTAAAATAATTAAATTGCATAGAATTATTTAATTTTACAAACAGAAAACATAAGATTACGTACTTTAGAAAAAAATAAAAAAAAAAGTAATGTACAATTTGTATTAAATATTATAATAGTTTAACTTTTTTTTATTATGAGCATAAAATAAAAAATATTAATGCAATAATTAATATAAATGTATCTATTTGATTGATTGAAAAGACAAAGAGAATTAAGTTAATCTATAATATATATAAAAGCACGAATATGAAAAATCTTTTGAACTGACGAAAATAATTATTATTGTTTATTATATTACTAAACTGTCACTAGAATAATGTTTTATTATTATATTATATGTTATAAGATTTATGGGATTATATTTTTAATATTTTAATCAAATTGTTTTATAATAAATACAAACTCCTTATATCCATATTGAATTACACTTTCAGTGTAATTTAAATTATTTCAACTGGTCAATGAGCAAAGACTTATAGTTTTAGAGTAATTCTCAGTTAATTGGTATTGTAGTTATAAACCAATTAAAACTAAGACTTCCCATTATAAAATAGATGCATTAGCATCCAATTATTCCAACGTTTAGGGGTTTTGTATAACGCATGAGGTTTTTTGGTTCTTTTTTTAAAAAAATTTGTTAGAATGGTTTTGGTTTTTTATTCATTATCATAACACATTCCTCTTTTGTATCTTTGGACAGATTTCGGCATATTGCAAATTCAATAGATTTAAAAAAAAATGTTTCAACAAAAAATGTTTTTAGCTATTTGTTAAGTTGTTCTTTTTTTTTAATACGGTTTCTTACTTCTTATTTCTTTATTAGATTTATTATTTTAATTTTTTTGAGCTATTATCTAAATATTCTGTCAAAATAAGATAATGATATTTTCATTGATTTTTATATTGTTCCATAATTACTAAGTTTTTTGTTATAATATATTATCTCATTTTACTATATCTAAATCCAAATTAAATTAAGTTTTTTTATTTGTTAGATATATGCATATATGTGAGTGTATATGTTTCTTTGTTGTGCTCGAAGCAAAATTTGATTGAAAAGTATGAATCAATTTAAAAAACAAACATGAAACCTTTAGTTTATAGTTGTTTAATGGTAGATATGTGATTGGATATGTCTTTTGTATTAAGTTTATGTGCTTAGGGTAGTTTTTAACCATAATCCTTTTTTTCTTTTTTGTTGTTGATTCTATATGTTATGGTGATTGGATATTTTGATCAAAATTCAAGATTTACATACATCTATTTTGACATTCTGAATTAATCTGTTGTTCTTTTTTTATAATACGATTTTTTGCTTCTTATTTCTTTATTAGATTTGTTTTGTAAATTTTTTTGAACTGTTATCTAAATATTCTGTCAAAATAAGATAATGATATTTTCATTTTCTGAATTAATCTGTTGTTCTTTTTTTATAATACGGTTTTTTGCTTCTTATTTCTTGATTAGATTTGTTTTGTAAATTTTTTTGAACTGTTATCTAAATATTCTGTCAAAATAAGATAATGATATTTTCATTGATTTAAATTTAATCATTGATTTTTTATATTGCTCCATAATTACTAAGACGGGTTGTTAGAAGTTCGGCCCAGTTTTTTTTGGTGTCGTAAGGGAGGGATTGACTTTTATAACGCATATTCAGTCGTACTGGCATGGCCCCACTGATTTGTTTTCGACGGAGCATCAAGCAGCGCAACCGGTTCTACTTGACTAAGCCCCGTGCTCATCCAATGAGGGAGTTTGCTTTACCCAACTCTCTTTTTTATAACAAGGCAGAAACCCCCGACCCGACATTCATTAGTTTCAAATGAAGAATGAAGAGTGCCCTGCCTCAACAAGCACCTACTCCTATCAAAATGAAAAGCTTGATTTTACTAAACAAGCCCTTGTTGCTAAAGGTAAGGCCGGCTTTCGATTTGTAGCTTTACCAACGAGAGAGGCCTTCATTATTATTAGTAAGATAGGTTGTTTGAGCGCATTTTTCCCCTTTCTATTAGTAAGGTTGTCAAAAGGCTTTTCGATTGTTTGATTGTAGGGGCATCTACAGTAAGGGGCCTTTTCAATAAAGCTCGTGCTAGACGCTCACCTTTTTTGGCTTTTCTAAAATCGAATACTTTGAAGTTGGTAAAGACCCACCCCTTGTTTCAATCAGAATGAGTCCCCGTGTCATGGCCCTACACTTCCACGTCATGAGGTATTGTCCGCTTTGGCTCCGCAGAGCCTCACGATTTTGTCCTACAAAAGGGCCCTCACTAGTGGAAGGGGAGCCACCCCTTATAAGCCCATTCTCCTCACCCGTCTCCTATTGATATGGGATTTGCCTAGGGGTATTACACTCACCCCCTTTACGGGACTCAACGTCCTCGTTGAGGTTTGCCCCACCACTGACCAGCAAGCACGGGGAGGTGGCTCTGATACCATCTGTCATGGCCCCACACTTCCACGTCATGAGGTATTGTCCATTTTGGCTCCGCAGAGCCTCATGGTTTTGTCTTACGAAAGGGCCCTCACTAGTGGAAGGGGAGCCACCCCTTATAAGCCTAAGCTCCTCACCCGTCTCCTGTCGATGTGGGATTTGCCTAGGGGTGTTACACCCCGGGACCTCGAGACATTGGCTTCCGCCAACAGTGGACTATTAAGATCACATCCCTCGCGCCTTGCCTTAATCGACTGTCTGAGTAGTTCTACCTATCTTTCCGGGGGATTCGTGATAACTCGTATAATTATATAGTTTTTAGTTATGTTTTATTATTGTTTTGTGTCAAATACGAGTTATTATTGTTTAGTCTAATTGTGTTTATGATCTTTTATATTTTTATGTAATTTGGTGTTTTTCACAAGTTTCTTTGAGTGATTTCAGATTACTAGAATTAAGGGCAAATCCAGTTCAGTTCCAGTTCCGACACCGTTTGCCATATCAGCTATATCTCGAGTTTCACTGAAGCAATAAGGCTGAAATTTGTAGCCATGCAAAGCTAAGAGGCATATCTATCTTTTTCATGTTTTACACTTCTTGAAACGGAGTCGTTTTCCCTAGCGAAATCGACCATCAAGTTGGCTGATGTGCAATGACGTCTGTGCTGACCTGTTTTCGTATTTTGCCCATATCTTCTTATCCACATCAGAAAATGAGCTGATTCCAACGGCTATGGATCCGTAACTGATAGGGGTATATTTTTCTAGAAGACAATTTTATCAGATCGAGCCTCCAACATTGACAAAATCGACCATCAAGCTGGCTGATCAGAATTGTCATACAATATGACGAAAATTGTTAGAAAAATGCACCCACCTATTATACCTACCTTTGAAATTTGTAAAGCTTGTCTCTTGTCATTTAGCCCTCCAAAATGTGTATAAATAGAGGGCCTTGGATGAGTATTGGGATACATTATATATTGGTAGGATATTAGCCATTGTAATAAAATTCTCTAAGTTTTCTTTTTCTTTCCTTTCTCTAGTTTTCTTTTTCTATATTTACTTATGCTTCTTACATTTCTTTTCATTTTATTCATATCTAGTATGTGTTGCTAATCATATTGTTGAGGTGATGAGGTGAAGCTCTTGGTAAATGCTAAGGTTAGTCTCTTAAACATGAGCTAAAATTTATAAACACTAGTATAGATAATATTTTCTTTTGGTTTAAATCATACTTGCAAAGTAGAGATCTTGATTCATTATTGACAATGAAAATGGCACAGTAAATGCTTGGTTTCATAACCTTGATTTGTTGTAGACATATACCTTGGCATAAGGAATGCTTGGACTCTTTTTATGAGTTTTGAGGACACCAAATGAACATAATATCATATGCTATGGACGTTGGACTGAATTGCTAAACCTTCCGATTGGAACCTCCCTTATGTGTGGATTTCAATTGTGTAATAAAACAAGATTAATCTTAGCATAACACCAAGAGTGGATTCTCTAACCTCAACATCCTTTCTTATTGTTTTTTTTTATATCTTGTTTAATTGCTTTAATGTTATTTTGTTTATTTTGTTCTCTAATATCTTGTTTACTTTCTTTGTTATTGATTCCCTAATATCTTGTTTATTTTCTTTTTCATATATATTTATAAACTTATACTTACTAGTACGCTTCCCTGTGGTTCGACCTCGGACACCCGAGAATTTATTACTTGAACATAACCTGCACTTGGGTTTACAACTCTTAATTGAGTCACCATCAAGTTTTTGGCGCCGTTGCCGGGGAGGCAATACTAAGTATATAAGTTTATAAGTATATTTATTTTTATTGGCTGGTTATACCGCCTAATTTTCTATATATTTATATTTATATTGTATATTAACTTTGTTTTATTTGTATTGGCTGGTTATACCGCCTAATCTGTATATTAACTTTGTTTTATGCTTGTTTGGCGACGTGATTTTAGATCTCGTCGTTTAGTTAGATTTTATTGTGAAACTTTTTCAGGTAATCTTTCTAATACAACTCCGACCATGGCTGACAATGAAAGTGTTCATGCTGAAGATGAGAACAGACAAGTACGCACCATGCGTGACTACTTGCAACCAACTCGAAGCTTATCACCCTCTTGTTTTATTTTTCCTCTCAATGCAAACAACTTTCGTTTTAAACCAGGTATGATAGCTTTGCTTCCAAATTTCCATGGGTTAGAATCGGAAAGTGCTTACTCGTTTCTAAAAGACTTCGAAGATGTATGTGTCACCTTTAATGACCAACAATGTACAAATGAAATTGTCAAGCTAAAATTATTTCCTTTTTCTTTAAAAGATAAAGCAAAAATTTGGCTTCATAATTTAAAACCAAGGTCAATTGGCACATGGCAAGAATTACAAACTGAGTTTCTAAAGAAATTTTTCCCAGCACATAAAACTACTGCTTTGAAAAGACAGATTCAAAATTTCAATCAAAATCAAAATGAAGCATTTTTTCAGTGCTGGGAGCGTTTTAAAGATTTGTTAAGTTCTTGTCCACATCATGGTTTTGAAAAATGGCGTCTTATTAGTTTCTTTTATGAAAGTTTAACTCCCGAAACTAAACAATTTGTTGAAACAATGTGTAACGGTGAGTTTCTAGAAAAAGAACCTGAAGAAGCCTTTGACTACCTAGACCATTTGGCAGATAACTCTCAAGCCTGGCACACAGATAATTCCTCTGAAAGTTCCAATAGATCTAATCTTGTTTCTAACAGAGTTAAATATCATTTTAGTCAAGAAGATGAGATAAAAGTTAAAGTAGCTAATTTGGCTAGAAAGATTGAAGCCATGGAACTTAGAGAAGTAAAAGAAGTCAAAACGGTTAAAAATGAAGAAAGTTGTGGAATTTGTGAAATCATGGGACACCCCACTTCTGAATGTCCAAACATTCCCATTCTTAAAGAAGCGTTGCATGATCAAGTAAATTCCATAAACACATTTAAAAAGCCTTTTCCTTCTCCTTACTCTGAAACGTATAACCCTGAATGGAGAAATCATCCCAACTTCAGTTGGCGGAATAATAATCATGTTCAGGTACCACAATCTCAAAAGCCGGGCAACACTTTTTCCTATCAACCTTCGCGTGTACAAACCTTGGAAGATACATTGCAAGCATTCATGCAAACACAAGCAAATGTGAATAACCAAACTTCACAGGACATCAATGAGATCAAAAACACCTTGTCCACATTGACAGCTTCATTACGCACTTAAGAAAAAGGTAAGTTTCCTGCTCAACCTCAGCCTAACCCTTCTACTCAATGTCTTGTTTCTTGCTCCAATGAAACTCAACAGGAAAATGCCAGTTCTATCACAACTCTTCGAAGTGGAAAGGCAATTGACAAAAACATTCCATCAAAAGACCAAGATCCTCCTTCCCTTCCGAAAAGTAATGGTAAGGATGATGGTAAGTCTGAACTTCTTGAAAATTTGGACAAAGAAAAAGGTATGCATCCTGCTCCTTTTCCTCAAAGGTTGCAAACAATAAAGAATTTGAATCAAAATGCAGAAATATATGAACTTTTCAAACAAGTTAAGATTAACATTCCTTTATTGGATGCAATCAAACAAGTTCCATCTTATGCTAAATTTTTGAAGGACATGTGCACAGTTAAAAGGAAACATAATGTACAAAAGAAAGCATTTCTGACGGAAAGTGTGAGCTCAATCATTCAGCACCTTACTCCACCAAAATTCAAAGATCCTGGATGTCCAACAATCTCATGCATCATTGGAAACACTAGAATAGAACGTGCATTGCTTGATCTTGGTGCTAGTGTTAATCTTTTGCCTTTTTCTGTTTATCAACAGTTAGGTTTAGGTGAACTCAAGGAAACACCTGTTACACTTCAACTAGCTGATCGTTCTGTAAAAATTCCTCGAGGGATAGTTGAAGATGTTTTGGTTCAAATTGATAATTTTTATTTCCCTGTTGATTTTATTGTTTTAGACACACATCCTGTTTCAAATCCAAATGTTCAAATTCCTGTTATATTAGGCCGTCCATTTCTTGCAACTTCTAATGCTCTGATAAATTGCAGGAATGGTATGTTGAACATTTCTTTTGGAAATATGACTTTAGAATTAAATGTGTTCAACATTTGCAAGCAACCTGGTGATGATTCAGAAGTACATGAAGTGGATTTCATTGAAGATCTTGTTCATGAACATCTCACCATTACCACATTCCATGATCCTTTAGAAGCTTATTTAATTGAATGTGAGTTTGATAATGCTTCAGAAATTTCACACACTGATTCTTTGTTAAATTCTTTTCAGGTTAAGCATTGTTGGAAACAAAAGTTTGAGGAACTTCCATCACTCACAAATGTCACTGTACCATCAACTATTGAACCACCCAAGCTGGATTTAAAACCATTGCCATCCGAGCTAAAATATTCCTTTTTGGATGAGAATGAAACTTTTCCAGTCATAAATGAACTTGAGGAACTCAGAAATGATGCATATGAGAATTCTAAAATTCATAAAGAAAGAACTAAAACCTTTCATGACAAGTTAATTTCAAGAAAAACATTTGATGTTGGGCAAAAAGTTCTACTTTATAAATCTAGACTTCACATATTTGCTGGTAAGTTGAGATCAAGATGGACTGGCCCATTTGTGGTTAAGCATGTGTATCATTATGGAGCAGTTGACATTGAGAATCCTCAAAATGGTAACGTATTCAAAGTAAATGGACAAAGACTCAAACTCTTTTTGGAAAATCATGTTACTCAAGAAGATGTTGTTTTTCTTTCTGATCCTTGTTTTGAAAATAACTAAATGTAAATATAATTTTTTAATCTTCAAAAAAAAAAATACATTTTTTTTAACCCCGGTTAAATGGCGGATAACGGTACTCCGTGATTATTTAAGTCGGTTCCATCAGCTACCCACAAAACTGATATTGTATATAAATTTCTCTTTCAATTTCGTTTTCATTTTTTTTTCAAGATGGATGATATTCTCACAAGATTGCAGAAACGATTTCCTCATTTTCCTCGAAATATTTTACTGAAGCTTTACCAAGTTCGATTTGAAAGATTAAGAATGCTTATGCACAAAGGGATTCCTGAAGACATACGTTGGATAATTGAAGCCAAGGTACGTGAAGATGAATATCTTCCTGTTTTGCATTTACCAGGTACAGGTAGAAGCACTTTTGCAAAGAAGCGACGAGCAAAGCGCATGAGTTCAAATTGCCACAAATGTGCACGATGGACGTGTAACGGTAAATGTCGTTCTATTGGGATTCCGTCCTCTAATCGAGATGATAAAATTGAATTCATTAAGGATGGACTGAGTAAGGAGAATTTGGGTAATATCCAACTTTCTCTTGAGACGCATCCTAGTGGAGACGTACAAAGAGAAATTCTTGATTTATGGCCGCAATTCCAAAGGGAATGGCAACATCTTGGGAATCTGATGTTAAAAGACCCTGTTTGCCAGCTTGTAAGAAAACTGGATGGGAAGCATATCCTCGACTCATAGAAGGCGTTTAAGCCGTTTCTGGACGTAAAACCAGAGGAAGATGCCAAATACACTTTCGGCGACATTATTACTTTTGACTTTTACGGTTGATTTTTCTTCTTTTTTTGATTTTCTTCCTGAAATCACGCAAAAATCTTTTGTTAGGTTAACATTTTCTTCTGACAGGTCAAATACACTTTAGGCGACATTATTACTCTTGTCTGATTCACTACTCAGTCCTCTATATATTACACCATGTACTCATTCTTTTTCAGGCACTCAAAAAAGAAAAAAATGGAAAGCACTTCGTCTCAGCGCATTAAAAAAATTTGTGTCTTTGGAGGTGCTTATCCAGGGAAAAATAACATATTCGCTGATGAAGCCATAAGAGTTGGAATAATACTTGCCCAACAAAAGATCCAGTTAATTTATGGAGGCGGTAGTACGGGTTTAATGGGAGCAGTCGCTACAGCAGCACACGCCGGAGGAAGTCCAGTTCTAGGAATCGTGCCAAAACTATTCACAGATTTTTGTGGACCTACCGTGGGTAAGGAAATACAAGTCTGGAGTATCCCTGAACGGATGACAATCATGTACCATTCTGCCGATGCATTCATTGCTTTACCAGGAGGTCTGGGTACATTGGAAGAAATAGCTTGCGTGGCTTCTTGGTCATCTTTGGTCACAAATAAGAAACCCATTGGTTTGCTTAATATTAATGGTTATTTTAGTAATTTGCTTTCATATTTAGATAATGTTGTGGATAATGGATTCATGTTTTCAGAGGCAAGGAGAACCATAATTTCTGCTACAACCATTGAAGATTTACTCAAAAAGCTACAAGCTTATGAGTGTTTATCTGCTACGGTTGTTTCGCAAACGCTCGGAAAAAGAAAAAGAGATATGGACGAGCAAGGAGTGGATTGCACTTTGTCTTTGTGACATTATCTAACATTTTGCTTGTTGTGTCTCAGTTATAATAAGTGGTTAGCAACCTCTGCAGGTAATATCTCCTAAATTCTACCATTAAAATTTGACATTGGGGACAATGTCATATTTTAGTAGGGGGTAAGGGACATATTTTGCTAAAAAAAAAAAAAATTGTTGTGTTTTAAGACATTTAGAAGTATTCATTCTGAACAAGGTCTGAGTAAGGGAGACTTGAGACATACCTTGTCAGTTTGATTTAATCTTCTTCTTCAAAAAAACAAAAAAAAAAAAAAAAAAAAAGCATGTTTAGACTTAGTGTGTTTTTTTAGTTACTTTCAATACTATAATGAGATATGAATTGCATAAGTCTAAAGCAGATTTATTAGTGAGAAGATTTTCATGAGAATTGAGCTTGATATCAACCTTTTTATGAGCCAATGTTAATATGATATGTTGATTGAGAAAGAAGCATGTTTAGACTTAATCTGACTTGTATAATCATCCTTGTGAGTTTTTGAGCCTATAATGATTGATGCATTATACAAATCAATATAATTTCTTTTCTTGAGTGCTCTTATGATTACATGATTCTCTAGAACTTGCTTTAAACCGTTTGATACTATATTGATACATGTGACAACATGAATATGATAGAGGCATTAGGATTATAACCAGAGCCAAACAGCCATCCCTTATTAATGTTCTAAGAGAACATCCCCACTAGTGAGCCAATTTGAGCCTACATTAAATATGCTGTTTTATTGGTAACCACAACTTACACCTAGCCTAAATATACTTATATCCTTACCCTTGTTCTAAAGATAGATTTTTATATTTTGAGACATATTAAAAAAAAATAATAATAAAAAAAAATAAGGGATATTTTTAGTTGAAAATTTGGGTTAGAAACAAAAGATAAGTGTGGGGGAAGAAAAGAAAAGAAAAAGTCAAGAGAAAAAGAAAGGGATCATTGTCAAATACATTCCCATATTAAAAAAAAAAAAAAAAAAAATCTTCTCTTGAACTTCTAGAAAAAAATGTTACAAAGTTGGTTAGAATGATGCAAAGGCTCAACATGAATATTTAGCCTATGTTATTATGTGCTTTATAAGAGTTTTGAGAAGTTTTATTTGTATGATCTTATTATGTCTCTAAAATCTATGAACTCTTTGGAACCTTTGTGATATCTTTATCCTTTTGTTCTTTAACCACATTATAACCCTTTGGCCCCATTACAACCTTGAATAAAGACCTCTTGATTTATGAAGTTGTATGATCTAAATAGTGGAGAATAGGTGGACAAGCAAGCATATGGTAGAAGTGTTTTAATGAGATTGATTGAGTGTAAACACTTTACCACTACTTTAAAGAGTGAAAATCAAGAGAGTATCCCTTGTGAGAAGTTGAGATTAAGTTTGAATATGCACTATTTTGATTGAAATCTGTTATGTTAATATTGGCTTAACTCATTTATTTACATTCAAGCAAGATTTTTTGTGAATTTCTTTAAGCTATTGATTAGTTTTTAAGACTTGTCCAATGATTATCTCTAATTTATATTGGAAGGATTAGTTATAATTATTATTTTTAGTTTTTCTTATGTCTTCAATGTTTGTGGGTATCGTCCTAGTAAACCCTCACGAGACTAAACTCGTCCACTAGGGACACCTAGGGGTTTAAAGGCTTGTGTCACATGCTAAGTGCCACCGTGATTTCCTACGAAAATGGATTAGATTAGATTTTCTTATTTTATTTTTATTGAGTCGTTGCTAGGGACTAGCAACAATCTAAGTGTGGGGGTGTGATAACTCGTATAATTATATAGTTTTTAGTTATGTTTTATTATTGTTTTGTGTCAAATACGAGTTATTATTGTTTAGTCTAATTGTGTTTATAATCTTTTATATTTTTATGTAATTTGGTGTTTTTCACAAGTTTCTTTGAGTGATTTCAGATTACTAGAATTAAGGGCAAATCCAGTTCAGTTCCAGTTCCGACACCGTTTGCCATATCAGCTATATCTCGAGTTTCACTGAAGCAATAAGGCTGAAATTTGTAGCCGTGCAAAGCTAAGAGGCATATCTATCTTTTTCATGTTTTACACTTCTTGAAACGGAGTCGTTTTCCCTAGCGAAATCGACCATCAAGTTGGCTGATGTGCAATGACGTCTGTGCTGACCTGTTTTCGTATTTTGCCCATATCTTCTTATCCACATCAGAAAATGAGCTGATTCCAACGGCTATGGATCCGTAACTGATAGGGGTATATTTTTCTAGAAGACAATTTTATCAGATCGAGCCTCCAACATTGACAAAATCGACCATCAAGCTGGCTGATCAGAATTGTCATACAATATGACGAAAATTGTTAGAAAAATGCACCCACCTATTATACCTACCTTTGAAATTTGTAAAGCTTGTCTCTTGTCATTTAGCCCTCCAAAATGTGTATAAATAGAGGGCCTTGGATGAGTATTGGGATACATTATATATTGGTAGGATATTAGCCATTGTAATAAAATTCTCTAAGTTTTCTTTTTCTTTCCTTTCTCTAGTTTTCTTTTTCTATATTTACTTATGCTTCTTACATTTCTTTTCATTTTATTCATATCTAGTATGTGTTGCTAATCATATTGTTGAGGTGATGAGGTGAAGCTCTTGGTAAATGCTAAGGTTAGTCTCTTAAACATGAGCTAAAATTTATAAACACTAGTATAGATAATATTTTCTTTTGGTTTAAATCATACTTGCAAAGTAGAGATCTTGATTCATTATTGACAATGAAAATGGCACAGTAAATGCTTGGTTTCATAACCTTGATTTGTTGTAGACATATACCTTGGCATAAGGAATGCTTGGACTCTTTTTATGAGTTTTGAGGACACCAAATGAACATAATATCATATGCTATGGACGTTGGACTGAATTGCTAAACCTTCTGATTGGAACCTCCCTTATGTGTGGATTTCAATTGTGTAATAAAACAAGATTAATCTTAGCATAACACCAAGAGTGGATTCTCTAACCTCAACATCCTTTCTTATTGTTTTTTTTTATATCTTGTTTAATTGCTTTAATGTTATTTTGTTTATTTTGTTCTCTAATATCTTGTTTACTTTCTTTGTTATTGATTCCCTAATATCTTGTTTATTTTCTTTTTCATATATATTTATAAACTTATACTTACTAGTACGCTTCCCTGTGGTTCGACCTCGGACACCCGAGAATTTATTACTTGAACATAACCTGCACTTGGGTTTACAACTCTTAATTGAGTCATCATCAATTCGCTACCTTCGCTATGATTGTGCGTATTTCGTTATTCCAACTGACGAAGTTTGGCATCGGACATGTACAAGACAAGCCGAAAATGAACTATAAGACTCTCCCATCCCCTTTACAAACATAGGGGGATCTATCAAGTTGCCGCTAGCAGCATAACCCCGTCTTTCTTCAGCTAGTCGCTCCTAATTGTTCTAAAGCAACTAAAAAGAGATTGTTTAATCAGAAAGAATTCAGTTCTCCATTTTCACTTGACGAAAGAAATCTGACTCAGCTCTAAAGCCTCTAAAGGATATTCCCTTCAGAATCGCGATATTACTACTTAAAGGCCTTATCAATCATACTTTAACTACATCTTTAAAGACTGTTATCGTATGTAGATCACCATAAAGCTAGATAAGTAATCAACTCTCACTTGTCGAGGTTTGTTATGGCAGCTTATGGATAAGAAAATCATACGAAAAATGATTAGACCATTTGTATTATAAACCCTCGCAACCAATCTAGGGCGTTGGATCTAGTCACAAAAGCAAGGTTGCTCCACGTATACGCACAACACAGATATATTGATGATAATTACTAAGTAAGGGGACCCTGGCTTTTGAACTCCTTTCCTTCTATACCCGAGGGAATGTCACTAAGTAAAGGATGTTACGAACATCCATTAAGAGCTCTTCTCCCTTTTGCCGGCCAAGATGTTCACTACTCTTGTTATAATATGTTATAACATATTATCTTATATTACTATATCTGTATCCAAATTACTAAATGTTGTTTCATTTGCATTATAATAACCATGTTCTATTTTCAACATGATAACTGTGCTTCAATAGTAATATTTGAACATATATTAGTATTATTCCTTACTCTTAAGAATTGTCTAGGCTACACCTAGTTTGCAAGTTTGCCAATGTAATTTTTTTTATGAATATTTAATCTGTTAAAAATAGAAAAATATATATTTTCTTTATGATCAATACAAAATCATATTACCAATTAATTCATTATTTTGACACATTGTTTGCAATAGTATCAAATAATAATTATTTATATTAATGCATATTAAATGGCGGTCGCTAGTATTAATAAGTTAGAAATATCTCAAAAAGAATGGAGTATCAAAGTAATGGTTCTTCGAAGAGGAAATATTGAGACATATTCAAATGACAATGACACAGGGAGAGATGAAAAATCATTTTAATTGATGATGAGGTAATATTATGATATTTAAATTTTAATAATCTTTTAAATTTAATTTTTATCCAAATTATTTTTTTGATAATTTAGTTTTCAAATTTCAGGGAATTAATAAGATTTATCTAATTTATAAGGAATAAATTTAATTTTATTAAAATATTTTTGTTAAATGGATTAATTTGATAATAAATAAAAAATAAAGTTTATATGAAACTATTTTATCTTAAAAGTTTAAAAGTTTCACTAACTTTCATTATATGACAAAAATACCCATTGTTGTTCATTATATTACTAATTTACTATTTTAAATATTTTTTATTCTTAATAAGATTTATATAATTTATAAGGAAGAAATTTAATTTTATTAAAATACTTTCGTTAAATGGATTAAACAAATAAAAAAAAAAGAAAAAACATCTATCTAACATATATATAATTTTAACTACACAAACTCTTCTAATGCTGACACGTGTTCACTGCTCTGGTGTTGATACGTGTATTTTTTTTCGGGAAGAAAAGAAAGAAAAGAAAGGAAAGGAAAGGAAAGAGAATGAGAAAGAGAAATAAAAGAAAAAGAAAAGAAAGAGAGAAAAATCTGGTGTTGACACATGATTTTTTTTGGGGTGGGGAAGGAAAGAAAGAAAAGAAAGGAAATGAAATGAAAGAGAAAGAGAAAGAAAAGAAAAAGAAAAAAAGGGAAGAAAGGAAAAGAAAAGAATGAGAAAAAATTTTGTGTTCGTATTCGTATTATTTTTTCGTGTGCTTAAAATATTATAAACTTATATAAGTTTTTACACGTTAATAATTCATTTTATGTATATGTTGACACGTTCGTTAATTCGTGTAGTGTTCATGTTATTTTTCGTGTTGTGTTTTAATTATTTTTCTATGTTGTGTTCGTGTCGTGTCTCAATTCATTTCATATTTTGCATAATTTATCATTGTGATTCAATTTAGATTTTTTTTTTGTGTATTCGTGTCGTGTTCGTGTCATATTTCAATTCATGACATATTTTGTATAATTTGTTATAATGATTCAATTTAGAAAAAAATTTGTGTGTTCATGATATGTTTGTGTTGGTGTTATTTTTTTGTGTTCAAATTAAAGTATTACAAATTTATATAAATTTTTACACGTTAATAATTCGTTTTATATAGATTTTGGCACATTTGTATATTCGTGTCGTATTCATGTTATTTTTCGTGTCGTGTTCATGTTTTAATCATTTTCCTTTTTTGTGTCTGTGTAGTGTCTCAATTCATTTTATATTTTGCATAATTTGTCATAGTGATTTGATTTTAACTCTAAATTCATTTATTTACAATATTAAAACATAAAATATTATTTAAATAAATGATAATTATTTAATATGATTCAACTTAAATCTATTTGTGATTGTGAATTTAATTAAAATTTTATAAATATTAAAAAAATCCCCCAACGAAGCGGGGAAGAGTTCTAGTTATATTTAAACTTGAGTCTAATAGACATTTTTTTTAAAAGATCAAATATTTTCATCCTACTTTGTTTGTTAGTGAGGGAAAAAATGTCTTTTTAGCTTAAATGATTTGAAAAAAAGAAACAGATCTGTGAGAGGAAGAGAAGAAGAAGAAGGAAGAGGAGATGAGAGGAGAGGAGAGGAGAGAGGAGAGGAGAGGAGAGAGGTGGCTGAGGGAGGCCAAATGGTGCCTCACTGACGGGGGTGGCTAGTCGGAGAGGAAATGGTGGAGGAGAGGGAAGGAGATAGAGGAGAGAGAAAGAAAAAAGAGGAGAGAAAAAGAAAGGAAAGGAAAAGGAGACCAAGTCGCCGACAATGGAGGAAGAGAGAAGAGGAGGAGATCAAGCGGGACGGGTCGGCTGGCTCGATGTTGTTGGCGATGGCGTAGGCAGCCGACCGAAAGGAAGAAGGAGAAGAAGAAAAAGAAGAAGGAAAAAAAAGGATAAAGAAAAATAAATAATTAGAAATAATAAAAAAGTTGTAGTTGTAGTTTTTTATTGATGTTTTAATTTTTTATAATTAAGAAGAAAATGAAGGGAAAAAATAGAAAAAAAATTAAAAAATAGAAAAATCAAGAAAACAATAGTTGTAGTTTTTGTTTTTGGTATTATCGTTGTTTTAATTTTTTATAATTTATTATTTTCATAAAAATAAAGAAATATATATTTAGTATAAATTTTTTACATAATTTCGAATTCTGATGTATTAAAAAGTATTAATATTTTTTACAATTTTCTTATTATTTTTTAAGAAAAATATGAATTAAAAATAATCATAGTAGTTGATTTATTCCTTTGTATTTATCAAATTGAATTTAAAAAATATATATAAAAAGATAATAAGAAAAAAAGGAAATTAAAAAAAAAATATTAAATATTTTATTTTTTTTCTTTATTTCCATTCATTAAGTATTTTTTTCAAACAATTTTAATTTAAAATAATTTAATAAAATTATTTATGTATATTTTTAAATATATATAATTCCTGCAACATCGCGCGAATAAAATTTTTAGTTTTAATTAAATGATAATTTTATATTTTCTTATAAAAATGCTAACTTGAAAATTATTAAAAATGATTAACTCATATAATTATCTCAAAATTAGAAACTTATCACATGCGATAATAAATACAGTTGGATATATTTTGCCTTTAACCTGTAATTTAATTATCAACTAAATTAATTATCAATTAGTTTTTATTTTATTTTATTAGACTTCTATTAAAATACTAAACTCTTAATGGAAATGATAGGCAGTAAATTAATAATCAATAAATTACTTATTGTTGGAGATGAGATGAGAAGTTGTAAAAATAATAACTTATTTTTTTTTTCAATTCATATATATAATATATATATATATATATATGATACCTCAAAAATTTTAAGACCATCCCAAAGCTCTATCAATCTTTGCATATCGACCCAATTGCAGCATAAAATGGTGTATGCTCTGCTCAATCCCTCAAATTTAAATGCGATAATTTTTGACACGATATAAAACATGATACGAATATAATATGTTTAATAAATACAAAAATAATATAATAAATATGACACGACATGTTTAAACACGATCAACACGATATGTTTAATACATGTATTATATTCGTTTTTAAGATTTTGATATACTTAATAATTGGATAGTGTTTTGTTTACACAGCTGACATAAAAAAAAAAAAAAAAAAGATACGACATGTGTATACAGATTATCAAATCTATTCCAATTAATAACCAACTAAATTTTTAAGGAAATTATATATATATATATATATATATATATATATATATATATGATAATGAGAGGGAGGGAGGGAGGGACTGGCAGTTGAAATCATGTAAATTGTGGTCGAGGAGTAACTTTAGACAGGTTTTGTATATGAAGAGAGTGTAGAATTATGAATTGATATTTTATCATATTAATCGAAAATATTAATTATATATTTAATAATTAAATTTTTTATAAAATAAATAATTAAATATTTTTAATTTACTTAAAATTTAACATATAATAATTTATATGAATAAAGCATAAAATAAAACGTTACAATTAAACAAATATAAAAATTTAGTTTTACCCCTATATAAGTATATATATATATATATATATATATATATATATATATATAAGTAAGCTTGCACGATTCTCCAATTTTACTCCACTTTTTTTACGCCACGTGTTACCTTGCGTTGATTATTGAATGTATTTTTAAAAAATAAATAAAAAATTTAAAAAAAATAGAAAATTATTTTGAAACAAAACGAGGCACCAAAGTAGCTGCATATAGTCATGGCCGTCGGAGTTAAGGCCGGCGCTCCGCTATCTCCGACTGCAACGGCGACAACACCAATCACAATGCAACAAAAGAAAAACACAAAGGCAACAAAAAATAATATCAAAAACATAAAAAATGAGATTTTCTCTCTTAAGGTTTTGATTCTGAGAGATTTACACAGATTTTTTAAAGTCCCAATGGTGAAAAAGAAGGATAATGGGAGAGAAGGGTTGGGTGAAATTTTTTGGGTGATTGGATGGTGGATAGTGATAGAAAGGGTGGCAACAATTTAGGTTTTAGATATAGGTTTTTTAGATTTTTTTTTTTTGAAAAAATTAACTGGAAAACAAGAAAACGTGCACTGAAAGAGATTTTTGGATATAATTTAGATTTAAAAGAGATCAAGAAACAGTAGAGGACAACGACACCATCATCGGAATCTTATTTTTTTGTCGAAATATGGGTTTTCCGTCGATAACTAGATTTTTTTGGGGTCAGAATCTGGGTTTTTTTTGTCGAAAACTGGATTTTCATGCTTTTCCGGCGAGAGATTTAATTGGTCCAGAGAAGACAGAAAAAAAAAAAAAAGAAAAGAAAAAGTAAAGAAAAAATCGATTTGCTGTTAAAAGTTTGGCCCAACGCGCAACTTAAGTTTTTGAATTTTCGGTACCTTTGAAATATTATTTTCATCCTTTAAATATTAGCTATCTATATTTTTTCCTTATTTAAATAATTTTTTATTTAGATACACATCAAAAATAAAATTATGGATGATTGAATTTCTGTCAAAATATTTTATTATTAAATACTAATAAATTATTTATTTTTAAAAATTAAGACTTTCAAAATCCAAATCCAAATGCATTTGTATTGTATAATTTATAAATAAATAATTATCATATATTTAATTTTTATAATTAACAAATTATGATTATACTAATATTAATTTTTTTAAATATTTTAAATTAATAGCAAATAAAATTTAAATTCAAATTTTCAAATTCATGTTCCGAAACATAACATAAAAATTCAAGACGAAACAAAATGCAACGTTTTATTTATTTATCCACAATTACACATTTGCTATTGTGGAAAATATCAAACAGTTTTTCATTACAGAAAAAAGTTTGATTCTTCATCATCATACATTTTTGTAATTTTAATAACTATTAAATGATAATATATTAGAATTCTTGTCTTAAATTACTATCAATATTTAATTGGAATACAAAATATATTAAATCACTTAAATTTTCAAATGTAAATATATATTATTTCATTATTTTTTATTTTAATAGTACAGATTAAACTCTTGACTTAAATTATTATGAATCTTAGTTAATTGAAATACAAACACTATAAAAACACTTAAATTTCAAAATGTTAAATATATTTTTTTTTATTTTGATTATTTTTATTTTAGTACTATATTTTAGTGTGAAAAACGCAATTCTAACCCCTAATATATATAAAATCAACAACTCAAAAACCTTTTCACTTCTTCCCTTCCCCAAACAAACCGGATACAGCTCCAGCTTCAGAACCCAAAGCTTTCAGCTATGGTAAAGACTGTCCCTTTCCTCTTCTTCTATTTTTCTCTTTTTTTTTTTTAATCTTTTCTCTTACTGTAAGGTGAATGATTAAATTTTGATAGCGAATGTGGAGACAGAGGTGGCGGCGGCCGGAGTGCCCAAGAAGAGAACATTCGGTACTTTCCCATGTTATGATTCTAGAGGGCGTTTGGTATGATGGAAAGTGATCACTTTCCATGAAATTTAATTGATGGAAATGTGATTCCCTTGTTTGGTATAATAAAAAAACCCACTTTCCTGTGAATGTAACTTTCCAATGAAAGTTACTTTCCCATGACCATTGGAATGTGATTCTTATGAATAGAACCCATGACCATTGGAATGTGATTCTTATGAATAGAAGTGGGAAAGTAACTTTCTCATGTAGGATGGAAAGTTAAAAAAAGCTGTTAAGAAAAAGTTGCCCATTTCTTATTTGGTTTTAGGCCTTTTGTTCATAGTAAAAAAAAACCTAGCCGCTGTTTTGTTCTTCTCCAGAGTTCTTCTCCCCTGTTGAGTCCACTCTTTTCCAATTAACCTCGTAAGTTCTTCTCCCCTCTTGGTTTTTCGATTTTTTTTTTATCTGGCTGCATGTATTTTACTGCACCATGTTTGCTATTTTTTCATATTCGATTCTATTGTTCCATGTTTGTTATTTTATGCAATATTTTGTATTATTTTAGGTCATCCATTATTGTTGGTTATAATGAATTGGAATTTTCAAATAATGTTCTGCATTTGCTATTCAGTTCCCTGATATATTTGGATTAAGAAACCTTAGGCTTACGAAAAAAGCTGAAGCTATGAAACTAAATTTGGATTCTTTTTCTGGGTTAATTTCGAAAACTTCAAAACTTCAGTCTATAGAGTGCAAACAGATTCATTTGAAGTATTCAGATATCTTCGTTCCAACAACATTTGATTTTCCATTCAAAAATACTTTATCCATTTGAAGTATTCAATTTATTATTCTAGTTTAGTTATTGAATTGCAAGATCAGAAGCAAGGTCATATGCCACATAAAACTAAACCCTCCCCCCTTTCAAATGTTTTAGTCTTTTTTGATATGATTAAACAATACATATAGTTTAAAATTTTAGTAGATTTCTTGGGCTGGTAGTATTGATTATAGCATTATATAATTTCACTCTAAAAAACTAAAAATTGCCTTGATGGGTCCATTGCCAACATAAAAATTCTATTGATGGGTTCATGCCAACATAAAAATTTAATAGAAAACTTTTCCTTCGGACACTTTTCCTTCTCTCATTGTTCTGTGGATTTTTTCTAATTTCATAGGAAAATTTAATAGAAAAATTAATAAAAATTTAATTTCATCCGGTGGCATGAAATTAATGAATGGACATTTTTCCTTGTCTCTTTGTTATGTGGATGTTTTGACATTGTATATAATAAATAAAACAATAGATGATGGAGGCGGGGGGGTCCATCACCTGCACCATTTTATCGTTGTATTTGATGCTATGTAGTTGAGAAGGCTATGTAGTAGAGAAGGCAATAGCCTTGGGCAATCTTGGGAAGGCAATAACCTTATTTATGCCAAACCAAAACATACCCGTTACATGCATTTTATTTTAATAATTTTATGAAACTTTTTTAACAATATATATTATTGAATGTTCTAAAAAATATTTTATGTATTCATTTAGAAAATATATAATGTTGTAATAATGTTGCTTCTGGATTTTTTTTCTCTTTGCAATTTATTACAACATATATAATGTTGCTTTTGGATGAAATGTTAGTCTATATTTATGTTTTCTTAGTTAATATTCTTTAGAGAATTAACAATGTTCAAAATGACATACCAACTAAGTTAACTTTACTTTGTATATTTGTTTAGTTCACATAATGCAATGGTTTTCAGAAAAGCAACTTGCAATGGTCGTGACTGCTTTTGCATTTGGTATAAAGATGTTTAACATAATAGTGATGATTAATGCTTTGGTTGGATGATGATTAATGAATTGGAATTTTCAAATAATGTTCTGCATTTGCTATTCAGTTCCCTGATATATTTGGATTAAGAAACCTTAGGCTTACGAAAAAAGCTGAAGCTATGAAACTAAATTTGGATTCTTTTTCTGGGTTAATTTCGAAAACTTCAAAACTTCAGTCTATAGAGTGCAAACAGATTCATTTGAAGTATTCAGATATCTTCGTTCCAACAACATTTGATTTTCCATTCAAAAATACTTTATCCATTTGAAGTATTCAATTTATTATTCTAGTTTAGTTATTGAATTGCAAGATCAGAAGCAAGGTCATATGCCACATAAAACTAAACCCTCCCCCCTTTCAAATGTTTTAGTCTTTTTTGATATGATTAAACAATACATATAGTTTAAAATTTTAGTAGATTTCTTGGGCTGGTAGTATTGATTATAGCATTATATAATTTCACTCTAAAAAACTAAAAATTGCCTTGATGGGTCCATTGCCAACATAAAAATTCTATTGATGGGTTCATGCCAACATAAAAATTTAATAGAAAACTTTTCCTTCGGACACTTTTCCTTCTCTCATTGTTCTGTGGATTTTTTCTAATTTCATAGGAAAATTTAATAGAAAAATTAATAAAAATTTAATTTCATCCGGTGGCATGAAATTAATGAATGGACATTTTTCCTTGTCTCTTTGTTATGTGGATGTTTTGACATTGTATATAATAAATAAAACAATAGATGATGGAGGCGGGGGGGTCCATCACCTGCACCATTTTATCGTTGTATTTGATGCTATGTAGTTGAGAAGGCTATGTAGTAGAGAAGGCAATAGCCTTGGGCAATCTTGGGAAGGCAATAACCTTATTTATGCCAAACCAAAACATACCCGTTACATGCATTTTATTTTAATAATTTTATGAAACTTTTTTAACAATATATATTATTGAATGTTCTAAAAAATATTTTATGTATTCATTTAGAAAATATATAATGTTGTAATAATGTTGCTTCTGGATTTTTTTTCTCTTTGCAATTTATTACAACATATATAATGTTGCTTTTGGATGAAATGTTAGTCTATATTTATGTTTTCTTAGTTAATATTCTTTAGAGAATTAACAATGTTCAAAATGACATACCAACTAAGTTAACTTTACTTTGTATATTTGTTTAGTTCACATAATGCAATGGTTTTCAGAAAAGCAACTTGCAATGGTCGTGACTGCTTTTGCATTTGGTATAAAGATGTTTAACATAATAGTGATGATTAATCATCATCCAACCAAAGCATTAATCATCACTATTATGTTAAACTATTGACTATAGGGTTTAGAGTTTCGATATTGACAGATTATAAGTTGAATCTAAAATAATTATTTAACTATAGGTTTTTATTACTTGTGTGATGCTGGGTATACAAATGGAGAGGGATTCTTAACTCCATATAGAGGTCAATGTTATCATCTGAATGAATGGAGACAAAACCACGATCAAAGGAAGAATTCTTCAATTACAAGCATTCTAGTGCTAGGAGTGTTATTGAGAGATGTTTTGGTTTGCTTAAGATGCGATGGGCAATACTTAGGGAGAGGTCTTAGTATCCAGTAAAGAAAAAATGCAGAATTATCATTGCTTGTGCTTTGTTACACAATCACATAAGGCGGGAGATAACATTTGATCCAGTTGAAATTGAAATTGGTGAGGAATATGTGGAACCAGAACCAATGCAAAATGTAGAGATGATCCAATATATTGAGCCATCAAATGCATGGACTACTTGGAGAGATAACTTGGCACAAGAAATGTGGAATGATTGGATCCTTTCTAGAAATCAAAATTAATTTATGTATTTGAATGAGTAATGTTTGTATGCTTGATATGTTTTTTCTTAAACTTTGTTTTATATTTTCTTTTATATTTGTTTCGGCTTGTACTGTAATCTGACCAGTTTGTTATTGTCCTATTATTACCTTTGTATTATTAAGGATGTTTTTTTTTTAATTTACTTAATATATATGATATGTGTGCTATTTATATTTTGTTCATATTGTATATTTGTTTTTATTATAGATGGAAGGTTCATCCTCTGAAGCAGTAGGGAAGGCAAACAAGAGATTCACCCATCAATGGACCCCTACTGAAGATGCAATCTTGGTTGATTGTCTCATGGAGCTTTGCAACGAAGGGTGGAGTAGAGATAATGGAACTTTTAGGCCTGGTTACTTGCAACAGATTGAGAAATGGATGGCTGCGAAGATTCCTAATTGCCAAATTAGGGGAATGCCACACATACAGTCCAATATGAAGACCCTTAAGACACAATATAGGGAAGTTGCTGAGATGTTAAGCCATGCTGCTTCAGATTTTGGCTGGGATGATGTTAACTAATGTGTCACTTGTGAACTTGATGTTTGGAATGGATGGGTTAAGGTAATTAAACATGAAATCAGTTTCTCTATTTTTACTTTTATGTGATGTAGGTTTGTGTTTATGTGTTTAACAATTGAATGCAGAGTCACCCAGGTGCTACAGGACTCCGAAATAAGCCTTTCCTTCACTTTGACCAATTGGCCATTATATTTGGCAAGGACAGGGCAACTGGAGAAGGAGCAGAGTCTCCAGCTGATGCAGTGAACAATATAGAGAATGAGGAAGCAACATTTGCAACGGCAAATGTAGCTTCAGAAGCATTCAATGTGCTTCACTTCGCTGATGATAATGATGATGGAATCAGTAATGAAGTTCATCCGAAAAACTCAAGCGGCAATGTCTTCTAGCCAAACTGTCGACAGTGAGACCTCTAGTACAACTAGGAAGAATGTTGTGCAAGGAGAGAAAAATGTGGCTCGAAAAAGATCGGAAGACAAAAAAAAATATACAATGGATCAGTTTCTGGAAAAGCTGAAGATGCATTTCTGAGCAGTATGGAAAAGTTGGGAAATATATTTGAAGGTGCAAAGCAAGAAATGCATCTTCAGCTACCAAGTTGGGAAAAATTGGGAAATATAAGTCTGAAAAACATTCAACCTACCAAGTTCTTGCTTTGCACCTTCACATATATTTCCCAACTTTTCCATATTGCTCAGAAATGCATCTTCAGCTTTTCCAGAAACTGATCCATTGTTTTTTTTTGTCTTCGACCTTTTTCGAGCCACATTTTCATCTCCTTGCACAATATTCCTCCTAGTTGTACCAGAGGTCTCACTGTCGACAGCTTCATTACTGATTCCTTCATCATTATCATCAGCGAAGTGAAGCACATTAAATGCTTCTGAAGCTGCCTTTTCCGTTGCAAATGTTGCTTCCTCATTCTCTATATTGTTCACTGCATCAGCTGGAGACTCTGCTCCTTCTCCAATTGCTCTGTCCTTGCCAAATATAATGGCCAATTGGTCAAAGTGAAGGAAATGCTTATTTCGGAGTCCTGTAGCACCTGGGTGACTCTGCATTCAATTGATAAACACATAAACACAAACCTACATCACATAAAAGTAAAAATAGAGAAACTGATTTCATGTTTAATTACCTTAACCCATCCATTCCAAACATCAAGTTCACAAGTGACACATTTGTTAACATCATCCCAACCAAAACCAGAAGCAGCGTGGCTTAACATCTCAGCAACTTCCCTATATTGTGTCTTAAGGGTCTTCATTCTGGACTGTTTGTGTGGCATTCCCCTAATTTGGCAATTAGGAATCTTCGCAGCCATCCATTTCTCAATCTGTTGCAAGTAACCAGGCCTAAGAGTTCCATTATCTCTACTCCACCCTTCGTTGCAAAGCTCCATGAGACAATCAACCAAGATTGCATCTTCAGTAGGGGTCTATTGGTGGGTGAATCTCTTGTTTGCCTTCCCTACTGCTTCAGAGGATGAACCTTCCATCTATAATAAAAACAAATATACAGTAGGAACAAAATATAAATAGCACACATATCATATATATTAAGTAAATAATAATAAAAAAAAAAACATCCTTAATAATACAAAGATAATAATAGGACAATAACAAACTGGTCAGTTTATAGTACAAGCCGAAACAAATATAAAAGAAAATATAAAACAAAGTTTAAGAACAAACATATTAAGCATACAAACATTACTTATTCAAATACATAAATTAATTTTGATTTCTAGAAAGGATCCAATCATTCCATATTTCTTGTGCCAAGTTCTCTCTCCAAGTAGTCCATGCATTTGATGGCTCAATATATTAGATCATCTCTACATTTTGCATTGGTTCTGGTTCCACATATTCCTCACCAATTTCAACCTCAACTGGATCAAATGTCATCTCCCGCCTTATGTGATTGTATAACAAAGCACAAGCAATGATAATTCTGTATTTTGTCTTTACTGGATACCAAGACCTCTCCCTAAGTTTTGCCCATCGCATCTTAAGCAAACCAAAACATCTCTCAATAACATTCCTAGCACTAGAATGCTTGTAATTGAAGAATTCTTCTTTTGATCGTGGAGTGTGATTTTGTCTTCATTCATTCAGATGATAACATTGACCTCTATATGGAGTTAAGAATCCCTCTCCATTTGTATACCTAGCATCACACAAGTAGTAAAAACCTATAGTAAAACAATTATTTTAGATTCAACTTATAATCTGTCAATATCGAAACTCTAAACCCTATAGTCAATAGTTTAATGCATTTTCCCCTTACCTTTAGGTACTTTCAACCCATGCCTTCTAGAGATTGCATCTCGAAAAAACCTAGAGTCTGCAGCAGATCCTTCCCATCCAGGTAAGGTATATATAAATTGCATATCTTGTGAACAGACCCCTAAGACATTTGTGGCAATCTCATTCTTCCTTGTCCTGTATCTAGGCTTATCAATGTCCAAGGCATTGACTTTAATGTAAGTCCCATCTAAAGCACCTAAACAATAAGTGACACAAACATTTAATTGTTTAGTTGCATTTCTAATATATTCTAAAACTACATATGTGTTTTGAATTTTCGTTTACCTTAAACCATTTCCATCTGTTGTCAATTGAATTCTCTAGTACAGGCTCTGGTTTCTTTAACAATGATGCTTGCAATCTCAAAACAGAATTTAAAACAACACTAAATTGCCTACTCACTGTCTCCCCACTTCTTACAAATTCTCTCTTTATGATCCTATTTTTTGCATGATGAGAAATGATGTACAGAAAAATAGTCACCATTTCCTCAACATTCATGTTTTTTGTTGGTGCAAGTCTACCAATGATTTGAAGCATATTACATAGTTTATAGAAGGCAGGCCTATCCATTCTAGTATTTTCAATGCATGCTAAATTAGAATCAAACACCATCCTCCTAAAATTCAACTGCCTAATGAGATGCCTCTCATAACTCTTACTGTTGGATCATTTACGCTTTCTATTTTTCAAATAAGTATGATAATATCCTCCAACCAAAGTATTAATCATCACTATTATGTTAAACATGTTTATACCAAATGCAAAAGCAGTCACGACCATTGCAAGTTGCTCTTCAGAAAACCCTTGCATTATGTGAACTAAACAAATATACAAAGTAAAGTTAACTTAGTTGGTATGTCATTTTGAATATTGTTAATTCTCTAAAGAATATTAACTAAGAAAACATAAATATAGACTAACATTTCATCCAAAAGCAACATTATATATGTTGTAATAAATTGCAAAGAGAAAAAAACATCCAGAAGCAACATTATTACAAAATTATATATTTTCTAAATGAATACATAAAATATTTTTTAGAACATTCAATAATATATATTGTTAAAAAAGTTTCATAAAATTATTAAAATAAAATGCATGTAACGGGTATGTTTTGGTTTGGCATAAATAAGGCTATTGCCTTCCCAAGATTGCCCAAGGCTATTGCCTTCTCTACTACATAGCCTTCTCAACTACATAGCACTAAATAAAAAGATAAAATGGTGCAGGTGATGGACCCCCCCTCCATCATCTACTGTTTTATTTCAAAACATCCACATAACAAAGAGACAAGGAAAAATGTTCATTCATTAATTTCATGCCACCGGATGAAATTAAATTTTTATTAATTTTTCTATTAAATTTTCCTATGAAATTAAAACATCCACAGAACAAAGAGAAGGAAAAGTGTCCGAAGGAAAAGTTTTCTATTAAATTTTTATGTTGGCATGGACCCATCAATAGAAATTTTTATGTTGGCATGGACCCATCAAGGGAATTTTTAGTTTTTTAGAGTGAAATTATATAATGCTATAATCAATACTACCAGCCCAAGAAATCTACTAAAGTTTTAAACTATATTTATTGTTTAATCATATAAAAAAAAACTAAAACATTTGATAGGGGGGAGGGGTTAGTTTTATGTGGCATATGACCTTACTTCTGATCTTGCAATTTAATAACTAAACTAGAATAATAAATTGAATACTTCAAATGGATAAAGTATTTTTGATTGGAAAATCAAATGTTGTTGGAATGAAGATATCTGAATACTTCAAATGAACCTGTTTGCACTCTATAGACTGAAGTTTTGAAGTTTTCGAAATTAACCTAGAAGAAGAATCCAAATTTAGTTTCATAGCTTCACCTTTTTTCTTAAGCCTAAGGTTTCTTAATCCAAATATATCAGGGAACTGAATAGAAAATGCAGAACATTATTTGAAAATTTCAATTCATTATAACCAACAATATTGGATGACCCAAAATAATACAAAATATTGCATAAAATAACAAACATGGAACAATAGAATCGAATATGAAAAAATAGCAATCATGATGCAGTAAAATACATGCAACCAGATAAAAAAAATCGAAAAACCAAGAGGGGAGAAGAACTTACGAGGTTAATTGGAAAAGAGTGGACTCAACAGGAGAGAAGAACTCTGGAGAAGAACAAAACAGCGGCTAGGTTTTTTTTTACTATGAACAAAAGGCCTAAAACCAAATAAGAAAGGGGCAATTTTTTCTTAACAGCTTTTTTTTACTTTTCATCCTACATGGGAAAGTTACTTTCCCACCTCTATTCATGAGAATCACATTCCAATGGTCATGGGAAAGTAACTCCCATTGGAAAGTTACATTTCCAAAAAAGTTGGTCTTTTTTATTATACAAAACATGGGAATCACATTCCCATCAATTAAATTACATAGAAAGTGATCACTTTCCATCATACCAAATACCTTCTAAGGTTGATCTTGGATTTTTGTTTAGTTCTAACGGTCAACATTGTTCTTGAAATTTCTGTTTACGCTAAAAGAAAGATAAATTAAACTCGGAGTTTAGCTTAATTGGTTCATGTCTGGGATTCAAATCTCAGCATATGCAACTCCTTCCACTATCTCTATCTCTAGACTGTGGTCTCTTTTGTACCAAACATTAGAGAATTTCTTATGTTAGGCTTATTGGTTCCATGTCTCAAAATTTCCTATCTTTTTCCATAGGAGTAGTCAATTTTCATTGGAAATGTATTTTGTAGCAAATCCTACTAAGTACTAACTGAAGTTGAGTCTCTTTTGTTAAGTTTGTTGTTGTAAATTGTTACTTTTACTGCCTGTCCTTTATCAGATTGCATTCAGTTCATTCATTATGTTTCAAATTATGTGCAAAGCCTTAAATTTGCACAACAGAATATAAAGTCCTGATTTGATCAAAGTACCGATTCTTATCTTGTTCTACTTGCAAGTAACTCTCAACATATATTGCACGCATGATAAGTGATAACTATCTGCTCCATTTTTTTTTCCTAGTTCATTTTCCTTTTAAATTTCCAAACTCAGATTCATTGTCAGATAGTTAAGAATACTTGTTCTATTTTAGTTGTTTTCTGAAATTTTCATTTTTCCTAAAGTATTCGTGTTCGACATCTGTATTCGACACATATTCGGACATGGGTATGGGTATGCTTCTCTAAATATATGAAAAAACTTAGAAAAAAATTGAACATACCTGTGTCGGACACATGCTCATATCCAGCACTCACCCACGAGTCTAGATAACATAATTTTAGGGTGATTCAATCCCTAGGAGATGTTTTTTAGTATTATCAAGATTAACTGATCCGGATTAGAACTCAATGAACTGTTTTTGCTGTAAAACTTTTGTTTGTTTGTTGCTGAATTGTCATTGTAAATCTAGCTTTAGAGAATATTATCTTAATTGAACATCATTAGTGTTTGATTATTCTATTTAAGTTAACCATTATACTCTTATAATATTTGCTCTGATGTATTGAATCAGAAAAGAGAGGAGTCAGAACCCACCTGCGTAATATAATCATTGTGCCCGAAATGATTGGAAGCATTATTGGCGTGTACAATGGCAAGACATTCAATCAGGTTGAAATCAAGCCTGAAATGATTAGCCATTACCTTGCTGAGTTCTCTATTTCATACAAGCCAGTTAAGCAAGGTAGACCTGGTATCGGTGCTACCCATTCTTCTAGGTTTATTCCTCTGAAGTGAAGTCCTTTCCTGCAACTTGGATACTTGATCTGGTGTTTACTATCAAGAGGTATTTATGTTGATCAAATTTTGTTTGTTGCACCTTTAGTACTTCAATTAAAGACAATTTTATATCATTTAGGTCTATGTTACTCGGACTCGGGTTTGAGTGTCGGATTAGGGTATGCGTCCGACATGGGTATATTTAATTTATTTTAAGTTTTTCCATGTATTTGGAGGATTCTTGGAAGATCATATCCTCATATCCATGTCTGAATATGAGTCGAACACGGATGCCAGATACGAGTATTTCAAAAAAAATAAAAAATTGAAGCAACATAGGTTTCGGACATAGGTTTCGGTTGTTATATTATATAATGAGACTCGCACTTGCTCATGTTTTAAAGAGGTGCTTTGAATATTTTTATCTAGTTGAAGATGTCAATGATTTGGTAATTTGCCCATTGCTGGTCTTTGAAATTTTTTGAAATTTGATATATAGTTTGTTAATTTTCACTGCCTCTGATTACCTGATTCGTTAGTCGAAAAGAGTTTATAATTGCTCTGAAAGACTCTTAGCGTTGTGGTATTTGTAGTAGGAAAATATTACTAGACACTGATTAAAATGATATATATATATAAATAAATAAAAAGTAATTAATGCATTTTTTTTTATTTCATTAAAAAGTGATACATTAAATGCAAAAAAATTTTCTAAAAAGATAAATAAATAATTTTTAACTAGTACTTATATGTAGACCTGACAATTCATGCATTCATATCATATTCGTGTAATTTATCGTATTAGAATTGTATTCAAAGTATTTTATATTTATTTAAACTTTGATATGTTAATAATTTATAGTATATAGATTTTAAAATATTCATGTATTTGTATCGTATTCGTGTTATTTTTCGTGTTGTGTCATGTTTTGTATTGCGTTTTAATTATTTTTTTATGTCATGTTTGTGTCGTATTCAATATTATTAGGTTTACTTATAGACACCAATTAAACGGACCATAATAATATTGTCAGATATCTTTTTCACCTACATAATGAGTGCTCAATTCTAGTATATAGAATCCTATTGAGCTGACATCGAACAAGTAACACAAATTCAATTAAAAAATAAAATTAAAAAAATATTATTTAATTTTTTAAATAAAAACATATTTAAAGAAAAATTACCCAATTTTTAAAAGAATTCTCTTTTGATACACTAACTGTTAATTTTTTTTTAATTCCACAAAAATTGCAACGTCATAATCTTGTATAATCTAATAATTTCACTATCAATAAATATATTAACTTCTCTTCTTAAAAAATATCATATTTTCTTTAATATAACTTCCTCTTTCTTTTTAAAATATATATATTATATTCAAAACATTTATAATTGTTTCTTTTCTTTTGAATAGTTTCCCAGGCCTTTTGTTTTTCAATTGAAAGCAAAAAAAGATAGGTTACAATTTTTTTTTTCCTCATATGTTAATCTTTTGTCTTTTGATTGTTCAGTAAAATTTTCTTCATTGACTCACTCACAGCGAAGAGCGGACCGTTTTCTAGTTCACTTGCATCTGATAAAGAATCTCCTCCAGCAAGCTAACTTTTTTACCTCAAGATCCAACCAAACCCTTCAACCGAGCATAGGACATAATCAGTATGAACAAAATTGCAGAAACTATCCCAGAGACAATGACCACCTATAAATGACAAACACGAGAGAATATTCAATCACCGGCCGCGGCGGTGCGGATGCCGTCTAATATTGACATCTAGTTTACCAGATGAAACAATTTGCTTACCCATTTAAATATGTATCCATGGTTATCATTCCAAGTATATGGAATGTTCATCCCAAATATTGCAGCCACCAAAGAATAGATGGATAAACAAACAGTTCCTGAACTTAGAAACAGCTCTAACTGCAGAAAAGGTTATCTTTCTTCAATCTTTCAGAACAAAAAATGAGCAATTACTATCACTCTAATATGTTACAGAAAGAAGAATAGCATACCTGGATTAGCTGATTTCGGTGGTTGTCAAGCTGCAAAGAAGGAAGCATAAGATCCATTCAACCGGGAAAAAAAAAAAAATTCATTGTACCGGCACAACATATTTGTTGATGCAAGGATTGCTGGACTGTGCCCGCTATGAGGTATTGTCCGTTTTGGAGGTCTAAAGACCGTCCTCACAGTTTTGTCCTTTGAGAAAAGACGTCTCGATAGGGGAAGGGTGGCCCTTGCTTTATAAAGCCACAGTCCAATCTATGGCTAGTCGATGTGAGATCGTTTTCCCCCTCAACAATTTTCAAATTCCATAGTAATTTTGAGTTTATGATGACTACCTGAATATTGATGTAATCCTCTGTATCATCAATATATTCCCGCAGCTGCATAATTTCAAATTAAGCAGTAAAAACTTAGATGTAGATTTCAGAACATGAATATTATGTACAAAATGAAAAAGTCTATATTGCTCCGACTATTTATTTTTCTTGCACTACTCGTGTCCGACGCATTTTCGGACATGGGTATGGGGGATATGACTCTCCAAATACATGGAAAAACTTAAAATAAATGAACATACCCGTGTAGGATACATACCTGTACCCGACACTCATACCCGAGTTCGAGTAACATAGGTCCAAACTAATCCATTTATTTCTAAGGATGGTCAAAACTCAAAAGCTAAATATGGATATGCAGACACAAGAAGCACAGTTTATCTAAATATAAGAATAAAAAAGTAAAGTAATGAACAGCAGTTGGATCACTTAAAAGTAGGGGAGAAGGGGAAGAGTACCGTGGTTAATTTATTCAATGTTCCATCAATTTGCATAAAGTAAGCCTGTCAAAACAGATTACTACCAACTTAGCTTTCGGGTGGATAAATCGTTAAAAAAGAGAAGTAAATCATTATTTTAACCTCCAGTAACATTTCAAGCTCCTCGACATCATTCTCATCTCCACGAGCTGTTGCTATACTTGCTCTACTTGCCCTGGAAATCTTTGATCCTATAGTAGGAGATGCAGGATACCAATTGGCAGCACCTGATCCACTAACAGGTGAAGCTCCAGCCAACTTTCTTGAGAGATAAAGGTCAGCCATATCATCATCATCATCCAGTAGTTGTTCAAGTTCATCCCTCACCTTCAAAAATGGTGATCAAAATATTATTTCTGGCCACTTTATGGAACTGTTAAAATAATTTTTTAACACTTGCTGCCTCCATTATAATCCAAGCAAGTCTGAAATATGCAATCAACTTTATGGAGTATAATTGGGATGACAGAGCTAAAGACTTTCAGGAAGATGACATCAGAAAAATTGCGAACTCTAGAAATGGACAATTATATTTACCTCAAATGCTCCGTGTTTTACATATAATAGTTTCACGGCCCTGATATTAATCTTTCTCACAACTCAATCATTTTCACCAATCCATTTGGTCAACAATATATATCCCTCTGGTTTTCCCCTTCAGTAAAGAGCTAGCTATGTTGATCATAGGTAAACTCATCAATCCCCTAAGAAAGATACATTACTTTGTCCACTTAATAATCAGCCTTTCTAGAAGAGAAAATTTTAAGAATGTATGAATAGTTACAACAGTAGCCCTTTACGAGGGAATAATTGCTAAAAGGAAAAAGAATCAAAGATTATACCACATAATGCTGCATATGATAAAAAATGTTTTACATAAACATATTAACATGAATAAAGTACACATTATTACCTTTTGTACCCGAGCAGTCAGTCTGGTCATTGCACTCTTCAATTTACGAACTCTATCCAAATTACGACTGCTAATCTGCATAGAGCACAATTTACAAATGATAATAAAGTATGAACAGGCCATGAGGAAAGATATGCAGAAAATAAAGTTCTTCAAATTTTGTAAAAGAGAAAAGTAAATAAGAAATAACAATTACCTTGGAGGTAAGCTCATCCAAAGCAGGATAAGCCGCAGTCTCTAATTCTAGTGTACGTGCAGCTAGAAAACTACATATGGATTCCAAAGCTACTTCCAGTGCCCGGAATTCAAATGGAGACTCTACATGACAAGGCCGAGAGGATTCAGATTTCAAAGAAGTAAAATCAAAACATTATAATGTTATATAAATAATATTAAGGATAATTGCTGAGAATGCCAATTGAGTTCTCCACTGTTTATCAACTTAGCTGCTTGATTTACTGGATCAATATGACATACCATCTTCGTCACCTGCTTCAAGATCATTTTGGCCACCCGTGTAGTCCTGACCATGACAAACGGCATTCACTGGAGGCAGACGCCTCTGAAGTTCTTGAACAACAGGGACAACATATTCATCTGATGGATCTCGAAGCAATACCTATAAAATACAATACAATCACTATCTGCAAAAGCAGTCCATACAAAATCTTAATTGAAACCACTCTTAAACTCCTTCCATATTTATCATTGAGCTTTATTGAGCTGAACTAAAAAGCAAAATCATTCCATGAAGACACAAAGCAGCACATATTGATTGACTAGATGAGTAGATTATATCATTCAAAAGACATAGTGCTCCATACTTAAGAACTCAATTCCTGTTCCATGATTGAAGTTCTTTTCCAATTCATGTATACACCTCATGAGCAATATTAGGAGTATATGTCCTTCTTTAACTTATTTCCCTTCTAGAATACTACTTAATATTATGACCTCTTAAAAGTTAAACCCCAAAAAATCATTTCAAGTTTCCACCCGAAAAAGGCTGAACCACTTCTGTTTATTTCTAATCCACTTCAGCTCCAAATCCTTTCACTGCAAAACCAAATAAACAAACTCCACTCCACAGATTAAAGACCAAAGTCCAGTAGCAGACAGTACTATACAGTATATACCTATGTTACTCGGACTTTTCATTTTCTCTAAAGTATCCGTATCCGACACTTGTGTCCAACACGGACATGGATACGGGACATGATCCTTCAAATATATGAAAAAACTTGAGAAAAATTAAATATACCCGTGTCGGACACATAAGTAACGTATCCAACACCCACCCTCAAGTCCGGGTAACATAAGTCTATACTACCCAATAAATGAAACATACAAATCCAAAATCTAAACATTATCTAAAAAAACAAACAAAATGTTTTCTCAAAAGCTATAATTCAAAAAAGCCAATCAATCAAGTCACACTCAATCAATAGAACTAAAACTCCATCTCCTATATCCCAAATATCATGTAGAACTCCGAAGTCCGAAATTAACATTTCTTAATTAAAAAAAAAAAAAAGCAAAACCCAATTGAATTGGCAAAAGAGAAAAAAACTCACTAACCTCCTCAGAAGTAATAATTGCCTTAATATGCTGCAAATAAAAAAAAAAAAAAAAAAACCCAACAAAAAAAAGAATCAAAATGAGTTAAAAAAGTTCAGAAAAACCAAATAAAAGACAAAAGGTTTACAAATTTGGAACCTCCAAATTTAAGACAATAGCTCTATCACGACCAAGAATGGTGGAAGGGTAAGACAAGAGAGGATCGAGGATGCGTAAATCACGGGCGTGGATGTTAACTCGATGCATGATGGCATACTTATCGACATCGAGCAAGGTGGACTTCCCCGTGCTGTCCAAAAGGGCCCAACTTCGAGACGGCTGCGCCTTCTTCTTCACCGTCAGCACCGCCTGTGGGTCCGCCGGCACCACGTGCGCCATCTCTTACCATCACCCTCACATTCCCCGACCCAACCCCACTCAGAAAGAAAAAAAAAAGGCAAAATTGTCTTCAAAAATCTACCAACAAAGAAACTTTTTTTTTTTTCTTCTCAAACTTATAAATGGGTTTATTTTCTGTTTAATCAGAGGTTTCTAGGGTTGGTTTTTTGGGCTTTGGATCGAAAACGAATAAGAAAGGCTGATTTTATGGGGCTGGGAATTTATTATTATTTAATAATTTTTTAAAAGTATTTAACTGTGTAAACTAACGTGCATGAAGTGGTTTTCATTTTTCAACTTACACGTAAGATCAATTAAGGTCCATTTTTTCGTAAAAAAATTTATTTTAAAAAAATCATTTTGTTTTGCACGTTTTAATGTTTGTTTAGTAAAAAATTAAATGATGAACAAAAATGATTTATTAATCAACATAAAATAAAAAATTTTATTTTGAAAATTATTTTATCTTTTTGAAAAGAAAAAATAATTTTTGAAAAAGATTTGTTCATGATTAAGATTATTCGTCAAGCTGGTGAGTTTAGTTCGACTTGAATTGAATATTGGACATGAATTTTTAAAATTGGACTTAACTTAATCCAACTCGAAATTTATTTTATTAATAAAAAATATTGTTATGTGACAATAATTCAAAAATGTTTTTAAAATTTTAAATATTAATATAAAAATATTTTAATATTTTAATTTTAAATATTATTAAACATAAATATTTCAATAATTATATTATATTATTATTTTAATAATAAATAAATCATTTTAATAACAACTTTTATTTAATACAATAATAAAATTATTTTAATCATAGTTTTTAATAATGTGAATATTTTAATCATTTATTAATTTTTTTAAAATACGTAGTATATTTTAATGAAAAATATTTTTATATTATTAATTTAATAAGAAATATGAATAAATAATATTTTTTATGATTCAAAAATAAATATTTTCAATTTAAAATATTACTTCTTTAATAGCATAAATATTTTTTATATTTTATTAATAAATAGTACTATTTTAAATTTTTTTATTAAATAAAAAAATAATCATAATACTATTTTAAAATACTAATATAAATAAATTGTTCTAAGTATTTAATATTAATATAATATTTTAATATTATACATTATTATTAAAATATAGTATTTTAACATTATAATAATAAATATTCAATTTAATAATATATTTTAATAGTTATATTAATGTTATTATTTGAAAAAAAAAGAACAGATATTCTAAAAATAATCAAATAATAAAAAATATTTTTATTGAATTATTCAAACAACAAAAGTCTTAATTTTTTTGAAAAATGCAAATATTTTTCAAAAAGTATTTTTGAAAGCAAATTTTCGCTAAATAAACGAAGCCTAAAATTAGTAAAATCTCCCTACCTTTGCAATGAAAGAACTATTTTTTTATACTTTAAAAAGTATAAATTAATAAAAAAATTTATTTAATAGAATTTAAAATAATTATTTTAAATTTAAAAAAATTTGCAAATATAATGTTCTTCTAAATTCTTCTTTTTCTTTTATAGGTTTTTTTTTCCCTTTTATCAAGAGATTCAAAAATTTTCATCCCATTTTAAAGATATAAATTGATAAAACTAATATTATCACTTGATAATATTTTAGTTTTTTACAAAAAAAAAAAAAATTAGTTAAAAATATTTAAGAATAAAATCTATAAAAAAACATTAAATCCATATAAAAAAAATTAAAAATCATTTTTTGCATTCTAAAGATCCAAAATTATATTGGTCCAACAAATTAATATAAAAGCCCAAAATCCATTTTAACTATGCAATACAAAAACAAAAAATCCACTTACCTCAAAAATATTTTAACTAAGCAGTCAATTAGGTAAACCATGTGGTTAATTTTCATTTAATGTTAGTTTTTTTTCTTACGATTTTGCATTTTCTATTTTACTTTCTTAATTTTGGAGAAACCCATTAAATTTGAGAAAGAAATGAAATAAAAGACTTTACTTTTGGGTTAAAGTTATATTAAAAAAACAACAAAATCAAATAAATAATAATAATATACAGTTTAAAATTTAAGAGAAACAATAATTTTCGGCTCTAAAAGGAATTAATAAAAATTAATTTAAAATTTTAATATGATAGTGACACAGCAATTTTCTACAAAAATGACGTTTTGTTCTGTGACGAGAAGAATCGGATAGAAAATCAGAAGTCAATTTTTGACTAAATAATTTTATTTAAAAAATTAAATAATAAAAAAGAAAGGTATATGCAATAATGTTAAGAAATAGCAATACTAAGAAAATTCATATAATGCAATTTGCTAGGGGTGTTCATTCGGTTAATTCGGTTAATAACCGAACCGAATTACCCAAAACCGAATTAACCGAATTTTTTTTTCAATTAACCGTTAACCGAACCGAATAATTAATTCGGTTAATTAACCGAACCGAAATTATTTCGGTTAATTCGGTTGGTTTCCGAATTAACCGAAATAAATAAAAAATTTATTTTGCTAACCTATTTTTTTACATGATTTTGTATCCAAATTATCCATCCAAGTCCAACCAATCAAAATCCAAAAGCAAAGCATATTATAAAATCCAAATATGAAACAAACACAGCTAAAAAAAATGATAAAACATGAACATTACATAGTCTCAAAGACTCAAAAATATATCTAAATTAATATATAAATTAATTTTTAGTTTTTAATATATAAATTAAATAGGAAAGGTTATTAGGGTTTTTAGTTTTTAATATATAAATTAATTTAAATATATATATATATCTAAACTCATAAAATCTTGTTGTTTTAAGCATTTCGGTTAATTCGTGTAATTCGGTTATTTTCGCTTAACCGAACCGAATTAACCGAAAACCGAAATTTCTCAAAACCATTAACCGTTAACCGAACTGAATTTTATTCGGTTAACAGATTAACCGAACCGAATTAAAATTCGGTCGGTTAATTCGGTTAAAACCGAATTATGCACACCCCTACAATTTGCTGTGTGACACTGACAGTGGTACTAAAATGAAAATGCTACCATGGTCGGGTAGGTCGGATTTGAATAGATTTTTTTTTTGTTTACTTAGGTCCGAGTTCAATCCATTCTGAAAATCTGTTTTACTGTTTAAAATATATTTAAATATTAAAAATTATTTTTATATTAATATTTATATATTTTCATAATTAAATTTAAATAAAAACATTTTTTATTATTTAAATAATAATTTGAGCCAAGACAAACCGGCTCGGATTTTCAAAAACCTATCCCAGACCTAGTCTAATGCGGGTTGGACGAATAACTCTATCAGTCGACAAACTTATGCTATATTAATATTAATTAATTTTCTCTTCTTTTTTGTAAAAAGAAAGAAGTGCAAATACTTCAGCATTTCAACTTCATGTGTCTTTTTAAATAATAATTGTTTTTTAATCACATAAAACAATAGTTTTTAAATTTGAAAATTTGAATTTAGTTTAAAATTAAACTATTTAAAAAATAAAAATAAAAACCTTTCAAGTTAAAATAAAACTAGCAAGAAAAAAAAATCACTATAAAAGACTATATTCAACGAAATTCATATTCTAGATAAAAAAATTTACCTTTAATATTCCTTAAAACACTTTTATCAAGTTGATGCTTTTTAATTTTCTTTTAGGAAGCTTTTTATAATTATTTTAAATTAATCTAATGTGTAAATTGTCTATTTCTTTTTTATTTAAATTAGTTTGTACGAGACCTATTCATGGCCGAGTCGGGCCACAGTTCGGAGAAATTTTTTTCATTACCCAAGCCCATTTCAGGTTTGGCTCGAAAGCTCGTTTTGCTGTTAAAAATTATTAAAAAATTATTTTTATATTAATATATATTTTATAATTAAATTTAAATAAAATATTTTTATTTTATGAATAATAATTCGAGCCAAGCCGGACCAGCCCGAATTACCAAAATCTTTACCCAGGGTCGACCCAATTCGGGTCTAGCTTGTTGGGCAGAACGGGTTGCCCATCCCGAACATTGAGCAGGTCTAATTTATACTATAAAATATTTTTTTTTTCAAAAAAAAAATAGTACTATATATATATATATAGTATGATATGATATGCATTAAAAAATAGCAACATGATTGGAGTGGTTAGTGATGATGTATGAATTATGGATATATCTAATTAATGCCAAAAACAAACATAATCAAGTGGTAGGAATTAAAAAACCAACAAAATTAGGCATCTATCCAATGTGTCTCCATTTTTTAAAACTTTTAAATTTTGAATTAATTATGTTTCATTTGGATGCTTAATGAAAATGAATTTTTATTGTGTCGGAATTTTAAAACCACATTTTTTATAAATTCAATAATAAAATGATGTTTTGACGCGATAAAAATATTTTTTTATTATGCATCCAAACAAAGCATTAGCATTGTTTTGGTTTGTGATAGACAAGACAAGAGCATTTGGTTACCTAACAATCTTATTATTTACGTTTACAAGAAGAAAAGAAAAAAAAAAAGCTATTTATACCATATTCAAGTAAAAGTATTTGATAATTCAAACATTCTATTAGTCATTACTTTATTTACCATAAAAATATAAAATCAAAAGCTTCATTCATATCTATTTAAACAATTTAACCACTTTTGAAATAATTAATTGGGTTAAGAGCAAAGTAGTCAGTATCGTACCGGTGAACGTACCATTTTTGTTTTGATACTGGTACGTATCAGTATCGGTGTGTTTCGGTGTACCGTTTCGGATTTACCGATATTTTTTAAATATTTTTTCATATATCTATATGTATAATCTATTTTCAAGTTTCTTAATAAAATATATATTATATATATATATGCAAATATACATCCATTACATGCATATATATGTTTTTATGCAAATATAAATTTTAAATATTTAATATCTAAATTTTTTAAACATCAAATAGGTAAAATAAATATTAAAATGTTAAAAATATAATTAATTATTATTAATTATGTTTCCTAATTTAATGAACATATTTTATTTTTAAATGTAATTATGAACAAAATAAAAATGATCATGACAAAATAAAGATATTGAAAATGATTTTAAAAAATCAAATAAGTGATTTTTTTCAAAAAAAATAAAAAAAATCAAAATCTTGTACCAATCGGTACTGACCGGTATTGACCGATACCGACCGGTACGGGCCGATAAGACCGGTACGGGCCGATACTAAAACCGAAATGAAACTAAAAGTTGTCTGTACTAATTTAATTAAAAATAAAACGTACCGACCGATATTACTGGTACCGAAACGGTACCGAGCGACCACCATGGTTATGAGTCTTATGACTTATGAAGCAGAAAGGCAACTTTTTGAATAGCGACGGAACCATAAAAATGGAAAATGACCCTTTCTTTGCTTATTGCTTTTCTAGTTGATTAATTAATTAAATTTGATGGGTTGTCGAAGTTACTCTCAAATAGTTATCACTTATCAACGTGTTACATTTTTCACATGAACGAGATATTAAATTAGTTATAATACAAACAAAATTTGCAAGGGCTTGGCTCCTTTACTTCTTAAAAGCTCTTTCATTCTTAAGTATTTTTTAATTCAAAAACATAATAAAAACTTATTTTGCTTCCCTCCCCCAAAATTTAGAATTTAACCTCTTTTTATCTCGGCCTTTTGAACATAAAATTCTTAGCTTGGGTTCTATTTAAACTTATTTAGCTCTTCGAACAATAAAAGATAAAGTTAATAATTGCTTTAAAAATATTCTTTAAGATTATTTAATATACTATTTTATAATAACAATGTTGTATTAAATGCAATATTTGATAAATATTTTCATCATTTTCTAATATATTGAGTGAAAAGATTATTATATATAGTAACCTTAAAAAGTATCTTTAAAACTCTTGTAGCGAAATTCAAGATAAAATTGGTATTCATTGCGTCATTAAAATGCATAAGCTTCTGAATTTCAGATTTTTTGTTATTATTTCAAAAAAAAAATTCAAAAATTCGACTTTTTGAGTAATAAAAACTAAGCTAAATGCAAATAATTTAGTTTGTTGAGGTCCTTCACGTGGCGAGTTAATTTGCTCAATAACCTAAATTCCTGCTGAGATGAAAAAGAGAGGTCAAAGGGCGCTGGAGTTGAGCCTCCCGAACACGCTCCCATGCCTAAGTAATGAAGGTTTGAGGAGTGATGGAGGTTAGAGGAGTGCTATAGAATTTTATGGGTTTCAGAATGTCTACTTGGGATGAGCCTTCATTAGGCTATTTATATTTGGCTCAGTCATCCCTAGTGGCGTCACGTGTCGACTATTTATGTGGTTGGTGGTTATAGGTATGGGCCGTCTTCCCTCAACAGGTAAAGTTCGACTTGACATCTGAAAAGTTGAAAAGCTGAACAGTCGCGTGTCTTGTATGCTATTGACTTAGATTGACATGGGCGGGCTTAACATAGTTAATCACGATGTGAAGGCAAGGCGTGTGAACTGATCTCGACTTTAAAGTTTAAGCTAACCTCTTGGAGTTTTTTTTTTCATAGAATAAGTGAAGCAACCAAGAAGATGTCATTGTCCATTAGCAAAAAGCATAAATATTAGCATTTTATGAATGCTCAGTGCTCAGATCGGATGTCTTTATTAAGAGTTTAAGTTGGTTCAGATCAGATGCTTTGTGATAAATAATTGAATGTAGTTGTGAGATTTAAAAATGTGTTACATCTCATTTTTTTTTAATTAATATTTTAATATATTTTAATAGGTATCTATTAAGATAGTTAGTACCGTACCGATGGACGTATAGTTTTTGTTCTGATACTGGTATGTACCGGTATCGGTGTGTTTCGGAGTATCGATTCGGATTTACCGGCATTTTTCAAATATTTTTCATATATCTAAATATATATAGCCTATTTTCAAGTTTTTTTAATAAAATATATATTATATACACAAGCAAATATACATTTATTACATGCATATATGTTTTTATGCAAATATAAAATATTTAATATCTAAAATTTTTAAACATCAAATAAGTAAAATAAATATTAAAACAATATAGTAAATTATTATTAATTATGTTCAATAGCCTAATTTAACAAACATATTTTATTTTTAAATGTAATTATGAAAAAAATAAAAATGATCATAACACAAAAATATTGAAAATGATTTAAAAAAATCAAATAAGTGAATTTAAAAAATATATATTTTAAAAAATCAAAATCTTGTACCAACCGATATGGGCCGGTATGTACCAGTATTGACAGGTACAAGCCGGTACAAGTCGGTACGACCGGTACAAAAACTGAAACGGTACGAGACTAACACTGTTTCGATTTACCTTAAAAATGGTATGTATCAATCGGTACAACCGATATCAATACGATACCGACTACACTAATATCTATCATTTTGTTAATTTTATTTATAAAGTTTGATGGTGAATGAAATAATTTTTCATTAACAAATAACAAATACAATGTTCCTTTTGCCTTGTGCCCTCAGCAGAGTTAAGGCTATTGCCGTTAGCACTAGGCCTTTAAGCTTGTTCATCGTTTAATATTCAACACATTGGAAACGCAGAGAAAAAATTGTATGAAATAGTTATTCCACGTTAACATATATATTTTTTTATTTAATCATGTTACGTAATCAATTTTTTTATTATAAAAAATCAACTATTTATTACAAAAATCATTAATAAATATTTGATATAAATATTTATCATTTAATTATTACATGTAATGTGTAATAAATAATTAATTTTTTTCTAAAATCTGATTACGTGACATAATTTAAATAAAATGAATATATATTAACGTAAAGTAACTGTTTCATACCACCTTATTTCTGAAAACCCATTAGAGAGGTTTTCTTATTGACATAAGGCTGTCCTTTTGGCACATTAAATATTTATGCAAAGAGTAAAGTCAAAGTCTTGAGCATCCACGACAATTTGCAAAGTCATGACAAAGCTCAAAGTGTACACAAGATATAATACCCTTCATCACTTTGTTCTGTTTATGGGCGGATCGGGTCTAAGTATGATATCAACATCATATATATTTGTTCAAATCTAGCCCGACCTGAAATATAGATATCAAATTTTCCCAAACACGTCCATATTTGTAAATAGATAGTTTAAGTCCGTCCTATTTTTTTCTCTAAAAAAAATAAACAAATATATTATTTTTATTTAATTTTTTAATAATTATATATATTTTTTATTAAGTTCTAAAACATGGATAACTTAACATATTTTTAAATGTTTACACTATTATATTATATATATATATTTATCTTTTATATGATATAAATTTAAAATAATATATTATATAAATAAAAAATGAGCTGGATTCGGGTCTTAATTGTTGAAGTTAAGACCCAACTCATTTTCTAAACAGGTCTCATTTTTTTGCTTAAACCCATATTTCGGATTTAATATTTTTATCCAAACCCCCTCAAATATCGAACGAGCCTTCGGACTTAGACAAATAGCTTGAGCCTTTAACAAGTCTAAACTTTTTACTAGTAGTCTACAAAATACAGAAAACTGAAAGAAGGAGAAAAAAAGAAAAAAGAAAAATTGAAGTCGAATGACAAAAATGATCATCGACCGATAACAGTTGCTTTAGCTCACTGAACTTAAAAAACCACACTAAAGCAAGCTATGTAGCCCTAATTTCACAATTAGAAGAAAAACAAAAATCTAAGATATTTTAGCCGCCTACGGTTGTGAAGGTACCCTTACTCTTGAAAGCAATATATAATAATAGCTTATCATGTGGCTCCTTAAATTTAATACATGAATTTAAATAGCAATCGTAAAACGATGTTACGATTGTTATTTTGCGATTTCAATTTTTTTTTGTCGCTTTATATGTTGGGAATAGCGTGGCAGCTCAATAATAAGTATTAACCCACAACATGCACTCGGAAAGAAAAGAAAAAGAAAACACAATATTTTTAACGTGATTCAGCCTTCTTGGTCTACATCCACGATCCCAAAGGGATAAACATATTTCACTAAGGAAGAATTTCAACTAGTAGCTTTTGCACGGATAAAGCTACAAACCTTCTTACAACACACTTGTAGCTTTTGCACGGATAAAGCTACAAACCATCCTCCCAATATTGTGACTCGCCACCCACCTCACTGGTGGTGGTGGTAGTCTTTCCCCAAAGGCCAATGTTCCTATTTATAGATAAGGACTCATCTTGGCTCATCAATACTACTCAATGTGGGATTAGAATTTCCCTTTGCTTAACCAATTAGTTACTTGATGTAGGATGAACACTCCTAATCAATGTGAGACTTGGACTCTTACTCAAACTCAATGTTGGATTTGGACTCAAACTCAACATTATTTTCATCGCAATTGGGTGTGAACAATTAACAGTTCATAGTGGTTAACTCACGATCGTGAATTACATGTATATAGATACAATTTACAATTTTTGAATTTTTTTTTCTTTTATAAATAAAAAAATCATAGAGTGTCATAAATTTTTTTTTAAAACTATTAAAATAGAATTATTATAATTATAATTACTATATTTTACAGTAAGTTGTGAAAAATGAAAAAAAAAAAAATTCATGATCATAATGATTGCGATAGTCTCTATTATGTTCACTGTTGGTATATGATGCCCTAGAGCCAATCAGATTGGAAATGAGATATACAGTTAATAAAGCAAACCATCACTATTCTATAGTGATACAAGGTTTTCCTTCATGTTAGTACGACAATAAAGACTAATCGGATGAAGCCCATGGAACATAATGGCCTTGCAAAGGAATTATAAAGAGTTATAATTGTGAGATCCTTATGCATCAAAGCCTTGTTCCTCAAACTGTTCCTGGTCATCGTATTGCCAAGATGGGGCATTGACAATGCTCAAAGACTAGTACATGTTAAACCTTCTTACTTATGAAGTAAGCAACCGATCTCATAGGTTGAAGTATGAGGGATATTTGGGATAACATGTAGGTGCTTGTCTGTTAAACAAGTTCACTGAACATGACCCGTGTGAGAACTCTATTTGGTATTGTCACTCTAGTGTCTATGGAAATGTTCTCATGTGCCAGTCGTGTAAATTAGTCCTTGGACTTGAGATACCAGGTCATCTTGTATAGGGAGTGTCATACTTTGACTCCATCACGAACGGGTCCCAATAAGGGATGCTTATGGTAGGGTGTTTTTGGGTATGACATGAACAATACGAAAATGGATGAGTGATCCACAGAGGATTCACCACTCCAAGTCACATAGGAGACATATCTCATATGTTCATAAGCTGCAAGAACTAATATGGATTGAACATGAGTAGACACTGCACCATGCTCATGGACTTTCCGGGATATTGGTGAAAGGACCGTATTACACTGATAAGCTGGTTACTGAAAGGTTTCTAAAAGGTCGCATCGACTTTGCAATATTTGAGTGGTCATGATGGGTTGCTAAATCCCGCTCTTGATCTATGAAAATAAGTTAGTTAGATTAACTTATGTTCATTGCCAACATATTGGAAACCTAAAGGGTCACACACATAAGAACAGTAATGCATGGATGAAACATGGTATTCTATTGAGGTAAAACTTAATGGAATAAAAGATCTATTTTGAGGACTTGATTGAAATGTTCAATTAAGATTAATTAAGACAGAATTGAGATTTGTGAAATCCAAAGATGATCTCTTAATGAAACAAGAAGAATGAACTAGTCTTGTGAAGACAAGTTTAAGTGAGGTGTTCAAGGATATATGAATAATTGTGCAATAGCTCGGTAAAATATCATGTGATGATATTGATTGATCAAAGATATGAATTGTTCATAATAAACTAGTAATTTAATTAAGAATTAAATTGCTGGGTATGAATCTTGATCTAGCCGAATAGTGCAATAATTAGAATAAGGCTTGTATTGCTATTCTAATTAAATCTATTACTAAGGATGTTTGGCCCAACTTAAAGTGTTAAGTTAATTGGTTCAGTATTACTAATTGTTAGTGTATTGGACCTATTGATCCATTTTGACATTAAAAAAAAAAGGTTTAGTCTCAAGTGGATTAATGAAAGACTTGTAACATAAGTTACATGTGTGGTCGACCACCCTTAGGGAAAGGGGTTAGTGTTTACATTTAAATATATATGATATATTCAAGTCCTAACCACCTAAGGGAGTGAGTATTAGACCTTGAACATTCTGATTTTGCTAAGTAAGAAAGTTTGTTTCAAAAGAATTAGGTTTTCATAGCAAAAGAGTCTAGCCGCCACATCCCTGTGGCTTTTCTTCTTGTTGCCGCAGCCGCAGCCGCAACCTCTGTCTTTTGTTTTGATCTTGTCGAATCATCATTGATTCTTTGTGATATCGGCAGAGAGTGATAAACACTAAGTGATAGATCTTTTGAATTGAGATATGAGGATCAACTTGCTAGCACAAGTGAATCGCCATACATGGGAGAAGGATTCATCACTTGTTCGTGTGGACTAGCTTTAAAAGAAGGACAATTGTGCTTCTGGTGATCTTTGAGGAACTCGTTGGAGATCTTAATGATTTGAGTCCGTGTTGTTTGGATGATCTGCAACTTAAGATTACGAGATCTTAAGTAGGTAATCTCTAAACATATGGTTGATTTAAATATGTTTTATTAGCCATTAAACCCATGTTAATCACAATCCATAGATTTTGTGGTATCTGGATGTTTCTTTATTTACTTTTCGCTGCTTAATCTTAGTTATTTTTATACAAGCATGATCCCGAATTTTCCTATATCTACAACCGCAATAAACGTGATGCAATCAAAAAAGCATTCGTGATCGTAATTTAAATTTCTGACCTGATGTTCCCAACTGAGTGGCCCTGAGAATGAGAACACGCATATAGGGGCTGCTGCCCATCATCGACGATATTTACTCCTGTCTCTGCTATATCATAAGCATTTAATGTTGCTAGTGAGCTCCCTAGACTGTGACCTGTGATCGTTATGCTCAATTTCTCACCCTTGTCCTGATGAATTAGTCGTTAGAATTAATTTTCTCTCTTGCTGAGCGCTTGCTAAATGGGCAACTTCTTCTATTTCTGTCGGTGTACAAATGAAGGAATCCAGTCTCAACTGTTGGATCAGGGCATGGGATCATGCGCACTTTAATTGGCCTTAGAAAAGTACATAAAATCAGCTAGCCTTCCTAGATGTGCTGAAGTTTCATCATTTGACACTGCAACATAGCCTATCCAATTTGCTGCTTCACTCCAACTCTCAAACCTTAATGATCTTTTGAAGAAGCTTTCTTAAAGTATTTTGAAATGATAATGTCTCAATAGATTGCAATATTTTGTTCATTCATGTGTGTTTGTGATATCACGTTTCTTAGATTTTAAATTCTGTTGCTTTGCCCCTTTCAATTTTTAGTTTAAGGGTTGACTTTCTCTTGTTTTGTAAGTTCTCCTGTAATGCCTTCACTTTTCAATAGAAAATGACGAAGGATATATTTTTTTTTTGAAAGATTTATATTTGATGCATTGTCACTAAATTACAGGATGTCATCTATTACTAAATAAAGTTATATATATACTTTTATAAATTTATATGTTTATTTATTAATTAAGTAACGTCATACGATTTACTAACAGTGTATCAAATATAAATAATTTTTTATTACAAATTATTAATGTTCTCTTATGATTTCTCAATTCTCTCCATTTTCTTTTAAAAAAGAAAAAAAGAAATCCAAAAATACTTAATTATCTCCTCAAGAAAGTGACTCACCCACTTTGGATATATGACTTACTTTTTTAACAATGTAATGTAATGTAATGAATTAAGCTTTAGGGGATTTTAGGGTGTGGTCCAAATATAAAAAAAACTGAGATATCGTGTCAATTATCTAGATTGTCCTGTGGTTGTTTTATTGCCATAAATGCCATGGAAGACCACAAGGAGTACAAGATCATATTGTTTTTGCTGTCTTGCTGTATGCCGCTGACGGGTCAATGCATTAGATCTGAAATCGATCCTTTTTATTTATTTATTATTATTTTAATATAAAAAATATCGTAATAGAAAAATAAAAAAATATTGTAGATGTTGAAATTCAGATCTTAAATTTATTCGATATCACCTTTTAAAAATAATTGTATGAATCAATTGAGTTAACTCCTAGGTTCAAAACCGATCCTCTTTCTTAACAGAGCAAACATGTGGCATAAAATTTTGCTTGATAGGGTCAAAAGAAAATTGGAAGAGAAAAAAAAATGAAAAAGATAGAAAATATATTTGTTTTTCTTTTCATTAATGTGTTTGCTAAGAAAGATGTAAAAGTAAAAAGAAAAAATAAATTTTTTTTCCATCTATTGTTTGGTAGAATTGAAAAATGAGAGAAAAAAATAAAAATCATATTATTTTATCATTATATCTTTTACAAATTAAAATAAATAAAATAAAATTTAAAAATGATAGAAATCTTTGTAATATGTATACTTAAGTCACATCTCTCTCATTTTATTTCCTCTTATCATTTCAATTTGAAATGATTTATTTTTGTGCATAATGATATTTCCTATTTTCTTTTTTCTCATTTTTTTTCTTACCAAACACATTCAAAAATCATTTTTTTTTTGTTGATTTTTCCACCCTTTTCTATCTATTCTTCCACATTTCTACTCTACTAATATGAAAAAAATTAAAAATATATATATTTGTACCTGACACTTATTCCGAATCCAAATAACATAGAAGACACATCGTCCCATGAGTCAAAATAGCAATTTCTTTTAGGCTATTAATTATGGGAAAATATAGGTTCCGAAACCCTGAATCCTGATAAAAGAACTTATAAGTGTTGAAACCCCAACTTGATCACAAATTTCATCAGAAATCATACACTGCCTGCCTAAGAAAATCATTATTATTTGAATTTTAATAATTAATGCAAACACTTTGCTGCTATGCATGGCATTTGAAATCAAAGAACTGTTTCTCTTCCTTTTTGATATACTTTTAGTTTTCATGAATCAAGATACTTTTAGATTGTCTAGAATTCTCCTTTAAATTAAAACCATAGAAAATTGGAATCTGGAAAATGGCCATGCCGGCAAGATGATTGATTCATGTTTGCTAGGACAAAAAAAAAGAGATTTTCCATCAAGAGAGTCTATAAAATATATTAGGCGTTGGATGGTATATGTATCATTATAGCAGAACAAGAATAATAATGATCAAACAACTTTTTAATGCGCACGGGTGAGGCTGAAATGGACCCTGATATATGTTGATAATTTGGAATGCCCATCTTCCGCCAATTGAGCATCAAATGGTGATTATTCGGACCAGATGGATGACAAGGTGGGACTCATCCCTCGGAGGGTAAATGGGCAGTGTCCCATGATTTGTACCCATGTTTCATATCTACAATTTGATCTGATGATTTGCTAAAAGTATAGAGTTCCTCATGAATCTACTATTTTCTTAATATTGTTGTCAATTACAAGTTTTCTGCTTTATTTATCAAACCAAAAAAAGCTAAAGACATGTAATTTTTTTTTTTGTTGCTTTGCAGCTCTTTTTCTAAGATGTTTTTAAAAATAATTTTGCTAACGAGTGTCTTTAGGTATTTTTTAAGGTTAGTTAATATATTATGTATAGTAATAACATTATATTAAATATAACATAACTTTATTCATTATTTTCAATACATTGAATGAAGATATTAATATATACGATAACCTTAAAAAGTGTCTTTAGAACATTCGTTAGCAAAATCCTTCTAAAAAAATATAATCAATGTGAAATTATAGCAGTTTAGGTGGTTAAGCAACACTAGACTAGCAACCATTGGAATGAGTACCTCTCATGAAATTTATAGGGAAATTAGTTAACCTAGAGCCTAAGGCTTTGTTTGGTACAAAAGATTAAAAGAAATAAGAATAGAAAATTTGTTAATTTAATAGTTAAATTATAAAGTAAGGAATTTGTTATGAATCTTAACTATTTGATTAACAAATTTTTCATTTTCTTACTAAAGAAAAGCCTAAATGATGATCTGCAATTATTCTTAGCAGGTAAAAGTTTTAGCTCTAGCTAGGGTGGGAATTACAGAAACTAGAGAAGCAGTTTACTTTAACCATCCCAAAGTATTGAAGATTTTCTTATTCCCATCATAAACTGAAACTAATCCAGATACATTAATGGAGGCTCAAATGCTTAGGAAAATTATTAATTTTACTAATCCTATGGGTCTTTCCTAAAAAAAATTAGGTCAAACAACAAAAGATCAAAGAAAAGAAAATGACAGAAACTGCAAGGTTTGAATTTGAGGTGAATGTTTAATATGAATATATGTTTGATATGGATATATTTAATTAATATATTTTAAAGATCATATTTTTATATTTATATTCAAATATGTGTCGAACACATATACTAAACACAAATATTTTAAAAAAAATCCTAGTAACACAGACTATAAACACACGCCAAGTCAAATGAACTTCTTTTCGTTAGTTAGAAAGGCCAACAGAGTTGTGCAAGTAATACTAGTAATTAAAAATGTTAAGCTTTTTAATTAATTTATTTTCTTGTTTGAATTTTAACTAGGAATAATTCAGGGGCTGACCTGACCTGCACACATGACAGCCCACGTGAAATGAACCCCACATTCCATTAAGGAAATTGAAAAACCCTGCTAAATTGTAGCCCCACATATATGACCATGCTGTGTCCTTACCCAACACCCAAGATGGACCTTTTTCACATGGGAATGCTGCCTAGCTTTTCCCTTCATTTAAAGAAAAACCAACTCCACTGATTTCACTCCCACTGTCCCGCAATCACCAAATACGCAACTTGACCGTCTCACAGAAGCCTCAAGTCTTCTGCGATCTGAGAATCGGACCGAATCGATTGAATTGAAATCGATTATTTATCCGGTTTAAAAAAATATTAAAATAAAATTTTTATTAAATTAATAAAGAATCGGTAAAAAATTAAATTGAACCGATAAAAAATCAGTTATATATGTATTTTTTTTAATTTTATTTATAATTAATGAGATTTGAATCTTAATTTTTTAATATTATATTAATGATCATATCATTAAGTCAAATGCATATTTATGTTAATTATTAACTATATTTTTTAATATTTATTTAATATAATTTAATATTTAAATATTAAAAATATTCTATCAAACCAATAATTCAATTGATTTAATCGAGTAAATTAAAAATACGAAGATAGGACTGGTTCAATTTCCGGTCATTTTTTTAACCTTGAAGTCTTCCATATGGGCGGTTGAGCTTGTCCCACCCTTGTCCCCCTATCCCAGGGGCAGCTTGCCTCAAAGTTGCTGCTATTGCAACCGACAGCTTAGCTTGCCTTTGTCCTGAATTAATTCATGCACTGAGAGAATAACAAGGCTTCCTCATTACTCTGAATCCACCATAGACCACCCTTCTTCTTTATACTTTCCATCATACCCTATAAAATACCTGCTTTTGCATCCCCATTTCAAGTTTCAACCACAAACTCAAAAACAAATTTTAGTTTCCCCCAAACATTGTGATTTGTGCATCCTCAAAGGAACTACAAGAACTTTCACAAAACCAGATCTTTAGATAATATCAGCTTGCATTTATCTCTACATTGAATAAGAAGGAACTTTGGGTTTGCTCATTTTGAGAGAGCGAAGATCTTTGAAAAATGGAAATCAGTGTGGCGTATGAGAATGATCTAAATCTCAAGGCAACTGAACTAAGATTAGGGTTGCCAGGAACAGATGAAAGAGAGGAGGAAGAAGCAGTTTCCAATGTTAGAAAGAACAAGCGACGACCATTGCAGGACGCTGATGAGGAATGTGGAGCAAATAGCAAATCTGATGCTCAAAATGAAACTACCCTTCCTCCTGCCAAGTAAGTTATCATAAAAAGTTACAAATAAAGTTTGCCTTAAGAGATCGTTGATCTTCTTTTGTTGTTTGATTTATTATAAAATTAGATGGAAACTAATGAATTCTTTTGATGCATATGCAACATGCAGAGCACAAATTGTGGGGTGGCCACCGATCCGGTCCTATAGAAAGAATAACTTTCAGCCAAAGAAAAGTGATCAGTCTGACTCTGAGGGTCCTGGGATTTACGTGAAAGTGAGCATGGATGGAGCACCATACCTAAGAAAGATTGACCTCAAAGTTTACACTGGCTACCCGGAGCTCCTGCAGGCTTTAGAGAACATGTTCAAGTTCACCATAGGTAAGAATATGGAATATTATGCTGTTATTTTGTTGCTATGATGTGAAATGGCGGTGAATTCTATGATGACTTTGGGTGAAAATGACCTTGGATTTCAACTTTTTACAGGTGAGTACTCAGAAAGAGAAGGCTATAAAGGATCAGATTATGCACCTACTTATGAAGACAAGGATGGAGACTGGATGCTAGTTGGAGATGTTCCCTGGGAGTAAGTCTCTCTCTCTCTCCCTCTCTTTCTCTCTTTGCTATTTATCTTAGATATATATTTTCTAAAACTTACAAGGTTATCTAATTTTGTTACAGAATGTTCATCACATCATGCAAGAGACTAAGAATCATGAAAGGATCAGAAGCCAGGGGCTTAGGTTGTGGTGTATGAGAAAATTTTCTCAACCAACATCATGTCAGCAACACATATCTAAGAGCAAGAGAAAAAACAGAAGATCCATCTCCCTCATGGAGAGAAAATCCTTCAGCTTGGGTTCTCGAATGAGAGTTTTGGATTTGAATCTCAGTCTCCTCAATAGGTAGTCTGGTCAGAAAATTCGATCGACTGGGAAAGTTTAGAAGGAAAACAGATAATATAAAAGTGGAGTTACATTTTCTTTGCTCAGAAGTTTGGCTGCAGCAATCATAGTGTAAACACTATTATACCCATCAAAGCAAAAGTAGATATAAGAATCCTATGTTACTGAGACTCGGATGTGAGTGTCGGATGCGGGTATCTATACGATACGGATAGTTTATTTTTTTTTAAAGTTTTTTCATATATTTGAAGAGTCATATTTTCATGCTCATATTCGAATATGTATTAGATACGGATACTTCAAAAAATAAAGAGTTGGAACAACATAACAAGAATCTGTTGCTTAAGTTCAATTTTTGTAAAAAAGGATTGGAAAAACAAAATCACAAAAAGGATGTGACTATCCAAGTTTTGGTTAGTATTAATACAAACAAACAAAGTTGTATATCAGCTATGTGTCTCTCTATATCTAAACTTGTCTGCTATATTATTCAGATTCGGGTGTAAATATTGGACATGGTTATGTATCTGATACAGATATTTTTAATTTTTTTTTTAAGATTTTAATGTATTTGGAAGGTTCTTGGAGGATCATATTCCCATACCCATATCCGAATATGCGTCAGACATAAGTGTCGGACACGAATACTTCAAAAAAAAATAAAGAATCAAAGCAGTCTGTATTATTATTGAACCTGGAAAACATGAGTGTGCTTTCTTTTTTCATAAATAAATTGTCATCATCAGTTCATTAGTATTCCTTATTCTGAGTTAAGTATGCATAAACAAAAGAAAAAAAAAAAAAGAAAGAGAGAGAGAGAGATCAAAACTTGAAATGTAGCCCCCAGCAGATTAAGGAGAATTCCAATATTTTTGCTCAAGAAAAGTGCAAACTAAGGTTAACAAATCTAATGCCTAAGCCTAAGAGAAGACGGTAGAAGTTTGTTTTTGGCTATTAGCATGTTACATTGGCACAACTTAATTAGGCAGCGCGTCATTGTTGTTGGATTTAACTATGCAAGTGCACGTATCATTAACAAGTAATAAAGTGAAAAGTAGAGTGTAAAACCCACGAGAAATTGTTATTAAATTCGTTAGATACTAAAATTAAAACAATTTACTCTTATCCAAATAATTAATTAAAAGGTTTGTTAATTAAAACTAAATTAAAAAATAATAATAAACAAAGAAAGCCAAATCAAATTGGATTTAATTTAATGGAGAAAAATCTAAGATTACAATTTCCCTCAACACTTCGTATGAACTTCTCTTACCCTCTTAACTTGATTAATGACCTTAAGTTGTTAACCTAGAGTTCTAATCTATTTATAAGGATCTTCTGATGGTCTTATAAAAATATCCCTCTTAACCAATTAACTATATTCCTATGATAATTGAATTAAAAAAGAACTCATTAAATTTAGACTCTAAAATTGATTACACATGACACGTAAGTGTGTTCCTACCCTACATGCAGATCAATTCATCCTAATTAATGATTATGAAACATGTGTTATGAAATCCATGTCTAACAGTAAACTCCATTTTCCAAGTTGTATTTAGGTTAACAAATCAGTTTAATTGGTGATCAAACAATTAAAAGCATTAAGCACAAGATTGAATAAACAACTCAAATATCATTAAATCAAACTAGAGAGTAAAATAATTCAAACTATGTGTTGAGTTCCATTGCAATTCTAGAAAAATAAATTAGTTCATGCTAATTAAAGAAAACAAATAACAAAGGAGTTTCACCATCATCAATATTATAAGAAAGATAAAGAAGAGTAAAGGAAAAGAGAAAACTAAAGTTTGTCAGGTCTTCAGTCTTCAATCCTCCAAAATCTCCTTGAAATCTTTTGGTGGCTACTCTTTTCTTAAGAAATTAGGTTTTTAGAACTTAATTCCCCTTATTTTAGGCTTAAAAAGTTTCCTTAGACCCCTAAAGTCAGAAACTTCGCGTGAAAGCAACAGGTAAGACTTCAGTCTTTTTTTTTTCGCTTTAGCGCCGTCGCGCCAGATTTGGGCGACGCGGCGCCTACCATTCGGACTGTTCTGGTGCCGCGGCGCCAGCCTCTCGGGTGGCTGCCTTCGCTTTTGTCGTTTTCTCGCACTTCCTCGGCTGATTTGGATGGACAAATCTTGTCAGATTTGGACGAGTAAACTACCGTTGGAAAGGTATGGAAATCAGCTTCAAAAGTCAAGAAGGAAGTTTTCTTGAATAAAGATTTAAGATCATGTTTTTCTTGCAACAAGCTCCGGAGGTCAAATCTGTCTATACGTTGCTTTGCACCATTTTTCGTCTTTTCGCACCACGAAGCTCCTTCTCACTTTGGACCTATAAAAATACAAAAATACTAATTTAATAACTAATTTAAACATGAAATAAATAAATAAAATTAATATATAAACAATTAAAACTAATTAATTCCAAATAAAAATCTCAAGGACTTAGCCGATTTTAATGCACAAAATGTGGTAAAATAACTATATTTCATAGAGTTATCAGTAATGTTAGTAGCATTTTCTAAATGTTCTTTAGCGATAGCTCTTCTTGGTGACAACATTTTTTTGCGATAGTGTTCATTGATAAAAGCGCTCCTTAATGACTGCGCTGCATGGCGACAATGCACCCTAGTGACAACGCTCATTGGCGACATCACTCATTGGCAATAGTGCTCCTTAGTGACAACATTTCATGGCAACAACGCTCCTTAATGACAGTGCTTCCTAGCAATGACGCTCATTGACGACAGTATTCTTTGACAACAGTGCTCCAGCACTCTGCGCTCATGAGCAGCATAGCGCAATATATAGGTTAATTTGTAGCATATAACAAAGGTAATTAAGAACAGCTAACCAAGATGTATCAATTCACAATGAGTAGTGAAGCTAACTCCAGAATAAGTGGCAGGATTTTTGGGTTTACTTCACTTCTGCGATGTCCCGGAGAGCATGACTTAGAGACTCAAATGCGAAAATTGTTAAGAAGTCTCTTCTTAACATTTCCATGGAATACAAGTGCTTTCCTTTTCCCTTATGAACATGCTGTCATGTAACCAACCTTCACTCCATGACACCTTCAATTCTCCCGTGACAAGCTTTAACTCCTTGTAACTTCCCTTTCTCATTAGCCTATATTCTATGCCATTTTCATGTAACTGGTATTTATTAACTATCTACTGATCACCTTTGTGACTTCTTTTGGTGGGTTATAAATAATGTTTCAAATGCTTCATTTTGAGAATTTTTTTTGGCAATTTGTCAACTTGAGCTTTTATAATTCTATCTGCAATTTTCTCTCTGGAATTATCCCAATTAACCATCAAAATGTTCACATTCCTCAACCATTTTTGACCTTCTTCAACCTTCACCACCACCACCACCCGTCATCACGCTTGTATTTCAAGGTCTACTATAATCTACTTCTCTGCCATCAGCTTTTCATTTTACTTATTTGCAACGTTTTCTCATCCTATCAAAAGAACTCTGTACATTTTGGTAACTCCATGTATTGAGTGAAACACTATTTTTGCTTTTGTTTCATCGAAAATATATGGAGAAATCCACTGAAAATCATGATACTTCAAAAATATCCGAATCCGAAATGATCCGAATTCGAAATGATTCGAATCCGAAGTTAGCCTGAATCGAACCCTCCCGTTCGCCACCTTTACATGTAGTCGCCCTTAAAATATGATATTCAACAAATTTAAAATTCAAATTTTAATATATAAAATTCTTTTTTCAATCTCCAAACTGCCCTTTATTAAAAAAAAAATAGTGGAGTTCATATACGAGCATTGAATTTAAAGATGTCTGTAAAAAATCTGTAAAAATCTGTCTTGTATGTATCAAATCGAAAATTTTCACCGGAGGTGAAAATGATGATTGGGTGGGATTACTTAACATAATCTACAAATGGAAGGAATATTAATCCATTTGCAACGGCGGACCGTAGTTCAAGTCGGGGGGACCTTGGCCCCCAAGAATTTTGATTTTTTTTTTTGGGTATATATACTTATATGTATTTATATATTAAATAAAATTAAATTGACACCTTCAAAATAAAATTTATATTTATTTAATTTTTTATTTTTATTTACAATTTAATTTTATGCATTATAATTTAAAAAATTAAAATTACATTGTTATTTATCTTTTTATTTTATCCACTAATTATTATTCATAACTCTTCAAATTAATTGGTTTGTTATAAATATTAAGTCACAATCATGTGAACTTAAATGACCTTTCTAAATGTTAGTTTTCTCAACAAAACTTCAACAAAATATTGTAAACTGTAAAGTCAGATTTTCACTTTTATTGCCGGTTGCCATTACCCCTTATAACTTTTCTTATTTTATTCTTCAGCTCCAAATTCAATCAATTTTGTTTGTAACTTGGTGCTTGCCATTTGAGTTATCAAGTTTAAAAATTAATATCCTACTAAGACTCTCACTTTTTACTAGTTAGTAACATTGTTGTTGGAATCGGACCAGACTGACCGGTTTGGGAATCGGTGACTTGTTCGATCCGATACATGTTATAGAATTGGATTTTTTCGAACCGATAAAAAATTGGTAAAAAACCAGCAAAAAACTGAAAAAAAAAAACCCTAAAAAAATTGATTTTTTTACTTATTTTTAATTTAAAAAAAAATATATATATTATATGTGATGAGATTTGAACCTTTAACCCCTTGAATCTATATTTAAGATCATATCATTTAGTCAAATAAATATTTTTATTAAATATTTAATATATTTAATATTTAAATTCTTTTTTTAATACAACCGATTGAACCAGTAATCGGAGGTCTCATTGGTTTGACCTCTGATCCGATTTTTTTAACATAGCTAGTAGTTATGCTAACTTTTATTTTCATTTTTTTTAATTTTTATTATAAATCTATTTATTTTTTCTGTCATTGTCAACATCTTTACAAAGCAAAAATAACAATATTCTTGTTAAGATTGTTATTTTATTTTTTAAAATATATGTTTATATAATATTGTTGTTATATGCATGAATAATGTTAAAACTTTTGTGATTAGTCAAAAATTTGATATATTTTTTTTGTTAATTTTTGTTATAGTGCAATATTATATTAATTTGTCTTAATTATGTATGAAAAATCTCAAATGAAATATATATAGATTTAATTTTTTAATTGTCTCTCTCAAAATTAAAAGTCAAGATCCGTCACTGTCCATTTGATATTGGTAACAAAAAATTATTAGCATTAAGCTATCCTTTTCTCAAGAATAACCTTTCTAGGATATGGATACCTAAAATTAGAGGTGGCAATTGGGCGGGTTCGGGCGGGTTCGGGTCGGGTTCATTCGGGTTCGGGTTTATTCGGGTTCGGGCTCATTCGGGTTCGGGCTCATTCGGGTTCGGGTCCATCCGGGTTCGGGCTCATTCGGGTTCGGGCTCATTCGGGTTCGGGCTCATTCGGGTTCGGGCTCATTCGGGTTCGGGCCCATTCGGGTTCGGGCCCATTCGGGTTCGGGCTCATTCGGGTTCGGGCCCATTCGGGTTCGGGTTCGGGTTCGGTCTGGGTTCGGGTTCGATCTAGGTACGGGTATGTTTTACATTATTTTATTTTATATTAGATGTAATCATTTTTACGTAATTTAAATATTTATATCTAAAAACAAATTATTAATTTATTATTATTATTATTTTTATTTTTATACTTTTGCTATTATATGATATTTTTAATTATATTTATTTTTTAAAATTAATATTTGTTAGCACCAAAAGAATAAGAAATTAATTTGTTATATAAAATCAAATTTTGAAATAATTTATTATAAAAAATATGATATATTATAAATTAATATATTGATATTTAAAATAATTGATTTGATGAGCTCGAATTTCAAAATATAAATACATTATAATTTATATTCACTATAAAATAAAAAACTTTTAAAAATAAATCCTGGCCTTCATCTATTCGTTTATATACTTATAAAATGCAAAAAATTTATGCTTATAGTCAAGATATATATATATATATATATATATATATATATATATCGAGTACTTATATTTTTTTCATCAGTATAAAGTATAAATTATAAAGTAGTACTAAAAAATATAATTTATATTTAAATTATACGTAATAAATATATAATTAATATGATTATTTATTAATATATAATAAATATACCCAAAACCAAAAGGCCATAAAACCCAAAACCCCATTAAATCCACCCGCTAAAATAAAATCACATGAAAGCCATAATCCAATTAAACTCACCCTAACCTAACCGCATAAGTATAACTAGAGCTGCTTATGGGCCGGGCCGGGCCGCGGCCCAGTTTTTTTTTATTTTCTCTGCCCAGGCCTGGCCCTGGGTCGGCCCGGCCCGCCCGTTTAGGCCCGAAACACTGTTCATTGGAATAAAAAAATAATTTTTTTATTTTTTTATTTTTTTATAATTAAAATTAAATAAAATAATATTATAATAAAAATTACTGTTCCGGGCCGGCCCGGAACACAAAATATCCTGCCCAGGCCCGGCCCGTGAGCAGGTCTAAGTATAACCCAAAAGGCCAAAATAATTGAATTATTGTCAATTTTTTTACCCTTATAGATTAATTGAATTATTGTCAAATTTTTTTTCACATCTTTAAAATTTTCAAGAATTTAAAATATTTAGATTGTAAATTCATCATGATATGAGACGTTAAAGTTATAACTTATAAGTACAAAATATAATTTACTTTTTGATAAAATTATTATTTCATCATATATATATATATAATATATTAAATTTTAAATTTTAATTAAATTATTAAAAAAATTAGAATAAAATTAATAATTAAAGTTATTGCTTTGTAAAAAAAAATAATTGCAATTTGTTTATTTTTATTTTTAGTATTAAATTCGGGTTCGGGTTCGGGCCGGTCTCGGGTTCGGGTCCATTCGGGTTCGGGCTCATTCGGGTTCGGGCTCATTCGGGTTCGGGCCCATTCGGGTTCGAGTCCATTCGGGTTCGGGTCCATTCGGGTTCGGGCTCATTCGGGTTCGGGTCCATTCGGGTTCGGGCCCATTCGGGTTCGGGCTTTTTCGGGTTCGGGTTTTTGACTTTTTGGTCAAATCGGGTTTGGGCGGGTTCGGGTTCGGGTTTTCCTGGGCGGGTTTTCGGGTTCGGGTTCATTTTGCCACCTCTACCTAAAATATCTTTCCTAACCATATTTGCCAGCAGGTCAGTGCCTAAGTGGTTAGTGATATAATTAAACTAATAATACATTTTGTTATGAAAATCTTATCGAGCTGTGAGAAAAATTTTGGGACTTTGTAAACTTTGTTCCTACCTAATTCTTTTTGCAAAAGGGTGCTTGGGAGCCCCATGCTATATATAAAGTTCGGTTAATCGATATTTATAAATATAAATTAAAAATTATTTAATTATTATTTTTAAAAGAAATTATTTTTAATATATTATTTTTATTAAATTAAAAAAATACGTTAATATTTTTTTATAAAATTATCGTAACCAATGTTACTAGACATTAATTAACATTTTTCATATATATATATATATAAAGATGAGGGATCCACTTACATTAGTATAAAATTAAGTTAATTTTACACACTTTTATAATTTTTTATACGATTTATATTTGTTCAATTTCACCGTAGTATTTCATATTCTATTCACGTAAATTATGCACGTCTAGTTTCAATTCAATTAAAAATGTCTAACTATTTATTTCATCTAAAAAACTTTCAATCATTAAATATATATATTGAAAAAGATAATATTCTCGATCGATATGATAAAGATATCGGATCGATTCGAAACTTTACGTGCACGACGAATACAATTATATTATTAAATCCAACGGTCAATTTATTAAAATATAAATCGAATAAATAGTTACTAAACTGTGTAAAATTAATTTAATTTTATATTAATGTAAATTAATCTCTCTTCATATATATATATATATTACTGTGGGCTACTTTCCTTTAGTGATATCTTAGATTTTTTTATCATATGATCAGTGATATTTTAGATTTTATTTGAGTCTAATTTCCCACTTCGATTATTTTAAGAGTGCAACCCCCACATCGATCCGATGAATTTAGAAATTTATTTTCGGAATACTTCTAATAAAAATTAATAATATCTTAAATGATATATAAAGTTAATGCTTTTATACTTTGTTATCCTTTGAGAATAGTATATTTTTATTTGGTTCCTACAGAGATTCTAACTAAGAAATTAATTATCTGATTGAATCCAATTTAAATGTAAAAATATAAGCATTCCCATCAGTCTTCATATAACAGTAACAAAACCTAAAGGTAACACAAGATCTGACAAGATTCTAGGATTTGACTTTGGTGATCCTAACTTTATTAGATGTCGGTATGATGTTTGAATACAAATCTAACTATTCATTGATGTGGATATTTTTGGTTGTTGTTATCTATTTAGCTGTGAACAGATAGATACTCCCTGGACAGCATGCTTATGCTGCAGTTAAAGCTGAAATTTAGAAATTCTCAGTCACCGCTAACTAATAAAGCCTCGTTTAGCATGATTTTTGATACAGTTTTTGAAATCAAAAATTATTTTTTATCGTAGACGTAATGTAAAACAGATAAAAAATTTTGATTTCTGTTGTTGAAACTATAGTTTGAAAAGTCAAACCAAAAAATCAAAAAATATAATTTTTGGGCTTTAAAAGTAGACCTGCTCACGGGCCGGGCAGCCCGCCCGGCCCGGAACAGTGATTTTTATTATAATAATATTATTTAATTTAATTTTAATTATAAAAAAAATAAAAAAATAAAAATTTTATTTTTTTATTCCAATGAACAGTGTTTCGGGCCTAAACGGGCGGGCTTGGGCTACCCAGGGCCGGGCCTGGGTAGAGGAAAAAAAAAACCGGGCCGTGACCCGGCCCATGACCACTTCTATTTAAAAGCTGACTTTTGAATAAAATAATTTTATTATCCTCACATTTCTACACTTTTATTATTTTAAACATATCTTTTTTTGATATTTTAATTTTTTTACAACACTTTTTTACAGCAATGCTAAACACTTAAAAGTTTTTAAACTACACTTTTTCATCACATTTTATAAACACACATTTTTCAAGTCAAACTTTTTCCAACCCAAGCTTTTTTCAACAGCAATATTAAACTAGCCCTAAATCGATGTTTAACTTAGTTGATTCATATATTTATTTTAAAAAATATATATTTAATAAATTTAGGGTGAATTCCAATATTTGTACTTTTTTTTTTAAATTGCGCCATCTTATATAAAGAAAAAATTATGTTAAGAAACTTTGTGAAGAAAGAAAAATAAAGGTGAACATGGTAAAAAAAAATGAAATCATTGAAGCTTATTCTCATACACTTGATCTAATCAAAAAAAAAAATTTCAAGTTGGTATGTCTTTAAGATCTCTCCTCTAACAAATTTAGTTCTTTGATTGTAGATAGGGTTTTGATAATAGGATTCTATAATCTCTTTGCAAATGTATATCATTTAATAAATTTGAATGCACACTAAATAGTTAACAAATTTAAGAATAAATCAACATGGGTAATATGTTTGAATGTGATTATACTTTGTATTTGAGAACAAGCAAAAACTAATTGAAATAATAATAAAAAATAAAAAAAGCTGGCAAAGAACAAGAATGAACAAAGGAGATAGAATTTTTACCGATAGTTTTATTTTTTAATTTGATTAGGGTTTATTTGGCTTAAAATACCTTAATAAAGGAAATAAGTTTAAAAGTGTCTTATTTTGATAAAAAAAAAAAAAAGATTTTAAGCTACCCTTGATTAGGAAAAAACTCGGCATGTCATCTATGTATAGTTCTTTTCAAACGTTTTGAAATTTGAAGAATGGATGGGCTTCTTTAAACGGGCATATGATGATTTGGGCAAATATCAATTTAGCCCAATTTTCATTATGGACTTTTTTTATCTCAAAATTAATTATACTAGTAATAAAAAATGAAAACAAAAGAAAGTAAAAACTTCCAATGATAGGATTTACTTGCTCAAATTCTTCAAGTCTCTTTGCCTGAAGCTCATACCTCATTGTTCAAGTATGTTTCTAAGGAGGAGATTCAATTAACTATGTTTTACTAGCAAAGTGACAAAGCTCTGTACCTGATGGCTTTACTGCTCATTTTCTTCAAGAGTGCTTAGAGTATTGCGGGTAAAGCTAGCAAAGTAGGTTCGAACTCGATAACCCACTCGAATCGATCTGAAATTGAATTCGATCTGATCCAATTGACTTAAAAGTCAAAGGCCCGAATCTGAAAAAATTTGAACTCGAAAAAACTCAAATCCGAGAAAATTCGAACTCGAAAAAACCTGAACCTATAAAGACCCAAAACTGACAAGACTCGAAGCTCATAAAAGTCCGAATCCGCTACGATCCGTACCCGAGATCGATCCTATTAGCTCAAGTCTATGGATTAAACCAAGAGGGAGGTTAATTGGTTTCTTAAACATTTCACAAATAACTTTGAATTTTTAAGTATGAAAATTAAGAAATTAGACTTAAAATGAAATAAATGAACAATATAAGTAAATAAAATAAAGAGTAAAGAAAAGAAAAGCAAACAATCAATATATAGAGGTTCGGCCCTTCCACTTGGCGCCTACGTCCTCTCTTCCTAGCACTTTTTTGTCAAGGTGCTTCCTAAATTCACTAGTGAAAATTACCTTTAAGGCTAAAGTATAGCCTTACAATCCCTATCTTTAAAGGATTAGATAGAAACATCTTATCCCCTTAAAAATTCTACCCAAATTCTCAAGTACAAGTCATTCAAAATCTCAAAAATCCCTTTAAGAAATAAAGCTTAGTTTGCAAACTAAAGAAGACCTCTAATAAGAGAGTGTTTGCAGACTTTAAGTACAAGATTTGAAGAGACAAATATAATGGAAAAATTAATACAAGGTAAAATAAGGCTTAGGAACAATTGAACAATTAAACACCTGAAAGCTAGATAAAATATGAAAATTTCTTACTTTGATTTGCTTCTCCTAGAGTCTCTTATTGCTGGAAGAGTTGGAGAGCTCATTCTATACCTTGAATATCATTTGTGACCGTTGGTAATGGATTGAAGCAAAATAGAGCCGTTATTTTTTTAAAAAAAATCGTACTTTAAACTCTGTTTTGCGCACAGGGGATCGATCCTCTATTGTAGAGATTGATCCTTTACAGTCTTGCAAAGTGAAAAACCATTATGTTTTGAAGGTAGACTTGTCCATGGGTCGGGTAGCCCGCCCGGCCCGTATAGGGCCGGGTCTGGACATGATTTTTTATGATTCGGGCCTGGCAGTATTAAAATATTATTTTTATTTTTATTTAAATTTAATTTATAAAATATATATAAATATTAATAAAAAAAATAATATTTTAATATTTTAATATATTTGAATAGTAAAACGAGCTTATACGGGCCGGCCCAGAATGGGCTTGGGCAAAGAAGAAAAAAAATTTTAGGGCTGTGGCCCGGCCCATGGACAGGTCTATTTGAAGGGATCGATCCTTCACTATTCAAGGATCGATCCTTGCCCAAAGTTTTCACTATGGGATCGATCCTTTATACAAGAGATCGATCCTCTCTTCAAAAAATCTCCAAAATAGATTTCTTTGGCTTTGAAAAAAGGTTAGCTTGTCTCAATAATATTTTGATCATAGATATACATTTAAAAACATGTATTTTTGAGAAAGCTAAGGAGCTCAAAATAATTTAGTATTTTCCAAAGCATCTTCAAAAAGATTTAAAGAAAAATACTTAAATTGAAAATATTTATGCTCAAGCTAGTTAAGCTTAAGATTTTGTCATTTCAAAATTGATATCAACTCAAAGCTAACATAGCTAACAATCTCCCCCTTTTTGATATGACAAAACTTAAGATAAATTTGCTTGCAAAAACTCCCCCTTAATAAAAGCATTCTTTTCAACTTTGCAAGAACAAGTAAGGACACTTTCAATCCACAATATCTAAAAGCATTTAAGCACAATATCCAACACAATTCATATAAGATAGAAACATTTAAGCACATATGAAAATTTTCCTCCTTTTGCTTTTCATCTAATTCTCCCATTTTTGTTCATTTAAAGCAAACTTGTCCATATAAAACTTTTTCCCCTTTTTGTTATATCAAAAAGAAGATCATTTCAAAGCTAAGCATAATGTTATCTTTAAACACAAATCATTTAAGCACAAAGTCTCAAGATCATGAGTAATAAAAAATAAATAACAATTGTTACTAAAAGAAATACCAATTGTTATCTTTATGCATAATACTCATAATCAAACAATCATACATATGGAAGTTCAATCAACAAATCTTCGAGTGAAAAATAGCGAATTTCTATAGTTATATACATGAAAAATATGGCATTGAAGTACAAACATAATCATGGCATGTCATTCAAAGTTAAGAAAGTAGAAATACTTAAATTACATAGATAATGTCCAAACCAAATGGCATAACAAAAAAATGAACAAGACTAATTAAAAGTTCAAATATTTAAAGTCATATATGAAACCCAAAAAAGTCCTAGACACCCTATATTCCCTACACACCCTAATTAGATGGTTCATCGAAAGCGGAGGGTGCAGGAGGAGAGAACGGAATGGATGAAGGCATCTCCCAAGGACGAGTAACCAAGTTGTTGACGAATCCCCAAATGGCTCGAATATCATGGTGCAACTTCGTCATCCTCGTATCGACATATTATCGAAGAGATGCAAATTGGTCATCCATAGATGTTTTGAGCGAGTCAAACTTGCCCATGAGAGCATCTATGACTACTTAAGTGTCGAGAGACCCGGAGGAGGAGGAGGAAGCACCAACCATGGGTGGCACTTAAGGTGCTTCCGGTGCACCTAGATCATCACCATCATGATCGTCTAATTGTTCCTCATGAACCTTGACCCACTCACCATTGTTGTTTTTGTTATTGTACATCTTGTGAACCCTTTTCAATTCGATATGGCATGTTTCGAATATGGGATGTCCGGATCACAAGTTATATCGATCCCAATCTCCTTGTTACAGAAACTCAAGGCCATTCCAAACATTAGCGTGAGGTCTGTGCCTTAGATGACTCGAAGGAGATCGGTGAATATATTGTGAGCATGTTCGGTCGTTTACCATTACGGAGCATGTTGAGCCACCAATAGTCAAAGTTGCGGAGGATCAAGTATTTGGTGCCAAATGATCGGATGTTGTGGCATTAAAAAAATCCAAGCCCAATTAAGTTGGCACCCGTATTTTTTAAAGTTTACGTGTTGTTTAGAGGAGCATTTGTTACATTGGATAAATTTAAAGTTTATGCCTCGTTGAGAGGAACATTTTCACGTTGGGTAAATTTAAAGTTTATGCCTCGTCGATAGCAGCATTTTCACGTTTGGAATTTTTACGTTGGGTAAATTTAAAGTTTATGCCTCGTTGAGATGAGCATTTTCACGTTGGGTAAAATTAAAGTTTATGCCTCGTTGAGAGGAGCATTTTCAATTTGGGTAAATTTAAAGTTTATGCTTTCTTTAGAGGAGCATTTTCACGTTTGGAATTTTTACATTTGGTAAATTTTAAAGTTTATGCCTCATTAAGAGAAGCATTTTCACATATGGAATTTTTAAGTTTACGCTTCGTTGGGAGGAGCATTTTCATTCATGTTTGGAAACTTTAAAGTTTATACCTCTTTGAGAGAAACATTTCCTAAAAAGATACAATAGTCATGATGGTGTCTGCTATGATTAAATTGAGCATAGGGGTGTTTATGTCTTTGCACACTTCTTGTTTTTGAGCAAGTACGCAAAGAGAGGTAATTGTAGACACCCGATTTTTATCCGAAACCTCTAATTTGATTCTCACATATTAAATCGAGTATTGGGGTTGATAAGCCCGTTGTTACATATGGTGTTAGTCCTCTTTGGATTGAGAACTCAATTTCGGTTTGAGCTTGGTACCCAATAGTAAGGAGGCCCACATTGTTTTTGTTATCTCTTACTTTCACCACATTTCATCTTGCTATTTTTATTTCCACTCTCATCACTTTTATTTTATTTAATATTATTATTATTACTACTATTATTATTTTTATTTTATTTTCTTCCTTTTATCTCTTAATTCAAACCATTCTTCATCCCTTTCTTTTATCTTTTAATTCAAACTGTCTCCCCCATATTCGGCAAATCTTCAAGTAAACAAACTGAATCACAGATGATATCTGGACTCTAAAAAACAACAGATTAAGTTCAATTTTAAAATTTGAAAAAACAGCAAGATCAAATCCGATTTGGAAAAATAGCAAATCAATTTAAAACCAAAAGAGATAATGATTGGATCTTTTTGAAAACTTCCTTATCCAAATCTTCCTATAAATACTGGACAATCACAATGTAATGGGGGACGAAAAAACAACAATAAACAATCAGAGAAGTATCACACAAATCAACAGCGAATTCACAAGAAAATCTGGGCAATGAATTTTTCGGGCAGTCTTGGGTCCTAGGATTTTTGGATTCGGGTTAGTGGTTTCAAAATCCCAACGGTGAAAGCTTAGGGAAGGAATAGGGGAAGGTCCTGACAAATTTTTGTGGCCATCTAACGGTTGTCAATGACGGTTTAAGGGTTAGAAGTCGCGGGCTCAAAGTTTAAATCTAGATCTTTTGAGGTTGATTTTAAGGAAAGTGCTTAGGTAATCAGACAGAGAAGGAAAAAGTAATCTAGGGGATTAATTTGGTGAATTTTTGGATTCACCAGCGACGGAAGCAACGAATGAGCCACCGAAATCTAAGATTGTGAAGAACACGATAGTTGGTTTCTGGTGGAGAGAGAAAAGGCTGAAAGACGAGTAGAGAATTAAATTTTTTTTTTTTTTTTTTTTAGCTTGAAGGTGAGAAATGAATTAAAAAAACCTTAGCTTTTGTAATGAATTGGTCGGGTTAGGCACTGACACGCGCGAGTTCGCGCGTTGACTCGACCCATATGTATTGATATCATTTTTTTTCTTTTCTTTTGTTATTTTTTTTCTTTTTAATTATTTTATGCTTTTAAATGAGTTATTTAATTATGTTTGTTTTCTTGATTATTCATATTTTGATTTCTTTATTTGTTTTTATTAACTATTGAATGTTTTTGGATTATTATCTAGGAGTATATCTCTTAATTAATTAATTAATTTTATTTTTTATTTAGGATAAATTGGTCATAAATTGACAATAAGAAATTTAGGAAGATTAAAACAAAATTCACATAATTGATAATTAATTAAATTAGGAAATAAATCCTAATATTTTTTAGGATAAAATTCTTAAAGGATTACGCTTGACTGTAGACCTGCTCATGGGCCGGGCCGGGCCGCGACCCGGTTTTTTTTCATTTTCTCTGCCCAGGCCCGACCTTGGGTCGGCTCGGCCTGTTAGGCCCGAATACACTGTTCACTGGAATAAAAATTTTTTTTTTTTTATATTTTTATAATTAAAACTAAATAAAATAATATTATTATAATAAAAAATACTGTTCCGGACCGGGCCGGCTCGAAATACAAAAAATTTTGCCTAGGCCCGGCCCAATACGGGCTGAACCTACCGGGCCGAGCGGGCTGCCCGGCCATGAGCAGGTCTACGCTTGTGTACACATTTAAGAGATTTCTAAATGATTTTTTTTTTTTTTTTTAAATCTCACCAGCTTTATGGAAGATTTAGGAAGGAAATTTAAATATATTGTTTTCAATAAAGACTAGTGTAGCTTGAAAATTAGGCAGCAAAATTAAATAAGTAGAGATTTTATCTGATGATGGAATTCTTAGAAGGCTACGCTTGAGTAGACTTTTAAAAAATTTCTAGGTGAGAATGTTTTCTTGAATTTTGCCAGCTTGATGAAAAATTTACAAAAGTAATTCAATACACGAAAATCGAGCTTACTTCTAAATAAAATCTCATTAGGAAACAAATACCTTTTAAATTAGGACTTTTAGGATACCATGTATTATCTTCAGAATAGACACTGCGGGGTTGCTAATCTTTTCCCACATGTAACCGAACTCTCGAATATAGTATTGAAATGTAGACTTGAATCTATTCTTTTTAGGATGCGTTAGTCAAGTTTGGGATTACTTTTGAAAAAATAGATTCATATAGGTGACCTAATCATACCTCATAAAAGATTAATGGCGACTCTGTAATTACGTCTAGCTGCTGAATTCGTATTTGACACATGACACTAAGTTTGCAAATTCATCAAGAACAAAACAAAGTAAGAATTTGGTTGATAAACTAGTTAGTGAGGAAACAAAAATGTCTGACCTGTGTCTCAACAATCATTAGAGCCGTATCGTAGTGGGAGAATTACTACAACTCCTAAGCAATTTCTAAATCACTACGTCTCTGGTAAAACCTTTCAAGGTATATTAGCCAGAACTGAACTAGATGCCATTAGTTACAAAGCAAAGAATGACATAGATGTTGAGGAATGGAAACAAGCCATGAACCGAGAAATGGAATCCATGTATTCCAACGAAGTTTAGGATCTTATAGAAGCACCTAAAGAAATAAAACCGACGAGGTGCAAGTGGGTCTATAAGAGAAAGCGATGAGCAAACAAGAAGGTGGAAACCTTCAAAACAAAATTAGTCATTAAAGGCTATACTCAGAAAGAGGGTATAGATTATGAGAAGACTTTCTCACCGGTGGCTATGCTTAAGTCTATAAGGATACTCCTTGCTATTGCTGCGAATCTCAATTTTGAGATATGGCAAATGAATTATGTCAAGACAACCTTTGTTAATGGCTATCTTGAAGAAGACATCTATATGCAGCAACCAGAAGGCTTCGTGATTTAAGGACAAAAAAACAAGGTTTGCAAACTCAAGAGATCTCTCTATGGGTTAAAGCAAGCTTCCAGATCATGGTACCTTAGGTTTGACCAAGTGGTCAAGACTTTCGGTTTATTTAGAACGTGGATGAACCTTGTGTCTACAAAAAACGACAAGGCAATGCTATTTCTTTCCTAATTCTTTATGTTGACGACATACTTCTCATTAGAAATGATGAGGGAGCATTGTCATCAATAAATCAATCTAACCCAAAATCCAAAAAACTCTCCCACCCAAAATTTATTTCTGTGATTTTTATCTTTTTCTGCGATTTTGCTGAATTTATTGTGCCTAAATTGTTTCTCTCGTTATTGTCTCTGAATTGTGGGTTAAAGTATTTAAAGTGTATTATAATCAAAAGTGTATTTTAATCTTTGTATTATAAAAATAAGTAATTTAATCCTTATACGTTTGAAATTGGTGTACGAAGTAAAATTGATAATAGTGTTAATGAAAAACCGTCTAAATGCTGATATGGACATGTGAAACTGACAGAAAAGATAACTTGAAAAAAATAATAATGAAATGTCAAATTTTTTTACTCAAGTGGAATTTAAAAAACATAACTTTTTTTACCCAAATCCCTCTCTTACCCGTAAAAACATGTCTTCAATTTTTTTTTCGAAGTCATCTATTTTGTCAGTTTCTAAATTCCACCTGAGTAAAAAAATTTGACACGTCATTATTTTTTTACAAGACATATATTCTGTCAGTTTCACATGTCCACGTTAATATTTAGACGATTTTTCATTAACACAATTATCAATTTTACCTTTTTGCACTAATTTCAAACGTAGAAAGATTAAATTTAGGATTAAAACTTGCAAAACAATTTAGGATTTTTTCAATCTATTATTATGAGTCTCAGTTTTTTTTTTTTGGGGGATAATTATGAGTGTCAGTTTTGATTTGCTTAATCACCAAGATTTTTCATTTTTCTTTCAATTCATTCCCAAGCTTTCAAAATTTTCCATCCAAATTTTCAATTTCCCAATTTTTTCCAAAAAAAAAAACCTTGAACCCGGTTTTTTTTTCTTTATTTTTCCGAAGATTAAAAAAAATAGGAAATTAAGAAAATAAAATAAACAAATAAACCTAAAAATATTGGACAAGTCCGATTTTAACATTGATTGGACTTCAAAGCTTAATTGAAAAATTAAAGCCCAATTTGAAATTAAAGCCCAAGGTCCTAATAATTTAGAAGTCCAAAAGCAATTCAAAGGCAATTTAGAATTAAATTAACAAATCACGAGAATCGAATTTTAAACCAGCTTGATATTTCAAATTCAAATTAAGCCCAATAATTTTTAAAGGAAATTTGTCTAATTCAATTCAAATTAACCAAATTATTTTGAAAGTATTTCAAAAGATCCTCGACAAAATGGATTTTCTATAACCATTAATCATGTGCACATAGAGGTGGCACATAGAGGTGGCAAAATAAACTCGAATCTGAACACCCATTTAGAAAAATTCGAACCCGAATCCATCCAAATCCGATTTGACCAAAAAGTTAAAAATTCGAACCCGAAAAAACCCGAGTTTGAAATTACCCAAACCCGAAAATACCTGAGCTCGAGACCGACCCGAACCCGAACCCAAATTTAATACTAAAAATAAAAATTATCAAATTATTTAACTTTATAAAGCAAGAACTTTATTTATCAATTTTATTCTAATCTCTTTTTTAGTAATTTAATTAAAATTTAAAATTTAAAATTTAATTTATATTTTATATATATAATAAAATAATAATTTTATCAAAAATAAAATTATATTTTGTACTTATAATTTTAAGGTCCCATATCTTGATGAATAAACTATTTAAAGATTCTAAACTCATGAAAATTTTAGAGATGTGATTCATGTGAAATTTTTTTGACATAAAATATTATTTGTCCTTTGTTTATGTTATTTTAAGAGCACCCTTATAATAGTATAATAGTTTTTTCTATATATTAAAATTAATTAACAACAATTTATTCATTTTAACTTATCTGTAGTGTAATAGCATTTTTTATATTAAAAAATAGATAAAAACTACTTTTAAAAAAAAAACATGCTGCTCTTTGCAACATATATATAGTTTTCTTAAGCACATTATTAAATTAAGTCATCAAATATTAATTTATAAAAGTATTATGTCTTTTTAGAATTTAAAAGTATTTAACATAATTAGCTAATTTAATTTTGTAATTAATTTATTTTTTATTTTGGATAAGTATTTTTAAGTTATTATTATTTTATTACACTTGATATAATTTAAGATATAATTTACTTTTAGTAACATATCATATCAAAATTCAAGATTGGTTCACTTGGTAATATCCTTACTAATAAGAGTTAAATGTTAGGTTCGATTCCTCACATAAGCATAAATTTTTTACATTTTACAAGTATATAAACGGATATTTTGAATGTCAGGATTCGTCCCTAAAAGTCTCTTATTTTGTAGCGAATATAAATTATAATGTATTTACATGTTGAAATTCGAGTTCATCAAATTAATTATTTTAAATATTAATATGATTAATTTATAATATATCATATTTTTTTATAATAAATTATTTTAAAATTTTATTTTATATAAAAAATTTATTTTATATTCTTTTGATACTAACAAATATTGATTTTAATAAATAAATAAAACTAAAAATATTATATTATAATAATTGGTTAGTTTTAATTTATTTAATTTATTTTTAAAAGTAAATATTTAAATTACGTAAAAATGATTACATCTAACATAAAACAAAAATGATGTAAAACATGCCCGAACCCGAATGAACCCAAACCCGAATGAGCCCAAACCCGAATGAGCCTGACCCGAACTCGTCCGAACCAGCCCAATTGTCACCTCTAGGTGCACATACAAAAATTACATACTATTGCTTTTTTAAAAAAAAATAAAATAAAATAAAATAAAAGAGTAAACAGTTTATTTAAATAAAATAAAATATTTTAAATTAAGTAAAAATTTAAAATATAATTTTAAAAAAGTTTAAGAATATAAACAAATTTTTATCAGAACTAAAATACTACTTCATCGATGCTAGACTTGTTCAGGGGACAAGCATTTTTTGAATTAGAGCTTGTCCGGCTCGGCTCGAATTATTATTTATTAATAAAAAAGTAATTTTTATTCAAATATAATTATAAAAATATATTAATATTAGTATAAATTATTTTTTTAATATTTTTTAAACAATGATTCGAGCTTACAGGTCAATCCGGACTCGATCGAAACTTACGTAAAGATGTTAAAAAAATTTGGGCTACGGCCCGACCAGACCAAGAACAAGTCTAATCGATACACCTTCATATATTGTTATTTATTGCTAGCAAAATGTCCTTTTGTTTTTTAACAATAACATGCAAAATGTCGTTTTTGTATATAAAGATTTTTAAGTTACGTAATAAGATATAATTTTCTCTCTTTTCATAAATATTACTATATCAATCTCAGGATTCTAACAGTCAGGAACTCGATTACTCAAATTGAAAAGTTTAAATCTCAAATATTAACCTTTGATAAGTATATTTGTAACAAAATGACATTTGGCTCAAAAAAAGCAGGTTGAAATCTTCTCATCCCTAAACTATTAAAAAAAAAAATGACATTTGATTCTAAAAGAAGTTTACCAAACAAAAGCTATCTTATCTTACCTGTATGATTGATTTAATAATTATGACCCCTTTCGAATAAAAGTAAAGGGAATACTTTTCACAAGGATCGAATCTTGGTTGATAAAGAATGAGAGCTTCAACAGTACTAATTATTGTTGGTAGAGGTGTCAAATGAGTAGTGTCGGGCCAACACGCCCATTAAAAAAGCAGCTCATGTGTTAATAGATCATGCTAGTTTAGCATTATTATATTTTTTTTAGTAAAAAAGAAATCACGGTTTAAGCTAAAAAAAAAATTTATAACTATTAAAATTTAAATTTTAAAAATATAAATTTTAAAAAATAATTGAATGAGTTAATTGAACTAAACTTTTGTTCGTCCATCACTATTATTTAACGGAGGCTAAAAGCTCCTATAGCCTTCATGGCCTTGTCGGGCCTGCGCGACACTATTCTTCGTGTCAAATCGAGAAAAGCACGGTCCATTAACAATTTTCCAAATTTTTATCAGTTTTTACTCGATTTTTTTTTTTTAACTATCTGTAAAAATTAACATGTGGAATCAATATGTGAAAAATTATCTACGTTTATGAGGAGACGTTAAAAGAATCCACTAAAAAATATTGAAATTTATAATCAGTAATTTTTCATCTCTAAATATCAAAGAAGAAAAAAATACACCAAAAAATTAAGATATAACGTTATCATTTGATTTCTCATTTTCATCATCTTATCCACTTATATCATGTGTTTTGTCTTGTGCCCAAACTTCTGCACAACCAATCTTTAAGTAAATACATTTCATGGAAAGTCCATTTTCTTTAGAACGTGATAGATCAAAATAAATAAATAAATAATAATTTTATTTATCAATGGTTTAAATATTTCACAAGTAGATTCAAAATGTACAATTCAATTTATATAAATTGCTAACATAAAGTACTGGAAAAGTAAAGGATTTTTCATCATATGATAAAAGTAGGTCAAAGTATTTGGGAGGTTTTTGTATTATATTATCTAACACAAATTAATTTTTATATTATAAAATTGGGTAATTTAATCCTTAATCTTTTAAAATTGAAGCAAAAAAGTAAAATCGATAACTGAACTACCTGAACCGTTCAAACAATGATGTAGCATTTAAAATTTATTAAAATGCTGACGTGACACTAGTAAAATATATTATTTTAAGATGATATGGATTAAATAAATAACCAAGTTATTGCAAATACCACTCTACTGGAATCCAAGCTTTCTTCTTTGATTTCTCCATATGAGACTTTATTTAGTCCACTTCATTTTATAATAATATATTTTATTAGTGCAATATCAGTATTTAATATCCACATCAGTATTTTAATAGATTTTAAATGTCATGTCATTTTTTTAACTGTTCACATAAATCTGATTACTAAGTTTATTTTTTTGCTTTAATTTTAAAAGATTAAAAATTAAATTTATCAATTTTATAATATAAAAATTAATTTATATTAAATAATATAATAGAGAATCCTCCTAAATACTTTGAGTGATACAAGTAACATGAAATACAACTCAATGACCAACAGACTTAGCTCATTTATAGCAATTATAGGCTGGCACAAGATGACATATTAGTGCTTGTGTGCCGTACCATGCTAGCCCTTGTGTTGTGTCGTGCCGGCCCAATGAACCTAAATTCCCTAGCCCAACATGGCACAAGCATATGAGCCGTGCACGGCATGGCCTATACCATGCCGAATCAGGCTGTACCAAGGGCTGCCCAGCTTTTTTGACATTTTTACCTGTTGATATCATAATAGGATTATTATCTTATACATTTTCAGTGAATTTTTTTTAAGTTCACAAATAGTATTTACACGCTTCTGTAATTTTTTATATGATTTATATATTTTTTAATTTAATCGTCGTATTTCATGTCTTATTCGCGTAGATCATGCACGTCGAGTTTTCGATATAAAAAAAACTTTCAACCGTTATATATATTGAAAAAGACAGTATTCTCGATCGATATGATAGGAATATCGGATCGATTCGAAACTTTACGTGCACTAAGAGTACGACTATATTGTTAAATCCGACAGTCAATTTTGTACAAATATAAATCGTATGAAAAGTTACAGAAACGTGTAAGTACCGCTTGTGGATTTAAAAAAGTCCATTGGCAGTGTACAGGATAATAATCCTAATAGTAATAAGTGCTTATGTAGGTAGCCATTAGACCTATTCATCGGTTGGGTCGGGTCATAGCTCGATTTTTTTTTTTGTTACCCAAATTCATTTCGGGTTGGCTCGAAAGTTTATTTTATTGTTTAAATTTTTATATATTAATATTTATATATTTTATAATTAAATTTAAATAAAATTTTTTTATTTGATGAATAATAATTCGGATCTAATCGGACCGACCCAAATTAAATCTGCTCATGGGCCAGGTCAACCTGTCGGCCCATATTTACTGTTCACAATTTTTAAAAAAAAAATATATTTTTTATATTTTTATAATTAAATTTTAAAAAAATATTACCTGGCCCGGATCACCAAAAGACCTGCTCAAGTCTGATCCAATACGGACCGGGCAAGCTGCCCGATCCTTGAGCAGGTCTAACCCAAATAATGAAAATTCTTACTCAGATCCAATCCAATTCATATCGAGCGGGTAATCCAATCCATGATCCTAATATTAATAAAGGAGATGTTTTGAGACTGTCCTGTCCACATTTAAACTAATAAAAGAAAAAGTTATAACAGGTCGGTGGGGCATGGTGTAGAAAATCATTAAAGTAGCTCAAATATGTTAGTTTGATTCCATATATAGTAGGCAGTTGGATACTTGGAAGTTGGAAGGGCATTCGGGTAACTGTATTTTTGTGCCAAAAGCTATACCTGCCTAGATATAGCATTCTAACCTTAAATTGAGTATATATATTATTTATATAATTGCACTCGTCATGTACGTAAAATTTCGTATAAATATGATATTTATATTATATTGATAAAAAATATCGTTATTTTTATATATATTTAACGATTGAAATTGTTTTATATCAAATAAATAGTTAATCATTTTTAATTTATTTAAAATTTGACATGCATGATCTAAATGAGTAGAGAATGAAATATAACAGTCGGATTAAATAAATATAAATTGTATAAAAAAATTATGAAAACATTTAAAACTAAATTAATTTTACACTAGTGTAAGTTGATCATCTTCTCTATATATATTGATTTGTCAAAGAGATCATTAATTTGCAATTAATTAGGGTTTTATTGACTATGGTTGCTCATATACATATTAGTTAAGGTTTTATTTATAAAAAAATATTATAAATAGAATATTAACTAATTTTAAAAATTATCTTTATGATACTCGTTAGTAATTTTTTTTTTAAAAAGTCAATTTATTTAGTTTTTCATAAATATTAAAAGAAAAGCAATGTATTAATTAGTAATTATTTTTAAAATGTATTTGTTAATACTTATATATATATATATTTCCAAATACCGATAAATATTTTTCTTAAAATTATATATAAGGCCATATATGCTTGGAGGACAGGTTGGAATTATAGTGTTGAGAAATAGATATTTCTCTACTATTGTTTTCTCTCGTTGAGTTTTAATTTGTGTTCAATGATATTATTACTGTGTTCGGTGGGTTGGAAGTTTAATTTGTACTATACCCATTAGTGACATGAATTTAGAGCCGTAAATGAATCGGAATTGAACGAATATACTTTTGTTCATATTCGTTTGTTTATTTTTTAGTCTATTTGTATTTGGTTCTTGTTTATTAAGAATTTTAAAATTGTGTTCGAGCTCAGTTCGTTTAAAATTTAGTGTGTTCGAGTTCTTTCGTTTAAATTATGAATTTGTTCGCGAACATTAAACGAATATGTTCATGAACATATAATTGAATATGTTCGCGAACAATTAAAAATCTGTTCATGAACAATAAACAGAAAAATCTAAACAAATAAACAAATAAGTTAATTTTAAGTTATTATTAAATATAAAATAATAAAATACAAATATAATTAAATATAATTAAATTTATTATTTAATATATAATAATAAAACACAAATACTATAAATAAAATACAATGTAAATATAAAAAATAATTATATTATTAATTATATTATAATCGAACAATAAACGAGTTTTAAAAGATATATTAAACGAATTTTAAATGATTCATAAGCGAATTTGTTCGTGAATATAAATGAACTGAACATACATTGTTCGAGTTTGGTTTGTTTTATAAACGAACCTTAAAACCATTGTAATAGTTATTGAATTTTTTATTATAAATTTTTTTCAATTTTTTTTTTTTAAAAAAACTTTGAAATATATATATATATATGAGGAGAGATCCACTTATACTATTGTAAAATTAAAGTTGTTTTACACATTTTTATAATTTTGTATACGATTTATATTTATTTAATCCAACCGTTGGATTTAACAATATAATTGTACTCGTCGTGCATGTAAAGTTTCGAATCGATCTGATATCTCTATCATATCGATCGAGAATACTGTTTTTTTCAATATATATTTAACGATTGAAAGTTTTTTTACATCGAACAAATACTTATACAATTTTAATTTACTCGGAACTCGCCGTGCATGATCTACGTGAATAGAACATGAAATACGATAGTCGGATTAAACAAATATAAATCGTATAAAAAATTATGAAAGTGTATAAAACAACTTTAATTTTACACTAATGTAAGTGAATCCCTCTTCTATATATATATATATATTTTATTGTAATAGCATCCTCGTCGTACACATGGAATCTTTCTACTTTTAATAGTACAAATACAAACTGCTAATGCTGAATTTATCATTAAACATTGCTCAACTAACCAAATGTTAGTAATAAAAAACAAACAAATTCCAATAATGAAAATGATATTATTATTAATGACATTCATTAAAGCAATATTTATTTAAAATATATGTAATTAATACATTTTTTTTTACTTTAGTAAAAATAGTATACTAAACGTAAAAAAAAAAATTATAAAAAGAACTTTTTAAAAAAATTCGGATGCCTATAGGCTATAAGCACTGTTTAAAAATAGCTAAAATACTATTCAAGAAAATAATTTTACATTTAATGCATTATTTTTATTAAAATTTTAAAATATAAGGCATTGATTATATGTATTTTAAACGATTAACATGTGTTTATAAGCACGAGTTAAAAATTATTTTATTATCATTTAATTTTTTTTTTTTTTACATTTAATATATTATTTTTACTGAATTCAAGAAAAAAAATTAATTACATTTTTTTATAAATATTATCTTAGCCAATATTAATATAGGTTTTGCTAAAGAGTGTTGTTACGGCACTATTTAAGGTTAATTACTATATTATTTATAACAATAATATTATATTAAATGCAAAACTTAACAAGTTTATTCATCATTTTCAATTCATTGATTGAAGATATTATTATATTTAGTAACATTAAAAAGTACCCTAAGAGCACTTGTTAGCAAAATCCTATTAATATTTTTCTTTTTTTAATTGGATTTTGCTATTGAGTGTCCTTAAAACATTTTTTAAGATTAATTAATATACTATTTATATTAAAAATATAATATTAAATATAAAAGTTGACAATTTTATTAATTATTTTCAATGCATTAAATAAAGATATTGTTATATATAGTAATCTTAAAGAGTGCTCTAAGGGCACTCGTTAGCAAAATCATTTTTAATTATCAATAAATATTTATTAATATCGCCCTTTCTTAAATAATATTTTAATTATATTGTAATCAACGCCTCTACAATGCCATAACCACCCGTTAATTGATCTGTTTCTTAAAATTTTCTACTCCCTATCTTGGTTTAAGCTTATTCTAATTGCCGATAAATTACTGAGAATGACAAGTTATTTTACAAAATCTTTTTAATAATATAAAATTTTATGAAAATATAAGAAAAAAAATTAATGACAAGCAAATAGTATAGAATACTCGTTAAGCTGATAAAAGCTAAAGTATATATTTATTATTTTTTATATTTGGAATTGGCAGAAATTAAATCATTTTTTTGTTATTGAAAGTTTTTCAGATTGTGAACTCTGGAATTTTTAAAAATTCTCTGAAAAAAATCTAATATCTTAAAGAGAAAAGAGAGTTTTCTTACTCAGGTGATTTTTGTTTTTTGAGCTTGCTGATTTTTATTCTCTCCTCTCTTATCTTCTTGCATTTTTTACATTAGATTGTGTGAGTAGATGAAGGGTTAATGAATTCGTGATATCTTAAACATGATACATCTTAAAAGACTGATTGAATTTGGTGTCAATGAATCAAGTGACATCAATTCAATTGAACAAAATACAAAAAATCAAATAAAATTATGATATCAAATAATAAAATAAAAATATTTTCATTTTTCAAATTTTTATATAATATATTACTTAAAAAAATTACTTATTTTCTCTTAAAAAAAAACTAACTTCTTTTAAAAGACTACATATAAATAATAAAAAAAAATTCTTTTAAAACACTTTTTGTTCGCACAATTTTTTTTTTTCTACCGTTGTGTGTGCATAAATCTTTATACATGATAAATGATTTAAGAGATCATGAGATATTGGGATTAACTTTAACAAGATTTACAACAACTAGTATTTTCTGAATAAAAATAATAAAAAAGTTGATAAACTTAGAGAGCAAGTAGCAAGTTTCCTTCACAATACGTTTGTGGTTAGAAAAGATCCTCTCATTTCATGGAAGTAGGTTTGATAATTCATTAATTTGTCATGTTTTGTTTTTTGTTTTTTTTTAAAGTTAATTGTGTGGCTCCAAGTTGTTCAAAAATAATGGCTTGAGTTTCTAGATCCTTTGATTTAGGGTTAGTCGGTTCTAATTTTTTGATGGAGACAAGAAAGGGATATGAGTATCACTTTGACGTGATAGAAGTCATCAGTTCGAGTTTGATTATCTCTAAACTCAATGTGAGTTTTTCTATTTTGTCTTTCTCCCCGCCGTGATTGAATAAGAATGAATATGAGGCTCATGGGATTGACGTGAGGAGGTAGGGATGGCTATATTTTTGGGAGCGAACTCCAGGAACAAGGAAGCTATAAGTAATTAATGCAACTATGAATCTCATGGAGAGTTTGTTCATGTCTTAAGATGAACGTTGGCGGCATGCTTAACACATGCAAGTCGGACGGAAAGTGGTGTTTCCAGTGACGGAAACGACTGCTAATATCCCGTAGACTGAGCAAAAGAGGAATCTTGTATAAACACAATAAAAATTATTAAATATGTCATAATTTTAAATATGAATACAATATGTTTATTAAACATGTCGTATTAATCGTGTTAATCATATTTAAATATGTCGATTCGTATTTATTAAACATATTATATTCGAATCGTGTTTTTATATGGTATACAAAATTATCAAATATACATAGAAGTGAAGCCCTTTTTCTTTCCTAGCTCACTTATCCCAAGCCCCCCTATAAATTAATGTCTTACTCTCTTTATAGTTTATAGTAACAAGGCGGGAATTTAAAATTTCCTTCAACTTTGCAAAAACCTTAGGAACCCTTCATTATTAGCCTCCCCCGATCAATATTGAAGATGAATGAAAAGCAAAAAACCCCAGAGAATGAACAAATCTTGCTTCAACCTATGCCAGAAACAAGAAAATCTAGCTACTCTCTCTCCTTTAGACTCAAATATGTGAAGCTTGGTTTCCATTACTTGGTCTCCAATGCTTTGTTCCTCATTGTTCTTCCCCTCTTTTGGGTCATCCTAACTCATGTTTCAACTTTTACAATTGAAGATTTCATTCAGTTGAGTCAAACTCAAAACCTTGGGTTCTTCAGTGATGTAACAATTTGTCTGTCGTCAATTTCGATTGTTTCCTTAGCTACCTTTTACTTCATGAGCCGCCCAAGAAATGTCTACTTAGTGAACTTCGCATGTTTCAAACCTGAAAGAGCTGAAATGTTGAGTAAACAACTTTTCATGGAGTTATCTGCAAAAAGTGAATGCTTCACTGAAGAAAGTTTAGGGTTTCAAAAGAAAATCTTGGAAAGATCTGGCTTTGGTGAAACGACATATGCTCCGAAAGCCTTGATGCAGGTTCCCCACAACCAATGCATGGCAGAAGCAAGAAAAGAAACAGAGACGATTATGTTCGGAGCAATCGATGAAGTGTTAGCAAAAACTGGGGTGAAGCCTACAGATATAGGAATCCTCGTGGTGAACAGCAGTTTGTTCAATCCAACGCCCTCCCTCTCAGCCACCATTGCCAACCACTACAAGCTTAGAGGGAATATTTTCAGCTATAATCTTGGCGGCATGGGTTGCAGCGCCGGCCTCATTTCTATAGACCTTGCCAAACAACTTTTACAGGTTTCCAAGTTTTTCCTCCTTTAAAACATTTACAAAATGAGATGTCTTCTATTATTTCATAAACTGTCATTCGTAAGGATTTTGGGGCCAATTAAATTTTTTTTATTTATTTATGATATTTCATTATATTCACTAATATAAAAATATATATGTATATACATATATATATATATATATATATATATATATACAAGCAATATATTAATAAAAACAAAAAAAAAAAATCTCATAAAATTATAAAATTTATCGATTCATAAATATATAAATATATTAATTTAATTTTCATAATAAAATCTTAACAGCTAGCTTGTTATTGCTGAAATGCTATCTGTACTGCAGTTTCATACAATGAAATAATATTTGCCTTTCAAAAAAAATTTTACCAAATGAATTTTATTCCAAATTTTTAACAAAAACACAAAATGTTTAAGATTATCCTAGATTTGTTCAAGGGTCGAATTACTTGCCTAAACCCAAAGGCCTGCCCATATTTAGGAAGGTTTGGACAAAAATATTAGGCTTGAAATATAGGCTTGGGCAAAAAAATGAGGCTCGTTTAGAAAATGGGTCTGGCCTTGCCTTTAACAATCAAAGTCCGAACCCGGCTCGGCTCAGCCCGTTTTTCATTTATATACTATATTATTTTTATATTTCATATATTATGTAATTTATATCATATGAAAATAAATATATATAATATTATAGTGTAAACATTTAAAAATATGCTAAGTTATCTATGTTTTAAAACTTTTAAAAAAGAGATAAAATTACAAAAAATTAAATATTAATAAAAAATTAAATTTTTTTTTTAGAAAAAAATAATATGGGTAGGTCTAAATGTGCTTGGACTATCCATTTTAAAAAAATGGACGGATTTAGACAGAATTTGAAGCTCATATTTCGTGCCGAAACAGGTTTGGACAAATATATGTGGTGTTGATACCATACCATACCATACCTAGACCGAGCCCGACCTCAGCTTGGCCCAGGAATACCTCTGGATTATCCATATAAAAACAAATATATATGCATATATTTTAAAAATCAAACCTTAACAACAATTGCAGCTGACAAGTGGCAACCCAAATGATTAAGTAAAATATATTGAAAACGATCATAAAAATATATGTTACAATTGAAATATATGAGAAGAAAAGTTGCACTTGATATAAAGAAAAGCAATAACGTTTAGTACTTGATTGAAGACTTGGAGTCTTGTTAAGAAAATTAGAAAATCAATTTCACTTTTATTAAGTTTACATGGTCGTGGTTTAATATTTATGATAAATTTATTGATTTTAAGGGTTTGTGAATAATAATTGGTGGATACAATAAATATACAAATAACAATGTAATTTTAACACTTCTTAAAGTACATGAGAAAAATAATACATAAAATTAACAAATAACAATTTTAATTTGAAGGATCAATTTAGATTTATTTTGATATAAATAACTGTGAGAGAAAGAACATATTTTTATTAGTAATTTTGATTAAAAAAATAAAGATTTATTAAACAAAAATAATACTTTAAAATTTAATTGATACCAATGAATAAAAAATTGACTGGAGGTCAAATTAGTGTGACTTTCGAGTCACTGATTCAATCGGTCCAATCGATTGAACCGGATTATTCAATTAAAAAATAAATTAAATATTAAATAATTAAATATAGTAATTAGTTAATAAAAATATGTATTTGTCTTAATGTTATGATCTTTAATATATGATTAAGAGGTTAAAAGTTTAAATCTCATCACTTAAAAAAAAAATTTAATAAAGAAACAATAAAAATAAATAAAAATTTTGGTTTTTTGCTGGTTTTGTACTAGTTGAACCAATTTTCTATCGATTCATTGAATTTTCGATTTTTTAGTATATGTTGGACTGAAAAGGAATCGATTCCCACTTGAACCGATCTTACCAGTCAATTCGGTTTAATTTTTTCAATACTGTTTGTACAATAAAAAAGATATAAACTTATTTGAGAAATTTAGAAAATACAAAGATGTTTTTTTTTTAGTATCTTGGCCTTTAAAAATCTATTATATCTATTGTACAATATTAAAGAACAAAAATCCAAAGCCAGAACCTAAATGTTAAGAGTATGGTATGGGTACCACTAGTTGGACTTTAGTTGCTTTAATATTGAGTGCTCTAACTAATTAATCATGACATCCTATATTATCTTTTATTTAATAGTGGGTACTTTTTTCTGCCGACCAGAAACATGGAAGTTAATGCTCTCTCTATATGGGTATGTGCTATTAGAGTTATACATGATCAGGTTGGTCAAATTTTATTTAGATAATAAAAATTTTGTTTGTTCAAAACTTAATATGTTAGATTCAAAAAAATTGTTTTTATTATTTAAAATATTAAAAAAATATATTTATATTAATATTTATATAATTTTATAATTAAATTTAAATAAAAATAATTTTTATTGATTAAATAATAATTTAAGTCTTCTTTTAAAATAAAAGAATTAGGAAAAATAAAAGTATCCAAAATATTTTATTTCAAGCCCAATCTAATTTGAATCGAGCCTTTCGAGTTACCTGGGTAGTTCAATTCTTGAACATTCTCATTCTTATTTTAAAAACATAATTGTTGATAAATTCTTTTTTATGTCTTTATAAACTTTAAAAATTATTTAAATTAATAGTAAAAATACAAAACTTTGATAGTTGAAGTATTTATTATTATTATTATTATTATTATTATTATTATTATTCAAAGATATAGTTGAGGTGAATGTAAGTATGAGTTACATATAAGTTTATGGATGGTCATGTGAGTTTCCATGTGTTTATGTATATAAGATAAAGTGAAGTTCATTGAAATTATTAAAGTTTGGTGTCCATAGATTGAGTCGAGTCAAATTCAGAATTTTTTTTTTTTGCTTGCCCACGTTCGGCTTAGACCAGATTTGAAAGTCGATTTTATTATTAAATATATATATATTATAATTAAATTTAAAATAAAAATATTTTATATGAAATATATAATAATCCGGCCCAATTCGATTAGGGTCGGGCCTATCAGGTAGGGCAGGTAGCCTGTCCCATGAATTATAAAGGAATGATATTTATTTCAAATTAATTTTATTACAATTAATTGTATAAAAAAACTATAGTTCTTCTAAATTTGAAGTACATATACTTTTTTTTTTTTGATGGATTGAAATGCATACTTAAATCATCAACTTATACAGTCTTATGGATAATCATTCTCAACATTCCAATAACCAAACATAGTAGGATTAAGCTTATTTTATGTCATCTAAGTTCTACATGCTTTACCAGGTGCATCGCAACTCATATGCCTTAGTAGTCAGTACGGAGAACATCACGTACAATTGGTATTTTGGCAACAATCGGTCGATGCTCGTCACAAATTGCCTATTCCGGGTCGGCGGAGCTGCAATTCTTCTATCAAATAGATCATCGGATCGACTTGGTTCCAAATACGAACTTCTTCACACCCTTCGTACTCACAAAGGATCCAATGATAAGAGTTACAATTGTGTGTTCCAGCAAGAAGATGAATTGAAGAAACTAGGCGTTACATTGTCAAAGGACCTCATGGCTGTCGCCGGAGAATCCCTCCGAGCAAATATCACAACATTAGGGCCATTGGTTCTTCCCCTGTCGGAGAAACTCCTATTTTTGGCGACTTTGTTGGCAAGAAGAGTCTTGAAAATGAAGATAAAACCGTACGTTCCGGATTTTAAGTTGGCGTTCGAGCATTTTTGCATTCATGCAGGAGGGAGAGGCGTGTTGGATGAGTTAGAGAAAAGCTTGGATCTGACTCAATGGCAGATGGAGCCTTCCAGGATGACTCTCTACAGGTTTGGAAATACTTCAAGCAGTTCTTTGTGGTATGAATTGGCTTACTCAGAGGCCAAAGGAAGAATCAAGAAACGTGATAGGATATGGCAAATTGGGTTCGGATCAGGATTCAAGTGCAACAGTGCTGTTTGGCGTGCACTACGAACAATCAATCCAGCCCTGGAGAAGAATCCTTGGATGGATGAAATCCAGAATTTTCCTGTCAAAGTCCCTCGAGAGGCATCCATTTCATATTAAAACTTACCTCATCTATCAAGCATGAATCTAGTTTTATTGCAGATAGCCATTGATTCTAGAAGTAGTTTGCGCACGACCGATATCTATCCTTTCGAAGATATAATAATTAAGTTTTCTAGATGGATGGCAGAACAGAAAATCAGTTTAGCATATAGTTTTTGGAGGAAAAGGCATAACAACCATGTTGTATTGATTATCTATTTATAGAATAAGCTTCTATAATATTGTGATAAGTATATTTACAAGTTTAATGTAACTATGATTACAAGATAATTACAAGGAATTCAAATCAAATAAGTCAGTATCGTAACGGTGGACGTATCGTTTTTGTTTTGATATTGGTACATATCGTTACCAATGTGTTTCAGTGTACCGTTTTAGGTTTTCCGATATTTTTAAATATTTTTTCCGACTTGGATAAAAAAAAAAAAAAATTATGGGCAGTAGTCTGGCTCGACCAATGAACAAGTCTAGTTATAAGCCCAAATCACATAACATCCTCCAATGATTACTATAATGCCAATCACAAAATATCCAATGTTTACAAAATTAGAATTCTAATATGAGAAGATTAGAAGTCTACAAGGATGAAAGTCACGGATTGTAGAAGAAAAAATAAATTGAAGATTTTGTTTTTTTCTTGCTAGACATGAACTAATTTTCTCTACTAGAGCCAAGATGTAGCCTAGTTATGAATGTTTAAGTCAAATTGTTATGCAATCCAAGAGTTATTATTTCATGATGAGTGTTCATTCTTGTATTTTTTTAATACAATAAAATGGAATTTCATTAATCTAATAAATTAGGGTTACAAAAAATATTTCGGACAGAGCTGCACAACATGACAATCAAGCTTTGTTAAATTATAAGCAAACAACCAACATTTGGTTGGTTGGAGTGGTAAGCGACTCCAGCCCCTAAGATGAGGATAAAGGTTCGAGTATTGGGAGTCACCGATGTTGGGAGGGCTTTATACCATCACGCTTTTCGGCCTGAACATGGATTAGTCTAACATCAACCATAAAATGGGGATGGGGAGACACCCTAGGTTTAGACCCAAAAAAATTATAAGCAAACAAGTTTCTTATACGTCTAATATGAACAAAACGACATGTCCCACATTTTAGAGCCAAGTCCAAGATATCTTCTACCAAGCCACCCCACTCCCAACAGCTAGGATTCTGACTGTTTATCTCATTGATCGCTAGGAAGGAATCACTTTCCACCACTACATTGGATATCCTCTACTCCCCAACCAATTCCAACCTAAACAAAATGGCCTTCACCTCACCATTAAAAATGTTTTCAACTTATTCACAGCTCGTGACCCCACAAAACCTAACATTTGAATTCGTATCTCTAGCTACTACCTCCAGCCTAGAAGTTTTTGAATTTGAAAAGAAAGCAGCATCCAATTTGATTTTAATGGTACCTAGTAGTGGTGGCCTCCATCCAACCTTATAATGTCCCATTCCTGTAGTAGAAGTCTAAACAGGCTGTGCCATCTTAAAATCCTCGACCAACTTTCTTGCCGCAGAGCTTTTAACTATCATGCAAATTTTTGAATGATTTGTGAAACATGTTGAGGTTGAGAGGAGATTCATGTTTGTATGCTCATACAATGATACACCATAGATTGAAAATGAGATATATAAAGATATACTTGTACACACAAATTTCGTTCCAAATTTTGTATACACAAATTTTATGTTGAATATATGACAAAGAAAATTTGGAATCAAATAAATATTTTATTTATCAGAATTTGAAAGTTACAATCTCTGGATGTTCTTAAGATAAAGAAATTCTTTGATTCTTTTCTTCAACAAAATTTTGATTCAAAGATCTTCACGACTTGATCTTGAGTCGATGAAATCCGCTTCAAGGGTCTTCTAGACTTGATCTTGAAATTGGCTTCAAAGGTCTCTAGACTTGATCTTGAAATTTGACTTTAGGGTCTTTGAGACTTGATCTTGAAGCTAGCTTCAAGGGTCTTTGAGACTTGATCTTGAAATTTGAATTCAAGGGTCTTCTAGACTTGATCTTGAATTGATGAAATCCGCTTCAAGGTTCTTCTAGACTTGATCTTGAGAAACAGATTTTTCTTCTTTCTTGGATCAATACAAGATCGAAGAGCAACTTCTTGAGAAATCTTTAAGAACAAACACAAACGGTGTTCTTAAGAATTTCTTCAATTTCTTCAGAGATTTCTTCTTGATACTTTGGAGAGGATTTAGCTCTTCCAAATCTTTCTTCTTGAGACTTTGCAGAGGATTTAACTCTTCCAAATCTTTTTCTTTTTAAGACTTTGGAGAGGATTTAGCTCTTCCAAATCTTTTTCTTCTCTTCAGGATTTAAAATTGTGAAATGATGTTGAGGGAAGGTCTCTATTTATAGTGCTAGTCAGCCAGGTGAAAGAGAGTTCTAAAAAAACTTGTCTTCCTTATTTATCTCTTAATTAATTTAATTTAATTAGAGATAATACTTCATTATTTATCTCTTAATTAATTTAATTTAATTAGAGATAATATTTCCTTATTTATAACTTAATTAATTTAATTTAATTAAAGATAATAATTCATTATTTATCTCTTAATTAATTTAACTTAATTAGAGATAATACTTTCTTATTTATCTCTTAATTAATTTAATTTAATTAGAGATAAGATAAGTATGACATATGGGTGAAATTTGATTGGATGACCCATGAATCCTTGCAATTTGATTGGTCAAAAATTTTCTCCTTCTACAAATGCCCCCTCAAGACTTGGTTACGTATACGATTTTTGTTGAGTGTAGCAGGTGAGCAAGTCTTGAAATTTGATTTGCTTTTGACGCCAAAATTTGTTTGCACCTTTGCATTGTCTTGAGAAAATTTGCAAACTTTCATTTTGCCAAATTTGTGACTGAAATTTAGTTCAGATGATTTTTTGTTTGTTTTGTTTGGTTGACTGAACTTGATAATTTGGAACAAGTTGCCTATGTACCCTCAAATTTGAAGATCAATTCATAAAGTAGTTCAACTTTTTTTTCTTTTTGTGCCCTAACTTTTGCCTAAGTTGTCCTAGAAAGGATTTTCAACCTAGCGAGCATTTTTTTTAATGTGCATCATGCTTAGAAGCAACATACGACAGTTTAAGCTCTTGCTTAGGAGCATCATCTTTTGAAGGAACAGTTTAAACTCGTACTTAGGAGCAACATATGACAATTTAAGCTCTTGCTTAGGAGCATCTTCTTTTGAAGTAACAGTTTAAACTCATGCTTAGGAGCATCTTCTTTTGAAGGAACAGTTTAAACTCGTGCTTAGGAGCAACATATGACAGTTTAAGCTCTTGCTTAGAGGCATCTTGTTTTGAAGGAACAGTTTAAACTCGTGCTTAGGAGCAACATATGACAGTTTAAGCTCTTGCTTAGAGGCATCTTATTTTGAAGGAACAGTTTAAACTCGTGCTTAGGAGCAACATACGACAATTTAAGCTCTTGCTTAGGAGCAATTTTTTTTCCTTTTTGGAATGGCAGTTTAAGTTCGTGCTTAGAAGCATGCATTGCCTTCATTGGCATGTTTTGCATCTTCACTTGGAGTTGACATGCCTTTCTCACATCTCGCTAGCGCCATTTCCCTTTAAATGACGGTGGGTCCAAATTTTATGATAGGAGCCTGAGTTAGAGTAAGAGCCAAAGAAGTTAAACTTGTTACCATAGTCATGTTGGAAGTTGCCACTTCTTTTTCAAACTCAATTTTTTCATCTTTATAGAGCTCCATGAATTTGTTTTTCAAAATAAAGCACTTTTCAATTGGGTGGCTAATTAAGCGATGAAATTTGCAGTAGTTTCAATCATTCACTTGATCAGCTTCTTCAGGCCGTTTCATTTCTCGCAGTTGGAAGAGTTTAGATTTCAAAAGTTCTTCTAACATTATTGGGACATCAGAGTCGAGAAATGGATATTGCTTCTCTTTCTTGTTCTTCAAAGATATTTTGTACTTTTCTTTCCCTTGGGAAGAGTTAGACTTCACTTCTTGGCTCTTTTTGAAATTATTGGATTCCTTGAATGATTTTATGCTTACAGACATGGACTGTTTGCTTTCAACTTCTTCAGTAAAAATTATGCCCTATTTTGAAGTATCTTTCTCTTTCATTGGCTCTTGAATGATTTTCAGCAACTGCAATGTTTAGTTCCATGTCATGTGCACGAGTAGCTAATTCTTCAAAAGTTTAGGCTTAATGCCTTGGAGAATATAGCGGAGAGTCCAATAGATGCCTTGGATGCACATATCATGTGCAAAGGCTTCAGACAGTTTTTCTTTGCAATTGAGGCTTAAATTTCTCCACCTATGGATGTAGTCAATCATAGGTTCATCATTCCATTGGCGTGAGCTTGTAAGTTCAATCATACTGACTATGTATTGAGTAATTAGAAACAATTTAAAAATTCATGCTCAAGTTGTTCCCAACTATCGGTTGAGCCAGGCTCAAGATCTGTATACCAATCGAAAGCATTCCCCTTTACAGAGCGGACAGATTGTTTGACCATAAGATCTCCATCAGTGGCAGCATTATTGCAAGTTTCCACAAAGTGTGCAACATGTTGGCATGGGTTTCCTTTGCCATCAAACTGTTGAAACTTTGGTGGTTGATAATTTTCAGGCATCTTCATGCAATTAATCCTTTGAGAATAAGGTTTTGCATAAGTGTAGGAAGGAGGAGCAACACTTTCAGTTTGATCTTTGATAACTTCTTTGATGAGCTCCTTGAGTTGGTTAGAAGAAACTTTTTGAAGTTTTTCTTTAGCTACCTTGGTAGAAATTTCACCAACTTCTTGAAGAATTTGATGTTGATTTTGGCTTGTTGCAACTTGGTTATTTCCACTTAAACTTTCAATTTGTGCCATCATGAAAGCAATTTTATCATCCCTTTCTTTGATGCTTGTTGTAAGGGATTCCACAGATTTTGCAAGTTGAGCCACTTGTTCTTCTAGAGAAGTAGCATTAGTTGTCATCACAGGCACGTCATCCAAATTTGATGATGAGGTTCGGCGAAGTAATGTTGTAGATATTTCTTTCTCTAACTTTTGATTTGGAGAAAACTTGGGATTTGGATTGTTGAAAAAATCCATTTAAGGGGCCATTGGCATTTGAGAGCTAGAACTTTGAAGAAAAGAGATGAAAGGCAGAGATTGTCTCACCAGGCGTGCCAAAATTTGTACACACAATTTTCGTGTTGAATATATGATAAAGAAAATTTGGAGTCAAATAAATATTTTATTTATCATAATTTGAAAGCTACAATCTCTGGATGTTCTTAAAATAAAGAAATCCTTTGATTCTTTTCTTCAACAAAATATTGATTCAAGGGTCTTCACGACTTGATCTTGAATCGATGAAATCCGCTTCAAGGGTCTTCTAGACTTGATCTTGAAATTTGACTTCAAGGGACTTCTAAACTTGATCTTGAAATTGACTTCAAGGGTCTTCTAGACTTGATCTTGAAATTAGCTTCAAGGGTCTTTGAGACTTGTTCTTGAAATTTGAATTCAATTTTCTTTTAGACTTGATCTTGAATTGATGAAATCCGCTTCAAGGGTCTTGGATCAATACAAGATCAAAGAGCAACTTTTTGAGAAATCTTTAAGAACAAACACAAATGGTGTTCTTAGGAATTTCTTCACAGATTTCTTCTTCAGACTTTAGAGAGGATTTAGCTCTTCCAAATCTTTCTTCTTAAGACTTTGGAGAGGACTTTGGAGAGGATTTAGCACTTCCAAATCTTTTTCTTCTTAAGATTTTTGAGAGGCAGTTTAAGCTCGTGCTTAGGAGCATGCGTTGCCTTCATTGGCATGTTTTGCATCTTCACTTGGAATTGATGATGGTAACTCAATTAAGAGTCGTAAACCCAAGTGCAGGTTATGTTCAAGTAATAAATTCTCAGGTGTCCGAGGTCGAACCACAGGGAAGCGTATTAGTAAGTATAAGTTTATAAATATATAAGAAAAAGAAAGTAAACAAGATATTAGGGAATCAACAACAAAATAAGATAAACAAGATATTAGAGAACAAAATAAACAAAATATAAAAGAAATTAAACAAGATAGAAAAAACAATAAGAAAAGATGTTGAGGTTAGAGAATCCACTCTTGGTGTTATGCTAAGGTTAATCTTGTTTTATTACACAATTGAAATTCACACATAAGGGAGATTCCAATCGGAAGGTTTAGCAATTCAGTCCAAATTGTCCAACGTCCATAGCATATGATATTATGTTCATTTGGTGTCCTCAAAACTCACAAAAAAGAGTCCAAGCATTCCTTATGCCAAGGTATATGTCTACAACAAATCAAGGTTATGAAACCAAGCATTTACTGTGCCATTTTCATTGTCAATAATGAATCAAGATCTCTACTTTGCAAGTATGATTTTAAACCAAAAGAAAATATTATCTATACTAGTGTTTATAAATGATGATTCATTTTAGCTCATGTTTAAGAGACTAACCTTAGCATTTACCAAGAGCTTCACCTCATCACCTCAACAATATGATTAGCAACACATACTAGATATGAATAAAATGAAAAGAAATGTAAGAAACATAAGTAAATAAAGAAAAAGAAAACTAGAGAAAGGAAAGAAGAAGAAAACTTAGAGAATTTTATTACAATGGCTAATATCCTACCAATGTATAATGTATCCCAATACTCATCCAAGGCCCTCTATTTATACACATTTTGGAGGGCTAAATGACAAGAGACAAGCTTTACAAATTTCAAAGGTAGGTATAATAGGTGGGTGCATTTTTCTAACAATTTTCGTCATATTGTATGACAATTCTGATCAGCCAGCTTGATGGTCGATTTTGTCAATGTTGGAGGCTCGATCTGATAAAATGGTCTTCTAGAAAAATATACCCCTATCCGTTACGGATCCATAGCCGTTGGAATCAGATCATTTGCTCATGTGGATCGGAAGATATGGTCAAAATACCAAAACATGTCAGCACAGACGTCATTGCACATCAGCCAACTTGATGGTCGATTTCGCTAGGGAAAACGACTCCGTTTCAAGAAGTGTAAAACATGAAAAAGATAGATATGCCTCTTAACTTTTCACGGTTAAAATTTCAGCCTTATTGCTTCAGTGAAACTCCAGATATAGCTGATATGGCAAAAGGTGTCGGAACTGGAACTGAACTGGATTTGCCCTTAATTGTTGATTTAACCTAGTAATCTGAAATCACTCAAAGAAACTAGTGAAAAACACCAAATTACATAAAAATATAAAAAATCATAAACACAATTAGACTAAGCAATAATAACTCGTATTTGACACAAAATAATAATAAAACATAACTAAAAACTATATAATTATACGAGTTATCACACCCCCACACTTAGATTGTTGCTAGTCCCTAGCAACGACTTCAATAAAAACAAAATAAGAAAATCTAATCTAATCCATTTTCGTTGGAAATCACGGTGGCACTTAGCATGTGACACAAGCCTTTAAACCCCTAGGTGTCCCTAGTGGACGAGTTTAGTCTCGTGAGGGTTTGCTAGAACGATACCCACAAACATTGAAAAACTAAAATATAAGTAAACTACATACACTAAAAATATTTACTCCTAATCCTTTCAATATAAATTAGAGACAATCTTTGAACAAGTCTTATAAACTAATCAATAGCTCAAAGAATTTCACAAAAGTTCATGCTTGAATGTAAATAAATGAGTTAAGCCAATATTAACATAACATATTTCAATCAAAATAGTGCATATTCAACTTAATCTCAACTTCTCACTATACTCTCATGATTTTCACTCTTTAAAGTAGTGGTAAAGTGTTTACACTCAATCAATCTCATGAAAACAGTTCTACCATATGCTTGCTTGTCCACCTATTCTCCACTATTTAGATCATACAACTTCATAAATCAAGAGGTCTTTTTTCAAGGTTGTAATGGGGCCAAAGGGTTATAATGTGGTTAAAGAACAAAAGGATAAAGATATCACAAAGGTTCCAAAGAGTTCATAGAGTTTAGAGACATAATAAGATCATACAAATAAAACTTCTCAAAACTCTTATAAAGCACATAATAACATAGGCTAAATATTCATGTTGAGCCTTTGCTTCATTCTAACCAACTTTGTAACATCTTTTTCTTTACTTTAACTAGAAGCTCAAGAGAAGATTTTTTTTTTTTTTAATATGGGAATGTATTTGACAATGATCCCTTTCTTTTTCTCTTGACTTTTGCCTCTCTCCTCCCCCACACTTATCTTTCGTTTTCAACCCAAATTTTCAACTAAAAATATCCCTTGTTTTTTTTTTTTTTTTTTTTTTTGCAATATGTCTCAAAATATAAAAATCCATCTTTAGAACAAGGGTAAGGATATAAGTATATTTAGGCTAGGTGTAAGTTGTGGTTACCAATAAAACAGTATATTTAATGTAGGCTCAAATTGGCTCACTAGTGGGGATGTTCTCTTAGAACATTAATAAGGGATGGCTGTTTGGCTCTGGTTATAATCCTAATGCCTCTATCATATTCATGTTGTCACATGTATCAATATAGTCTCAAACGGTTTAAAGCAAGTTCTAGAGAATCATGTAATCATAAGAGCACTCAAGAAAGAAATTAGATTGATTTGTATAATGCATCAATCATTATAGGCTCAAAAACTCACAAGGATGATTATACAAGTCAGATTAAGTCTAAACATGCTTCTTTCTCAATCAACATATCATATTAACATTGGCTCATAAAAATGTTGATATCAAGCTCAATTCTCATGAAAATCTTCTCACTAATAAATCTGTTTTAGACTTATGCAATTCATATCTCATCATTGTATTAAAAAGGAGCTAAAACACACTAAAAAAATAATAATAATAATAAAGACTCATAAAAAAAATAGTAGACAGAAATAAAAGAAATCCTAAATCATTCCCCCCACACTTAATTCTTACATTGTCCTCAATGTAAGTCTATTAACCCAAATGAAAGAATCATGTGTAAGAGAAAATAACTAATAACATAAGAATAGGAATAACTAAGACTCAAGACAAAACAAACTCATGCAACCTAAATAATCCTAAAATACTAAACAAAAATTAACAAGTAAACATAAAAAGACTAAAATCAAACTGACAAGGTATGTCTCAAGTCTCCCTTACTCAAACCTTGTTCAGAATGAATACTTCTAAATTGCTTAAAACACAACAAACTTTTTTTTTTTTTTTTTTTTGAAGAAGAGTAAAAATTATATTTACATCTAGTTATTTTCAAAACAAGGATCAGAAAGAAAAACAACCTCTTCTTGAGTAACATGATTTTCCAAAAAGAGTTTGAGCCTTTGTCCATTTACCTTGAATACGTTACCATTTTGAGGATTCTCAATGTCAACTGCTCCATAATGATACACATGCTTAACCACAAATGGGCCAGTCCATCTTGATCTCAACTTACCAGGAAATATGTGAAGTCTAGAATTATAAAGTAGAACTTTTTGCCCAACATCAAATATTTTTCTTGAAATTAACTTGTCATGAAAGGCTTTAGTTCTTTCTTTATGAATTTTAGAATTCTCATATGCATCATTTCTGAGTTCCTCAAGTTCATTTATGACTGAAAAAGTTTCATTCTCACCCAAAAAGGAATATTTTAGCTCGAATGGCAATGGTTTTAAATCCAGCTTGGGTGGTTCAAAAGTTGATGGTACAGTGACATTTGTGAGTGATGGAAGTTCCTCAAACTTTTGTTTCCAACAATGCTTAACCTGAAAAGAATTTAACAAAGAATTAGTGTGTGAAATTTCTGAAGCATTATCAAACTCACATTCAATTAAATAAGCTTCTAAAGGATCATGGAATGTGGTAATGGTGAGATGTTCATGAACAAGTTCTTCAATGAAATCCACTTCATGTACTTCTGAATCATCACCAGGTTGCTTGCAAGTGTTGAACACATTTAATTCTAAAGTCATATTTCCAAAAGAAATGTTCAACATACCATTCCTGCAATTTATCAGAGCATTAGAAGTTGCAAGAAATGGACGGCCTAATATAACAGGAATTAGAACATTTGGATTTGAAACAGGATGTGTGTGTCCAAAACAATAAAATCAACAGGGAAGTAAAAATTATCAATTTGAACCAAAACATCTTCAACTATCCCTCGAGGAATTTTTACAGAACGATCAGCTAGTTGAAGTGTAACAGGTGTTTCCTAGAGTTCACCTAAACCTAACTGTTGATAAACAGAAAAAGGCAAAAGATTAACACTAGCACCAAGATCAAGCAATGCACGTTCTATTCTAGTATTTCCAATGATGCATGAGATTGTTGGACATCCAGGATCTTTGAATTTTGGTGGAGTAAGGTGCTGAATGATTGAGCTCACACTTTCCGTCAGAAATGTTTTCTTTTGTACATTATGTTTCCTTTTAACTGTGCACATGTCCTTCAAAAATTTAGCATAAGATGGAACTTGTTTGATTGCATCCAATAAAGGAATGTTAATCTTAACTTGTTTGAAAAGTTCATAAATTTCTGCATTTTGATTCAAATTCTTTATTGTTTGCAACCTTTGAGGAAAAGGAGCAGGATGCATACCTTTTTCTTTGTCCAAATTTTCAAGAAGTTCAGACTTACCATCATCCTTACCATTACTTTTCGGAGGGGAAGGAGGATCTTGGTCTTTTGATGGAATGTTTTTGTCAATTGCCTTTCCACTTCGAAGAGTTGTGATAGAACTGGCATTTTCCTGTTGAGTTTCATTGGAGCAAGAAACAAGACATTGAGTAGAAGGGTTAGACTGAGGTTGAGCAGGAAACTTACCTTTTTCTTGAGTGCGTAATGAAGCTGTCAATGTGGACAAGGTGTTTTTGATCTCATTGATGTCCTGTGAAGTCCGGTTATTCACATTTGCTTGTGTTTGCATGAATGCTTGCAATGTCTCTTCCAAGGTTTGTACACGTGAAGGTTGATAGGAAAAAGTGTTGCCCGGCTTTTGAGATTGTGGTACCTGAACATGATTATTATTCCGCCAACTGAAGTTGGGATGATTTCTCCATTCAGGGTTATACGTTTCAGAGTAAGGAGAAGGAAAAGGCTTTTTAAATGTGTTTATGGAATTTACTTGATCATGCAACGCTTTTTTAAGAATGGGAATGTTTGGACATTCAGAAGTGGGGTGTCCCATGATTTCACAAATTCCACAACTTTCTTCATTTTTAACCGTTTTGACTTCGTTTACTTCTCTAAGTTCCATGGCTTCAATCTTTCTAGCCAAATTAGCTACTTTAGCTTTTATCTAATCTTCTTGACTAAAATGATATTTACCTCTATTAGAAACAAGATTAGATCTATTGAAACTTTCAGAGGAATTATCTGTGTGCCAGGCTTGAGAGTTATCTGCCAAATGGTCTAGGTAGTCAAAGGCTTCTTCAGGTTCTTTTTCTAGAAACTCACCGTTACACATTGTTTCAACAAATTGTTTAGTTTCGGGAGTTAAACTTTCATAAAAGAAACTAATAAGACGCCATTTTTCAAAACCATGATGTGGACAAGAACTTAACAAATCTTTAAAACGCTCCCAGCACTGAAAAAATGCTTCATTTTGATTTTGATTGAAATTTTGAATCTGTCTTTTCAAAGCAGTAGTTTTATGTGCTGGGAAAAATTTCTTTAGAAACTCAGTTTGTAATTCTTGCCATGTGCCAATTGACCTTGGTTTTAAATTATGAAGCCAAATTTTTGCTTTATCTTTTAAAGAAAAAGGAAATAATTTTAGCTTGACAATTTCATTTGTACATTGTTGGTCATTAAAGGTGACACATACATCTTCGAAGTCTTTTAGAAACGAGTAAGCACTTTCCGATTCTAACCCATGGAAATTTGGAAGCAAAGCTATCATACCTGGTTTAAAACGAGAGTTGTTTGCATTGAGAGGAAAATTAAAACAAGAGGGTGATGAGCTTCGAGTTGGTCGCAAGTAGTCACGCATGGTGCGTACTTGTCTGTTATCACCTTCAGCATGAACACTTTCATTGTCAGCCATGGTAGGAGTTGTATTAGAAAGATTACCTGAAAAAGTTTCACAATAAAATCTAACTAAACGACGAGATCTAAAATCACGTCGCCAAACAAGCATAAAACAAAGTTAATATATAAATTAGGCGGTATAACCAGCCAAACAAAATAAATATACTAAATTAGGCGGTATAACCAGCCAATAAAAATAAATATATACAAAATTAGGCGGTATAACCAGCCAAACAAAATAAATATACAAAATTAGGCGGTATAACCAGCCAATAAAAATAAATATACTTATAAACTTATATACTTAGTATTGCTTCCCCGGCAACGGCGCCAAAAACTTGATGGTAACTCAATTAAGAGTCGTAAACCCAAGTGCAGGTTATGTTCAAGTAATAAATTCTCGGGTGTCCGAGGTCGAACCACAGGGAAGCGTATTAGTAAGTATAAGTTTATAAATATATAAGAAAAAGAAAGTAAACAAGATATTAGGGAATCAACAACAAAATAAGATAAACAAGATATTAGAGAACAAAATAAACAAAATATAAAAGAAATTAAACAAGATAGAAAAAACAATAAGAAAAGATGTTGAGGTTAGAGAATCCACTCTTGGTGTTATGCTAAGGTTAATCTTGTTTTATTACACAATTGAAATTCACACATAAGGGAGATTCCAATCGGAAGGTTTAGCAATTCAGTCCAAATTGTCCAACGTCCATAGCATATGATATTATGTTCATTTGGTGTCCTCAAAACTCACAAAAAAAGTCCAAGCATTCCTTATGCCAAGGTATATGTCTACAACAAATCAAGGTTATGAAACCAAGCATTTACTGTGCCATTTTCATTGTCAATAATGAATCAAGATCTCTACTTTGCAAGTATGATTTTAAACCAAAAGAAAATATTATCTATACTAGTGTTTATAAATGATGATTCATTTTAGCTCATGTTTAAGAGACTAACCTTAGCATTTACCAAGAGCTTCACCTCATCACCTCAACAATATGATTAGCAACACATACTAGATATGAATAAAATGAAAAGAAATGTAAGAAACATAAGTAAATAAAGAAAAAGAAAACTAGAGAAAGGAAAGAAGAAGAAAACTTAGAGAATTTTATTACAATGGCTAATATCCTACCAATGTATAATGTATCCCAATACTCATCCAAGGCCCTCTATTTATACACATTTTGGAGGGCTAAATGACAAGAGACAAGCTTTACAAATTTCAAAGGTAGGTATAATAGGTGGGTGCATTTTTCTAACAATTTTCGTCATATTGTATGACAATTCTGATCAGCCAGCTTGATGGTCGATTTTGTCAATGTTGGAGGCTCGATCTGATAAAATGGTCTTCTAGAAAAATATACCCCTATCCGTTACGGATCCATAGCCGTTGGAATCAGATCATTTGCTCATGTGGATCGGAAGATATGGTCAAAATACCAAAACATGTCAGCACAGACGTCATTGCACATCAGCCAACTTGATGGTCGATTTCGCTAGGGAAAACGACTCCGTTTCAAGAAGTGTAAAACATGAAAAAGATAGATATGCCTCTTAACTTTGCACGGTTAAATTTTCAGCCTTATTGCTTCAGTGAAACTCCAGATATAGCTGATATGGCAAAAGGTGTCAGAACTGGAACTGAACTGGATTTGCCCTTAATTGTTGATTTAACCTAGTAATCTGAAATCACTCAAAGAAACTCGTGAAAAACACCAAATTACATAAAAATATAAAAAATCATAAACACAATTAGACTAAGCAATAATAACTCGTATTTGACACAAAATAATAATAAAACATAACTAAAAACTATATAATTATACGAGTTATCAATTGACATGACTTTCACTTCTTTTGGATTAAAAGACCCAAATTTTGTGATAGGAGCCTAAGTTAGAGTTAGAGCCAAAAAAGTTAAACTTGTTACCATAGTCATGTTGGAAGTTGCCACTTCTTCTTCAAACTCAATTTTTTCATCTTTATAGAGCTCGATTATTTTGTTTTCAAAATGAAGCACTTTTCAACTGGGTGACTAATTAAGCGATGAAATTTGCATTAGTTTCGATCATTCACTTGATCAGCTTCTTCAGGCCGTTTCATTTCTGGCAGTTGGATGAGTTTAGATTGTAAAAGTTCTTCAAACATTATTGGGACATCAGAGTCGAGAAATGGATATTGCTTCTCTTTCTTATTCTTCAAAGAGATTTTGTACATTTCTTTCCCTTGGGAAGAGTTAGACTTCACTTCTTGGCTCTTTCTGAAATTATTGGATTCCTTGAAGGATTTTATGCTTACAGCCATGGACTGTTTGCTTTCAACTTCTTCATTAAAAATTATGCCCTATTTTGTAGTATCTTTCTCTTTCATTGGCTCTTGAATGATTTTCAGCAACTGCAATGTTTAGTTCCATGTCATGTGCACGAGTAGCTAATTCTTCAAAAGTTTTAGGCTTAATGCCTTGGAGAATATAGAGGAGAGTCCAATTGATGCCATGGATGCACATATCAAGTGTAGAGGCTTCAGATAGTTTTTCTTTGCAATTGAGGTTTAAATTTCTCCATCAATGGATATAGTCAATCACAGGTTCATCATTCCATTAGCGTGAGCTTGTAAGTTCAATCATACTGACTATGCATTGAGTAATGTAGAAACAATTTAAAAATTCATGCTCATGTTGTTCCCAACTATCGGTTGAGCCAAGCTCAAGATCTGTATACCAATCAAAAGCATTCCCCTTTAGAGAGTGGACAAATGTTTAACCATAAGATCTCCATCAGTGCCAGCATTATTGCAAGTTTTCACAAAGTGTGCAACATTTTGGCGTGGGTTTCCTTTGCCATCAAACTGTTGAAACTTTGGTGGTTGATAATTTTTAGGCATCTTCATGCAATTAATCTTTTGAGAATAAGGTTTTTAAAAGCATAAGTGTAGGAAGGCAGAGCAACACTTTCAGTTTGATCTTTGATAACTTCTTTGATGAGCTCCTTAAGTTGCTTAGAAGAAACTTTTTGAAGTTTTTCTTCAGCTACCTTGGTAGAAATTTCACCAACTTCTTGAATAATTTGATGTTGATTTTGGCTTGTTGCAACTTGGTTATTTCCACTTAAACTTTCAATTTGTGCCATCATGAAAGCAATTTGATCATCCCTTTCTTTGATACCTGTTGCAAGGGATTATACAGATTTTGCAAGTAGAGCCACTTGTTATTCTAGAGAAGTAGCATTAGTTGTCATCACAGCCACGTCATCCAAATTTGATGATGAGGCTCGGCGACGTAATGTTGCAGATATTTCTTTCTCTAACTTTTGAGTTGGAGAAGACTTGGGATTTGGATTGTTAAAAAAACCCATTTGAGGGGCCATTGGCATTTGAGAGCTAGAACTTTGAAGAAAAGAGATGAAAGGCAGAGATCGTCCCACAAGGCGTGCCAAAATTTGTACACACAATTTTCGTGTCGAATATATGACAAAGAAAATTTGGAGTTAAATAAATATTTTATTTATCATAATTTGAAAGTTACAATCTCTGGATGTTCTTAAAATAAAGAAATCCTTTGATTATTTTCTTCAACAAAATTTTGATTCAAGGGTCTTCAGGACTTGATCTTGAATCAATGAAATCCGCATCAAGGGTCTTCTAGACTTGATCTTGAAATTTGACTTCAAGGGTCTTCTAGACTTGATCTTGAAATTTGACTTCAAGGGTCTTCTAGACTTGATCTTGAAATTGGCTTCAAAGGGTTTTTGAGACTTAATCTTGAAATTTGAATTCAATAGTCTTTTAGACTTGATCTTGAATTGATGAAATCCGCTTCAAGGGTTTTCTAGACTTGATATTGAGAAACAGGATTTTTGTTCTTTCTTGGATCAATACAAGATCGAAGAGCAACTTCTTGAGAAATCTTCAAGAACAAACACAAATGGTGTTCTTAAGAATTTCTTCAATTTCTTCAGAGATTTCTTCTTGAGACTTTGTAGAAGATTTAGCTCTTCCAAATCTTTCTTCTTGAGACTTTGGAGAAGATTTAGGTCTTCCAAATCTTTTTCTTCTTAAGACTTTTGAGAGGTAGTTTAAGCTCGTGCTTAGGAGCATGTGTTGCCATCATTGGCATGTTTTGCATCTTCACTTGGAGTTGACATGACTTTCACTTCTTTAGGATTAAAAGACCCAAATTTTATGATAGGAGCCTGAGTTAGAGTTAGAGCCAAAGAAGTTAAACTTGTTACCATAGTCATGTTGGAAGTTGCCACTTCTTTTTCAAACTCAATTTTTTCATCTTTATAGAGCTCCATGATTTTGTTTTTCAAAATGAAGCACTTTTCAACTGGGTGGCAAATTAAGTGATGAAATTTGCAGTAGTTTCGATCATTCACTTGATCAGCTTCTTTAGGCCGTTTCATTTTTGGCAGTTGGATGAGTTTAGATTTCAAAAGTTCTTCTAATATCATTGGGACATCAGAGTCGAGAAATAGATATTGCTCATCTTTCTTGTTCTTCAAAGAGATTTTGTACTTTTCTTTCCCTTGGGAAGAGTTAGACTTCACTTCTTGGTTCTTTTTGAAATTATTGGATTCCTTGAAAGATTTTATGCTTACAGCCATGGACTGTTTGCTTTCAACTTCTTCAGTAAAAATTATGTCCTATTTTGAAGTATCTTTCTCTTTTATTGGCTCTTGAATGATTTTCAGTAACTGTAATGTTTAGTTCCATGTCATGTGCACGAGTAGCTAATTATTCAAAAGTTTTAAGCTTAATGCCTTGGAGAATATAGCGGAGAGTCCAATTGATGCCTTGGATGCACATATCAAGTGCAGAGGCTTCATACAATTTTTCTTTGCAATTGAGGCTTAAATTTCTCCACCTATGGATGTAGTCAATCAAAGGTTCATCATTCTATTAGCATGAGCTTGAGAGTTCAATCATACTGACTATGCATTGAGTAATGTAGAAACAATTTAAAAATTCATGCTCAATTGTTCCCAACTATCGATTGAGCCAGGCTCAAGATTTATATACCAATCGAAAGCATTCCCCTTTAGAGAGCGGACAAATTGTTTGACCATATGATCTCCATCAGTGCCAGCATTATTGCAAGTTTCCACAAAGTGTGCAACATGTTGGCGTGGGTTTCCTTTGCTATCAAACTGTTGAAACTTTGGTGGTTGATAATTTTCAGGCATCTTCATGCAATTAATCCTTTAAGAATAAGGTTTTGCATAAGTGTAGGAAGGCGGAGCAACACTTTCAGTTTGATCTTTGATAACTTCTTTGATGAGCTCCTTGAGTTGGTTAGAAGAAACTTTTTGAAGTTTTTCTTCAGCTACCTTGGTAGAAATTTCACCAACTTCTTGAAGAATTTGATGTTGATTTTGGCTTGTTGCAACTTGGTTATTTCTACTTAAACTTTCAATTTGTGCCATCATGAAAGCAATTTGATCATCCATTTCTTTGAAGCTTGTTGCAAGGGATTCCATAGATTTTGCAAGTAGAGCCACTTGTTATTCTAGAGAAGTAGCATTAGTTGTCATCACAGCCACGTCATCAAAATTTGATGATGAGGTTCGGCAAAGTAATGTTGCAGATATTTCTTTCTCTAACTTTTGAGTTGGAGAAGACTTGGGATTTGGATTGTTGAAAAAATCCATTTGAGGGGCCATTAGTAATTGAGAGCTAGAACTTTGAAGAAAAGAGATGAAAGGCAGAGATCGTCCCACCAGGCGTGCCACAATTTATACATACAATTTTCGTGTCGAATATATGACAAAGAAAATTTGGAGTTAAATAAATATTTTATTTATCATAATTTGAAAGTTTCAATCTTTGGATGTTCTTAAAATAAAGAAATCCTTTGATTCATTTCTTCAACAAAATTTTGATTCAAGGGTCTTCACGACTTGATCTTGAATCGATGAAATTTGCCTCAAGGGTCTTGTAGACTTGATCTTGAAATTGGCTTCAGGGTCTTCAAGACTTGATCTTGACATTTGACTTCAAGGGTCTTCTAAACTTAATCTTGAAATTGACTTCAAGGGTTTTTTGACTTGATCTTGAAATTTGAATTCAAGAGTCTTCTAGACTTGATCTTAAATTGACGAAATTCGCTTCAAGGGTCTTCTAGACTTGATCTTGAGAAATAGGATTTTTCTTCTTTCTTGGATAAATACAAGATCGATGAGCAACTTCTTGAGAAATCTTTAAGAACAAACACAAATGGTGTTCTTAAGAATTTCTTCAATTTCTTTAAAGATTTCTTCTTGAGACTTTGGAGAGGATTTAGCTCTTCCAAATCTTTCTTCTTGAGACTTTGAAGAGGATTTAGCTCTTTCAAATCTTTTTCTTCTTAAGACTTTGGAGAGGATTTAGCTCTTCCAAATCTTTTTCTTCTTAAGACTTTTGAGAGGCAGTTTAAGCTCATGCTTATGAGCATGTATTGCCTTCATTGGCATGTTTTGCATCTTCACTTGGAGTTGACATGACTTTCACTTATTTAGGATTAAAATACCCAAATTTTATGATAGGAGCTTGAGTTAGAGTTAGAGCCAAAAAAGTTAAACTTGTTACCATAGTCATGTTGGAAGTTGCCACTTCTTCTTCAAACTCAATCTTTTCATCTTTATAGAGCTCCATGATTTTGTTTTTCAAAATGAAGCACTTTTCAATTGGGTGACTAATTAAGCGATGAAATTTGTAGTAGTTTCGATCATTCACTTGATCATCTTCTTCAGGCCGTTTCATTTCTGGCAGTTGGATGAGTTTAGATTTCAAAAGTTCTTCTAACATCATTGGGACATCAGAGTCGAGAAATGGATATTGCTTCTCTTTCTTGTTCTTCAAAGAGATTTTGTACTTTTCTTTCCCTTGGGAAGAGTTAGACTTCACTTCTTGGCTCTTTTTGAAATTATTGGATTCCTTGAAAAATTTTATGCTTACAGCCATGGACTATTTGCTTTCAACTTCTTCAGTAAAAATTATGCCCTATTTTGAAGTATCTTTCTCTTTCATTGGCTCTTGAATGATTTTCAGCAACTACAATGTTTAGTTCCATGTCATGTGCACGAGTAGCTAATTCTTTAAAAGTTTTAGGCTTAATTCCTTGGAGAATGTAGCGGAGAGTCCAATTGATGCCTTGGATGCACATATCAAGTGCAGAGGCTTCATACAGTTTTTCTTTGCAATTGAGGCTTAAATTTCTCCACCTATAGATATAGTCAATCACAGGTTCATCATTCCATTTGCGTAAGCTTGTAAGTTCAATCATATTGACTATGCATTGAGTAATGTAGAAACAATTTAAAAATTCATGCTCAAGTTGTTCCCAACTATCGGTTGAGCCATGCTCAAGATCTGTATACCAATCAAAAGCATTCCCCTTTAAAGAGTGGATAGATTGTTTGACCATAAGATCTCCATCAGTGCCAGCATTATTGCAAGTTTCCACAAAGTGTGCAACATGTTGGCATGGGTTTCCTTTGCCATCAAACTGTTGAAACTTTGGGTGTTGATAATTTTTAGGCATCTTCATGCAATTAATCCTTTGAGAATAAGGTTTTGCATAAGTGTAGGAAGGAGGAGCAACACTTTCAGTTTGATCTTTGATAACTTCTTTGATGAGCTCCTTGAGTTGGTTAAAAGAAACTTTTTGAAGTTTTTCTTTAGCTACCTTGGTAGAAATTTCACCAACTTCTTGAAGAATTTAATGTTGATTTTGGCTTGTTGCAACTTGATTATTTCCACTTAAACTTTCAATTTGTGCCATCATGAAAAGCAATTTTATCATCCCTTTCTTTGATGCTTGTTGCAAAGGATTCCACAAATTTTGCAAGTAGAGCCACTTGTTCTTTTAGATAAGTAGCATTAGTTGTCATCACAGCCACGTCATCCAAATTTGATGATGAGGTTCGGCGAAGTAATGTTGTAGATATTTCTTTCTCTAACTTTTGAGTTGGAAAAGACTTGAGATTTGGATTGTTGAAAAAATCCATTTAAGCGGCCATTGGCATTTGAGAGCTAGAACTTTGAAGAAAAGAGATGAAAGGCAGAGACCGTCTCACTAGGCGTGCCAAAATTTGTACACACAATTTTCGTGTCGAATATATGATAAAAAAAATTTGGAGTCAAATAAATATTTTATTTATCATAATCTGAAAGCTACAATCTCTGGATGTTCTTAAAATAAAAAAATCCTTTGATTCTTTTCTTCAACAAAATTTTGATTCAAGGGTCTTCACGATTTGATCTTGAATCGATGAAATCCGCTTCAAGTGTCTTCTAGACTTGATCTTGAAATTTGACTTCAAGGGTCTTCTAGACTTGATCTTGAAATTGACTTCAAGGGTCTTTGAGTCTTGATCTTGAAATTTGAATTCAAGAGTCTTTTAGACTTGATCTTGAATTGATGAAATCTGCTTCAAGGGTCTTCTAGACTTGATCTTGAGAAAGAGGATTTTTCTTCTTTCTTGGATCAATACAAGATCGAAGAGCAACTTCTTGTGAAATCTTTAAGAACAAACACAAATGGTGTTCTTAAGAATTTCTTCAGAGATTTCTTCTTGAGATTTTGGAGAGAATTTAGCTCTTCCAAATCTTTCTTCTTGAGACTCTGGAAAGGACTTTGGAGAGGATTTAGCTCTTCCAAATCTTTTTCTTCTCTTCAGGCTTCCGAATTGTGAAATTGTGTTGAGAGGAGGCCTTTATTTATAGTGCTAGTCAGCCAGGTGAATGAGAGTTCTAAAAAAACTTGTCTTCCTTATTTATGTTTTAATTAATTTAATTTAATTAGAGATAATACTTTCTTATTTATCTCTTAATTAATTTAATTTAATTAAAGATAATAGTTCATTATTTATCTCTTAATTAATTTAACTTAATTAGAGATAATACTTTCTTATTTATCTTTTAATTAATTTAATTTAATTAGAGATAAAATAATTATAACATATGGCTGAAATTTGATTGGATGACCCATGAATCTTTGCAATTTGATTGGTCAAAAATTTTCTCCTTCTACAATACTCATTTGATTTGTGTAATTAATTGAGAAACATCATAGATCTTAATTAATAATCTTTTATATTTTTCTAATTCACATAGAGATATAGTGAATTGTGGTATGGAAGTATATTTTTTGTAGTTCTTGAGAAAGATTATCGAATAAATTAGGGGTATAGACATCTGATTTTGTGTGGGACTGTGGGGTCTTTGGAACGTTATTTTGAATTGATTTGAATTAAACTCTGCTTTGATTGTTAAACCATTTTTCTTCGGGATGTTTTAATTCAAGCACAGGACTAAAATCGAGCTTTCAATTTTAAAGTTTTAATTTTTATAAAATTGATCTTAATCCAAATTTCGAGCTTTAACTTTAGATTTATTGGACCTCAAATTAATTTCTGAACTTTTGAATTAAATTGGATCTTAGGTTCAAACTTAGTTTTTTTTTTTTTTATAGTAAAGAGGTAATTATAATTTGTCTTAAAACATAAATATTTTTTATATCAATTCTAAAATTTTTATTTATAAATATTCAATCTTAAAAATTATCAGTGTGTAAAAAGAGTCTTTTGGTCGCTCCTCGAGCAAAAACGTTAATTGAAAGTTTATATAAAAAACTTATGTGACATATAATGAACCACATGTGAAGTTTACATGGCATTTCATTAATTTGTGAAATCTTAGAAAAAATTATGTCAAAAAAAAATCCAAATAAAAGATAAAAAAAAAATCTACTTCATTTCATTAAAAGTTGTTAATTTAGTGAGAAAGAAAAGCTTTTGATTTAATGAGAAAAAAGTAAAAAATTGAAAGAGATTATTTTTTAAAATATTTTTTTAAAATTTTATAAATTATTAAAATAACATCTACATATGCTCATTATATACCAACTAAACTTTCTATTAATTTTTTTCGTTTGAACAATAATTAAAAAACTAATTTTAACACATTAATAATTTTTAAGACTGAATTTTTACATCTAAAAATTTTAGAACTGAAATAAAAAAAAATTATGTTTTAAACTAAAATTATAATTATCTCTTTAGTTAAACCTTGGTACCAAATTGTATGGACCATAATTTAAGAGGGAAAAAGAACACTACGCCGGCGCATGCAAATACTAGAAGAAAGCTTTATACCGTAGCTTCGTGAGGGTTCAATACTAGAAGAAAGCTCAAATACAGGATCAAATACAAATCCAAAATCTAAACTCAGCCAGTATTTACAAGTCAGCTTAGGGGGCCATGTCCCAATATAACAGTCGACTTAATTAGAGGCAAACTACCAAAAGAGCAGGGTCTCAATTACATGCCCCAAATTCCCCGGGCTGCTGCCATTTTGTTGTTTGGTTTAGAGGTCAGTTCATACAAAATCCTCGCAAAGGTATCCGAATGTCTACCGTCTGAAAACAGTATCTCCGCAAATGCATTTTCATAAGCTAGCAGCGATGTCCGATTCTGAGGATCTGATGCAAGGTGCTCTATTATCATTGCAGCTTTTCGGCAGACTTCTGGCACTGGATGTGGTGTCTTGATCACTTTCAGTATACGATCTACGGCCCTAAATTTAGTGAATTGTACACAAATAGTTACGTCATTTTCGGCAGCAAATCTTAATAATAAGTTATTAACATCTATGTTACTTGGACTCGAGGATGAGTGTCGAATACGGGTATGTGTCCGACATGGGCATGCTCAATTTTTTCTAAATTTTTCTATATATTTGGAGGATCATACCTCCATACCCTTATCCGAATATGTATCGGACATGAGTGTCGGACATTTTGTCGGACACGGGTACTTCAGGAATAATGAGTCAAAATAACATAGATTAACATGACTATGAATTATCATCACTGTTGTCATCATTATCCCATCATCCATATTTAGAAAGACAAAAAAAAAAAAAAAATTACCATCTCTCACTAGCAAGCTTCAATCTGCAGTCCATATTTACATCCACAAGGTTATAGAGTGCGCCAATGGCAGCGGCTTGTGCGTCAAATGCCTGCAAGCTCAAAAGATCTACTAGACGCTTGTACATCTGCAGTTCAACATGAAGTTCTTATTACAATTTATAACATGATAACACATTTTCTTACATAAGAAAATATTGTCAGCAGAAATGATATTCACCTGTGGAACAAAGGGAAGGAGAAGAGGTTCATTGTCAGGATTTATAATCATGCGCCCGAGAAATTCAGCAGCTGCGCAATGCCAGGCTTTGACTGGAGATGCTAGCACCCCCATGATAGCTTGAACTGCACGTTTTTCCCTGTTTGGAAAAACAGTAATGTAATCGTCAACCAGAAGTTAGAAACTAGAAAAACATGCACTGAAGCAAGAAAGCAGATCAGGGTTCTCGCCTTATTTTAATGTAGGATGGTTTTGTTGAGCTAAAAATTCGAAGATCAAGCAAGGGAGCCAAATTTACAATTGTCTCGATGGCATTTGTGACAAGTTCCTCATCCTCTGTCAAGAAAAGAAATTTTAGAGAAAGCATACATTGAAACTTTGAAAGATTTAAGGAAATTTTAGCAATAAGTATTAGAAGAAAAATACTATTAACCTACATGAAGAAAGAAAGACTATATTGTAGAAGGGGAAAAGGGAAATAAGAAGAAGAAAAATGCAAATATTTTCTATGGCAGGAAATATAGCCCACGAAGTTCCCATTCCACTGCTCCTGATGATTCACCATTGATCTACACATAATAAACTCAACAGCAAACATTTCAAGACCATTCAAGAAATGCCTAGTTTAAGATTGTGGCATCTGACGGTTAAAGTATTTACTATAATCAAAAGTGTATTTTAGTCCATGTACTATATAAGTGAGTAATTCAATCCTTATACGTTTGAAATTGGTACAAATAAGTAAAATTAGTAACAGTGTTAATGGGAAACCGTCTAAATGCTGACGTGAACATGTAAAACTAATAGAAAAGATGACTTGGAAAAAAAATGATGACATGTTAAATTTTTTACTCAGGTGGAATTTAGAAAAACATATAAAAAAAAATTTATCCCAAATCCCTCCCTTACTTGTAAAAAGATATCATTTTTTTACAAATCATCTATTCTGTCAATTTCTAAATTCCACCTGAGCAAAAAAAATTTGACACGTCATCATTTTCTTTTTTCCATGTCATCTTTTCTGTCAGTTTCACATGTTCACGTCAGCATTTAGACGGTTTCCCATTAAGACCGTTACCAATTTTACTTCTTTGCACCAATTTCAAACGTACAAGGATTAAATTACTCACTTATATAGTACAGAGACTAAAATACACTTTTGACTATAGTACAAGGACTGCCTAAGTACTTTAACCGACATCTGACGATACCTTCAACATAAGATTCCTGATCATTCCCTGTCTGAGCAATGAGCTAACCAAGTTATAAATCTAAATTTCTTCAATCTCGTCCTAGAATCTAAAAGAATATATATTTTGAAGGATACAGACATATATATACATACACTAAAATGAGAGAGAAAAGAGAAGGGGTTGTCTCACCTACACTGTGATCTTCTAAGCACTGAAACACAGTTTCCAAGCAATGCCGATGTTGAGCCATAGCAATTTCATTCTCTGGCATGAAAGAAAAGTTGCGAATAATATTAGAAGCAGCAACGGCGCACAGCTGTTTTTCTGCTCGACCCTCGTCATCTAGATTAAATAGACCATCTTCATCAAACCACCACTCTGAAGGACGCAATTTACTTGTATTCTTCTTCCCTGATATTTCCACAGCAGAAGAACCTGACCCCAATCTGCCATGCCAGAAATACAAACCATATTCATTTTCCAGTCCTTCAAACCGACAAGAGAACATAAAATGATTTTCAATCCTACCCTGACTGTAGCAGCAAGGTATTCGATCCCAATGCCTCGTATTCATGTCCGAATCCTGTTACAACAGAACTCGAACCCAATGTTCTAGCCCTTTGTCCCTTTCTAAGTTCCTTAGGAAGGGCTAAATCACGCCAATCGTCTATCTGCTCCACATTAAAAATAGAAAAGCAACCACCACAATAGCACAATCATTCAAGCTTTAATGCACACGAAAATTCCAAAGAACTCTTACAAATTTACAATAAAAATAGAAGTTTATCAAGACATAGAGAAAAACATACAATCTGGAGAAGAGCATCGAGCAATCCGGGTATTTTGGCTAAGCAGGCGTCTTTACGCATATCATCTTTCTCTTTGAAAGAGAGCAATGTGAGAGTGTTCAAAGCCCATGTCAACTCACTCTTCAACCCACTTTGAAGTGCTAGAACTATCCTTTTACTGTTTTGCTCTACTTATAACATCAATATCAAACTTAACAGTCAACTTTCAAATATAAATTAGAAAATAACTGGTAAATAAATGGAATGCTTTTTTTCTTTTCACAAATTCTACTTTTTGTTAAATTCTGGGTTTAGGGTTTATTACCTGCGAAGGAGGTGTGGATTTGGAGGGAAGGACCGAAGAGAGTTGAGGGAGCCACTGAATCAGCTGCAGAGGCGGAGGCTGCACTTCCTGCTGTGAAGCCAATGGGCCGGCCTCTCTTCGGTGGTGGTGCGGCGGTGCCACCAGCCGCGCCACCTGATTTGCCCTGCTCTCTCTTCTGCATATTTTTTTTTTCCCCTTTTTTTCGAGTAGGGGAGATTTACTGTGGCGTTTCTGTAATTATATATACTTTTGAATTTATTTATAATAATAATAATAATGGACCTAATTTAGGGTTGGGCTTAGATCTGGTAAAGATGGGAGAGCTCTTAGTTTAGACGAATCTGTAATATAGATGAAAAGAAAGCCCAAATTCATACGGGCAAAGATTTTCTTTTCTATATCCATGCAAGATTTATATTTGATGTAGTGTTGCATAAATTTTATATACTATGCATTATAAATAAACATCTCTTTAATGAATAAAATTTGAAAATTGAAAAATACTATCTTATTAATTTTTTTTAATATAATTAAATATTTAAATTTTAAAGATATTTATTTTTAAAGTTTCTCTATTTCTTTTAATTTTTGAATCCATGACGTGGCAATTTTTGGGCATTGATAGTAGCATCTATACATCCCGAGAATGTATCACATATAAACTCTAATATAAATTAACCAAAATATGATCAAAATTTTGAAATGCTCAAATTAATGAAAAAAAAAACATTTTGGTTGTCTTAAACATTTTATATTTTTATGGAAAAAAAAAAGGTAAATCATGCAAATTGTGATATCATGATATCATGAAAGTTAATTAATAACAAGTTTTACTGTTAATAACAATAATCATCAATTTTTCTTTTCTTTTTTTTTTTTTCCTTTTTTGCTTTAAAAAAAAATCAAACTTTGTATAAAAACATGTAGCAAAAAATAAATGATTGTAAGATATGGGTGAAGATTAAATTTGGATATAGCAAAAGTAAAGAATTGGAAACTGACAAGATAAAATCGAATTAATCAATCAAAATTGAATTAGTTTTGGTTAATCGATTAATTAATAAAAAATTTTATCAGTTATCAATATAATTTTATTAAAAAAATTTGTTATCGATTAACTCAATTTGAAATTCGAAAATAATAGAATTACCTAAAATATATATACAATATTATATTTTTAATTTTTATTAGATATTATAAGTTTTATATTATTGAAGTTTTTGACTTATTATAAATGTACCTTTTATGTTTGACATTTAAATATTTGTTGGATGATTATATTTATATGAATTATGAAAAATTAGGAATTTTTAAATGTATTTTTAAAGTATTGATGGTAAAACAATTGAACTTCGGTTAATTTAGTGAATCGACCGAATTAACAGGAACATTTTTGGTCGGTTAATATTAAATTTTGTATAATTCAATTCGATTAATGATAGGAGAAAATAACAATTTGGTTAATTCGGTTATGATTTTAATTTTTAACCAAACCGATGAACGAACATCCTAACTTTACAAGCTACTATTTCTTTATGTTAAAAGAAATCTTGATCACACAACATTAAAAGAAAACATGAAGGGAGGCTTTAATCTAGACCTGTCCAAGGATCCGATTTGGATAAGAATTTTTATAATTAAAACTGGTCAGACGCGAATTACTATTTAATAAAAAATTTTATTTTTTATTTAAATTTAATTATAAAAATATATTAATATTGATATAAAATAATATTTTTATATTTTATGAACAGTAGCATAGGTTTTTGGGTCCGGATCGAGCTTAGACAAGAAAAAAAAAAAAAATTCAGACCGCAACCCAACTCGATCCATAAATAAATCTACTTTAATTGCAATTTACAAAATTGACAAAAACAATTAATGTAGCGGAAATATACATATGATTTAGCTATTAAAGAAATAAAACCAAAAATCTTGATAGAAAATTACAAGTTTGTAAACCATGCTCCATTACCACATGTTAGGGATTTCTCTAATCATGCAAAACAATCCTAATTGCATAAACCTCAATTTCAAGACCTAGAACTAAATTATTTTCACAATTTTATTGATAAAAGAAAATGTACGTTAATTGGCAGAGAGACGACCAGTTTCTTTTATAATTCCCTTTAGATATATTTTCCATCCGAGTTTTTAATTATCTAAAACTATCCACCTTTAAAGTAATCGATAAAAATTTAACATTATTAAATCATAAATATTCAGTATTTAGAATTATATCTAAAACCATAACTGATAATCAAATTATTCTATAATCTTTTTGGCGATTTATTAAACTGATAATTTTAGATATAATACAAAAATATGATAATTTATTTAATAAATATAAAAAATAATATAATAAACACGATACGACACATTTTAACACGATATTTTTAATACACGTATCATATTTATGTTTAAGATTTTAATATATTTAATAATTTTTATTATATTTATATTTACACCTTTGACACACAAAAAAAAATAAAACATAATACGCATATACAAATTACCAAATTTACAAAATCCGCACCCTTGACTATATTCTGAAACGAATGAGACAGAATTCTTAAGTTTGGTAAACAACATCTTCATGCACCTATTATTTGGTTAGGCAATCTCACTGAATTAAGATTTTTATTATATTTCAAATAGTAGAAAACCATTTCCCTAAGTTATTACTTATTAGAATGTTCATATTTTTCTTTTCTTTTTCAAGGCCTGAGGCTGAGGCTGAAATATATAGCTTACTCAAACCAGGGTTGCTAGCCAGTAGCCCTTGGAATTAATGGTAATCTTCAAGGGCCTGCCTCTTTAAGGAACTGCATATGCTAGCCCACATCAGAGTGGACAATGGGATATTGTAATTAGTCCTGTGGCTGTGGGTTTCAAAAGACTACTTCACCTCTCACTACTTGAAACCTAAGTCCAACCTCAAAACTTTGTTTATAAGGTGGAGAGCTTATATAAGCTACAATTTTTTAACATTCCTCTCAACAGATACTTGATGAAACAAACATAGAATAAGAAACCGATGAAATAAATAAGGAACCTGTCGATTCTAATAGCAAGTAGAAACCCAAATTCAACGTTAAAAGTTAACTTGTAAAATACAGAGTCACAATCTAAAACAAGGGGTAAAAAATGTAGGATTTTATAATATATATACATCACTTTTCTACTGATATTTCAATTGCTTGGTAAAAGAAAAAGAAAACAAACATAAATTCCCGTTCGTTTTTTAAATTAGTTAGTTAATAAGTGATCTCCTCTATAATGCTAATGATTAATGGCTAATGAAAATATGAAATTGATGCTAAGCAACAAAGGAGGGTAATTTATATTTTGAGTCACTGAATTTAGTATCAACATTTATGTTGGCCATAAACCTTTAATTTTATCAAATTACATTATTGAACTTCTATTATTAATAAATTAGGTCACTTATACTAACTCCATTGAGTAATTCTAACAGAAAAATTGACTCAGCATGCATATATTTTTTACATCTTATCAAGATAATGCCTGACTGATATTTTAGGTTAAAAAAAATTTACACTGAGTCTGCTTTTTTATTAGAATTACTTAACGAAACTAGCATAAATGATTTAATTTATTAATAATAAAAATTTAATGATATAATTTGATTAAATTAAATATTTATAATTTATATAAAAATTGATGCTAAATTCAGTAATCTAAAATATAAATTATCTCAACAAAGGATCTGCACCCAACCGTGACAAGTTCTTCCGTGCTAATCCAAACCACCTTTATCATGGAAAGATCAACTTTGATATCCCACCTGCATCAGCTGGTGGATTTCGCATTAATTAAAGCTATGTTGACATAATCTGATCATTACAGATTACAGTTATTTTAAAAGAAAGATAAGATTGAGGCTTGCTTGATTTGCAATACTCTCACATTAGACAGGATTTAAATAGTAATTATAACGCGAAATTAAGAATGTTATTTTATGATTTCGATTTTTTTCGTTGTTGATATTCACCACGATTGATATTGATAGCATTTATTACGTCTGCAACCGCGATAAATACAACGTGATCGAAAATACGTCCACAATCGAATTTTTAAATACCTTGCACCTAACCTGCTTGGGTTCAATTATATTTTATTGCTTTGCAAAATTGATCATTATTAACTAATGATTAACTACAATATTGCAAAGGAACCTCATTTCCCTTGTTATATTCTTATAATCACTTCTTCATAAGAATATTTTTTAAAAGAAATGTTGACCAATGTTATTAGAGTATTTTTTAAAATTGTTATATTAAATAAATTATTATTTTTAATATATTAAAAATCATGAATTAATTATCGATTATTACATTTAATATAAATATATTAAAGGTATCTAATTTTGATACTTGAGAAGCCAATGGAACTAAAATCTACAAGAATACAATTCTTTTCTTGTCTTGGTGGGTACTTGTGGCTAGAATCAACCAACTAGCTGTTAGAATTAAACTGTTGGATCCTTAATCCAACATTGGACTTATATGTGAATAATTATGTGTCGTAGACTCTCGAATAAGGTTAAGCCCATATAAAGTGGTCTACTGAAGTTTGGGTAATTTGAGCTTTAATGTATCTAATAGGGTGTGAACCTTTAATGTGTAGAGACTTAAAGGTAATTTTTATTTTTATGATGGGCTAAAATGAAAATACCAAAAGATAACAGGGCAGTTATCTATGAATAGTGGCTATGGTCCCCAGATCATACGTTAATCATTCTATTCTTTTCTGACATCCCATCATCAGAAAGAGAGCGAGAGAAAACAAAAGGATTCTCTAAGAGAACGTGTTGATCTAGAAGACATACCGTACGGCTCTAGAGAGTAATTGATTGTCATGGATTTAGGTACGTTTTCGCATATTGATCTGTTGATTCTTGGTGATTTAACATGAATGTTTCCTAGGGTTTAAGAGATGTTTTACATCCAAAGATATTTTTTAACAATTGCCATCAGAGCCTCTTCATGTTGAATCAGAAAGGGTTTATATATGATTTTTTTTTTAACCGGCGACCGTAAGGTTGCGCCGCCAAGGACAGTGACGACCTGTTGGCCACGACGGCATAAGAAGAGCTGCGATCAAGGCCGTCGCCAAGAAAAGCCGCGGCGACATCAGAATAGCTACGGCCAAGGCCGCCGCCACAATAAAAATAAAATAAAATAATTGGGGGCAATTTTGGTGCAATTTCGATACATTTAAATTTGAATATTGGTATGTTTATATATATTTTTGGATGAATTAATTGAAGCAACATGTCACCAAAGTGACCTCTCTTATGAAAATTAATTTGTTTTGGAATATAAACGGTTGTGTGCAGGTAACTTATGTGAATATTGATTGGCCCAATGGAAGGTTGATATTTAACGGAATTGCATGGGCACCTGTGATAATAAACATATGATGATTATTCAGTTTTTACATGTGAACAATACATTGGCCCAAACGAAGATTTATTATTCGATATGTTTCTTATTATTTGTGTTTGATTACTACGCCAAGATATCACTTACAAATTTATATTTTTTTCCAAAGACAAAACATTAATGGAGTGCCCGGTATCTTGAGATGGGGTTTACATCTATTTAATTTTTATTGCTATTTCTGTTATGAGACTTATGTAAGCTTGTTTTGTTTGTTTGTTTTTCTCTGTGTTTAGTTACAACCACTCCTTTTAATATTTTTGCCAACATCAACTCTACTCCTATGCTCAATGGCACAAATTTGAAGTCATGGCAAGAGAACCTCTTGATAGTTCTTGGAGTCATGGATCTCGACCTTGCGTTAATGGCTGATTCTCCTGCACCTCTTACGAATAAGAGTACCTCCGATGAAAAGAGGGATATGAAAAGGTGGGAGAAATCAAATCGCATGTGTATGATGATCATGAAGAAAGTCATTCCGGAAGCATTCAGAGGCACAATGTCTGAAAAGATTACTACGGCTAAGAAGTTCCTTGCAGACATTGAAAAGAGATTTGTCAAGAATAAAAAGGCTGAAATAGGTACGCTCTTGACAAGTCTACTTTCAATGAGATACAAAGGCAAAGGCAATATCAAGAAGTACATCATGGAGATGTCTCATCTTGCTTCAAAGTTGAAAGCGCTTAAGCTAGAACTTTCTGAGGACTTACTAGTGTATCTGGTTCTTATATCCCTTCCGACACAGTTTAGCCAGTTTAAGGTGAGCAACAACTGTCAGAAAGAGACTTGGTCTCTGAATGAGCTCATCTCATACTGTGTTCAGGAAGAGGAAATATTGAAGCAAGATAAGACTGAGAGTGCTCATCTGGCCTCAACCTCTAAGAACAAGGACAAGGGATACAAAAGGAAAAAAGATAATGAAGCTGCAGATACAACACCTCAAAAGAAACAACAAAAGAAACCAGGTTAACCGGAAGGTTCTGGTTGTTTCTTATGCGAAGTTGAAGGGAATCAGAAGAAGCATTGTACCAACTACCATGCATGGCGTGCTAAGAAAGGTATGTTTCTTAATTTGGTTTGTTTTGAGGTTAACTTAACTTCGTTACCTAGACACACGTGGTGGATAGATTCTGGTGCAACAACTCACAAAACTGTGTCTATGCAGGGTTGCCTGAGTTGTCGAAAACCAAGTGATGGTGAAAAATACATCTATGTAGGCGATGACAAGACGATTCAAGTTGAGGCAATAGGAAAAATTAAATTATTATTAAAGACTAGAACTTATTTGGATTTTAATGAGACATTTATTGTATTGTCTTTTAGACGGAATTTGATTTCTATTTTTTCTTTGGACAAATCTGGTTATTCTTGTTGATTTGGGAATAGAAAATTTAGTTTGTTTCATGATTCAAAATTGATTGGTTCCGGTTCTTTGTCATGTTATGATAATCTTTATTTGATTGATACAATTGCTTCATTTAATGAATCCCTGCAATTAAGTACACGAGGTATAAAAAGAAAATTAACCAATGAGAATTCGGGTGTTTTGTCGCACAAGAGACTAGATCATATCTCTAGACGGAGAATAGAGAGACTTGTGTCAGACGAAATTCAAGACCCCTTAGATTTCGCTGATTTTAATGTTTGTGTTAACTGTATAAAAGGGAAACAAACTAATAAAAGGAGATCTGAAGCCAACAGGACTTTGGATGTCTTAGAACTTATACATACGGACATTTGTGCGCCATTCCTTACGGTTGCTTGGAATGGTCAACAATATTTTATAACGTTCATAGACGATTATTCTAGATATGGCTACATATATCTCATTCATGAAAAGTCACGATCACTGGATATGTTCAAAAATTTTAAGGTTGAAGTTGAGAACCAACTTAGCAAAAGGATCAAAATCGTCAGATTTGACCGTGGTGGTGAGTACTATGGCAGATATGACGGTTCAGGTGAACAACGTCCAACACCGTTTGCTAAATTCCTACAGGAATATGATATCGTCCCACAGTACACTATGCCGAGTTCGCCCACTATGAATAGTGTTGCTAAAAGACGAAACAGGACACTTAAAGACATTGTGAGGAGTATGATTTGTCATTCTACCTTACCAGAATCACTCTGGGGAGAAGCGCTTAAAAATGCCGCATATATCCTTAACAGGGTTCCAACTAAAGCTACTGCAAAAACCCCTTATGAACTTTGGATGGGCAAAAAGCCTAGTTTAAAGCACTTGCACATTTTGGGATGTCCAACTGAGGCAAGGCCTTTAAGGCCTAATGAAAAGAAACTGGACTCAAGAACTGTGAGTTGCTATTTTATTGGATACTCTGAAAGATCCAAGGGGTACAAGTGTTATGATCCCATGACTAAGTCGATTTTCGAGTCGGGAAATGCCCGGTTCTTTGAGGATGTCGAGTTTGCCGGGGGAGATACAGTTAGAGACTTTGTCTTTGAAGAGGAATATGTTGATATTCCCACAAGTGTTATTGGCATTGATCAGGATTCCATTCCTGACTTTGTTCAAGGCACAACAGATCAAGACAATGTCGATGAACCTTCCATTCAAGAAATTATTCTAGAAGAACAAACTCTACCACTTCAAGAGCCTATGCCATTAAGGAGATCCACTAGAGAAAGGAGAAGTGCAGTGCCTGATGACTACATTGTATTTCTCCAAGAACATGAGGTTGACATTGGAGTGATGGAAGATGATTCGATCAACTTCCGTCAAGCCATGGAAAGTTCTAACTCTCAGAAGTGGATTGATGCCATGAATGAGGAGATTAAGTCTATGAAGGACAATGACATATGGAATCTTGTCCCATTGCCAAAAAATGCGAAACCCATTGGTTGCAAATGGATATTTAAGACCAAAAGAGATTCGAAAGGCGATGTGGAAAGGTACAAGGCTCGTCTTGTCGCTAAAGGCTTTACACAGAAAGAAGGCATCGATTATAAAGAAACTTTCTCCCCGATTTTTTCGAAAGACTCTTTCAGGACTATAATGGAATTGGTGGCGTATTTTGATCCTGAGTTATATCAGATGGATGAATGAGGAGATTAAGTCCATGAAGGACAATGACGTGTGGGATCTTGTCCCATTGCCAAAAAATGCGAAACCCATTGGTTGCAAATGGTTATATAAGACCAAGAGGGATTCGAAAGATGATGTGGAAAGGTACAAGGCTCGTCTTGTCGCTAAAGGCTTTACACAGAAAGAAGGCATCGATTATAAAGAGACTTTCTCTCCTGTTTCTTCGAAAGACTCTTTCAGGACTATAATGGCATTGGTGGTGCATTTCGATCTTGAGCTATATCAGATGGATATAAAGACAGCGTTTCTCAATGGTTATATTGATGAGACGACCTATATGGTGCAACCAGAAAACTTTGTGTTGGGAGACCCAAAGAATATGATTTGCAAACTTAAGAAATCCATCTATGGGCTCAAGCAAGCATCTCAACAATGGTATTTCAAGTTTCATCAAGTGATCATCTCGTCCGGTTTTGAGATGAATTTGATCGATAATTGTATATACCATAAGTTCTGGGGGAGCAAGTATATTTTTTTTGGTTTTATATGTCGATATTTTGCTTGCCAGCAACGATATAGGCTTATTGCACGAAACCAAGAGATTTCTAGCTAAGAATTTTGAGATGAAAGATCTTGGTGACGCCTCTTTTGTATTAGGCATAAAGATACACCGAGATCGCTCTCAGGGTATTCTTGGGTTATCACAAAAGAGCTATATCGAACAGGTTCTCAAGAGATATTGCATGCAGGATTGCAAACCAAGTAATACCCCTGTGGCAAAAGAAGACAAGTTTAGCCTCAATCAGTGCCCTAAGAATGATTTTGAGGAAAAGAAAATGCATAAGATTCCTTATGCGTCAGCTGTAGAAAGTCTGATGAATGCTCAAGTTTGTACAGGTCCGGATATTGCGTACATTGTTAGGATGTTGGACAGATATTTAAGTAATCCGGGAGTAGACCATTGAAAAGCAGCCAAACGGGTCTTACGATACTTACAGAGAACAAAAGACTATATTCTCACGTATCGGAGGTCGGATCAGCTTGAGATCGTTGGGTATACTGACTCCGATTTTGCTGGATGCCAAGATAGTATGAACTCTACATCGGGTTATATCTACCTGCTAGCTGGAGGCGCTTTCTCCTGGAAGAGTGCTAAATAGTATCTTATAGCTTCTTCTACCATGCCGACAGAGTTCATAGCATGTTATGAGATGTCCAATCATGGAATATGGCTGCGAAATTTTGTCACGGGGTTGCGCATAGTGGATGGTATTGAAAGATCACTCAAGTTATTTTGTGATAATAAGTCGGCAGTTCTATATTCCAACAACAGGAGCTTGACCAAGTCAAAGCATATAGACATCAAGTTCCTAATTGTTAAAGAAATAGTTCATAGGGGACAGTTGTCTATATAGCACGTCGGTACAAACTACATGGTTACAGATCCTCTTACTAAGGGATTGCCACCCAAAGTGTTTCATGGGCACATTGCTCATATGAGTGTCATGTCATTTGAAGGTGTAGACACCTAATTTTGTCCGGACCACTAAACAGGTATGTTTTCTTCCCATATTGATGTTCCCAAGTGTAAAAAGACTGTTTTCATCCTGCAGATGGTACTCCGAGACTTAGTTTAAGAGGGCGAGCACAAAAAGTCAAACTTGAAAAAAAGTCAACCCCGAAAAAGTCAACCTCGAAAAAGTCAACCCCAGAAAGTCAACTACTGAAAAAGTCAACCCACTTTCAAAATCAAGATTTTAAGTTCAATTGAAAAATGGCGAAAGAATTTTGATAATCCGAGGTCTACATTGAAAGATATGGAGTTCGGAAGTTGGGATTTGGAGATTCAATAGAAAGGAAACCCTAATCCGAGAAATTTGGGGAAAAGTGCTTAAACGATCAAACTGGTCAAAATTGAAGGTTCCAAATGAAAGATAAGCACTGACTACGGGTAATGGAGAAGTCACTTGCAAGAAAAACCGAAAAAAAGTCAATCCGGGAGAAAACCGAGAATTAGGGTTTTTAGTGGATTTCGGTGAAATCAGGAAGAATCACAGAAATGGCCTGACTTGGTAAGACCAAAGCCCCCAATGGATGAGGAATGATTAAAAAGGATGGCCCAAGGCTCAGATTGAAGAAAATCTGAAAATCGGACTTGTTTTGAGCAAAACCGGGTTTCGGAGGTTAAAGGGTAAAATTGGAAAAATTTGGGAAAAATAGCAAATGGACTCCGAAAATTATGGAAAATTTGTCAATATCATTCTTAAATCATTTGAAAGAGATTGGAGAAAGAAAATCTTGATTCCGAGTTCGTTTGCAAAGTGGCCAAATCCCGGGCTTCTTATGTAGTAATTCAAAAAGATAAATCCCGGAAAAATAGCAAATGGACTCCAAAAATTCTGAAATTTGGCAAATCTCATTTTTAAATTATTTGGAAGAGATTGGCGTAAGAAAATCTTGATTCCGAGTTCGTTTGCAAAATGGCCAAATCCCGGGCCTCCTATGCAGTAATTCAAGCCGATAAATCCCAAAAAAATACCAAATGAGCTCCAAAAATTATGAAAACTTCCAGATCACACTTTTTAATTATTTTGAAGAGATTGGTGAAGAAAAATCTTGATTTGGAGCTCGTTTAAAAAATGGTAAAATGTAGGGGCATAAAAGGGCATTTTTGGGAAGAAAAAATCCAAATAAATAGCAAACGGACTCGGATAATTTTGAAAACTTCCAGAACTCAATATTTTATTATTTTGGAAGTATTAAAAAAAGAAAAATTGAATTTGGAGTCCGTTTGATATTTATTTGCATCCGGGGGGCAAAATGGTCATTTCACCCAAGCAACCGAAAAGGGCTTTTTTGGCCCTTCAAAAAAATCAGAGTTGGGCTGGAAAAGAGAAGTGCTGGCATGCCCAAGCCCAAAGAAAGGAGGAAGCTTCTAATTTTTTTTTTTTTTTAATCAAGTGGTTAAAAATCAAGAGTTAGTTAACCATTCTCTTTGATCAAGCCATGGTGATTAAACCACATAGGTTAAGAAAGATGTCAACATTATTTTTGCATAGCTGTAATTTGAGAGGGCTGAGATGCTAATCTAAAGGTGGTAATTTCATGACTTTTCATCTTGAATTATTGGCCATTTGATGGAAATTAGGTTACAAAAATGACAACATCTTGGAGGCTATATAACCATGCATTAAGGCTAGCCCTAAGGGAGGGAAGGCAGATTTTGTTTTTTCTTTTCCATTTTGGCTGATTTCTCTTAGTTTTTATTAGTTTTTATCTTCTTGGTTGAGAGCAAAAAAAGAAAAGTTTAGAAAAAAAGGAAAGTTTGAAGAGAAAAGCTTGAAATATTAGCTTCTTGAGGTTGCTCTTGAGCACCAACTCTTGCACTTTCATTTTCTATTCTTATTTTTTGCTATTTTAATCTCTACTTGGTGAGTTTTCATTTTAAAATAATGTTTCTTGTTCTTCCTTCATTTCCTTTCTTAAGTATATTTTTCTTACATTTTGTTTTTACAATAAACTCACCATGGCCAAATGGCCTACATTATTTATTTTAAGTTGTTGTTTTTGATTCATTTTACCATATTGTTTATGCTATTTTCTTTATTTTTGATGTTTTAAATATTATGTTATTTCATGTTCTTAAGTTATATTTAATTTGGTTGCTTTGTTTGTTGCCATTTATGTCTTAGATATCATGTTTTTGCATTTTTAATTTTCTGTTTTCATGTTGTTTAAATTTGAGCATGTTTTAGAGTTAGCATATTAAGTGTTTGTGAAAATGCTTGTGTGATTCTTTGCATGATTCTTGTTTTATATCTTAGTGAGCATGTTTTAGATTTGGTATATTAGGTGTTTGTGAAAATGCTTGTGTGATTTTTGTGTTATGACTTAGTTTTTCATGCTAGCATACCAAGTGTTTGTGAAAATGCCATGCTTGTTGGAGCTTGGGGCCATTTGGCTACTCCATGTGTTTTGCATTGTGTGTTATATTTTTGTCATGCTAGTTGTTAGGTTTTTGCATTTGCATGATATTTGGTTGGATTTTTGAATTAAGCATGCCTTGTGTTTGTGAAAATGCCATGCATGTCTTAGGTCTAGGTTACATTAAATGCCATGCAAGTTCATGTTAGGTCTAGGCCATATTATTTATGTCATGCATTTTCCTTACATTTAGGTTTAGATCCATGCATTTCATGCATTATGTTTGCTGCATTGTTTCATGCATTTCATGTTCATGCCACTTGAATAATGACTTGAGCCAATTAATGGTTCAAAGTCATGCTCTCTTGAGCACACTTGTGGAAAATTAAGTTTGTCAAATTGATTATTCTACCTTTGTGATTTTTTTACTTAGCCAATTTTATCTAACTTTCAAAAAGTCTTAGCTATTGTTTGGAAATCATTTTATGAGTTTCAAATATTTTTACTTTGATTTTTAAATGATTTTATCAAAGACAAAAAAATGTGCTGGCAAAGCAGTTTTTTTTTTCCTCCAAAAACTCGTACATCTATGATTTTTCTGAGAATTCATCTTTGATCAGAAAATTAAGCTGATTTTTTATCGTGTAGTTTTCCATGTCCTGAGTCTCCAGTAATTTTTTCAGAATTTTTGGAATTTATAAAAATAGGGTAAAAAATCGTGGATTAAAACTGGACAGTGGAGTCAGAATTGAATTTAAAGAAAAACAAAGCAGTTTTTTCTCCTCCAAAAAACTCGTACATCTATGATTTTTCTGGGAATTCATCTTTGATCCGAAAATTAAACTGATTTGTTTTTGTGTAGTTTTACATGTCCTGAGTTTCCAGTATTTTTTTCAAAATTTTTGGGAATTTTTAAAAATAGGTTAAAAATCGTGGATTAAAACTGGACAGTGGAGTCAGAATTGAATTTAAAGAAAAACCATTTTTCTGTTTTTGTTAATTTACTTAGAGTGGGCTGATTAGGAGGGTTAGCTACTGACTTAGGGTGATTTCTAAGCCTTTTTAAATTCTAAAAATGGTTTTTCAAGTCCCGGGTTAAGGGTAGTCAAGTCCGGATTTTTTAAACTTAGGAAATTAGTGCCATTTAAAAAAATTTAGCCCAGTTTTTATTGTTAATTCAAGCTTTTCAAAATTGTTTTCAAACAATCACAAAGTATTTTGGTTTTAGAATATTTAATTTGACATATTTTCCTAAGGTAGCCGGATATCTTTTTAGATATACGGATTTCCTTAATTAAAGGAAAAAATACATTTCATGCATTGCATTTTTATTTTCATGCATATTATATGATAACATTATTTTATTCCATGTCATTTAAATTATATGCCATATCATTCATGTTTGCCATGTCATTTAGGTTGCATTATATTATTTAGATTTTGCTATGTCATTTTATTTATGTCATGCATATACATATTCATTTATTTTAAATGTTTTCAAAAAGATAATGGTTTTCAATAAAAATAAAGATATTCCCGAGTTAAAATAATTCATGAGTTCTCTACCGGGTTTGCTGGAGGGAATTTCATCAATTATCATTAATAAAGGAATATCTTTCTTTCAAAAAAGAGAATGATTCGGAAAGTTTTTTCAAAACTAATAAAAATTTCTATATTTTGCCACGTTTGTTGGGGAATATAGGAAAATTTTGAATTTATAAATTCCGGATCATTTTCAATAAAAAATAAAATTATTTTTCTTTAAATTGGGAATTAATTTGAAATACTAAATTTAAAACTAACTTTTACCGAGACTTGAGATAACACACGATTAATAAGGTACCGATTTATACGGGCGCTGTGGGGGTGCTAATCCTTCCCCACACGTAACCGACTCCCGAACCTGCTTCTTTGATTTCTCTGGTTTAAAACGCAGACTTGAAATTGGTTTTTAAAATGTTTTAATTCATTTTTAAAATATTTTATAAAACCGGTTTTAATAGGTGGCCGATCACACCTAGCTAAAAAAGATTGGTGGCGACTCCATGTCTTTTTTAAGGTCATTTTCAAAACCTTCATTTTTAGAGGAATTAAGTCGACTTTTCCTCGGGTTTTTTTTTAATGTCACGCCTAACGAATAATAAAGTCTTGCGATGAGACTTGTCGTTATATTTTTTAGGTTGCGACAGCTTGGCGACTCCACTGGGGACAATTAGAGAGTCAGGCCTAGAATTAGTCGTGTGTTATCAAAGTCTCGGTTTTGTTGGTTTAATTGGTATTTAATTTTAATTCCCATATTTTTTTAATAAAGAGAATTTTAAAAATAATAAAATGTTTTTAAATATGTTCATACTCATGTGCATGCATTTTATTTTTGTTCTCTAGTATTTAAGGTTGTATATTATAATTGCTTGTCGGTTAATGCGTTACACTATTCTTGAATGTTTTAATTGCTAGGGCATTTAGAATAAGGTTTGTAGAATAGGTAGTGAAAGGTTTGATATTCCTCCACACACACTACACGTGCATTTGCATAACATGAATCCTCTACCCGGATTCCGTCCTTTTAAGTGGAAGTAAAGTAACTACGCCTTCGTGATTGATCCTCCGTATGGGCTAGTGAAACACTTCCGGAGTATAAAGTACCTAATGCCTTCGTGATGATCCTCCGCATGGGCATAGGAAAATATACTCTAACGAATTGAACCCGCTTTGATCGGGGTGCCTTACTAGCCTTCACCGGCGACAGTAAGGAACAATTCGGGGCCTTAGAACCAATTCACCTTCATATAGTGAACCTAGGCGAAGTCATGCCGGATTTCCATTAGATATACCGAAAATAGGAACACATGGAGGGACATTTCTAAACTTTTTGTTACCTATTTTACACTCTGAATAAGTGTGGTAGATCGGGCAACGATGTACGTACATCGCCCGTAATAAATGTGATACTCCGCCTCGAAGGCATCGTGATGCCTAAATAAGCAGATATTGCTGGGGGAGATGTTCATTAGCTGTTTTTAAAAAAAAAAAAAAAATCCTTTTTCAAGCATTTTTGCATGTTGCACATTTCATGCATGTGTGAATGGAGCATGTACATTTTTTGTTGTATTATTGATCTCATTCTTTGCAATAAACAGTTGGTAATTTAATTTGATGATTTCATAAAACCGGTAGTGTCACATGAACATTTGCATATTGTACCATAGTAAGATCCACCCTGAAATTCTTTTGAAAATGATGTGATTGGTTTATCACAAAAAAAAATAAATCATAAATTTGGAGGCAAATCTTGCATAATGAGATTTTTTGAATAATCAAGATTTAGGTCCCACCAATTTCGTGTAATCATTGATTTCTTTGTGTATACCTTTGTGATAATTCATTTAGTCTTAGCATGTATCATTTTGACATCGTAGCATGCATGTTCATTCATTGTAGAATACATGCATAGTCATTATCTGTATATACCTGGCATTAGATTGCATCCATAGCATACATAGTCATCATACATATTCATTGTATATATCCATGCATTAATTTGCTTATTTTTTACATGCATCATGTTGGCATCAGGGTGCATTCATGGCATACATAGTCGTCATGTTATGCTCATGCATTAATTTTTCATATTGGCATCAGGTTGCATTCATGACATACACGGCCAGCATGACTTTCTTTGTATATACTCTGTGTCAGTCATTTATTCTTCACATGCATCATAATTGACATTGTGTGGCATTCATAGTGTATATGATCATTCATTGGGAAATGCATTTGGAACATACATGGTCATTCATTGTATATATCCATGCATTAATTTGCTTATTTTTTACATGCATCATGTTGGCATCAGGGTGCATTCATGGCATACACAGTCATCATGATATGCTCATACATTAATTTGTCATATTGGCATCAGGTTGCATTCGTGACATACATGGTCAGCATGATTTTCTTTGTATATACTCTGTGTCAATCATTTATTCTTCACATGCATCATAATTGACATTGTGTGGCATTCATAGTGTATATGATCATTCATCGAGAAATGCATTTGGAACATACATGGTCATTCATTGCATATATCCATGCATTGATTTTTCTTATTCTTTAAATGTATCATGTTGGCATCGTGTTGCAGTTATAACATACATGGTCAACATGTTTCCACTGTATATGACCACACATAACTTTGTTTATCCTTCACATGCATCAAATTGCACTCATGACATTCATAGTTCATTCATCATGAAACACATTAATAAGATGAAATAGAAATTGGCTTAGCTTTGAAGAGTTTTCTTCGTCAGCTAAAAGCTATGACCCCAACAGCAAGTGCGAGTATCATATTGGGGCAATTGGGCATTCGACTAAAAAATGCAGAAAACTGAAGAAAAGAATTGAGGGTCTTGTCCACGATGGCATTTGGATTCCAGAGCTTATCAAACATTGGAAATTTGTTTTACCATATATTGATTTCCTCTTGAAGAATTTTGAGGATAAGATTTGTTATCTTTGAAAGAATGTCAATAGGAGTATTCTGATGCATATATTTCTACACTTTGATGATGAAAGCTCTTGTCTCATGATGACATCTACATGAAATAAATAAATTTTGAATTTAAATATTTTGTGTTCATTTTATTTTAGCAATAAATTTGAAAAAAAAAATAAAAAAATAAAAATAAATAAAAATAAAAATAAAAATAAAAAAAATGAAACTTTGAGAAAATTTGTGGTACACAATAAATAAGTGGTTTTCACATGAAATAATGAACAATCTTGAGAATATTGATGATCAGTGTTACAAATGACCCAATACCTTCTCCCCTCTCTTTACTTTTTCCTAAGCCCAAATCTCTTAAACCAAGAACACTTGAAAGACCTAATGCTTCAAGGAATATGAATGATTTGACTTCATTAAACCATTGTCATCACAGAATAAGCAAAGACATAGATCTTAGTCTAGGCTATGAACAAAGGAACAAACTTTTTGAAATTTTTTGAATTCCTTGAAAATCAAACAAATGAGACATTCTTTCAAGAATCCAGATTTTGATAATTTGGTGTGTGTCAGGATTGTGCTAAAACCATTCATGACCTTTCCCAATGACCACAAAACACTAATTGCCCAGACATCACTTCATGATTGACACCTTGGGGCACAATGATTAAACTAGATTATCCCTTGTCCCAGAGAAAACCTGCTTTTGGGTCATGTTTTCCTTGTCTCTTCAAAGAACTCAGATTGGAAACTCAGCCTTTTCAAAACAGACCTAGACTTGCCATGTTCCTCGTTGATACAAATTCGCATGGATAATCAAATTGGGGCATCATATGTGGAAATGATGGATACATAGTGAAGAAGGATGGGCTAATGCATGAATCATTGGGGGCATGCGACGAAAAAAACAAAAAAAAAAAAAGAAAAATCATGATATCATGCATATGAGAATTCGGATGATTCCAAAGTGCAAAATGAAATTCTGAATATCTATTTCCCCTGAGGATTGCTTTTCAATGAGAATATTTGGGCTTGATATGATGAATGGCCATCTTTCATATCCATTTCACAAGAAAAAAATTATTATCCATAGTCACCCCTTTTGAGCCAAAAGAATTCTTAATTCTTTGAACCCTGATCAAGGATTACCCTCTACACTGGGGGGCAAATGCGAGGAAAGATCTTTTCAAAGATCATTGAGAAATGAGTGACAGCTCAGGGACAGACACAAAGCAAATGGAGCCCCGAATAAATACGGGCGCACTCTGTCAAAGAAAAAAAGAAGAGGAAAAGATGACGAAATGAAAGCCAAGAAAAACAAACAAAAAACACAATAAAAAAATGTGTGTGAAAGACATGGCAAATTGAAAGCCAAAAGCAAGGAAGAAAAAGAGCAAAATCAAAAAGAAAGAAATGTCCAAGAAGAGACACATGCTTCAAAGAAAATCCTCTTCAAGAAAGGATCCTTGATCTGATTACCCTCAAACACATATTTTGGGCCTATTTATCCTTTCTTTCTGAATCCTGAGCCATGGCCTACATTACGTGCTTTAAAAGTCCATTTTGATCAAGCATGAATGTTTAATTTGAAGGGTTTTCCTCAGATTTTATCCCATCTTATCAAATTCTCATTTCACTAAGGAAGAATTTAGAATTCTCAAGTGCATGGTAAAAAAAAAAAAGAGAAAAATTGAAAAGAATGGGACTCTAGGGCGAAAACCCAAAAAAAACGGGCGGTCTAGAGTAGAATGGGAATTTTCGATGCCATCGATGATAGTGCCGATACCCCAAAAGAAAAGATCTTATAAAAGGAGTGGTCATCGAGGAACATCTAGGAATTCCTGAACCCCCCAAATTGTCAGCTCTCATTCGGAGGATTGTCTTCAAAAACTGAAACTTTGTTCCCAAGATTAAACTTTCCGGTTTAAACATCCCAGCCAATCTTGATGCTTGACAAAATGCCTTGATATGGAAACTAAAAGAATGTTGAATTTGTTTGGTTCTCAATGAATTCATGATTTATAAAACCTGTTCCATTTGTGAGCCTAGAAGGGATATACATTTTTGTCATGAAGTTTTCCTGGAAAAGCCAGAATCTTGTTATACCAAGCCTTGCCAATCCAGTTGAAAAAACCCAGATTGATACTTAGAGAAATTTCTAACAATGATCATCAGTCTTCAAAAGATTTGTACATCACACATTGTGGGGTTAATATTTTTTGTTCAGAAGTTTTCAAAATGCGAAAACAAATAAAAAGATTTTTTTGAAATACCCATTTTGATGTTGGCATGAGACAAGGATTTTTCTAACTCAAAGGTGTAGAACTGCCAGGATAGGTCTTGACTTCCAGATATGAGAAGAAGAAATAGAACCCGGTTCAGATCTCTGTTGATGAAAGTTTGAAAAACTGTTGGGGCAAAGAGAATAGCCAAAATGAATTGAAGATATACTCTGATTTGAAGAGGAAAAATGAATTTGAAAGGCTAAGCCAAAGTCTAGAAAAACAGCCGGGGGCACTTGCATCACTCATGAGCACTCATCTCTTTATCGAGCTTTTGCATCTGCACAGTGTCGGCAAGCATTTGCATCATTCATGGGTATTTGCATTGGCATTATTCCATAAGCATCTGTATTTTACCTTTACATTTACATTCTTCATGGAATTCGTATTTGTGTCATCTCAAGCAATTGCATCATTTCTAGAATCATTGCATTTTCATTACTGTGTGGTAATTGTAGTTACACCATTCATAAACCAGTTACATGAACACAATTAGTAGGGGCATCTGCATCATGAAACATGGGCATCAATCCAAGTCATTTACATTTGCATTAAAGACATTTGCACCAGTTTAAGTCATTTCGTGTCTTATTCAACACCTGCATCTGCATCAAAAAGCATTCGCATCTTCTCAAAATCGTTAGGGTAATTTTCAACAATTCTTCAAAGAACATTTTTAAGACCTCCGGGCATAATTTTTCAAATCACAGGTAAGACCTCCGGGCAATATCTTTAAGACCTCCGGGCAACATCTTTAAGACCTCCGGGCATAACTTTTTTCAGGGGTAAGGCCTCCGGGCACTATTCTTAAGACCTCCGGGCAACATTTTTAAAGTCGCATACAGCGCATTTTTTCCAAATCACGGGTAAGGCCTCCTGGCACCATTCTTAAGACCTCCGGGCATCATTTTTAAAGTCGCATACAGCGCATTTTTTCCAAATCACGGGTAAGGCCTCCTGGCACCATTCTTAAGACCTCCGGGCATCATTTTTAAAGTCGCATACAGCGCATTTTTTCCAAATCACGGGTAAGGCCTCCGGGCACCATTCTTAAGACCTCCGGGCATCATTTTTAAAGTCGCATACAGCGCATTTTTTTCAAATCACGGGTAAGGCCTCCGGGCACCATTCTTAAGGCCTATGGGCACCATTTTTAAGACCTCCGGGCATAATTTTTCAAATCACAGGTAAGACCTCCGGGCAACATCTTTAAGACCTCCGGGCATAACTTTTTTCAGGGGTAAAACCTCCGGGCACCAATTTTTAAGACCTCCGGGCACCATTTTAAGACCTCCGGGCATAATTTTTCAAATCACAGGTAAGACCTCCGGGCATTATTTTTTTTAGGGGTAAGACCTCCGGGCACTAATTTTTAAGACCTCCGGGCATAATTTTTTTCAAATCATAGGTAAGACCTCTGGGCAACATCTTTAAGACCTCCGGGCATAACTTTTTTCAGGGGTAAGACCTCCGGGCACCAATTTTTAAGACCTCCGGGCATAATTTTTCAAATCACAGGTAAGACCTCCGGGCAACATCTTTAAGACCTCCGGGCATAACTTTTTTCAGGGGTAAGACCTCCGGGCACCAATTTTTAAGACCTCCGGGCACCATTTTAAGACCTTCGGGCACCAATTTTAAAGCCCTTCGAGCAGAAATTTTTCTTTTGAAATCGAATTCATTCCCTTAAGACGAATCGAGCCTTGTTTAGGCAGGGAATTCAATTTAAGGACAAAATCTTCAATTTATTGTTTTTAAAAAAAATGAAAAAAGAGAAAAAAAAATAAATAAAAAAATAAATAAAAAAATAAATAAAAAAAGGAAAAAAGAAAAAAGAAAAAAGAAAAAAAGAAGAAAGAAGAAAAAAATGAAAAAATGAAAAATAGAAAATGAAAAAAATTAAAATGAAAAAGAAACCTCTTTCCCTTTCCTTCACATGTGATGTCACTGACCGTACAAAATTAGTGTCGGTTTATCTTTGCCTGATTCCTGATTCTCAGCAATAGCCAAAGAGGGGCAGCTGTAGACACCTAATTTTGTCCGGACCACTAAACAGGTATGTTTTCTTCCCATATTGATGTTCCCAAGTGTAAAAAGACTGTTTTCATCCTGCAGATGGTACTCCGAGACTTAGTTTAAGAGGGCGAGCACAAAAAGTCAAACTTGAAAAAAAGTCAACCCCGAAAAAGTCAACCTCGAAAAAGTCAACCCCAGAAAGTCAACTACTGAAAAAGTCAACCCACTTTCAAAATCAAGATTTTAAGTTCAATTGAAAAATGGCGAAAGAATTTTGATAATCCGAGGTCTACATTGAAAGATATGGAGTTCGGAAGTTGGGATTTGGAGATTCAATAGAAAGGAAACCCTAATCCGAGAAATTTGGGGAAAAGTGCTTAAACGATCAAACTGGTCAAAATTGAAGGTTCCAAATGAAAGATAAGCACTGACTACGGGTAATGGAGAAGTCACTTGCAAGAAAAACCGAAAAAAAGTCAATCCGGGAGAAAACCGAGAATTAGGGTTTTTAGTGGATTTCGGTGAAATCAGGAAGAATCACAGAAATGGCCTGACTTGGTAAGACCAAAGCCCCCAATGGATGAGGAATGATTAAAAAGGATGGCCCAAGGCTCAGATTGAAGAAAATCTGAAAATCGGACTTGTTTTGAGCAAAACCGGGTTTCGGAGGTTAAAGGGTAAAATTGGAAAAATTTGGGAAAAATAGCAAATGGACTCCGAAAATTATGGAAAATTTGTCAATATCATTCTTAAATCATTTGAAAGAGATTGGAGAAAGAAAATCTTGATTCCGAGTTCGTTTGCAAAGTGGCCAAATCCCGGGCTTCTTATGTAGTAATTCAAAAAGATAAATCCCGGAAAAATAGCAAATGGACTCCAAAAATTCTGAAATTTGGCAAATCTCATTTTTAAATTATTTGGAAGAGATTGGCGTAAGAAAATCTTGATTCCGAGTTCGTTTGCAAAATGGCCAAATCCCGGGCCTCCTATGCAGTAATTCAAGCCGATAAATCCCAAAAAAATACCAAATGAGCTCCAAAAATTATGAAAACTTCCAGATCACACTTTTTAATTATTTTGAAGAGATTGGTGAAGAAAAATCTTGATTTGGAGCTCGTTTAAAAAATGGTAAAATGTAGGGGCATAAAAGGGCATTTTTGGGAAGAAAAAATCCAAATAAATAGCAAACGGACTCGGATAATTTTGAAAACTTCCAGAACTCAATATTTTATTATTTTGGAAGTATTAAAAAAAGAAAAATTGAATTTGGAGTCCGTTTGATATTTATTTGCATCCGGGGGGCAAAATGGTCATTTCACCCAAGCAACCGAAAAGGGCTTTTTTGGCCCTTCAAAAAAATCAGAGTTGGGCTGGAAAAGAGAAGTGCTGGCATGCCCAAGCCCAAAGAAAGGAGGAAGCTTCTAATTTTTTTTTTTTTTAATCAAGTGGTTAAAAATCAAGAGTTAGTTAACCATTCTCTTTGATCAAGCCATGGTGATTAAACCACATAGGTTAAGAAAGATGTCAACATTATTTTTGCATAGCTGTAATTTGAGAGGGCTGAGATGCTAATCTAAAGGTGGTAATTTCATGACTTTTCATCTTGAATTATTGGCCATTTGATGGAAATTAGGTTACACAAAAATGACAACATCTTGGAGGCTATATAACCATGCATTAAGGCTAGCCCTAAGGGAGGGAAGGCAGATTTTGTTTTTTCTTTTCCATTTTGGCTGATTTCTCTTAGTTTTTATTAGTTTTTATCTTCTTGGTTGAGAGCAAAAAAAGAAAAGTTTAGAAAAAAAGGAAAGTTTGAAGAGAAAAGCTTGAAATATTAGCTTCTTGAGGTTGCTCTTGAGCACCAACTCTTGCACTTTCATTTTCTATTCTTATTTTTTGCTATTTTAATCTCTACTTGGTGAGTTTTCATTTTAAAATAATGTTTCTTGTTCTTCCTTCATTTCCTTTCTTAAGTATATTTTTCTTACATTTTGTTTTTACAATAAACTCACCATGGCCAAATGGCCTACATTATTTATTTTAAGTTGTTGTTTTTGATTCATTTTACCATATTGTTTATGCTATTTTCTTTATTTTTGATGTTTTAAATATTATGTTATTTCATGTTCTTAAGTTATATTTAATTTGGTTGCTTTGTTTGTTGCCATTTATGTCTTAGATATCATGTTTTTGCATTTTTAATTTTCTGTTTTCATGTTGTTTAAATTTGAGCATGTTTTAGAGTTAGCATATTAAGTGTTTGTGAAAATGCTTGTGTGATTCTTTGCATGATTCTTGTTTTATATCTTAGTGAGCATGTTTTAGATTTGGTATATTAGGTGTTTGTGAAAATGCTTGTGTGATTTTTGTGTTATGACTTAGTTTTTCATGCTAGCATACCAAGTGTTTGTGAAAATGCCATGCTTGTTGGAGCTTGGGGCCATTTGGCTACTCCATGTGTTTTGCATTGTGTGTTATATTTTTGTCATGCTAGTTGTTAGGTTTTTGCATTTGCATGATATTTGGTTGGATTTTTGAATTAAGCATGCCTTGTGTTTGTGAAAATGCCATGCATGTCTTAGGTCTAGGTTACATTAAATGCCATGCAAGTTCATGTTAGGTCTAGGCCATATTATTTATGTCATGCATTTTCCTTACATTTAGGTTTAGATCCATGCATTTCATGCATTATGTTTGCTGCATTGTTTCATGCATTTCATGTTCATGCCACTTGAATAATGACTTGAGCCAATTAATGGTTCAAAGTCATGCTCTCTTGAGCACACTTGTGGAAAATTAAGTTTGTCAAATTGATTATTCTACCTTTGTGATTTTTTTACTTAGCCAATTTTATCTAACTTTCAAAAAGTCTTAGCTATTGTTTGGAAATCATTTTATGAGTTTCAAATATTTTTACTTTGATTTTTAAATGATTTTATCAAAGACAAAAAAATGTGCTGGCAAAGCAGTTTTTTTTTTCCTCCAAAAACTCGTACATCTATGATTTTTCTGAGAATTCATCTTTGATCAGAAAATTAAGCTGATTTTTTATCGTGTAGTTTTCCATGTCCTGAGTCTCCAGTAATTTTTTCAGAATTTTTGGAATTTATAAAAATAGGGTAAAAAATCGTGGATTAAAACTGGACAGTGGAGTCAGAATTGAATTTAAAGAAAAACAAAGCAGTTTTTTCTCCTCCAAAAAACTCGTACATCTATGATTTTTCTGGGAATTCATCTTTGATCCGAAAATTAAACTGATTTGTTTTTGTGTAGTTTTACATGTCCTGAGTTTCCAGTATTTTTTTCAAAATTTTTGGGAATTTTTAAAAATAGGTTAAAAATCGTGGATTAAAACTGGACAGTGGAGTCAGAATTGAATTTAAAGAAAAACCATTTTTCTGTTTTTGTTAATTTACTTAGAGTGGGCTGATTAGGAGGGTTAGCTACTGACTTAGGGTGATTTCTAAGCCTTTTTAAATTCTAAAAATGGTTTTTCAAGTCCCGGGTTAAGGGTAGTCAAGTCCGGATTTTTTAAACTTAGGAAATTAGTGCCATTTAAAAAAATTTAGCCCAGTTTTTATTGTTAATTCAAGCTTTTCAAAATTGTTTTCAAACAATCACAAAGTATTTTGGTTTTAGAATATTTAATTTGACATATTTTCCTAAGGTAGCCGGATATCTTTTTAGATATACGGATTTCCTTAATTAAAGGAAAAAATACATTTCATGCATTGCATTTTTATTTTCATGCATATTATATGATAACATTATTTTATTCCATGTCATTTAAATTATATGCCATATCATTCATGTTTGCCATGTCATTTAGGTTGCATTATATTATTTAGATTTTGCTATGTCATTTTATTTATGTCATGCATATACATATTCATTTATTTTAAATGTTTTCAAAAAGATAATGGTTTTCAATAAAAATAAAGATATTCCCGAGTTAAAATAATTCATGAGTTCTCTACCGGGTTTGCTGGAGGGAATTTCATCAATTATCATTAATAAAGGAATATCTTTCTTTCAAAAAAGAGAATGATTCGGAAAGTTTTTTCAAAACTAATAAAAATTTCTATATTTTGCCACGTTTGTTGGGGAATATAGGAAAATTTTGAATTTATAAATTCCGGATCATTTTCAATAAAAAATAAAATTATTTTTCTTTAAATTGGGAATTAATTTGAAATACTAAATTTAAAACTAACTTTTACCGAGACTTGAGATAACACACGATTAATAAGGTACCGATTTATACGGGCGCTGTGGGGGTGCTAATCCTTCCCCACACGTAACCGACTCCCGAACCTGCTTCTTTGATTTCTCTGGTTTAAAACGCAGACTTGAAATTGGTTTTTAAAATGTTTTAATTCATTTTTAAAATATTTTATAAAACCGGTTTTAATAGGTGGCCGATCACACCTAGCTAAAAAAGATTGGTGGCGACTCCATGTCTTTTTTAAGGTCATTTTCAAAACCTTCATTTTTAGAGGAATTAAGTCGACTTTTCCTCGGGTTTTTTTTTAATGTCACGCCTAACGAATAATAAAGTCTTGCGATGAGACTTGTCGTTATATTTTTTAGGTTGCGACAGAAGGTATTCAGTTTTAGTAGGAGTTTGAAATTTTAGATGCTTTAAAGTCATTTCAGTATATGGATATTTTAAAGTTATTTTCTACAGAAATAAAGTTTTGGTTTATTTACACTCTGATTTTGGTATGGATTGATCTCACTAAAGTTTAAAGTTGGACCAATTGGAAATAGGCATGTTAAGATCACATTGCATGAAATTTCCATGCTACACATCCACATCATGATCCATGTCATTCAGTTGTATCAACGTACGTGACCATTGATGGGTCGAGTCACGAAAAATATAACGAAGGCCGCTTTGATCCTATATTGGTATGATTGATGGACCAGATTGGTTATAGATACATTTCAGTAATGACAACGAAGTTGAGCTCATATGACTATTTTGCACTGCATAATTATAAAGTTACACATATAGCCCAAGTGGGAGATTGTTGGATCCTTAATCCAACATTGGGCTTATATATGAATAATTATGTGTCGTAGACTGTCGAATAAGGTTAAGCCCATATAAAATGGTCTACTGAAGTTTGGGTAATTTGGGCTTTAATGTATCTAATAGGGTGTGGGCCTTTAATGTGTAGAGACTTAAAGGTAATTTCTATTTTTATGATGGACTAAAATGGAAATACCAAAAGATAACAGGGCAGTTATCTATGAATAGTAGTTATGATCCCCAAATTACACGTTAATCATTCTATTCTTTTCTGACATACCATCATTAGAAAGAGAGCGAGAGAAAACAAAATGATTCTCTAAGAGAACGTGTTAATCTAGACGACATACAGCACGACTCTGGAGAGTAATTGATTGTCATGGATTCAGGTACGCTTCCGCATATTGATCTGTTGACTCTTGGTGATTTACCATGAATGTTTTCTAGAGTTTAAGAGATGTTTTACATCCAAAGATATTTTTTAACATAAACCACTAAATTTACTCTCAACAAACAATAATAAACCAATGCAAAGAAAAATAAAATACAAAGAACACACGAGATTTATAATGATTCATTTTTATGGTAAAAACTACGTTCACTTACAATTGCGGTAGATTTTTCACTATAATAAAAGGATGATTACATGTGTATAATAAAACTATTGATGGTCATATATATATATATATATATATATATATATATAAAAGGAGGAATCAATTTAAATCGGTGTAAAACTAATTAGTTTTATATGTTTTATAATTTCGTGTACGATTGATATTTTAACAATCCGATTGTTGGATTTAACAATATGGGACTTCATTGTCATCATCAATAAAGGGTGAATTGATAGCCTTGCTCCAAGAATATATGGATGTGTTTGCATGGTCCTACCAAGACATGCCAGGGTTGGATCCAGATATTGTGGTTCATGAGCTCCCTTTAAGGCCAAAATGCAAGCCAATTCAGCAAAAGTTGAGAATAATGAGGCCGGACATACTGTTAAAGATAAAAGAGGAGGTGAAGAAGCAATTTAATGTTGGATTCTTAGAGGTGGCAAAATATCCAGAATGGGTGGCAAATATTGTTCCAGTACCAAAGAAGTATGGCAAGGTGCGGATGTGCGTTGATTACCGAGATTTGAACAAGGCCAGCCCTAAAGATAATTTCCCTCTACCTCATATCGATACTCTAGTGGATAATACGACAAAGAGTTCTTTATTTTCTTTCATGGACGGATTCTCAAGATACAATCAGATTAAGATGGCACCGGAAGATATGGAGAAACCACATTTGTTACAATATGGGGAACCTTCTGCTACAAGGTAATGCCATTTGGGTTGAAGAATGTTGGGGCAACATATCAGAGAGTCATGGTGACCTTGTTTCATGATATGATGCATAAGGGAATTGAGGTCTATGTTGATGATATGATTGCAAAATCACAAGGAGAAGAGGAGCATGTTGCGAATCTTAAGAAGATCTTCGAACGACTAAGGAAGTTTAGACTCATGCTAAATCTGACAAAAAGTACTTTTGGAGTCACCTCGGGAAAATTGCTGGGTTTTTTCGTTAGCAAAAGGGGAATTGAGATTGACCCAGATAAAGTGAAGGCCATTCAAAATTTGCCACCACCTCGTACTCAAAAGGAAGTAAGAGGCTTTCTGGGGAGATTGAATTACATTGCTCGGTTTATTTCTCAATTAACCGACAAATGTGATCCAATATTTAAGTTACTTTGAAAACGTGATCCAGAAGAATGAGATGAAGGTTGTCATATTGCATTTGAAAAGGTTAAACCTTATCTATCTAACCCACCAGTATTAATACCACCTGTTCCGGATAAACCAATGACACTGTATTTATTAGTATTTGAGAGATCCATGGGTTGTTCTTTGGGGCAGCTTGATGAGACTGGAAAGAAAGAACAGGCAATTTACTACCCCAGCAAGAAGTTCACAGATTATGAGTTGAAATATTCGTCGGTAGAAAAGTTGTGTTGTGCCTTAGCTTGGACTGCTCGAAGACTCAGACAGTACATGTTGTACCACACAACATGGTTGATTGCCAAGCTAGATCCAATTAAGTACATGTTGGAAGCACCTTCTTTATCAGGGAGAATAACAAGATGGCAGGTTTTATTGTTAGAGTACGACATTGTATATGTAAGTCAAAAAACTATCAAAGGCAGTGCAGTGGCTGAATTCTTAGCAAGTCGGGCAATGAAAGATTATGAGCCGTTGAACTTTGACTTCTCGGATGAAGATTTGATGTATGTTTCACAAGCATATGAGATTCCCTTGAAGAATAAAGTATGAAAAATATACTTTGATGGCGCATCTAATGCCATGGGGCATGGAATCGGTGCAGTGCTCATATCCCCAGAAGAATATTATTATACTTTCACTGCTAGATTGGATTTTGATTGTACAAACAATACTGCTGAGTATGAAGCATGTACTATGGGCCTTTGTGCTGCAGTGGACAGAAAGATCAAAGTATTGGAAGTTTTCGGTGACTCAGCCCTAGTGATATACCACCTACGGGGAGAATAGGAAACCCGAGATACAAAGCTAATCTGATACTGAGAACTCATACTGAGTTTATTGGAGGAATTTGAAGAAGTGAATTTCAATTACTTCTCTCGAGAATAAAACCGAATGGCAGATGCTCTGGCTACTTTGTCATCAATGTTTAAAGTGAATGAAGGGGCTGAAGTTGTGCCAATAAAGATGAGTATATATGAGTCTCCTACCCACTGTCTGAGTATTGAAGAAGAAGCAGATGGCCTCCCTTGGTATAACGATATCTTGCAAAAGATCAAGAGTCAACAGTATCCAAAACAAGCAACGAAAAATGACAAAAGGACTCTGAGAAGACTAGCAATGGGTTTTGTTCTAGACAGTGAGATTCTCTACAAGAAAGAAAAAGACCAAGTCTTATTGAGATGTGTCGGATTTGCTGAAGCTTGGAGAATTATAGAAGAGGTCCATGAAAGGATATGTGGCACTCATGCTAATGGTCACATGCTTGGTAAGCAGATTATGAGGGCAGGGTATTATTGGTTGACAATGGAAGGAGATTGTATCAGTTATTTTCGGAAGTGCCATAAATGCCAGATATATGCAGATAAGATTCATGTGCCGCCATCGCCATTGCATGTCATGACTGCACCATGGCCTTTTTCAGTGTGGGGAATGGATATGATTGGATCTATTACCCCAAAAGCTTCAAATGGACATCGTTTCATCTTGGTAGCCATAGATTATTTCACAAAGTAGGTAGAAGCTGCTTCCTATGCGAATGTAACAAAGTCGATGGTATGCAGATTTGTTAAGAAAGAAATCATATGCCGTTATGGATTGCTAGCAAGAATTATTTTAGATAATGCTCTCAATTTGAACAATAAGATGATGAGAAAAGTGTGTACTCAGTTCAAGATCACACATCATAATTCGACACCTTACCGTCCGAAGATGAATGGGGTAGTAGAAGCAGCTAACGAAAACATCAAGAAGATTGTTGAGAAGATGACTAATGTGTATAAGGATTGGCATGAGATCTTGCCTTTTGCTTTTCATGCATATCGTACCTCAGTTCGCACATCTACAGGGGCAACGCCATTTTCTTTGGTATACGGGATGGAAGCAGTGCTACCTATTGAAGTTGAAATCATTTCATTACGGATTTTGATGGAAGTTGGCCTAGAAGAAGAAAGAATGGGTTAGAACTCGTTATGAACAGCTGAATATCATCAAGGAGAAAAGATTGAAAGCAATTTGTCACGGGCAGTTGTATCAAAAAAGGATGATTCGAGCGCACAACAAGAAAGTTCATCCTAGACAGTTCCGGGAAGGAGATTTAGTACTAAGGAAAATTCTCCCTATACTCATCGTGCACGTAAAGTTTCGAATCTATCCGATATCTATATTATGTCAGTCGAGAATACCTTCTTTTATATATATATATTTGACGGTTGAATTTTTTTTTTTTATATCGAACACATAGTTAGACATTTTTAATTTACTCAAAATTTGACATGCACGATCTACATGAATAGAGTATGAAATACAAAGTCAGATTAAACAAATATAAATCATGTAAACAATTATGAAATTAAAACTAAATTAATTTTACACTAGTGTAAGTGGATCTTTCCTCTATAAATATATATATATATAAGTTGATCTGGCAATTTGTGTATTCATATTATGTTCGTGTTGTTTTTTTATGTTATAATCGTGTATAAGATGTTATATATTTATATAAACTTTGACATATGTTAATAATTAATTCGTATTATATAGATTTTGATATATTTATATATTCATATCATATTTTAATTATTTTTCTCATATCATATAATGTTTATGTCGTGTCCAAAATATTAAATCTATATTAAATATAATAACAAGGATATCCTTTTCTGATTCCATCATTGATAGCTCCATCCTGAGATCAACTATGAGTATTTTTTCTGGTCAAGCTTTCTTGAAACCTCAATTATGAGAAACCCAAGATTTTACCAAAGTTATGGAAAACTTAGGGCTAACTTGAGATCAGCACCACCACCATTTTTGGTCACAAACTTCTAGATTGGGTTTTACCTGAAAAGTATATGGATGTATATACTTTCTTTCCTTTTTTTCAATTCGAAGGATTAATTTAATTCACTAATATTGAAGTAATCTACCATTTTTAATGTTTTAATTTACTAGATTGGTTTTTTAATATATATTTTTTAAACATACCAGATTCTTTATAGAAAGATTGCACTTTGCCACTTTATAAATTGAAAGAGAAAGAGCTAAATCTGATATATACCAACTTTCCTTTGCTGAAAAATTGAAAAGGTTGTAATGAAAAAAAAAAAAAAGAGAGAGAGAGAGGGAAAATATTTGGTATTGGGTGGCTAAGAATGGGATATAATATAGAGAAATTACTTCATCCGTCGTTAGTGAAATTTTTACATTCCACAAGTGAGATTAATAAAATAAAATATATCCTTAAGAATAATTAAAAAATATAAAAAATAATTTTTAAAAAAATAAAATATGTGAAAAATTTCACTGGCGATATATCAAAAATGATTTTTGCATAATAACGGGTCATTTTCTCTTTGAGCTGTATTCAACATTCATTTACATTCATTTCCATCTTTATGGCACTTTAAACTACCACAAATAGGACTTCTTCAAAATGGCAGCCAAGGTGGAAATTTAGTTTCCATTTGAATAACAATTAACATAAACTCTTTTGCCTTAAGCATATTCTGCCATGGCTGCAACATATTCCTTATGAAACTAATTGTGTCAAAAACTGAAGAAAAAATTCCAAGTAATTTTCTAGAAGCAACTCTGAATCAAAGAATATGCCATGATTTAAATCGAAAAAAAAAAAAAGATTAAAACTGCTAATGATCATAATTTTTTCCCTTCTCTTGAAATATGGTTATGTTGGATCATTCTTGTGTGAGAATTAATATCTAACTGGAATGTAGATCTTACATATATTCGTGTCGTGTTCGTATCATAATTGTGTTGAAGGTATTATATATAATATATTTATATAAAGTTTGGTACATTAATCATTCATTTTATATAAATTTTAACACGTTCGTATATTCGTATCGTGTTTGCATTATTTTTTCGTGTCATGTCGAATTTTTATTATTTTTTTCCTGTCGTATCCAACATTATCATATTTACTGGAATGCTGCAAATTTCATTTAGGATGACAACCCTTTTAGGGTTCTTCAACTATATATGAGTAGCTGAATTTCATAAATTAGAACAGTAAATGAAGCATGCATTTTTCATTTCATATATCAAAATCTCTTGTCAGTAGATGGATCGATGGTTTCAATTTAATTTTCTCCTTGTAGTGTTTTTACTTTTAGCCTTTTTTTCTTTTTTTTTTTTTATAAAAACGTTATAGTAAGAATATAGGTGAAAGTGTTGTAAATATTGAATCGTATTTTAAATTTATTGGATGTCATCTTTAAAGGTGACGGTATGAACTAACTAAAGTGAAGATAAGAGAAGGGATTACAAATACTGAACGAACTCTAAACTTATTGGATGTCATTCTTTAAAAGTGATCGTATGAATCAATTAGACTAAACTCAAATTCACTTTTAGCTTTTAATTGTTCCTTAAAATAGCTTTCAAAACCCTTCTTTATATTGGAATACTTTAATTATTGTTTTATCATTTTTTTTGTCAATTGCATTAAGTTTAACTCGGTGACTTAAATTGATGATCAAATTGGCAGAAGGTTTACATCATCTGAAAAATGAAATTTTGAACTTTGAAAGTACTACTTTTTTTTTCGTTCAGGGGATCAAATTAATATCATACGAGTAATCAATTTTTTTCTGACACCAAGAAACCAAATATTATCACCACATTAATCAGGCTTTTTTATACTAATATAGCTAAAAAAAAATTAAACCCCAAATTACCGTTACTTTTTGATTATTTCTCAAAATACGGACCTTTTTTTTTCAGCTGGGAAATCGCCATCCCCCATGGCGATTTCCCAGCGTGTTTTTTTGCAAATTTGCAAAAAACACCAAGGGAAATCGCCATGGGGGATGGCGATTTCCCTTGGTGTTTTTTGCAAATTTGCAAAAAAATACCAAGGGAAATCGCCACCCCCCATGGCGATTTCCCTTGGTAATTTTAGCAAAATTTGCTAAAACCATGAAGGGAAATCGCCATGGGGGGTGGCGATTTCCCTTCATGTATATATATTTTTTTAATTAATAAAAAAAATTTATATTAATACAATATTTTATTTTAATTTGATAAATTTATTTTTAAAAATTATAAATTAAATTAAAATATTTTTTTTATAATTTAAAAAAATTTAAAAATTCGTAAAATATATTTTAGGTTTTTTTATAATTTAATATTTTGAATTTTTTTTTTAAATTTTAAATTTCAAATGAAAAAAAAAATAAAAAAAAAAAATTCAAAGGGGCAACGGTCATATGACCGTTGCCCCCATCCCCCTCCCCCCCACCCCCCACGTCCCCCCTCCCCCCCACACCCCCCACCCTCTATAAATACCCCCTCCTCTTCTTCAAATTTTCATTCCTCTCATTCAAATTTTCATTTTCTTTCAAAATTTTTTCATTTTTCTACCAAAAAAAATTTCTTTCTACAAATTTTTTTTTTCTACAACAATATTTTGAAATGGCTTCACTATTGAGGTTACAAGAAAATCACATCTCGGAGGTTATATTTAACGAGGTAAGTAAATTGTTATATTATTATTGTTTTTTATATTATTATTATTTTTTATATTATTATTGTTTTTTATATTATTATTGTTTTTTATATTATTATATTATTATTGTTTTTTATATTATTATTGTGTTATATTATATTATATTATTATTGTGTTATATTATATTATTATTATTTTTTATATTATTATTGTTTTATATTATATTATATTATTATTGTTTTATATATTATTATTGTTTTATATTATATTATTGTTTTATATTATATTATTATTGTTTTTTATATTATTATTGTTTTATATTATATTATTATTGTTTTTTATATTATTATTGTATTATATTATTTTATTATTTTATTATTGTTTTTTATATTATTATTGTTTTATATTATATTATTATAGTTTTTTATATTATTATTGTTTTATATTATATTATATTATTATTCTTTATATTATATTATATTATTATTGTTTTTTTATATTATATTATTATTGTTTTATATTATATTATTATTGTTTTTTATATTATTATTGTTTTATATTATATTATTATTGTTTTTTATATTATTATTGTATTATATTATTTTATTATTGTTTTTTATATTATTATTGTTTTATATTATATTATTATAGTTTTTTATATTATTATTGTTTTATATTATATTATATTATTATTCTTTATATTATATTATATTATTATTGTTTTTTTATATTATATTATTATTGTTTTTTTATATTATATTATTATTGTTTTTTTATACGAAATTATTGTTTTATATTATATTATTATTGTTTTATATTATATTATATTATTATTGTTTATATTATATTATATTATATTATATTATATTATTATTGTTTTATATTATATTATATTATTATTGTTTATATTATATTATATTATATTATTATTTTGTTATTTTATAGTTTTATTTATTACTTTTTAATTGTTATAGTTTTATAATATATTAATTTTTATTATTATAACAGGAAACTCGTCGCGTATTACGTTCGAGGAAATTTACATTGGAGGACCCGCATCCTTATATTATCGACCACTTAAGAAGAGCCGGATTTTATCACGCAAGTCAAATTCGACGACTTGTGATACAACCCGATTTAATCTCTGCGTTGGTCGAACGATGGAGACCCGAGACGCACACTTTTCATTTTCCATGTGGTGAATGCACGGTCAGTCTCGAAGATGTTGCGCTGCAACTTGGACTTCCGATCCATGGCGATGCAGTTACAGGCGGAAGCCTGCTAGATTGGAATGAACTGTGTCAAGATCTATTGGGTGAGGTACCTCCAGAAGACGTCGTATCTGGCTCAACGGTGAGACTGACTTGGTTAAAAACGTTTCAAAATCTGCCATTACATGCAACCGAACAACAAATACAATATGCTGCTAGAGCATATATTTTACGTTTGATTGGAGGATTACTGATGCCTGACAAATCGAGCAGTCGGGTACATTTAATGTATCTTCCATTGCTACGTGATTTAGAGGAAGCAGCAAATTATAGTTGGGGTTCTGCGTGTTTGGCAGTTTTGTATAGAGAACTTTGCCGAGCTACAGTTCCAAAAAACCATGACATAGGTGGATGTCTAGTGCTTCTACAATCATGGGCTTGGTATCGGCTACCATTTCTTGCTCCGCGCGTGGATATTTCGGCTGTATACCCCCTTGCAAGCAGGTAATAATCTTTACTATTTTATTAATTTTGTACGAAATTGTATTTTTATAGGTCATTAAGATATTATATGCATTTTAATAGGTGGAGTAGGAGTACGGGTAGAGATTTTACAGAGACTCCGAGCGATCTTGCAAGTATAAGACTACGACTAGATCGACTAGGATATGATAAGGTAAATATTTCGATTGTTACATTGAAGTTTTTTTTTTTATTTAATCCTTATGAAACTAATAATTTGTAATAATTATTCGCAGTTTCTGTGGATGCCATATTCCTCGAGTGAAATTATGGCATGCCTCCCATCGGATGCCTACAATAATTTCAATATATGGAAAGCAAACACAGCATTGATATGCTTTTCATATGTAGAGTGGCACCAAACTGACCGGGTGTTGCGACAATTTGGGATGCAACAACCAATTCCTGCAGCCCCGATGAACCTTGATAAGCTTCACAAGGTCGACATGCGTGGTCGTAATGATGAATTCTGGCCTGCGAAGCATGAACGTTGGATCCAATGGTGGAACATACGTTTTGAACGAATTCCGACAGGTTACCCGATTGTTGGTAATAATTTCAACCCGTCTGCTGATTACATAAGATGGTATAGAAATGAAGGTCGGCCTTTCGTTTGTCCACCGTCGATGCACGAGGATGTTAGGAGTATGCCATTTACCGGACAAACTTCAGCTCCAGTCCCTCCTACACAGGATATGGATGCTCCTAGACCTCGCCGACAACGTGGGCGAAGGCGTCAACCGACCTCATCGGAGTTCACAGCACCGAGGATGTCATTTGATCATCCTGAACCTGAACGGGATCATGGAGTACCATCCAGCCATCGTTATTCCGTAAGTCACCCCGGATATGACGTTGATGAGTGTTACCGACCATCACCGCCAAGAACGAGGTTAGATGACCAGCTCCCCGTCCTAAGTCCAAGTTCAGCATATTTAACATCCATGTATCAGTTTGGAACCCCTTCGTCAGCATTTGATGCTACATCATTTATGGGTGCATCTAGTAGTCAGGTTCCCGTTATGGGTGAACTAGGTGTTGGCTCATCCAGCAGTGGGTTTCAAATTTTTGATACGGATGAAACGACTGATGACATACAACCGGAACCAGTGGCGGTTATAGCAAGAGGTCGTGGTGGACCGCGAATACGTGCCACTGACGAGGTTGAACGACGGGTGCAACCACCACGCACTAGAAGAACTCGACACTGTTGCTCTACACCACGCAATAATTAGAATAATTGTAATGTGTTTTAAATTTCTAATATAAATTTATATGTTTTGCATTTCATGTAATTTGTTCGGAAATTAATTGTTATATTTTATTTTAATTTATATCTTAATGTTGTTATTTAATTTTAATATAATAATCCAAATTACATGATAAGTTGCTTTTCTTTTTTTCATTTTAATTTAATTTTCTTTTTAAATTATAATAAGAAAAAAAAAAATTAATCAGAAATTAAATTAAATTTTTTTTATCAAATATCCAGTTTTAAACTGTAACAATCTATATTATTATTAAAAACAATGATTAAATTAATGTCACGAGTTAATCGAATACCAACTCAAAAAAGCTAATCAAATTAAAAAAATTATTTTACGATACCAACTTAAAAATAACTTCTTTATTTAAAAAAGTGACTCGATAAATTTCTTTTAAAAATTTTTTTTTTACATTTTACATCATTAAATTATTTTTGATATAAATTAAATTTTCTTTTTTATAATATTACAAAATTATAAAAAATAAAATTTTTGATATAAAAATTTTATTTTTTATATAATCTTCTTTTTAAATTTTAATAAGAAATATATTTTTATTTTTTATAAAATTGTAATAATAAATTAAATTACATTTTTAATATATATTTTAAAAAAATAAATAACCAAACCTATAAAAAAAATATTTTAATTTAATTTATAATTTTTAAAAATAAATTTATCAAATTAAAATAAAATATTGTTTTAATATAAATTTTTTTATTAATTAAAAAAAAATATATACATGAAGGGAAATCGCCACCCCCCATGGCGATTTCCCTTCATGGTTTTAGCAAAATTGGCTAAAATTACCAAGGGAAATCGCCATGGGGGGTGGCGATTTCCCTTGGTATTTTTTTGCAAATTTGCAAAAAAACACGCTGGGAAATCGCCATGGGGGATGGCGATTTCCCAGCTGAAAAAAAAAGTCCGTATTTTGAGAAATAATCAAAAAGTAACGGTAATTTGGGGTTTAATTTTTTTTTTAGCTATATTAGTATAAAAAAGCCCATTAATCAACCATAATGTAATTACTTCAAATAGTTTTTGCAATAATTTTCTTTTCTAAAACATTAAACTAATAGATAGTACCAAATTAATTGCTCTTTATCCACTAAAATACTGATCCAAACCGGCCTGGTAGGTTATTTATTGGTTGCAGGTTGGCCAAAATGATGAGAGAAAAAAATGCTTTTGGACCAGTAGTTACATGCTTTACTTTCTCGAATTTTTATTGACGAGTGTTTTAAAACATTTTTTAAAATTTTATTTATAATAAAATTTTATTAACGAATGTTTTAAAAATATTTTTTAAGACTATTATATATAATAATATCTCCATTTAATATATTAAAAATTATGAATAATGTTTTTTTTAAGTAAATTATGAATAATATTGTTAACTTTTACATTTAATATAATATTATTATTGTAAATAATATATTAAATAACCTTATCCTAAGGGCGAAGGAAGGGGCAGGGCCCTTGGCCCCCTTTCAATTTTTTAATTTTTTTAATAGGGGTAAAATTGCATTTGAACCCTTGAAATTTTATTTGACTTTCAATTTGGCCCTCTTAAATTTTTAAGAGTTTTGAAATAGGGTAAAATTATGTTTGGCCTATCCAAATTTTATTTGGCCCTTTAATTTGGCCCCTACATTTGTAGAATTTATTTGATATAATAAATTTGGTAACACTTTTAATTTAAACCTCATTCATTATTATTAGCTTAATTCTCTCTATTTATCTTTTCAATCAATCAAATAGATATATTTACATTAATTATTTTGTTTAATATTTTTCATTCTATGTTCATAAGAAAAAAATAAATAAATAAAGTTAAACAATTACAATATCTAATACTAATTTTGCATTTAATTTTTTTTTTTTAAATATATGTAATCTTATGATTTTTTTTATAATATAAAATAATTTTATGCATATTTTAATTAGACAATAAACTTTTTTTGACGTTGAAACTTTATTTCTTATTAAATTTTTTTCATATGTAATATGAATTATAATATTTAAAAATTAAAAAATATATATTTTATTATAAGACATTTATATATTGTTTGAAAATTTAATATCTTATATAATATTTAAATTTAATATCTTACTTGCCCAAGGCCCGATTCGATTCGAGCCGACGAACAACCTTATCATTGGACAGGTTTATTTTATAAACGATTTTTATTTTTACTTTAAATCATTATATGTATATTTCGACTAGATCTGCTCATGAGTCCGATAGCCTACCCGACCAGGTAGGCACGTATTGGGCAGGAATTTTTATGATTCGGGCCAGCCCGAATCACTGTATCTATATAAAAAAAATGTATTTAAAATTTAATTATAAAAATATGTAAATATTAATAAAGAATTATTTTTTAATATATTTGCTAACAGTGATCCAGGTCGACGGGCCGGGTTTGGGTAAGAAAATAAAATTTTTCGGGCCAGGGCCGACCCATGAACAAATCTAATTTCGACCCCCCTCATCAATATTTCTGACTTTGCTCCTGTCTAAGGGCATTCGTTAACAAAAATCTTATATAATAATATCTTTATTCAATGTATTGAAAATAAAAAATAAAATTGTCGGTTAATGTATTTAATACAATAATATTATTGAATCCAAGTTTTAGTCTAGTTGATTTATGCAGTTATCCTTAAGAGATAATATTCAGCAGGTTTGAGATTCGAAACCCAACATCTACAATACTTTTTTTTTTCAGGTTGCGCCCTCCTTTATATAAAAAATATATAATATTATTATTATAAATAATATATTAATTAATTTTAAAAATATATTAAGAACTCTCGTTAAAAAAATCGTACTTTTTCTTTTCTATTTTCTTTTTTACGTGAGGAAAGTGGGGAAGGGATACATTTAATAAGTCAGTATGATTTCTGGTTTGGACTTTAATTTTAAAAAATAATAATCGTTCACTCAAATCTCAATTACCTAAAAATTTTAAATCTTTTATAATGTATTTAATGTTTAATCCGACCGTCGTATTTCATGCTCTATTCACGTAGATCATGCATATCGAGTTTCGAGTAAATTAAAAATATCTAACTATTTGTTTGATATAAAAAAATTTAACCGTTAAATATATATGAAAAGACAGTATTCTCGATCGATATAATAGAGATATCGGATCGATTCGAACTTTACGTGCACGACGAATACGCTTATATTGCTAAACCAACGGTTGATTTGTTAAAATATTAATCGTATATAAAATTATAAAAGCGTGTAAAACTAATTAATTTTACACTAATATAAATGAATGTCTCCTATTTTATAAAAGTTAGCCAAATTTTATGTAGAACTAAGAATTAGATAAGGAATTTCAATGATGCTAATGAAGCCGATTAACTTTTCAAATCTTGAGATTAGTTGTTAGCCCATTTTGACCCATCAAAAATTGTAACGTTATCTATATTATATATAAAATATTTGTTAGCAGGTCTGAGATTTGAATTTCAGTATCTGTAATTTTTTTTTTTTAAGTTTCGGCCTCCTTTATATCAAATATATATATATATATATATTTGAATAAGTTGGTATCACGAGTAAAATGACACAAATTTAATAAGTATAATTATAAAAAATCAAATTAAATTATTATAAAAATATAAAAATAATGATAAACATGTCTTTTTAGTTTAAAAGAATATCTACCCACTTAAAAAAACTACATGTCTATTTATTTTAAAAAATAATTACTCATTTAAAAAAACTACTTATCTTTTTTTTTAAGTATTAATCTTTTTGAAGTACACGTTTTTTTTTCATTGACAAAGTGAGTGTTTCCAATTCTAATAATTTATAAAAGGAACAAATGGAAAGGAAAGAAGGAAAGTGGCAAATTAAAACATAAAAGAAAATATTTGGTTCAATAATTTGGAATTGATCTCGTTCTGTTTGTTAAGCATCTAACATGGGCAACTTAAAATTAATTGACAATAAATGTACAAATTTACTTTTTTTAATGGCTAACTAAAGTTGTCAGTAGACCTGCTCAAGGGTCGGGCTATCCGTCTAAACTCGAAGGTTCCCTCCTATTTTAAAGGGTTTGGACAAAAATATTAGGCCCGAAATATGGATTTTGGCAAAAAAATGAGGCCCATTTAAAAAATGGGCGGGCCTTGGCTCCAACAGTCAAGGCCCGAACCCGGTCAGACCCGTTTTTTATTTATATAATATATTATTTTTATATTTTATATATTATGTAATTTATATCATATAAAAAATATATATATATAATATTATACTATAAACATTTAAAAATATGCTAAGCTATCTATGTTTAAAATTTAATTAATAAATATAAAATTACTAAAAATTAAATAAATAAAATAATTGTTTAAATTTTATTTTTAAAAATAATATGGGATGGTCTAAACGGACTTGGATTACCCCATTTACAAATATGGGTAGGCTTGGACAAAATTTGAGACCCATATTTCGGGTTTGATCAAGTTTGGATAAATATATATAATATTGATACCATACCTAAGTTCGACCAAAATTCGATCCATCCAGCCCATTAACACCTCCAGCTGTCATGGATACGTATTTAAAGTACCATCCTTTGCAGGTAATCCATTGTATGCTTGGGGATTATTGGATATTTTAAGACTAGGTCATGTGTGATTTAGTAGACTTAGGCTTCGTATGGAAGCCATCAAAGGGTCAGTACGGTGCGATTAAGCACCTTTTTGGTGGTAGCTATCCATTTGGATAACAAACTTTCAGTCCAGTTGATCTACGTGGCTACCGGTGGAAAGAAAATTTTTCATTGGTGAAAAAAGTCTAGTGAAATCTTTTCCTTCTACTGGACGTATAATTTTTTTTTTTGTCCCTGCTTTTTTCTTTTTTACTTTAAGATTATAGTTTTATTTATTTAAAGTTTTTTAAATAAGTTTATAATTATTTAATAAATTATTTAATTTTATTTTAAAATGTGTAAATATATTTTTATTTTTATTTTCATTTTAGTAATTTTTAATTATTTATTAATTTTTCAAATATATTATAAATTTTATTTATACAAATTTTAATCTAATATCTCTAATAGTCATTTTCTTTTTTCATTATAATTTATCTCACCGCTACCACAGCTTTTACATCCAAACACATATCCTATCGCTGAATTTAATCTCACTGCTACAGTAACCAATCTCACTGCTACAATAACTAATCTCACCGCTATCGTTATTTTTAATTTTACCAAAATTAATTTTACTGTCCATTCAAATGGACCCTTAATGCTCTTAAATATATAAAAAAAATAAAATAAATTGACAATAAATGAAAAAGCCAACTTCATATCAAAAAAAAACTTAATGATTTAACAGATTTGGATTAACAATACTTAACAGCCCCTTCACGTGTAGCCCTACTACTAATAATCGAAACAAAGAGATCAATTTTGTGACAAATTTAGAAAAATCAACATGCAAAAAGAATAGAATAAACCTAAATTTTGAACCATATCTATCCTAAAATCAATTTTTTTTTATAATTGAGATTGTCAGAGTTTGAACTCTGATTATTAAAATTAAGAGTTCAGCACTCTACCAACCAATCAGATAACTATTGACTACCCTAAAATCAATTGATTATAAGTAAAAATTCAAACTTGGATATAAGAATGCAAAAATTCAATATTTAACAAATACTAGAATTCTATAAAAAAAACAAATACTAGAATTCTTTCCCCGCTTCATTGAGAGATTTTTTTTAATATTTATAAATTTTTAATTGAATTAATAATTATAAATAAATTTAAATTGAATCATATTAAAATAATTATCATTTATTTAAATAATTTTTTATGTTTTAATATCTTAAATAAATGAATTTAGAGTTAAAATTAAATCACTACGACAAATTATGCAAAATATGGGATGAATTGAGACACGACACAAACACAATATAGAAAAATAATTAAAACATGACACGTCTCGAAAAATAACATGAATACCACGCGAATATACGAACCAATCAAAATCTATATAAAACGAATTAATAACGTGTAAAAATTTATATAAATTTATATGAGCACATAAAAAAAACACGAACACATCATGAACATAATTTTTTTTCTAAATTGAATTATTTTGACAAATTATGCAAAATATGTCATAAATTGAGACACGACATAAACACACAATTTTTTTTTTTTCTAAATTGGATCACAATGGCAAACTATGCAAAATATGAGATGAATTGAGACACGACACGAACACAACATAAGAAAAATAATTAAAACAAAACACGAAAAATAATATGAACATGAACACGACACGAATACACGAACGTGTCAGAATATGCATAAAACGAATTATTAACGTGTAAACATTTATAATACTTTAAATATATAAAAAAAAAAAAAACGAATACGAATACTTCACGAATATACAATTTTTCTCTAAATTGAATTAATATGACAAATTATGCAAAATATATCATAAATTGAGGCACGACACAAATAGACAATTTTTTTTTTCTAAATTGAATCATAATGACAAACTATGCAAAATATGAGATGAATTGAGACACGACATAAACACAACATAGGAAAAATAATTAAAACACAACATGAAAAATAACATGAACACAACATGAATACATGAACGTGTCCAAATATACAGAAAATGAATTATTAACGTGTAAAAATTTATATAAATTTATAATATTTTAACCACACAAAAAATAACACGAACAGGAACACATTACGAACACATAAATTTTCTCTAAATTGAATCACTATGATAAATTATGCAAAATATGTCATGAATTGAAACACGACATGAACATACAATTTTTTCTCCAAATTGAATCACAATGACAAACTATGCAAAATATGAGACACTAAGACAACATAAAAAAATAATCAAAACATAACACGAAAAATAACATGAACACCACACGAATACAGGAACGTGTAAAAAATATACATAAAATGAATGATTAATGTGTAAAAATTTATATAAATTTATAATATTTTAAACATATAAAAAATAACACAAACACACCAAAAAAAATTCCTTTCTTCCCTTTTTTTTTCCCTTTAATTTCTTTTCTTCTCATAAAAAAGCCACGTGTCAACCCCTAAATCATTTATGTAGTTGATTTTATATTAATGTTAGATACGATAATACTACTTAACATTATTTAAATGGTTGAATTCAATTTTTTTTTTAATATAAAAAATAAAAGAAGTGTAAAGAGGGAAGGGTCCAAAGCAGGACCAAAGATCATCTAATATTTAAGAGTCGATAGTCATAATGGATAAAGAAAATGCTTGAAAAGAGGAAGCAATGTAAGGGAGGGACATGTTGAATGATATGTTGGATAATAGGGCTAAGAAGTCTTAGACTTTTTCTAAACTCTCAGACTTTACTTTACTACTCTTTTGGATTTTGGATGATGGTTAGTTACATTCCTCAACATCTATGCTTCAAATAAAAAGCACAAAGTCGAAGGAAATCAAGGAATATTTTCTTGGATGTGTAATCCACTCTTCTTATTTATTAACCTTAGCCTCACGCACCTTGAAACTTTTCCAAACAGATCAGAAAGTAACATATAACGAGATAATTTATCTAGATTCAAACTCATTTTTTATATTGATTTTAAGTTATGCAATAAAAGGAAACTTTTTTTATTTTAGAATTTGAATCCGAAATCTTAAATCAAATTCTAACATTGTGAATTTATAATGTTTATATGAATGAAAATTAAGATCATTACATTGAGTTATTTTATTTTTGGTTATAATTATATATATATATATATATAAAAGAAAGTTCGTAGTTTGAAGATAAAAAAAAAAAATTGCAGAAGTTAAGATTTGAACTCTAGATTTATTGTTTACCACCTCTTAAAAATAATTGTATAAATCAACTCAATTAAACTCTGAATTTTTTAATTAAAAAATTTTGAAGACAAAATTGTTTCAATCTCTAGGTCAAAACGCAAATGTGAAAATTTTCTATTTGCCTTGGGAAGAGATTTTCATTCTAAATGCTATGTCAAGGAAAATTATTTGATATATTGTTAATAAAATTTAAAAAATTTATCAACAGATTTAATATGATAACACATATTTTTATAAAATATAATAAATTATCAAAAAAATATAATATAACAAAAATATATTAAATTTAAAAAATGTATTCATTTACTAATTCGATTTTTTTAATTATAATTTTGAATTTTGATATATAAATTTGTAATGAAGTGTACATTTTTAATCAAACAAATTATATATGAATGGATTATTCTGATTTCGTGTGGACTAGGCAATCTCAGTAAAATCAAAATTACACTTGAAAGAGAAAGAGAAAGAGAAAGAGAATAGTAGGTGGGTGGGTGGGTGGTTGCTTTCATAAAGACATTATTATTGGGCAATTTGCTTTTATTATTATTTTTGCTTTGTTTTGTGAAGAAAAAGAGCCCACAAGGAGTCTTTTCAAGCCAAAAAATAAGAAAAGGAACAAAGACCCCACAACTCCTTTATTAGTTCTGATAGCTATACAACCGACCCTACCCTACCCACTTCATAAATTTAAACAAAATAATTCAGATATATATAATAAAGTAGTTGTAGAAAATAATAATATTTTGATAAATATTATATTTATCTAAAAATTTAATGGATTACCAAGAGGCCCACAACAATGATTGTGAGATATATATTTTTCTTAAAATAGTAAATGTAAAAGCAATAAAAAGAGTCTTCTTTCTTAATTTTGGTAAAAGGAAGAACATGGAAAGAGCCTTCAATCTTGTGCTGAAAAATGTCAGCAAACGAATTCAAAATTTAGTTTGTTTAATTATTTTTAAAATATCATATTTAATAAATTTAAAATTTGAATTTTAATATATGTAATTCATTCTTTTATTCTAAAATTTACTTTTTTATATTAAAAAAATGTCAACAGGATGGGAATATATAAAAATGACAAAAAATTAAGTTCAAGATAGAAGCTTTTAATAAAACACACACCCAAAAGAAAATGAAGGTCAAGATAATGCCCTAATAAGGAATACAACCCTATTTCTTAATTCAAAATCTTAATCTTTTTGCTTTTAATAAGTTTAGAAACAATGTTTTCTTATCAAAGGTTTTTGAAAATGTCAAATTTGAACTTTGACCACTAGAACTAAAAGTTTAATATGTAATTAAAATATATAAAAAGTAGAGATGGCAATTAAGAGGATTTGAACGGATTTAGATCAATTTATTTTTGAGTTCAGATTATTTTTGTTTTGGATTGTCTTAAGTTCAAATAATTTTAAATTCAAGTTGTTTTGGATTCAAAATGTCTTAGGTTGAGACTATTTTAACTTCAGACTGTTTCAGATTCAATTTATTTCAGATTCAATCTGTTTCAAAATTAATCTATCTCGAGTTAAATTACAATCCAAATCTTTTCAAGTTAAAATTCAGGTTTTTATGAGCTTTTGATCGAATTAATTTTAAATTTGAATCGTTGCGATTTTAAATTACTTTGAGTTCAGATAGTTTCAGGATCAGATTATTTTGAATTCGGATCATTTTTAATTCGGATTACTTCAAATTGAATTAAAATATTTCTGAATTAATTTTTTTTTCAATTAATATTGAACAAATCAGGTTCTGTTCAGAGATCAATCTATATATTTTTTTTTTTTGAATTTGGTCAAATTTTATCACCTTTAACAAAGAGAGCAACAAAAGAGAGTAAAATGTTTGTCCCTAAACTATGTTCTCAATATTAAAATTTACATTAGTAAATATAAAATTACATAGTCAAAAGATATATATATTTTTACTTTATAAATACCAAAATTCTTATGCAAGTTTCTTAAGACAAACAAGGAATCCAGGTGTACAAGATAATGAGATAAACATAAGTTGAAAAGCTTATCATCATAATTATCGGTACCGTATCGATACCGACCGTATCGATTGATACGTATCATTTTTAAGGTAAATCAAAACGGTATCGGTCTCGTTCCGTTCCGATTTTGATGCTGACCCGTACCGGTCGTACCGGCCTATACCGGTCTGTACCTGCCAATACCGGTCAGTACCGGTACGTACTAGTCCGTACCGGTTGGTACAAGATTTTGATTTTTTTTTAATTTTTTTATTTAAAAATTCATTTATTTGAATTTTTAAACCAGTTTCAATATTTTTTGTGTCATGATCATTTTTATTTTTTTCATAATTGTATTTAAAATATATATGTTCATTAAATTAGATTATTCGATATAATTAATAATAATTTACTATATATTTTTTAAACATTTTTAATATTTATTTTACCTATTTAATGTTTAAAAAATTTAGATATTAAATATTTATAATTTATATTTGTATAAAAACATATATATGCATGTAATGGATGTATATTTGTATGTGTATATAATATATATTTTATTAAAAAACTTGAAAATAAACTATACATATAGATATATGAAAAAAATATTTAAAAAATATAAATAAATTCAAAACGGTACATTAGAACACACCAATGTTAATATATATTAATATAAAAAAATTATACACTTATCGATACGATACTGATTACGTTGCTTATCATCCTATTCTAGCGTCATTGACTATAATTAAATGCTTTAGTACTTCTATTAATTGGTTAAGCAAATAAATTTCAAATTCTTAAAAAAAAAAAAAAACAACTTATTTCCAATAAAAAATTGACATGATCAGGTGCTTAGATATTTGAATAAGTAATAAAATAATTATTGTTAAATCCAATGGACACAATTATAAAATATAAAAAGCATTTTTATTGAATAATTTAATTCAATTGATTCATATAATAATATTTAAAAAATAAAATTTAATAAATTTGAGATTTAAATCTTAACATATATAATTTGTTTATAAAAAAATATATATTAATAAGTGTCTAGTGACATTAATTAAGATGATATATATATATAAGTTCAATTAATAAATTATTTTTAAAAATTTAATAAAAATAATATATTAAATATAGAAAAATTTAAAATAAATAATTTGTAATAAATATCTATAAATATTAATTAAACGGATTAAAAAAAATAAAGGCACTCATATTATTTTTATTTTTTTGATAAATTATTAGACTTATATAAGTATTTTATCAAAAAATAATGGGTTTGAACCGTCTGATAATTGAAAGCCATCGAATCGAGAGAGTCAAATACTACCACTCAACTTTCAACCAGTGAAAACTTTACACGTGGTAAAATTAATTTTCACACCAACTCAGAGAAGACCCCGTACGCCGTGAAATCCATGAATAATTTCTCGAGGCCCGTAAAACCACAAAAAAGAAAATCTAAAAATAAATAAATATTTAATTAAATCTCATAGAAATTAGAAAACAGAATATCACGCAAATCTAGTGAAGTATTTTTTGTCCGCTTTTATATAGGGTAGAATTTTTAAAATTTTTTTTCTTTAAATTTTAGAAATAAAATTAAAAAATTAAAAATATGTGAATTAAATAATTTTCTTTTTTATTTGGATTTGTATTATTTTTCTTTTATGCACCAAGGCTAAGAGCCTAAGACGCCACGAGCTGCTCTCTATCGTCATAAACTAACGCCTCGTTAAACCAATAATATATATATATATATATAAAATAAAAATTGAAATTGAAATTGAAATTCTAAAAAAATAAAAAAGGTAGATATCCTAAAAAGATGAGAAAAAAAATTATTAAAGAAAGGAAAGTTTCATACTCCTTTGTTCCCCTCTCAAGAAACAATTCCTATCTACCAAAATTGCATATAAATAATAATAATAAAAAAATCATAAAAGAACTTCACTTTTTCTCAGGTGTTTTTAATTTTCACTACATTTTAGAAATATATAAAAATTTTGCTATTATAACTATTTAACTATTTTTATTACAACGGTAAAAGATTTGCTGCCTGTTACAAAGGAAGAAAATAAAAGAAAAAGTTTTATCCGTATTTTTTTATATTATCCATAGTTTTTATATCCGGTGAAAATTGTAGTAAAAGAAAAAAAAATTAAAAATTCCAAAATTTTTATGGTTTCTCTTTGAGCAGAGAAGCTAATCCGGTGACGATCTTCGTTCCTTTCTCTACACTCTTCGGTTTGACCGCCGGCGGCTGCCAAGTGGTCGCCGGAATCGCCGGCAAGTCTACAACGCTGGAATTTTTCTCCAACGAGGCCATTTTTTCCTCGCCGAAAATCAAATGCAGCTCTCCGCAACCACCACAATCTTCTGTTTCCTTGCAATCAGTTTTAGCCGAAACATCGTCCGATTGAGAGGAGGTTCTGGTGAATTGAGAGAGCCATTTGGCTCGCATGTACTCGGCTTTTCTCCAAGGAGGAAGGTGCATGCCTTTCTTTTGCAAGCTCTGCTTAGCCGCTTCCGATACAATCGAAACAATACGGTCGAGACGATCCGGTTTACCGACAAAGATGAACGGCAGTGATTGGACGATCGCTTTGTAGGCCCCAGTCGATCGCGCCATCTCAAACTCCGATCTAAAATCAACGTCGATCAACATTCTCTCCCCTTCCACAACCACATCTATATACTCATAGTCACCTAAAATAACAAAAACAAAGAATTTTTTTTTTTCAAAATTTCAATTCTGTAAAAATATTTCATTATCAGTTTAGGAAGAATCTAGAAAAAGGAGGTTACCGGCGGGGAAAGGTGGAGATTTGTCCCATTTTGATTTGCAAATTGAAGAGTTATAACCAAGAGAAACTAAGCCGTCGGTCACGATCTTTCTCAAATCGTCTTTTCGGTTACAATTTTTGTTCTTTTCAACGATCATCGCCGTGTCAGCTAAGAGGTTTCTCTCTACAACGCTGGTGCATGGTACAAGACTCTGGTTTTTTTTTTTTTCAAAATTTGCAACAATTTTTTTGTTAAAATTTGTTGAAAAAACAGAACAGAACTGAAATTTTTTAATTTCTTTTAAAAAAATTTACCTTGAGTGTATCGCAAGCATCGGCAGGCGATGATCCGCCGTTGATCGACTCACCGAACACATCAAACTCATCATCGGAGCTATCGTTGCTATTTACATGAAAGCAATTGCAGCGATTACGGCCGCATTTAGCTGGAGGTGGCTGCTGTGGCGGTTGCTTGTCGTTGTGGCTATCTTCGATGAAATTTTGAACCATTTTAGCCAAACAAACCGAACTCGGCTCGAACTCAATCACTCCATCTTTGTTATTAAACTGAGTTTCACCAATACTCGGCTTCTCCGCTGTTGATATTCTCAGAACGCTAGGAAACGGCCGATCGAAAAGTCTCTTGAGACGCGATTTAAGAACAGGCTTCACCGGTTCAGCTCGAACCGGAACAGTTTCTTTTTGTGCCCGTGAATCGATGTCGATTGGCTGAACCTTCATCGGGGAAAAAAGGTTAGAGCTTCTCTTTCTTTTCTTTTTCCCTAAAACCCTGCTTCTCTATATTCAGTTCTGATCAAAATCTTGAGAACTTAAACTCAGCTTAAAAGTCTAAGATCAGTTAATGACTCTAATTTCTTCTGCATGTGCATCCAAAAACCGCTAACTCCAAGAAAAAGAATTTACACACAATACATGAACCTCACAAAAACGAAACGAGAAAATCGATTTCCAAAATTTTAACAAAATTCATGCGCATTAGCCAAAAAAAAAACAAACTTAAGAAACTACTTTAGCCCCAAAAGCGTTAGGTAGTTTCGTGGAAGACGTGGCGGCGGTGATCGGAGATACGAACATTGCGATTAGAAAGACAATAAGTGTTCGCCGGAATATTCATTTCTCTGGCGACGGTGAATAGGGCGATGGAGAATTGCAGAAGGAGGATTTTGTTTTTCTCTTGTTGTAAGATCGGAATTATTTGGCTGACGCCATTTATAGGAAAAGTCCAAGATTTTTTTTTTTTTTTATTCTTTTTTGCTGTGGAGGCTGACTTGGACTTAGTATTCCTTCTCAATTCCTACATGGCATCATTTATCCTTAATGACGTGGCAATCTTTTATTTTGACACGTTAGAGGAAAAATGAAATTACTATGTTATCCTCCTTCACTGTACGAATTTAGTAATTTGAAATTAAATACGAACAAAATAATTAAAAATAATACGAACATAACATAAATACATAAACATATTAAAATTTATATAACATAAATTATTAATATATTATAATTTATATAAATATATAATATTTTAATTATGATTATAACATATAAAAATAGTACGAATAGAGATTAGGAGATATTGAAAATTGTTGCGGGATCTTTTTATCACAATATAGTTAAAAAAATTATTTATCAAAATATTGTTATTTTCAGATTAATTCCTAAAATTCGCTTGTTCTAAAACTAGCTGGGAAATCGCCACCCCCATGGCGATTTTCCAACGTAAAATTTTCAAAAAACACCAAGAGAAATCGTCATAGGGGTGACGATTTCCCTTAGAGGTATTTTTAAAAAAAATTTTACTTAAATTAAAAAAAATTATAATTTTTTTTTAAAAATTTGTATTTTAATTTTAAAAATTGAAAATTAAATAAAAAATTATCTTGATTTGTTTTTTTATTTTTTAAAATATATATATTAAAACTTTTTAATTTTTTAATTTTATAAAAAAATAAAATTTAATTTATTATTAAAATTTTATAAAAAAATAAAATTTCTTTCTTATTAAAATTTAAAAAACTAAAATTATATTTCATATTAAATTTTTATATAAAAAATTTTATTTTTTATTTAAATTTTATATAAATAAAAATTTTGATTTCTTATTTAAATTTTATATACGAGATCTGTAACAAATAGATTTTAAAAAAATTATTTTGGTTTGTTTTTATTTTTTTAAAATATATATACTAAAATTTTATAATTTATTTAATTTTTTAATTTTATAAATAATTTAGTTTAATTTTTATTAAAATTTTATAAAAAATAAAATAAAATTTATTATTTTAATTTTATAAAAAGTAAAATTTTATTTCTTATTAAAATTATAAAAAAAATATTTCTTATTAAAATTTTATATAAAAAAAATTATTTCTTATTTAAATTTTATATAAAAAACAATTTTATTTTAAAAATGTATTTCTTATTTAAATCTTATATAAATTAAAATTTGATTTCTTATTTAAATTTTATATAAATTAAAATTTGATTTGTTATTTAAATTTTATATAAAAATTAAATTAATTTCTTATTTAAATTTTATATAAAATTAATTTTTTTTTATTATTTTAATTTTATGCTGTAGAAAATATTGGAATTGGATTCCTTCTGCAATGGATGGGACTAATGATTTAGGGTTAGGGTTTCAGCTATTTTTCAGTAAATTAAATCCTGCAGAAAATATTGAAATTGGATTTCTTCTGCAATGGATGAGACTATTGACCAAATTTAGGGTTAGGGTTAAGGTTTCATCTATTTTCTAGTCAATAAAGTGCGACAGAAAATATTGGAATTGGATTTCTTCTGCAATGGATGAGACTAATGATTTAGGGTTAGGGATAGGTTTCAGCTATTTTCCAGTCAATCAAATGCTGCAGAAAATATTGGAATTGGATTCCTTCTGCAATGGATGAGACTATTGGACAGTCCGGTACAAAGGATGGGATTTATCATCAATTTTTGCATTGATCAGTTTTTCAGTCAATTAACCCTAGCCAGAAAATGAAAATCAGATTCCATCTTGTACAAAGGATGGGATTTGTCATCCGGTACAACATAATGAACCATTATAAATTCATAATACTGATGAAGGTTTACAATACTCCCTACAGCAGTTTTTCAATTAGATTTTTTCTGAGTGCTAATACCTCATCATTCTCATCCTTCTTTATTTCTTCTTTCTTTTGCCGAGTGATAATACCTCCATTCTCATCCTTCTTAGTTTCATTACTACACAACATGAGCAACAGAGTGATCGCATTGGTCTACTATAATGGCCAAATTCATAATACTGACGAATGTGCTACCTTTGATTGTGAACGTCCTAAAAGTTTTCGTGTTGATGAAGACGTCACATTAGAGGAACTGGAGCTGCAAATTCATACAAAAATTAAAACTGAAAATAGAAAAAGAGTTTCAGAGATTAAGTATAGGCATCCTCTTTCTATTGGTGAAAGATGTGTCCGATATAGAACATTTTCACTTGAAGATGATGATGATGTCAGATGCATGTTTTATGCTCATGAGACATTTGCAAATGTTGGTGTACTTGAGTTATATGCTGACATAGAGGATGTTCACGATGATTGTAGGCCTTCAAATGTTCGCACTACAGAAAACTTTCCCACAGAAGATGATGATTCTGGGTCGTTCTATATTCACACTACATACGGCGTTCCCACAGAAGAAGTCGTTCCGCTATCTCAAGCTACAACGTTTCATAATTCATTAGTCTCACAAACAATTCCTACTACCCTTGAAGATGAGTCAGCTGGTGTTGATCCTATTCTACCATGTGGAGTCCATGGTGAATATGTTGGTGACTTTAGTGAGCAGGAAGATGATGCTAAATTCGCAAGTGATGACAACAGTGATTCTGACCCAAACGTCGTCCCTGCTGAGATCAACACTCATGGAGATCTTCCCCCATATGAGGCTGCATCCCATATGCATACCCTGGATCTGGAGACAATGCAAGTGCCAAAATTTCCTGAGTATGCTCATATATTAGCTATGCCTCTGACATTTGATTCATCTACAGTTTATCTGTGTGTTGGGTTACAATTTCCAACGAAAGAGGCTGTGCTTTCAGCTATTAAGCACGATAACATAAAAAACTCTGTAGATTACAGAGTAATTGAATCTGAGGGACCAAATATTATGCCAAATGTCTAATGTATGGGAAATGGTGCAATTGGAGAATAAGGGCAACTTTTATGAAGAATAAACAGGAATGGGAGATTAGAAAATATGAAGGGCCTCATATTTGCACATCGGGGAGGATTTCACAAAATCATTGCAAGTTATATTCTAACATGATCTATTCATGCATTCTGTCATTGGTCCAAGCAAATCCGGAGATCTCCATTTCAGTTTTGATCGCTGAGATGCGAATTCGGTATGGATACATCATCTCCTATAAGAAAGCGTGGAAAGCAAAGCAAAAGGCAATTGTTCGAGTTTTTGGCGATTGGGATAGATCGTACAATGAGCTACCTAAATGGTTAGGTTATAGACATGAGTTAGAAGTAGTTGGAAATGAAGGTTATTGGCCTCAATATGATGGTCTAAAAGTGTGTCCCAATCAAGAAATACGGAGAAATCCACATGGTCGACCGAAATCAAGTCGTATTCGTATTGAAATGGACCTCAGGGAGAAAGACCAACCAAAACGTTGTGGATTATGCAGAAATGAAGGTCATAGCCGTCGAAAATTTCCGCATCAATCTAGCACATCGTGGGAGAGTTCGCATCAACAATAAAGGAATTACATCTTTTCATAACTTGTAATATTTACATATTTTTCCATTAAGAAAAAATGTTATGCAAGTTTTTTTCTACTTATCATGTAATTTGGATTATTATTTTATATAAATTAAGAAATTTTATAAAAATATATTGAATAATATATTTCATTACATTTTTATAAATTAAATAACAACATTAACATTTTAGTTAGATATGCTGAATAAAAAAATTAAAAATAACAATTAATTTCCCAACAAATTTAAAAAAATAACATGAAATGCAAAACATATAAATTTATAAATTACAAATTTAAAATACATTATTCTCGTTATATTGATAAAAGTACATTTATTCTAATTATTGTGTGGTGTAGAGCAACAGTGTCGAGCTCTTTTAGTGCGTGGTGGTTGGACCCGTCGTTCAACCTCGTTAGTGGCATGTATTCACGGTCGACCACGACCTCTTGCTGTAACCGCCACTGGTTTCGGTTGTATGTCATCTGCCATTTCTTCTGTATCAAAAATTTGAAACCCACTGCTGGAGGAGCGAACACCTAGTTCACCCATAAAGGGAACTTGACTACTAGATGGACCCAGAAATAATGTACCATCAAATGCTGACGCAGGGGTTCCAAACTGATACATTGATGTTAGATATGCTGAACATGGACTTAGGATGGGGAGCTAGTCATCTAACCTCGTCATTGACGGTGATGGTCGGTAACACTCATCAACGTCATATCCGGGGTGACTAACGGAATAACGATAACTGGATGATACTCCATGATCTCGTTCAGGTTCAGGATGACTAAATGACATCCTCGGTGCTGTGAACTCCGATGAGGCCGATTGACGCGTCCGCCCACGTTGTCGGCTAGGTCTAGGAGCTTCCATATCCTGTGTAGGAGGGACTGGAGGTGAAGTTCGTCTGGTAAATGGTATACTCCTAACATCCTCATACACCGACGGTGGACAAACAAAAGGCCGACCTTCATTTTTATACCATCCTATGTAATCATCAGATGAGTTGAAATTATTACCAACAATCGAGTAACCTGTCAGAATTCGTTGACAACGTATATTCCACCAATGGATCCAATGTTCATGCTTCGCAGGCCAGAATTCCTCATGACGACCACGCGTGTCGATCTTGTGAAGCTTATCAAGGTTCACCGGTGCTTGTGAAATTGGTTGTTGCATCCCAAATTGTCGCAAACACCCTGTCAGTTTGGTGCCACTCTACATATGAAAAGCATATCAATACTGTGTTTGCTTTCCATATATTACAATTATTGTAGGCATTCGATGGGAGGCATGCCATAATTTCACTTGAGGAATATGGCATCCACAGAAACTGCGAATAATTATTACAAATTATTAGTTTCATATGGATTAAATACAAAAATACTTGAATGTAACAATTGAAATATATATACCTTACCATATCTTACTCAATCTAGTCACAATATTATACTTGCAAGGTCGATCGGAGTCTCGATAAAATCTCCACTCCTACTCCTACTCCACGTGTTAAAATACATATAAAATCTTAATAGACCTATAAAAATACAAGTTCGTACAAAATTAATAAAATAATAAAGATTATTACCTGCTTGCAAGGGGGTATATAGCCGAAACATCCACGTGCGGAGCATGGCAGCCGATACCAAGCCCATGATTGTAGAAGCACTAAACATCCATCTATGTCATGGCTTTTTGGAACTGTAGCCCGGCACAGTTCTCTATACAAAATCACCAAACATGCAGAACCCTAACTCTAATTTGTCGCATGCTCTAAATCACGTAGTAATGGAAGATACATTAAATGTTCCCGACTGCTCGATTTGTCAGGCATTAGTAATCCTCCAATCAAACGTAAAATATATGCTCTAGCAGCATATTGTATCTGTTCTTCAGTTGCGTGTAATCGAAGATTTTGAAAGGATTTCAACCAATTTAGTCTCACCGTTGAGCCAGATACATACTCATATGGAGGTACCGCGCCTAATAGATTTTGACACTCTTCATTCCAATCTAGCAAGCTTCCGCCTATAACTGCATCACCATGGACCAGAAGTCCAAGTTGAAGCGCAACATCTTCTAGAGTTACCGTGCATTCACCAAATGGAAAATGAAAAGTGTGCGTCTCGGGTCTCCATCGTTCGATCAACGCACTGATTAAGTCGGGTTGTATAAAAAATCGTCGAATTTGAGTTGCGTGATAAAATCCGACTCTTCTTAAGTGGTCGATAATAAATGGATGCGGGTCCTCCAATGTAAATTTCCTCGAACGTAATACGCGACGAGTATCCTGTTGATAATTAATTAAATTAAATAAAATAATTATAAAAATTAATATATTATAAAACTATAATAATTAAAAAATTAAACAATATAAAAATTCTAAAATTCTAAAACTATAAAACAACAAAACAATAATAATATAAAATTTTAAAATTATTTATATAATTATTAAATAATTAAATAATATAGAAAATAAATAACTATAAAATGAAAAAACAATAATAATTAAAAAATTATAAAACTATAATAATAAAAAATAAAATAATATAAAACTATAAAATGAAAAAACAATAATAATTAAAAAATTAAAAAAACTATAATAATAAAAAATTAAACAATATAAAAAATAAATAATTATAAAACTATAAAATGAAAAAACAATAATAATTAAAAAATGATAAAACTATAATAATTAAAACATTAAAAATTATAAAATTATAAAACTATAAAATTACAAAATAATAATAATTAAAAAATTACTAAAAATTGATAATGTAAGACAAATAATATTACAACAATTTACTTACCTCTTTAAATATAATCGAGGATATGTGATTTTCTTGCAACCTCAATAGTGATGATGAAGCCATTTTTAAATATTGTTGTAGAAAAAAAAATTGTTGGTAGAAAAAAATTGATTGTAGAAAGAAGAAAGAAAATTAAAATAAGTTGTAGAAAATGAGGGGGTTATTTATAGAAGAGTGGTTTGTGTGTGGGGGGAGGGGAGGGGATTTTGAAGGCAACAGTCAAGTTACCGTTGCCTTCAAAAAAATTTGATTTTTCTTTTTTAGAAATTTTGTATTTTATTATTATTTTTTTGTTTCAAAAGGTTATATAATAAAATTTAACTAAAAAATTAAAAAAAAATTCATAAAATTTAAAATTTAAATAAAAAATATACCGTTGGACTTTTAAATTTTTTTTAAAAAAATTTCAATTTATTTTTTTATTTAATTTGTAAATTTTAAAATTAAAATACAAATTTTAAAAAAAAAATTGTAAATTTTTGTTTTAACTGTTGGACTTTTAAATTTAAATAAAAAAATTTTAAAAAAAATACCACCAAAGAAAATCGCCATCCCTCATGGCGATTTCCCTTCGTGTTTTTTGAAAATTTTATGTTGAAAAACCTTCATGAGGGATTACGATTTTTTATCTGGTTTTAAAACAAGCGAATTTTGAAAATTAATTTGAAAACAATGATATTTTGATAAATAATTTTTTTTTTTTAACTATGATAAAAAACCTTGTTGCGGTTACTCGAGGAAATGGGGCGGGGGTAAATTTGAAATTTAAATAAAACGTGAAGTGTGAGAAAGTAAGGGGTGGGTTATATTGTGAGTGCGGTAGATTTTGGGCTTTTTTATTGCAATATAGCCAAAAAAAAATTTTTATCAAATTACCGTTACTTTTTGATTATTTCCCAAAATACGGACCTTTTTTTTTCAGCTGGGAAATCGCCATCCCCATGGCGATTTCCCAGCGTGTTTTTTTGCAAATTTGCAAAAAACACCAAGGGAAATCGCCATGGGGGATGGCGATTTCCCTTGGTGTTTTTTTCAAATTTGCAAAAAAATACCAAGGGAAATCGCCATGGGGGGTGGCGATTTCCCTTGGTAATTTTAGCCAATTTTGCTAAAACCATGAAGGGAAATCGCCATGGGGGGTGGCGATTTCCCTTCATGTATATTTTTTTTTAATTAATAAACAAAAATTATATTAAAACAATATTTTATTTTAATTTGATAAATTTATTTTTAAAAATTATAAATTAAATTAAAATATTTTTTTTATAGGTTTGGTTATTTATTTTTTTAAAATATATATTAAAAATGTAATTTAATTTATTATTACAATTTTATAAAAAATAAAAATATATTTCTTATTAAAATTTAAAAAGAAGATTATATAAAAAATAAAATTTTTATATCAAAAATTTTATTTTTTATAATTTTGTAATATTATAAAAAAGAAAATTTAATTTATATCAAAAATAATTTAATGATGTAAAATGTAAATAAATTTTTTTTAAAAGAAATTTATCGAGTCACTTTTTTAAATAAAGAAGTTATTTTTAAGTTGGTATCGTAAAATAATTTTTTTAATTTGATTAGTTTTTTTGAGTTGGTATTCGATTAACTCGTGACATTAATTTAATCATTGTTTTTAATAATAATATAGATTGTTACAGTTTAAAACTGGATATTTGATAAAAAAATTTTAATTTAATTTCTGATTAAATTTTTTTTTCTTATTATAATTTAAAAAGAAAATTAAATTAAAATGAAAAAAAGAAAAGCAACTTATCATGTAATTTGGATTATTATATTAAAATTATATAACAACATTAAGATATAAATTAAAATAAAATATAACAATTAATTTTCGAACAAATTACATGAAATGCAAAACATATAAATTTATATTAGAAATTTAAAACACATTACAATTATTCTAATTATTGCGTGGTGTAGAGCAACAGTGTCGAGTTCTTCTAGTGCGTGGTGGTTGCACCCGTCGTTCAACCTCGTCAGTGGCACGTATTCGCGGTCCACCACGACCTCTTGCTATAACCGCCACTGGTTCCGGTTGTATGTCATCAGTCGTTTCATCCGTATCAAAAATTTGAAACCCACTGCTGGATGAGCCAACACCTAGTTCACCCATAACGGGAACCTGACTACTAGATGCACCCATAAATGATGTAGCATCAAATGCTGACGAAGGGGTTCCAAACTGATACATGGATGTTAAATATGCTGAACTTGGACTTAGGACGGGGAGCTGGTCATCTAACCTCGTTCTTGGCGGTGATGGTCGGTAACACTCATCAACGTCATATCCGGGGTGACTTACGGAATAACGATGGCTGGATGGTACTCCATGATCCCGTTCAGGTTCAGGATGATCAAATGACATCCTCGGTGCTGTGAACTCCGATGAGGTCGGTTGACGCCTTCGCCCACGTTGTCGGCGAGGTCTAGGAGCATCCATATCCTGTGTAGGAGGGACTGGAGCTGAAGTTTGTCCGGTAAATGGCATACTCCTAACATCCTCGTGCATCGACGGTGGACAAACGAAAGGCCGACCTTCATTTCTATACCATCTTATGTAATCAGCAGACGGGTTGAAATTATTACCAACAATCGGGTAACCTGTCGGAATTCGTTCAAAACGTATGTTCCACCATTGGATCCAACGTTCATGCTTCGCAGGCCAGAATTCATCATTACGACCACGCATGTCGACCTTGTGAAGCTTATCAAGGTTCATCGGGGCTGCAGGAATTGGTTGTTGCATCCCAAATTGTCGCAACACCCGGTCAGTTTGGTGCCACTCTACATATGAAAAGCATATCAATACTGTGTTTGCTTTCCATATATTGAAATTATTGTAGGCATCCGATGGGAGGCATGCCATAATTTCACTCGAGGAATATGGCATCCACAGAAACTGCGAATAATTATTACAAATTATTAGTTTCATAAGGATTAAATAAAAAAAAAAACTTCAATGTAACAATCGAAATATTTACCTTATCATATCCTAGTCGATCTAGTCGTAGTCTTATACTTGCAAGATCGCTCGGAGTCTCTGTAAAATCTCTACCCGTACTCCTACTCCACCTATTAAAATGCATATAATATCTTAATGACCTATAAAAATACAATTTCGTACAAAATTAATAAAATAGTAAAGATTATTACCTGCTTGCAAGGGGGTATACAGCCGAAATATCCACGCGCGGAGCAAGAAATGGTAGCCGATACCAAGCCCATGATTGTAGAAGCACTAGACATCCACCTATGTCATGGTTTTTTGGAACTGTAGCTCGGCAAAGTTCTCTATACAAAACTGCCAAACACGCAGAACCCCAACTATAATTTGCTGCTTCCTCTAAATCACGTAGCAATGGAAGATACATTAAATGTACCCGACTGCTCGATTTGTCAGGCATCAGTAATCCTCCAATCAAACGTAAAATATATGCTCTAGCAGCATATTGTATTTGTTGTTCGGTTGCATGTAATGGCAGATTTTGAAACGTTTTCAACCAAGTCAGTCTCACCGTTGAGCCAGATACGACGTCTTCTGGAGGTACCTCACCCAATAGATCTTGACACAGTTCATTCCAATATAGCAGGCTTCCGCCTGTAACTGCATCGCCATGGATCGGAAGTCCAAGTTGTAGCGCAACATCTTCGAGACTGACTGTGCATTCACCACATGGAAAATGAAAAGTGTGCGTCTCGGGTCTCCATCGTTCGACCAACGCAGAGATTAAATCGGGTTGTATCACAAGTCGTCGAATTTGACTTGCGTGATAAAATCCGGCTCTTCTTAAGTGGTCGATAATATAAGGATGCGGGTCCTCCAATGTAAATTTCCTCGAACGTAATACGCGACGAGTTTCCTGTTATAATAATAAAAATTAATATATTATAAAACTATAACAATTAAAAAGTAATAAATAAAACTATAAAATAACAAAATAATAATATAATATAATATAATATAATATAAACAATAATAATATAATATAATATAAACAATAATAATATAATATAATATAAACAATAATAATATAATATAATATAATATAATATAATATAAACAATAATAATATAATATAATATAAAACAATAATAATATAATATAATATAATATAATATAAACAATAATAATATAATATAATATAAAACAATAATAATATAATATAAAACAATAATTTCGTATAAAAAAACAATAATAATATAATATAAAAAAAAATAATAATATAATATAAAAAAACAATAATAATATAATATAATATAAAGAATAATAATATAATATAATATAAAACAATAATAATATAAAAAACTATAATAATATAATATAAAACAATAATAATATAAAAAACAATAATAAAATAATATAATACAATAATAATATATAAAACAATAATTATATAATATAAAACAATAATTATATAAAAAACAATAATAATATAATATAATATAAAACAATAATAATATAAAAAACTATAATAATATAATATAAAACAATAATAATATAAAAAACAATAATAATATAATATAATACAATAATAATATAAAAAACAATAATAATATAATATAAAACAATAATAATATAAAAAACAATAATAATATAATATAAAACAATAATAATATAATATAATATAAAACAATAATAATATATAAAACAATAATAATATAATATAATATAAAACAATAATAATATAAAAAACAATAATAATATAATATAACACAATAATAATATAATATAATATAACACAATAATAATATAAAAAACAATAATAATATAAAAAACAATAATAATATAATAATATAAAAAACAATAATAATATAAAAAATAATAATAATATAAAAAATAATAATAATATAAAAAACAATAATAATATAACAATTTACTTACCTCGTTAAATATAACCTCCGAGATGTGATTTTCTTGTAACCTCAATAGTGAAGCCATTTCAAAATATTGTTGTAGAAAAAAAAAATTTGTAGAAAGAAATTTTTTTTGGTAGAAAAATGAAAAAATTTTGAAAGAAAATGAAAATTTGAATGAGAGGAATGAAAATTTGAAGAAGAGGAGGGGGGTATTTATAGAAGGTGGGGGTGTGGGGGGGAGGGGGGACGTGGGGGGTGGGGGGAGGGGGATGGGGGCAACGGTCATATGACCGTTGCCCCTTTGAATTTTTTTTTTCATTTGAAATTTAAAATTTAAAAAAAAAATTCAAAATATTAAATTATAAAAAAACCTAAATTATATTTTACGAATTTTTAAATTTTTTTAAATTATAAAAAAAATATTTTAATTTAATTTATAATTTTTAAAAATAAATTTATCAAATTAAAATAAAATATTGTATTAATATAATTTTTTTTTATTAATTAAAAAAAATATATACATGAAGGGAAATCGCCACCCCCCATGGCGATTTCCCTTCATGGTTTTAGCAAATTTTGCTAAAATTACCAAGGGAAATCGCCATGGGGGGTGGCGATTTCCCTTGGTGTTTTTTGCAAATTTGCAAAAAAACACGCTGGGAAATCGCCATGGGGGATGGCGATTTTCCAGCTGAAAAAAAAAGGTCCGTATTTTGGGAAATAATCAAAAAGTAACGGTAATTTGATAATTTTTTTTTTTTGCTATATTGTAATAAAAAAGCCGTAGATTTTGTTGAGAGGACACGTGCTCCGTTGCTAGAGGATCAAATTTACCGTGATCAGTTTCTTTTTGCTAGTTACAAAAGGTTAAACGTCCCGGTGTGTTTGGACCGTCTGATCACGGTATTTTGTTTTTATTGTTGATGATCTGATTAGGTGGGCCTACATGCACGTTTTACGAAATACTTGAGCTACACCGTTTTACGGGTTTACGGATCAGTACATTTCAAGTTTTTATTATATAATAGTAATTTTATTATTTTTATAGTATCGTATTTTTATATACGATATGATTAAAAATTACATCTAATGAAAATTTGAACATACAATTATACAATACGATAAAAATAATTAAAATACGATACGATATTAAAAAATAACACGAACAAGATATAAATAAATGAATGTGTCAAATTTATATAATATGAATTATTAATGTATCAAAATTTATATAAATATATAACATCTTAAATACGATTATAACACGAAAAAAAATAAAAACACGATACAATTACACGATTTGCCCAGTCTACAAACAACTACTTAAAGTTTAAATTTTTTTAAAGATTTTGCTAACGAGTGTTCTAAAAACACTTTTTAAAATTATTATATAATAATATTTTTATTCAATATATTAAAAATTAAAAATTATTAATTTAAATATAATATTATTATTAAAAATAATATATTAATTAAATTAAATTTTATTTAAGATATTCGTTAGTAAAATATTTTTTAAAATATATTTAAAATTTAAAGAAACATTGATAATTATACTTACTAAATACTACATAAATTTCATAAAAAAAATGGTACTACATATATAAACTCACTTCAGTTGTATGAATTATGATAAATTGTATTCTTGATCGGTTTTTTTTTTGGATAATGTAATAAGAGTATAAGACCATTATATTGTCCAATCAGATCTAATTTTTTATTGTATTTTTTACCAATTACATAAGAAAAAAAAGTATGATGTATTAAAAAATTAAAGAATTTTAAGATTTAAAAAATATTCAAAGTAAAAGGAATTAATTCTTTTTTAAAAAAGATAGTTTTCAAAGTCAAACATAATTTAGAACCTATTAGAAACCTTGGTCTCAAAATTTAATGGACTTGACATACAATTATTTAATCCCATATATACAGTATTAAACTTAAATTGATAAATGACAGTAAATGAAAATATAAAGGGTAGTGCTATTTAAATGTAAGGTTTTTCTTAAGTTTTGCTCTCTAGGAAGGATAGAAATGATAAAGGAAAGAAAATTTGTTAATTTAATTGTTAAGTTTTATAATAATTTCTTATTTTGTAGTTAAATTTAGTAATTTTGGATAAAACACGAATACGACACATTTAATAAATACGACACGTTTTAAACACAATTAATATGACATATTTAATACATGTATTGTGTTTGTATTTAGAATTTTAACACATTCAATAATTTGTATTGTATTTATATTTACAAGTCTAACAAAAAAAAAATACAAGACAATACAATACACGCATACACATATTGTCAAATTTATTTTATAACTTAATCAATAGATTAACAAAATTTTCATTTTTATCGAACAAAACCTAAATGATGACTATACAAAGGACAATAATTGTAGACCTGGCAATCCGTGTTTTGTTTTGTGTTCGTGTTATTTTTTCGTATTATAATCGTGTTTAAGGTATTATATATTCATATAAATTTTGATATATAAATAATTCATAGTATATAAATTTTGATATATTCGTGTTTTTTTTGTTTTGTTCATATTATTTTTTCATATCGTGTCGTATTTTAATTATTTTTTCGTGTCGTACTTAAAATTATCATGTCTAATTAATTGTAGTAACCTTAATAAGGTCATAGGTGTAGATTTTCTATGATTGTGCTTTTTTATAAATATCATTATTGTTACTCTAATAATAAATAATTCTAAAGGCAATTTTAGAAATGTAAATAAGTATTGACTCGAATAGTCATTGCTTTATATAATTAAGGGTAAAAGACACTTATCCCCTAAAGTTTAGTGTAAAATCCATTTACCCTTCTAACTTTTGAAAAATATCTTTTTACCGTCTATTCAAATAACACCGTTTAACAAAATGTTATAAAAAAATAAAATAACAATTTCAACCTTTAAGGGTTTTGGAAATAACCCACAAGGTCACGATTAGACTTACTCAAAGGTCGGGTAGCCCGTCTTGCTCGACTCGGGCCTGGCTTGGGTAAGAGTATTTGTAATTCGGGTTGGCCCTGGCTGTCCCGAATTACTATTTAACAATTAAAAAATATTTTTTATTTAAATTTAGTTATAATATATATATATTAATATTTTAATAATTTATAAATAGTGAAATGGGCTTATGGGCTGGCATGAGCCCAGCCCGAAATAGGCTTGGGGAACGAAAAATATTTTTTCCCGAGCCTAAGCCCGGCCCATGAGCACCTCTAACCACGACAAGTCACTTATGTTTTTAATCAATTTAACTTCTCTGTTGATAGAAACATGATTGAAGTGTTTGCAAAGGGAGTCGAAAAAGAGCAATTGTAGAAATGCTTGGAGATCCAAATGAGATATTATTTTTTTCCAAGTCTTTCTTCTGTTATATTTAGGATTGGATCCAAGAATTATTTAGTCATTTTGGTTTTTGGATACTAATTGGCCAGGCACGAGTGGAAAAGGACAAGGATTTGTAAGAGTGAAAAACGATACTAATTGTATCAGAGGTAATATGTTATATAGTTTATGCATGCTTCACTTATAAACTAGAATTTTTTTTTTTTTTTTAATTCTTGTGATTTGTAGGTAAAAAAGAAAGGAACAAAGAAAGCCGGTACTTCTACTAGAAATGAAAAGAAAAAGCAAGCCATTGATGCTAGTAAAGGAAAGGAGAAGCAATCAAAACAGTCCCCACTGATATATATATATGCAAAAATTTATTTTTTTTCATATCTGATATATTAATTTGAATATGCATTATTATAAAAATATGCTAACCAGTTAACTACACATGAATTGTGCAAGACTAAAATTATAGTTAATTACAATACTTTTACCAAGGTTAAAAAAAAAATATTTATAAGATGCATGCTTTCTGTTAGACCTGCTCATGGGCCTAGCCGCAGCCCGAAAAATTTTCAACTTCCTTGCTCAGGCTCGCCCTGGGCGGCCCCGAATTTACTATTCACCCTTAATAAATTTTTTTAATATATCTTTATAATTAAATTTAATTAAAAATATTTTTTTATTCTATGAATAGTGATCCGGGCCAGGCGGGTTGCTCGGCCCTTGAGCAGGTTTACTCTCTGTCTCTGTCTTGGAATATTTGGATTTTCATTCGGTATGATTTTTTTTGTTTGTATGTTCTTTGAATTAGAGAAATTGATTCTTTATATTTGACATGTTCTATGCCATAGCATAGAAGGACATTTTTGACAATATGTTAATTTTTCAATCAGAAACTTAACACCATTATTTTTTCAAGGAGGAAAGAGGGTATTATCCAAACTATAGGGAGTATCTGAAATTTATATCAAACCTCAAGGGGTGATAATACTTTTTCCTATAATTAAATTTAGATAAATTAATACATGATGCATTTAGAAGCATGTAGTCTATAAGATAATAACTATTATCTACTATAATAAAAATTGAGTCCGGAGGGACTCAGTTGGTATTTTTAAGAAGATCAAATTTTTCGTTCAATTTTGTTTGATAGTGAAGGCAAAAAAGTCTTTTGATTGAAAAATTAAAAAAAAAAAAAGAAGAAAAAATCAGTCGAGAGAGAGAGAGAAAAGAGGAGAGAGAATAAGAGAGGGGAGGAGAGGAGAAGAGAGAGGCGGCTGAGGGGAGCCGGACGGTGACGGAGGAAGAGAGAAGGAGGAGAAGGAGAATGAGCGAAGTGACTGGTTGCCTCGATCGGTCGGCGACGGGACAGGCAATCGGTCGACTGGAGAAGAAAAAGAAAAAGGAAAAGGAAAGGAAAAACATTCTTTTTCTTTTTTTATTATTCTTTTATTTTTTTTATAATTGATTATTTTCATCAAAAAATTAATAAATATATATTTTGTTAATTTTTTAAATAAGTTTTTATTTTTATGTATTGAAAAAATTAAAATTATTTTTCATTTTTGTATTGATTATCAAACTATGATTTTAATTGCAAAGGACAGAATTTTTTTATCTTTTTAACATTGAGATTGCGATAAAACACAATTTTTAACCTCAAAAATTGCGTAACCAGCAATGCTAAACGTGGCCAAAGTACTTGTTTAGATGAATTTAAATATAATAGTTCATACGATAAGTTTTTATCTTCGGTAATTCAAGTTAATATGGTATAAAATTTTGGATTTCGAATCCTAGAAAACGCTTATCCCTTTTAATATTTCTTCATTCGATATCTTGTTGTCCATTAACTATGGATTCATTCAGTTTGTATGTGAGAAGAAGTATTATTAAAACTTAAATATATGAATTGGATCTTTTTCTATCAACTTAAAATTTTAAAATAATTAATTATTCAATTTAATAAAATAATATGATCGAAAGAGAATCTTATCACATTGAAACCTCAAACAGGATTTGAAAGATAGTTCCATCTGTTACATAAATTTTATTTTGCTCATTTCAAAAGAATTCTAAACTTTGAAGATAAACTATGAAGTTTAACCATTAAAGTTTTTTTTTTTTTTTAATTGAAAAATTCTTGTATTTGAATTTAGAGTCATTTAATTTTGGCCATTTACTTCTCTTTGGGCCTAAAAGGAGAAAGGAAAATTTTCTGACTGGCTAGTACAGCCTTGCAAAGAAAATACTCAAAATATGTGATCTTTGTTGAGAGGAAAACAATAATTTGCAATGATTGAGCTGTGGTTTTATAAGTTTTTTAAAAAAAAAAAATAAATAAAATTGTGGAGGTATGCATTCACACTCCCAGAACGGATAATACCTCATTACGGTGCTATCTCAAAATCTTTACATCAACAAAGACGCCGTCTATGAGAATCCGTATGGGCCACTCAAGGAAAACATACTCCACACCCTTGACTATGAAGTTAGTGTTGAGGGGGATACGATAATCTCACATCTAATAATTAAGAATTGGATTATGATTTTATAAGCAAAGTTCACCCTTCCCCTATTGAGGTACTTTTTTTTCAAAAGACAAAATCGTGAGGGTAGGCTTCCGAGCTCCTAGAGTGGACAATACCTCATATCGGGTGCAGTCCAACAATTCTAGTTTTATTTTTGAAGAAATTTTAGAGTACAAAAAACCTGATTCAAGCCATAATTATGTCAACGTTGTGAGCAGGTTAAGTTTCATCCCTATCACTCTCGTTTTGAGCGAGGTTTGATTTTGGAAGTCGCTACTTAATTAATTTATATACCAAAAATCATGTTTGGTTTCAAGGCCACAAGCCTCGTATTTATCAAAAAACTTGGTTCGAAGATTAGGGTACAAAATGTAAAAGAATATGGGATAACCTAACCTCTACTATTTAACTTCAGATACGACTCTATCAAGCTTTCAAATTAAAAAACACACCTCACCATTCAGTTAATTAATGCAAACACACAACTATATATTTACATGTCCCATTTATATCGTCACACATACATCTAAAAGAATACACGTAGGCTGATAGTTTTAGACAAATTTTCAATCATTAATAATGATGTAAATAATTAAAAAAAAATAACAAAAAAAATAAAAATAACTTAAAAAGTAAATAAATAAAACACAAAACAAAACAAAATATGCATAGTAAGCTACATGCTTAACCCTAATCATGGTATTATAAGACATGCTTAAATAAAAATAATAAATAAGAATAATCCTTAGCATAAGGTTCTATATGATTAGACCTACTCATGTATTTTTTCGTGTTATAATCGTGTTTAAAATGTTTTATATTTATTTAAATTTTGACATATTAATAATTTGTATTATATAGATTTCGACATGTTCGTGTATTCGTGTCGTGTCCGTATTTTTTTCGTGTCATGTCATATTTCATATCGTTTAATCGTGTCATGTCCAATATTTTTAAAATTTTTATGGGTTTGGAAGACAAAAGCTGGCTATTTGGAGGTTGGTGGCAGCTAAAGGTGGTTAACCTCGAGTATAAAGAGTAACTAAGAAAGCTGTGAAGAAAATTGTTAGGGATTTTATGAATGAAAGATATATTAAAACTGTCAACAGTCATATGATTTATTGATAAAATGTTGAATCTTAATTTTTTAATTTCAATGATTAAAAATTAAATTTTAACAACCTCAAATATATATATATATATATATTTTGAAACAATGAGATTAAGGGAGTATTTATAGGCAAAAGTAGGATTTGGAGAGCTAGGTCAGATGAGGGGGGCAACTGCTCACCTGATCCTTCTAAGGACTTGATTATAATCAATAAAATTTGAGAAAAAAATTCAAAAAAAGAAGTGAGTGACAATTGCCATTGGTTATGGGTCCGATGTCAAAAATCAAGACATGTGTCAAAAGAATTACTTGGGAACCTCGCAAGGAGTGCCAATCGACAAAGAGAAAGTGTCGATTAACAACGAGAAGTGGCAATCGACAATGAGAAGTGGCAATCGGGACTAGATAATTCCTCTAAAACCAAAATTTTGTATTATTTTTAATTATTTTTCAAATTAAAATTATTTATTGAAAATTTATTTTTAAAGGATCTCGCTTAATCGGTGTCTATAAACACCAGTTAAGAATTATTTAATTACTAATTTAAAAAATAGTTTTGCATAAATCATTAATTATAATTTTCTTTCTTTCTATATATATCTATATCACCTTAATTAATAATATATTATACATCGGTTAATATTTTTCATTTTTAAAAGTGCAAAATTCGATGCTTATAAAAGCATACTAATCAATAGTTCAAAGCATTGGACTGTTAGGACTGCAGAGTTAAAACTTGGAGGAGATAAAGGGAAAAAAGTGAAGAAAATATGGAAATGGGGACTTTGGTAGAAAGAAAGAGTTCAATCAAGATTCTTACAATGAGCTTGAGTCTTCATTTGTACGCTTGTCTAGTCATTATCTTCAATGTTGTGTTTATAAGACATCAAAGACATGACATTATTTAGTGTAAAAAAGTTTTTTTTTTTTCCCATTTTTCCTAAGAATGAAGCCTGTTCCATTTGTAGGTGAATTAGCATGGCTTGCCTACTTTAGTTAAAAGGCAAAAACAAAATGAGTGGGGGATTGGATTTTCATGTCAAGTTGTCAACTAAGACCCCGTTTTCACCGGGGTAATTTTAAATTTTTTAATAATAATAAATTAATTTTAGTTATATTTTATTAAATAATAATTATTTATTTAAATATTTTATTTTAAAATTATAATAATAATTTTTAATTATGAAAATTAAATTTATGATAATTGCTTATTTATAAATTACATAATATAAATGCATTTTCAAATTTTATTTATATGTATTTTGAAAAATATTTAGATCTTATTGTATATTGTATATTTTTATTTATAGGAGGTAAAAATAATAAATAAGAAAATAAAATTATGATTTGTATTTTATTCTCTCGTAAGATTGATTTTCTCATATAAGTTAGCAGCAAGTTTTTTTTTTTCCTTTTTTAACTTTTTTCCCGAGCGAGTCGGGTACGAATCTTAAATCGATCAGCGAGTCAACGTACGGACCAACCTTTTAAATACATCATTTAAAACTAAAATAAAATAAAATAAAAAACCAAAAACCCAAAAATAATTAATAATTAATAAAAAATTAATAAATTATATAAACATTTTTGTTTAATTTTTAAAATACAAAGTGATAAATCAATTTTTATAATTATTTTTAAACAACAAATTTTCCTAAAATAAACAAAAAATAAGGGAAAATATTTATAATTTTTTTAATACACAAAAATTAAAAAATGAATAAAATATATATTTATTAATTTTTTTGGAAATAATAAATTATAAAAAATTATAATTATAATTATAATAACAAAAGAAAAAAACATTTCCTTTTCTTTTTCTTTCCTTTTTCTTTTTTTTTCACTAAAAAATAAATTAGGACAAATTTTTTTGAACAATTGAAAAAATACCACTTGAGTCCCTTAGAACTCAACAATAATTATAGTAGATTCAACGCAAAAGGCTTTTATTGTTTTAATAGAAAATATTTTATTTTTAAAGTTCTAACGGTTTGATTCACTTAAAACTTTTAACAATAGATATTAAACAATTTTTAAGTTTAAGCATTTTAGCCATGTTAAGGAAACTAGATCAGAGGTCAAATTAGTGTGACTTTTGATTTTTGGTTGAAGCTTAAGTATTTTAGTAATGTTAAAAAAATCGGAACAGAGATCAAATCGGTATGACTTTCGATTATCAATTCAACCGATTGGATCGGCTGATTCAATTAAACAAAATTTTAAATATTTTTAATGTTAAATAAATATTATATATAGCAAATAATTAGTAAAAATATGCATTTGACTTAGTGATATGATCTTTAGTATAACTTTAAGAGATTATGAGTTCAAATCGCATCACTTAAAACAATATTTTGGAAAAATAATTAGAAAATAAAAAATAAATTTTCCCGATTTTCTCCCATTTTTTATCAATTGAACCAGTTTAGATCAATTAAAATGAATTCCGGTTCTTTATATAATACCGGACCAGACAAACTTTCAATTCTCAATTGAACTGATCCGACTAACCGATCCGATCTAATTTTTTCATCCATGCATTTTAGCAATGTATCCTTATTACCATGGGACCAATAAAGAAAAAAATTCGTTTTAAAAAAATTTCAGACTACAATTATGATATAACCCCTAAATTTTCAAAGCAATTAATCTCTCATCTAAATCGTACTTATGAGATGTAATTTTGTTTGTGAAATTTAAAAGTTTTATAGATAAAATACTAGATGATATTAATTTTTTTTTAATTCATTTCTTAATAGTGTATAAACTTCAAATCACCTTTTCTATATGCAGTGAAAAAAAATGGATTGGACCGAACTGATCGAAATTCGATGATATGCTTGATCTGATAACATATATAAAATCAAAAAAAATATCGAATTGGTCAAAAACAGGTTAAACAACAAATTAAATCAAATTAGATCAATCTGGTTTGATGGTGAATTGGTTTTAATTTTATTATTATTATTATTTACAATTTTAATTTTTTATTTTAAATAATGAGATTTGAAACTCAAATCTCATAAAATCAAGTTGGGACTTAACCATTGGATCAAGTATATGTTATTGTTATATATTTACTATATTAATACTTATTTAATATTAAAAAATCAAAATTTCAATCCTTTAATTAGATCGAACTAGTTAAATCGAGAATCGAAAATCTCACTTATTCAACTTCCGACTTGATTTTTTAAACATTATCAGCTAACCCAGTGATTGTGTTGGAAAATACTGAAATTGCCCGTTCAATTATACGAAGTTAATGGATTCAAGCAAACTTACCAAAAACAATAAGGGTGTGTTTGGATGAGCTATTTGAAGGAGGGATTTCATTTCAATCAAGTTTTTCAAAAATCTAAAAATAAATTTACTTGTTTGGGTAAAAATAAGAAAGAATTTCAAAATTTATAAGGAATTTCAAGAGGGGATTTGAGCACTTCAAATTCGCTTTTGAAATTCCACGTAAAGAGGTGATTTTTCAAAATTATTTAAAATTTTCTCTTACTTTATTCTAAGGTGGCCCACTATAAAATACAAAATTAAAAAAAAAATTATCATTTTATTTAACTATAATATATATTATTATATTATTATATTATTAATAATATCTATATATTTTTACGAATCTAATGATACCTATATTGCATATTTTTTATTTTTAATATCATTATTCCTATTTTATAATTATTTTTTTATTTCATGAAATTCCAACCACCTAAATTTTCTTTTAAAAAAATTTATCCAAACAAAACAATAACAAATTCTAGCATTTTAAAATGATGCATTTTTAAATATTTTTATTTTAAATATTTTTAAAAATTTTTAAATTCTTCATTCAAATGCACGTTAAGGTTGGGAGTGGGGAAGGGAAATGGAATGCGGAACAATATTTTAGTTTGTTTACTATACATATGAAGTTTTATTGGATCTCGAATTATACGTACAAGAATAATTCTCATATAAATATCATCCTCATCTTTAGTAATTTTAACATAAAATTTCAAATTAAAAGACTCTTGTAATAGATATTAAAGATTCAAAATAGTAAGAGTGATCAAGTTAAAAATCATGTTGATAGATTCAGAAAATAACATTTGTTGTTAAATTAACAGTGTTTGCTAAGAGAGAAAGAAAAAATTATTTTCTTTTCGCCTTTCTTTTGTTTGGTAGGGGAAAAAAAAAGATTTGCACATTTCTTTTTCCTCCAAATTAAATCCTTTCTAATGTAATACTCATTCAACTTAAATTAATAATTTTATTTATAATTTTATCCTTAATTTTTTTATTTTATTTTCTTTTTCATCTTTCATACTAAATACAATGAAAAAAATAACTTTTTTTTTTCTTTTTTTTCTCACCTATTTTTTTTTCTTCATTCCTACCAAATACAATGAAAAAAATTCAAGATATGTTAATTTATATTCAAACTGTATAGAACTATAGATGAGATAAATTAATCTCATATCTCTTGCATCTTTTATATATACGATTGATGATTAATAAAAACAAACAAATTCAAATACCAAAACTTTAACTCCCTTTTATTACTAGACAAAGGTTCCATATCTACAATAATTAAAGTAAAATTATGATAAAGAAAATACAAATTGCATAGTAGGTAGAGGTGTTCATAGACTGGATTAGGCCGCGACTCAGTTTTTTTCAAATTCTTTATCCAAGTCTAGTTCGAGCTGGCCCGTAAGTCGAATTACTATTAAAAAACTATTAAAATATTTTTATAATTAAAGACAAAAATATTTTTTATTAATAAATAATAATTCGGATCGGATCGAACGATCCAAATTAAAAAAATACTTACCAACACCCGATCCAATACGAATCGAACCTGTCGAATCAAACGAATAATCCAGCTTTTGAAAAAATCTAATATCAGAGAATGACTGTATAAAGGAAGGCATCTTGTTAATTAATGTGAAGCCTTTTGTTTTTTTTTTTCCTTCACTTTTGAAAGTTGTTGGGCTGTTGCCAACAAAAACCCTATATTCAAGTGCAAGCAACCGATAATCAAAAAAAGTTAAAAAAAAAAACAGCCCCTAGTTTTCACTTTCACCAAAACACAAATGGGGCCAAACCTACCATACTTATCTTTTTCCATTGTCAAATAGTATTTGAGTATTTTTCTTCCCTTTATGCTTTAAAAATGATCGAAAAAGCCAAATCCCGACAATTATTGAGAAACTAAAATTATATTTCATAGATTAGAATTTTGTCACTAACCCCTTAGTTTTGAGGTTTCTTTTAGAAAAAATTATTTGATTCATCATCAATAAAATTTTTGAATTTCGAAAGTGAGATTAATAGAATAACACATATTTCATAAGGTATATTAAAAAAAAGAATTCGTTTTTAATATATTAACAGTGTAATTTTTTAATTTCACAAGCAAGATTAAAAGATTGATATTTCATTTTTTTTAAATTAGTTTTTTTAAATATACTCTAAGGTATATTTGTCGTTCTACTAATCCCGCTTGTGAAGTTTAAAAATTTCACTGACGGTAGATAACATAATTTCTCTTAAAAAATTAAAACAAAACTAATTAAAAAAAATTAGGAAATGTAATAGATTCTTAATCCCATTTATAAAATTAAAAATTTTCATTACCGATGTATCAAATACGAAATCTATTTTTTAAGTGTAATGTTGGAACTTTAATGTGTCAAGACTATAGATTTCACTTTAGTGAACTTCTTTTCATGATGTCTAGTGAAATTATTGAATCTCTTTAAAATCCCATGATTTTTCTCTCTTTAAAAAAAGCTTTTTATTTTTATTTTATTTTATGTAACATGGGCTAGTAATTTTAGCTTTTGGGAGCTGATCAAATGCCTTTATTTTGCAATAGTTGTAGTATTACTTTTTTGTTGCAAACTTTAAGAATTTTTTGGTTAGGTGATTGATTTTGAGAAATACATTGAGGACGTCCTACCTTCATAATTGAATGTTTCTGTAACTTGAAATCCTTATCTCAATCCTTATTCATGTACTTTGGATCTTATTTTCCCCATAAACTTTATCTCCTAAAACATGCTTTATGTTCACAGGTTTATATTTCAATAATCTTATAGCTTATTAAAGTTTTTTTATGGACTGAGCTAACCTGTTCATGAGTCGAGTTGAATTACGATCTAAAAAATATATATATTTTTTACTCAAGTTCGTTTCAGATTAGGCCCAGATCAGCTCGAAAGCACGTTTCATTATTCAAAAAATATTTAAAAAAATATTTTTATATATTTTATAATTAAATTTAAATAAAAATATTTTTATTTAATAAACAGTAATTTGGATCGAGTCAGGCCGGTCCGAATTACAAAATTTCTTACCTAGGCCCTGCCCAATTCGGTCGGACCAGACTCGCCCGGCCCTTGGACAGATCTAGATTGGGTCGGGACATGCTTGAATAATAAAAATATTGTTTGTCCAAAATTTGACCTATTGGATTTTAAAATTCGTTTTATTGTTTAAAATATATTAAACTATAAAAAATCATTTTTAATTAATATTTATATATTTCATAATTAAATTTAAATATATATTTTTTATTTATTAAATAGTAATATGAACCGAACCAGATCGATCTAAATTTAAAGTATCTTATTTCAGACTTAGCTCTATTTGAACTGAACCTACTAGATCAAATGGATAACTTGACTCTTGAACCGATTTATGAACATATAATCAGTTCTAATAAGAAAAGATCAAAAGATAATAAAAACTGTATTCATTCTTGTTTCTAGGAACTTACCATTTAAAACATAAAATGTAATTCTTTCCTTTTAATTCTATACAAACACAAAATAATAAAATTTCATCATTCTAAAAAAAAAAAGTCATAGTTATTTACAAACAAAAGTAGGAAAATATTGTACTCATATCTATTGACATTGGTTAAGTTAATATCTATAAAAAAATAAAATTTATATTAATGTATTGTCTCTTTTTAAATTTGATAAAAAAACATTTTTTTTAAAAAATAATAATTTGATTAATCTTAACAAAAATTTATAAACACCATTTAATCATACCATAAAAATGATACCTAATCTTAAAATAATAAATCTTACGGTTAAACTAATAAATATAATTAAATATATTAGGGATTGTGATACGATTACGATACGATATATTAGAAATTACAATACGATATTCTTACTTAGTTTTTTTCTAAATTGGTGAGACCTTTCTATATAAATAGGGCACTATTGTATAAATTAATAAACAATTCAGAATATCAACAATGTAGTCATTTGGATATTTTTATTAGTTTGTACAAGAGGGCCCTATTTATATAAATTATTTTTACTAATTTAGAAAAAAAACCAAATAAAAATATCGTATCATATTTTCTAATATATCGTATCATAATCGTATCGCAATCCTTAATATATTTAATTATATTTATTAATTTAACACTTACATTCACAAAAAAATTATATTAATGGAACCCAATTATTGTTTCTAGGAATTAGCTATGTAAAAAGTTTGAAAAGCCTTTTGAGAGTAAAAAAAAGAAAAGTAGTGTCAATTTCCATCAATTCAGGCTTATAAATGAGTTTCAATGAAAGTGGGTCTCTTTCTTTTCCACTATCTTTATATATTTTTCTTGGTCTGCCTAATCTCTTTATATATACGCACTAATTTTAGTATTGAAAAAATCAGATTGGATTGGTTGATTAAATTAATTTAATTGGAAATCGATAATTTATTCGGTTCAAAACATATTAAAGAACCGAAAATTCAATAAACCAATAAAAAATCACATTTTTTTATTAATTAATTACTATATTTAATATTTATTTAATATCAAAATTACATATTTAATATTTAATTTGACTTCCAATTCGAGTTTTTATTTATTGCCTAACCCTAAACAATGACATTACTGATTTACTGCTTACAAATTTGAGTATTGGACACTAATTATCGGACAACCTAGCTAAGTATCTTAGTCATCACTCATCACTATAGCTATTCACTATTTTTCTTGCCTTGAATTTCAGTAATAACAAATATTCATGACCATCACTTGTCATTACTTTTCTTTTCTTTCTTTTTTAATTTCAACATCCTAAGATTATTATTTAACTTAGGTTTTTTTTTAAAATTTATATGTGTTCATTCTTAATACACAGACGAGATTAAAAGATTACCGGATATCCTACTTTTTTTAATTAGTTTTTTTTATAATATATTTTAAGAATATATGTTATCTTACTAACTCTGCTTAAGACATCTAAAAGCTTCAATGACGATGTATGAAATAATTTATCTCTATATATATCAAATGCACCATACAAGAGAAGTTAGATATATATATATATATATATATATATTTTAATTTCATGGTCTTTTGGCTAAAAAAAATAATTGTAATCAACATGTAAATGTAAGTTTGTCAATTATTAGTAAGCTTGGGTTTTTATGGAAAAAAAAGGTCACCTAGAATCCAATTAAATCCAAGAAATATAACAGATAGTATAACCCATTAATAGTTAAAAAGTTGAGGAAAATGTTAAATAACCCAATTTGTAAAAACTTGCCCGAATGATATGGAACAAAATTAACAATCAAATTAAATCTTAAATCTTAGTTATAAGAATTTGATATATCATTTGAGGCGATTGTGTCTATATATTGACTTTCTTGTTAATTAAATGGAAAATAAAAACATAAAAGAATGTTACAATTTGTTTTTAAACTAAACTAATGAATAAAAGTTTATATAAGACAACTATGCCCCAATTATATATATTTACAAACTTTGAAAATGTTATATTTACAGACTTTGAAAATGTTGAGCTTGTTGTACTCACAAAATAACTAACGCTTAGACTTGACAATATTAGACACAAAACGATTACACAACACAGAAAAAATAATTAAAATATAACATGAAAAATAAATACGGATACGACACGAATACACGAACATGTCAAAATTTATATAAAACAAATTATTAACACGTCAAAATTTATATAAATATAAAAAACCTTAAATATGATTATGATACGAGAAATAATACAAACACGATACGAATACGCGAATTGTCAGATCTAACTAACGCTGCATTTACTGTATTTGATAAGAAAGAAAAAAGATAGAATTAGAAACTACTTTCTTTTTATTCTTTCATTCGTTTGATAAGTAGGAATTAATAATAGAAAAGAAAAATTATCCGTTCAATTTAAATTAATAATTTTATTTAAAACTTTACCCTTAATTTTTTTTTTTCGTTATTCATACCAAACATAATGAAAGAAAAGTAATTTTTTTTTTATAACTTTTTTCTCTCTTTATTTTTTTTTCTTTATACCAAACATAGTGTAAAAAAAACATGATTTAATTAGCATTTGGATTTGGAACAAACTTTAGTGTATCCTTGTAAGCAAACTACCTTGACCCAAACCAATACATTTCTAACCCACCTCTTTAATTTAAACAACCAATCAATTTAGAAACACAAACAATATAAATTAAATAAATAGAATATGATAATAGTGGCTTTTTGCTTTTCTTAAAAAGAGAAATGGGTGAGAGGAATATGTTAATGTCATGATATGATCACAAGGCCAAACTTTGGCCACCACCCCAAAGAAGCATCCCTATGGGCTATGGAGTATGGCCTCTATATAAATATATATATATATATATATATATATATATATATATATATATACTAATTACTAAAGAAAGGTCATCTTCTATACAACCAATTAAACCAAATAGGGGCAAACGTCAGACAGTTGTACTACCACTTCCCCCTCTTATCTTCTCCCTCCATGGCTCCATATGACCTCATTTGTTGGCCTAACATATCTTTAATTTCTCAAAACCTAGTCAAATCTATCTCCATATCTTATCTTAAATTCAATACAATACAATAGTATAATCTTGCAAATCAAGACCAAAAATTATTACCAATCATGTTTTGTCCCAATATCCAACCATGAAAAAGAAGTTTTACATTTTTTAAATTTCAAATTCAAGTCCAATATTTTAAAAATTGGACTGTAGGTTAAACCGATGAGATTTTTTATTTTAATCTAATCGATCCCACCGATTGGACCAGTTAGTTCAAATCAAAATAATTTAAATATTATTTAAAATATTTTTAGTGCTAAATAAGTAATAAATATAGTAAATAATTAATAAAAATATATATTTAGTTTAATGATATGATTTTTAATATAAAATTAAGAGGTTAAAAGTTTAAATTTCATCACTTAAAAATTGAAAAAAAAAATATATAATCGGTTTTTATCATTTTAATCCAATTTTTTTTTTTCGATTTTAACTAGTCTGATAGATTTTTGATTTTAAGATATATGCTGGATCGGACAAGTCACCAATTACAGATACAACTGATCCGATCAGATTTTTTCAACCATGTTCAAGTCTTCTTATGTGTAAATTTGTTTTAATTATATTGAGTTGTTGATTTATTTATTTTGGCTTAGTTTATTCTAAGTAATATATGATTATGTCATATATATATATAAGTTATTTGATTATGATTGTAATTTTTAATTTTTACTTATACATGTAATTCTATTAAAAAAAATCAAAGATCCAATATTATTGCAACAAAGGCTGACCTTAATGTCATTGTCAAAAACCCAAATCCACTCCCATCTTCATTATTGTTTTGTCTATAATTAGTCATCGAAAATTTGAACTTAGTGATAGACAAGCAAAAGCAATAATGAAGGGAGAAAGAAAAGATATCATTTTTGTCAATGAATGTATCACTTTCGTATTATAATTTTATTTTTAATACATTGAGGGTAAAAAATAAAAAATTTATAAACAGATTAAGAGATTGTCATATGTTTTATTTTTTAAATTTTTTTATTAAATTTTAAAAAAAATATGTCACTTTATTAATTTTACTTGTAAAATCTAATAATTTTACCAGTCAATAAATATGATAATTTATCGTCATATTATTACTCTAATGTATGTTTTTGCTTTAAAAAAAAAAAACCTACAAGGTCATAGATTAATTAAGACTCCATAAGCAAGGACCTAGAAAAGTATAGAAATATATTTTTTGCCTTATAAATAATTAAATATTAAATAAATGCTTGCTTTTCCTTGTTATTGCCTATGTTGTTTAGGTACATCCATATAGGAGCTTAAAGATAATCTTTTCTTTAATCATACAATCATATATTAAATTTTAGTAGGTGCATCATAGATTAAAATTAATGGTTGATAAATGTTGGCAAGTATTTAACAATGCATCTCATGATTGTCATGAAATAATAAAATTTCCTTCATGATGGAACAAAACCACTAAAATAGTGACACTCATAACAAATATATATTTTTTTTTCCAAAAAAATTAGCTGAATGCAATCTCAAACTTTGATTTTCCTCCCATAAATTAACTTGATTAAAAATTGATGGATATATATTTAGTTGACTTGAAGATATAATAAAAAATTCATGGCAACATAGGAATATCAAATCAAGTGATTAAAAAGTTGGATTGAATTGGTCGATGAGACTAGTTGAATCTGGAATTGACAGGCTATTCGGTTCGATTAGTAAATTAATCCGGTGAAACCTTGAATCGGTATAGAACCATTTTAATCGATAAAAATCCGGTAAAAAACTGGATAAAACCAATAAAAACCCGATTTTGTGTTTTTTTTCTTCAAAATTTTATTTGTTATTTATGAGATTTGAACCTTAAAATTATTAATTTTATATTAAAGATCATACCATTAAGTCAAATACATATTTTTATTAATTACAAACTATATTTAATATTTATTTAACGTTAAAATTATTTTTTAAATATTAAAAAAAAGATTTTGATCAAATCAGTTGAATTGATTGAATCGAAAATCAAACATCTGATAAATTAACTTTTGATCCGATTTTTTAATCTTCAATATCATGAAAGAGAAATGCTAAAATATTATAGTTTTTCTTTTTTTTTTTCTTTTTTTTTTTTCACACAAAAAACATAATATCATAAGAATACTTTGTTTGTTTGTATCAACAAAATTGGTGTTTAAAACTATGGGGAAAAAAAAATCATTTTATTAATAGTGGAGATGATGACTGATGAGGACATAAAGGGTTTTGAAAGGGAAAGCTATATGAAATGATAGCTATGTCTTTGTCCTTCCAACACCAAAACCCACCCTCTTTTTGAGACTATTGTGGTTGGATTTTTCTTTTGGGTATTTATTTATTTATATTTGGGCAAAGCCAAACATTATTTTGTACTAACGTTGTTGTTTCTTTTTATTATTATTTGTTTCCTTTTTAATGAGGCTTAGGTCCACTAACAAAAATAATTGCATAATTTAACTGTTTCATTATAGTGTTCTTATAGTATATAAGGTTGAAGAATTCCATGAAATTTTTTTGGCCCATTAGTGGGGTAGATTGAGTGAGACATCTACATTATGATGCCTGATATATATTATTTAATGTTACACAAATGATGCCTGATATATATTATTTAATGTTACACAAATCCATTGTATATTTCTATGTTATGGAAACAATTATTTATACACACTTTCATTTTAGTCTCATATTTCATCTTTTAATTTACAATTTTATAAACTCAATATCTGTATATTAAAATTGTCTTAAAGTTGGGATAAGCTTCAATTTAAGGGGAATTCATCAGATTGCCGATTGATTGCCATATCAAAATCAATTTATTTATTTATTTATTCATTTTTCACTTTGGTAGAGAAGCAAGGGAGAAAAAAAAAAAAAAGAAGAAGAAAGGAAGAAAAAAACAGCTCTATTGTTAGTCTAATGATGAATTTAATAATATGGTGGAATTTTAAAATCTACTAGTGGTGGATGAAATAATTATATATATATATATATATATATATATTGAGGGAGAGAAATTCAAATATTAATATATTTCTATGACATAAATATTAATATACATTAAGTTATATAATAATATATAAATATTTAAAAAGATACAAAGTATATCATTTACATATGCAAATATATTTACGATATAAGTCATATATTTTATGAATAACAATTTTTAATATATTTTATTTTTTAACTTAAGTTTATTTTTTGAATTATCGTTAATAACAAAATATAATTAGGAAAGTATTATACGCTAATCTAATACATCTATTTCACACAATTACATAATATACAAGTTTTCAAAATTCTATTATAGTCCATAAATTTTTTAATATTTTTCATTTAAGTTCCTAAAATAAAAAGTATGTAAAATAAGTGTATTAGATTAATACATGTAGCACTTTCCATATAATTATATTCTTATTAACATATATTAAGCTACATCAAAATAAATATAAAAATTTTTAAAAAAAATTATCCCACAACAAGTGAGCAAAATACTAATTATGATAATTTTGAACTTAAAAGTGTGAATTTAAATAAGAGACCAAATAATTAAACAATAATCCTCATACGTGTCATTGGTTTAATAGTGAATGGTAAAATACACTATAGCCAGATTAATAACAATGACCGATTCAACTAAAGCCAGATAAATAAATAACATAAATTAAAAATAATTAAGAAAAATTCATAAAAAATCAGGAAAAAAAAATACAAGTAACATAAAAGTCCATTATAAGTGAATGAAGGAAAGAAGAGAGCCGCTTGCCACCTGAATCAGTCTGAGCCTCTGAGTAGGGCTGTAAATGAATTAGGCTTAAACGAACAGGTTTATGTTCGTGTTCATTTATTTATTTTTGAGCTTGTTTGTATTCGATTCGTGTTCGTTAAGGATTTTAAAATTGTTTTCAAGCTCTGTTCGTTTAAAATTGAGTGTGTTCGTATTCGTTTATTTTATGTTCACAAACAAGTTCATTTAAATTAAATGAACTTGTTCGTGAACATTAAATGAACATGTTCATGAACATATAATCGAACATGTTCGCGAACAATTAAAATTATGTTCATGAACAATAAACAAACAAATCTAAAGAATTTTAACAAACAAACAAATAAAAAAAATTAAATTATTATTAAATATAAAATAATAAAATACAAAAGTAAATTAAATTTATTATTAAATTATTAAATTTAAGTTATTAAATAATATTAATTATATTACAAATTAAATAATAAAATAAAATAATTATTTTATGGCCCAATTCTATAATTCGCATCACATAGTCATAAAATTTTTGCTTCTGACTTCTTATTATGAAAAAAATTAGATTAACTTTACTTGAGACAAGACAAATATTTATTTTTTAAAATAATAAAATAAAATTATTAATTATATAAATAAAAGACAAAATAATAATATTATTATTAAATTATAAACGAATAAAAACGAGTTTCAAATAAACTAATAAACGAGCTTTAAGCAAACCATAAATGAGCTTGTTCGTGAACATAAACGAACCAAACACACATCTGTTCGAACTCGGTTCGTTTAATAAACGAACATTAAAATTGTGTTCATAATCGTTTATTTAGCTTTATAAACGAATATAAACGAACAGAAATTGAACTGTTCACGAATGATTTGTCGAACGCTCTGTTCGTTTACAGCCCGAGAACCGAATGAAGGAAAGAAAAATGAAGATCATACAGATGCCCTAAGACACTAAGGCCTAAAGGCTTACTGAAGTGAATTAACCCCTAAGGCCTGAAGGCAGTAAGGCCTGCCACCCCTATTCTGAAGTGAATAATTTTTGGGCCTTCCAAATTTATAATCAGTTGAGCTAAAAAAAGCCTAAAACAATAGAAAATTAACAATTTTCGGCTTTAGTGGATTTTTAACGGTTTAACCGGTTCTCAATTTTTATCCGATTTTTATCGGTTCAACATATTTTCGGTTATATGAATGATATTGAATAGCTAAACTTGTCGGTTCCTAATTGAACCGGCCGATCCGATCCAGTCCGGTTTTTTTTTCACTGGTGAAGAGAGAGAGAAAAAGAAAAACAAATGTGGAGGTCCTAAATCAGTCTCCTTAATTATAAATTGAAGAAAAAAAAAAAAGAAAAGGCTGAAAATACCCAATGGTATAGATGCAGAGCAGGAACCTTGCCTGCAAGCTGCAACAAGGAGAGCATCTAAATTCTAAAGCCATCTCTACAGATAGTGCCAAAATACTCATGCTCTTTGGTCTTTGCCCATTACCCTCTATGCTCAGTCTAGAAAGTGCACTGCAACAAAAGTATTATTCTTTAGTTTGTACCTTACCACTTACTTTTTCTTTTCTTTTCCTTTTCTTACTTTTCACTCTTTTCATTTTTTAGTTTTTTGTAATGTTGTGATGTTTTTTTAGTGAAAAAGATTTTCAAGTATTAATTGTACCAAAAATAAACAACTGAAAAAAATTGGGGGTGTTAAATTTTTTTTGTTATAAAAGATATTGTAGTTTGAGGATAAATAAATGAATTATAAATGCTCGAATTTGAATTTCAGACGTGTTGAATTTCATCTTTAAGAATGATTTTATAAATTAACTGAACTAAATTTTGAATTCTCCAAAATTTTCATTTATTATTGTATGTAATGCGATATGTTGCTAGAGTTATTAGTGAATTTTGGTGCAGGATACAAGCAATCAACTAGGATCCAACTTTCAAGCTTGACCTCTATTTTATTTTACTGCTAATGAAATCAAGTTTGAACTTTTATTTTTAAATTTGTTTCAATTATACTAAATAATTTTTATTTTCTTAATTAAAAGATAATAAAATGGAACGAAGTCGAGCTCAAATATAAATTATCTTTTCCAACTAAATTTGAATTTAAAAAAAAAAGTAACTCTCTTTCATTTTATTTATACTCCACGTTCTTTCCTAAAACTTAAAATTAGAAAAAGTTCAAGAATTTAATTACTGATAGAACAATACTGTTTACACCATAATTTTCATTTTCCGTTGGACGATTAGCATATGATATTTGGTGGAATCTTAATGTTGGGGATATTTTAGATGGCAGACAGAAACGAAATTGAAATCAAAATTTTGAGATATGATGAATCGCTTTTTTTAGAGAATTATTTGTCTCCACACAAAGTTTGCTAACGGATTAAGACAATAACACTCCAAAAATACAACAAAATTTTATGAATTCTGCAATTAGCAATATTGAATAATTCCCCCCACCTTTTATTCTTAATAATTCCTTTTAATCTATTGTCTGAAATTTTAACTATTGGGGTTGATATAATGGACCACCAAAAGACACAATCAAAGAGGTATGTCTTTTCAAAATCAAAGTACATGATTTTATAAAACATAGCAACCTATTGATGATATTATTCCAACCGATGGCCCTTTTCATCCAAACAACACAATGGATGGTTAAAATGCATCCTTTTATCCAAACAATACAATGGATGATTACAATGCATCATTTAATCCAAGCAACACAATAGATGGATATAAAATTTGTAAACTAATGTTACAACAATCCCCACTAGATTACAAATTTCATAAAAAAATATATAAATTACACAATTATGCATAAAGAAAGGTATCGTTAGATTTAAACCCTCCATTAGTGCAAATCTTTCAAAGTTCCAATAAAGTAATAGGTGGCTAGTCGCATAAACCATTATTCTTGAATTAGAACCGAAAAAACCACACACGCAATCATATTTTTCGAATAAGAGGTTTTATATTACTTTAGCACTATTATGGCCATGTGCTTATCCTGATTTCATGAATATTTACAAGAGTAAAACCCTTAGACTCTTGTTAGAAGCGGCGCTGCTTCTATATTCTTATAGGTGGAATTCTACGATAATATAATTATCGATCCATTAAGAGTTTAACTCATCCTCCTAATATATTCAATATTAAATCCTAATTCTGAGTGTTGGCAGTCATTAAAGTAACTTGTTATTACCCTTTAAACCTTAGAACTAACTTTTACTAGAATAAAGTAAGGTTCTGTCACCAATGACTTATTTTAATAGAGGTTTTAATTCGATTTTAGCAGCAGTATTTTTTACCATATCCCTTGACAGACCTTTTGTCAATGGGTCTGCTAAATTGTTACTCGACCTAGCATAGGCGATGGTGACTATACCATCTCCTATTAATTGTCTTATATACTCATGTCTCAAGCTAATGTGTCTAGACTTGCATATTACTATATGTTTCATACATCGTTGTCTCATTGTTATAGTTGTAGGAAATATGTGGTATTGGTTGTGGCCACAACTCTATACTCATTAATATAATTTTGAACTATTCTATTTTCATATCTTGTATCCATCTTTAATACAATTATACTTCTTGTACAATTGGATAAAATAAATAAATAAGCCAATCACTTTTAATCCTTTAAGATTAAGGATCTTTTCAATGGCTCTTCTTTAATATGTTGTACTAAACTTATTAACTTGTATAATTTAAGCATATTAAAATTATACCAAAACTTATTACACAACAGTGGCCTTTTTTATTTCTTAATAATTTATAAAAAATCAACACCCCCAGCATGTGTAAGATATCCATTCTTTTATTAAAGAATATCCTATTTCAATTATCAAGATATCATATATTAATCAATTTGCTTTTTCATTTATCTTTTTGGTGTAAACCCAGGGTGTCCCTCCACCTCCATTTATGATTGATGAAAGACTAATCCCTGTCGGGCCGGGAGAGTAATAGTAAAGCCCTCCCAACATTGGAGACTCTCAGGATTCAAACCTTGGTTCTCATCTAGGGGGTTGGAGCCACTAACCACTCCAACCAACCAAATGTTAGTATCTTTTCACTATATATATATATATATATATATACATATATATATAGTATGAGGCCTCCACCTATTCATCTTTAGTGAAAAATAACTAGCAAATGTTCTATATCTTGATCTTTACTTTTATAAAAGTTTCAAAATTTTATTTCAACTCAATATGAGAATATACATCAATAAGTATGATGTTAAACACAATCACTCTCAAAATTATTTTTCTTTTATAAAGTCATGCTTCTATAGTCTCTTTTTGAGATTTGCATCCCAATTCATATGATGGATAAATTACTATGAATTTATTTCATAATGGACACCAAAGCCATTTCCACCATCAAAATAGATCAAATAGCATTCATCTTGCTATTTTTAAAAGTTTGCATATTCACAAAATCTTTGAGTCATGACTTTCAAAGTAAATATAATTTTAAACTCTCATTACATCTCAAGACTTTTAATAGAATCATGAGATGATAAATCATTTATATCAGTCATAAATGAAACCATGTGCACCACCGTAAATTAGCACAATGTGATTAAGATTATGGCATCATTTGGTCCAAACTTATTACCACCATGTAACATATTTTCAGTAGAAGATTTTAGTTTCATATTCGAGTAGTGATTTCATTATGTAAGACAATGCTTTCCCATTATTCTACCTTGACTAGAAAAATTAATCATGCAAATAGTATATGATTTATTGTCATTTTCTAGTCAAAATCACTTCTATAAATTAATAATAAAATTTGTAAAATAGTCCAACATTTTTATTTTTTTATTTCATAAAGCCAACGTTAATCTATGTGGTAAATAATGAATTTGGTTAAATAAATATAAAATTATAATTTTATTTAACCCTTTAATAACATGGATTACAAATTTCCTTCATAAATGAGTTATCTTTTACTCTTTTCTATGGTTAATAGTTTAACTTTTTCAAGTTCCATACAATTTATAGTCAATAGTTGCATAATTTATAATCATAAAACGATTATTAAACGGTGAATATATAACATGATTATTATTTTTAATTTAATAATAATCTCATCTTTTTTATGGTATATATAATATTTTTTGAAGACTCACAACCCAAGTCATGCTATAAAATTAACAACAACAATAATAATAATAAAATTATATTGTTCACTTCAAATATATATACCATGACCATTCATTATATGATAATGCAAACATTTATTATCTAAATATATAGATATTTCAATTTTCATGCCATGATATCTTGCAATGAAATTATGTTTCTTATAGGCAACACATCATCAAAGAAATCACCAAAGTAGCCACATGGCTCGTATACTAATCTCGAAATGATGTCTCTAAGTGTGATCACTTTCTCTTTTTCCTCGGGACTTGCATCGTTGGCAGGATCATCTATTGGTTTTGAATTTTGGATGTAGGACATAGACTATATTCAACATGGTAGTGATGTCTAATCTCGAAATGATGTCTCTAAGTGTGATCATTTTCTCCTTTTCCTCGAGACTTGCATCGTTGGCAAGATCATCTATTGGTTTCAATTTTGGATGTAAGACATAGGCGATGTTCAGCACGGTAAGAAGAAACATCATCTTATCCTTCCATTGCACTACAAACAAATTGCCATATACCGACGCTTACCTATACTGACGGTTGAAATCTATAGGTAAAAAGTATCTATTGCGACATTTTTTGTTAGCGTCAGAATATACACAATCTATACCGACGCTCAAATTATCTGTTGGTATAGATATACATAAACCGATGGTGAATGAAAAACTATTGGTATAGGTATACCTTTTACCAAAGGTTTTCTTTTTTTCTTCAGTATATTTTTCAAAAGATCCTTTTTTTTTTTAAATTGACAGGAAATTTCATTTTTATCTTTGGTTTTTTTTTTTTTAATTAAATGAACCTATGGCAACTGATTATTAATTTTGACTGTTGATATAGGCATAAATTATATTTAGGATTATATTTTGTTTTTTCGTTAGTTCTGTCTCTTTCTCTTCCGCTTTGGCGTTTCTCTTTCGTCCGAATCCCTAAACTCAGTCGATCTTGTCCAACGGTATGTTTCTCTCTTTCCATTTCTCAAATCTGTAAGTTCCATTTCTTATTTTGATCCATTTCTTTCTTCTCGATTTTGCCCTCTATATTTCCTCTCTTTCTCTCTCTCTCTCTCTCTCTCTCTCTCTCTCTCTCTCTCGCTTTTGCATTGTCAATTCAATTTCTCTCTTCCTCGTCACATATAGAAGAAGTTTGAATGGACATAAAAATGATTAATTTGTTTAATTTGTTTGTCAAATTTCTGATTGATTCTTTTCCTATAATATATATATATATACACATAATCTTTTTCTTTTATATTTTTGTGTTCTTTTTATTTATTTAGGTCTAATGATTCATTTGACTCTTCTCATGGTAATTATGAGCAGAGAGACACCAATGGCTTGACTGCTGAAAATAGTGAGTTGAAATTGCGCTTGCAAGACGGTGAGCACCTCTTGAAAACTTTTCTTTAAATACCAATATCCTTGCTTTATTGCTTTTCCTTTCCTTATTACTTTTTTCTGTTATCCTCCTCATCTTAATGGAAAGACATTATGAATTATATGATATTTATGGTGGTTTGAAAGATTTTACATGTGAGAATTTGGTTGGATGGATACTCTGAGATTGATAATAAATTAGATTGAAGCTGCAATGAGTTGGATGTGTGTTCTTTACATATACTTACCATTCTAGATATTTAATAGTAGGGGGACTGTGTGTATGGAGGAAGGGAGAGAGGTATGCATGTTAGTCTTTCTTGTTGTAAGGTGGGGGCTGGTTCAATACTGGTACAGTTGGCATCTGGTTCTTGAGATACTGTCCATTGTTTTGACATCCATAAATTTTGTCTTTAGGTCATTATATCCTGATATGGATCTTATATTTTAGCAAAGAGATAGTATTGCTGAGAACTTTTTATTGCTCCTAATCTATCATCATAAGAGTGCAATATGATGCTTCTCATGCTTGAAAATGCTTTGGAAGCAACAATTTTACCATTAGCAAATACAACATTATTATATATTTTATTTTTTAATATATCTTAATAAATATATATTAGTCTGTTAATTTTGTTTCTGAAATTTAAAAATTTTACCAAAAGTGAGTGATAAATCTCAGAAAGTAATAGCAACAAAAAAGAAGAATTAAAAATTTTGTCATATGTTAGAAAATATCCTTTAATGATACGATTAACCATGCTCTCAAAAGAGATATTTCAGTGCTAGGTTTTTATATATGTGCTTAAATTGTTATTTGGAGTCAACTTCGATTACCTGTACAACAAAGAGTAGGAAATAATATGATTGATTTGAGACATTTACAGCATCTCTTACTTTCTATTCTTAACGTGAAAAGGTTCATTACTGATAACAATCATAAGTAAATAATTGTTTATTGGCATTGTTCCAAATGCACCTTCTTAAATTCTTTTAAGCACTTATGCTGCTTATTCCTTCTTTTATCATAATTGAGAGAAATGGCCAAGATTTGGGATTATGTAGCCATTAGTATGGATGTCAGCGTTTATCTATAGGGTCAGTGGCTAAAGCTAATGACATATTTTCTGGCGCCATACATCTTTTGAGTGCAGGAAGCGGTGATTATATTCAGAACTGCTACGTCAATCCCATACTCAATAGAATCTATACACCGAATTAATTCTCTGACATTCTCATAAGATCCTACTCTACTATCATTCAGGTATCCTATAGCATTCATTTATAGAAGCTATTATGTTTTCTATTTATGAGGTTCATGCAACTTTTGACATATATCTTCTGCAATACCTGCAACTTTTAAGCTATTATGAGAAATTCATGCCTGTTTTGAATTATGTTTGTATCTCTGACCTAATTCTGGACAGTAGACACCATGTTACTAGAAATATTATATTGTTAATAAGAAAAAAAGAAATGCATTTGTATGGAAGCTCAATGTTTATTGAAAACGGAAAAAAAAAAAAAGAAAAAAGAATCGAGCTTTTTACATACTGGTTTCTTTAAAGCACACAACTATTTTATGTTTGAAACAGAATCTGTGTAGTTTTCTTAGGTTTGATTTACTAGTGCAATGTTTCAATACTTTTTAGGTACCTGATGCTGTTAGTGCTCTAAATTTGATGAGATTTGGACTGTTTATTTCACTTTATGTATTTGGATTGCTTATTTACTTTGTGTTTGGACTGCTAATTTTCAATTTTAAGATTGTATTATAACTTTAGTTTGCGACTTCTGTTTAGTTTGTGAAAGTTATATAATTAAGATAATTTATTTGTAATTTTATTTTTAATATTATTAAATATTTTGTACTTTCTTATGATGCTTTTTCTTTATATGAAATATGTTGGATTAAATTATAAATAAATCAATATTAGTAATTAAAAATATGGTAAAATTTTATTTTTACCGACACTTTGACCTCTATACTGAGCGTCAGTATATGTCTATATACGGTATCTATACTGACAGAAACTAAATCCGTCAGTATATCTATATCGACGGAAGGCAGAGCCGTCAGTATAGGTAAAAACAAAAGGGACTAACCCAACATAGGCTATACCGACGGTAGTAACATTAGTGACGCCTAAAACCGTTGGTATAGGTTATACATCCTATTCCGACGGTCGCTTTTTTCGTCGGTATAGGTCTATATCGACGAGGGTTTTACCGTCGCTTAATTTTTGTAGGAATAGTCATTTTGACAATCGGTATAGGGTTTTAGGACTTTAGGCGACGGATTTTTGGATTTTACCAATGCATTTTGGATCGTCACTATATGATAATTTGTCTGTAGTGTCGGTTGAAGTTAATGCCATCAAATCGATCCAATTTGACAAACTTTTGATTCATCACTTTGTAGGTGGTATTCGTCTTTGTGGCCATCTCTAATAATTCTCTAAAATTGTTAAGGATATTTTAGATGGGTAGACAGAAACGAAATTGGAATTAAAACTTCGAGGCATGATGAATTGTTTTCTTTAGAAAATTATTTTTTTCCCACACAAAGTTTTCTAATGGGTTAAGACAATAATACTCCTCGGATACAATGAAGCTGTATGAATTCTGCAATTAGCAAATATTGAAGAATTCCCTCATCTTTTATTCTTAAAAATTCTTTTTAATCTATTGTCTGAAATTTTAACTATTAGGGTTGATATGTATAGACCACCAAAAGACACAATCAAAGAGGTATGTCTTTTCAAAATCAAAGTACATGATTTTACAAAATATATCAACCTATTGGTGCTATTATTCCAACCGGTGGCCCTTTTCATCCAAACAACACCAATGAATGGTTAAAATGCATCTTTTTATCCAAACAATACAATGGACAGTTACAATGCATCCTTTCGTTTAAAAAACACAATGGATGGATATAAAATTTGTAAACTAATATTACAACACTTAAGGTCCAAGATCTTACCATTTACTCACTATTCATGGTAAGTTGACATGGCATGGTTGTTGAGCTTCTTAAAATTTTAGAAATACTCTTAAAATTCAGCTAATTAGTTTCGAGAATTAAGGGAAGTGGAAAATGGTTACAAAGGTGGTTGAAAGCTCCTACATCTTAGCAATTACCTTTATTTTTTCTTCAAAATCTATAGCTATTAATGAAAATTTTTTTTTCAAGGAATCTGACTGGAAATCTATCAGCCAATATCAGACAAAAATCTGCCTTATAGATAGAAATCTATTTCTGGCAGAAATCGACTAAGGTATAAGAGAGAGGGATCAAGTCAACAACCACATGCCTGAATATCAGCTAAGAATATGGGATTGTGGAGTTAGTTGCTTATTTGCTGGCAAGAGTGATTGCTTGGACCAAAACTCAAGCAATTAGGAGGATGTTAGTGTTGGAATGCCAAGTCAAGGCCATGTGATGCTAAAATCAGCTGCTAGACGTTGAAAGTAGAGGTAGTTGCAAAATCTTAGGAAAATGACTACAAAAACATGGCAAATTTGATGACAGCTTTGAAAGTAAAGACATATGGTACGATCCTATACAGCTACGAGCTCTATAAATAGAAGTGTTCTGACAACAATTGAAAGACACAACAACACAACTTCAACAGACGAACCTCAACACATTTTAGCTCCAGCATCAATTTTTCTTGTTTCCAATATTTCTCAAATTTGTTTTGTATTTATAAAATCTCCCTGTGAGCAATTTCTCTCGTAATCAAGTCTTTGACTTGTACAATTTGGTGATTTGTAAGTTGTCAAGGATTCAGTCAATCAACAATTGCTTTTTAGCAACTTTTCTCATTAAGTTTAAGCAACTTCATCGTGCCCGAGAGCTTTTCTATTAATAAACTTTCTTTTTTATCTACTCTATTCCACTTAAAGTCTCATTTTTTTATTTTGTTGGAAAATGGGTCGGGTCATGTGGACACAAACCCAGTAGTACATCCATATAGGCATTATCTAACTCTTTATATGAGTTGAGTTAGAATTCTATTCCTAATAGAATTCCACATATATAAGTGTTATTAGAGGCCTATCCATAATAGGATTGAGATATGTCCTTGGAGGCTATTCTTAATAGGATTTAGATATGTGCTGTGTAAATAGACATATATACTTGTGAAAATTATCAAGACATGTATAAAGTTCTCTCTTAAACTCTCTCTTGTTTAGTCCTTGGGTATCCACTAAGAACCCTAGGATTTGGAGTGTCGAAATTCATAGACAATTCTAGTAGTTGCTCCATAGTCGAGAAGGATTAAGAAGTTGTATAAGAAATAAATCATTGCAGTTTCATAAAGCAAGCATCGGTAAATCGTTCTTAGAAATTCAGGTTAGCATTGTAGTAGATAATGGCAAATAAAAGCATATTCATGGATTTTACAAAAGAAGAAAAGTTTAATGGGAATAATTATGATATATGGCATAGGAAGATTTAGTATCTTTTAAATGAAAATTGATTCTTGAAACTATAACTAATAGCATGGATCCACCCGAGCAAGGGAATACGACCCAACATAGGAGGGACTTAGAGGCCTATCATAATTGTTTTAAAAAGGATTGTAGTGTACATTTACTATGCTAAGTTGCATGCATGATGATCTTACTGGAAAGTTTGAAACTTTTCAAACAGCTAAACAAATGTGGAATCAACTGAAATTGAAATTTGGTGGGACAACTACAACTAGGCTTCGTGCATTGAATTAAGTTTCACAATATGTTATTAATCATCACACTCTATGGCATAACACTTAAGGGTAATGTCTACAATGATAAGAGAATTAAGAGCGATTGGAACTGAGCTCACTGATGAACAACAGGTTCAATCAATTATAAGGTCTCTTCCTGAAGGTTTTTGGAGCCAAGTGAAATTGGTGCTAAGACATAATAATAATGTGAAGACTTTTGATGATATCTCTCATCATCTTGAGCTTCAATGGAAGCGCAAAGAGGCGGTCCGTGCTACTGCTAATATAGCTCATGTTGTCAGCGTAAGGGAAAATGGTCCAAGCGCAAATGACAACATGGAGCTAACTAAAAGAATGTTAAGAATTTAGCACCCAAGGATGGTAATGGTGCCAAGCATCCAAAATCCAATCGCCGAAAGAAGAACATTAGCAAAATTAAGTGCTACAACTGTGGAAAATTAGGTCACTTTGCTCGTGATTGCACTGAGCAAAAGAAGGTATAACCCAAGCCTAACTCTACTAGTACTTATATTTGTTCACATGTTCTTGTTGTTTATTCTCTCCTTGGTTGGATTGTAGACTCAAGAGAAACAAAACATATAAGTTGAGATAGAGCAGGATTTATAGATTACCATTGAGTTTCAGCAGGCAGCCATTATGTTATCATAGGTAATGGAGACCTGGTGGAGGTCTTTGGTGTTTGAACCTACCAACTCAAGTTGCAAAATAGGCGCACCTTACTTTTACATGATATGTTGTATTCACATTCAATTCAATGAAATCTACTTTCAGTTTTAGTTTTGTTAAAGTTAGGATTATTTTTTTTTTCGCTTTAAGGGAAATCAGTTGGATATTTATTTAGGAAATAAGTTTTATGGTCATGGTTATTTAAACGATGATTTATTTTCATAGGATTTGGAATATAATAGTAGTTATGTTTCTTTTGTTGCATTTTGTTCTGATAATATATCTGTTAGATGACATAAAAGATTGGGTCATATTGGCCAAGATAATATGACAAGGTTGGCTAAAGAAGGATTATTAGGGTCTGTTAAAAAAATTAGCCTACTTACTTGTGAACCTTGTTTTGCAGGAAAAGCATGCAGAAAACCTTTTGGTAAGGCAAGAAGGGCAACTAAACCTTTGGATTTAATCCATTCAGATATTTGTGGACCTATAAATGTGAAGGAACACCATTGAGCCTCTTATTTCCTTACTTTGATTGATGATTATTCGCGGTATGGATCAGTATATTTATTGTCTCATAGATCAGAAGCTTTAAATTATTTTAAATGCTTCCTAGCAGAGGTTGAGAATTAACAAGAGATGACAGTTAAGGCTTTCCAAACTGCTAGAGGCCGAGAATATTTATCCAATCAATTCAAAGAGTCGTATGAGGAAAAATGTAAGTAGGCAACTGACTATTCTTGTTACTCCGCAACAAAATGGTGTGGCATAAAAAAAGAATTGTGCAATTTTAGACATTGTGAGATCTATGATGGTACGAGCTAATCTCTCAATTAGTTTCTGGGGAGATACTCTTTTGACTGCTACATACATATTAAATCAAGTGCCTTCAAAGTATGTTCCTTCAACTCCCTATGAATTATGGAAAGGTGAAAAGCCTAATTTAGAAGGTTTTAAACCTTAGGATTCAGCTGGGTATGTTCACAATCCTTCTAATAAACATGGGAAATTGGGTCCTAGAGCAATAAAACATATCTTCATAAAGTACCCTAATTGTTCTAAGAGCTATGTGATGTATGATGAGCATCTTAATGGGGGAACGACTGAAATAGTCTAGAGATGTAGATTTCTTACAAGAGGATTTCTCTAGTCTTTGTGAAGTTAAAAATGATCTTGAACTATACGAGTTGCAAGAACCTGAAAAACTAACTCATGAAAGAGCTACTCCGATATATCAGAACAAGGGTGGAGATTTAGAACTTCATCTAATGAATACCTATAATAATGAGAGATACCCATTATTATGTGGGAGTAATCCCGAAGTTAGTAGGAGTATTCTTATCGAGGAATGCTCTCAACACCCACAAAAGAACAAGTGTAGAACAATCACTAATCGTCAATTGAAGGGAAGCTTTCATGTGTGCATCTATGGATTGTGATGAACCGGTTTCCTTCAGGGAAGCTGTAACTTCACCAATTTCTAGAAATGAATGGGTGCTATGAAAGATGAGATAAATTCAGTGGCTAAGAATGAAGTATGGGAATTAATTGATCTTTCACCTGGGCATAAAGCTATTGGAAATAAATGGGTTTTCAAAGTCAAATGTAAGGAGATGGATCAATTGATAAATACAATGCCTGATTGGTGGAAAAAGGTTATACCCGACAAGAAGGGGTAGACAATGAAGAGACATTTTCCCTAGTGGTGAAGTTTGTTTCTATTCGTATCATACTGGAAATTGTAGCACATTTTGATTTAAAATTATTCCAAATGGATGTGAATACTACATTTCTTAATGGAGAACTATACGAAGAGATCTATATGGATCAGCCAAAGGGCTTTGAGGTCTAATGGTAAGAACATAAGGTATACCGTTGAAAACATTCCATATGAGGCCTAGAACAATCATCTAGGAAATGATATTTCCATTTTCATCAAACTGTTACTTCTGTTGGCTTTGAGATGATGGAAGAGGACCATCGTGTGTATGTGAAAAGAGTTAGGAAAAAGTTTCTAATTTTGCCTCTCTATGTGGATGAAGTTTCAAATGACTATATACTGATGCTGATTGTGGTGCTAATAAAGATGAGCGTAAATCCACATATGGCGTTTTTTTGGTGCTGTAAAAAGCTAACTTGCATCTCTCTATCCATGATGGAGTTAGAGTATGTTGCTTGCACAATAGCAGTACAAGAAGCTACTTGGTTGTGGGGATTCTTAAGAAGCTTGAGCATTGCTATACATGTTGATGAGTCCGATTTAATACATTATGACAACATAGCTGTTATAGCTTATGCAAAGAATCCTGTATATCATGGCAAATCCAAACACATTGAGAAGAAGTATCACTTCATTAGAGACATCATTGAGCAAGGACAAATTGTCTATAATTACATTTCTACTAGAGACAAGGTTGCAGACCTTTTAGCGAATCACTCATTTGTGATTTTTTCATAAACTGTTGGGAGCTTAGGTTTATGTAGGATTTGATTTGGATGAATCATTGGACAAATTCTTTAATGAGATGTAAGTTATCTTTTCTTTTTAAAATTGTTTAATTTAAATTAGTGCACTTTATCATATTCTTAGTGTAGAATGTCACTAGGCTTAGATCAATCCTCTCACATGGATGATTGCCCTAATGCTTTGAGGCATACAAGATGAGACATGTGATATTTTAATACTAGTAGTGAGGTACAAGTGATCTTGTTGGCTCTTAGTGAGTAAACAAAATAATCATCTTTGATTGTCGCCTTGGTAAAAGACCAAGATGAGACTATTACTATTAGACGAAGTTGGAGAAGTTCCACATCTCCATAAAACCTGTATAGCCAGATGTGAGTCTTTTAAAAGTATGCTTTAATGAAACAGTTTTTGTATAAGATTCTCAAGTTAGGTGTTTCAGTAATATCTAAGCCAGGATTAATATGGTGAAAAATATGTGACATGCCTTAAGTGGGAGTTTCACCATAGCATATATGTCATACTGTATGGGCTATTTCTATCATTTTTTGGGGAGTGACCGAATGGATCCCTTCTTCGTCACTGTGTGAGCTCTGTAGATTTCAAATCTACATTTGTATCCTTTGTGACTTAGAACTATGTCACGAAACAGAGGCTTGATGTTGTTACTTTAGCATGTATCCAATGGCCATAATTGATTCGACCTCTCGAAGCATGACTAGGAAAGCAATCAAGTTTAAGTGGATTGACATGAGTGGCTATAAGGAAAAGCTAATTGATTTTCACATTTATGTTTTGTGATTCATTGCCTAGACAGTTATGTCGAACTAAGTTTTTGATATAGCTATGAGCGCAAATACATTGGATAAGAGATCAAGCATAGCTCAATTATATGTTATATATGAGGATAAAAAATGTATGATTTTAATGTGAATGATTAGTTTGGAGGTGCAAGAGGAGATATGTATAGAGTTGCAGTGTTATATTAGTTTGGTGGTGAGTTGATATAACACTCCTCAATTGATTCTCTCTCGTCATGTCGCACACTCCATTTCTTGTATGAATAGTAGTGGCAATTAAGAGTTTTTTGAAAGAGAGATATTGGATATAGGTTGGGTCATGTGGATCCAAACCCATTAGTATGTCCACATAGACATTATCTAACTCCTAATATGAGTTACTTTATTTTCTGACATAAGGTTGGAGAAATTTTATTAGGAATCGAATTCTAACATATCATGAGGAAACACATGAGGAAACAGATGTTTGCAAGTTCTTAAAATTTAGGAGGTTTTTTTCCTCAACAATTCCTCATCATGAGGAAAAAAAAAAGTTGAATGGGGCCTAGAATGATTTGGGTCAGATTTCATCAAACTTAAAACATAAGCCCCAATCACTTGTCATGGGCCCTAGATGAAGGAGCTTCGGCTTTTGCCCATTGTCACTTTTTTTTCTTCTTTCAAATGTCTTTGAAAAGCCATATCAAGTCAAAAGACTCAAAGCCATAGCCTAGAAATCCTTTCTTTCTCTTATTTCAATCGGAAAGCCAAACTGTTATTGGGTTGTTTGCAATTAATTCAGAACTTTGAAGCCTTTCGAGCTCTGGTATGGGTCAATGCTTTCAGCATTTAATCTCACCTGTTAATGTTAGTTGTTCAGTTTTAATTTATCGTGCATAATTTATGTGAACAAAACATAAAATATGATAATTAAATTAAACAAATATAAATCATATAAAAATATATAAATTTAATTTTATTCTTGTATAAGTGAATTTTTTTTTTTTTTTAAACATAAATTCTAGTTGAACAACAAAAAGCTAACATACATTAGCTTCATAGCCTTTAAAATCCCAAAATATACTGAAAAAAAAAAAAAAAAGAGACAAGAAAAATACAGCTTTGCCTTTCAGGTTCAGGAGTACACTTTATAAAACTATCAAAGTGAAATAAATGGATTATGAATTCTGCTGGCATGCCAGTTATCTAATTCAATTAATCCCTCTAAATTATGAATCGAAACATACTATCCAAAACATAATACGAAAGCGATTTCATTTATAAAATCAAACGATCCGTTTGTCCGAGAATGAAGTTGAATATTAAACCAGATTGATTATAACTTTTAAGATATTATATCAAATATTGGAGTTTTTTTTTTATGCATGATTATTGAATTTTAAAAAAAAAAAATATTAATTGTTATTTTCTCTAAAGATTAAAGTTAATTATTTTAATTAACACATAATAATAAATATATAAAAATAATTGTAATGTTCCACGTTACAAAAGATCGAATTTCTTTCTTTTTGAGTATACCGGAAAAAGACTATCCTATCATATCGTATCTTTGATAAATAACAAATTATGTGATCTCCGTTCCACAAACTATATCAAACTGATAAAAATCAAACTGATAAAAAATATATAATTCAGGAGCTAAATATATATTTAACCTTTAAATATACTATAACTGTAGTGTATCACTTATTGGTTTTACTTATTATTAGGGATAATGTCATGAATAATCCTTAAATTTATCAAATTTGTCATACTTGTACTTTAAAAATGTTCAATATGGTACTTGTACTATCAAACCGTATATCAGTGTGCTACCTTGACTTAATATCGTTAAATATAGATGATGATGTGGCATTGACCAATCAAGTGATGATACATGACAGCATCTAATTTTTAAAAAAACTAATATCTGAATTTTTGTAAAAAAATAAATAAAAAATATAAAAAATATTCTAAAAATATTTAAAATTATATTTTTAAAAATTAATATCTAATTTTTTTAAAAATTAAAAATATTTTTAAAAATTAATATCTATTTTTTAAAATTTAAAAAATACAAAATTAAAATATTTAACTAAAATTATTTTTAAAATATAAAATATTTTAAAATTACCTGTTAAACAATTTATAATATCTGAATTTTTTTAAAAATATTTTTAAAAAGAAAAAGTTATTTTTAAAAATTATAAAAATTAAAATGTGAAATAAAATTATTTTATTATTTTAATTCGTTTAAAAATATTTATTAAAAGATTACAAAAATTAAAATATTTTATATTTTAATTTAATTTTAAAAAAATTATTAATTTTTTTTCTTTTTTCCTTTTTTTAAGTTAATACACGTGGCATCATTATATGGTGATGTGTCAATTTTTCATCAGATACAAAAGCCACGTCATCGATATTTTAACGGTATTACTGGAAGGTACTACAATAGCATAAGGAGTGAAACTTTAAGTATAAAAATAGATATTTTTTAAGTACAGGTACCAATTGACAATTTTGATAAACTTCTAAGACCATTTATGATATTATCCTTTATTATTATTATTATTATTATGATAGATGTTTCGGTTATTCTTTTTGAAAATTGAATTAATATGTTTTTAATACGGTTAAAGGTCAAATTTGTCATCGTGGATATTGAAAATTTTCACTATATTTTATTTTGATTGATATTTACCATTATACTTTGAATTTAAAAGCAAATTTGTCACTTTATTTTTATTTGATTGAATATTTCAATTAAACTTTGTTTTTTATTGAATTTTGCCACTCAATTTTGATTTTTTATTGAATTTTTCCATTTAACATTGATTTTGGATGATTTGAAGAAAAAATTTAACAATTTTTTTTCAAATATTTTATTTTAATAATTAACAACAATAAATTAATTTATAAAAAAAAAATTAAAAATTTAACATAGAATTTTTATATTATAAAAGAAAGTGAAAAAAAATAAAAGAAAGACTAGAAAAAGAGAAAAAATTAATTTTAGTTTTTTATAAAATAGATATTCTATGTTTATTTTTTAAAATTTTTATTAATTAATTTATTATTATTAAAATAAATATTTTAAAAAATATTATTTTTTTATTAAATTTTGTCTTTAAATCGTTCAAAATTAAAGTTGAAAGGTACATTTCAATCAAAAATTAAAATTTAGTGGCAAAATTCAATCAAATAAAAGTTAAGTGACAAAATTCGATACTGAATTAAAGTATTGTAATAAATTTATCTTTAATCTCAAAAGTATAATGACAAATACAATCAAAATAAAGTACAACGATAAATTTTAATATTCAACTACAGTATAATGACAAATTTATCCTTTAATCATTTTTAATAATAATTAATTATTAAAAATTACTATTACTAAGAAGACCATTACAGTTCTAATATTAATCGTCACATTTTATATTCCTTAATTTTATATTTTTAGTGTTTTGAAATTAGTCAATTTAGGACTCCCTTTATCTAATTTATTTATTATTTATATAATTAAAAAATATTTATTTTTATGTTATTATTTTTAAATATTAAATTTTACTGACTAGTATTCTTAAAATTATATTAAAATTAATTAAATTAATATTTTAAAATTAAATATAATAATTAATAATTAATTTGATGAAACAAAAAAAATATGAGAATATCGGTGATTAAAAGAATAACTAAAATAATTCAAAAAAATAAAAATAAAAGCAAAGTGACCACGTAATGAGAATAGGGGTGAGCATTAATTGATTTGAACCGATTAACTGGTCGAATCGATCAAATTTAGTTAATTCGGTTTCGTTTATTCGAATTTGAAATTCATCGATTTTGAAAATCAATTTATTTGATTAGTTCGATCAGTTATCAATTTTTAAAATTGATAACCGAATAGATCGAACTAACCGATCCTTTAATTTAATTATATTTTACATTTAATATAAATAAAATAAAATATATTTATATAATAATTTTAAACTTTAAATTATATAATATATATCATTTATATTATATAATAATTTATATTATATAATATGTAATATAAAATAAATACTTTATTTGTTAAAATCGATTAAACTGATTTAACCAATCGATTTAAGTCGGTTTCGATATTTTTGATTTTAGGATTCTTTGTCGATCAGTACGATTAATTTTATAAATTTATTCGGTTTAATCGGTTTTCAAAATTTTGAAACCAAACCGATCGAATGCTCACTCTTAAATATACACGTTACCAGCAACAGTGTCAAGGACAACAATGCCCCAAACCGATTATAAATATGATACTTAAAAAAGGGGTAAATATGAAAAACATACTTTCAATAATTGAATAATTGTTAAATGATTTAATAGTTAAGAGTTATTTGAAAAAGAGAAATGAAGAGTTAAAAATTATTAGAAAGGATATTGTAAACATAAAATTATTCTTAATGAAAAAACTTTATTTTCCTTTTTTCTTCCATTAAAGAATTATTATTTTTTAAAATTTTTAATTAAAAATAAATTAAAAAAATAAGATATTTAAATATATATTTTTTAAATTTTAAAAAATAAAAAATTAATTTTAGAAATATTATTTGTATTAGTTATTATTTTTTTATTTTTTTGATTAAAAAAAGTAAATAAAAAAAATTATGTTTTAAAATTAAAAATTTTATTTTTAATTAAAAAATTAAATTAAAAAATAAGAGAAACAGAAATTTTTTTTTTTTTTTCAAAAGCAATTTTATTTTTATAATTTTCTTTCTAATAATTTTATATATATTTTAAATAATTTTTATTTATTATATCATTTAATAATTATTGTATTGGAAAAGACATGTTTTTCATTAATTTTCTTTCCCACAAATAATTTCCTCTTTCTTCAAACATTCCAAAAAGAAGGAAAAAATAAAAAACAGATCGGAATTTCTCTCGATTCTCCCAAAAAACCAATTACTCCTCAATTCACGATCCACGCTAGCCTTCCATCACCACCGTCCATTATCAGCACAGCCAAACTTTTCAATTCAGGTAAAAATATGGGAATTTTATTTTAATTTTGTTAGATTGGTTTCTTTGATAGATTTAAGATATAACCTTTTGATTTTTTGTTTTGTTTTGAAGGGAGCAAAAAAGATGGGGGCTTTCATATCGAAGTTTTGGTTCATGTTATTTCCTTCAAAGGAATATAAGATTGTGGTGGTGGGGTTGGATAATGCAGGCAAAACGACGACACTTTACAAGCTTCACCTTGGAGATGTTGTTACCACCCATCCTACTGTTGGTAGCAATGTTGAAGAGCTTGTTTATAAAAATATCCGCTTCGAGGTAATTTTTTTTTTTTTTTTTTTTTTTTTTTTTTTTTTTTTTCAGATGTTGCTTCCAATTTTTTGATGATTTAATTTCTGGGTTTTCATTTTTTATCTTTTTTATTTAATTTTGTGGAAATAGTTTTTTTTTTTTCCCGAAGAATTTGGTGGGTTATGGCTAAAAATTCAAGGGGCTTACTAGTTTCTCCTAAGAGATTGTGTATTGGTGCATTACTTCAATGGTTTGAATCTTTTTTATAGCTTTTTGGTTGTTAAGAAAAGTTGTGAGGGGTTGAATCGAATAGGTTTAAAGCTTCAAAATTTTGTTTAGTTTTCATATCGTGATTATATAGACATCAGAATGCGATATTTGCTGACTGTGATCCGTGGTAAATATCTTTTTGTTTGTGATTTTTGATGAGCTTTATGAAATGAATCCTCATATTTTAAAGGAAGTTAGTTAGTACATAGCTTTTGATACTTAGAAATTGTCTTTTGGAACTTGTTTGATGCGTAATCTTAAGCAAATGGTAGCTCTGATCTCTGGTTAGGATACCTTGTTTGAAATAATCTTCATAATGGTTCATCGGAAACTTGGAAAGCTGATTGTTGTTTTGTACCGAAGGAAGTATTTTTGTGTTTATTTGGCTACAGAGGTGTATTGTATTTAGATATTATGTTCTTCCGACTCTTCATTTTTCTTGAAGTACCCGTATCCGATACTTATTCGGACATGGTTATGGGGATATGATCCTCCAAGGACCCTCCAAATCAATGGAAAAACTTAGAAAAAATTGAGCATACCCGTATCCGACAATCACATCCGAGTCCGAGTAACATAGTTTAGATATGCAAGATGGCTTTGGTTGTATGATTGTGATGTGTCACATATCTGCTATACCCATTTTTATTCATTCATATGTGTATGTTTAGCCATAAATGAATGGTGCATCAAGTGCTTTGGTACTGCCTATCTTACAAATCTATAAGCTCCTTTTACTGGTTCCACAAACATGCTTATAGTTTTCTGAATGGAAAGTCGAATTATGTGGTTCCATTAGAATATATGTTAGCCCTATATGGTGTAAACATTTATCCTTGCGTCATAGGTTCCTTTAAGAGACTTTTTGTCTGTAAGCAGATTATATTGAAATGGAACATGAATGTTTTTCCATGTACGATATGTGTCTTGAGATAAAGAGACAGAGGCACATTAAATATGATCAATTAGGCATATCGCCTTTGTTCACTATGTTGATTGGATGGATCTATTCTTACTCCATTCTTGGTTTTGCTTTATATTTAATTTTATTGTCCAAATTGAGTTACTCTTTCTCTCTCATTTAGTTCTCAAATTAGTGTTACTATAATATGAAGTAACTCAATGGCAGAATGCAACTTAGCTAGCAAGCATGGACTTTGATTAAATCCATGTCTCATTGATCTTATTCTTGCTATGGTATTCAGCTTGTCCTTTACAAAGTGTTAAGTGGTGTTATCCCACATCTATTAAGTATTGGGTTTCCTGTGGTCTTATATTAAAGTTGGGTTCCTCTACCTATTACCAATTGAATTTAGGTTGGATGCTTAACACAAAGATCCTATTTTCAAGCAGTCCTATTTATTATGAGATACATCTTGAGAAAAAAATTGAGACTACAAACTTGATAGGACTTGGCTCTATATATTGTTTTTCATGGAATTGTGTGCTAAGCTAAAAAGTGGAAGCCATGTTACCCATACACGGGGGTGTCGGATACGGGTATGCTCAATTTTTTTAAAGTTTTCCCATATATTTGGAGGATCATACTCTCATACTCGTGTCTGAATATGTGTCGGACATGGGTACTTTAGGAAAAATGAAGAGTCCGTGTAACATGGAGTGGAAGAGAGTAGAGAGTGCCATGAGGAGGTTGAATGTGATGGTTTCGTTTAGATTTTACGAATCTGCTGAGCACCTAAATATTTGCATTTGCCTCAGGTCTGGGATCTTGGTGGGCAAGAAAGACTAAGAACATCATGGGCAACATACTATCGCGGAACTCATGCTGTTATTGTCGTGATAGACAGCACCGATAGGGCCCGGATCACCGTTATAAAGGATGAGCTCTTCGGGTTGCTCGGACATGAGGACCTACAACATTCTGTTATACTTATCTTTGCAAATAAACAAGACCTAAAAGATGCAATGACCCCGGCTGAGATCACTGATGCCCTTTCACTCCACAGCATAAAAAATCATGATTGGCACATCCAAGCCTGCTGTGCACTTACTGGAGACGGGTTGTACGATGGTCTGGGGTGGGTTGCGCAGCATGTTACTGGGAAACCACCGAGTTGAAAAGGTAATGATCAATCAAAGTGAGTTCATTCTTCATATATTATGGATTCAGATTACTGAAACTGATTCAACTTTTGTGTACCATCTACTGTATGAGCTGCTTTTATTAGAATTTGTAGATTCTTTTCACATTTCAATTTGCTTGAAGAAATTGACATTTTCTGCACAATGAAGCTTTTCATTTAACATTAGATAATGAAGAAAGTGTTGCTACAAATAGGATTTTTTTAAAAAAAATGCTGTAACATTTTCATTTTCTGTACAATCAAATAACATTTGTAACAACTCTGTAAATTGAAGCCTCTCCAAATTAAAGATAATAATAATCAACTCTTCAAATCAGCAATACTGTCACAGTATCCAACATTTGCAACCTTGAGTTTCGTGGGGGCCTTCAAACCATTGCTCCCACAAGGGATTTAGAGGGCCATTTGTTCTGTCAACCAATGATTGAGTACAATTTTCAGGAATTGTAAGAAAAGTCTTAAAAAGAATTACAGCAAAAATCAATGTTGAAAAAATCAGATTGAAAGTCAAATCGGTATAACATTCGAGTCACCAATTCAATTTAAAAGTAAATTAAATATTAAATATATGATCTTAATATTAAATAAGTATTAAATATAGTTATTAGTTAATAAAAAATGTTTGATTTAATGATATAGTTCTTACTATATGATTAAGAGGTTAAAAGTTCAAATATCATCATTTACAAATAATTTTTTAATAAAAAAAAATAAAATTAACAAAAAATCAGTTTTTTATCGGTTGAAACGATTTCTATTGGTTCATTATATGTTCGATTTTTTTATATACACCGGACCGGACAAGCTGTCGGTTTTCAATTCAATTGGTTCGATCGATCCATTCGATTTTTTCATCGTTGGTAAAAATGAAATGAAAAAGGGATTTTGAAGAAATTTATGTATGTACAGGGGGAGTAGTGGATCAGGTCTACTTTCCACATTACTCAGCATCCTGTCATGCATAAGAAAAACAAATTTGAATCAGCTTTGCCCTTAATTTTCATGCTAAGATAGCAAATGCATATCAAGTGTTCTTCATACTTACTCTTTGCATGCAGCCGATGGCTTATCCATCCTTTCTATCAGCTCCAGCTCTTCCTGTGTAAACAGAACATTATGGAAGGTCAATAAAAATAGTAATTAGTCTAATATTTCTAGTAGGATCAGATCAAATGATAAGAAACCCATTGGCAAAAATAACATTTTATGTTCTAATCTTAAGCGTTTATGGTAAACTATGAAACATCAACCGACATTGATTAAAAAATCGGACCGGATCGACCTATCGAACCGGTCGCCTATCTGGTTTGGATAGTATATTTAAACTGGGCATTAATCAAACCGAAATAAAACTGATTCAACCGGTTAAAAACCGATAAAAAATAGGATTGAACTGGTAAAAAATCAGTTATATATATATATTTAAAATTTTATTTGTAATTAATAAGATTTGAACATTTAACTTTTTAGTTTTAAATTAAAGACTATATACCATTAAGCCAAATTCATAATTTTTTTTTTTAAATTATTAACTATATTTAATATTTATTTAAACATTAAATTAATGTTTAAATATATAAAAAAAATCATCAAACCAGTCAATCCAACCGATTGAACTGATTGGATTGAAAACCGAAAATCTAATCGGTTCGACCTTCAATTCGGTTTTTTTAATCTAGTCAACTAAAGAACCTTCTCAAAATGATGGCTGCATTCAATATTTGCCACCTTTTAAAATACAAGGCTGTATACAGTTGCAGTTATTGGATGTTGGAACTGGTTCTCAGCATAAAATGGGAAAAAAACAACTTAGTAATTCAAGCTTGATCTTCAAATTTCCTCAAATATGTTAACACGTACGAACTGAAATTTTCCAAGAAGGCTTCATTTATTGCAGCCAAAATCATTTGGTTCTGGCTACAACTGAAAGCAACCCTAAACTTGGTAACAAATTAAGTTGCCTCTTCCAATCTACAAAAGAAAGAAAAACATAACCTAATAAATATTTAATTTAACCAAAGAAGTTTAGAAAAATGCCTCAACAGTAGAGGCACATGGACAACAGCAGGGAAGCCAAAGATGTGAAGTTCCCCTTAATTGTCAGCAGCTATGTTGGTCCGACTCTTCATTTTTTTTTGAATAATTTCGTGTTCGATATTTGTGTCTAACGTATATTGGGATATGGATATAGGGATATGACCCTTCAAATACGTGGAAAAACTTTAAAAAAATTGAACATACCCGTGCCGGACACATACACCCAAATTCGTGTAACATAGGTAAGCAAAACAATATAAAGTCCACTTTAAGGGATGTCCACCTGAACCCAGTATAAAACATTTCCTCCCTCTTGCAAATGGATAGAAACCAACCAGTAACTTTTCATGGATAAATCTAGGGATGGCAATTTGTATTACGGATTCGGATTTGCGGATTCGAATAAAAGTCAGATTCAGATATTATAATTACTATCTGCAACGGATGCGGATATAAAACTTTGGATATCTATTATCCGAATCCTAATCCGGTTATTTGTAAAACAAATAAATTTTTGCTATTGGAGAGACTTGAACCTTGACCTGCAAAGTTATCTACCAAAAACTTAACCAAGTGAGCTAAGCTTCAATTTTAAAATAATATGCTACTAAATTAAATTATATCAAGTATAATGAAATATAATAATAATTTAAATATATTTTTCAAAATAAAATATAATAATAAATTAATTAATTATGTTAAATACCTTTAAATTTAAAAATACATGGTACTTTTATAAAATAATATTTGATGACTTAATCAACTTAATTAGTTAAATCACTCTAATGACAATATTTATTTTATTTTTTACAAAATGACCTTGTAACGAAGTTATGTATTTTAGTACTTATGTTAATTAAAATAAATACTAAAATATAATTTTTTTCCCTAATACGACATAAATATATATAGATGTTTTGAGCATAAATCTTAAGAATCAAACTTTTATTAGCTTAAAACATTATGCATAAAATTATTTTTTCTTTTATTCTTTAATTTAATTGGACAATATAAAAGTAAATTTTGTTTAATACGACATAAATAGTTATATATATATATATATATGCTTTTAAGTATAAATCTTAAGAATCAAACTTTTATTAGCTTAAAAAATTATATATAAAATCCTCTTTCATCTTTTATTCTTTAATTTCATTGGACAATATAAAAGTAAATTTTGTTTAATACGACATAAATAGTTATATATATATATATATGCTTTTAAGTATAAATCTTAAGAATCAAACTTTTATTAGCTTAAAAAATTATATATAAAATCCTTTTTCATCTTTTATTCTTTAATTTCATTGGACAATATAAAAGTATAATGTTAAAATAATTATAAAATTAAATTAGTTAATATATGTTAAACATTTACAAATTCTAGATATACATGATATTTTTATATAAATGTATAAACCTTAACAAATTATATACATATATGTATATATATATTTCTTTGAAACCCTTTACACGGACATGAATACGATTAAGGATGGCAACGAGTCGAATAATTAAAACCCGATATAAAAATAACACAAACACGACATGAACACACGAACGTGTCAAAATCTATATAACACGAATTACTAATGTGTCATAATTTATATTAATATATAAAACATTAAACACGATTATGAAACGTTAAAGTACACGATCATGAACGATATGAATACACGTATTGACAGATGATAAGTGCTTAATTTCATACATTTTCCTATTTAATTTCTTTATACTTTATGCTTTGATTCTTACTTCCTTGACATTTTACTAGGTTTTTATGCTTTGTAGGTATTTTGGAGGAGATGAAGTCAAAACATGTCGATTAGGATGTTAAAGAGCTTACAAAATCACAATCATAAGATGGAAAAAGAGTTGTGAGTAAAAAAGATCAAATTCTTGGTGCAAAGCAAGAAGACAGATTTGACCTCCGGAGCTTGTTGCAAAGAAAACATGATGTTAGACTCTTTATTCGAAGAAACTTCCTTCTTGACTTTTCAAGATCACTTGATTACCTTTCCAATGGTTGGTTATAGGCCTAAATCGGATAAGAAATGGTCATCCAAATCGGCATTGGAATATCTCCCTAAAAACCTAGTGGCAGAAAAAAACCTAGCCGCAAATCACATTTTTTTCTTAATACCTTAGCTGACATTTATGTTTATCCTTGTCAAAGAAGTATTAGTGGCTGTCAACTTGCATTAATTGCATTAGTTGCAAGTATCTTTCCTTAAAGCTAATCCTAGTCAAAGTAGGAGAATTAAATCAACCAAGACTTTCCTTCCTTACACTTACTTTGGCTGCAAGAATATAATCTCTCTTCATTAAAGAGTGCTTTGACTAAAACTTTCCTACTTTATTCAAACTTGGCTGCCAAGGCTTATATCTTTCCTTAAAACACAAAAGTCAGCCATTTTTCCTTAACTTTAGCCACAAGTCAGCATTTATTGAAGGGAGAGAGCTGAAATTCACTTGTTTGATGCCCTAGCTATTGCCTATAAATAGAGACCAAGAGGGCATACGAAATTGACACTTCCCCAAGCATCAAAGTTCTGATTTCTTCTTTGTTTCTTTGTTTTTGAGAGAGCAAGAGGCTGGATAATTAATATTCTTCTTCTTCTTCTTCTTTTTTTTTTTTTATTTTCTTCTTAGATTCTCTTTAATTTTATGTTTATGTTTACAATGCCTATGTTAGGCTAAACTTTTATTTGGTTAAGGGTGATTTCAAAGCCCTAGACATGTTATGTAATTAATTTTTAGAATCTATCTATCATTGTTTTCTATCAAAGTTGCTTATGTTCTTCCATTAAAATTGTTAATGATGATGTTTTGATTTGTTTAGGTGGCCAACTAGATAAATCTTGATAATTGTCTAATGCTAGTTTAGGAGTCTTGATCCGTAATTGTCTTGATTTCCTATTCATAAGTAGCAATTTGTGATTAATGATTATGGTCAAGTTTTCAATAATTGCAAAGTGGAACATAACCTAAGTTGAACAATCCTAGCTTATGTGTTTGTTGCTTAGATCAACCTATCTTTCTCATCATAAAGCTGCTATTAAATTGAACTTGGAGAGCTTATTCTAGGTTGTTTGATAGTTAGAGATTAAATAGAGAACTTGTTCTATTTAACGACAAACTAAGGAAAGATTGGGGTAACAGAGCTTGTTGTTGTCTACGGTTGTTAACTTTGATAGCTAATTAATGTTGATAGATATGAAATTGATTCTTAATGATGTCTAGTGGTGGAGAATGAAACCTTAACCATATTTTTCTCATATTTGATTACTTCTTATTTACTTGCTTTCTTCTTTGATTATAAGTCTTTAGTTTAAATTGATTTTAAAAACCTCCCCTTTTATTTTGTTTTCTTTGAATTTAGGTTTTAGACTAATAATTCTTAAACTAAAACTCAATCCCAGAGGACTCGACCCTTGCTACTTACTATACTTACAATTGATCTTTTTAGTGCAAGGTTAAATAGAGATACACTCTTTTGGGTGCATCAAATTTTTGGCGCCGTTGCCGGAGATTGCTTTCTTTAGTTTATCTGGTACTTGGTTTATTCTGATTTTCAGTTCTAATTAGTTTTATTTTCTTGTATATATAGGTTTTTCTTTTCAAATTTTGAAAAAAAAAAACCTTGAGTCTCCTCAAAAGATGTCTAGTTTGTGGCTCAAAAGATGGTATTTATAGAGCTTTAAAACCCTGAGAATAAGTCCTTGCTGCACAAGTAAGCCTGGAGGTGCAAAAATCACGTTTTTGTCTTTTTTTTTTTTCAGATTTGCGATTAGGGTTTTTCTGGCTTTCTGTTCTAATTATTTACTTTTTTTTCTTTATTACTGAATGTTCCAAGCTCCCGAAGAAGACTTAAGACTTAGGAGAATTCGCTAATTTATAACTTCTCACCAACAACCAATTGAGGAGTTGATCCAAAACATCCAAGAGGAGAAAGGAGAGATGGCAGCAGCTGACAACCGAACTCTCAAGGAGATAGCCGCTCCGGACTTGGGTCAACAACCATTATGCATTGAATATGCTAATCTTGAGGTAGCTTTTGAATTAAAATATGGTTTGATTCATCTTCTCCCAACTTTTCATGGTTTTGCAGGAGAGGATCCAAATAAGCACCTCAAGGAATTCCATGTAGTTTGCTCAAGCATGAGACCAACAGGGGTCACGGAAGAGCAAGTTAAGTTGAGAGCCTTCCCATTCTCTCTAGCTGATTCAGCAAAGGAATGGCTCTACTATCTATCATCCGGGACCATCACTACATGGAATGATATGAAGAAAGCATTCTTGGAAAGGTATTTCCCAGCATCTAAGGCTGTCAACATTAGGAAAGAGATATGTGGGATTCGGTAATACAACGGAGAGTCCTTATATGAATATTGGGAGAGGTTCAAGAAACTTTGTGCATCATGTCCACACCATCAGATAAGTGAACAACTTCTCATCCAATACTTCTATGAAGGTCTCATGCCTATGGAGAGAAGTATGATAGATGCCGCTAGTGGGGGAGCTCTAGTTGATAAGACTCCCGGGGCTGCTAGAACATTAATCTCCAACATGGCAGCCAATTCTCAATAGCTCTCAATGAGACAAGATCCACCACCACAACCCAAGAGAGTTAATGAGGTAAGTATATCATCCCTTGAACAAAAATTTGATAAACTGACTTCTCTTGTTCAACAATTGGCTGTAGGTAATATACAACAAATAAAGGCTTGTGGCATATGTTCAAACATAGGGCACCAAACTGATATGTGTCCAACACTTCAAGAGGACACCAATGAACATGTGAATGCCATGGGTGGATTTCAGAACCAATCAAGGAAATATGATCCCTACTCAAACACTTCCAATCCAGGATGGAGGGATCATCCAAACTTCAATTATGGAGGGAACCAATCACAAACTATTCCTCCACCATTTGACAACAAGCCACCGGGTTTTCAGCAAAGAGTGCAACAACCATATCAAACCCGACAACAACTGCCACCCACCCAAAATTCAGGTACTTCTTTTGAAGATCTTGTTAAAGCTCTTTCTACTAATACAATTCAATTTCAACAGGAAACAAAGACAAGTATTCGAAATTTGGAGACTCAAATAGGGCAATTGGCAACAACCATGAGTCAAATGCAAGCAAGGGATTCTGGGAAATTACCTTCCCAAACCATAGTGAATCCAAGAGAGAATGCCAACGCTATAACTTTAAGAAGTGGGAAACAGCTAGAGACACGACAAAATGATAGTGCTCAAGGGGAGAACAACACCATGGCATCCTCTTCACATCCCAACGAGCCACTAAAAAAGGTAATTCCTAAACCATCCTTTCCTTCTTATATAACTCCTCCACCTTTTCCTAGTAGGTTAGCAAAGTCCAAGAAGGAGGAGCAAGAGAAGGAAATTTTGGAAACCTTCAGGAAAGTAGAGGTGAATATTTCTTTACTAGATGCTATCAAGCAAGTGCCAAGATATGCCAAGTTCCTAAAAGAGTTGTGCACATCTAAACGGAAGTTGAAATGGAATGAAAAGGTAAGTGTAGGGGAGAATGTGTCAGCTGTTCTTCAAAAGAAACTCCCACCTAAATGCAAGGATCCAGGTATGTTTACCATTCCTTGTAAGATAGGCAACACCAGGTTTGAGCGTGCTATGCTAGATCTAGGGGCATCTATTAATGTCATGCCATATTCAATTTATGCTTCATTGGATCTAGGACCATTAGAGGAAACCGGTGTTATAATACAACTTGCTGATCGTTCTAACACTTACCCAAGAGGAGTTGTAGAAGACGTTCTTGTACAGGTTAATGAATTGGTTTTTCCCGCTGACTTTTATGTTATTGAGATGGAATATGAGATGTCTTCTAATCCTACATCTATTCTATTAGGGAGACCATTCTTGAAAACAGCAAGAACTGAAATAGATGTACATGATGGCACTTTAACTATGGAATTTGATGGTGAAATAATTCGCTTTAACATTTTTGAGGCCATGAGATATCCTACTGATGTGCATTCTGTTTTTAATATTGATATAATTGACTCATTAGTGCAGCAAGCTTATGAGCTAGATGGTGAAGATAGTGTGGAAATAGTCCTTAGCAAACATCTCGGAATGGGGAATGCTAAAGGGGAACTAGCCTTGAGTGGCCATGTGGAAGGGGCACTAGAATCTTTACACTCGCTGCCACCTAAAGATGCAAGGTTTGATGTTTCATTTATTGATTTGCCTTTATCTAATGAGAAACTTCTACCTTCCATTTTGCAGGCACCAACTTTAGAGTTGAAACCACTACCGAACCACTTGAAATATGTGTTCTTAGGTGAAAAGGACACACTACCGGTCATCATTGCCAAAGAGCTCACACCTTTGCAAGAAAAGCGACTTATCCGAGTGCTTAGAGAACATAAAACAGCAATTGGTTGGACAATTGTCGATATCAAGGGAATAAGCCCATCTATGTGCATGCACCAGATTTTGTTAGAGGAGGCGTCCAAACCAACAAGAGAAGCACAAAGAAGATTGAACCCTCCTATGATGGAGGTTGTGAAAAAGGAGATACTGAAGCTCCTAGATGTTGGAGTGATCTATCCTATCTCGGATAGCAAATGGGTGAGCCCGGTCCAAGTGGTTCCAAAGAAATCAGGTGTAACTGTGGTAACAAATAATGAGAATGAACTTGTTCCTACTAGGATTCAAACAGGGTGGCGAGTTTGTATTGATTATCGAAAACTTAATTCCACAACTCGTAAAGACCACTTTCCTTTACCTTTTATTGATCAAATGCTTGAAAGGTTAGCTGGCCATTCTCATTATTGTTTTCTTGATGGTTTTTCAGGTTATAATCAGATTGCCATTGCTCCGGAAGACCAAGAGAAAACAACATTCACATGTCCATTTGGTACTTTTGCATACCGGCGTATGCCATTTGGTCTTTGTAATGCACCGGCTACATTCCAAAGGTGTATGGTTAGTATATTTTCAGATTATGTAGAGAACATCATAGAAGTGTTTATGGATGATTTTAGTGTCTATGGTGATTCTTTTGATAGATGTCTAGAGAACCTTACACTTGTACTTGAAAGATGCATGGAAACTAACCTTGTTTTGAATTGGGAAAAATGTCACTTTATGATAGAACAAGGAATAGTTTTGGGCCATGTTATTTCTTCTAGCGGGATAGAGGTTGATAAATCTAAAATAGATATTATGCATTCTTTACCACCTCCCACAAATGTGAGAGAGGTTCGTTCTTTTCTTGGACATGCAGGTTTCTATAGGAGATTTATCAAAGACTTCTCAAAGATCACATTACCTCTTTGCAAGCTATGATGGAGACTCAATTAAGAGTTGTAAACCCAAGTGCAGGTTATGTTCAAGTAATAAATTCTCGGGTGTCCGAGGTTGAACCACAGGGAAGCGTATTAGTAAGTATAAGTTTATAAATATATAAGAAAAAGAAAGTAAACAAGATATTAGGGAATCAACAACAAAACAAGATAAACAAGATATTAGAGAACAAAATAAACAAAATAACATAAAAGAAATTAAACAAGATATAAAAAACAATAAGAAAAGATGTTGAGGTTAGAGAATCCACTCTTGGTGTTATGCTAAGATTAATCTTGTTTTATTACACAATTGAAATCCACACATAAAGGAGGTTCCAATCGGAAGGTTTAGCAATTCAGTCCAAATTGTCCAACGTCCATAGCATATGATATTATGTTCATTTGGTGTCCTCAAAACTCATAAAAAGAGTCCAAGCATTCCTTATGCCAAGGTATATGTCTACAACAAATCAAGGTTATGAAACCAAGCATTTACTGTGCCATTTTCATTGTCAATAATGAATCAAGATCCCTACTTTGCAAGTATGATTTTAAACCAAAAGAAAATATTATCTATACTAGTGTTTATAAATGATGATTCATTTTAGCTCATGTTTAAGAGACTAACCTTAGAATTTACCAAAAGCTTCACCTCATCACCTCAACAATATGATTAGCAACACATACTAGATATGAATAAAATGAAAAGAAATGTAAGAAGCATAAGTAAATAAAGAAAAAAAAAACTAGAGAAAGGAAAGAAGAAAAAGAAAACTTAGAGAATTTTATTACAATGGCTAATATCCTACCAATGTACAATGATCCTCATCCAAGGCCCTCTATTTATACACATTTTGGAGAGCTAAATGACAAGAGACAAGCTTTATAAATTTCAAAGGTAGGTATAATAGGTGGGTGCATTTTTCTAACAATTTTCGTCATATTGTATGACAATTCTGATCAGCCAGCTTGATGGTTGATTTTGTCAATGTTGGAGGCTTGATCTGATCAAATGGTCTTCCAGAAAACTATACCCCTATCAGTTTGTGATCCATAGCCGTTGGAAGCAGCTCATTTGCTCATGTGGATCAGAAGATATGGTCAAAATACGAAAACGGGTCAGAACAGACGTCATTGCACATCAGCCAACTTGATACCATATTTCGCTAGGGAAAACGACTCCGTTTCAAGAAGTGTAAAACATGAAAAAGATAGATATGCCTCTTAACTTTGCACTGTAAAAATTTCAGCCTTAATGCTTTAGTAAAACTCCAGATATAGCTGATATGTCAAAAGGTGTCGGAACTGGAACTGAACTGGATTTGCCCTTAATTCTTGATTTAACCTAGTAATCTGAAATCACTCAAAGAAACTCGTGAAAAACACCAAATTACATAAAAATATAAAAGATCATAAACACAATTAGACTAAGCAATAATAACTCGTATTTGACACAAAACAATAATAAAACATAACTAAAAACTATATAATTATACGAGTTATCACACCCCCACACTTAGATTGTTGCTAGTCCCTAGCAACGACTCAATCCTAAAAAAAAAAAATAAACAGGAAAACAAGTTAAAGGGATCTCAAACAAACAAGCAAGATCAAGCGTAAGAATTGGCAAGGCATCTAATTAAGTATCATTGGCATATTAAGTTCGAGTAAAGGGTCAATGAGATTAAAATTGAAGGCATTACCGTACGATTGAGGAACTTCCTTCTTGGCGAGACTTTAGCTAGCCAAGGAGGACTAGGCAAACTATAGCTTCATAAGTACACATGCTAAGATCCTTGTCACCGCAGTTCACAAGTGAACTTGACAAATCTGATCGGTACAGAGATGAATCTGAGGCTTATGGACAAGTGAGGGGTGGAATGTTCAAACATAATCTGAGATTTATCACAAGTTAGGCTCAAGAAATATAATAATAATGTGATCAATCCTCTCAAAATATTTCCATTCTCACTCATCCTTAGTCCTATGTTCAACCTTAATATTTTGAAAAGAAAACAAAAAGCAAGAAAAGACTCGGTCCAAAGAAAATAGAAAAGTAAAAACCTCTCTATAATGAAGAACCTCGAATCTTGAATTCTGATTTTTTTTTCTTTTAAGCACAAGTGATTTTTTTTTGATTTGTGCCCTCATTGGGACATCTTTTATGCACAATCACATCTATTCATAATCATCATTCTTGTTTTTTTTTTTTTTTTTTTTTTTTTTTTTTCAGAAATCACATTGGATTCCATACTTTCTTTTTCTTTTTTTCATTCAATTGATCAAACAAGACAGATTTTCATCAGCTCTTTTTTTCAGCATCTTTTTCTCAACTCATCACAACATTGTTTTGGAATCAATAAGTTCGAAGTTCACGACTCTAAAAACAGTCACTCATTCTAACTACCCTCTTTTGCATTATTCCCATTTTTTTTTTCAGATTTCCAAAGATAACAAAATAAACAAGAAGGAAACACACAATCCCAAACCCAATGATCACAAATATTATCATAAAAGTATAAAGAGGGAATGGGGGTCGGAATCATATCCGTTCACTTTGGCATAATTTCTGGAGTTCATATCTAGGGATCCAACCCGAAGGTTTACAACCTATGGGCTCCTAATGTAAGGGGGGCAAAGATAAGGGGCTTTCTGGATAGTGACTTTGTTCTAAGATCAGATCATGTATAGATGCAAGCATCTATGTGATGACTTAAATCTGCATGTGGAATGAAGAGAAAAAGTAAACTTACTATGTCTTTCCAGTTTTCCGTGGCTTTCCAAAGGCTCACCATGAATTCACATTCCAACAAAAATTGAACCGATCTGCCAAAAACAATCTCAAAGACATTTGATCATCAAAAATATTCAATATTCAGAAAACCAAATTGAAAATAACCTAGATAACTTAATCAAAGCCTTTGTAACTCTATTGCTTTATCCACATGCTTGCCAAGATTATACTAATACTCAAAAAAAAAATACATACACGAAAGTAGTAAAACACATGCAGATAATAAACGGACCAGATAGTTTTTTTTTTGTTGAAAAGATTAAATCAAACTGACAAGGTATGTCTCAAGTCTCCCTTACTCAGACCTTGTTCAGAATGAATACTTCTAAATGGCTTAAAACACAATTTTTTTTTTTTTTTTTTTTTTTTTTTACAAATTAGCAAAATATGTCCCTTACCCCCTACTAAAATATGACATTGTCCCCAATGTCAAATTTTAAAGGTAGAATTTAGGAGATATTACCTGCAGAGGTTGCTAACCACTTATTATAACTGAGACACAACAAACAAAATGTTAGATAATGTCACAAAGACAAAGTGCAATCCACTCCTTGCTCGTCCATATCTCTTTTTCTTTTTCCGAGCGTTTGCGAAACAACTGTAGCAGGTAAATACTCGTAAGCTTGGAGCTTTTTGAGTAAATCTTCAATGGTTGTAGCAAAAATTATGGTTCTCCTTGCCTCTGAAAACATGAATCCATTTTCCACAGCATTATCTAAATATGAAAGCAAATTACTAAAATAACCATTAATATTAAGCAAACCAATGGGTTTCTTATTTATGACCAAAGATGACCAAGAAGCCACGCAAGCTATTTCTTCCAATGTACCCAGACCTTCTGGTAAAGCAATGAATGCATCGGCATAATGGTACATGATTGTCATCCGTTCAGGGATACTCCAGACTTGTATTTCCTTACCCACGGTAGGTCCACAAAAACCTGTGAATAGTTTTGGCACGATTCCTAGAACTGGATTTTCTCCAGCGTGTGCTGCTGTAGCGACTGCTCCCATTAAACCCGTACTACCACCTCCATAAATCAACTGGATCTTTTGTTGGGCAAGTATTACTCCAACTCTTATGGCTTCATCAGCGAATATTTTATTTTTTCCTGGATAAGCACCTCCAAAGACACAAATTTTTTCAATGCGCTGGGACGAAGTACTTTCCATTTTTTTTTTCGAGTGCCTGAAAGAGAATGAGTACATGGTGTAATATATAGAGGACTGAGTAGTGAATCAGACAAGAGTAATAATGTCGCCGGAAGTGTATTTGGCCTGTCAGAAGAAAATGTTAACCTAACAAAAGATTTTTGCGTGATTTCAGGAGGAAAATTAAAAAGAGAAGAAAAATCAACCGTAAAAGACCAATGCAAAAAAAAAAAAAACGAGAATAATTACACAAATCGAACAACACGTAAATTAAACCGAAATGAAGTTATTGCAAATCAAACCAAAAGCTGAGAAGTCATTTATTATAGTTGTGATTGTGGCTCACATCTTCCTCTGGTTTTACGTCCAGAAACGGCTTAAACGCCTTCTATGAGTCGAGGATATGCTTCCCATCCAGTTTTCTTACAAGCTGGCAAACAGGGTCTTTTAACATCAGATTCCCAAGATGTTGCCATTCCCTTTGGAATTGCGGCCATAAATCAAGAATTTCTCTTTGTACGTCTCCTCTAGGATGCGTCTCAAGAGAAAGTTGGATATTACCCAAATTCTCCTTACTCAGTCCATCCTTAATGAATTCAATTTTATCATCTCGATTAGAGGACAGAATCCCAATAGAACGACATTTACCGTTACACGTCCATCGTGCACATTTGTGGCAATTTGAACTCATGCGCTTTGCTCGTCGCTTCTTTGCAAAAGTGCTTCTACCTGTACCTGGTAAATGAAAAACAGGAAGATATTCATCTTCACGTACCTTGGCTTCAATTATCCAACGTATGTCTTCAGGAATCCCTTTGTGCATAAGCATTCTTAATCTTTCAAATCGAACTTGGTAAAGCTTTAGTAAAATATTTCGAGGAAAAGGAGGAAATCGTTTCTGCAATCTTGTGAGAATATCATCCATCCTGAAAAAAAAATGAAAAAGAAATTGAAAGAGAAATTTATATACAATATCAGTTTTGTGGGTAGCTGATGGAACCGACTTAAATAATCACGGAGTACCGTTATCCACCATTTAACCGGGGTTAAAAAAAATTATATTTACATCTAGTTATTTTCAAAACAAGGATCAGAAAGAAAAACAACCTCTTCTTGAGTAACATGATTTTCCAAAAAGAGTTTGAGTCTTTGTCCATTTACCTTGAATACGTTACCATTTTGAGGATTCTCAATGTCAACTGCTCCATAATGATACACATGCTTAACCACAAATGGGCCAGTCCATCTTGATCTCAACTTACCAGGAAATATGTGAAGTCTAGAATTATAAAGTAGAACTTTTTGCCCAACATCAAATGTTTTTCTTGAAATTAACTTGTCATGAAAGGCTTTAGTTCTTTTTTTATGAATTTTAGAATTCTCATATGCATCATTTCTGAGTTCCTCAAGTTCATTTATTTGTAATTTCCGTAAATTAGAAGCGTCATCAAGGTTTGAGTTGAACATTTTAATGGCCCAATATGCTTTATGCTCAAGTTCCACAGGTAAATGACAAGGTTTTCCATAAACTAGCCTATAAGGAGACATGCCCAATGCTGTTTTAAAAGCTGTTCGATAGGCCCATAATGCATCGTTAAGTCTAAGAGACCAATCTTTGCGATTTGGATTAACCGTCTTTTCCAAAATTTGTTTAATCTCCCTATTTGCTAATTCTACCTGTCCATTTGTCTGCGGGTGATAAGGGGTTGCAACTTTGTGTGTAATGGCATATTTCTTCATTAATGTTTCAAAAACCTTGTTGCAAAAATGTGTTCCCCCATCACTTATGATAGATCGAGGAATTCCAAATCGACTCAAAATATTTTCTTTTAAAAATTTAATCACTGTTTTGTGATCATTATTTCGACATGGAATTGCCTCTATCCACTTTAAAACATAATCTATTGCAACTAAAATGTATAAGAAACCAAAAGATGGTGGAAATGGTCCCATGAAATCAATACCCCAACAGTCAAAAATTTCAATTACAAGAATTGGGTTCAAAGGCATCATGTTTCTTTTCGAAATGGAACCTAATTTTTGACAACTTTCACATGACTTGCAAAAATTATATGCATCTTTGAATAAAGTTGGCCAGTAAAATCCACACTGTAAAATTTTTGCAGCAGTTTTCTTTGATGAAAAATGACCACCACATGCCTCGGAATGACAAAACTTAATTACACTACTTACCTCATTGTCGGGAATGCATCTTCGAAAAATCTGATCAGGACAATATTTGAACAAGTAAGGGTCATCCCAGTAGAACTTCTTTACCTCATTCAGAAACTTCCTTTTATCTTGGGGGCTCCATTGAGAAGGAATTTTTCCTGTAGCAAGAAAATTAGCAATGTCAGCAAACCAAGGTGTCGTGGAGACAATTAGAAGTTGTTCATCAGGAAAAGTATCATTTATTGGTGAGGTTCCAAAAGATTCATCACAAACAAGTCTTGATAAATGATCAGCCACCACATTTTCTACTCATTTTTTATCTCGAATGGTGATGTCAAATTCTTGCAGCAAAAGGATCCACCTCAGCAACCTAGGTTTTGCATCCTTCTCAGAGAGAAGATATTTTAAAGCTGCATGATCACTAAAGACAACAATTGATGATCCAACAAGGTAAGATCTGAATTTATCCAATGCAAAAACAACTGCAAGTAATTCCTTTTCTGTAGTGGAATAATTCATTTGGGCTCTATTTAAAGTTTTACTTGCATAGTAAATTACATGTGGTTTATTATCTTTCTTTTGTCCTAACACAGCACCAACAGCATAGTCACTAGAATCACACATTATTTCAAATGGTAAAGACCAATCAGGAGATCTCATAATAGGAGCAGTAATGAGCATATTTTTGAGTTTTTCAAAAGCATCTTCACAATCTTTAGTCCATTCAAATGCAGTGTTTTTCATTAAAAGATTACATAGAGGTTTAGATATCGTGCTAAAATCTTTTATGAATCTTCTATAAAAACCTGCATGTCCCAAGAATGACCTAATGTCCTTTACTGTCTTTGGTGCAGGTAGATTAGCAATCAATTCAATTTTTGACTTGTCTACCTCAATCCCTTTTGCAGAAACAATGTGACATAGTACAATACCTTTAGTGACCATGAAATGACATTTTTCCCAATTAAGAACAAGATTTTTTTATTCACACCTAATCAATACATTTTTCAAATTGGCTAAGCAATCATCAAATGAATCACCAGAAATAGAAAAATCATCCATGAAAATCTCAAGATTACGTTCAATCATGTCACTAAAAATACTAAGCATGCATCTTTGAAATGTGGCAGGGGCGTTACATAATCCAAATGGCATTCTACGATATGCAAAAGTACCAAAAGGACATGTAAAAGTGGTTTTCTCTTGGTCCTCAAGTGCAATGGCAATTTGATTATACCCAGAATATCCATCTAGAAAACAATAAAACTCATTCCATGCAACTCTTTCTAAGATTTGATCCATGAAAGGCAAGGGGAAATGATCTTTCCTCGTCACTGAGTTAAGTTTCCTATAGTCAATGCACATGCGCCAACCAGTAACAGTCCTAATTGGAATTAATTCATTGTTTTCATTTTTAACTACAGTAACTCCAGATTTCTTAGGTACGACTTGAGTAGGACTTACCCATTTACTATCAGAGATAGGATAAATGATTCCATTATCTAGAAGTTTAATGACTTCATTTCTCACTACTTCTTTCATATTAGGATTAAGCCTTCGTTGCATTTGTCTAGAGGGTTTAGCATTTTCCTCTAAATAAATATTATGTGTGCAGATTAATGGGCTTATTCCCTTTATGTCAGCTAAGGTCCATCCTAATGCATTTTTGTGCATCTTCAAAAGTTGTAACAACTTACCTTCTTGTAGTTCATCAAGATGTGAAGAAATTATGACTGGAAAAGTTTTATTCTCACCCAAAAAGGAATATTTTAGCTCGGATGGCAATGGTTTTAAATCCAGCTTGGGTGGTTCAATAGTTGATGGTACAGTGACATTTGTGAGTGATGGAAGTTCCTCAAACTTTTGTTTCCAACAATGCTTATCCTGAAAAGAATTTAACAAAGAATCAGTGTGTGAAATTTCTGAAGCATTATCAAACTCACATTCAATTAAATAAGCTTCTAAAGGATCATGGAATGTGGTAGTGGTGAGATGTTCATGAACAAGTTCTTCAATAAAATCCATTTCATGTACTTCTGAATCATCACCAGGTTGCTTGCAAATGTTGAACACATTTAATTCTAAAGTCATATTTCCAAAAGAAATGTTCAAAATACCATTCCTGCAATTTATCAGAGCATTAGAAGTTGCAAGAAATGGACGGCCTAATATAACAGGAATTTGAACATTTGGATTTGAAACAGGATGCGTGTCCAAAACAATAAAATCAACAGGGAAGAAAAAATTATCAATTTGAACCAAAACATCTTCAACTATCCCTCGAGGAATTTTTACAGAACGATCAGCTAGTTGAAGTGTAACAGGTGTTTCCTTGAGTTCACCTAAACCTAACTGTTGATAAACAGAAAAAGACAAAAGATTAACACTAGCACCAAGATCAAGCAATGCACGTTCTATTCTAGTGTTTCCAATGATGCATGAGATTGTTGGATATCCAGGATCTTTGAATTTTGGTGGAGTAAGGTGCTGAATGATTGAGCTCACATTTTCCGTCAGAAATGCTTTCTTTTGTACATTATGTTTCCTTTTAACTGTGCACATGTCCTTCAAAAATTTAGCATAAGATGGAACTTGTTTGATTGCATCCAATAAAGGAATGTTAATCTTAACTTGTTTGAAAAGTTCATAAATTTTTGCATTTTGATTCAAATTCTTTATTATTTGCAACCTTTGAGGAAAAGGAGCAGGATGCATACCTTTTTCTTTGTCCAAATTTTCAAGAAGTTCAGACTTACCATCATCCTTACCATTACTTTTCGGAGGGGAAGGAGGATCTTGGTCTTTTGATGGAATGTTTTTGTCAATTGCCTTTCCACTTCGAAGAGTTGTGATAGAACTGGCATTTTCCTGTTGAGTTTCATTGGAGCAAGAAACAAGACATTGAGTAGAAGGGTTAGGCTGAGGTTGAGCAGGAGACTTACCTTTTTTCTTGAGTGCGTAATGAAGCTGTCAATGTGGACAAGGTGTTTTTGATCTCATTGATGTCCTGTGAAGTTTGGTTATTCACATTTGCATGTGTTTGCATGAATGCTTGCAATGTCTCTTCCAAGGTTTGTACACGTGAAGGTTGATAGGAAAAAGTGTTGCCCGGCTTTTGAGATTGTGGTACCTGAACATGATTATTATTCCGCCAACTGAAGTTGGGATGATTTCTCCATTCAGGGTTATACGTTTCAGAGTAAGGAGAAGGAAAAGGCTTTTTAAATGTGTTTATGGAATTTACTTGATCATGCAACGCTTCTTTAAGAATGGGAATGTTTGGACATTCAGAAGTGGGGTCTCCCATGTTTTCACAAATTCCACAACTTTCTTCATTTTTAACCGTTTTGACTTCTTTTACTTCTCTAAGTTCCATGGGTTCAATCTTTCTAGCCAAATTAGCTACTTTAGCTTTTATCTCATCTTCTTGACTAAAATGATATTTACCTCTGTTAGAAACAAGATTAGATCTATTGGAACTTTCAGAGGAATTATCTGTGTGCCAGGTTTGAGAGTTATCTGCCAAGTGGTCTAGGTAGTTAAAGGCTTCTTCAGGTTCTTTTTCTAGAAACTCACCGTTACACATTGTTTCAACAAATTGTTTAGTTTCGGGAGTTAAACTTTCATAAAAGAAACTAATAAGATGCCATTTTTCAAAACCATGATGTGGACAAGAACTTAACAAATCTTTAAAACGCTCCCAGCACTGAAAAAATGCTTCATTTTGATTTTGATTGAAATTTTGAATTTGTCTTTTCAAAGCAGTAGTTTTATGTGCTGGGAAATTTTTTTTTAGAAACTCAGTTTGTAATTCTTGCCATGTGCCAATTGACCTTGGTTTTAAATTATGAAGCCAAATTTTTGCTTTATCTTTTAAAGAAAAAGGAAATAATTGTAGCTTGACAATTTCATTTGTACATTGTTGGTCATTAAAGGTGACACATACATCTTCGAAGTCTTTTAGAAACGAGTAAGCACTTTCCGATTCTAACCCATGGAAATTTGGAAGCAAAGCTATCATACCTGGTTTAAAACGAGAGTTGTTTGCATTGAGAGGAAAAATAAAACAAGAGGGTGATGAGCTTCGAGTTGGTTGCAAGTAGTCACGCATGGTGCGTACTTGTCTGTTCTCACCTTCAGCATGAACACTTTCATTGTCAGCCATGGTAGGAGTTGTATTAGAAAGATTACCTGAAAAAGTTTCACAATAAAATATAACTAAATGACGAGATCTAAAATCACGTCGCCAAACAAGCATAAAACAAAGTTAATATACAGATAATATATTTATATAAATATAAACTTTACAATATAAATATAAATATATAGAAAATTAGGCGGTATAACCAGCCAATAAAAATAAATATACTTATAAACTTATATACTTAGTATTGCTTCCCCGGCAACGGCGCCAAAAACTTGATGGAGACTCAATTAAGAGTTGTAAACCCAAGTGCAGGTTATGTTCAAGTAATAAATTCTCGGGTGTCCGAGGTCGAACCATAGGGAAGCGTATTAGTAAGTATAAGTTTATAAATATATAAGAAAAAGAAAGTAAACAAGATATTAGGGAATCAACAACAAAACAAGATAAACAAGATATTAGAGAACAAAATAAACAAAATAACATAAAAGAAATTAAACAAGATATAAAAAACAATAAGAAAAGATGTTGAGGTTAGAGAATCCACTCTTGGTGTTATGCTAAGATTAATCTTGTTTTATTACACAATTGAAATCCACACATAAAGGAGGTTCCAATCGGAAGGTTTAGCAATTCAGTCCAAATTGTCCAACGTCCATAGCATATGATATTATGTTCATTTGGTGTCCTCAAAACTCATAAAAAGAGTCCAAGCATTCCTTATGCCAAGGTATATGTCTACAACAAATCAAGGTTATGAAACCAAGCATTTACTGTGCCATTTTCATTGTCAATAATGAATCAAGATCCCTACTTTGCAAGTATGATTTTAAACCAAAAGAAAATATTATCTATACTAGTGTTTATAAATGATGATTCATTTTAGCTCATGTTTAAGAGACTAACCTTAGCATTTACCAAAAGCTTCACCTCATCACCTCAACAATATGATTAGCAACACATACTAGATATGAATAAAATGAAAAGAAATGTAAGAAGCATAAGTAAATAAAGAAAAAGAAAACTAGAGAAAGGAAAGAAGAAAAAGAAAACTTAGAGAATTTTATTACAATGGCTAATATCCTACCAATGTACAATGATCCTCATCCAAGGCCCTCTATTTATACACATTTTGGAGAGCTAAATGACAAGAGACAAGCTTTATAAATTTCAAAGGTAGGTATAATAGGTGGGTGCATTTTTCTAACAATTTTCATCATATTGTATGACAATTCTGATCAGCCAGTTTGATGGTTGATTTTGTCAATGTTGGAGGCTTGATCTGATCAAATGGTCTTCTATAAAACTATACCCCTATCAGTTTGTGATTCATAGCCGTTGGAAGCAGCTCATTTGCTCATGTGGATCAGAAGATATGGTCAAAATACGAAAACGTGTCAGAACAGACGTCATTGCACATCAGCCAACTTGATACCATATTTCGCTAGGGAAAACGACTCCGTTTCAAGAAGTGTAAAACATGAAAAAAATAGATATGCCTCTTAAATTTGCACTGTAAAAATTTCAGCCTTAATGCTTTAGTAAAACTCCAGATATAGCTGATATGGAAAAAGGTGTCGGAACTGGAACTGAACTGGATTTGCCCTTAATTCTTGATTTAACCTAGTAATCTGAAATCACTTAAAGAAACTCGTGAAAAACACCAAATTACATAAAAATATAAAAAATCATAAACACAATTAGACTAAGCAATAATAACTCGTATTTGACACAAAACAATAATAAAACATAACTAAAAACTATATAATTATACGAGTTATCAAGCTACTACAAAAAGATGTGGTTTTCCATTTTGATGATAAATGGAAAAAGGCGTTTGAAACATTGAAGGGATTCTTGACATCAGCTCCTATCATGCAACCACCAGATTGGAATATACCTTTTGAAATCATGTGTGATGCTAGTGACTATGCCATTGGAGCTGTTTTGGGCCAACGGGTTGGCAAAGCCTCACATGCCATTTATTATGCCTCACGAACTCTTAATGATGCTCAATTGAACTATTCCAGTACTGAAAAAGAACTTTTGGCTGTTGTATTTGCTTTAGAAAAATTTCGATCTTATTTAATTGGTACTAAAGTAATTGTATTTTCTGACCATGCAGCACTTAGGTACTTACTCACTAAGAAGGAGGCCAAACCAAGGTTGACTAGATGGATACTTCTCTTACAAGAGTTTGATTTGGAGATAAAAGATAAGAGAGGTAGTGACAACTTGGTTGCGGACCATCTTAGCCGTTTAGTTCATGAAGAGGATGCACTACCCTTGAATGAGAACTTTCCGGATGAGCAACTTCTTTTATAAGTACAACAACTCCTTGGTATGCTGATATTGTTAATTACTTAGTTACCAAGAAGTTGCCACAAGAGTTGACACAAGCTCAAAGAAATAAGATCAAGAGTGATGCCAAATACTACATATGGGATGATCCTTACCTTTGGAAGCATTGCTCCGATCAGATTATAAGAAGGTGTGTACTCGAAACTGAATTTCAATCTATTCTCACCTTTTGTCACTCTTATGCATGTGGAGGACACTTTGGATCCAAAAGAACAGCCATAAAAGTTCTTGATTCTGGATTTTATTGGCCTACTATATTCAAAGATGCATACCTCTTTTGCAAGTCATGTGATCGTTGCCAAAGAACATGTAACTTAGGTGCTAGAAATCAAATGCCTCAAACTCCAATACTTATTGTTGAAATTTTTGATGTATGGGGCATGGATTTCATGGGACCTTTTCCTTCTTCTTTTGGTAATCTTTATATTTTACTTGCCGTTGATTATGTTTCGAAGTGGGTGGAAGCAAAAGCCACTAGGACTAATGACTCTAAAGTTGTTTCAGATTTTGTCAAGACTAACATCTTTGCTAGGTTTGGAACACCAAAGGCCATAATCAGCGATAGAGGTACTCACTTTTTCAATAGGACTATGGAAGCACTTTTGAGGAAGTATAACATCACACACAAGGTTTCCACCTCATACCATCCTCAAACTAGTGGGCAAGCTGAATTGTCAAATCGAGAAGTTAAGTCCATCCTTGAAAAGACAGTTAATCCAAATAGAAAGGATTGGAGTTCACGACTTGATGATGCACTTTGGGCTTATAGGACAGCATATAAGACACCCATTGGTATGTCTCCTTATCGACTTGTTTATGGTAAGCCTTGTCATCTTCCGGTTGAGTTGGAACATAAATCATATTGGGCTATCAAACAATGCAACATGGAGATGGATGAGACAGGTAAGCAAAGAAAACTTGACCTACAAGAATTAGAGGAGATAAGGAATGATGCCTATGAGAATTATAGGATTTACAAGGAAAAGACTAAGGCATTCCATGACAAGATGATATCAAGAAAGGACTTTGTTGTTGGACAAAAAGTTCTTCTCTTCCATTCACGCCTTAAGTTATTTCCAGGTAAGTTACGTTCTCGTTGGGTTGGACCTTTTGTTATTACTAATGTATTTACTCATGGTGCAGTTGAAATCCAAAGCCCAAAAACAGATAAGGCATTCAAAGTGAATGGTCATAGATTGAAGCCTTACTATGAGAAATTTCCAATACAAGATGTGGAGGAGTTACCACTTTTTGAGCCAAATTATGTTGAATAATAATGGCATGGGTCTAAGTCAGGCTGAGGACAATAAACCAAGCGCTTCTTGGGAGGCAACCCAAAAAGATGGAGAGCATTTATTATATCAGATTTGCATATTCCTTACTCTCCATCATTCTATCTTTTATTGTTTTTCTTTTGTTTTGTTTAATAGTTCTTTTCTCTTACATATAATTCTTGCATTGGGGATAATAGCATTACATTGAGGACAATGTAAAAATTAAGTGTGGGGGGAAAAATTTAGGATTTTCTTTAGTGTGTTTTGTTTTTTATTCTTTTTATGTTGTTTTTAGTGTGTTTTAGTTACTTTCAATACTATGATGAGATATGAATTGCATAAGTCTAAAACAGATATATTAGTGAGAAGCTTTTCATGAGAATTGAGCTTGATATCAACTTTTTTTATGAGCCAATGTTAATATGATATGTTGATTGAGAAAGAAGCATGTTTAGACTTAAATCTGACTTGTATAATCATCCTTGTGAGTTTTTGAGCCTATATGATTGATGCATTATACATATCAATCTAATTTCTTTCTTGAGTGCTCTTATGATTACAAGATTCTCTAGAACTTGCTTTAAACCTTGTTGAGACTATATTGATGCATGTGACAACATGAATATGATAGAGGCATTAGGATTTTTAACCAGGGCCAAACAGCCATCCCTTATTGATGTTCCAAGAGAACATCCCCCTTAGTGAACCAATTTGAGCCTACAATGAATAAGCTATTTCTTTGGTAACCATAACTTGTCCCTAACCTAAATATACTTATTTATATCCTTACCCTTGTTCTAAAGATGAATTAGCATGTTTTAAGACATATTGCAAAGACAAGGAAGATCTATTCAAATTTTGGGTTAGAAACAAGAAATAAGTGTGGGGGAAGAGAAGGCAAAAGTCAAGAGAAAAATAGAGGGAATATTGCCAAATACATTCCCATGTGAAAAAAAAATTGAATAATCTCTTGAACTTCTAGTTAAAGAAAAGAAAAAGATGTTCGAAAGTTGTTTAGAATGAAGGAAAGGCCCAACATGAATATTCGGCCTATGTGATTATGTACTTGTAAAGAGTTTTGAGAAGTTTCTTTGTATGAATCTTATTATGTCTCTAAACTCTATAAAATCTTTGGAACTTTTGTAATATCCTTTATCTTGTATTCTTTAGCCACATTATTACCCCTTGGCCCCATTATAACCTTGCATAAAGACCTCTTGATTCATGAAGTTGCATGATCTAAGTAGTGGAGAATAGGTGGACAAGCAAGCATATGGTAGAAACTGTTTTCATGAGATTGATTGAGTGTAAACACTTCACCACTACTTTAAAGAGTGAAAATCATGAGGGTATCCCATTTGAGAAGTTGAGATTAAGTTTGAACATGCACTATTTTGATTGAGATATGTTATGTTAATTTTAGCTTAACTTAAACCATTTACTATCAAGCATGATTTTTTGTGAAACTCTTTAAGCTATTGATTAGTTTATAAGACTTGTTCAATGATTATCTATAAGTTGTATTGAAAGTGAACTAGATTCAGTTTTCTTACCTTGTGTCTATTTGATTTTGCTCGAGGACTAGCAAAAGATTAAGTGTGGGGGAATTTGATAAGTGCTTAATTTCATACATTTTCCTATTTTATTTCTTTATACTTTGTGCTTTGATTCTTACTTCCTTGACATTTTACTAAGTTTTTATGCTTTGTAGGTATTTTGGAGGAGATGAAGTCAAAACATGTCAATTAGGATGTTAAAGAGCTTACAAAATCACAATCACAAGATGGAAAAAGAGTTGTGAGTCAAAAAGATGAAATTCTTGGTGCAAAGCAAGAAGACAGATTTGACCTCCGGAGCTTGTTGCAAAGAAAACATGATGTTAGACTCTTTATTCGAAGAAACTTCCTTCTTGACTTTTCAAGATCACTTGATTACCTTTCCAACGGTTGGTCATAGGCCTAAAGCGGATAAGAAATGGTCATCCAAATCGGCATTGGAATATCTCCCTAAAAACCCTAGTGGCAGAAAAAAACCTAGCCGCAAATAACATCTTTTTCTTAATACCTTAGCTGACATTTATGTTTATCCTTGTCAAAGAAGTATTAGTGGCTGTCAACTTGCATTAATTGCATTAATTGCAAGTATCTTTCCTTAAAGCTAATCCTAGTCAAAGTAGGAGAATTAAATCAGCCAAGACTTTCCTTCCTTACACTTACTTTGGGTGCAAGAATATAATCTCTCTTCATTAAAGAGTGCTTTGACTAAAACTTTCCTACTTTATTCAAACTTGGCTGCCAAGGCTTATATCTTTCCTTAAAACACAAAAGTCAGCCACTTTTCCTTAACTTTAGCTACAAGTCAGCATTTATTGAAGGGAGAGAGCTGAAATTCACTTGTTTGATGCCCTAGCTATTGCCTATAAATAGAGACCAAGGGGGCATACGAAATTGACACTTCCCCAAGCATCAAAGTTCTGATTTCTTCTTTGTTTCTTTGTTTTTGAGAGAGCAAGAGGCTGGATAATTAATATTCTTCTTCTTCTTCTTCTTCTTCTTCTTTCTTTCTTTTATTTTCTTCTTAGATTCTCTTTAATTTTATGTTTATGTTTACAATGCCTATGTTAGGCTAAACTTTTATTTGGTTAAGGGTGATTTCAAAGCCCTAGACATGTTATGTAATTAATTTTTAGAATCTATCTATCATTATTTTCTATCAAAGTTGCTTATGTTCTTCCATTAAAATTGTTCATGATGATGTTTTGATTTGTTTAGGTGGCCAACTAGATAAATCTTGATAATTGTGTAATGCTAGTTTAGGAGTCTTGATCCGTAATTGTCTTGATTTCCTATTCATAAGTAGCAATTTGTGATTAATGATTATGGTCAAGTTTTCAATAATTGCAAAGTGGAACATAACCTAAGTTGAACAATCCGAGATTATGTGTTTGTTGCTTAGATCAACCTATCTTTCTCATCATAAAGCTGCTATTAAATTGAACTTGGAGAGCTTATTCTAGGTTGTTTGATAGTTAGAGATTAAATAGAGAGCTTGTTCTATTTATTGACAAACTAAGGAAAGATTGGGGTAAGAGAGCTTGTTGTTGTCTACGGTTGTTAACTTTGATAGCTAATTAATGTTGATAGATATGAAATTGATTCTTAATGATGTCTAGTGGTGGAGAATGAAACCTTAACCATATTTTTCTCATGTTTGATTACTTCTTACTTGCTTTCTTCTTTGATTATAAGTCTTTAGTTTAAATTGATTTTAAAACCTCCCCTTTTATTTTGTTTTCTTTGAATTTAGGTTTTAGACTAATAATTCTTAAACTAAAACTCAATCCCTGAGGACTCGACCCTTGCTACTTACTGTACTTACAATTGATCTTTTTAGTACAAGGTTAAATAGAGATACACTATTTTGGGTGCATCAACAGGTCTAAATAAAATACACATATCATTCTCAATTACCTATTTTATGTACTTTATTCTAAATTGTATGAAAAAATATTATATGCATTTCGTCTAATCGTGTTCCATGTCAACGTGCTTGACTTGATTCGGATCAAAGTTTTGAACATAACTTTTTAAATCATGTTTGATTTGACTTGAATATTAATATAAAATATTTTAATAATATTTATCAATATTTTTAGTATTTTAATATTTATCAATATATCTAAATAAAAAGATAAATTTAAGGATTTATTTATTTATTTTAACATTATAAAATAGCATAATAAAAGAAACATTTAATATAAAATAACATAATAAAAAGACAAAAATCCCAAAAGCAAGAAACTATGTCATTTTCATTATGTAGCTAAAAACCTAAACTAAACATTCACAACAGACCCTAAAAATCTAACCAACGGCGCCTCTCTACTTCTCTCCCTTTCTATTTTCTCATTTTTTTCCAGTAAGCGACGCAATTTAATTCTCCGGTAGTCAAGCAAATCTTTCTTCCCAAAATTAGTTGAAGAATGAAATAAAGGGTAAATAATACACTTGTTATATTTTTATTTTCATTTGTTTTTTCAAAAATAAAATCTATTATATTTCATCTCAAGAGTTAAATTAATGTTTAATTTTTTTTTTATGTAGTATCCAATTCAGTTGGAGATTCAGCTAGCACATGTGTTGTTGAGGAAGAGGGTAATCTTTCATATTTGATATAACTAAGTTTTATGTTTGTTTTTAGTATATGGAACAAATACTTTTAGTTTATGAAACTAATTCCTTGTATTACCTAAGTTTTTTGTATTTTGGAATTGTTATTTTCTTATTTAAGTTGTTGTTCTTGTATTTTAGAATTTGTTTGTTGTTAATTATGAGTGATTTTGAATTTAAAATTAATTTTTGTTTGATTTTATAATTTTTTAAATTTTTTTTTGACTTATCGGATTCAGATTTTTGCGGATTATAATATCCGACGGATAATATTAATTAATTCGGATTTGGATAGTAATATTCGGATTTTTGTGGATAATAAACGGATTCGGATTTCAAAGCGAATTTGCTGATTCAGATTCGGATAATACAAAAAATGACAGATATCCGACCCGCTGCTATCCCTAGATAATTCTCAAGGCTAATTCCAACCAAAAACAAATTTTGAAAGCTTAATTGTTCTGGCTTGGTCCAAATAACTTTTGGAAGAAGCCTCCTCACCATTTTGGTGATAATGGTAAGTTATTAAGCTTCACAAATGAACCAATAACACATTCATATTACAAGTTAATATTAATAATAGTGTCAGCTTCTCTTTGCTGAATGCATATTTAAACCAATAGATTATAAGTGCAGAATACCATTGTTCGTTCGGAAAAGTAAAAAAAACAAAAAACAAAAAACAGTAATGGGAATTTTAACAAATCAGATATCACAAACTACAGCCAAAATGAATCTGAATGGAACAAACCAAATTTGAAGGGTGATGAGGTGTAAATAAATGGACAGTCCGTCATTCTTACTGAGAATGACGGACAAGTAAGAGCCACATGTTTTTATCTCCTTAATCTATTACTGGTAAAACCGATTAATCTTTTAATAAAAACAATTCTTCAAGCTGAAGCAGTCAATATCCCAAAAAAAAAATCATGGCAAATCTTATCAAAATATTTGAAAGTATAATAAAAAGAAATTATGGACCCGACCTTTTCCATAAAGAGCCAATACACAAGCTAGAAGTCATTGTAAATCTTATAACTGGATAAATAAGTTAACAAGTTACAATCTTAAAAAATATTGATAGAAAATTGTCCGTGATTCTCTTTAAGAATCACGGACGGTTAGGAAAGGGTTTTTCTAAATAAATCATTGAAAGTGAGCACAAATTAACCAAAAAAAGGGATCAAAAATCAAATTTCAGACAATGAAGATCTAGATACCAAACAGGACTGAAAGTTCTTAAAGTCATTGTATCTCAGAAAGAAATACGAGTACATTAAAAGTCCAAAAATAAGGTCAGTAAACAGATGGCCTTAAACATTAGGGCTTCTAGATGAGCTAGTGACAGTTATGACTTCGCAGCTGAGAACAGTAAAGATAGCAGTTCCAGCAAAGGAAGAAGCAATTCAATAGTCAATTTGAAACCAGTCTAGTAAGGTCGCCCTACTGAATTAAACCGAAGACATTGAATTGATGAAAGTGAAGAAAAGGGCTACTGCAGTTAAAGAGAATTCCTTTGTATCAGTAGGCTTAACTTTATTGTTAAACCAAGGGGCCACCTATGCACTGAAGGTGATCTAAAGCAATATTATCTATTTCTGACTTTTCTGGATTCAATACCCCTGATCAATCAACAATCAATTAATAAATAAATCTAGGGTATCTTTGCCTGAGCAAAAATAAAGTGAAAATAAATTTGGAGTTTAACTTAATTGGTTCATGCAGATATCTTAAAGAGTTGATATCAGTGGATTTGAGTTCGAATCTCAATATCTGCAATTTCTTTTTTTATTCTTGTTGTGGTCTCCTTTGAACCAAAAAAAAATAGTGAAAATAATTCAAGGTCTGGCATAAGATAATTTCTTTAACAGCAGAATGATTTAATTCAAGGTCTGGCATTTGCTCCATCCATACCCAACTCGAAAATTCCAAAATAATAGACAAAATTCAGGTGACTTGAACAAAGACAAGAAATAGGCAATTAAATTCAGTCTATCTACAATAAATAACACACTGACAACCTAACTTCAAGATTTATCATTTCAAATTGAAAGAGACAATCAGAAAATCAACCCAATCCAAAAACAATACAAAAATCAAACACTCCAAGCAACAAAAAAAAAACCAACATTTCAGTATCTAAAACAACCACCCTCCAAAAAAAAAAGATGATCTTTTTACTAACCTCTAAGAATCTAGCTTCTTGTTCTAACCTTTTAAGTTCAGCTTGTATCCTATGCTTCCCTCTAGTATCAGCTGCTTGAAAAGATTGAACCCGCTGGGGAATCGGACTCACCACGGATTGTGACCGACCCAATTGCATCTCCTTTATAATACAATTCAATACAATCCGAAACAAATAACAAAGAGAAAAAAAACCCAAAACGCCAAAGGTTTAGTCTTGGACAAATTACAACCTTTGAAGAAACAAAAAAAAGGGCCAAAAGTTGAAGCTTTTTAGCTCGTTGTATCAGAAAAAACATGAAAGCAGAAAGGCAAATAACGATGTCCCAGAATTCTTCATGGACCCCATAAAAGCTTAAACTTCGTCAACTAAGTATTTCTCTCTTTGAAAACTGTAGACACTCGATTTTGGTCTATAACATGTTATACATGTACAACCCTCATAAGTAGCAGGCCTTAGTAATAGTCTTAATGTCAGCAGCGCTCTTCGGCAGCAGCTTTTCCTGGCACGACGTAGCTTGGCACGTCACTTCTTGGCACGTCGCTTCCTGCCATGTCGCTTGGTACGTCGCTTCCTGGCACGTCGCTTCTTGACACGTCGTTTCTTGGCATATCGCTTCTTGGCACGTCGCTCCTTGACATCAAAACTTTCTATAGTAATACACAACTACGTGAAGACTGTGGAGCTAACCTCGGAAGATTGGCAGGATTCTTGGATTTGCTTCACTCTTGGGATGTCCTGGAGAGTATGGCTTGGAGGTTCAGATATGGAGATTGTTAAGAAGTCCGCTTCTTAACCTTTTCCTGGAACACAAGTGCTCCATTTCCTGCTGAACAGACAGTGCATTCTTAAGCCTGCTGTCACGTAACTTTTTTTCACTGCCTGTTAACAAAACATTACTCGAGTGTAACCTCCATATAACCTCTATGCCATCCACTACTTTGGTAATAGACCTGCTCACGGGTTGGGTAGTGATAACTCGTATAATTATATAGTTTTTAGTTATGTTTTATTATTGTTTTGTGTCAAATACGAGTTATTATTGTTTAGTCTAATTGTGTTTATGATCTTTTATATTTTTATGTAATTTGGTGTTTTTCACAAGTTTCTTTGAGTGATTTCAGATTACTAGAATTAAGGGCAAATCCAGTTCAGTTCCAGTTCCGACACCGTTTGCCATATCAGCTATATCTCGAGTTTCACTGAAGCAATAAGGCTAAAATTTGTAGCCATGCAAATCTAAGAGGCATATCTATCTTTTTCATGTTTTGCACTTCTTGAAACGGAGTCGTTTTCCCTAGCGAAATCGACCATCAAGTTGGCTGATGTGCAATGACGTCTGTGCTGACCTGTTTTATTATTTTGCCCATATCTTCTTATCCACATCAGAAAATACGCTGATTCCAACGGCTATAGATCCGTAACTGATAGGGGTATATTTTTCTAGAAGACCATTTTATCAGATCGAGCCTCCAACATTGAAGAAATCGACCATCAAGCTGGCTGATCAGAATTGTCATACAATATGACGAAAATTGTTAGAAAAATGCACCCACCTATTATACCTACTTTTGAAATTTGTAAAGCTTGTCTCTTGTCATTTAGCCCTCCAAAATGTGTATAAATAGAGGGCCTTGGATGAGTATTGGGATACATTATACATTGGTAGGATATTAGCCATTGTAATAAAATTCTCTAAGTTTTCTTCTTCTTTCCTTTCTCTAGTTTTCTTGTTCTTTACTTATGTTTCTTACATTCCTTTTTATTTTATTCATATCTAGTATGTGTTGCTAATCATATTGTTGAGGTGATGAGGTGAAGCTTTTGGTAAATGCTAAGGTTAGTCTCTTAAACTTGAGCTAAAATGAATAATCATTTATAAACATTAGTATAGATAATATTTTCTTTTGGTTTAAAATCATACTTGCAAAGTAGAGATCTTGATTCGTTATTGACAAGGAAAATGGCACAGTAAATGCTTGGTTTCATAACCTTGATTTGTTGTAGACATATACCTTGGCATAAGGAATGCTTGGACTCTTTTTATGAGTTTTGAGGACACCAAATGAACATAATATCATATGCTATGGACGTTGGACAATTTGGACTGAATTGCTAAACCTTCCGATTGGAACCTCCCTTATGTGTGGATTTCAATTGTGTAATAAAACAAGATTAATCTTAGCATAACACCAAGAGTGGATTCTCTAACCTCAACATCCTTTCTTATTGTTTTTTATATCTTGTTTAATTGCTTTTATGTTATTTTGTTCTCTAATATCTTGTTTACTTTCTTTGTTATTGATTCCCTAATATCTTGTTTATTTTCTTTTTCATATATATTTATAAACTTATACTTACTAGTACGCTTCCCTGTGGTTCGACCTCGGACACCCGAGAATTTATTACTTGAACATAACCTGCACTTGGGTTTACAACTCTTAATTGAGTCTCCATCAAGTTTTTGGCGCCGTTGCCGGGGAAGCAATACTAAGTATATAAGTTTATAAGTATATTTATTTTTATTTTTATTGGCTGGTTATACCGCCTAATTTGTATATATTTATTTTTATTGGCTGGTTATACCGCCTAATTTATTTTTATTGGCTGGTTATACCGCCTAATTTTGTATATTAACTTTGTTTTATGCTTGTTTGGCGACGTGATTTTAGATCTCGTTGTTTAGTTAGATTTTATTGTGAAACTTTTTCAGGTAATCTTTCTAATACAACTCCTACCATGGCTGACAATGAAAGTGTTCATGCTGAAGATGAGAACAGACAAGTACGCACCATGCGTGACTACTTGCAACCAACTCGAAGCTCATCACCCTCTTGTTTTATTTTTCCTCTCAATGCAAACAACTTTCGTTTTAAACCAAGTATGATAGCTTTGCTTCCAAATTTCCATGGGTTAGAATCGGAAAGTGCTTACTCGTTTCTAAAAGACTTCGAAGATGTATGTGTCACCTTTAATGACCAACAATGTACAAATGAAATTGTCAAGCTAAAATTATTTCCTTTTTCTTTAAAAGATAAAGCAAAAATTTGGCTTCATAATTTAAAACCAAGGTCAATTGGCACATGACAAGAATTACAAACTGAGTTTCTAAAGAAATTTTTCCCAGCACATAAAACTACTGCTTTGAAAAGACAGATTCAAAATTTCAATCAAAATCAAAATGAAGCATTTTTTCAGTGCTGGGAGCGTTTTAAAGATTTGTTAAGTTCTTGTCTACATCATGGTTTTGAAAAATGGCGTCTTATTAGTTTCTTTTATGAAAGTTTAACTCCCGAAACTAAACAATTTGTTGAAACAATGTGTAACGGTGAGTTTCTAGAAAAAGAACCTGAAGAAGCCTTTGACTACCTAGACCATTTGGCAGATAACTCTCAAGCCTGGCACACAGATAATTCCTCTGAAAGTTCCAATAGATCTAATCTTGTTTCTAACAGAGGTAAATATCATTTTAGTCAAGAAGATGAGATAAAAGCTAAAGTAGCTAATTTGGCTAGAAAGATTGAAGCCATGGAACTTAGAGAAGTAAAAGAAGTCAAAACGGTTAAAAATGAAGAAAGTTGTGGAATTTGTGAAATCATGGGACACCCCACTTCTGAATGTCCGAACATTCCCATTCTTAAAGAAGCGTTGCATGATCAAGTAAATTCCATAAACACATTTAAAAAGCCTTTTCCTTCTCCTTACTCTGAAACGTATAACCCTGAATGGAGAAATCATCCCAACTTCAGTTGGCGGAATAATAATCATGTTCAGGTACCACAATCTCAAAAGTCGGGCAACACTTTTTCCTATCAACCTTCACGTGTACAAACCTTGGAAGAAACATTGCAAGCATTCATGCAAACACAAGCAAATGTGAATAACCGGACTTCACAGGACATCAATGAGATCAAAAACACCTTGTCCACATTGACAGCTTCATTACGCACTCAAGAAAAAGGTAAGTTTCCTGCTCAACCTCAGCCTAACCCTTCTACTCAATGTCTTGTTTCTTGCTCCAATAAAACTCAACAGGAAAATGCCAGTTCTATCACAACTCTTCGAAGTGGAAAGGCAATTGACAAAAACATTCCATCAAAAGACCAAGATCCTCCTTCCCCTCCAAAAAGTAATGGTAAGGATGATGGTAAGTCTGAACTTCTTGAAAATTTGGACAAACAAAAAGGTATGCATCCTGCTCCTTTTCCTCAAAGGTTGCAAACAATAAAGAATTTGAATCAAAATGCAGAAATTTATGAACTTTTCAAACAAGTTAAGATTAACATTCCTTTATTGGATGCAATCAAACAAGTTCCATCTTATGCTAAATTTTTGAAGGACATGTGCACAGTTAAAAGGAAACATAATGTACAAAAGAAAGCATTTCTGACGGAAAGTGTGAGCTCAATCATTCAGCACCTTACTCCACCAAAATTCAAAGATCCTGGATGTCCAACAATCTCATGCATCATTGGAAACACTAGAAAAGAACGTGCATTGCTTGATCTTGGTGCTAGTGTTAATCTTTTGCTTTTTTCTGTTTATCAACAGTTAGGTTTAGGTGAACTCAAGGAAACACCTGTTACACTTCAACTAGCTGATCGTTCTGTAAAAATTCCTCGAGGGATAGTTGAAGATGTTTTGGTTCAAATTGATAATTTTTACTTCCCTGTTGATTTTATTGTTTTGGACACACATCCTGTTTCAAATCCAAATGTTCAAATTCCTGTTATATTAGGCCGTCCATTTCTTGCAACTTCTAATGCTCTGATAAATTGCAGGAATGGTATGTTGAACATTTCTTTTGGAAATATGACTTTAGAATTAAATGTGTTCAACACTTGCAAGCAACCTGGTGATGATTCAGAAGTACATGAAGTGGATTTCATTGAAGAAGTTGTTCATGAACATCTCACCACTACCACATTCCATGATCCTTTAGAAGCTTATTTAATTGAATGTGAGTTTGATAATGCTTCAGAAATTTCACACACTGATTCTTTGTTAAATTCTTTTCAGGTTAAGCATTGTTGGAAACAAAAACTTGAGGAACTCAGAAAAGATGCATATGAGAATTCTAAAATTCATAAAGAAAGAACTAAAGCCTTTCATGACAAGTTAATTTCAAGAAAAACATTTGATGTTGGGCAAAAAGTTCTACTTTATAATTCTAGACTTCACATATTTCCTGGTAAGTTGAGATCAAGATGGACTGGCCCATTTGTGGTTAAGCATGTGTATCATTATGGAGCAGTTGACATTGAGAATCCTCAAAATGGTAACCTATTCAAGATAAATGGACAAAGACTCAAACTCTTTTTGGAAAATCATGTTACTCAAGAAGAGGTTGTTTTTCTTTCTGATCCTTGTTTTGAAAATAACTAGATGTAAATATAATTTTTTTTAACCCCGGTTAAATGGCGGATAACGGTACTCCGTGATTATTTAAGTCGGTTCCATCAGCTACCCACAAAACTGATATTGTATATAAATTTCTCTTTCAATTTCTTTTTCATTTTTTTTTTAAAGATGGATGATATTCTCACAAGATTGCAGAAACGATTTCCTCCTTTTCCTCGGAATATTTTACTGAAGCTTTACCAAGTTCGATTTGAAAGATTAAGAATGCTTATGCACAAAGGGATTCCTGAAGACATGCGTTGGATAATTGAAGCCAAGGTACGTGAAGATGAATATCTTTCTGTTTTGCATTTACCAGGTACAGGTAGAAGCACTTATGCAAAGAAGCGACGAGCAAAGCGCATGAGTTCAAATTGCCACAAGTGTGCATGATGGACGTGTAACGGTAAATGTCGTTCTATTGGGATTCCGTCCTCTAATCGAGATGATAAAATTGAATTCATTAAGGATGGACTGAGTAAGGAGAATTTGGGTAATATCCAACTTTCTCTTGAGACGCATCCTAGTGGAGACGTACAAAGAGAAATTCTTGATTTATGGCCGCAATTCCAAAGGGAATGGCAACATCTTGGGAATCTGATGATAAAAGACCCTGTTTGCCAGCTTGTAAGAAAACTGGATGGGAAGCATATCCTCGACTCATAGAAGGCGTTTAAGCCGTTTCTGGACGTAAAACCAGAGGAAGATGCCAAATACACTTTCGGCGACATTATTACTTTTGACTTTTACGGTTGATTTTTCTTCTCTTTTTGATTTTCTTCCTGAAATCACGCAAAAATCTTTTGTTAGGTTAACATTTTCTTCTGACAGGTCAGATACACTTTCGGCGACATCATTACTCTTGTCTGATTCACTACTCAGTCCTCTATATATTACACCATGTACTCATTCTCTTTCAGGCACTCGAAAAAAAAAAAATGGAAAGCACTTCGTCCCAGCGCATTAAAAAAATTTGTGTCTTTGGAGGTGCTTATCCAGGGAAAAATAACATATTCGCTGATGAAGCCATAAGAGTTGGAGTAATACTTGCCCAACAAAAGATCCAGTTGATTTATGGAGGCGGTAGTACGGGTTTAATGGGAGCAGTCGCTACAGCAGCACACGCCGGAGGAAGTCCAGTTCTAGGAATCGTGCCAAAACTATTCACAGATTTTTGTGGACCTACCGTGGGTAAGGAAATACAAGTCTGGAGTATCCCTGAACGGATGACAATCATGTACCATTCTGCCGATGCATTCATTGCTTTACCAGGAGGTCTGGGTACATTGGAAGAAATAGCTTGCGTGGCTTCTTGGTCATCTTTGGTCACAAATAAGAAACCCATTGGTTTGCTTAATATTAATGGTTATTTTAGTAATTTGCTTTCATATTTAGATAATGCTGTGGATAATGGATTCATGTTTTCAGAGGCAAGGAGAACCATAATTTCTGCTACAACCATTGAAGATTTACTCAAAAAGCTACAAGCTTATGAGTGTTTATCTGCTACGGTTGTTTCGCAAACTCTGGAAAAAGAAAAAGAGATATGGACGAGCAAGGAGTGGATTGCACTTTGTCTTTGTGACATTATCTAACATTTTGCTTGTTGTGTCTCAGTTATAATAAGTGGTTAGCAACCTCTGCAGGTAATATCTCCTAAATTCTACCTTTAAAATTTGACATTGGGGACAATGTCATTTTTTAGTAGGGGGTAAGGGACACATTTTGCTAAAAAAAAAAAAAATTGTTGTGTTTTAAGACATTTAGAAGTATTCATTCTGAACAAGGTCTGAGTAAGGGAGACTTGAGACATACCTTGTCAGTTTGATTTAATCTTCTTCTTCAAAAAAACAAAAAAAAAAAAAAAAAGCATGTTTAGACTTAGTGTGTTTTTTTAGTTACTTTCAATACTATAATGAGATATGAATTGCATAAGTCTAAAACAGATTTATTAGTGAGAAGATTTTCATGAGAATTGAGCTTGATATCAACCTTTTTATGAGCCAATGTTAATATGATATGTGATTGAGAAAGAAGCATGTTTAGACTTAATCTGACTTGTATAATCATCCTTGTGAGTTTTTGAGCCTATAATGATTGATGCATTATACAAATCAATCTAATTTCTTTCTTGAGTGCTCTTATGATTACATGATTCTCTAGAACTTGCTTTAAACCGTTTGATACTATATTGATACATGTGACAACATGAATATGATAGAGGCATTAGGATTATAACTAGAGCCAAACAGCCATCCCTTATTAATGTTCTAAGAGAACATCCCCACTAGTGAGCCAATTTGAGCCTACATTAAATATGCTGTTTTATTGGTAACCACAACTTACACCTAGCCTAAATATACTTATATCCTTACCCTTGTTCTAAAGATGGATTTTTATATTTTGAGACATATTGCAAAAAAAAAAAAAAAAACAAGGGATATTTTTAGTTGAAAATTTGGGTTAGAAACAAAAGATAAGTGTGGGGGAAGAAAAGAAAAGAAAAAGTCAAGAGAAAAAGAAAGGGATCATTGTCAAATACATTCCCATATTAAAAAAAAAAAAAAATCTTCTCTTGAACTTCTAGAAAAAGATGTTACAAAGTTGGTTAGAATGATGCAAAGGCTCAACATGAATATTTAGCCTATGTTATTATGTTCTTTATAAGAGTTTTGAGAAGTTTTATTTGTATGATCTTATTATGTCTCTAAAATCTATGAACTCTTTGGAACCTTTGTGATATCTTTATCCTTTTGTTCTTTAACCACATTATAACCCTTTGGCCCCATTACAACCTTGAATAAAGACCTCTTGATTTATGAAGTTGTATGATCTAAATAGTGGAGAATAGGTGGAAAAGCAAGCATATGGTAGAAGTGTTTTCATGAGATTGATTGAGTGTAAACACTTTACCACTACTTTAAAGAGTGAAAATCAAGAGAGTATCCCATGTGAGAAGTTGAGATTAAGTTTGAATATACACTATTTTGATTGAAATATGTTATGTTAATATTGGCTTAACTCAAACTATTTACATTCAAGCAAGATTTTTTGTGAATTTCTTTAAGCTATTGATTAGTTTTTAAGACTTATCCAATGATTATCTCTAATTTATATATTGGAAGGATTAGTTATAATTATTATTTTTAGTTTTTCTTATGTCTTCAATGTTTGTGGGTATCGTCCTAGTAAACCCTCACGAGACTAAACTCGTCCACTAGGGACACCTAGGGGTTTAAAGGCTTGTGTCACATGCTAAGTGCCACCGTGATTTCCTACGAAAATGGATTAGATTAGATTTTCTTATTTTATTTTTATTGAGTCGTTGCTAGGGACTAGCAACAATCTAAGTGTGGGGGTGTGATAACTCGTATAATTATATAGTTTTTAGTTATGTTTTATTATTGTTTTGTGTCAAATACGAGTTATTATTGTTTAGTCTAATTGTGTTTATGATCTTTTATATTTTTATGTAATTTGGTGTTTTTCACAAGTTTCTTTGAGTGATTTCAGATTACTAGAATTAATCGCAAATCCAGTTCAGTTCCAGTTCCGACACCGTTTGCCATATCAGCTATATCTCGAGTTTCACTGAAGCAATAAGGCTAAAATTTGTAACCATGCAAAGCTAAGAGGCATATCTATCTTTTTCATGTTTTGCACTTCTTGAAACGGAGTCGTTTTCCCTAGCGAAATCGACCATCAAGTTGGCTGATGTGCAATGACGTCTGTGCTGACCTGTTTTCTTATTTTGCCCATATCTTCTTATCCATATCAGAAAATACGCTGATTCTAACGGCTATAGATCCGTAACTGATAGGGGTATATTTTTTTAGAAGACCATTTTATCAGATCGAGCCTCCAACATTGAAGAAATCGATCATCAAGTTGGCTGATCAGAATTGTCATACAATATGACGAAAATTGTTAGAAAAATGCACCCACCTATTATACCTACTTTTGAAATTTGTAAAGCTTGTCTCTTGTCAATTAGCCCTCCAAAATGTGTATAAATAGAGGGCCTTGGATGAGTATTGGGATACATTATACATTGGTAGGATATTAGCCATTGTAATAAAATTCTCTAAGTTTTCTTCTTCTTTCCTTTCTCTAGTTTTCTTGTTCTTTACTTATGTTTCTTACATTCCTTTTCATTTTATTCATATCTAGTATGTGTTGCTAATCATATTGTTGAGGTGATGAGGTGAAGCTTTTGGTAAATGCTAAGGTTAGTCTCTTAAACTTGAGCTAAAATGAATCATCATTTATAAACATTAGTATAGATAATATTTTCTTTTGGTTTAAAATCATACTTGCAAAGTAGAGATCTTGATTCGTTATTGACAAGGAAAATGGCACAGTAAATGCTTGGTTTCATAACCTTGATTTGTTGTAGACATATACCTTGGCATAAGGAATGCTTGGACTCTTTTTATGAGTTTTGAGGACACCAAATGAACATAATATCATATGCTATGGACGTTGGACAAATTGGACTGAATTGCTAAACCTTCCGATTGGAACCTCCCTTATGTGTGGATTTCAATTGTGTAATAAAACAAGATTAATCTTAGCATAACACCAAGAGTGGATTCTCTAACCTCAATATCCTTTCTTATTGTTTTTTATATCTTGTTTAATTGCTTTTATGTTATTTTGTTTATTTTGTTCTCTAATATCTTGTTTACTTTCTTTGTTATTGATTCCCTAATATCTTGTTTATTTTCTTTTTCATATATATTTATAAACTTATACTTACTAGTACGCTTCCCTGTGGTTCGACCTCGGACACCCGAGAATTTATTACTTGAACATAACCTGCACTTGGGTTTACAACTCTTAATTGAGTCTCCATCAGGTAGCCCGCCCGGCCCGGTTCGTATTGAGCCGGGCCTGGGCAGGGATTTTAGTGATCCGGCCTGGCCCGACCGAGATCACTGTTCATCCAATAAAAAAAAATTTTAATTTAATTTTAAAAATATATAGAAAAATTAATTTTTTTTTTAATATAGTGAACAGTAAATATGGGCCGGTGGGCCGAGGCAAAGAAACAAAAAAAAAAAATTGGGCAGCGGCCCGGCCCATGAGCACCTCTATTTGGTAACCTCACCCTCTCTCCTACTACCCATGATGGGTGTTACTTACACATGAGTGATATTCTAATAACTGCCCACTCTCTTTGTAACTCATCCTGGTAACTTTCTTAGAGAGGTTATAAATAGAGATCCAAATGCTTCATTTGGGATGTTTTGGCCATTTGACAAATTTTCAGTCATTAAGAGTTCTCTTCCACCTTTTCTCTGCTATTTCTACAACAATCATACTCTTCACCATCTTCAGCCGCTTACAACCTTCATCATCACCACCTGCCACCACACTTGTTCTTCAAGGTCTGCTCCAATCTTCCTCGCCGCTGTCTCCCTACGACATCTCGTTTTACTGGTTGCAATGTTTCCTCACTCAATCAAAGTAACCCCCTACATTTTGGCGACTCCGCTGGGGAGGAGCGATTGCATTGAATAAAGCTTTTCTAACTATTTCACCGACAAAAATGGAAGATTCTTTCGGGAATCAAAATGCATCAGTCCCATCTTACATTCAAGACCTGATAAAGGTAATGAAGGTTAATGAGGAAAAAATGCAAGTGCTAGAGGAAAAAAACAAGCGAGTTAGGGAGACCATCTTTCAGCTTACATCTTCCAATGCCACAAGTTCTCAGGTTCAGCCTGTAAATAATAGAAATGAGAACACCTCTATTGGAGTTACTCCTGTCACAAATGTCAATCGAGAAAATACATCCCACGCGTCTGGTCTTGGACTTAGTGAAAATCCTGGCACAGCCAACAACTTAACTATTTCCAATGGAAACTTTGGCATGGATAACACCCTAGCTATTAGAACTTCTACTCCGGTGGTACCTCCCACTAGTACTCAGGATTTGGTTACTAGGGAAGAAATACAGAGGTTACTTGAAGAAAAGAATAAAAGTTTGAGTTTTTCTGAATTTGATCTCAGGTTTCCATATCCTGCCCGCATAGCTGCTAAACCATACCCTACGGACTACACTAGTCCCAAGTTCAAACAGTTCAATGGCAAGAAAGGTGATGCTCGTGAACATGTGATGAAATTTGTGGAAAATCTTGGAGTAGCTGGTTTGGATGATGATCTGAAGTTGAAAGAGTTTTCTAAGTCTTTCACTGAAAAGGCCTACACTTGGTATGTCAACCATATTCCTAGCTCTATGGAGTCTTGGAGTTAGATGTGTATGATATTTGATGAGAAAATCTTCTCTACTCAAGAGAAGGTCAGTCTTGTTGACTTAGGCAGGGAATATCAAAGGTCAAAGAAAGATGTCATGGATTACATCTAACACTTTAGAGAGAAAGTATTAGACGTACAAGAAGCTCATGATGAGAATGAATTGATTAAGGTATGCATCCAATGATTGTTTGGTGAATTTCAACTTTATTTACAAAATTTGTCATTGTCTTCTTTTTCTAGTTTGGTGGAGGCTGCAAGGAGAACCAACAATACTATCATGGGAAATAAGAAATGAACCAATCATTTTCACCAAAGAGAGGGCAGCTTCTTTGCTTCAAATGGAGAGAAATAATATAAGAACCCAAACTTAACTATGATGAAAGAGTCTCCTCACCGCAATTTTCATGCTCTATGGAAAAAGTTCTTGAACTCTTAAATAAATGGGTGAATGAAAGTAGTGTATGTCTACCTAATGTTGAGCGTCAACCTACCAATGGAGAAAAAGCAAGTCTTATGTATTGTCATTTCCATAGAACAGTTGGACATCCCACCAAGGAATGCAACACTTAAAGGAAAATTTACCATGGAAAGATGAACAACTAAATGTTGAATTAAAGGTGTGTATCCAAATTTATTGAAGCATCATTTATTAGCACTGCTCATATGTACTTCGAAGAAATTCTTCATTAAAGTATATACAAGTTTGAATTATTACTTTGCTTTCCACACATGTGATACGTGATCAATTCAACTAATAATTCTTCATAAAACTGAGTAGAGAGCTTGTCTCCTCAATACCAAATAAAGAAACCACTTTATTTGGATCAATATTAAAACAAGGTATAAACCTAGCATTAACTTATACTACAATGGAGAAATCGACCGTTGTGGTCTCATGCTCCACTTCCGTCACTCTCCCATTCACAAGTTCTTCTAATGGAGAAGTCGGCTGTTGTGGTTTCATGCTCCACTTTCATCACTCTCCCATATACAAGTTCTTCCAATGGAGAAGTCAACGTTGTGGTCTCATGCGCCACTTCCGTGACTCTCATTCACAAGCTCTCCCAATAAAGAAGTCGACCGTTGTGGTCTCATGGGCCACTTTCGTCACTCTCCATTCACAAGTTCTCTTAATGAAGAAGTCGACCGTTGTGGTCTCATGTGCCACTTATGTCACTCTCCCATATACAAGTTCTTCCAATGGAGAAGTCAACATTGTGGTCTCATGCGTCACTTTCATGACTCTTTCATTCACAAGTTCTTCCAGTGGAGAAGTTGACCGTTGTGGTCTCATGCTCCACTTCCATCACTCTCTAATTCACAAGTTCTCATAATCGAGAAGTAGATCATTGTGGTCTCATGCGCCACTTCTGTCACTCTCTTATATACAAGTTCCTCCTATGGAGAAGTTAGTGGTCTCATGCACCACTTCTGTTACTACCATATATATTGTGCCAAGCGTGAGTCAATTGTCGCTCGCACCAAGTCTTCCCTGCTCCAAGTATAACATAACATGCCCCTATGTCGCATGCGCGCTCTCTGAACAACGTGTAATCTAAGTATTAGTTATTTATTATGCTTGTTTTTATTAGAAATGTTATATCTCATCCTAGTTACATTGTTCACCACGCGAATTCTTTTGCAAGATATTTTCATGCAACAGTTAAAGTGTAGACAATACTAACTATATTTCCTCAAAAAAATGCAAGTACAATGCAACGTGCAGGTAAGCATGTGGAAGATAAGTCCTGCATTGGACAAGTACTGCAAGAGTTGTACATGACAATCTCTAGCAGAACAAACACATCTCACACTCCACGCATTGTGTTAGTTGACAGTGCTCCGCTTGTTGGTAGAGCTCTGCCACCATGCTCGTTACCGACAAAGCACTCTACAAGTCAGATAAATGTACTTCATAAATAATTTTATAATTTATAAAATGACAATCGTAATCTTGTAAATATATATATATATATTGCTAGTCTGTCCCGCAAAATAGCATACTCATGAGTTATGAAAAACCGTAATGCAACGTGCCACAAACTTGCGAATCCACTGGCATAAAAAAAATGCATGACCGCGCAAGCTACATACAGGCAAGACCCCATGCGGGCTGTCTGCGCGAAAGACCCCATGCGGGCTGCTTACGCGCAAGCAGCCTCTAGGTCTATATATATTTTATTAAAAAAATTGAAGGGCAATTGTTTGCTAGTTATTTCTTTCAGTGTTCTCTAACGGAATTGGTATACCAGATTCCATTGAAAAAAAATTAATAATAAACGAACATTTATTTACAATGAATTTAGAAATCATTATAGATTTGACCTCATTCAGGAATGGCTGTTATCATAACTACTTTTGAAATTTGCACTAAAAGTAACAAAATCTTATTGAAGTCAAGTGATGGTCTAAATAAGAAATTATGGAACATGTCCTGAAGTTGGGTCAGATCGTTAAAATTTTGTGGCATTAGCATTGTAACTTCTTATTAGCTGTTAAAATTTATCAACCATCCTTTGTATTCATAGATATATATAGTCTCCTTGTGTTACTTGAAGTCTATGACATACTTCTCTTTTTATCTCATTAAAATTTTAAATACACTCATTTTCTAATCATAACTCTTTTTGTTATTATTTATTTATTTATTTCAATATAAAAAAAAAGGGGGAATGCAGGCCAATAAGTTGTGATTGTAATTTTTGTATGCTAAACCGATTCTACTCTTCTTCATCTTCAGCTGTTACCTTTTAATTTTTCTCTTATCTTTTTCTAATGTTTCATTGCAAATTGCAAACTTATTTCTTCACTATTTCCTCCAAATATGAAAATTGCATGACTAATGACTAAGAAACCATCTAAACAATCTTGAGGATGCAACTAATGATTTTGAGGATGTTGGCCATAGTAGCAGTGCTAGAGCAATGTTGGACGAGTTTTATATGGGTGACATTGATAATCAACCATCCCCTCCAAGACAAAGTACACTCCTCCAAAGCACCCTCACTATGACTAGGACAAGACCTCAGAATTTGTTATAAAGCTTCTCCAATTCCTTGTTCCCCTGCTAATCTTGGGATTGGCCTTCGACATCCACTCCTATACCAAATCACCAGCTTAAGCATCGAACCACAAGAGAAAGTTTGGAAAAATCTTCACAACAAGGTTATGTTAGTTTAAATTGTTTGGAACTGCCACATATTGTGGGATGGTTGGATATTTGCTTCTGAATGAATATGTGTTTGCTTTGTCCATCGACCAAAATAAAAAAAATCCTGACTCCGAGTTTACCCCATTCAGTGGTTAACCAAGCTGAAGTCTCTCCCGTTTATACCACCTAAATAAAAATATGAACTAAACCCCCTAACTCAATTCTAAAGGCAATGTTCGATTAGACAGACTTTGGGGTTTCAAAGAATATTTTTTTATTTTTTATTTTATTAATCTTTAAGTTCATCTTTTAGGTTTTAGATGGAAGTAAAAGATGCATTGGTCCAATTTGACAAGTTAGCTTGTAAAAGAAAGGAGATCAAAGTGACAACAACTCAGCACCGCCTGCAGGCCCTCGTATATGCAAAAGCGGCCGGTAAGAAAAAAAAAATTGTGATAATTGCATCAAATTTCAAAACTATATTTTTCATACTGATATTATTTACATTACATGAGATTTTAAAAAAAAAAAAAAAAAAATTCTCATGTAGGGGGCAAAATATAGACACTCATTTTTGGTCAATAACATGTTATATATGCACATCTCTCATAAGTAGTGGGCCTTAGTAATAGTCTCCATGTCAGCAGCGCTTCCTGACATGACGCTTCTTGGCACATCGCTTCCTGGCATGTCGCTTCCTGGCATGTCGCTCATTGACAGCAAGACTTCCTGTAGTAATACACAACTACGTGAAGACTGTGGAGCTAACCCCGGAAGGTTGGCAGGATTCTTGGATTTGCTTCACTCTTGGGACATCCTGGAGAGCATGGCTTGGAGACTCAGATATGGACATTGTTAAGAAGTCCGCTTCTTAACCTTTTCCTAGAAGACAAGTGCTTTCCTTTCCCGCTGAACAGACAGTGCATTCTTAAGCGTGCTGTCACATAACGTTTCTTCATTGCCTGTTAACAAAACATTACTCGAGTGTAACCTCCACATAACCTCCATGCCATCCACTATTTTGGTAACCTCCCCTCTCTCCCACTACCCATGAGGGTGTTACTTACACGTGAGTGATCTTCTAATAATTGCCTACTCTTTTTGTAACTCATCCTGGTAACTTCCTTGGAGAGGCTATAAATAGAGATCTAAATGCTTCATTTGGGTTTTTTTGGCCATTTGACAAACTTTCAGTCGTTAAGAGTTCTCTTCCACATTTTCTCTGCAATTTATAGAACAACCATACTCTTCACCATCTTCAGCCGCTTACAGCCTTCATCACCACCACCTGCCACAATATTTGTTCTTCAGGGTCTGCTCCAACCTTCCTCTCCGCCGTCTCCCTACGACATCTCATTTTACTGGTTTGCAACGTTTCCTCACCCGATCAAAATAACCATCTACAAAAACAAGAGGCAAAACAAACCAAAAGAAAACAAAAACATAGTACCCTCTTTTTTTGCTTTTGTAACGAAAAATCCGTGTGGATTTTTAGGCTGAAAGTGGAGAATCAGAGTCAGGTTTTTTTATTTTGTTTTGTTGATTTTTGTTTTCTCTTGTCTGTTTTTGGACCTTCGCAGAAAAATAAAAAAGAAGAAAAGAAAGCTTTTAAAAGTTTTAAAAAAAATGAGGAAGAAAAATTAATAAGAAAAAAAAAGCTGGTAATTTTTTTTCTCTCGTTTTCTATGTTTTTTGTGTGTCTCTTTTTCTGTTTTTTAATTCCTAAAAAATCCTTTTGAATAGATGGATTTAGTCTTTTTGCCTTAATTTGTCAAATAGCGATCCTCATACATTAATGTATTCTTACTTTAGGTCTAATTGATAACTCTCGTTAATTTCTTAATTTAGGTCTAATTGATAACCCTCGTTAATTTCTGTCGTTACTATAGATGACGTGGCATTTGACTTTTTGATGTGGAGCTTAACTTTCTTAACTTAGTTTTTTTATGAAATTTTTATTCATCTGCATTTGATGGCATGGAATTATTTTGACAAAAACATAAACTTTTGGCCACGTATAATATTTAAAACAATTTTAATAATTAAAAATAAATAGCTTAATTTTATTTCTAATTTTGTCTAGTTAATTATTTTAAACCTTTTTTTTTTAATTTTTTCCTTTCTCTCTCTGACCAAACAATTCAAGCAAAAGTTAAAAATACCTGACTTTAACATGATTTTCTTTTAGGGTTTTGTTCAAATAATTGATTCTAACCAAAATCAATCTCTTTGTAAAGATTTTGCAAAACGCGAGAGCATGAAGAGAGAGAATCGTGATCGTGAAAAGCAGGGAATCGTGAAGAGAGCACTAACCATGCTTTGGATGTTTGTGTTTGAAAAGTATGAAAGTGGTTCTGATAGTGGGGCTCATTTGGTTCCTTTGAATGAGCTTTTGTCTCACTATAAGGTTTTGTGTGCTTTTGTCTCACTATTGTTTTTTTGTGGTTTTGTGTGCTTTTCCATTTTATTTTTTGTTTTGCATAATCATATGTGAACCTATTTCAACTATTTCTACCCTGTAAACACTATTTGCGAAAAATGTATGGTTATTAGGTAAAATAATTTCTTAATTAGTACCTATGAACAGTATATTAATTAATTTATTTCAATTATTGTCTTTTGCACATGTTAGTGTTGAATAATGGCTCAAAGATTAACCAAGGTTCCACCAAAGCCACCAACCAAGGTCAATAATGGAGGAGCCACCAACCAAGTTGGTGGATGGTAGACCAAGATAGTTGGTGGATGGTGGCTACTTTGTTTGCCACTAGCTATGTGCTCCCACCATGATAGTTGGTGGATGGTGGCTACTTTGTTTGCCACTAGCTATGTGTTCACACCATGGATGGTGGCTATAAAAGGCCATGTAGAGTGAGAGAGAAAAATGTGTGAGTTAAGAGTTTAAGAGTTGAAGCAAATACTCTGAGCTTATTAGAGTTTTCTGGTATTGTTGAGTTGTGAGTTCAGTGCTAGCATAGCACCTTGAATTGTGTATATGTTTGTACTCCATCTCCATTAATACAAAGCTTCAAGCTCCTCCTCCCGTGGATGTAAGCACACTTGCTGAACCACGTAAAATATCGGTGTTATTTCATTGTGTTTAAATCGGTTTTAGTAATCTCGATTTAGTTCCGCACAACAAATTGGTATCAGAGCCAAATTTTACGTAAAACCGAGTTTGTTCGATTCTATCCGTTTTTCAAAAGTGCTCCAATTTGTGTTTTGAAAATACCAGGTTGAAGAGGTCGTCGAGAGGAGTGCAGCAGAATCAACCGGAGCGCCAGAAACCGCCGCACGCGCCCACACGCGCCGCCAGAAGAAGCGCCCACGCGCCTCACGCGCCCACGCGCCGCACGCGCCGCTGGAGGTTGCAGACGCGTGAAGACCACGCGCACCACGCGCCGCACGCGCCATCCAGAGGTTGAAGACGCGTGACCTCACGCGCCCCACGCGCCCCACGCGCCGATCACCAAACAGCCTCCACGCGCCCCACGCGCCGCCGCACGCGCCGCCGTAGCTCCGACCAACTTTTTCGGGCCATTTTTTGAGTCGTTTCCGAACACTATTCCGAGACTTTTTCGAGCCGGTTGAGCTAAACCGAGTTTATTTCGAGCCACTTGTAGCAGAATATTCGCAGAATATTCACCGTGTGTCCAAAATTTACACAGTTGGACCCGTTCCTGGCTATTTCGACTATTCCGGACTCAACCGTGGCATCCGTTTTTCCATACAGGTAACGGAAAAACTCTGAGTTGGTAATTTTGTTTTATTACCATGGCAGAATCATTAGAGACACATGAAACAACCAGCAGCGCACCATCAAGTTCTTACAACAGAAAGAACTCGATGACCACTGCAAAGTTCGAGGTGGAGAAATTTGATGGCACCAACAACTTTGGCATGTGGCAGTGCGAAGTTCAGGATCTGTTATTCCGAGAGGGGTCATATATCGCTCTGGAAGACAGGCCCAGAGATATTTCAGAAGATGACTGGAAGTTTGTCAACCGTCAGGCTTGTGGCACAATCCGGTTATGCCTAGCCAAGGACCAGAAGTACTTTGTCATGAGAGAGAATAATGCAAAAACTCTCTGGAAACTACTCGAGGACAAGTACATGACAAAATGCATGGAGAACAGACTCTATCTGAAGAAAAAGCTGTTCCGCTTCCAGTATGTGCAAGGTATCACCATGCAGGAGCATCTAGTAAGTTTTAACAAAATCCTCGCTGATCTTGAAAATCTAGATGCAAATATCTCTGATGAAGATAAGGCTCTTACTCTGTTAAATTCCTTGCCTGATAGCTATGATCATTTAACCACTACACTGTTATATGGTAAAAATGAGATAGAATATGCTAATGTTAGTAATGCTCTGGTGAATAATGAGTATCGAAAAAAGGATCAGCATGATCACCAGAATACTGCACCAGAAGCTTTAACTGTGTACAGAGGTAGGACGGACAACCGAGGAGCCGGAGAAAACAAGCGAGGTAAATCCCGTTCAAAGAGGGGATCATCAAAAACACGACTCTCAAGGGACGAGTGTGCCTATTGCCATGAGAAAGGGCACTGGAGGAAAAACTGTCCTAACAAGAAGAAGTCGACTGTGAATGTAGCTCAAGAATCTGAGGGAGAAGAAGACTCTGCATTTACGATTTCCACAACAACACACTCTTCAAATCGATGGATTCTGGATTCCGGATGTTCCTACCACATGTGTCCGAACCGAGAGTGGTTCTCAAACTTCAAGGAGTTTGATGGAGGGATTGTCCTTATGGGCAATGACAATACTTGTCACACTAGAGGCATCGGAACGATCCGACTAAAAATGCATGACGGTACAATCAGACAACTTACAGATGTAAGGTATGTCCCTGATCTCAAGAAGAACCTCATATCACTGGGGGTCTTAGACTCAAATGGTTACAAGATGACCATTCAGAATGGAGTCCTGAAGGTTGTACGTGGAGCATTCTTAGCAATGAAGGGTTCTATGAAGGGAAATATGTATCTCCTTGATGGAGAAACTGTGACCGGCAGAGCAGCAGTCTCCCACAACAATGGAGGCGATGAATCTGACACTTCTCGACTTTGGCACATGCGCTTAGGGCATGTTGGAGAGAAGGCCTTGCAAAACCTGATAAAGCAAGGTGTACTAAAGAATGCCAAAACTGGAAAACTTGATTTCTGTGAGCATTGCGTCCTAGGCAAGCAAACAAGAGTCAAGTTTGGCACTGCAATTCATCGTACGAGAGCAACATTGGACTACATTCACACTGATGTCTGGGGGCCTTCCAAAAATGCTTCATTGGGAGGTAAACACTATTTTGTGACCTTTATTGATGATTACTCTAGATATGTCTGGGTTTATACTATGAAGCACAAAGATGAAGTTGTAGATATCTTCATAAAATTGAAGAAGATGATCGAAACCCAGAGCGGGAGAAAGCTCAAGAGACTAAGATCTGACAACGGTGGAGAATACAAATCAGATCCACTGAAAGAAATCTGTCAGAATGATGGGATAATCCGACACTTCACTGTTCCTGGCACTCCCCAGCAGAATGGAGTTGCAGAAAGGATGAACCGAACTTTGGTTGATAAAGTTCGCTGCATGTTATCCCAGTCTGCCTTGAGCAAAGCATTTTGGGCAGAGGCTTTATTGTACGCCTCCCACATTATCAACAGACTACCCTCCACTGCAATTGATGGGAAAACTCCCATAGAGGTGTGGTCCGGACATTCTGCCACTGATTATGATCGGCTTCGTATTTTCGGATGCCCAGCATATTTTCACGTAAGTGAATCAAAACTGGATCCTAGAGCCAAGAAAGCTGTCTTCTTGGGCTTTAGTGAAGGAGTAAAGGCATTCCGACTGTGGAACCCTGAGTCAAAGAAAGTCATCGTAAGCCGAGATGTTACCTTTGACGAATCTGTAATGCTGAAACTGTCAACTCCAGAGAATGAGAACCATGATTCTCTAAAGCAGGTGGAGTTTGAATCTGACGATGCTGGTCAAAATTCCGATGAATCTGAACCAGAATCTGATGACACCTTAACTGAAGTGGAGGAGTCATCACCGGAAATCTTTCAGCAACCTGAATCTATTGCCACCAGCAGACCGAAAAGACATATTCGAAAACCTGCTCGGTACACAGACATGGTGGCATTCGCCCTTCCAGTAATTGATGATGATGTCCCGATCAATTACAAAGAAGCTGTAAACAGCCCAGAGCATGCCCAGTGGAAGGAGGCGATGGATGAAGAAATGACATCACTTCATCAGAATCAGACTTGGAAGTTGGTTCCACTTCCAACACTCAAAAGAACAATTGGGTGCAAATGGGTCTTTGCCAAAAAGGAGGGTGCTACCGGCAAAGACAGCATCAGATACAAAGCCAGATTGGTAGCCAAAGGTTACGCTCAAAAGGAAGGAATAGACTACAATGAGGTATTTTCACCTGTTGTTAAGCATGCATCTATTCGGATATTATTGGCTTTAGTAGCACAGTATGACCTAGAGTTAGTTCAACTTGATGTAAAAACTGCATTCCTCCATGGTTCCTTAGAGGAGGAAATTTATATGACTCAACCAGATGGTTTTAGAGTCCCCGGTCGTGAAGATTGGGCATGTAAGTTGAATAGGTCTCTATACGATCTGAAGCAGTCACCGCGACAGTGGTACAAGCGGTTTGACACCTTTATGTTGGATCAGAAGTACACACGCAGTCAATTTGATCACTGTGTTTATTTCCGGAAACTCCAAAATGAATCATTTATCTACTTGCTTTTATATGTTGATGATATGTTAATCGCATCTATAAGCAAGGTGGAGATCGACAGGCTGAAGGCTCAACTGAGCTCAGAGTTCGAGATGAAGGATCTTGGAGATGCTAAGAAAATTCTTGGGATGGAAATCAGCAGAGATAGAAAAAATGGTGTGATCAAATTGACCCAGGCTCAGTATCTGAGCAAAGTACTTCAGAGATTTGGCATTAATGATAAGACCAAATCTGTAAGTACTCCTTTAGCGGCACATTTCAAACTCAGTGCATTGATGTCACCAAGAACAGATGGTGAGAAGAGACAGATGGATCATGTTCCATATGCCAATGCAGTAGGTGCCCTAATGTATGCAATGGTGTGTACGAGACCTGATATTTCACATGCTGTCAGTATGGTAAGCCGGTACATGCATAATCCTGGTAAAGGCCATTGGCAAGCTGTGAAATGGATTCTACGGTACATTCATGGTACTGTGGAAACAGGCTTAAAATTCGAGAGAAGTAAAACTATTGGCAAGCATCTTGTCGGATATGTGGATTCAGACTATGCTGGAGATCTTGATAAGCGTCGTTCAACTACTGGTTATGTGTTCACCATAACAGGAGGACCAGTAAGTTGGAGATCAACTTTACAGTCAACGGTAGCTCTGTCTACAACAGAAGCAGAGTACATGGCTGTAACGGAAGCTTTCAAGGAAGCAATTTGGCTTCAAGGATTGATTGATGATTTCGGGATAGCACAGGAAAAGGTAGATATTTTCTGCGATAGCCAGAGTGCCATTTGCCTAGCTAAGAACCAAGTTCATCACAGTCGGACCAAGCATATTGATGTTCGCTACCACTTTATCCGAGAAATAGTAGATGAAGGAAACATTCTACTACAGAAGATCGGGACTGCAGATAATCCTGCAGATATGCTAACAAAAATAGTTTCTGGGATCAAGTTTCAACATTGTTTGGACTTGATCAATATCTCTCGAGTTTAAAGCACCTGAAGGAGGAAGGAGGAAGCTCTGATCAGTGAATTCTCTCTGTGGATTCTCGCCAAGGTGGAGATTGTTGAATAATGGCTCAAAGATTAACCAAGGTTCCACCAAAGCCACCAACCAAGGTCAATAATGGAGGAGCCACCAACCAAGTTGGTGGATGGTAGACCAAGATAGTTGGTGGATGGTGGCTACTTTGTTTGCCACTAGCTATGTGCTCCCACCATGATAGTTGGTGGATGGTGGCTACTTTGTTTGCCACTAGCTATGTGTTCACACCATGGATGGTGGCTATAAAAGGCCATGTAGAGTGAGAGAGAAAAATGTGTGAGTTAAGAGTTTAAGAGTTGAAGCAAATACTCTGAGCTTATTAGAGTTTTCTGGTATTGTTGAGTTGTGAGTTCAGTGCTAGCATAGCACCTTGAATTGTGTATATGTTTGTACTCCATCTCCATTAATACAAAGCTTCAAGCTCCTCCTCCCGTGGATGTAAGCACACTTGCTGAACCACGTAAAATATCGGTGTTATTTCATTGTGTTTAAATCGGTTTTAGTAATCTCGATTTAGTTCCGCACAACAGTTAGTATGACTTGGGAAGCATGCAAAGGAAGGTACCATCATGGGGGAAAGTGTCAAGAACCCTAATTGTTAGATATTTAAATGAGTTTGTTGTATAATTTGATAAGGATCCTAATAGAATATGTTATTACACTATACTTGGAACAGTCAAAGCTTTAGGTTATGATTTGTCAAAAATAATTAATGTATATTATGTTGAGGGTTGAAAGACATTGAATATTGGATTGAATGTCATAAGTAATGATAGTCGTGTTATAGAATTGGTTAATGAATTAAGGAAGCATAAGACTATTGATATTTAGCTATTATATTTGAATAGTGCTAATTGAAGTAGGTGAAGCATTAAATGAGACTAATGAAAATGTTGTTGTGATTGGTAGTAAAATTAATGATAGTGAACCTTCAAGACCTCCTACACCTATCTTAGAGTATTTTAATAGTGATGTGAAAGGAGATGGTGTGAAGGTTACTAAAAATGACATTGTTGGTGATAAGGAAGTGAATGACAGTGAAGTTAATCAAAAAGATGCATGTGAAAGGCATGAAAAGGATGATCATGTTATTGGTGACAAGAAAGTGAAGGTTAGTGAACTAAATGAAAATGATGATCATGTGAGTGATGGTGGAAGTGATTCAGGTGAAGATTATGAAAAGAGGTTGGTAGATGTACCATGGGCCAATGATGATTCAGATGGTGATGATGAACTGGAGGTTGCTAGAAAATTTTTGAATGAGTATGTTGAGAAGAAAAAACAGCTAGGTATTAAGGATTTAGATTGTGATACTGAGGATGATGATCATGATGATGGAGATGGTGATGGTGATGATGCTGTTAATGTCATTGTTGAGGAGGGAAGAGCTGCATCTCAAAGTTCTAGGCCTAAGGTTGATATTGACAAGTTAGAAGGTTATGAATCTTAACATTTTATTCATCAAATCCTGGAAGTTTTGTAAACACTAGTGATGGTCTGACGAAGATGGTGCACAAAGATTGAAGTCTAGCAACAACTACTATAATCCAAATGTCCCCTTGGAAAAAAAAAAATTTCCTTGGACTTAACTTTGAAAATCTAAAGGTATTTAAAAAGGTCTTGCTGACTTTTCAACTAGGAAACGATTTCAGATTGATTACCTAAAGAATGATAAGAGTGATAGCAAAATGTTCTGTCAAAGATTAATGGCAGTGTGCAGTTATTTTAGTTTAGTTTATCTAAGTATTTATGCTAGTGGTCATGTATTTTAGATGCATATATACATTGTGTGAGGTTTTTATTTTGTCTATTAGAGTATTGGATCATATTTGATTAAATGTTTTTATTAATTTTTTTTTTTTTTTTTAATAATTAGCAGCAGTGAGGGTGTTAGTGCCATTAATGTTTTACTTCCCCTTTCTCCTTCGCTCAAACTGAACATTCCCTCTTAAACTCTATGGATTTCATGCAAACCCATCTCAACTTTAATGGCTACTTTGCCTATTTTCCACTTCACTCAACAAAGAGGACAGTTTGCAGCCTCAGTTTCATTCAATCCTTCCTAATTTTTTTTTTAATTGAAATTAAGAAATGTTCAGAATTAATTAATCAGGTTTAAGCAAACGTCAATATTTCTAAATTGTGAACAATATAGAAAGAAAAAGCTCCTAATTAAATTAACTTTTCATTAGATTGACAGATTCATTAGCAAAAGCAGGCTCGGTCAAAAACAACTTTCTTTTGGTCTTGTGGTGAGACGTTTCTGGGTTATGCGGTCAGTTAATATTTGTATCAGTTTTGTAATCCATATATTTTTGTAATGTGTTATGGATATGGCCTGTTGATTTCTCTTCAATGATATATTATTTTGATTGAGCAAAAAAAAAGATTCATCTCCTGCACGTCTAAAATATTGTAATGCATCCATTTGTACCAAACCTAACTAATACCTTGTACCACACTCATGCAATAATAATAATAAAGTAACATACATACATAAATAAATAAATAAAAAAAAAAGAGAAAACAGCATACCTTAAAACCGACAAAAAGCAACCTATTATTGAAGCAAAAAAAGCAACATGCTTTTGTACAACAATGAATAAAAAACCGAATTGAAAGTTAAAATGAATGTGACTTTCGAGTCATCAGCTCAATCGATCCAATAAATTGAATCAGATTTTTTAATTAAAAAATATATTAAATATTAAATACGTGATTTTGATATTAAATATAGTAATTAGTTAATAAAAATGTGTATTCGTCTTAATGGTATGATTTTTAATATATTATTAAAAAATTAAAAGTTCAAATCTTACTAGTCACAAAAATAATTTTAATAAAAAAAATTAGTTTTTTATCGGTTGAAACATTTTCTACCAATTCTTTAATATGTTTCGGACCGAACAAATCATCGATTTTCGATTGAACCGGTTTGACTGATTCGATTTTTCAAAAGGCAAAATACTCATAGAATGTTTAAAAAAAGATTTGAATGCAGTGAAAGTTATGACAGATGGATGATTTTGTTTTATTAAAAAGGAATAATTAAAATATTATTAAATTACTTTTATAATATATTTTTATTTATTTTTAATTATTTAAATTTATTTTTTTATATTTCTTCGACTAAATTGATATCCAATTAACTATAATATCAACTCAGTCAAAATTTTTAATAACAATATAGATATTTATATGTCCACAGGAAAAAAACACTATATAACTCTTATACAAATTATTTGAGATTTGATCTCGTCAAATCGACATTCCTGATACCACGTACTCAAACTTGCATGAGATACACGTGTCAAGAAACTGCCACGTACTTACACATGTCAATAAGTGAATTTCGTTTATTTTCAGTTTACAAATTTATTTTATATAAATCGAAAATTTTCTTAGATTTTCCTTTCTTTCAAGCCAAACATGTCCACAGCAACCAACCTCGTGAAACTGTCCCTTCCATTTTATTCCTTTCCTTCAAATCAAGCACAGATAAATTTCATCTATCGCAGAGAACCACAAATTCTAATAATGCGGCTGAAATCCGGATAAAACTATCAGCATTGGGGGGGCTACTAGCTGAAAGTAAAAACCAGGTTGACCCACCGGAAGTTGAATTCAGGAGCCCAAGGGAAGTTCCTTCAGGGCCAAACTATTGGCCTCTTTCGGTTCCGCCAGAGGTTCCTGAGATTCCTAGGACTCCTGAAGTGGACCCTTCTGATACGCCACTAGAATTCACCACCAGCGATCCTCCACCACTGGGTCGTCCCAAGCCTGATCATGGCCCTGATTTTCCAAAGCCACCACTGGGACCTCCACCAACTGGTCCTGAAGTTCCTGTCCCACCACCTCGTAGGCCGCTGCCACCTCAAGTGGACCCTCCTCTACAGCCTGATATCGTTCCGCCGCCACCAACAACGCCTCCGGATTATGTGCCGCCACCGTCTATACCTACAGATATTCCACCACCGAGAATCCCTCCAGAGATTCCACCAACTAAAGGTCCATCTTTTGTTTTCTAGGAAGTTAAACTTGTTGTAATGTATGACTTTTCTACCGTAATAAAATGGATTCCATTTCCTTAATTATCACCACAAAAAAAAAAAAAAAAAAAAAAAAGAATTCCATCTTAAAAAATCTGCTTGAAGATGGGCTTCTTAAGCAGCAAATGATTTCTTTTCTGCCACTTGGATTCAGCTTAGGTTCTAAATTCAGAGTCTTAAAATCTTAATAAATTTCATCTTCATAGAAGAACTGAAATGAGATATTCATAACATTTCAAAGTAGCCAATTCCATGCCTCTCTTACTTACATTTGTAAGCGATTTTATTTCCTTTCTTTCTTCCCAATGCTTATATTTAGATGATATTTGGTTTGAGTTTCCTTTTGTTGAATTATTAGAGAGATAGCAGAGTATTTTGGCTTTGGTGTTTCTGGGTTTTCACAATTGTTTCATTTCATGGCTTCTTCAATGATTATCGAGCTGAAAACCTCAAGCTCATTAGTGGAGCAGCCCCAACAGGGTTAAGCTTTGTGGGGTCGCATTTTCATTTTAGGTGCTTGCCCCGGAAGGGTTTACTATCTTATAGCATGAATCAGAAAACTAGAATCTTTGCACCCAGATGCAGTATATCATCCTCAAGGCCTGTTTCTCAGCCTAGGTAGTAGGTTCATACAACACAAGAAAGAAGCTTTTTGGTTTTATAGGTTTTTTTCAATAGTGTACGATCATGTCATAAAGTCCCTGGTCACTGAACTGAGGACATGCTCAATGAGGCGCTTGAGCTCATAGTTTTAAAATACGGCCGCAGCGTAATGATCGCGACGTTGCAACCACATTCACGATGAAATCAACGACCGCGACGATCGTGATGTCGCAACTGCATTCACGATAAAATCTGTAACCGCGATTTAGAACTATGCTTGAGCCTGCTCATCTTTATGCTAGGAATATGATAGTCGTAGATGTTGGGGGCGGAACTGGGTTTACTACTCTCGGTATAGCAAAACATGTGGATGCTAAGAATGTCACAATTCTTGATCAGTCACCTCACCAGCTTGCCAAGGCCAAGCAGACGGAAGGGAACCTTTTAAAGAATGCAAGATATATAATTGAAGGTGATGCGGAGGATCTCCCATTTCCTACTGATTATGCTGACCGATATGTGTCTGAAGGGAGGTAATATCTCCATTTACCTTTTTTATATTAAAAACATGCCATGATTTTCTGCAGTTATGCAAAATAAAATTTTAGTCTATAAGCAATTTTTGGAAATTGGTACATTGATTGGGTTCCTTTTAGAACACTTCTGGTAGTGATAGTCATTTGTATGCTTTGAATGGGAAATTGAAGACTTCGGGAATATAGTTATTGTAAGAGATTTGTTGAACTAAAGTATGCCATTCTTTTCTTTTAAGTTTTCTAGATGTTCAATTATATATTGGTGTATATTCTATCCAAATTCTTTGTAAAGCTTGTGTGTGATATTATGTGTTTTTATGTTTGTGTTCCTCAGTATTGAGCAGGGATTTAAATAGTGCTATAACCGCTATTTTGCGGTTTCAGTTATTTTCGTCGTCAAGATTTATCGCAATTGATCGTGATAGCATTTATTATATCCGCAATCATGATAAATGCGATATGACTAAAAACGCGTCCGTAACCGTAATTTAAATCTGTAACTGCAATTTAAATCCCTGGTATTGAGTATTGGCCGGATCCACAGCATGGGATCAAGGAAGCTTACAGGGTACTGAAAATAGGAGGGAAAGCCTATGTTATAGGTCCTGTATATCCAACATTGTGGTTGCCTTGCTTCTTTTTTCTTTTTTTCTGATATGTGGATGTTCTTTCCAAAATAGGAAGAGTATATATATTGGTTCAAAAAGGGTGGTTTCAAAGACGTGCAATTGAAAAGGATTGATCTAAAATGGTATCGTGGTGTCCGAAGACATGGCTTGATCATGGGTTGCTCTGTGACTGGAGTGAAGCCCTTGTCCGGAGACTGTGACTGGAGTGAAGCCCTTGTCCGGAGACTCTCCACTAAAGGTAGCATACCTCTCATCTTTAGATTTTTTGTGTATCTAGCATATGAATTTCTTGTGGCTAGCATATGTGGTTTCCTTAAGTTAACATAATATAGTCGGATAAATATGTCAAAGTCCATTATTGAACTCCTTGTGCTTGCTTTCATTTTCTTCAAAATAATCAATCATATTGCATAATCTTACAACAATATTAAACTATGTTATTCGGACTCGAATATGAGTGTCGGATATGGATATGTGTTTGACATGAGTGTGTTTAATTTTTTTAAAAGTCTTTTTCATGTATTTGGAGGGTCTTTAAGGGTCATATCTTCATATCCTTGTTCAGATACGGGTCAGATATGGATGCCGGATACGGGTACTTTAAAAAAAATAAAGAGTCGAAGTAACATAGATACTAAATACCTACCATCTGGTTGTTGATGAATTGGATTAACTAGTAGTAATAGTTCAACCCCAATTTGTATTAAGATGTTGCATCATTCATACTATTATGTTGAGAAGCTTTTGGCTAAGAGGTTCATATGCCTATCTTGAAATCTTAAAACTTGTCTGTGAGGGTATCTGAAGATAGACTTGGGTTTCTAGTTCTTGCTTTCAGCTTCTTTAAGAACCCATCTTATCCATTTTTTAACAGCTTGTTTTTTTCACTTTTTATAGCAAATTGGTCCCAATGGATTTATTAACATTTATGCATGAAAGGTTTTGGATGGAAGAAGCAAGTTAAAAGAATGATGGAAGAAGTAAGTTAAAAGAAGTTATTATTGTTCTTTTACTTCTGCTCTTACTTCATATTTTGGTCCTTTTCTTGTCCTCAATTAGCTCATTTTGATCTTCAAAATTAAGATATCTACTTTGCTTTTTAGCATATGTATGCACATTCCATCTCCATGCTCTCAGTTTTAAGAGTTTTGCTTCTTCCCTGCCAATAAAGGAGAAAATTGATAGAGATTTCCTTGGAATCCAATATCATGGTTCTAAGCTTTTTTCCTATCATTGCTTCTCAGTCTTTTTTTTTTTGGTACAAAAAAGGTCACAGCCTAGGAATATTGAATAAGGGAAGGGTTGTAGATGTTGGGATTCGAACTTCAAATCTGTTGAATGTCACTTTTTATAAGTGATTTCATGAATCAATTGGGTTAAGCTATGGGTTTTTTTCGGTTTATTGATTTATGCCCTTTTTGCATCTCTATGTTTTTCAATGCCATCTGGCATATTCTTGGTGTGAATTAGTTTATTAATTTACTCAGAGAAAATGAAAAAATAAAACTTAACAACAAAAAATTTCTAAACATTTTTTGAGCTTCAAGTTTGCTAGGTTTTAGAAAAAATCTAAAACAAACCCTTAGGATAGCATTGAGATGGAGGTGCACGTTAGAAATCCTCTCGGTGCAAGATAGTAGGACTTTATTAACTGAGAAATTTCTTCAATTTTCCCTCATTCCTCTATCAATTTTGCTTGATTTTCAACCAAACAGCTATAATTTTCTTCCATTTCACACAATTTTTTTTGTTTTCTACAATCTAATCATATTGTACAGCTCATTTTGATTTTGATTGATTTATAGTTTATTTGTTCATTGTTACGCTTCGATTGAATAGCGAGGCGTCACCCTTTTTATCTCCAATTGTAGATAATTCTTTTGTACATGATTCAAGCACCAAAGAGGTTTTCATCAATGGCAAACTCAAAACCCTATCAAAGAATGTACGAGAGACTCCTGGCGAAGGAATTGGAAGCTTGGCCACTCGAGGGGAGGCAGTTATAACCAACTCTGCTGAAGTGGCTTTCTCCAATAACACGATTGATTGGAAGAAACTTTTTGCAACCTCCTTCGATCAATCATTATTGTTCTTCCCTCTTCAACAATCTAATGGATCCATTACAATTAAGCTTCCAGCTGAAGTATTTGAAGGAGGAGTTAATACCTGGATGAATTCAGTTGTGGTGCAGTTCGTTCGCAAGGCACCAAACTTTAGTTCTTTTCATCGGTTGGCCAACATGCTTTGGGGAAAGCATGGAGCAGTGGATATCAAATCTGCTGGCCCGAATCTGTACCTTGTTCAATTCACTAATACTTCCACCAAAGAATGGATTTTAGAACAGGGCCCTTGGCACATTCAGAACAAATCGCTCTTTCTGCATAAATGGGAACCAGGTATGAAATCATTGGAATTCAATTTGCAGAAATTATCTGTTTGGATTCACCTGGGAGGGGTACCCTTAGAACTATATATAAGACGAGGCCTAAGCTACATTGCTAGTGCCTTAGGAACTCCATTGTACATGGATTATATCACTACTAGCCAACAGCGTTTGGTCTATGCCAAGGTGTGTGTCGAAATTGCCGTGGATGCTTTTATCCCAAAATTCATAAATGTGGAGTCATGTGATGGCCCTATTGCCATTGTTACTATGGAAATCCCATGGTTCCCTCAAAAGTGCACGCACTGCAACTTATTTGGGCATACTAATAGGAACTGCACTCGAAAGACTACTGTTGTTGCTAAAATTTTGGTTCCAAAAGAAGGGGACCTTGGAAAGCTACAGCAGATTCAGCAACTCAGGATGTTAAGGAATCAAGCATCACAAAAGTCCAAGGTAGTAAACAGACTCCACCAACTACAAAGAATGAGCAGACTAACTTTGTAGAAGGGGTCTACACATGTGGGGATTGTAAGGGAGGGAAAATGAACATGAAAGAGAGTAAGAAATCAACAATAGCTGGATCACAGAATAGTTTTGAAATTCTTAAAAGGGTTTCTCCAAATAACTCAAAAATTGTCACTGATCCAGGATAGTACAGTGACTCTGAACAATGGAAAGAAGATGAACAACTGGAGGAACAAATAATAATCCCCAATTCACCTAAGAAACCAAGGGCAGCAGCAACTGGAGTTGCGGGTCTGATGAAAGCCTTGAAGAACAAGAGAGAGGGCATATTTATAAGGGAAAAAACAGGATAAGGCAGTTCTACCTGCCTTAGGAGAAACCCCATCCCAACGTTCATGAATTATCTTTTTTGGAATATTAGAGGGCTTAAGAACCCTCTAAAATAAAAATAAAAAAGTATTATAGATAGAATAAAAAGTTTGAAAGTAGATATTGTTTGCCTGCTAGAAACACATGTTAAGCAGCAAAATGTGGCAATTATTGTGGACAGGTTCTTTCAAGGATGGCAAATGTACAACTACTTTGATGATTACAATGGGAGAGTGGTTCCTATACAGAGATCAAATCCAGGTTGATTTAGTGGCATCAATTGACCAAAGTATTACATGTAGTACTTTCTATAACTCTCGAAAGTTTTACATCACAGTAATCTATGGAAGTAACAATGGTATCAATAGAAGAAGGCTCTGGTAGCATCTCAAGGATATCCAAGGTACTATAGGTGACACTCCTTAGTTATTGGCTGGGGATTTCAATGTGATTGAAGATCGCCAAATACATTCATGGCAATTAAAAAAAGGTAAAGAGAGAGGGGATCTCCTTGCCTTAAACCCTTAGCTCTTTCAAAGTATCCTACCAGTCCCTCATTAAGGGGATTGAGAATTTATGAGTGGTTATGCAAGCCTTTATCCATTCTATAAATTGTTCAGGGAATCCTATGACTGATAAAATAGTGAAAATAAATTCCTAATTTAATGAATCAAAAGCTTTTTGAAGACTCGAGGGGATAGTGTTATTCTGCCATACCCTTTAACCAACTCCTGGGCCATGAGAATGTTATTTGTTATACTCATTCCTGGGATGAACGCGCTCTGGTTGTTGGAAATCATGGATGGGAGATACTAGGCAAGCCTGACTATGATAATCCTGGTGATGCACTTGTAAATGATGGAGCAACATGAATTTGGTTTGAAATCCTTCGTGTGGCTGGGATTTTGGCTTTTTGGGATAAGTGCAATACTTGTTGAGTTGAAGGCTGAGGACATGGTTCCTGTTTGAAAAAAGAAAAGCACAACAGTAGTAATATCCTCCTCCACTATTGGCTAGGCAGCTTTGAAAACTGAGCTATAAATCCATCAGGCCCCGAGGCCTTATCACCATTATGAGAAAATATGGAATTTTTCACTTTCTCCGGTGTTACAGGTCTAACTAGATTTTTTTTGTTGCCTCTGCAGGCAAACAAGACTGAAGAAGTTCAACAAGGAGATATATGGGCAGCTTGTAATCTTGTCATCCTTGGTTCCAATCAACTTCTTAAAGAAAAAAATTGCTTCATATGAAATTTGGCCAAAGTCTTCTAGTTTGTTACTCTCATTATCAAACAAGACCCTGATGGAGTTTTTGTTTTGTTTGGCTGACATCATTTTGTGAAAGAATTGTGTATTTTGGTCCCCTCATGTAACCACCTCATTCTAGATTTCTGCCTGAAGTGACTTTCTAGAGCCAATAGCAATTCTCTAAGCTCAGAATGGACTTTTCTCTCTTTTTCAACAAGTTCAGTTGATGGCCTCTTGTTCAGATTTGTCATTTTGTATGCTTTTAGTTCGTGCCTTTTCTCTTGAACCTTTCCAGTGATGTTTCCATAGGTGGAAAGATTGAACTTCCCAAAGGCCGGTTTGAGTCTCTTTAATTTTTGAAAAATGATGGACATATGATTGCCCACTATATACTCTTTCCAAGAGTTTTCCACGATGCTCATAAACTCTAGATTTCTAGTCCAATAATTGAAGAACCTGAAAGGTTAGGGGGAACGGGCAGCAAAGTTCATCTTAATAAATGCTGGGCAATGATCAGATACCTCAGGTGGCAGGAATTCAACAAATTAGTGGGCAAACTGTGAATGCCATTGCTCATTAACCAAAACCCTGTCAAGCTTTTTGGAAACATATCTATCAGTTTGGTGGTTGGACCAAGTAAATACTGGCCTAGTACTTACATGATCAAAGACTATGATTTGAGTCATGCATTCCTATAAGTCTTTGGTGTCAAAGCTGAGCAGTTGGGAACCAGTAAAATCAAAATGCTTCGAATTGATGTCGGGATTGAGAGTAAAATTTTTGGAAATCCTGTTTTATTCCTGTTGATATAGAGGGTAATGTGGCTGATAACCTTGCGAGATTAATGGATTGTAAAAGAGGTTCCCTTCCTTTTAAATACCTTGGTTTGCCTTTGGGAGCCAATCCATCTAGACTGTCTGTGTGGAAACTAGTGATAGAGCGGATACAAAAGAAACTGACGATGTGGAAAAGAAAATTTCTTTCCTTTGGTAGCAGGTTGACACTTATCAACTCTGTTCTTTCTTGTCTTCCTTTATATTTCATGTCACTGTTTAAAGCTCCAAAAGGTGTGATTTGCAAAATTTATCTTCTAAGAAGGAATTTCTTATGGGGTGGTAGTGAAAATCAAAATAAGATGTGTAAAGTGAGGTGGAATATTGTTTGTTGTCCTAAGAAGGTGGGAGGTCTTGGTGTTACCAACCTCGATACAAAGAACAAGGCGCTACTTGCTAAATAGTGGTGGCAGTATGCAAAAGAACCAAGTTCATTGTGGAGGAGAGTTGTCAAAGCAAAGTATGGTGATAATTTTCAATAATGGTTACCAGCAAATCCGAACATCAAAAAAAATGTCTTTAGTTTGGAAAGAAATTATACATTTTAATAAGGAGCCTGGAGTAAAGCCTTTTATTGGAAATAAGGGTTGCAAATGGATTATGGGGAATGAGACATATTCTGTTTTGGTTTGACAAATGGAGTGGGGACTCAAACATGAAAGAGGATTTTCCAAGGCTCTTCTCTCTAGCTATTGATAAGTTCGTAAAAATTTCTGACTATGCACAGAATTATTCACTCAACCATTAACATTGGAGCAACTTCTTCAGAAGGTCTCTTTTTGAATAGGAGTTGAATCTACTACAAGAGATGATGAGTAGGATTGAAATTGTCTACACTGTTCCTAACAAGAATTATAACTGCTGTGGCAACCCGACAAAAGAGGTCAATTTTCAATTAAAAAAAAAATTGGATCTGATTAATTATTTCTCTAATGGCCCCTCTTTCGAGTTCTGTCAATTATGGAAGCTTAGAATCCCCCCAAAGGTAAAATGCTTTTTATGGCTGATTGTACTTAATCGCGTGCCAACAAAATCAGTTTTGATCAGTAGAGGCATTAATATTGCTCCTAGTCAAGCTCTATGCCCATGGTGCGATCTGGTTGAGGAAAGTCCTGATCATTTGTTTATCAACTGCAACTGGATACTTGAGTTCTGGTATGCTTTTTTTCTTTGGTGGGATATAAATTGGTGTCAGCCTAGTACACTACACATCTTTGTATTGGGTGCTTTGATTTTTCTTTCCATGGAATACTTAAAATGTGGTGGCTTAGTTCGTGTGCAACTGCATCATAGGCTATCTGGTTGGCAAATAACGAGGTTGTGTTTGATAGCAAAAATTGAACAGTGGAGTTGCTTCTGTCTATGGTTAAACTGAGATCTTTCTATTGGATTCAAGCTATTGATGAAGATTGTTGTATCTCAAAATTTATGTGGTGGAATAAGCCAATTGTTTGTTGCCCCAGTGTTGGTTTGAGACAGAAACGACAGTCTCGTGTTAGACTCTTCTTGCTTCAGGTTTTATGAAGTTTAATATTGATGGAGCTGCTAGAGGAAAGCCTGGGCCTGCTGGGTGTAGGGGGATACTCAGAAATGTGAATGGTGATTTGGTGGCTATGTTTTCAGGACCATTGGGAGTGCAAGATTCAAATGTTACAGAGCTTCTAGCTATTAAAATTGCCCTTGAGACTTTCCTACAAACAAAGGAAGTACAAAGTTGGTTTAACTATTGAATAGAACTCAAGGGTTGCTGTGAACTGGTGCGATAAAGAAGAAAATAGGCCATGGAATTCATGGGAGATTTTTGCTAACATTGATGCACTAAAAGTGTAACACCCTGTCCGATAATATACATAAAATCCGGCAGAGTTCCTCTCTATCTCAACTATAACCTTCCTGCAAATAACACTCAATTCATATCCTCAACCTGCAATATTTTTCAATACTATTATCACATATATCCATGCATATTCAAAAATTATTCATAATCAATTTATGCTCAAGTCAAAACATATTGATTTATTGTCTCATAACTTCAATTATCTATAATATATCTAAAAGTAAACCTATCTCAGCAAGGTTTACTAGATAAAAACATCAAAAGATCAAGATTTCAAGAAATTTTTAGTATGATGCCCACCACGTCAAAATACTATTTGAAGCAGAGAATAGAGGAAGGTTGCAATCCCGACACCTAACTGTGACCTGAAAATGAGAATATGAAAAGGTGAGATATATGAATATCTCAGTGAGTAGACAACTTTTAAAACATTTGAAAACTATGATGATAATCCTTTAAAACATAATAGACGTTTTCAAAATAAATAATAGTAAAACCATAATGAATAATTCAAAGATGTAGCAAAGTTTTCAAATGTATATCAGTATTATAATACCAAATCAATGTATAAAAATCTGTAAAGTAAATCAAGTTTCGTATAATTGGGCTCCAACTTTTTATCATGCACAAGAGTACATCCATGAAATAACCAGGCAATATCCATGTAGGCATACTAGTAGCCGGCCCCAAAGGCCAATACCAGGACGCCCCAAAGGCATATGTGTCGCTATGATGTGCTGCCCCCAAAAGGCAAATATAACGGGATAGGGACACTGGAGGTGGCTCCCACCACAAAGGCGTAGTACGCAGCTCCCATACCCCAGTCTAATATCACGAAATTGGGACTCTGGAGGTGGCTCCCACCATAAAGGCGTAGCATGCTCCCGTACTCCGATCAAGGGTATAATCTCATACATTAAGTCAGGTGGAGCCAAAACCATGTACGTCAAATTCTATGTATAATCATATTTCATAAATCAACCAACTTCCTCGATATAATATTTCTTGAAATAAATGTACTTTAATAACAAATCAATTCATATGATTATATATCGGATATACCTTTAATACGTAAAATAAGATCATGCTAAAAAAATTTTAATTATAATTAAAGAAATTTTAAATAACTATAGTTGCCGTCTACTCACTATCCTTGAGATGATCTCACTGTACACCTTGATCTGAAACTTTGGGATCCACAGGTGACGTCGGATCTACGTGGCCTAGAGATTAATGATAATTAGTATCTATACATACTCAAAGCATTACACAATTATGAATGCAACTTAAATCTCATAATCTTCCCTCAAGGTCAATACTAATTCCTCATACTCAAAACAGCATATCCCAAATTTTTAATATCATTTCCATAATCATTTTCTCCAAAATTCAACTCCATATTCATGTCCTTATCAAATTTCTTTCTAGTATTCCATGCCTTAGAGATTTTCATAATCCATAACCATCATTTAATACTATATTTATCTTAAGCAATAAATTCCTTACTAACAAGCTAGATTAGAATATCATAACTTGAGTTTGGTACCAATAAGTCTAATTTATGAAGAAAATAACTAATTTAGACAATTAGAACAAAATTTTGATCAAATTTGATAAATCCCGAAACTATGCTGAAACAGGGGTCAACACTGAACAGCCAATTTCATCGAATTTTATCTTTTTAACCGCTTATCGGTTTTGGATGATTCAAAAACCAAAATTCTTGTATTGAAGTCTAGTTTCTAGGAAAAATATCAAAAAAATAAAAACCCAGCTGTGCCGAACCAGAAAATTCAAACAGCAAGTATGCTCAAATTCCCCTATTTTGCTTTTTCTTCCCATTTTCTTGTTCATGCTTTCAAATCCTTTTAATTCTTACCAAGTTGAGTAAAATTCATACTTAATAGATGGATTTCAGACCTTAACATGTTTATGGAGCTATGATCTTAGCATGCTCAAGTAGAATATCTAAAGAAAATGAAGAATTTATCAAGAAACTAATCTTGGATGTGATTGTTGTTGAGATTTTGGTGGAATTGTTTGAAGAGAATTTTTGAGAGGATGAAGAGAATTTTTGTGATAATTAGAAAGGTGTGGCCGGTTATCACCTAAGAAATAAGAAATGAAAATTTCTAGAATTTTCAAGATATAAAGATATTTTTCAATTTTTGGTATAATTGCACATTGGTCCCTCAACTTTTCATAAATAACCATTAAGCCCCTAAACTTTTTAATATGCTCAATTTGATCCTTTCTTCTCTTATTTCCTTCACTTATAACTTCTTACCAATTTCCAAGTTTGTCCTTAAAATTTTCGGGATTTAACTTTACATGATTGTACGTAACTTGAGTTGTTACAAAAAGGAAGAATTATTGATTTCAGATTGAATAACATCTACCATGAAGCTAATAGAATGGCTGATACTTTGGCCAAAGAAGGTGTTGACAGAGCAGAGATGTTCATGGCATGGTGGTGATTGATAAGCATTGGAAATTGTTTACTGAATGGTCTATTATGTTTCCCAGGATACTTGATAGGATCTTTGGGTGCTCTGTTTTGGCTACTTATTTAGCATTTGTTTTCTTAGAGCCATGCTCCATTGTCATATTTCCTTTTTATTAATGAAATCTTTGATTTAGCAAAAAAAAAAGATTGATTTGGCCTTCCTTTGCCTATCTTTTTCTTCTTTAGAGTTAGCTTCTCCCAAATTTCCCAAATTTCCTAATTCTGTCTATCAAAAGCACGCAAAAATAAATCTAACTAAATATTTATTACTTTTAGGCCAGAAATACAGTATATTTACTCTAATAATTCTCTTGTGCTTACTCTAATAATTCTCTTGTGCCTAAATATAAATTATGATTAAAGAATGGGCTGAAATTAAATTTTAAGAAATAAGAATTTTCTTCTGATAATACAATAATAACTATACATATAATAAATAAAAAATAACTATGCATCAAATTTCACGGGTATTACAGTCAAACATTTTTAATATATCAAATAAAATACAGATATCCTATGTGTTTAAACACTCGGAAGCATGGAAACTAGATTTGTTTTGGGGCTTGGACTTTGTTATCTTTACATCTATAGTGGATTTTTCTCTCCCATCCGTGGATATAAGCAATTGTGGCTGAACCATGTTAAATATTCTCTCGTGTGTGTGGCTTATTCCATGTTGATCTTGTTGTGGAATACTTTTCTACTTGAAAATCTCAACAACTGATATCAGAGCTATGATTCGAGAATTATCATGATGCGATCATGAAGCATGATGCAGATATGATGGTTCGATATGAGGGTTTGTTGTTGCAGATTGTGTTTGTGAGATCAGAGACATGCAAGATGATATTTGCTGCAACAAGGTGTTAATTGAAAGTGGAGTAATTCTCAAATTGATCTAGTGGTGCTCCACAAATTTCTAGATTTGGGTGAGAATTACTGTTAAATAAGATTTGAAGGCAGCAATTGTAGATCTTAGGTTATAAGAATGGAGCACATCGAATACCTTAAAGGTTTTCTCACTACTATAAGAGGTATTGATATTTTTCATTTGATATTATACTTTTGCTCATGGTGAGTGGTGCACAATTTTTGAACAGTGTGACATGTCCTAAAAATATGTGAAATTAATATTGGTTTGCAAGAAAATCACACATGACAAGATTCCTAACGTGAAAAAAAGTGTGATGATTTTGTCTGTGGAAGATTGGTAGAGAAGAAAAGATCTCGATAGTGTCGGTTATATGGTCTCTAGAAACAGACAACAGTGAGAGACAATTCTTTCTGAGAGAGGTAAAATCGAGACTCCTTCTGAAGTCACCAGTTGAATTTGATTTGACTACACATAGGTATTAGTCGTGTTGTATGAATCAGAAGGAGTCAGGACTGGTTTGATTATGTATAGTCAACATTCCTTGAAAGTCAATGTTTGGTGGAATTTATGAGGTGGAGATTGTTAGATATTTGAGCCAAATTCCAATTTGAAATCAGATTGGATTCTGGTGGAATTCTATTGTTTGAAAAATTATTTGACAATTAAGTTTATCTAAAGGATAGATATACTAATTACTATGTTAGAAATCATAGTGAATAAAATTTTGGTGATCAAATAATGTGGCTCTATAAATATAGAGTGAGTCTTATTTATGCGGGAGATGGGTTTATAGAGATATAAGGAAGAGGTGGGAAAAACACCGGGTTACATGGGATAAAGGATATTTTATGTGTTTAAACATTAGGGAGTATGAAAATTAACTTTGTTTTGGGTCTGGATTTAGTGTTTGTCTATAAGATGTTTTGTATTCTTTATAATCTTCACGTTTACAATGAAGTTTTTTTATTATTATTGTTCGTAGGTAATTAAAGTCGAACCATATTAAATATTATCTTGTGAGGGTGATTTATTTCGTGTTTATCTTGTTACGAAATAAGATTTGTGTTTGAAATCTCAACATGTTGAGCAGCTCGATCTCTGGTTGAAGCTTAATTTATATATTTCTGATCTAACATCTTTGGTCAAGGCAAAATTGCTGCTTCCATTATTGAGTTTTAGTAGAAGCAAAAACTCTTTTTAAGAATATTGATCAGTATATAAATACTTAAATCACTCTACACAATTTTAAGTACTTGACCTATTCGATATTGATTGTTACGTGCAGCCAAGAGTTTTAGGGTTTATGGTTCAAAAATTTCCCCTGGATTTGGTTAATTGTTTTTAATTACATAAATGATAAAACATATATAGAATGTACATTCAAAACTTACTGGCCCCAAGTAATTAAATGTTAATTCTAGGACATGATCAAGTACCCACCTTGGAATTTGATTTATCTTCACCAATGCTGATATGAATTCATCATTCATTGAAGTTCATTTGGAACTAACCAATTAACTCAACATGCCATTTTTATCTCAGTATATCTCAGGTCTGAGGTCACCTATGTACCCCAAATTCCGAAAAAAAAAAAAAAAAAAAAAAAATTCTCAAGATGACCTTAATGATTATCTGATATGTCAAGATGATATTAATTGTTGTATTTAAATAGTACATTTTTTGCATGAATCCTCATGTCTAATAAACAGAACAAATTCACTCAATACAATGGCTATATGTTAGAATTTTACACTCTCACTTGCCAAAAGAAAGCTTTGTAACATATATAACTTATTAACAGATATCAGAATATGCACACATGCATGTGCATACATAGATGCAGATATATGTGCACAACTAATTAAGAACTAGTTGTAAGGAAGTACTTTCCTTGACATTATTGTAAACAATACAATCACAATTAATGATCTCATCAAAGTTCCCTCACAAAAACAAGCTCTGGGATTTGTTGTTCTCACTTTGATGTAATTTTTCTTATCCCTTCTAGGTATACATGCAATATTTAGACTTGTAAAACTCATTAGTAATAGTAAGATCTTGAAAATCAAACAAAAAGCTTTCCAGGTTTGTTCAATCATGTGTTGCACCATTGAAACCATCCTTTGCTTTTCTTCTTGAGATCCAAACCCTAGGTAAAAGTATCAAATCAATTCTAATATGTTGTCAAAGCTAAAGACCTTTAAAGATAATTACTAGTTACTAGTTAAGATCTAACAAAGTGAGGAGCAAAAGTTATGTAGTAGGGAGCAGGGATTTAAATTGCGGTTCGTGTTTATCGTGGTTGAGATCCGTGTTTATCGCGGTTGAGAACGTAATAAATGTTACCACAATTAATTGCGGTAAATATTTGTCATGAATATCGACGGCGGAGAGAGTTTGAACCATAAAATAACGATTGTAATGTCGCGTTGCCGCTAGAGAAAGTAAAATTAACGCCGCGTTGCCGCCGTTAGAGAAAGTAAAATTAAGAAAGGGAAACTTACCTAAGCTACTACAACAGCCCGACAGCTAGCCCACTTCTTTTATCGACATTTCTCTTTCATCCATCTTTGACCCCCTTTAAAGAAGACAGTGATTAAATGATGCCAAAGATCTAGTTTTATGGGGGGCTAATTCCCAAGAGCACCTTTAAATGGAATGTAAGGAGTACTTGTCGATGAATCCTCACTTAGTCTTTCTTCATGCATGATGACTGACATGAAAAACTCTGGAAACAGTAGGGGGAATCAAAACTAATAACATTTCTGGGTACTTTGGTACTTATGGAAAAATGAGAGCTGCATGGAATCTTGTCTACATTAAGCTTACTACCAAAAGAAAAGAGCCAAATTCCAACAAGGAAGATACATGGAAAGAAAGCAACCTTCATGAGAAAGAGAGAACTGAGAAGAGATAACATTTACTTATGAAAACTGTGAAGAGTTCACTTGATATTGAACATAGTTTTTGGAATATAAATCAACGGCTCTTAAATCACAATCCTATAGTAAGGTTTAAGAAGAAGAAAAAATTACATGGGTTTTAGCAGATCAATTTAGATGGAAACTGCAGTCAAAATATGAGCATGTGCAATCTGTTTGTAAGCTGAAAAACAATAAAAGTTTTAGGTGACTAAAACTCTTTTTTTTTTTTTTCGCTAAACCAATATGATTTTCATAATAATATAGTCAAAGGACTACAAAAGGTGAGAAAACGATTACAGAAAGCATTACTCAGACACCTAGCACCATGCCACAAACATCTCCTCTAGCAAAATCTAGGGTATTAGGAGAGGAGATGTTTATGGAGGTGTTTGAGTAATGCTTTCTGTAATCGTTTTCTGTTGCAAGCTCTTGTTTTTAATCTTTATGATCTCACCTTTTGTAATAATATTATTCTTGATTTTCATAATAATATTATTCTTAATGAAAACCTTATTGGCTTAACGAAAAAAAAAAAATAACAAAGTTTTAGTCGCCTTTCTTTAATTTGCTCTCCCCATAAAGGAACTAAGCACTTCAAAATTGATCTTCCATTTCATTCATGGTGGGTAATATTGGGCGACAGATTTCATATTTTTGGTCCCAATTAGAAAATGTTTTATGTATTTTGATTGTTTTGCCAATATCTTCTTTAGACTTTGAAGTTGCATTAAGATCAAGAAGCAAAAGGCATCTCACAAGGATTTTATTACACCAGAACTAAGCAGCTATAATTAAGCCAAAAAAAGAGAAAATATGCAGTGGAGCATTAGCTAGATTCACAAGTTAAAATTCTTCACATAAAACAAGTTTTCTTTCTATTGCTATAGTCACCTAAGATTCCTGCATCTCAGAAAAAACTCCATCTCCCGTTGCTTCAAGACAGCTTAATTTCGATGACACAGGTTCATCAAACTCAAGAAAAAACATGCTGCTAATTAAGATCCTATATATCTATATCATATAATTTTTTCTGTGTTTGACATAATGAACTTGTAAGAAGAACAGAAAAAAATGTATAAATTTAACTCTCTCGATCCAAGCCACCCTTCCCTTTCTCTCTGATTAACAAGATCTTTGGGAGTTTAATAGCTGGATCCAAGCTACTAATTAAAGGATAACCCTAATGGAATTAGTTCAAGAATCAAAGCGATGGGAAGTGGGAACCCTCATGGAATTAGTTCAAGAAATCCCACTTTTTAAGAAAAAGCCCTGCTAGCTACACCAGTATTGTAGAGTTAAACATTAGTAGCAGATCAGATGCAAATTAGTAGCAAAAAAAAAATTGCAAATTAGTAGCAGATCAGATGAAAAAGCTGGGAGTCTTAAAGCAACTATAAAAACATTTTCATGAAAATTTGATTATAAAAAAAATTGAGCTACAAATCATATCTTTGTCCATGAAAAAACCCTAAACAAACAGCTTATCATACAGATGAATTGAATAACCAATAGATATACTGATATATCAAAATTTATTAAAGGGAGACTGTACGGAAGGTTTAAGGATAATACCTGAAAGGCTCAATCACCAAAGCAGTACTTATAAGGGATCTTGAAATCATCGAAACTGCACCGAGACACAAAAATTCCTGTCACATTTAACTTTAACAATCCTTAAAACTGTTAGCATTTTCGGTGTCAAACACACTTAACATAAATAAATATATGTATACAAAGCAAATTCAATATTCAAATGAATATATTAGATAAATTAAGGAAACCCCAGAAATCCAAATAAGCCTGAAATCATACAAAGAGGTTTAGATATGACAAACCTTTTTCTAGGGATTAAGGGAAAACAGAAATGGTGGTGGTGTTAGGAAAAGAGAAAGGTGTAGGAATCAGGGTTTCGTTGTGAGAGAAATTAGGGTTTTTATTGGATTGTGCAAACAGCAACAGGTGAAACTGCCACATGATCTGATCTTTCCTCGACTAAAAAAGAGGGAAAATAAGATCATGCTGGCAGCTTCATCTGATGGTGGAGCACCATAAGAAAATATATGCGTAGACTCACCATGAAAGACTCTCCTTAAACAAGATATTAAAAAAAAACCAATTAAATCTGAAAAACACCATGAAAGACTTATCTATACACTAAAGGCAGAGCCTACATATATTTTTGTTAGCTATAGCAATAGCAGTGCTAGACTCCATGTTGAGAAGAGAGGACAAAGGGAAGGGGTTTAAATAGAAGAAGGAGAGGAAAAATCGAACCAAAAACCGAATCAAAAACTGAACCAAAGAAGCTTATAATTACCCGAATCAAAATTAAACCGAATTCAATAAAAAACCGGTTCACATCGAAATAGAAGACTCTCTCTCCGTGAAAAGCTAAAGGGTAAAAAAACAAAACAAAAACAAAAGTTGTAAGAAAAAAGAGTGGTCCCAAATGATGCAAATTGAATATTGTCACGCGAAAGACCGAAGACTAGCTAGCATGCAGTTTTGTAGACAGGTTACTTAGGGGTTTTCTATATATATGTGTTAAGAGTATTAATAACTTTTTTTTTAGGTTGGTTGGGGCAGTGGGGACCTTTCAATTAGGGGTGAGCAAAATCCGACTCGATTCGAAAAAACCAAAAAAATTTCAAATTTCGAATTAAATAGTTCGGTTTATTAGAGTTATTCGGATTTTCGGATAACTCGACTAAGTAATTTGAGTTATATAGTTTAGCTAGGATTTGATTTATACAACTCGAATAACTCAAAAATACGAATAAGATATTTCTATACGACGTCGTTTTACTCATTTGAGTTTGATACTAAGCTTGAGTTTTGCGTTTTCCTTATTTCGTCTTCCCTTTTTACTCTTTAGCCCATTTTTGTTGAGTCATTTATTTTTGTTGTTTGTCACCATTTAGTAGAAAAATAAATTCACATGAGCTGTTGATTGCATACTTATTGTCTTAATGTTTTATCATTCATTTTTTTCCTCTTTGAAATTGACAAGTCTAGATTGAAAGTTTACATTGAATTTTTTGAGTTTCAAAAGGGGAAAGCTATCACTCAATGCTTCATTCAGTTAAAGATTGAAGCTTTTGGTTGATATCATGCACATTACCAAGCTAACCAAACGATAAAATTCAAAAGATAATGAATTCTCTTTTTTTAAAGTTCAATAGTAGGCTATTTATTTAGTATGACAAGTCTTTGATAGTTATATTTATAAGAAAAGATAGAACACACAAAAAAAATATTTGTAATTTCATAGAACTAAATTTTAAAATTATAGATATACATGCATTTACAAGATAACAGTAACATGATCTAGTCAATCAACATTTACAAGATAACATTTTAACTCGAATAAATTATTCGACTCGACTCGACTCGAATTTGTTTTAACTCGACTCGATTCGCTAAAATTTCAAATTGAGTTTGGTTGACAAAATAGGACTCGTCAACTCGACTAATCCGAATTTTTTTCACTCGACTCGACTCGATCGAACGCTCACCCCTACTTTCAACCTCTTTCTCTTTCCTTTTTCTTTTCCTTTGCCTATTTCTCTTTCTCTCAGTAACTGTGAGAAGGAATTGGCCATGAGCCTGAAAAGAGAATGTAACCGCTAGTAGTAGCATTAATGGGGGACCAGATAAGATACATATATTGCATGGTTTCATTCAAATATAAACAAGGAAAGAGCATCTTATTTTTTTATTACAAAGAAGGCTATATAGGAAAAAAGGTTGCAAATATTCGAATTCAAATTTAAGTTTATTAGATCTAATTTTTAAATATGATTGCATTAAGCAATTGAATTAATACCCAAATTCGAAAAGAGCATCTCTTCACCCCCAAGAAAACTATGTGAAAAATTTTCTCTTTCTCTTTCTGTTTCATTAATTAGTTTTACTTTGTAATTATGTGAAACTGCATTTAATCCAATATCCTTATAAACATGTCCCTTTTGTTCACAGATGACAACCCTTTTCTTGCAAAACTTTCCATTTGTTAGATAGTTGCTAAACTATTCATCTGATTGGTGCCAGCTCCAACATACTACTACTACTTTTTTATATAAACATATAATTTTTTTTTTTGAAATATTTTGATTTAATTAGACAGTAATGAAAATGACTAGGATTTTATGAAAAAGTTGTAGTTGTTTTAGAAATTTCATATTCCTTTTGGTTAAGTGCCCTAGCTCTATAGGTGTGATGATGGAACCAACATATATATATATATATATATATATATATATATATATATATGAAATTGTCACTATCTCTAGAATAAAGCCTTACATTATGAGGTATAGAAATGAGATGTTTTAATTAATTAGTATAAGTTGTATTAAGGTTTATCTACTCTATTATTTGAATATTTAGTTGAATTTGATTTTACGAGTAAAGTGACATTAATTAAGTTAAATATTAAAATAAATATAAAATGAAATATAAAATAAGATATATATGTGTGTTATTTTTATTTACAAATAAATACTTTTATTTCACATATTTTTCAAAAAATACTCACTCATCATATAACGTCCACTCATCAAATGATTTTATTCTTAATTTTAAAACATAATTTTTATTTTTATTTTCATCCACATTTAAGTATCTCATAATCTAGTGATAAATAAAATGTTGTGTTTAAATACCCGATGAGATTTGCCTAACCTTTTCAAGATTTTGTATGGATTGATTCCGGTATGGAATACCCTTTTCCTTTTCAGTACAAATTAATTATTATTATTATTATTATTATATATTATTGCTCTCAATTAAGAACAAATGCCTTGGTTGTTATATATTCTTCAAAGAATCATAATCGAGTTCTCTTAACGTGAATTGCAGTGAGCCAATCAAGATTTTGAAACCCTATAATTATCTAATTATAATAGTAGGCCTTGGTTACCCTAGCCTTCCTCTAGGGTTTATGGCTAATATTCTTCCAATCTTAGATAATAAATGAGACATGTTAATCGGTACCTAGTAACATTGATTAAAATGATATATATAAAAAGAAAAATGTAATTAATACATTTTTTTTAATTCAATAAAAATAATATATTAAATGCGAAAAAAAATTTAAAATGATAAATAAATAATTGTTAACTGATACCTATAGACATCGATTAAGCGAATCTATAAGAAATATATATATGAATATTATCAACAACTTATAACTCTTTAACAGTACTCAAAGTTTCAAATATTCTATAATTAATACATTTTTTTAATTTAATAAAAATAATGTATTAAATGCGAAAAAAATTTAAAATGATAAATAAATAATTGTTAACTGATACCTATAGACATCGATTAAGCGAATCTATAAGAAATATATATATATATATATATATATGAATATTATCAACAACTTATAACTCTTTAACAGTACTCAAAGTTTCAAATATTCTATCATTATTATTTATCAAAAAGATATCGTTATTGACTGAATATCGGTATCTGACATTGTATGTGTTTGTATATTTGATTTGTCTTTTATTTAAAAAATTTAAACTCAATCGATTAAAAATATCCAAAAATTAGATATATATACATGAATACGTCTTATAATACTGTCTTAAATATACATATATATATATATAAATGTAAATTATGTAATACTATATATAAATAGATATGTTTATTTACTTTTATATTTATTCATATAATTTATTTATATTTAAATATATTTTATTTGATTTAATTAATTTTATTTAAAATATTATTTATAGCATTGTATTCATATTTAAATATAATGATTTTTTTTTAAAATCATTGTTTTTGCTAGAAGTACTCTTCCTTAATAGTTAAAGCTTTATTCTGGAGTCAGTATACTTTTATTTATTCCACCAATCAACTTTTCATTTTCATCTCTAATTACTACTAAACTCCAGTTAAAAAAAAAAAATCTAAATGTTTAATATGTTAATCAAGAGAAGTTGGGTATTCAAGATAGCCAAAAGAAAATAAGGGAATGAATTGTATGGATCAAATCAGAGAAAGGATAGACCAAACTTCTTCTTCCTTCTCTTTCGTCTCCTCCAGTTGCAACAATCTCAAGTGTTTATTTTTGTAATGAAATGTTAGACACATATTTTATATCATATCCTAATGATGAAATGTCAAATATGAGAACCATAGCTATTATTGATCAAACTTCAGCAGGTTACACACTTTGATTTTTGTCCTAAAGTGCAATACTTTTCGTGGATGGCCATTTTGGACAGAATTCCAACGAAGCTATTCCTAAAGAACCGTGGCCTTCCGCTTACTCCTGAACAGGTTAGATGCCCGTGGTGCCTTTTGGTGGAGGAAGATGGTAATCATTTACTCTTTGTATGTGATTGGGCTTACCAATTCTGGTGTGAATTCTTAAAGTGGTGAATTATCAGATGGTGTCAACCTCGCGATTTGAGGAATTTTTATTGAGTTGCTTTGAACCGTGTTTTTCTAGAGGTCTATTCTACATGTGGTCTGCGGCTTGGGTGGCGGCATTATGGACGTTGTGGTTGGCCAGGAATGAAGTAGTGTTTAATCAGAAGAATTGGCAAATGGAGGATTTGATTCTTCTGGTTAAAATCAGGTCTTTGACATGGATTAAAGCTGTCAATTATAAGTTTGAGTTCTCTGATGAAAAATGGTGGTGTAACCCAAGTGTTTGTGCTACTGTTTCGATTGAAAGGCCATAAGGGAGAATCTACCTTGGGTCCCCCTAAGGCGGGTGTCTTGAAATTCAATGTCGATGAAGCAGCAAGAGAGAAACCCGGCCCAGCCGGTTATGGCGGTGTGCTTAGAAACAAGGTAGGTAGTATTCTTGCAGTATTCTCTAGGCCTCTGGGAATACAAGACTCTAATTTTACAGAATTAATGGCTATTGTCAAAGATTTTTTCCCAATCTGATTGGAAAAACAGTAAGGGCCTCATCATAGAATCGAATTCTAAAGTTGCCGTGACATGGGTGAAAGAGACACACAAAAGACCTTGGAAATTATGGAACACTTTCGGTATCATTGACAACCTGATGGGTGGTATTGAAAATGTAGAAGTGGTTAATATTTTTCGTGAATCCAACGATTTGGCTGATTCCCTTTCAAAAGCGGGAGCGGACAGAGCCGACGTTCTGATGGCCTGGTGGTGATACAATGTTAGAGTAGATTTTTGGATATTCGGGATATGGCTTCTATTGATGCAATGTGTTGTTCATACTCCGCTGTACTTAATATGGCCGTGAGCCTTTTTTTTTTAATGAATTATCATTCTGATTGAGAAAAAAAAAAAAAAAACTATTTTTGAAGAGTAAAGTCCGTATAACAGAGGTTATTACTTTAAAAAAAAATGATTATACTTAAGTTTTGAACCAAAGGAGAGGAGAAAAATATGATCTATAATCAAATTTCTTACTTTCTTTCTTCGTTTGGCAACAAATTAAGTCGATTACACGAACCATATGTATGTTCATCATGTGAAGGCATTTTGGACATGCCTGCCATTACTATATTAGGAATTGTGTTATTATCTTTTTGGCCATTAGCGAAATATTCAACATTAAAGTAAATATATAAATATATAGGAGAGATCTACTTACACTAGTGCAAAACCAAATTAGTTTTACATATTTCATAATTTTTTATATGATTAATATTTTAACAATTTGACATTGGATTTAATAATATAATTGTACTCGTCGTACACATAAAGTTTTGAATCGATCCAATATCTCTATCATATCGATCGATAATACTGTCGTTTTCAATATATATTTAACGGTTTAAAGTTTTTTACATCGAACAAATAGTTAAACATTTTTAATTTACTCAAAACTCAACGTGCATGATCTACGTAAATTAGAATATGAAATATACCGATCAAATTGTTAAAATATAAATCGTGTAAAAAATTATAAAAATATCTAAAACTAATTTGAAATTATAATTAGAGAGTAGTCAGTTGTTCCATCATATAATCCGATAACATAAAGAAAGTCGTCAAAAGAAATATAGGAAATGTTTAATTTCATTCCTAAAGGCTGTAACAAGAACCTGCCCTAAATAGAAATATACTTTTAAAAAAGAATTCTTATTAATCTATTATATGTAGTGCTACTCTAAATTATATGCACTCTGCTCCGGCATGATTTTGGATTATTTAACAACTTGTAGAAAATGTTTACAATTTAATTTTTTTTTTTTTTTACAAAGGAGTTGAGAGCTTGAAGTTAGGGAAAAGGAATGGGATTGTAAATGCTGAAATTCGAATTTCAAACTTATTGCTTACCATCTTTTAAAAATAATTGCATGAATCAATTGAGCTAAATTTCGAGTTCACAATTTAATTTTTTTTCAAGTTTGTAATCTATATATATATATATATATATACACATTTCAAGAAAGATTTAATTTAATTCTCTCAGCCATGATTGTGGGGAAAGGAAGGGATTCATCAGAAAATAGCAATATTAACGAATTTTGTTTACTTCCTAAGTTTAGGCCATTAATTGAAGCATTTAATATTTGAAATGGTTACTAATTCATCATAATGCTATTCACTGTAATTATTCTGATGTACAATATTCCTGATATAAAAGAAGCATTAGCAAAATCCCATTTTGGCTTAATCATCCATAAAATAATATTCCAAGTCTTATTAGTTCATCCAACAGTAAAATGTAAGCAATCATTCTAGAAAAAACTGTATGTACAGCATTTATACAATGTTTGCATCGATGCTAAATCATAAGATTTTTTTGCTGGTATTTTTTTCTCGAACGATTTTAAAAGAATATGATGCATTTTGAAATTTTTTTAGAAGAATCGAATTTAAAAAAAAAAAAAAAAAAACCTCTTTTACTAACTAGATTAACCCTTGTGGTATATAGGTTTTTTTATTTGAATGCTGATGAAAAAAAAATTGATCAAAATGCCGAAGTTTGCAAATTATGCAACAAAATACGTTTGTTTTTACCAGTTAGAAAGTTGCCATATGATATGACGACTTTCCAACTGAAAAAAAAAATTGCATTTTGCAAAAAAAATATCAAATGGCGACTTCCCTTTTGCAAAATGCAATTTTTTTGCATTTTATTTGTAATTTTTCTAAAATTATATTAATTTTTTAATTATATATAAAAAAATTATTAATTTTATTTTTTATAAGCCTAAATAAATATTTTTTATAATATTTTTTATTTTTATATATATAAAATAAATATATATATAATTTTAAAATTGATCTTTTGGTACAAATGATGGGATTTATCAGTAGATTGAACAGTCTCAAAGGATTGGATTTATCAGCAGAAAAATGACAATCAGATTCAGCAGTTTCAACGATAGGATATATCAGTAGATTTTTGCTAAGTCAGTTTTTCAGTCAATGAAGAGTTTGAAGAAAAATGGGAATCAGATTCAACATTTTCAAAGGATGGGACTTGTCAGCAGAAAAATGGGAATCGGAATCAACAGTTCCAAAGGATGTGATTTATCAGCTGAAAAATGGGAATCAGAATCAACAGTTTTTCACCATGATGGGATTTATGAGCAAAAAAATCCGAATAAGAATTAACAGTTTTTAACCATGATTGAATTTATCACTAGAAAAATGAGAATCATATTCAACAGTTTCAAGGATGAGATATATCAGTAGATTTTTGCTGAGTCATTAATCAGTTTTTCAGTCAATGAAGAGTTTGAAGAAAAATGAGAATCATATTCAACACTTTCAAAGGATGGGACTTGTTAGCAGAAAAATGGGACAACGGAGGTGATGGAGACTCAATTAAGAGTTGTAAACCCAAGTGCAGGTTATATTCAAGTAATAAATTCTCGGGTGTCCGAGGTCGAACCACAGGGAAGCGTATTAGTAAGTATAAGTTTATAAATATATAAGAAAAAGAAAGTAAACAAGATATTAGGGAATCAACAACAAAACAAGATAAACAAGATATTAAAGAACAAAATAAACAAAATAACATAAAAGAAATTAAACAAGATATAAAAAAAACAATAAGAAAAGATGTTGAGGTTAGAGAATCCACTCTTGGTGTTATGCTAAGATTAATCTTGTTTTATTACACAATTGAAATTCACACATAAGGGAGGTTCCAATCGGAAGGTTTAGCAATTCAGTCCAAATTGTCCAACGTCCATAGCATATGATATTATGTTCATTTGGTGTCCTCAAAACTCATAAAAAGAGTCCAAGCATTCCTTATGCCAAGGTATATGTCTACAACAAATCAAGGTTATGAAACCAAGCATTTACTGTGTCATTTTCATTGTCAATAATGAATCAAGATCCCTACTTTGCAATTATGATTTTAAATCAAAAGAAAATATTATCTATACTAGTGTTTATAAATGATGATTCATTTTAGCTCATGTTTAAGAGACTAACCTTAGCATTTACCAAAAGCTTCACCTCATCACCTCAACAATATGATTAGCAACACATACTAGATATGAATAAAATGAAAAGAAATGTAAGAAGCATAAGTAAATAAAGAAAAAGAAAACTAGAGAAAGGAAAGAAGAAGAAAACTTAGAGAATTTTATTACAATAGCTAATATCCTACCAATGTACAATCCTCCTCCCCCTTTTACAATCATCCAAGGCCCTCTATTTATACACATTTTGGAGAGCTAAATGACAAGAGACAAGCTTTATAAATTTCAAAGGTAGGTATAATAGGTGGGTGCATTTTTCTAACAATTTTCGTCATATTGTATGACAATTCTGATCAGCCAGCTTGATGGTTGATTTTGTCAATGTTGGAGGCTTGATCTGATCAAATGGTCCTCTAGAAAAATATTCCCCTATCCGTTTGTGATCCATAGCCGTTGGAATCAGCTCATTTTCTCATGTGGATCAGAAGATATGATCAAAATACCAAAACTGGTCAGAACAGACGGCATTGCACATCAGCCAACTTGATACCACATTTTGCTACGGAAAGCGACTCCGTTTCAAGAAGTGTAAAGCATGAAAAAGATAGATATGTCTCTTAACTTTGCACTGTAAAAATTTCAGCCTTAATGCTTCAGTGAAACTCCAGATATAGCTGATATAGCAAAAGGTGTCGGAACTGGAACTGAACTGGATTTGCAACTTGTGGAAAATTATTCCTTTGTGTTCTTGCTTTTCTTCCTTCTTTGTCCAATTGCCAATTTATTCACTCATATTACAGTTTAGCACTCCAATGTTTTGATTTCTTCAATTTAGTCCTTGGATTTACCCTTAATTCTTGATTTAACCTAGTAATCTGAAATCACTCAAAGAAACTCGTGAAAAACACCAAATTACATAAAAATATAAAAGATCATAAACACAATTAGACTAAGCAATAATAACTCGTATTTGACACAAAACAATAATAAAACATAACTAAAAACTATATAATTATACGAGTTATCACACCCCCACACTTAGATTGTTGCTAGTCCCTAGCAACGACTCAATCCTAGAAAAAAAATAAACAGGAAAACAAGTTAAAGGGATCTCAAACAAACAAGCAAGATCAAGCGTAAGAATTGGCAAGGCATCTAATTAAGTATCATTGGCATATTAAGTTCGAGTAAAGGGTCAATGAGATTAAAATTGAAGGCATTACCGTACGATTGAGGAACTTTCTTCTTGGCGAGACTTTAGCTAGCCATGGAGGACTAGGCAAACTATAGCTTCATAAGTACACATGCTAAGATCCTTGTCACCGCAGTTCACAAGTGAACTCGACAAATCTGATCGGTACAGAGATGAATCTGAGGCTTATGGACAAGTGAGGGGTGGAATGTTCAAACATAATCTGAGGTTTATCACAAGTTAAGCTCAAGAAATATAATAATAATGTGATCAATCCTCTCAAAATATTTCCATTCTCACTCATCCTTAGTCCTATGTTCAACATTAATATTTTGAAAAGAAAACAAAAAGCAAGAAAAGACTCGATCCAAAGAAAATAGAAAAGTAAAAACCTCTCTATAATGAAGAACCTCGAATCTTGAATTCTGATTTTTTTTTTTTAAGCACAAGTGATTTTCTTTTGATTTGTGCCCTCATTGGGACATCTTTTATGCACAATCACATCTATTCATAATCATCATTCTTGTTTTTTTTTTCAGAAATCACATTGGATTCCATACTTTCTTTTTCTTTTTTTTCATTCAATTGATCAAACAAGACAGATTTTCATCAACTCTTTTTTTCAACATCTTTTTCTCAACTCATCACAACATTGTTTTGGCATCAATAAGTTCGAAGTTCACGACTCTAAAAACAGTCACTCATTCTAACTACCCTCTTTTGCATTATTCCCATTTTTTTTCAGATTTCAAAAGATAACAAAATAAACAAGAAGGAAACACACAATCCCAAACCCAATGATCACAAATATTATCATAAAAGTATAAAGAGGGAATGGGGGTCGGAATCGTATCCGTTCACTTTGGCATAATTTCTGGAGTTCATATCTAGGGATCCAACCCGAAGGTTTACAACCTATGGGCTCCTAATGTAAGGGGGCAAAGATAAGGGGCTTTCTGGATAGTGACTTTGTTCTAAGATCAGATCATGTATAGATGCAAGCATCTATGTGATGATCTAAATCTGCATGTAGAATGAAGAGAAAAAGTAAACTTACTATGTCTTCCCAGTTTTCCGTGGCTTTCCAAAGGCTCACCATGAATTCACATTCCAACAAAAATCGAACCGATCTGCCAAAAACAATCTCAAAGACATTTGATCATCGAAAATATTCAATTTTCAGAAAACCAAATTGAAAATAACCTAGATAACTTAATCAAAGCTTTTGTAACTCTATTGCTTTATCCACATGCTTGCCAAGATTATACTAATAAAAAAATACATACACGAAAGTAGTAAAACACATGCAGATAATAAACGGACCAGATAGTGTTTTTTTTTTTTTTTTTGAAAAGATTAAATCAAACTGACAAGGTATGTCTCAAGTCTCCCATACTCAGACCTTGTTCAGAATGAATACTTCTAAATGGCTTAAAACACAACAAAATTTTTTTTTTTAAATTTGCAAAATATGTCCCTTACCCCCTACTAAAATATGACATTGTCCCCAATGTCAAATTTTAAATGTAGAATTTAGGAGATATTATAACTGAGACACAACAAACAAAATGTTAGATAATGTCACAAAGACAAAGTGCAATCCACTCCTTGCTTGTCCATATCTCTTTCTTTTTTTTCGAGCGTTTGCGAAACAACCGTAGCAGGTAAATACTCATAAACTTGGAGCTTTTTGAGTAAATCTTCAATGGTTGTAGCAGAAATTATGGTTCTCCTTGGCTCTGAAAACATGAATCCATTTTCCACAGCATTATCTAAATATGAAAGCAAATTACTAAAATAACCATTAATATTAAGCAAACCAATGGGTTTCTTATTTGTGACCAAAGATGACCAAGAAGCCACGCAAGCTATTTCTTCCAATGTACCCAGACCTCCTGGTAAAGCAATGAATGCATCGGCAGAATGGTACATGATTGTTATCCGTTCAGGGATACTCCAGACTTGTATTTCCTTACCCAAGGTAGGTCCACAAAAACCTGTGAATAGTTTTGGCACGATTCCTAAAACTGGACTTCCTCCGGCGTGTGCTGCTGTAGCGACTACTCCCATTAAACCCGTACTACCGCCTCCATAAATCAACTGGATCTTTTGTTGGGCAAGTATTACTCCAACTCTTATGGCTTCATCAGCGAATATTTTATTTTTCCCTGGATAAGCACCTCCAAAGACACAAATTTTTTCAATGCGCTGGGACGAAGTACTTTCCATTTTTTTCGAGTGCCTGAAAGAGAATGAGTACATGGTGTAATATATAGAGGACTGAGTAGTGAATCAGACAAGAGTAATAATGTCGCCAAAAGTGTATTTGACCTGTCAGAAGAAAATGTTATCCTAACAAAAGATTTTTGCGTGATTTCAGGAAGAAAATCAAAAAGAGAAGAAAAATCAACCGTAAAAGACCAATGCAAAAAAAAACGAGAATAATTACATAAATCGAACAACACGTAAATTAAACCGAAATGAAGTTATTGCAAATCAAACCAAAAGCTGAGAAGTCATTTATTGTAGTTGTGATTTTGGCTCACATCTTCCTCTGGTTTTACGTCCAGAAATGGCTTAAACGCCTTCTATGAGTCGAGGATATGCTTCCCATCTAGTTTTCTTACAAGCTGGCAAACAGGGTCTTTTAACATCAGATTCCCAAGATGTTGCCATTCCCTTTGGAATTGCGGCCATAAATCAAGAATTTCTCTTTGTACGTCTCCACTAGGATGCGTCTCAAGAGAAAGTTGGATATTACCCAAATTCCCCTTACTCAGTCCATCCTTAATGAATTCAATTTTATCATCTCGATTAGAGGACGGAATCCCAATAGAATGACATTTACCGTTACACGTCCATCGTGCACATTTGTGGCAATTTGAACTCATGCGCTTTGCTCGTCGCTTCTTTGCAAAAGTGCTTCTACCTGTACCTGGTAAATGCAAAACAGGAAGATATTCATCTTCACGTACCTTGGCTTCAATTATCCAACGTATGTCTTCAGGAATCCCTTTGTGCATAAGCATTCTTAATCTTTCCAATCGAACTTGGTAAAGCTTCAGTAAAATATTTCGAGGAAAAGGAGGAAATCATTTCTGCAATCTTGTGAGAATATCATCCATCCTGAAAAAAAATGAAAGAGAAATTGAAAGAGAAATTTATATACAATATCAGTTTTGTGGGTAGCTGATGGAACCGACTTAAATAATCACGGAGTACCGTTATCCGCCATTTAACCGGTGTTAAAAAAATTATATTTACATCTAGTTATTTTCAAAACAAGGATCAAAAAGAAAAACAACCTCTTCTTGAGTAACATGATTTTCCAAAAAGAGTTTGAGTCTTTGTCCATTTACCTTGAATACGTTACCATTTTTAGGATTCTCAATGTCAACTGCTCCATAATGATACACATGCTTAACCACAAATGGGCCAGTCCATCTTGATCTCAACTTACCAGGAAATATGTGAAGTCTAGAATTATAAAGTAGAACTTTTTTCCCAACATCAAATGTTTTTCTTGAAATTAACTTGTCATGAAAGGCTTTAGTTCTTTCTTTATGAATTTTAGAATTCTCATATGCATCATTTCTGAGTTCCTCAAGTTCATTTATTTGTAATTTTCGTAAATTAGAAGCGTCATCAAGGTTTGAGTTGAACATTTTAATGGCCCAATATGCTTTATGCTCAAGTTCCACAGGTAAATGACAAGGTTTTCCATAAACTAGCCTATAAGGAGACATGCCCAATGCTGTTTTAAAAGCTGTTCGATAGGCCCATAATGCATCGTTAAGTCTAAGAGACCAATCTTTGCGATTTGGATTAACTGTCTTTTCCAAAATTTATTTAATCTCCCTATTTGCTAATTCTACCTGTCCATTTGTCTGCGGGTGATAAGGGGTTGCAACTTTGTGTGTAATAGCATATTTCTTCATTAATGTTTCAAAAACCTTGTTGCAAAAATGTGTTCCCCCATCACTTATGATAGATCGAGGAATTCCAAATCGAATCAAAATATTTTCTTTTAAAAATTTAATCACTGTTTTGTGATCATTATTTCGACATGGAATTGCCTCTATCCACTTTGAAACATAATCTATTGCAACTAAAATGTATAAGAAACCAAAAGATGGTGGAAATGGTCCCATGAAATCAATACCCCAACAGTCAAAAATTTCAATTACAAGAATTGGGTTCAAAGGCATCATGTTTCTTTTCGAAATGGAACCTAATTTTTGACAACTTTCACATGACTTGCAAAAATTATATGCATCTTTGAATAAAGTTGGCCAGTAAAATCCACACTGTAAAATTTTTGCAGCAGTTTTCTTTGATGAAAAATGACCACCATATGCCTCGGAATGACAAAACTTAATTACACTACTTACCTCATTGTCGGGAATGCATCTTCGAAAAATCTGATCAGGACAATATTTGAACAAGTAAGGGTCATCCCAGTAGAACTTCTTTACCTCATTCAGAAACTTCCTTTTATCTTGGGGGCTTCATCGAGAAGGAATTTTTCCCAAAAAGGAATATTTTAGCTCGGATGGCAATGGTTTTAAATCCAGCTTGGGTGGTTCAATAGTTGATGGTACAGTGACATTTGTGAGTGATGGAAGTTCCTCAAACTTTTGTTTCCAACAATGCTTATCCTGAAAAGAATTTAACAAAGAATCAGTGTGTGAAATTTCTGAAGCATTATCAAACTCACATTCAATTAAATAAGCTTCTAAAGGATCATGGAATGTGGTAGTGGTGAGATGTTCATGAACAAGTTCTTCAATGAAATCCACTTCATGTACTTCTGAATCATCACCAGGTTGCTTGCAAATGTTGAACACATTTAATTCTAAAGTCATATTTCCAAAAGAAATGTTCAAAATACCATTCCTGTAATTTGTCAGAGCATTAGAAGTTGCAAGAAATGGACGGCCTAATATAACAGGAATTTGAACATTTGGATTTGAAACAGGATGTGTGTCCAAAACAATAAAATCAACAGGGAAGTAAAAATTATCAATTTGAACCGAAACATCTTCAACTATCCCTCGAGGAATTTTTACAGAACGATCAGCTATTTGAAGTGTAACAGGTGTTTCCTTGAGTTCACCTAAACCTAACTGTTGATAAACAGAAAAAGGCAAAAGATTAACACTAGCACCAAGATCAAGCAATGCACGTTCTATTCTAGTGTTTCCAATGATGCATGAGATTGTTGGACATCCAGGATCTTTGAATTTTGGTGGAGTAAGATGCTGAATGATTGAGCTCACACTTTCCGTCAGAAATGCTTTCTTTTGTACATTATGTTTCCTTTTAACTGTGCACATGTCCTTCAAAAATTTAGCATAAGATGGAACTTGTTTGATTGCATCCAATAAAGGAATGTTAATCTTAACTTGTTTGAAAAGTTCATAAATTTCTGCATTTTGATTCAAATTCTTTATTGTTTGCAACCTTTGAGGAAAAGGAGCAGGATGCATACCTTTTTCTTTGTCCAAATTTTCAAGAAGTTCAGACTTACCATCATCCTTACCATTACTTTTCGGAGGGGAAGGAGGATCTTGGTCTTTTGATGGAATGTTTTTTTCAATTGCCTTTCCACTTCGAAGAGTTGTGATAGAACTGGCATTTTCCTGTTGAGTTTCATTTGAGCAAGAAACAAGACATTGAGTAGAAGGGTTAGGCTGAGGTTGAGCAGGAAACTTACCTTTTTCTTGAGTGCGTAATGAAGCTGTCAATGTGGACAAGGTGTTTTTGATCTCATTGATGTCCTGTGAAGTTTGGTTATTCACATTTGCTTGTGTTTGCATGAATGCTTGCAATGTCTCTTCCAAGGTTTGTACACGTGAAGGTTGATAGGAAAAAGTGTTGCCCGGCTTTTGAGATTGTGGTACCTGAACATGATTATTATTCCGCCAACTAAAGTTGGGATGATTCCTCCATTCAGGGTTATACGTTTCAGAGTAAGGAGAAGGAAAAGGCTTTTTAAATATGTTTATGGAATTTACTTGATCATGCAACGCTTCTTTAAGAATGGGAATGTTTGGACATTCAGAAGTGGGGTGTCCCATTATTTCACAAATTCCACAACTTTCTTCATTTTTAACCGTTTTGACTTCTTTTACTTCTCTAAGTTCCATGGCTTCAATCTTTCTAGCCAAATTAGCTACTTTAGCTTTTATCTCATCTTCTTGACTAAAATGATATTTACCTCTGTTAGAAACAAGATTAGATCTATTGGAACTTTCAGAGGAATTATCTGTGTGCCAGGCTTGAGAGTTATCTGCCAAATTGTCTAGGTAGTCAAAGGCTTCTTCAGGTTCTTTTTCTAGAAACTCACCGTTACACATTGTTTCAACAAATTGTTTAGTTTCGGGAGTTAAACTTTCATAAAAGAAACTAATAAGACGCCATTTTTCAAAACCATGATGTGGACAAGAACTTAACAAATCTTTAAAACGCTCCCAGCACTGAAAAAATGCTTCATTTTGATTTTGATTGAAATTTTGAATCTGTCTTTTCAAAGCAGTAGTTTTATGTGCTGGGAAAAATTTCTTTAGAAACTCAGTTTGTAATTCTTGCCATGTGCCAATTGACCTTGGTTTTAAATTATGAAGCCAAATTTTTGCTTTATCTTTTAAAGAAAAAGGAAATAATTTTAGCTTGACAATTTCATTTGTACATTGTTGGTCATTAAAGGTGACACATACATCTTCGAAGTCTTTTAGAAACGAGTAAGCACTTTCCGATTCTAACCCATCGAAATTTGGAAGCAAAGCTATCATACCTGGTTTAAAACGAAAGTTGTTTGCATTGAGAGGAAAAATAAAACAAGAGGGTGATGAGCTTCGAGTTGGTTGCAAGTAGTAACGCATGGTGCGTACTTGTCTGTTCTCATCTTCAGCATGAACACTTTCATTGTCAGCCATGGTAGGAGTTGTATTAGAAAGATTACCTGAAAAAGTTTCACAATAAAATCTAACTAAACGACGAGATCTAAAATCACGTCGCCAAACAAGCATAAAACAAAGTTAATATACAGATAATATATTTATATAAATATAAACTTTACAATATAAATGTAAATATATAGAAAATTAGGCGGTATAACCAGCCAATAAAAATAAATATACTTATATACTTAGTATTGCCTCCCCGGCAACGGCGCCAAAAACTTGATGGAGACTCAATTAAGAGTTGTAAACCCAAGTGCAGGTTATGTTCAAGTAATAAATTCTCGGGTGTCCGAGGTCGAACCACAGGGAAGCGTATTAGTAAGTATAAGTTTATAAATATATAAGAAAAAGAAAGTAAACAAGATATTAGGGAATCAACAACAAAACAAGATAAACAAGATATTAGAGAACAAAATAAACAAAATAACATAAAAGAAATTAAACAAGATATAAAAAAAAACAATAAGAAAAGATGTTGAGGTTAGAGAATCCACTCTTGGTGTTATGCTAAGATTAATCTTGTTTTATTACACAATTGAAATTCACACATAAGGGAGGTTCCAATCAGAAGGTTTAGCAATTCAGTCCAAATTGTCCAACGTCCATAGCATATGATATTATGTTCATTTGGTGTCCTCAAAACTCATAAAAAGAGTCCAAGCATTCCTTATGCCAAGGTATATGTCTACAACAAATCAAGGTTATGAAACCAAGCATTTACTGTGCCATTTTCATTGTCAATAATGAATCAAGATCCCTACTTTGCAAGTATGATTTTAAACCAAAAGAAAATATTATGTATACTAGTGTTTATAAATGATGATTCATTTTAGCTCATGTTTAAGAGACTAACCTTAGCATTTACCAAAAGCTTCACCTCATCACCTCAACAATATGATTAGCAACACATACTAGATATGAATAAAATGAAAAAAAAAAATGTAAGAAGCATAAGTAAATAAAGAAAAAGAAAACTAGAGAAAGGAAAGAAGAAGAAAACTTAGAGAATTTTATTACAATGGCTAATATCCTACCAATGTACAATCCTCCTCCCCCTTTTACAATCATCCAAGGCCCTCTATTTATACACATTTTGGAGAGCTAAATGACAAGAGACAAGCTTTATAAATTTCAAAGGTAGGTATAATAGGTGGGTGCATTTTTCTAACAATTTTCATCATATTGTATGACAATTCTGATCAGCCAGCTTGATGGTTGATTTTGTCAATGTTGGAGGCTTGATCTGATCAAATGGTCCTCTAGAAAAATATTCCCCTATCCGTTTGTGATCCATAGCCGTTGGAATCAGCTCATTTTCTCATGTGGATCAGAAGATATGATCAAAATACCAAAACTGGTCAGAACAGACGGCATTGCATATCAGCCAACTTGATACCACATTTTGCTATGGAAAACGACTCTGTTTCAAGAAGTGTAAAGCATGAAAAAGATAGATATGCCTCTTAACTTTGCACTGTAAAAATTTCAGCCTTAATACTTCAGTGAAACTCCAGATATAGCTGATATGGCAAAAGGTGTCAGAACTGGAACTGAACTGGATTTGCAACTTGTGGAAAATTGTTCCTTTGTGTTCTTGCTTTTCTTCCTTCTTTGTCCAATTGCCAATTTATTCACTCATATTACAGTTTAGCACCTCAATGTTTTGATTTCTTCAATTTAGTCCTTGGATTTACCCTTAATTCTTGATTTAACCTAGTAATCTGAAATCACTCAAAGAAACTCGTGAAAAACACCAAATTACATAAAAATATAAAAGATCATAAACACAATTAGACTAAGCAATAATAACTCGTATTTGACACAAAACAATAATAAAACATAACTAAAAACTATATAATTATACGAGTTATCAGGAGGGTTGGTCCTTCTTTCTCACTAATTTGTGTACGCATGTGACAACACAACCTGGCATAAGCTTAATGTCTGATCAACATGAATCCATCAAAGCTGCAATCAGACGCCATGGTAGTGGATGGAATCCTCCAAATGCATACTCTGTGTACTGCATTCGACACATTGCAGCTAACTTCATGAAGATGTTTAACAATAAGGAATTGCGTCGACAAATTGTCATCATGGGTATGAAATCGGATCATAGTTATTTTATCTCTTATATTTCCTTTAATATATAAAATAATACTGAAATTAACAAGTTTTTTTTTAAAATTTTATCAGGATACGAGTTGAGGCGATCCCATTTTCATTGGATGTATGAGATTCTTCGTCAAGAAAACGCAGAGGCGACTAATTGGCTTGATAGGATTCCCAAAGAGAAGTGAGCCCAATCATATGACCAAGGAAGACGTTATGGTCATATGACAACCAACCTAGCTGAATCTATCAATTCAGTGTTGAAGGGGACGCGCCATCTTCCCATTACTGCTTTGGTGCATGCAACATATTATAGGTTGGCTGAACTTTTTAGTAAGATGAGCAATAAGCAACAAAGAATGATCGAGGGAGGGCACACATATTGTGAAACAGTCACAATGGCAATGCAAGAAAATCGTAGGAAAGCTAACTCCCACTCAGTTCGTAATTTTACGCGCGCAAATCAATCTTTTTTTATTGAGGAGTTATTTGACCCATAAGAGGGAGTTGCTGCAATGAAGTATAAAGAGTTAATAGCACCAATGATCCCCAAACTATAAGGCATATTTTATATTGGTCCCTAAACTTCAAAACATATCAAATTGGTTCTTACGTACAAGTATCATAATAAATTGGTCTCTTCTGTTAGCTTTTTCGTTACTTTTACTATAGAATCAACTTAGTGACACGTGTCACTAGCTTAATGCACCACATTTCTCTTCATTTTTTTCATTTTTCTTTATTTTTTTTATTATTTTTTCTTTGATTTTCTTAATAAATAAATGTAAATAAATATTTTTTATAAAATTAATGTAAATAAATATTTATATTTTATAAATTATTTAATTATTAAAAAATTTATTTAAATTATTATTTATCTTTTGTATTTATTTATAAAGAATAATAAAGAAAAAGGGGAAATGAAAACATTAATAAATACAAAAGATAAATAATAATTTAAATTAATTTCTTAATAATTAAATAATTTATAAAATATAAATATTTATTTACAATAATTTTATAAAAAATATTTTTACTTTTACTTTTTCTTCTTGCTTCTTTCTTTCTTTTTTCTTTTTATAAATAAATTAATTTCGTACAAATTAAATAATTTATAATTATAAAATATAAAATATTTATTTACATTCATTTATTAAAAATATATTTTTACTTTTTTATTTTCCTTTTCTTTCTTTCCTTTTTTTCTTTTTTCTTATAAAATTAATGTAAATAAAATATTTTATATTTTAAAAATTAATTTAAATTATAGTATGAATTATTATTTATTTATATTTATGTACAAACAAGAGAAATAGGAAAGATAAGAAAGGAAAAAATAAAAAACTTATAAATATAAAATAAATATTTTATATTTATAAATTATTTAATTTTTAGAAAGTTAATTTAATTTAAAATATAATATAATATACTTATATATATATGTTTTTTGTATTTGTTTATAAAGAAGAGAAAAAAGAAGAAAGGTAAGAAAAAAAATAAAATAAAAATATTTTTATAAAATTAATGTAAATAAATAGTTTTATATTTTTTTCACTTATTTGATTATGACAATATTAATTTAAATTATAATGTAAATTATTATTTAATTTTTAATATTTATTTATAAAGAAGAGAAAAGCAACAAAAAAAAAAAGGAAGAAACGAAAAAATTAAAAATAATTTTTATAAAATTAAAGTAAATAAGTATTTCATACTTTTTAAATTAATTATATTTTTAAAAAAATTATTTTAATTTATAATATGAATTATTTTTTCTTTGTATTTATTTATAAAAAGAAATCAAAGAAAGAATAAAAAAAATAAAGGAAAAGGAAAAAAAAATGAAGAGGCAAGTTGGAGCAATCAGCTGGTGACACGTGTCATTAGCTGATTGCTATAGTAAAGGTAACGAAAAAGCTAACGGAATGGACCAATTTGTTATAATGCTTGTAATCAAGGGCCAATTTGATACGTTTTGAAGTTTAGAGACCAATATAAAATATGCCCTATAGTTTGGGGACCATTTGTGCTATTAACTCAAGTACGAAGTAAATCTTAGTGAGATGTAGTGTGACTGTGGAAAGTTTCAAGTACAAAGGTTTCCTTGTTCACATGTAGTTGTTGCTTGTGCACATGTCCATGTAGATTGCATGCAATATGTGGACTATGTCTGTAAACTTGACACTATATTCAATGTTTATAGGCATGAGTTTGTAGCAGTTGCAAATGAAGGTTATTGGCCTCAATATAATGGACCAGAAGTGTGCCCCAATCCAGAAATACGAAGAGATCCACATGGTCGGCCAAAATCAAGTCGTATTCGTAATGAAATGGACCTCCTGAAGAAAGGCCAACCAAAACGTTGTGGATTATGCAGAAATGAAGGTCATAGCCGTCGAAAATGTCCTTATCCATCTGGCACATCGGGGGAGATTCGCATCAACAATGAACCAATTACATGTTCTGCACCTGTAATATTTACATATTTCATAATATTTACATATTTCACATTCCTTGTTATTTTCTGATTTATTCTTATTTATCATTTTTAAATATTTAATTAATTATATATAAAAATAAAATATATTATAAAAAATATATTATTTAGGCTTTTAAAATAATTTAAAATATATATTTTTAAATTAAATTAAATATTAAATTAATTAATTAATTATTAAATTAAATACTTTTTTTTTTTTTTAAAAAAAGTGTTGGAAAGTCGCCATATGATATGGTGACTTCCCAACACCTTAAAAGAAAATCAAAAAATTACACTGGGTATGGCGACTTCCCAACGTTAAAAAAAATGCGCATTTTTGATATATAAATACAAAAAATAGGCAATTTGATAATTAAAAAAATAAAAAGCAATATCCGGATAAAAAAACCGGATATATATATATATATATATTTACATAAAGCTCTTTGTAAATAATCTGAAATTTTGTATTGGATTATCTAACAACCTGAAGCAGATCTGCAATTTAATTTCTTTTCAAGTTTGTAATCATTCTAGAAAAACTGTATGTATAGCATCTATACAATGTCCGCATTGATGCAAACTATGTTATTTTGACTCGGATGTGAGTGTCGGATACGGGTATATATCTGACACGGGTATGTTCAATTTTTTCTAAGTTTTTCTATATATTTGGAAGGTCCTTGTAGGGTCATATCCATATATCCATATCCAAATATGCATCGGACACGAATGTCGGACACGAATACTTCAAGAAAAATGAAGAGTCGGAGCAACATATATAAAATACAAAAGCATATGCCTTTTTTTGCTTGGTAACTAAGGATGCATTCTCACACATCGATCTGATGCATTCCGAAGTGCTCTCACAATAATTGAACTCAGAATGACAAAAAAAAACTCCTCCGTTACTAACTAGACTAATCCTTATGGCTATAATTGCTAGTTTGCGACTAGTTTATTTATGAGAATATTATATTTGGGGGCTACTTGTCCCAAAACTTTATTTCCTCTTCTCTTCGGACTAGAAAATTTTGAACATATCCCATGCATATAACTTTCGATGCTAAAGGGGATGATTTGGGACCAATTTTTAGAGACCTTTCTCCACAAACAAGGCAGTCCCATGGGCCACAAAATCTTTACCAGACACCTTATAGTAACTACCAGTTGCTACCAAAATGAATGAAACCAGCTATTCTACTCAGCTACTTTGCCTTAATGTGATGCAACTGCTGCAACGAGGAGTCAGAGATTTAAATTTTAAATTGCGATTGCGGACGTATTTTCAGTCGTGTTGCGTTATTGCGGTTGTGAATATAATAAATGTTATCGCAATCAATTACGATAAATATCGATCGTAAATATCAACGACGGAAAAAACTAAAACCTCAAAATAACGACCGTAACATCACATTGCGGTCACTATTTAAATTTCTAAGCGTGCTTATTTTTGGCCAGGTCTTCTCCTTAGACCACCATTGAATCTCGAATTTTCAATTTCTAACATATAATTCCAAAAATTTCAATAGACTTAGCCCCAAAATGAAGAATTTGCCTAGCTAGAACAATTTAAGAGCGAAGGAAAGTGGTTGCTGAGGTACAAAAATAAATACAGATTAATATAAACCCTAGGTTTAGTATATCAACAACCTTTTCCTCAACTAGGTAAAACTCTTGGACAACTGTAGCTGTCACACATTGATAGCATTTTTCTCTTATGTACATAAATAAAGTTGCCACTAAGTTAAGTAGATATAAGTTCCTCTATATATTATTGATTTGGTTTCAAATCCTTAAGATTCCTAAGTGATTAGGTTAGTAAAAATGATTTATTCCCCATAGCCATGTAATCTATTGGTAAAATATTAACTCTTAATTTTAATGAATAAGGATCAAACTTTGACAACATAATTTATATCCTTAAAAAGAAAACAGAACACTAATGCTTTTCGGTGTTCAATCTAAACTTTTATATAAACTTGATAATTTTAAACAAAAATACGATACGAACAGAGGCGAAGGAAAGAGGCGGGGAGAGTCTTGCCTCTTTAAATTTTTTAAGACTTTTGAAATACTTTACATGATCATTTGAAAATAAGTTAAATTTATGTTTGGCCCCTTCAAAGTTTTTTCAATTTAACCCCTATTTGTAGAATTTGTTTTTTCAATTTAACCCCCTATTTATAGAATTTGTTTGATATAATAAATTTGATAACACTTTTAGTTTAAACCTCATTAATTATTATTAGTTTAATTTTCTTTATTTACCTTTTCAATCAATTAAATAGATACATTTACATTAATTATTGTGTTTAATATTTTTTATTTTATGCTCATAAAAGAAAATTAAATAACTACAATATTTAATACGAATTGTGCATTTAACTTATTTTGCTTTTTCTAAATATATGTAATCTTATGATTTCCTTTTATAATATGAAATAATTTTATGCATATTTTAATTAGACAATAAATTTTTTTGACATTGAGACTTTATTTCTTATTAAAAAAAAAATCATATGCAAATGCAATATGAATTATAATATTTAAAAATTAAAAATTAAAAAATATAAATTTCATTATAAAAAAATTATATATTGTTAACAAATTTAATATCATATATAATATTTAAATTTAATATTTTAATATTAGAGTTGTCCACGAACCAGGTCGGGTCAGGCTCATATAGCAAAAAATTTACTTGTCCAAAGCCCGGCCCGATTCTAGCCGACGGATAATCTTATTCTTGGACAAATTTATTTCATACATTATTTTTATTTTAAATCTTTATATGTATATCTCGGCCTCCTTATCAATATTTCTAGCTTCGCTCCTAGATACGAACACGACACGTTTAATAAACACAAAAATAATATAATAAATATGACACAATATATTTAAACATAATTAAACACAACATATTTAGTATACGTATCATATTCGTGTTTAAAATTTTGACATATTTAATAATTTGTATTATATTTATATGAAAAAAACACGATATTTATATATATATATATATATTGTCCTGCCTACTTCTATAAATCAGGGTTATGAAGCCAAATGACCGAATGATGGGAGAAGATGTGTTAAAACACGCGTGTAAGTAGGCAGTAACCACATGAGGCTAAGGGTTTCATTTCCAAAGAGATGGAAAAATGGGGTTTGGCTTTGCCGTCCTGGCTGGCTAGCCCTGGATCTACTTAATCTTAAGTATTATTAATCTTAGGTTCATATCTTTGGTAAGTGTGTTCCCTAACAGCTCTGCCAAAATGATCCGTCTAAAGGTTCATTTGGATTTCATTGCATTTCCTATAAGTGGAATCCAAAATTATTTGGGGAGAAAATCCACTCAACTGAACATCAAATGCAGGTTTTTTTATTTAAATATAGCCACACACAAAAAATTTCGAAAATACCGTTATTTTTAGATTATTTCTCAAAATACGCTGGTTTTAATACTAGCTGGAAAATCGCCACCCCCCATGGCGATTTCTCAGCGTCAAAAAACTGATTTTGGCTAAAAATACCAAGGAAAATCGTCATGGGGGGTGGCGATTTCCCTTGGTGATTTTTGCAAATTTTGCTAAAAATACCAAGGGAAATCGTCACCCCCCATGGCGATTTTCCTTTGTATTTTTAACCAAATTTGCAAAAAAAGATGAAGGGAAATCGCCATGGGGGGTGGCGATTTCCCTTCAAGTATAATTTGTTTTTTTTAATTAATAAACAAATTTTATTTTATTTTTTAATTTGTAAATTTTATTTTTTAAATTTAAAAGTTATAAATTAAATTAAATTTCTTATTAAATTTAAATATGGAAAAAAAAATTCTTATAAAATTAAAAAAACAAAATAATATTTCTTCTTAAATTTGTATATCAAAAATTTTATTTGTAAGTTTTGTTTTAATTTTAAAAATTTGTAAGTTTTGTTTTTTAATTTTAAAATTTATAAATTAAATTAAAATAATTTTTTTATAATTTTAAAAAAAAAAAAGAAATTTCTTAAGGTATATTTTATTATTTAAAATTTATGAACAAATTTTTTAAAATTTTGTTAATTGATTTGTATTAGATAAAAACAAAAAACAAAAAAACTTGCATTACATTTTCATAAGCAAACAAGTGAAATTCTGGAAAGCAAAAAAAAAAAAAAAATTCAGCTATATTTCAGTCCATCAAATGCTGTAGAAAATATTGGAACTTGATTCTTTCTGCAATGGATAAGACTGATGATTTAGGGTTTTAGACAGGTTTCAGCTATTTTCCAGTCCATCAAATGCTGCAGAAAATATTGGAACTTGATTCTTTCTGCAATAGATAAGACTGATGATTTAGAGTTTTAGACAGGTTTCAGCTATTTTCCAGTCCATCAAATGCTGCAGAAAATATTGGAACTTGATTCTTTCTGCAATGGACCAGACTGATGATATAGGTTTTTAGACAGGTTTCAGCTATTTTCCAGTCCATCAAATGCTGCAGAAAATATTGGAACTTGATTCTTTCTGCAATGGATAAGACTGATGATATAGGTTTTTAGACAGGTTTCAGCTATTTTCCAGTCCATCAAATGCTGCAGAAAATATTGGAACTTGATTCTTTCTGCAATTGATAAGACTGATGATATAGGGTTTTAGACGGGTTTCAGCTATTTTCCAGTCCATCAAATGCTGCAGAAAATATTGGAACTTGATTCTTTCTGCAATGGATAAGACTGATGATATAGGATTTTAGACAGGTTTCAGCTATTTTCCTGTCCATCAAATGCTGCAGAAAATATTGGAACTTGATTCTTTCTGCAATGGATAAGACTGATGATATAGGGTTTTAGACAGGTTTCAGCTATTTTCCAGTCCATCAAATGCTGCAGAAAATATTGGAACTTGATTCTTTCTGCAATGGATAAGACTGATGATATAGGTTTTTAGACAGGTTTCAGCTATTTTCCAGTCCATCAAATGCTACAGAAAATATTGGAACTTGATTCTTTCTGCAATGGATAAGACTGATGATATAGGGTTTTAGACAGGTTTCAGCTATTTTTCAGTCCATCAAATGCTGCAGAAAATATTGGAACTTGATTCTTTATGCAATGGATAAGACTGATGATATAGGTTTTTAGACAGGTTTAAGCTATTTTCCAGTCCATCAAATGCTGCAGAAAATATTGGAACTTGATTCTTTCTGCAATGGATAAGACTGATGATATAGGGTTTTAGACAGGTTTCAGCTATATTTCAGTCCATCAAATGCTGCAGAAAATATTGGAACTTGATTCTTTCTGCAATGGATAAGACTGATGATATAGGTTTTTAGACAGGTTTCAGCTATTTTCCAGTCAATCAAATGCTGCAGAAAATATTGGAACTTGATTCTTTCTGCAATGGATAAGACTGATGATATAGGGTTTTAGACAGGTTTCAGCTATTTTCCAGTCCATCAAATGCTGCAGAAAATATTGGAACTTGATTCTTTCTGCAATGGATAAGACTGATGATATAGGTTTTTAGACAGGTTTCAGCTATTTTCCAGTCCATCAAATGCTGCAGAAAATATTGGAACTTGATTCTTTCTGCAATGGATAAGACTGATGATATAGGGTTTTAGACAGGTTTCAGCTATTTTCCAGTCCATCAAATGCTGCAGAAAATATTGGAACTTGATTCTTTCTGCAATGGATAAGACTGATGATATAGGGTTTTAGACAGGTTTCAGCTATATTTTAGTCCATCAAATGCTCCAGAAAATATTGGAATTTGATTCTTTCTGCAATGGATGAGACAAATGATGGGATTTATCAATCACATTTTGCATTGAATAAGTTATAACTTTTTCAGTCAAATAGTCCTAGGCAGAATATCAGAATCAGATTCCATCCTATACAAAGGATGGGATTTGTCATCTGGTACAACATAATGAACCATTATAAATTCATAATACTTATGAAGGTTTACAATACCCCCTACAACAGTTTTTCAATCAGATTTTTCCTGAGTGCTAAAACCTCCTCATTCTCATTCTCATCCTTCTATATTTCTTCTTTCTTTTGCGGAGTGAAAATACCTACATTCTCATCTTTCTTAGTTTCATTACTACACAACATGAGCAATAGAGTGATCGCATTGGTCTACTATAATGGCCAAATTCATAATACTGACGAAGATGCTACCTTTAATTGTGAACGTCCAAAAAGTTTTCGTGTTGAAGACGACGTCACATTAGAGGAACTGAAGCTGCAAATTCATACAAAAATTAAAGCTGGAAATAGAAAAAGAGTTTCAGAGGTTAAGTACAGGCATCCTCTTTCTATTGGTGAAGGATGTGTCCGATATAGAACATTTCCACTTGAAGATGATGATGATGTCAGATGCATGTTTTATGCTCATGAGACATTGCAAATGTTGGTGTCCTTGAGTTATATGCTGACATAGATGATGTTGACGATGATTGCGGCCCTTCAAATGTTCGCACAACAGAAAACTTTCCCATAGAAGATTATGATTCTGGGTCGTTCTATGTTCACACTACATACGACGTTCCCACAGAAGAAGTCGTGCCCTTATCTCAAGCTACAACTTTTCAGACTTCATTAGTCTCACAAACCCTAATTCCTACTACCCTCGAAGATGAGCCAGCTGGTGTTGATCCTGTTCGTCCACGTGGAGTCCATGGTGAAGATGTTGGTGAATTTAGTGAGCAGGAAGAGGATGTTGAATTCGCAAGTGATGACAATACTGATTCTGACCCAGACGTCGTCCCTGCTGAGATCAACACTCATGGAGATATCAACACTCATGGAGATATTCCCCCATATCAGGCTGCATCCCATATGTATACACTGGATCTGGAGGCAATGCATGTGTCGGAATTTCCAGAGTATGCTCATACATTAGCTATGCCTCTGACATTTGATCCATCTGCAGTTGATCTGTGTGTTGGGTTACAATTCCCAACGAAAGAGGCTGTGCTTTCAGCTATCAAGCACTATAACATCAAAAACTCTGTAGATTACAGAGTAATTGAATCTGAGCCGACGAAATATTATGCCAAGTGCGTAATGTATGGGAATGGGTGTAATTGGAGAATAAGGGCAACTTTTATGAAGAAGAAACAGCTATGGGAGATTAGAAAATATGAAGGGCCTCATACTTGCACATCGGGGAGGATTTCACAAGATCATTGCAAGTTAGATTGTAACATGATCTGTTCATGCATTTTGTCATTGGTCCAAGAAAATCCGAAGATTTCCGTTTCAGTTTTGATCGCTGAGATGCGAATCCGGTATGGATACATCACCTCCTACAAGAAAACATGGCAAGCAAAGCAAAAGGCAATTGTTCGAGTATTTGGCGATTGGGAAAGATCGTACAATGAGCTACCTAAATGGTTAGGTGCAATGCAACATTTCGTGCCTGGTACAATTGTGGAATTGCAAACGGTACCTGCATATCATGGTGATCGACTGGTCCAGGGTAAGAGAATATTCCATCGACTATTTTGGACATTTAAGTCGTGCATTGAAGGGTATCCGTATTGTAAACCTATTGTGCAAATAGATGGCACTTTCTTATATGGAAAATACAAAGGCACATTATTGTTAGCTATTGCACAAGATGGCAAACGAAACATACTGCCAATTGCCTTTGCCATTGTGGAGGGTGAGACAACAGAGGCTTGGTCATTCTTTCTCAGTAACTTGCGCAGACACGTGACAAAACAGCCTGGCATTTGCTTGATGTCTGATCGACATGAAGCCATCAAAGCTGCGATTAGACGCGATGGTGGATGGAATCCTCCACATGCATATTCAGTGTACTGCATTCGACACATTGCAGCGAACTTTATGAAAAAGTTTAACAATAAGGAATTGCGTCGACAAATTGTTAACATGGGTATGGAATCAAATCATAGTTATTTTATCTCTTATATTTCGTTTAGCATATAAAATAATATTGAAATTCACAAGTTTTTTGTTTTAAAATTTATTAGGATACGAGTTGAGGCGACCGAATTTTCATTTCATGTATGACAATCTTCGTGGAGAAAATGCAGAGGCGGCTAATTGGCTTGATAGGATCCCCAAGGAGAAGTGGGCACAGTCATATGATCAAGGAAGACGTTATGGCCATATGACAACCAACCTAGCTGAATCTATGAATTCGATGTTGAAGGGAACGCGTCATCTTCCCATTACTGCTTTAGTGCAATCAACATATTATAGGTTGGCTGCACTTTTTGTTAAGATGGGGAACAAGCAAATTGCCATGATGGAGGGAGGGCACACATATTGTGAAACAGTCACACAAGCTATGCAAGAAAATCGCAGGAAAGCTAACTCCCACATTGTTCGTAATTTTACGCGAGCAAATCAATCTTTTCTGGTTGAAGAGTTAGTTGCTCCACAAAGGGTGTTTCTGCAATGAAGTACAAAGTCAACCTCAGTGACATGTGGTGTGATTGTGGAAAGTTTCAAGCACAAAGGTTCCCTTGTTCACATGTAGTTGCTGCCTGTGCACATGTCCATGTAGATTGCATGCAATATGTGGACAAAGTCTATAGACTGGAAACTATATTGAATGTTTATAGACATGAGTTCGAAGCTGTTGGAAATGAAGGTTACTGGCCTCAATATGATGGTCCAGAAGTGTGTCCCAATCAAGAAATGCGGAGAAATCCACATGGTCGGCCAAAATCAAGTCGTATTCGTAATGAAATTGACCTCAGGGAGAAAGGCCAACCAAAACGTTGTGGATTATGCAGAAACGAAGGTCATAACCGTCGAAATTGTCCGCATCGATTTGGCACATTGGGGGAGACTTCGCATCAACAATAAATGAATTACATGTTTTTCTCAACTTATCATGTACTTTGGATTATTATTGTACATATAAGGGAAAATGTAATGCAAGTTTTTTTGTTTGTTTTTTGTTTTTTGTTTTTATCTAATACAAATCAATTAACAAAATTTAAAAAAATTTGTTCATAAATTTTAAATAATAAAATATACCTTACGAAATTTCTTTTTTTTTTTAAATTATAAAAAATTATTTTAATTTAATTTATAAATTTTAAAATTAAAAAACAAAACTTACAAATTTTTAAAATTAAAACAAAACTTACAAATAAAATTTTTGATATACAAATTTAAGAAGAAATATAATTTTGTTTTTTTAATTTTTATAAGAAAAAAAATTTCCATATTTAAATTTAATAAGAAATTTAATTTAATTTATAATTTTTAAATTTAAAAAATAAAATTTACAAATTAAAAAAATTAAAATTAAAATTTGTTTATTAATTAAAAAAAAATATACATGAAGGGAAATCGCCACCCCCCATGGCGATTTCCCTTCATCTTTTTTGCAAATTTGGTTAAAAATACCAAGGGAAATCGCCATGGGGGTGGCGATTTCCCTTGGTATTTTTAGCAAAATTTACAAAAAACACCAAGGGAAATCGTCACCCACCATGGCGATTCCCCTTGGTATTTTTAGCCAAAATCAGTTTTTTGACGTTGGGAAATCGCCATGGGGGTGGCGATTTCCCAGTTAGTATTAAAACCAGCGTATTTTGAGAAATAATCTAAAAGTAACGGTATTTTCGTAATTTCTTTTTTGGCTATATTTAAATAAAAAAAACCTCAAATGCATCCCCATCGAGAGTGCTAAACTCATCGGTACCTCCAATTATATCAGAGGGATAGGGATCCAGTAGATAACTAAACCTCTCATGGAGGGAAAAAAATCAACTTTTACCTCCTCTATTATTTTTTTTTAAAAATTTATTCAATTTTTTTAAAAAAAAATTGAAATTTGAAAATTTGAAAATTTAAAATTATTGTTTTTAATTTTTAAATTATTTTTTTAATATAAATATATTTTTAATTATTATTTAACATAAATATATTTTTAATATATTTTTTATTATTTAATATAAATATAATTTTAATAACTTTTAATTATTTATTATATATATATTTTAATTCAATGTCTTTAATAGTCATTTTTTTCATTATAATTCACTTCACTTCTCAACCCTGCGTTTGAATTCAAACACATATTCCCTCACTAATTTTAATCTCACCGTTAAAATATTCAATTTCACCGTCACTACAATTTTTAATTTCATCAAAATCAAATTCACCATCCATCCAAATAAACTTTTTAACAAAAAGTATCGAATGTGGCTATCCACATCTGCCGAAGTCTAGAGTTTGGATCTGCTGGGAAAACAAGTGCTCTTCAGAAACTCCTTTGACTCAGTTGTTTGGAAGCACACCCATAGTGGCGTTTATTCGTCTAACTCTTTCTGCCATTCTGTGTTGAGTGAGTCCTCGTCAAAATGGGATCATTGAAAATTTATATGGGCCGGTTATGCGCCTCCGAAGGTAGAAATCTTTTGCTGGCTAGTTTTGAGAGGCAGCGTAGCTACCAAAGTTGAACTCAGCAAGAGAGGTCTTATTGTTAATGGTTCGACTCTGTGTCCACTATGCAATCTGATGCCTGAAACTATTGAGCATCTGTTTTTTACATGCAGAGTCTCATAGTTTGTGTGGGCCCATTGCTATCTTTCTTGGGGCATATCTTGGTCCACGCCAAGGAGTGCCGTGGGTTTTTTTCTCGCGTGGCAGCATGCATTCCCAGAGAATCATTGCAGCAAATTGTGGAGAATGATTTTTTTTGTTGCACTATGATCTATTTGGTTGCAGAGGAATGATATTGTTTTTAATAGGAAAAATGTTGCTGTTTGGCAGTTACTGGACTCTATTAGACTCAGACTCGCTTTGTGGTCCAAGGCTAAGTGGCCTTGTGAGGAAGGATTGTTTTCGCAGTTCAAGTGGTCACCTGCTATTTGTCGATTGAAGAGGGAAATAAAAGTTGGCATTGATATGACTTGGAATAAGCCACCTACCGGCTGCCTTAAGTTCAACGTCGATGGTTCGGCGCGTGGTAATCCCGGTCCTGCGGGGATTGGCGGTATTATGCGCGACAATCAAGGTATGGTGAAAGCAGTTTTTTCTAAATCTATTGGTTCTGCTAAGGCATATGAGGCTGAATTAAGGGCCGTCAAAGAAGCCTTCCTCATTTTTGGTGCTTCGTCTTGGGCGCTATCGCATAAACTTATAATTGAATGTGATTGCCAGATCGTTGTTGCTTGGGTTAAGAATCCGAGTAGAGCCCCATGGCGGATTTCGCGAAGTATAAGGGCTATACAGTTTGTACGAACTGCGGTTCAGAACTGGGAAATTGTTCATATTTTGAGGGAGGCTAATGGTGAGGCTGATAAGCTAGCCAAATCTGGAGTAAATAGGGTGTCAGATTTGTTGTTTTATAGTCCTTAGTTTTGTCTGCAGCATGCTGTTTTCTGATTTGTAAAAGGACATCTTTTTAATTGCAATAAATCATACTTTTCAAAAAAAAAAAAAAAAACTCTAGACTGAAAGAGGAGTAGACTAATAAAAACTCTGGGTCCTTAATGTTTTTACTTTTACACAGCTTACTGTGAAGTGTGAAGGGGAAACATTGAAACATTTAGATGAACCCACTTACAGTTGCACATCATATTCACATAAATATAACATTATATGGTCACATACAAAGGTAACAAAAACTAACAACAAAAAGACAGTACTGGAGAGAGAAAAAAATAGACCTAACAATATTAAATACGATATAATTATATGATACAAAAAATAATTAAAATACGATACGAAATATGACACGACATGAAAAAATACAAATATAATATGAATATATGAATATATCATATATAATACAAATTATTAATATGTCAAACTTTATATAAATATAAAATATTTTAAATACGATTATAATATAAAAAAAATATGAATATAATACGAATAGATAAATAAATTAACAGGTTTGAGAAAGGACATGAAAAAGCAACTGCAAACCTGAGTAAGGGTGGTATTATCTCCCTATCTTATGACTCAATGCATTTGCGAATCGCAGACTGTAGAGACCCATCTAAGGGACAAAGAGAGAGAAAGAGGAGCTATCACAAGAGTTAGTCTAGGTTTCTTTCCAACCAAATCTCACTTGTCTATTGTTTTATGTTTTCAATACATGATGGCATCTTTTCTTTCCCCTTTTCTCTCTCTTACATATGCTTTAATATTATTATTATTATTATTATGATAATTGAAAAGAAAAAGATGGACAAAAAAATTATATCCTTATATTCATTTTGACATAACTGTCAAATACAAATACTTTAAATAAAATAAAGAGTGAAAGTAATATAGATTGCAACACCTGAGGCTAAGAGGAGGGCACTAAAGGTCAACTAACAAGCTAGCCGAAGTTGAGGAGGAGCATCAGTTTTAGGATTCTTTTTGGGATTAACTATATTTACTTGTTTTCTCAAAGGTCTTTCCAACAATTTAAAGTAAGATCCTGTGTTTTAAGGTAACAATAATGAAGATAGTGGACTAAAATTTCAGGATTCTTTTTCTTTTTTCCTTCTTTTTTTTGGTATAAAGGGAACTTGATTAGAATTAAGCAGAGGGTACAATCCTGGAGTCATACAATCCAAGCATGTCAGCATACAAAATGACAGTTTCAGGATTCTATGACAAAGTTATGTTCTTGCCTGATTGTTGAAAGTTCCCTGGGGAACCGAGTATTTGAGGCTTTTTCCACTCTAAAAATAACAGAAAGACTAGAAGAACCAGTTAATAAGAGACTAAAAGCGATTTTTCTTGGTTGTTATTAAGGGTACTTAAAACAGTTTTTTTTTTTTCTTTGCTGAGTATTTGTAACAGTTGGGATAATGAGAATTGTCTATGCAAGGAGTAGACAATGATAATTTTAAATACAATATGGATACAATATGTTTAACAAATACAAAAACAATATAATAAATACGATACGACATTTTTAAACATAATTAACATGCTTAATATGAATTTAATGCACATATAATATTCTTGTTTAAAAATTTTAACATATTTAAATTTTTTTGTATTTATATTTACATAACTAATATGAAACATGCGTACACGAATTGCCAAATCTAAAGAGTTATACCTTCACCTTCGAGATGGTACGTGGCTAATTCAAAGGTAGAGATACTTGATCCTGCAAGCTTATTCAAAGAAAAATGCAGCTTTGCAAGGAAAGTCCGCAGATTCCACTCAAATGAAGATTTTGTTTTTGTATTCTTCTTGTACTTACTCTACAATGTATTGATAAAGTATAATCAAACACTTTTTATGTCCAGGAAAAAGGCAATATAACCATTTATTTAAATTCAATCTGACATTCATAAAACTACAGTTCAATCGGACATTTCAATCTATCAAAGGCTTCTTCTACAAAGACATATGTATGGGAACACTAACAAAAATTACGAAAAGAAGACCATACATATGAAAGTTACAACAACAAAAAAAAAAAATTAATCAGCAACAGAAAAAGTCCATGTATTCAAATTCAATGCCACAATATTAAAGATGGCAACAAATCGAAGAATCCGAATCCGCTTAATTTATCTGAAATTCAAATTCATTTATTATCCACTTACTATCCTTACTATCCGAATCCGCATCCGATTTAAAGAACAATGTCCGTCGAATATCCGAATCCACTAAATATCCAAATTTATTAAATCATTTTTAAAATATATAAAATTAAACAAAAATTAAATATATAAATGGATATCGAATTCAGATATCCAAATCAATTATCCGTATAAAAAAAATCGGATAAGGAATTCGAATATCCGACATTATCCACATCAAAACCAAAGAGAATTCGGATGACGGATATCCAAAAATTCATATCCACATCCGCCCCGAATCTGTTGCGGATAGTAAATCTAATATCCAAATCCGCAAAAAACAAATCGGAATATCGGATATCTAATTTTTTACTATCCATTGCGATCCCTACACAATATCGAAAAATGGGGGAACTTTAATAAATAACTCAGGTGTACTTATACATTGTGGACTACTAGATACATCTGAATGATAACTAAGGATTGGACAACCAAAATTACCTACCTACAAAATTTACTGATCTTAATGAATTACAGATATGATGTGCAGGATGTATCTAAATCCTTGCATTATTGCTAATACATAGAACAAAACTAAGTCAGGCTGCTAAACCTAGTCAGTGCAACTCTACTTGTAATGGTAACCAATTCCTGAAGAAACCCAAATATCTGATCCTCAATGGAATAAGCATTAAATATAATGATACAACATATTCATGCTAACAATAAATGGGGTATGAAGAAACAATTATTAATATTGGCCAACATACATGTTCTTAGCTCGAATTCCTGAAATCATTTGCGTATTCAAGCAACATATCATAAAGATCTTCGGCTGTTGGGCGATCAGTGGGATCAACCTCTGTACATCGACGGAAGACATCGATAAGAAATCTAAGTGTTTCTACTTCAGCCTCTGTTCCATCAAGCTCTGTTCTAGATTGGGTCATTGCACTTTCACTCGAAGATTCCAATGCCTCCAGCTCTTCAGGTAGTCTTGGACGTTTTCCCATCTGCATATAGTAGATCAGAAGAATTAATCTGCTTAGATCAAACGTATCAAAAAGAAGATGTGACAATCTTAGAATTTACAATTGCTGTTTTACCTGAAGAAGGTCATGAATGTGCACCTCTGATAACCCAGAATAAGGAACTTGGAGGGTCAACAATTCATAAAGCAGGCACCCAAATGACCAAATGTCCACTTCCTACAACCAGTTAGACAGACTTAACATCCACGTACGCGAAGCAGTTTACTTAACACATATGCGAGCAAACCAACTCAAGGCAAATATAGCAAGTAGCATATCACTTCAAACCAATATCTAGATGCTACTCTTGCATGTTATACTAGACCTGGCAATTCGTGTATCTGTGTCGTTTTCGTGTATTTTGTCGTGTCATAATCGTGTTTAAAGTATTTTAAATCTATATAAATTTTGATACGTTAATAATTCGTATTATATAGATTATGAGACATTCGTGTATTCGTGTAGTGTTGTTCGTGTTCTTTTTTCATGTCGTGTTGTGTTTGTGTCATGTTTTTAGTTATTTTTTTCGTGTCGTGTTCGTGTAATCGTGTCGTGTCCAATATTGCCAAGTCTATGTTATACCCACTTTCCCTCCCTTATTCCCCTCCCCTTTCTATTCAACATTCATTTACACATTAGTCCACCCAGTAAAATATCTTTTCTTTAGCATCAAAATTATCTTCTTATGCTTTCCATGCTACTCAATCATTTTCACCAAATCAAGGACTTATTAATCATCAACTCAAAGACCACTGCTGAAATGGCAAGAGAAAAAAACTTACCAGTCCATATTGACTATGCTTATGCATTGCACGTAGAACCTCAGGAGCCATCCAGCGAGGTGTTCCAACACAAACATCAGGAGGAGGTATCCCTAAATGAGCAATACAACATGTATGCAGGAAAGACCTAAGAGGTACTGCTCTATCAAAATCACAGAGCTTCACAACAGGGCTCTCATCAACTCTCTTCCCATCCAAATCAACCAGAATGTTTTCACTTTTTATGTCACGATGAATAACGTGCTTTGAGTGCAGCTCTGCTAATGCAGACGCAACATCACGCGCAATACACAATGCAAAATCCACAGGGACATGCTTCTTTCCAGCTTTAGCTAGTTTCTCGATATGAGTCTGCTCATAACCAACAGGATGAATCAGGTGTAAATACAAGTAACCATGAAGTGACATTTAACACAAAATAAGTACCTTCAGAGATCCTCCTTTTATGTACTCCATCAAAATTGCAGACTGCAAGATTCGACATTCTGACTTTCCATCACCTACAGGAACCCACTTTGAAGATATTTGATGTCCATACATTTCTACTATGCATGGGTGTTTCAAAGCACCCAGTATTCTTACTTCCCCCAGGCAACTGTACTCGAAATTTTTCACCTCAGCGAATGAAGCACCATTTACTTCTAGAGTGCGCACCTGCACATCGAAATCATACAATGATTAAATAAAGAATTCTTATAACAGAATTAAAAAACTAATAGTTAATTGAAAAGGCATGAGAATGTCATGACAATAAATGTGCATCAATAAAGATTACACTTAATTCGTATATCTAAAAACCCATGAAACAATCTGAAATTCATCACATCTATGGTGCCAGCATTACCATATAAACCTGACAAGACAATTCAAATAACACACCTTTGCAGCAGCCTCCATTGATCCAAATTTGCATCGAATGAGAGAACTGGAAGCCACTCTTTCAATTTCATCACTTATGGTCATAGAAGGGAAAGAACAACTCAAGACAGGACTGTTTTCAGTTGTAAGAGAAGCTTTTATTCGACTAAGGGGAATGTATCTGTAACAGAAAGCAGATACCTATCAGAACAATAATAAAATAGATAACTTTTTTCACAGCATCACATCTCTAAAACATAAAGACAGACACACAAGTTATCAGCACCAGATAAAAAGAACAAATAATTCAAAAGGTATGTTACTGCCTCAGTTAATAATTATAAAAAAGTTAAACACGAGTTTGAGCTTTCACAAGCTCTTCTTTCAGATTCCCAACCTGCAGCACTATAGTGAGACAAAATATACAAACCAAACTAATTGATTACATGACAAAATACACTAGAAACAGAAGAGAGAATCTCCAAAATCATTTTCCTAAATACAAACAACTAAGAATATTTGAATCAAGTAGAGAGATTGACCTGCAAAAGTATTCAGGATCCGTCTCCTCTCGTATAGCATGCGGATGACAAGCATCAACTACCATGCGAACCCATGAATCACCCCTCTTAATAGGAATGATATTCCAGGCATGTGGCATGAAATCCAAGTAGCCCCTGACAAGCTCACAAGGAACTGGTCGTTCCATCCGATCACATAGATACTGTAACAATTGAAGTCATACCAAGGTCTTAATAAAAAAAGATACCAATGCAGAAAATTGATAAATAACAAAAATAATACAAAGAAAATCAAAGAGAAAAAAGGGAAAAAAATCTCACCTTCATGAGCAGTGCTCTATGTCTACACACGCCAAATTGAAGAGTACCTATCGGAACAAGGATGGAATTCCTCCTTGACTTTATTGACCGTAAAGATCTCTCACAGAGCTCAGAGAATACAATATCTTCTACAGTATCCAAGGTCTTGTTAGATGCACTAGCACTGTCACTGTTTCCAGTTGAACAGGTGCAAATGAAAGGCTTCTTATAGTTAGAACCAGATACAGCTTTTCGAGTCCTTTCTACAATACCACTTCTATCACTCCCTCCAAAATGATCCGATACAAAAAGAGCAAGCAATGATGCTATCTGAAAGTTATCAACAGGAACCCGCTCCTTATCTTTAGCTAAACCATTCGAGTGCTTCAAATGAAATACCAAAGCTTGCGCGGAGAGAGCAATTGCATCTAACTCTTCATCTTTTTCCCTAAAGAAAATAATATACACAATCATTACTCAAATAGAAGATTAGAAATATGTTTTCCCAACCCATTAAGCAGAATCCAGTACACTTGATTCATAAAGCAACTTAAAACCTATTCAGATATGTAAAATTAACCTGTCAACAAGAATTACTTCACGTGAGTCGAGATGAAAACTCTGCTCATAGCTACCCAATGGCATGAAGGGCCGATCACGCCCGGCATCATAAAAGCCATCTGGTAGATGGTCTTCGGTTCCACAAAATGAAGTAGTACTATACTTTTGTGATAAATTGGAGCAATAATCTGTTGGTTTTCGAGACTTGCATGGTTTCGGATTATTAATATCCCTATCAGAATACCTTTTTGACTTAGACTTGGATATTTCTGAGGATGAACCTTCATCCTGCCCAATAGCTCCTTCTCTTACAGGGGCTAAAGATGCATCAAGCTGAGAACATTGATCTTCACTCCCTTTAACTGACTCATGACCAACTGATGCACTCTTTTCTACATAGAAGCCCTTTTCAGAAGTAACTGTATTGTCCTCATGTCTAACACTACTGAACTTTTCATCTTTGGCTTCTGATATTTGTAATGGTTTGGCATCATCTTCGCCTATAAGTTCTGATGCAGCTTCCGCACAAGTGTCACAGGTAAGGACATCATTGTTGCCTGGTGCTTCTCCACCTGCCTTTGTCCTGAACACTTCAGCATGTCCTTCACCTTTCCATTTCCTGCTGTTGTTTAAATGCTCTTGTCGAGCACTTTGTTGCAAATAATGTCTCCTCTTCCATTGTTTACTTGATCTACGAGCTGCAAAAGATCTACTGTTTGACGATGGCACAGTTAAGATGTCCGATGAGGTCTTATAAGAGCCTGTGTCGAATTTGAATGGAATAAATTAATTTCACTGGTAAGCTAAAGACACATGTAAAAGAAATGGAAAATAATATTAGGAGAAATGGGATGGGAGAAACATATAACAGAACTCATTCTAAACACCTTACCATTATAAGAAACACTTCCATCATTATCCTGAGAAGTAGTTTCATATACATCCATTTCAACTGAAGAACTGGTGAAATCATCAATGGAGGCGCCTTTGCCATTTCCTTCCATATTGCAGTGTACCCAAGATGGTATTTGAGAACAACTTAAAAGTTTATTGTACTGGACCGATGGTTTAGATGTATTAAAAAAGAAAATGAGGTTAGGTTTAAAACAAACACCAGGATATGGATCAATCTAAGTCTACATTTATAAGATAAGTACCTGAAGATTCAAAGTATGAAGGTTAGGCATGAGGCTAAGTTCAAGTGACCCCAGAGAAGTCAACCTATTATTTGACAAATCCAAGTTCTCCAATCTTTGTAATGAGGACAAGCCTGAAGGTAGTTCTACCAATTTATTATTGGCAACTTTCAACGAAATCAAGTCATTCAAATAACTAATTTCAATTGGCAAACTCTTTATCTTATTGAATGACAGATCCAGATATTCCAAATTCTTTAAGTATCCAATTTCTGGAGGAAGGTATCTGCAGGAAAAAGAAACATAAAGATAAAGGTCATAAATTCTTCCAGATATACCCAATCAGGACAATTGAAGTGTTCACAATAAAGTAGGTACTAATAGTTTTAGCTTTTCTTTTGACGGTAGAATAGCATAATCTTAAATAACAGTTTCCATTACTTTTTAAATCTCCATTATTTCCTGTGCAAATTTCAGCACGACAATAAAAACATATACGAGAAAAGCTGAAATTTTCCTAACCCAAAAGACATTCAATTTTAATTCCAAAAAAAAAAAAAAAAGCTAAAAGGGTTGATAAAACACATACCTAATAGAAAAATAACAAACAGAAAGCTTGGTCAAGGACTTAAGACCAGCAATCTCACTCAACAGAGTCAAAACCGAGGGCCGAGGCGGAACCCTACTAAGTTCCAGCTCTTTCAAACCCTTTAACTTGCTCAAAGTCATGCCGTCAAACCCCGGCGACGATATCTTCACCTGCAAACACTCTAACCCTACCAAACCCCCAACCTCCGCCGGAAACAAATTAATTTCGTTTCCGAAAAACTTGAAATTCCTTAACCGACTAAACGCCCCAACCGACTTGGGAATCAAATTGAACACATTTTTGTATAAATAAAGCCCGTCCACGGACCCCTTCGAGTCTCCCAATATGGAAAACTCTACGCTTTTCCCGGAAACATCCAGAACCGAGTCTTCATACGCATTACTACTACTACGGTTATTGTTATTGGTGATGTTGCTGTCAGCGTCGCCGTTGACGGCAGCGGTGACGGCGGTGCTGTTGGTGTCATTATCGTTGTTGTCGTTTTCGTCTTTTTGTAGGTTGACTTGTTGGTCTGGGTTCTCCGGGAGGTCGTCAACGATGTCGGTGGAATCAGGGAGCTGCATTGGGGTTGGGGAGGCAAAGTTGGAATTTTGAAGAGGGGGAAAGGAAAAGAAGAAAAGAGAGATTTGCTAGGGGAAAGAGGGTTGGGGATAGGGTTTGAAGAAGAGATCTGTTTGGCAAGGAGGAAAAAGCATGGGAAAATTGAAGAGAAGGGAGCGGGGGAAGGGAAAATTTTGGAAGAAACCGCTCCCCTGGCTTTTTTAGCAGAAAGAAAGAAAGAGAAAGGGAAGAGAAACCCTAGAATCTAGAGGACCGTACCACTTCTACAGTACAAATTTTTTATTTTCATTTTAAAGAAAGAAGATGATATGTAAATTTTTGAAATTGACAGAAATAACCTTTAGTCGAAGGTGGAGCAGTCAATATTGGTGGCCGCTGGCGAAAGGGAAATGTCAAATGTGAATGTGAAGCGTCTAGTTTTTACTTTGCTTATGTTATGTATGAAATCTTTACTTAGACAATAAAAACTAATCCTTTTTCATTTAAATTATAATATATTTATTAATTTTTATCCGAACTCGAAAAAAATCGTTTAATTTGTCTGAATCAAAATCTGATCTAATTGGATTTGATTATAAAAAAATGAACAAACCGAATTCGACCAACCCAAATTCAAAAATAGCTCGAACTTGAAATGACCTGTATCTGAAATGATCCGAACTCGAATTTATCTCAACTTGAATTGACCCAATCTTGAAATGACCAAAACTTGAATAATCCGAATCAGAAATTATCTGAACTTTAATTAAGTATAATTTTATTTTTAAAATATTAATTTAATATAAATAAATATAACAAAAATTATTAGTTTATTTTAATTTTATAATTTTAAATTATCTTTTAATTTTTTTCTCTTTACTATTAAAATTTATATATTTTTAATATTATCTTTTTGAATTATAATTAAAAAACAAATTATTTATCTTATTATGATTGAATTTTTAATTTTTATATTTATTAATATATATTATAAATAAATTTTTTTATTTACTTTTTTATTTTGATAAAATAATTAAATAGATCGATAATAATTATTTTTAAATAAATAATAATTTAATAAAATTATATGTTAGGATAATCTTATAATATAATTTAATTTATAAACAAATTAATATATGTTATATTACATATGATAATCTTATAATACGATTTAATATAAATTATGTATTTTAATTATCGTAAGTATATACATATGATTTATATAATCTTTTACCATTAGCATTGTAGAATAAATGGGTTTACCGGATAAAAGAATAATACAACAACAGCAAAAAGTATATAAAAGCAAGGCTGGTTTTTAAAGGGGCTTTCAACAAAAAGAAGGCATTGATTACGCTAAGATTTTCTCCTTGGAGGTTAAATTGGCTCACAATCATAATAATGCTTGGGTTAGTGGCAGAAGAAATTTGCATCTACGGTAAAGTAAATAAATGGATGTAAAAATAGCTTTTTCTTCATGGTGTAAAAATAGCCATAGGGGTTTTGAGGTTCAAGAAAAGGAGAAAATAGTATACAATCTTCTGAATAGTCTTATATGGTTTAGAACAGGCTCCTAGACAGTGGTATAAGAAGTTTGATAATTTCATGAGCAGTAATGGTTTTTTGAGGTGTCAAGCAAATCATTGTTGGTTTGATGGCTTTTATATCATCCTACTGTTATACGTTGATGATATGTTAATTGTTGGAGCTAGTATACAGGAGATTGAAAAGGTGAAAAAGAAGCTATCAGAAGAGTTTGCAATGAAGGATTTGGATGCTGCAAAACAGATCCTTGAGATGAGATTACTAGAGACAGGGAGATTCTTTAGCTATCATAAAAAGAGTATATAAAGAAAGTGTTAGCATATTGAATATGGATGGTACAAAGCCCGAGCACCCCTTGGTTAGTTACTTCAGGCTATCCAAAGATCAGTCACTCTAAATTGAGAATGAGCATGCCTACATGACTAAGGTGCTTTATGTCTCTACTATTGATAGCCTTATATATGCCATGGTGTGTACCAAACCGGACATAGCATACGCAGTGAGAGTAGTTAGCGGATATATGAGTAATCTAGCTAGGGAAACAACATTAGGAGGCAGTGAAGTGGATTATCAGATATTTGAGAGGTACTACAGACTTAGCTTTGTGCTTCAAAAAATCATATTTGGGTTTGCATGGATATTAAATTTCCATTAATGAAAGATGTAAATCCATTGGAAAATAAAAAATACGCATGTCGAATGAAATGTTGTTGCTATCTACTCCAATAATGAATCATTGGTTTAAGTGAATAACTAAATAAAATAGATAGACCTTGCCTTTATCATATCTTATGCATAGATAGAATAAGGCCATAAAATAAAGGAAGACATAATGAATGAAAGAGAATTCTTACGAATATGTCCTTTTTTGCCACTATAATTTTGAAAATGAATGTTTAAATGTCCTTCAAAAGTAAGTAAATAGATCCGAAACATATAAAATGTTGTTAATCCGGCAGTGGACCAAGTTATTATTGCAAAAATCAGTGAATACAACCAACTATCACTAAGAATTTTATTTATTCTGACTCAGAGGGGGAAATGTATTGAAGTATCGATGTGTACCATTCACTTTGATGCTGACATAGCTGGTGATGTTGACGACATGAAAGGTACTATCAAATATGTTTATATGTTGGGTGGTTCGGAAGTCAGTTGGGTACCAAAGTTGCAAATGATAGTTGCACTTCTACTACTGAGGCAAAGTACGTTACGGTGACAGAGGCTAGCAAAGAGATGATGTGGTTGTAGTCTTTCTTGGTGAACTTGGTTACAAGTATAAGAGGAGTGTGTTGCATAGCGACAGTCAAAGTGTCATTCATTTGGTAAAGAATCCTATCTATCATGCTAGGACAAAGCATTTATAGGTTTGATATTACTTCATAAGATTACCTTTGGAAGATAGAGTATTAGTACTTGAGAAGATTTGAGGGAGTCGGAATCCATGTGTTGACGAAAACTGTGACGATTGAGAAATTGAAGTAGTGCACAACTTTAGTTAAACTTTGTAGATACTTGATTTTGACTACTATTATATTATCTCTTCTTAGAGAAAAATAAAATTGTTTTACAGGAAGTTACACTCCCGCGTACAATAGTAAAGGTATTCCAGAACAAGTAATAAGATTGCTTCATTGGAAGTTCTTTCACGGGAACAGCTCTTGTTCGGAACAGCTCCTATTCGAAACAACTTTCGTTCAGAACAGCTCTTGTTCGGAACAACAGTTTTTGTTAAGAACAGCTCCTGTTCGGAACAACTCATGTTCAGAACAGCTCTTGTTAGAAAACAGCACCTTCATGGAACAAGTCATTCATAGAACAACACTCTCATGGAAAAATACCTTTACCAAGAAGTATTCTACAGAAAACGTTATGCCTGATACTATTTCACCAAAAAAGAAGAAGTGAAAATAACCCCAGAATATGGTAGGGTTCTTAGGTTAATTTCACTATTGAGATGTTCTGGAGAGCTTGGCTTGGTGGATCAGACATGGAGATAGTTAAGAGGTCTCCTCTTAACTTTTTCTTGAAGTATGAGTGTTTCTCCATTCCTTTCAGAAACAGATAGTGAACTCTTGTTCACTATTCACTATTACCAACAACAACCTAAACTCCCGACAGATAAAACATTAATACTTTAGTAACTGACAATCTTCCCCATTATACCTATTAAATACTCATATTTTGTAACTCCTATTCTAACCCCTATAAATAGGAGTTCCCATAACTCATTTGGAAACTTTTTTGGGCATTGGAGCAAACTTTCTCTCTACAGTTCTCTCTGCATTTCTCTTTTCTTTAATTCTCTCCTCAGCCTTGTTCTCAGCCATACTCAGTCTTATTCCTCCATCTACTTCTTCCGTCTTACTTACCACCACCTGCCACTGCACTCAGTACTTCACGGTCTGCTCCTGTCTTCTTCTGCGCCGTCTCCCGACAACATCCTGTTTCACTTGTTTGCAACGCTTCCACTCTTCTTTGTGAGGATTGAGAAGTCACAACCACTGTAGGTGGGGATAGTTGATGATGAATTCATTTTCGAATGAAAGATTGTTAAGATATGTGAAGCCTAATAATCACTCTGACTTTGCTTGCTCTTAAGTAGAGTCAATACGCGAATTGATCTCGACATTAGGGTGTTGGAAGGGGTGGTAAACCTTTCGTGGGTTTTAGGGAGCGGAGCTCCTAAACGAAATTTTTATGTAACAATATTAGTAAAGGTATTTTGAGATTTTTACACATGTAATTTGGTTAAACTGAATTTACTTTTATTTAAAAGGCTGCTAGTTGTTTGTAACTTATTATCATCATAGTGAAAAATCTATGGTGACTGCAAAGTGAACGTAACTCTCAAGTTAAGAGTGAACCACTAGAAATTTTGTGTGTTCTATTTTTATTTTTTTTGCATATGTTTATTATCGCTTTTTAAGAGTAGGATTGAGCACATATATCACATGTTTGAAATCTGAGTCATAAAAAATACATAGTAAATCATGTTTGTTCACTTATACTTGGATTTATTTTCAATAGAAGGCAGGACTCAAGATTATATATCTCCTCATTATATCATAATTGAACATTTTGTCCAATTAAATGATTTTTTTTTTTAAAGTGTCGGTATACAAACATACATTACGTCATAAAATAATATACACCCTATGTCATAACGATTTTTTCGACCGCTAGACGATTTTAAAAACAACATGGAGTCGCCACCAATCTTTTGGTTAGGTGTGATTGGATACTTGAAAAAACTTATCGTTTTAATAAAATTTTAAAAATTAATTAAAACTTATTAAAAAGATATTTTTGGTCTACGAAAACAAAAATTTGGTTCGGGAGCACGGTTACGTGTAGGGAAGAATTAGCACTCCCACAACACCCGAAAAAAACGGTACCAATTAGTCATGTGTTATCCTAATTTTCGAATTAATGGACTCAATAACGGTATTTAAAATTAATTTTCTTTTTTATTTATTTCCAAAACATATTTATTAATCTGAAAAAGAAATTGTCATTATTTTTTGAAAATTAAAGTAATCATCAATCTTATATCGAGAATGTTCATTAAATATTCCTAATACTTTTGGTGGTATTTAACGAGATCCTCTCACCTCGGGATATCTTAGGAATCACTACTGTGATATCCCTCGACTTCCGTCGTCGGAGATTCATCGTCCACATTTATTTTTAAATTTCCTTTTCAAGATCATTTTACTTATGTAAAAAAAATTATTCTTTTATTTTTTTTATTTATGAAAGTGAATGTGAATCCTTTGTTGAAAATGCTCGTTAAATACTTCCAATACTTTTGGTGATATTTTGACGAAATTTTCTCACCTCAAGATTTCGTAGGAATCACTACTATGACATCTTTCGAATTCCGTCGTCGACGGATCACATTTCTTAAAATATTTTTTTATTTTTGCTCGAAAAACAAATGAAAATGCCTTTTATAATTATTTTCGAAATAAAAGAAATTATTTATATAAAAATAATTCCCGCATCACTCCGATACTTTCAATAATGTTTCGGTAACTATTTTTACTCGGACTATTTCGAGGAACGATTGATACTCCGACCATCCCAAGAAAAAAAATCTTCTGTTAGAAAATTTCTTTTAACAAAAATAATTTAAAGAACATATTTTCATACGCGTGCACCGAAATGCCATCTTTGATTTTTTTAATTATTTTTTTTAAAATAAAAGTCATAACATATTCATTAACATAAATAAAATAAAATATATACAAAAGAAATAAAATACAATAATAATAAAAATAAAAGTGAAATGAAAATGAAAATAAAAATAAAAATAAAAATAAAAATGAAAAAAGAACATAAACGAAAAATAAAAACTTACCTCGAAAAATTACGAAAATTGAAACTTGAGTGCTCGGATGAATTCCTCAGGAATATTAATTTATTTACCCCTTATTTATTTATTTTTTTCCTTTTTATTTTCTTTTCTTCTTTCTTTCCTTTTCTTCTTTCTTTCCTCTTCTTTCTTCCCCTTAGAACCGCGTCAGACCGCGCCTGAGTCGGATCCTCCACGGGTCCAGGCGCGGATACCCCCTCCCTCTTTTTTTTACCCTATAAAAAGCTACTTTCTCTCTCTCCTCTCATTTTCCCTTTTTTTCTCTCTCTAAATCCCTAAGCTCTCTCACTCTCTCTTCTCTCTATTCAACCAAAACCCAAAATTCGACGACGGTCAGCCGCACCAGCAGTCGCCTCCCTCCGCCGATCGTCGCTCGTCGACGGCCGATCAAGGCCAAAACTTACCAAATTGCTCTTTTCCACCTCCTAAACACCTTTCTCCGAGTAGATTTTCGAAAAGATCCTTAGATTTTACTAGATCTAGAACTAAACCTTGCGGCTTCAAACCTCGTTACCATCGTCGTCCTCCATCCAATCAACTCCGAATCTTGACTAGGCCTTCCCCTCCACCTAGGCTACCTCTCCACTATTCAAATCTTCAAAACTCACCCTGAAACCCTCCCAAACCGAAAGTAAAAGACATTTTTTTTTGTATTTTGACTCTTGCTATTGGGTTTTTTTTTTTTTTATTTTACGTTTTGTGTTTTAGGTTTCTGTTTTTGTTCTTGTTGTTTTTTTTTTTTTGTGGTTTATGGGTGTTGGTTGTGGGATCAATTAGAGGTTTCTCTTTGGGGGTTTTTTTCTTGCAGGTTTCGATTTTAGGGTGGGGATCCGAGAGTGGGGGGTAACCGATCGAGAGTGGGGAGCCAAAAGGAAGGGTAGCCGACTGATCGGGGTTCTCTTCAGGGGTGGGAACTGATCTCCAACTGGGTTTTATTTTAGGGTTTTATCCTAGGGTTTGGGGCGATGATGTAGGCATTAGGTGGGTGGCAAAGCTAGGCTAGTGGCGGTGGCAAATGGGTCTGGCAGGGGGGTAGGGCGGTGCAATAGGGCAAGTGCAGGGTGGCTGCTATGCAGCTGCAGCAAGGTGCAAGTGGCAGTGGGCTAGGCTGGCTTGCTGGGTCACTAGCAGGCCTAGGCCTTGATCCCTTGGGCCTCTAAGGCCCAATATTATCCATCCAGATTTGGGCTCATAGCTCCACATGAACAGGCCCGATTAATTAAGTTCAAATGGCCTTCAAGCCTAAACCACGCCACTCCAATTAAAATTTGGGCTCAAAAATAAAAATGACCCATGAAGGTTCGGGTTCAACCTTAAATCAAACGAAATTCGTAAGCACGAATCACTTTCAAAAACTTAATAGACAAACTTGATTAATTTAATCAAAAATATCTTTAATCGAGGTCGTCATCCGATTCAAATCGTGTACGTTCGGGATTTAGTAAATTTGGATCAACGAACCAAAGGCTAAATTGGTTATCAAGTGTCTCGTCGAGATCAATTGTCTCGGGGTTTGTTTTAGGCTATGACTCGAGATCTGACTCAAGTGTGAATCAAGACTTGCCATGGGAGTTGACTCGGGACTTTATCCGGACAAAATTAAGTTGCTACACCCTATATGGTATTGATTTAGTTCAATCAGCTGGCCATTTTTTTCATATACACATTGAAGTTTGTTGATCAGGTATTTATCTTGTCTTTGCAGCTTCCTACAAATATGCAAAGAGAGATTGGGAAAATTGCTTTCATTGATACTGAAGGAACTTTGCATCCTTTCTGTTTCTCATGTTTAAGTTAGATATTATAGTTTCTCTCTATGTTACTCGGACTCAGGTGTGAGTGTCGGACACGGGTATGTATCCGACACGGGAATGTTTGATTTGTTCTAAGTTTTTTCATGTATTTGAAGGGTTCTTGGGGGATCATATCCCTACACCCATGTCTGGATATGCGTCGGACAAAGGTGTCGGACACGGATACTTCAAAAAAAATGAAGAGTCGAAGCAACATAGGTTTCTCTTGTTTGAGAAGCTAACTAAGATAAGTATTATCTTCCTATTTATTCTTTCTATCTTTGTATTGCAAAGATAGAAGCTAACTGAGAAACTCACAAACACCCAGCGCAACCCACAATCACGTATAAATAAGTGAAGTAAAGATTGACTTAAAATAAAATAAAAAACATTGAAACTTTCTCATATCTTCCTATTTATTCTTTTTATTTCCCCAACACTCTCTAAGATATCAACTGACTTAAGTATTGAAACACGCCCCAAAGACCAAACTCCGATGCTCTCTAACGTCTTTTGTCTTTGCAAAATCTTTCCTAGTTTGGACTTGATAACCTTTAGAGATCTACTCAATCTCATCTCGAAAAACCATCAACACTCACCATTGTTATGATTCATAATGGCCAAACTCAAAACCTCTGACCAGCATGGTTCATCATGATCAGCGGCTATAATCAGCACTCTCGACAAAGCATGTAGCAAATCTTATCTTCAGAATAATACCACTTTGTTGTTTAGTTATCATTGGCAGAAGCACGCCCACCATGGGGCATTGCAGATGCAAGGGACTAACCTAGAGGTGAGACGCCAAGATTATCGGCTGCACCAGTAGAGGTGCTCATGGGTCGCTCGCAGGCTCGAGGTTACTGTTCACTCTATTTAAAAAAAATAAAAAAATAATTTTTTATTAATATTTTTATAATTAATTTTAAATAAAATAATATTATTTTAATAGTTAAACAGTGATCCGAGCCGGGCCGGGCCGATCAGGAACACAAAATTCTCTGTCCAAGTCCGGCTCAATATAGTACAGGCTAGGCTGCCCGACCCTTGAGCAGGTCTATGCACCAGACATGGCAAAGTAATATACCCACATTTTCTAACTATCGAACAACAATTTTTGTTTGATTGTTTATAATAAAGTAGTCAATACCGTATCGATGGACGTATCATTTTTGTTGTAGTACTAATACGTACCGGTACAAATGTGTTTCGACGTACCGTTTCGAGTTTATCGATATTTTTCAAATATTTTTTCATATATATATTTATAGCTTATTTTTAAGTTCCTTAATAAAATATATATTATATACACATGAAAATATACGCCCATTACATTCATGTTATCATATATTTATGTTTATATGCAAATATAAATTTTTAAACATCAAATAAATATAAAATATTTAAAAATATATAATAAATTGTTATTAATTAGGTTAAATAGCCTAATTTAATGATCAAGATAAAAAAAAAAAAAGATTTAAAAAAATCAAATAAGTGATTTTTTTTTTTTAAAAAAATTAAAAAAAAATTCAAAATCTTGTACCAACTAGTACGGACCGATACATACCGATACAAACCAATACAACCGATATGGACCAATACAAAAACCAAAATAAACGATACTAATACTGTTTCATTTTAATTTGAAACTGATACGATACCGATTACTCTGGATTATAGTCCTTCCTCTCAAAATTTAAGTTGCAGGGTAAGGATTTGCCTTCCCTTGTATATTTCCTACCTATATGCCAAGTTCTTTTATATGGGCGGGCAAGATATTACATCTAGCAACGTTAAGTAAAAAATCTGAGTAGCAGAAAAGCAATTTGATTAATATTCCATCACTTGTAACTTCAAAATTGTTATATTTACTTTCCATAAACTAGTAGAGAGGAAAAACCATTTCGACGAAGAGATAAGAAGCCTTTATGACAAGAAATATTACTCCATGATATATATCATTACCATGTCAAGCTCAGTTTTGCTGGTAGGCAAACATGTACAGCTGCATAAAACGCTGCCTTAGTTTGAAAAATACCGACGACAATTTTAGGTTTTGAATATCCACTAGTTCAGCCAAGTCATTGAGATAGAAAATTAGGAAAGATGGATAAAACCGGGAGCCTTGCCGAAGGGGAGACATTTCTAAGCTCAGTAGTTTGCCGACCAGTTTGCAGCACTGCCAACTTTCTTCATTCCAGTTGATTCCTTCTTTGTCTCTACATCCACACTGAAAGTAGCACCACAGACCTCGCCTGAACTGTCCACCCTCGGCACCGGCTTCAGCTCGTTATGGGGATGCTCGAAGCTCCTTAACCCTCCAGAGGATGTGAAGAAGCACCCTGGAAAAACGAAAAAAGGGGAACTGCAAAACATCAGCAATAAAGTTGTCGTGCTCCTAAATTTAGAAAATCATCATAGTTAGAACCATCTCAACAGAGAACAAACTAAAAGACATGATTGAAGATAAGGAAATAGATAGATAATCCCCAATTTAAACCAATGTTTGAAAGATAAAAAACAGAGAACATTTATGCATAGTTATTAAACCCGGACCGGCCCGTCAATCGGAACGGTTGACCCGGTGACCCGGCCCTTAATCCGGATCGATTCTTTAATCAGACCACTTTTGCAATTAACCCAAGAAAACCCGGATTGACCCGCCGAGTTTATGAAAAACCCGGTGACCGACGGATTTGTTATTGACGCAGGTCAGTTAAAAATAAAATTTTTTAAATGATTTTTAAACCATACCTAATTTAATTTTTGCATACTAATTAGTAATTCTTTTATCATTTTGACTAAAAAAAAAAATTCTTGAAAAAAATTAAAAATAAAAAACATTACAAAAACCAAACATAGAAAAAATCTTTGTAAACTTAGGGGTTTTTTTTTTTTTTTTAATTTTCTAAATGATAATAAATATTTCTTATTCTTATACTCGAAGCCTTGAACGGGTCAATATCCGGTCCGGTTCTGATAACTATGCATTTATGATAGAAAAACAATATAGAAAATAAATGTAAAAAGTTACAAGTATCATAAATATTTATGCATTGAAACATGTATGCCACCCCAATTTCTCATTCCACCTTGATTTTCATTCAATAACCATTTCACCTTGATTTTGCTATTTCATTCTACAATAGTCCCATGATCCAGTTCAAATATTAGCCCAAGTCTGTTTCCCCGAATTTTTCCACCTACTTGTGCCCAACAAGATACTTAGACTGAAAGTAAAGGGAGCCTAAGCTTGTCAAATGACTTACTAATCGACAATAAATTTATAGTTTTACCTTTTGGGAATGGAGCAAAAGATTTCCCACAGCCCTTTTTCACAGTCTCCACATCATCTGCAAGAACAAGATGGCCTTCAGCATCAGTTCCCCAAAAGAAAGGTACACTTCCATCAGCATCCTGCACAAGACAAAGGTAAAAATCTGCATCATACGGGCAAAGAAACTTGACGATAGAATCAAATATTAAAGACATCCATTGGATTAGCCGACAAAATTAGGTTTACTTACAGAAGCTATAAATGTAGCTTTTGAAGAGCTATCATAGAGAATGAAAGCAAACTTCCCCTGGATATCTCTTACAACCTGGTCAGGAGAGTAAGGACCTCTGTCTCTGAGGGTCCTGTAAGCTTCGATAACAATGATCCCCTCATTTGCTGTTTTGTTCATGCCATATTGTTGCTTAAGAAGAGCAACATTCTCAATGTGGCCTTGAAACATGCAGAAAATGTCATCCACAACTGCAAAGAGTCTGGGAACATAAAATGAAAAAGAATCAAAATCTCAATTTCTGAATCTCCATTGCATTGTGAAAACAATAAAAGAAAAGAGCAAAATTGTAAACTTTCTTGTTATGATAAATCTTGATATAGGAAATATTCTATGTTACTCGGACTCGGGTATGTTCATTTTTTTCTAAGATTTCCATTGAAGGGTTCTTGGAAGATCATATCCCCATACCCATGTCCGGATATGGGTCGGACATGGGTGTCGGGCACGGATACTTCAAGAAAAATAAAGAGTCGGAGCAACATAGGGAATATTTAACATAAGTTATGAAGTTATTAAGTATGATCTGGCTTCCCAGGAAAAGTGCGTTAAATAAACTAAACAAATTATGCACAATCCAGAAACAGGTTCAGTTCAATAAAGCATAAACATGTTCAAGGCAATAACCAAACAACTAACCGAGGACCAACCGGCCAAATCATTTAAAATACTAGAATATAATAAATCCAATCAAGTAAATCTATCTTTTGTCTTTCTCAAAACTATTACAATGGATCTTTAGTTTTGGACTATACTCAATGTCTATATCCCATGGTAAAACAATTCATCTAGAAAAAAAAAAAAAACAAACCAGGCCTTATAAGCCATTGAATTAAAGAAAACAAAGAAACAAAAGATTTGAAACTAATTAATTAAATTAAAACTTTATCATAAAAGAATCCATATTATACATCATGATTCAATGACACCCTGCTAAAGGGTTCACCGGTAGAATTTCCTCAAGCTGCATATTGTTCTCAAAATAATTCCAAAAAACAGAAGACAACTCAAAATCTAGCAAGATACTCATCAATGACCAGCAAACAACCATTAATGTAAATTATTCTTTTCTTTGGATACTTCATTTTCTTTTCCCCTTCTTGGAAAGCAAATATTAATCTAGCAATTGCATTTATAAATCACAATTCTAATTCTGCCTGTAAATAACACAACAGCCAACAAAATCTCAAGTAATGTGAAAAAAATATCTAAGAAGCAAATCAAACCAACAAGAACTTGGATTTCTCCAAATTAATAATCACATAAAATCTTAGTATCACATTATGAGCCATACAAAAATATCATCATTTTTACAAGAGACAAAAGAGAGGGGGGGGGGGGGGAGAAGCAGAAAAAACAAGGAAAAATAAGAGACAAACTTTCTACAAATTTTCACCACCCAATGAAACAATAAGCAAAGAAACAAAACAACCCAGAAAAAGATCTGGATTAGATCAATCAAAAACCACCAAACAAAACAGAGAAAAGAGACCCAAAAATGAAATCTTGAATATGATTACAAAAAAGATGAAAATAAAAATGAGAAAAGTTTTACCTGGGGAGAAGTGGGTTCTGTTTTTCAAGAGAGTAAGCCATGACACCAGAAGATCCAAGATTGATGATGACAGAACCAGGATGAACAGAGGCAAAGTGGTTAGCCAATAAGCCATTTTTGAGAGCAGAAAGTGCCTCAGAGTGCTCAGGAGCATTAAGAGCATCTGGGCTCTTAGCAACCGATTTGTCAAAAACAGCTAGCATTTTTTTTCCTTCCTTTCCTTGCAAAGATCCAAAACTTCCACAGAAACAAAAACCAAAAAGGGTTTCTTGATCTTTCTTTGATTGATGGATGGCGAATGATACAAATTGGTGATGCTGTGGCAAATATAAGGACACGGAAAGTTTGTGGGAGAAATTTCAGACTTATATAAGCAGTTTAAGGCACATTTTCATTTCCAATATCGCCCTTTTGAGTTTTGTCTAATAGTAAAGACTGAAGATTTTATATGAACTATCACAAGAAAAAATTACATATTCTAAAATTAATATATTTCTATGAACAAAGCATTTTATTTAAAAATAATAAGTTTCTAACCATATTATTTGCTTACAAGTGAAAAAATATTTTTTATACTACTATATTATCAATTTTAAGGAAAATACTCAATAGTGTTTAAGAATACTTATTTTTAAAGTATTATTTTTAAATTTTGAATAAAAAATATATTATTTTAAAAAATAATATTGTATTAAATATAAAATATGATTATAGGTATGATGATTTTAATTTATTCAAAGAAGAGATGTTGTTGTAGTGGTAATAAATTCATATAAAATTTATGAATTAATTTTTTTTAAATAAATAGTTAAGTTACAAGCTAAATGACAATTAATTAAGTACAGAAAAATGGAAATTCATTGTATTGATGTTTTATGCCGCATGATTTCATGATTTATGGGTATGTTAAATGTAAAATTCTTTTTGACTAAATCATAGTTAAAGAATTAAAGGATAGTTTCGGAATTTGAGTTACATAAAATTGTCAGAACTTATCCACCAAAAATGGTGGCGTGGCAAGTGGCGGTGGGCACAGTTATAGAAAATAAAATTATAGATAAAAATATTTTTTATTTATTAATTTTCAGAAAATTTCATAATGTGTCTACACTAATCTAGATTCATTTTGTTTTTCTTTTTACTAGTCAGAAAAATATTTTTTATAAGAATAATTAAATACCTTATGAGTTAACAGCATAGTTATAAAAATCGGAAGGAAAATAATTAGTTCAGAGATTAATATTTCAGAAAGTAAAAAAAAATAATTAATATATTCAAAATAATTACATAATTACAAAAATCGTATCAATTTATTCTATTTCATCATATTCAAGATGTGATATAGTTTCAAATGATCAATTGCACAATTCTAATAAGATTTCGTTCTTAAACAAATATTCAATTTTCGATTTATTTCATCTATTACATTATTACATTAACAGAATAGAGAAAAAAACTTTACACCACGATCTTAAATAATAAAAAAAATTAAAAATGACAGATTTATTCATTCTATCAATAAATCGAGTCGAATCTAGTGTATTATAAGGAATTGGATAGAATGAAAAAGAAATCGTTACCGATTCTACCTATTACTTTTACGAAGAAAATGAATTTTTTTTTTTTTTTTTTATAAAAATGGATCCGAAAATGATTTGAAAGATCCATAATAAAAAATAATAATTTTTGCTAGCAAGCAGTCAATCAAGATAGATTGATCATAAAAGCATAGGCATTTGTGTCAATATTATATTAATAAAATATTATAAATAAAATTATAGATTATATAAATATTTTTAATGATATAAACTAAAAATTATAATATAAAAATAAAAAAAATACTCATTATCATTTATAAATAAAAATTAAATTTCAAAAGATTTTTTTAGTATAAAATGTATTTTATTTTTAACTTATTTTAAGAAAATAAACTTTTAATAAAAATTTAAAGAATTAATAATTAATATGAAAAATTAAATTAAGTATGATTTTAAAATTATCTTAAAATTTATATTTAAATGATACATATCAATAAAAAATTAATCCGACAGATCACAAATTTTTTATAAACCCAAATTCGATAGATCAATCTGCGTTTTTTAGAATAAATTGCATAATCAGTCTAAATATGAACCGATCTAGATGATTTAAGAATGACCATGGTAAACAGAGTTTCTGTAGTTCTGTTTTGTTCAGTGTAGTTAATATCGGTCAGTAGGTATAGATTTTGAAATAAACCGAAATCATTTTGATTTTTGTATAAATCTGTACGGATGGTATCAGCTTATATCAATCAATATCGATACGTATCGACTCGTATCTATCGATACAAAATTTTTAAAAAAAAAATTCACTTATTTAATTCTTTTAACTAATTTTTAATGTTTTTTCTGTCATTATCATTTTTATTTTCATAATTTTATTTAAAAATAAAATATGTATAATAAATTAGACTATTGAATCTAATTAATAATAATTTGTTATATTTTTTTAATATTTTAATATTTATTTTATTTCTTTGATGTTTAAAATTTTAAATATCTATAAATTTAAAATCTATATTGGAATATAAGCATATTATATATATATGTATGAATGGAGATATATTTACATATATATGTAATATATATTTTATTAAAGAATTTGGAAATAGATTATATATACATATGAATTCTTTTTTTTGACAATTACCGATAAATCTAAAACGATACATAAAAACATATAAATATAGATATATATTAGTACCAAAACAAAAACAATATATTCACCAATATGATAATAATTATTTGGTTCTTTTACCTAAGATTCCGACTACTTCGTTCCATTCCACTGGGCACTTTGTTTAAATATATTATGCTTTCTTTTAAGTTTTTTTCTGGTTCGGATTCGCCACTTGAATATATCTTCATATCTAGTAGAATGTAATAAGTAGTACATTTTCTAAATATTAAATAAAATCCATTTTTATTACTATTAAATCATTCCTCCATCTATATAATCAAAAAAGTGTTCTTGGCACAATTTGTACTTAACTACAAACGCAATACTAAATAAATAAAAAATTTTAACTTGTACAATTAAAATCATGATTTAACATCCAAACTAAAAAATCAAGAAAATAAAACTTTTGAGTCATAAAAACTTACTTTTGACTAAAATGATTTTATTATCCTCATATCTTTAAATTTTTTTATTTTAAACATATATCTTTTTAACATTTCAATTTTTCATAATACTCTTTTACGGCAAAATCGAACACTTAAAAATTCTTAAATCATATTTTTTCATCACACTTTTTAAACACATTTTAAGTTTTTTTAAATAGCTCAAACCGATAAAAGTTAGTCTAAAACATATACCATGTCAAAAAGCCTACACTGTAATTGAAATACAAGACATGAATATCATAAAACACCAAACGTTTCGTTGCACAATTCGGATTTTTGTGAACTCATCTATAGGATTCTCCGCATGATCCTCTGGTTAATGGAACAGAGAAACTAAATTAAAGACCGGGTGGCTCAAACTCGGTTGTATGCAACTGATTTGCTGAAGAGACGGCGAATATAGATAACTTGAAGTGCACTAGCAAGAGCTAGCAGAATGTATTCTCCAACTGTGTAACCTATAACTCGCTTTCTTGTGCTCTCATTTGCTGCAGGCAAATACGTATCATAATGGTATATAAGTAACTATTAGAAACTTTGCGCCGTATTTGCAGGCATTACAACGTGTTATTAGCATTCTACAAATGTGACATAGATGTTAGTGAATCAAACAGGAGCAAACCATCAATCATGCAGTTCTCCATTACACACTAGACTTCTATGTTATTCGTACTCGGGTGTGAGTGTCGAATAACGGTATATGTCCGACATGGGTATTTTCAATTTTTTTAAGCTTTTTCATGTATTTGGAGGATCATATCTCCATACTCATATCCAATTATGAGTCGGACACGTGCACTTCAAAAAAAAAATAAAGAGTCGGAGCAACATAGCTAGACATTAGTTAATGCATTTCCTCTAAACATGTAAACCATTTACTTAAGCACTACTAAGGTCTCTTAAAGCCTAGTCTTCCTTGAATAAAGTAGGGTGCAACTCTCAAAAACATAAAGAAAGAAGAAAAAGAACAGAAAGAAAACATCACCGGTTAGCTCAAAATTTCACAACCACATGAAGTTAATGCCTATGTTACTCGGACTCGGGTGTTGGTCTCGGATACGGGTATGTGCCAGACACGGGTATGTTCAATTTTTTCTAAGTTTTTCCATATATTGAAGGGTCCTTGGAGGGTCATATCCCCATACCCATGTCCGGATAATGCATCGGACACGGGTGTCAAACAGTGGTAGTTCAAGAACGAAGAGCCCAAGCAACATAGGTTTATGCTGTTCTAGTCTTCATAGGTTAGTTTCAGAATTCAACTAAGCCTTAATCAGAAACTTGTTGAAGTCTTTATAGGCTTGTAGTGAAATGTAGCAATAAAAATTTAATACTAACAATGTTATCGACGTATACTGCAAAGAATGCACATAACTATCATGGTTTATACAAATATCCAAAAGCATAATTAGCATTACATTAGAAATAAATACAAATTATCTCTTTATGTTTATCATGTGTTTTCTAAAACTTAGACTTATTCACTGTTTTCTCCAGTATACTCTGGACCGGAATCATGGGGAGTACTGCCTACTCATTTCTACTAATTTAAAGTTGATTAGTGGTAACTATCCACATTAATTTTACCAAACTGTACTTGGCACTAAAATGACACATTTTATGGTATTTATTGTCAATTAAATGCATCTCGTAACATCCATGCTTGGAATGTCAGAAAGGGTCCGGAATCATTCGATCGGAATGAGATTTCTCTCCAATCCACTTGGCAAAAGACATCCTATCCCAGGGAACAAGAAAGCAAGTCGGACTGAGTTCAATTAGTCCCGTCCTTCCTTCAGGGAATAGTTGTAGGTACAATCAAGCAGGGAAACAAACTATGGTGGCAGAAAAGAATCTAGATGGCGATAATGGAAAAATTTACAATATCGTAGGTATCATGTTGGTGAAGGTCAAGGTCAAGGTCGGGGGTGAGATAGTATCAGAAAGAGAGAGAAGAATGAGAAATAAAGAAAAAACATATAAAGAAGCAACTCTTAAATGACAAAACCACCCCAGTAGCCAAAAACAAAGGGTAGATTCTGCCTAGATAATATTCCCTGCTACTAAAATAAATAAATAGTAATCCTTAATTATCAACACAATGCATAAGCAGGAAAAAAAAAAAAAGCAACTTACTATTACGATGCCGAGAATCACGTGCTTTTAAGTACTTTTGTTCTGCTGTAACAGACTCCAAAGCTTCTCTCAGCTCAGCAATTTTAACATTAATTGGGTCCAAATGTTCTGTAATAAAGAAAATCAAAGACAAATTATCAAATGTGAAAGGAAAATAATAATGATATGCTATGTACCACTACGAACAAGGTCGAAAAAACAACTCAAACATTCGAAGCAAAGTTGAATGCCAATAATAACAGAAATTACAGCTTGCCCTACAAAAAAAATCGGATATAGACTTCAAAATACGCCAAGCAAAATATAACAAACCATCTTTGGCAAGATCGTGCTCAGTGGGAATGTGGCCAACGTGAATATAGAACGAAACTGTCTCCGGTGTAGAGTAGGGATTGTGAAAACAAAATTTGTACATTCCGCTTCGTGGGGCCTTGAATTCAAACTTGTCCCCAGATGTCCCCTTCAAATCATGAACTGTATTACCCCCAGGAGAAGTCACCTGCATTAAGCAAAAGATTAGACAGACTATAATCAGCTGTTCTTCAAGGAAAATCTAAACCAATTATTTCTAAAGACTCCTTAATAATACTAGCAACATAAAGCCTAAAATCAACAAAATTACATATCCCACAGATCAAATCAAATCAATTCAAATTCATGAACCGAAACAATAAACCCCCTATTCAACACTAACAACAAAATATATTACATTAACTACAAACAAACCACTAAAATCAGTCACCCATAGGCCATGGATCAAAATTTTACTAATTCAAAACCACCCAAAAGCAAGACATCACAAAAATCACAAAATATCATAAAAAGAAAAAAAAAAAAAAAAAACCAACATTTACTGAATAGAATTCAACACCCAACATTAAAAAAATAGAAACAAAGCCAAAAAAATCGACCTTTATTGAAAGGAATCCAATACCCAGATATCAAATCAACCCGAATTTCACGAAAAAGACATAAAATTTAAAGATCGGATAATAAACTTACAGTGAAATCAATGCCGGGGTGATCAGAGCTCCAGAAAATATCGTGGTCGACGACGACAAAGTTGCCTGAAACCGTGTCTCCTTCGTAAAGCACGTACTCATACACGCATTCGACGTCGTTTACGGTCACCGAGAGGGAGGAAACGTTACTCGCCCAATTCAAAAGAAGCAAACCCATCAAAGCCCACGTCTTTCCCCATCTCCTCTCCATCTTTTAGGATTTTGATTCGGGGAATTTTTTTTTTTTTTTCTTTTTCCGATTTGATTTCTTACAGTTTCGCGAATAATAAGTCAAAAGGCTGGACTTTTATTGGAGCTTCCACGACTGCCTCAGTTTATTACTTGCATTTATAACTGTAAAACGACTGCGTTTCGATTTGCTATATACGACGTTTTGAGGGCCAATGGCCCAAAAGTAGGCTATGGCATCAGCAGGTAAATAAAAGGGTGTTGGTATTGGACACAAATGTTTATGGATAGGGTTGCAATATAATAAATATTTAAAAAAATTATTTTATATTAGTTTTTATATATTTTTATAATTACGTTTAAATAAAAATATTTTTCAAAACTAATATATTTGTTCATGCTTGGTTCAGGTTTGTTTATTGGATTCGAAAAATCTATTTTATTATTTTAAATATAATAAATATTTAAAAAATTATTTTATATTAATTTTTATATATTTTTATAATTACGTTTAAATAAAAATATTTTTTATGATTAAATGATAATTCGAGTTGGATCGATGAAGTTCAAATTATAAAAAAATTATTCTAAACTTGGCCTAATTCGAATCAAACATGTCGAATTAAGTAAGTAGTTCGATCCCTAGATAGGTTTATGTTAAATTGCAAGGGAAAAGATTTATTCCTAATTTATAGGCTAATAAATCCATTAACAAAACTAAAAACCTGCTACCAACTAGGTGTTGTTTGATAAACTGAAAAATTAAGTCCTGAAAAATTAAGTATTGAATTTTTAATACTTAATTTATAAGTATTGGATTTGTATTATAAAAATTGTTTGTTATGTTATTTAAAATTAAGTATCAAATATAATTAAATTATTTGATAACTGTAAATATTGAATTTTAAAAATCATTATTTTCATAATGTTAATTTTATTAACATAAAATTTTATATTATTCTAAATAGTTTTGGATAAAAATTAGAAGTATAATTTAAATATTTCATTTTTTTAACTAAAAAAGGAGATAATTTAATTAAAATATAAAATTTTAAAAATAAAATTGACTTAACATATTCTACATTAATATGAGTTATCAAACATATTAATATGAGTTATCAAACATATTGAAAAATTTATACTATTGAAAATTTTCTTTTTCAATATATTATAATTTTTTAAATGTGTTATTAAGTACACCCATGTAATGTAGATAATAGCTACTGCATGTAAAAAAAAAATTAATAAATTTAAGATTACATAATCCCATATTAATTTAAATTTTCAAAATCAATTTGTAGACACGAACCTATTTTATTTATTAATTTATCATTATTGATAACTTCAGCTTTCTCATCTAAAAAGCAACTTCAAAATTTATCTATAAATTTTCACATTTTATGTCCCAGGGTCCATGTAAATACCAAAAAATTAGAGAAGAAAAAAATCTATGAAAGAGAACTTTCATTAAAATCATTAGAAATAGAATTAGTACATATTAATAATTTTTACAAATATACGTTGTGGGTATTTTTTTTAATTTGTTTTTTTTTTTAAGAAATAATGCATTAAAGAACATGAGTATATTTTTTAGTAAAAAAGTGGTAGTTTTTTTAAATAAAAAAAAGTGGGTTTTCTTTTTTAAGTGAAAAAGTGGTATTTAAAAAAAACTATATAGTTAATTATTATTTTAAACAAAAATACATAAATATCTTAAATTTTATATTATTAAAATAATTTTATTTATTTTTTTGGTCAATTTTTCAAATGAATTGATATCACTTGACTCGTGACACAAATTCAATCAAAGTTTTATAATAATACAAGAATTCTCGACAATAACTGAAAATATATTTTTAAAAAATAAATAAATGGTGTTTAAAAAATTAAATATAAAAAATAGATAAATTTTTTAAGTGGGTAATTTTTTAGAAAAGTGATTAAAAATGTTATATTTTTTAAAAGTGGATTTTTTAAAAAATAAATAGATTATTTTTTTATTAAAATTATTATATAAAATATTAAAAGCTATAATTATTCATATTTAATTTTTTGATTTTGTAATTTTATTTGATTGTTTTGTATTTTTATTAATGAAATTAATATCACTTAACTCGTAACATTAATTTAATATATTTTTTTATAATAGTATAGATAAATACTAGTTTATATATTACACATGTTCCATCCGAATAAGCTTCTAAGTTCTAATAATTAGTACTTACCTAAAAAAGTTTAAAACCAAATTTAATACTAACTCTACTGATAAGCAAATCACCTGCTTCTTTATTAAAAAAATTAAAAAAAAAAAAAAAAAAAAAAAACACCTGCTTCTACCGGTTTCTGTGTCATTATAGTTGGTTTTGGTAAGTATCAAATATAATATTAATTGATAATACATAAAGAGATTCAATTTATATATAATATTATGAATAATTTAAAATTTAATCGATTTAAGATAATATTATTTTAACAGATTTTTATCATGTGTAGACGGAGATTAAGGATGACAATGGAGCGAAGCGGGATGGAAATTGTCTTGTCCACCTCACCTCACTCTTGTATTGATATTGAAAACATCTGTCTCCATAAATGTCGGTTACATCTATAATTATTTCACATTACTCTATTTCACTTTTTTACTAATTATTTTTAATTTAATATTATAAAAATATATATTATAATTTATTTATGAACATAATTTTAGTATTTATAATTTTTTAGTGTATATATATAATATACATATATAATATTAATATATATGATTTTAATATATATATCTAATATATATTAAAAATGTAAAAAAATATATATAGAATATTTTAAGAGATAAAATAATAATTTTAAAATTTGGATAGAACGAACAAAACAAGTATTTATCAAAAATGTCCATTCCACCCCATCTTTACTTAAAAAAAAAAAAAATCATTTGGAATTGATTGATGCGAAATCTGTGGAACAGATCGAATTTTGTCATCTCTAGCGAAGACAGAACAGCTTACCATGTGATAAATTCAAAAAGAATAACAAACAAAAATAACATTCAAAATTTTAAACTTTAATACCATATTAAACATCAAACTTAAAATCAATTAATAATAAATAAAAAAAAAAACCACTTAATATAATATTATAAAGAATCCAAAATTTAATCAATAACATCACTTTCACAGATTTATGGTATGGACCATTCAAAGAAAGCATCTTCAAAGTGAAAACTGAACATTGTAGTTTTGGCTGTCTGAAAATGGAAGCGAGAGTCCAGATAGAAAGAGTGAAACTAGGCAATCAAGGCTTGGAGGTAAATTAAACCCTAATCTTCAATATTCTTGCTCAACCAACAATTAAAATTTAAAAACTCAAACTTTTATTTTCCTTGTTCCTTCTAATTTTCTTTCTGAGTTTTATTTCTTCTGCATGTTTTTCATGTTTATATAACTGTTATTACTAAACTTGGGCAGAGAGAATTGAAATTGAAATTTTCTTCTTATTTTTTTCCTTTTTCTATTCTGATGTTACTGTGAGTTTTTGATAATTTTATTGGGTGAAAATATGGATAATTGGTCAAGTTACTTGAATCCCGTCAAGGTGTTCATGGCCAAAAAAATGGTAAGAGAAAAAGAAGATTGGTGTTTGCTCTCCCCCAGTAATCTTCCCAATTAAACGTTCATAGTCCTTCTCAGCAATTACTTGATATGAAAATCTGAGGAGTCAATTTCAATTTCGTCTTTACCGTGTTGTTCATCCTATCTGAAGTTCAGACACGCCTTCATATGGATTTTTTTTGGGTACAAAAGAGACCGCATTCTGGGATTGCAGAAGAATACATAGATGCTGGAATTCGAATCTCAGATCTGTTGAATGCCACGTCTTAAAAGTAACTGCATGGACTAATTGGGTTAAGTTCTAAGTTCATATGGAACTTATTTTTGAGTAGCATTCTACAGTAATTTTATTACTTATTTGTATGTCAGAACAAGATCATATGGGCAATAAGTAACCAATCTGATATCGGACTCGGATTAGAAGTTTCATTTGGAAACTCGATTTATAACAACTTGATAAAGTTGATTGTGTTATTGAGCTGCACAAACATTAAATTTTGTTTTGCTATAATTAGTAGTAGTATTTTGTTGAATGAAGACTGAAGTCTTTTTTTCCCTCATTGTCTTACCCTCTGGCCTGCAGGTTTCTAGACTAGGTTTTGGATGTGGAGGACTTTCTGGAATATTAAATGCCCCTCTCTCGCACGAAGATGGATGTTCAGTTATAAAAGAAGCTTTCAACAGTGGTATCACTTTCTTTGATACAGCAGATGTCTATGGAGAAAACCATGATAATGAGATCATGGTTGGCAAGGTACTACTTAGCTATGTTGCTCCGACTCTTTATTTTTATTTGAAGTACCCGTGTCTGACATCCGTGTCCGACGCATATCCGGACATAGGTATAGGGATATGATCCTCCAAGGACCTCGAAATACATGGAAATCTTGAAAAAAATTGAACATACCCGTGTTCGACACTCACACCCGAATCCGAGTAACATAGCTACTTAGCATTCCCTTTCCTGCTTTTGCTACTTGTTACCATTTCTTCACTTAAATGATAGAGCGAATGATCATTATGCATCAAAATAAATGCTATGAATTAAGTACAAGCAGATGCACCACAGCCAATTAGAATAATTTAATAAAAATGTTTTTTGGGTCGAAACAAAAATGTGAATCAAGCTCCTGCTTCACTTATATGGGAACTGGGAAGAGTTTGATTGTGAATATAGAATATTTTCAATGTTTTCTGTCCAAGATGTTTTGATGGTGAAATAGCCTGAGTAACATGTAGATTGTAGAGTCTAACATACACTAACAAAATTAGTTTCCTTGCACTTTTAGGCCTTGAAGCAGCTTCCTCGAGATCAAATTCAAGTAGCAACAAAATTTGGTATTATTGTGTTAGAGGGGGTTCAATTTGTCATCAAGGGTACCCCTGAATATGTACGGTACTGCTGTGAATCTAGTCTTAAGCGGCTTGATGTAGATTATATTGATCTGTACTACCAGCATCGTGTGGACACTTCAGTTCCAATAGAGGAGACTGTAAGTATCAACAGAACCTTTAATCTTCTTACCATCTATTCAGTTTAACTTGACTGGTTAGATCTTGTAACTGTTTGCCTTGATTTGCTTTTCATATGGCAGATGGGGGAGCTTAAGAAGCTGGTGGAGGAAGGAAAAATAAAATATATTGGGTTGTCAGAAGCTAGTGTTGACACAATAAGGAGAGCGCATGCAATTCATCCCATCACCGCCTTACAAATGGAATATTCTCTCTGGACCCGTGAAATTGAAGATCGGATAATTCCACTTTGCCGGTATGTTAGCTAGATACTTCACATTTGTGAAATATTTTTTTTTTTTATTTTTTGGTTTCTAGGACTTGATTTTGGAGATGCGTTATTTATCTCAATGTGCTTTCAATCTTTCCTCAATATATTTTGTACAGAGAGCTTGGAATCGGGATAGTAGCATATAGTCCTCTAGGTCATGGCTTCTTTGGTGGGAAGGCAGTTGTGGAGAGTTTGCCCAATGGAAGTTTGATTGTACTTTGTAAGTGACTAGAAACAAACTCTTAACAAAATAATAATAAAATTTCCTGTTCCTGTGTATTGGAGTTTCTTTTCTTGTGCAGTAAGTACCTATGTTGCTGGGACTCTTCATTTTTCTTGAAGTACTAGTGTCCGACACATATCCGGACATAGGTATGGGGATATGACCCTCCAAGAACCCTCCAAATACATGAAAAAACTTAGAAAGAATTGAACATACCCGTGTCGAACACATACCTGTATTCGACACTCACATCCGAGTCCGAGTAACATAGTTAAGTGCATAGAGAATTCTCTTCTGTATTTGAGTCTTCTTCCACTTACTCCAATATGTGGCATTCCTGTATGTAACAGGGAATGCATCCAAGGTTCTATGGGGAGAATTTAGAGAAAAACAAGATCATATATAATCGACTTTCCAATCTGGCTACAAAGCATGCCTCCACAGTTCCTCAACTAGCTCTAGCATGACTTCTAAACCAGGGTGATGACATAATCCCTATTCCTGGTATCTAAGGGGTTCTTTTTCTATACTTATAATCTCCTCTCCTCTTCACAGCTGTTTATTAGATTACTCTATTTTTTTATTATATTATTTGTTTGTGATACGTGCACTTGCATGGTTAAATCCGACAACAACCTGACGGCTGTTTATTCTTATTCTCAGTTGCATTTGATAAAACCTCTTTTCGTGAACATGGTTTGCAAATTTATTTGAGGTTCTAATGATTGGATGAATCTTGTTTTTCTACTGCGAATTTACACAGGGACAACTAAAGGTAAGAACATTAAAGACAATATTGGATCCTTGGAACTGAAGCTTACACAAGAGGATTTGAAAGAAATCTGTAATGCTGTGCCTATTGATGATGTGAGTGGCCCAAGAGAAGCGGCCAGTTTATCTAAATATGCTTGGAAGTTTGCTGATACACCCCCCCCCCCATCAAAGTGAAGAAAATTATGTAGTTCACATACTTTTCCTGCTTATTGAAAATGAATGAGAAAAAGGTGATAGCACAACAAGATTTCACATCAAACATGAACTACTCTAAATTGAAAGAAATAATTAGAGGATCCATCAATATCATCCTTTTTGAAAACCCAATTATTGAGTTGCATTACTTTTAGATCTACCAAAGGAATTGGATAAAATCCTCAATGCAAAATACACTAACAAAAAATTAACTTAAGCAATACTACTAAATACTAATAAAAAAAATATTTAACCTGGGAGAGAGGTTCTTGCTATCCGTGTCACCACCCCGGCAATTTGTGTCCCCTAACGGAGCAGGTTTCAAAGGAGGATCTTTTCGTCGATACGGGCTTTCTTCTTCTCTAAAAACCGCTTCTTTTACTGAATCACCTGAATTCGAAGCCACCTAAACAAAGCATTCCAAAATTATTATCTATTTCTCTAAATAATAAACTGAAGCAAATAGTACCCAAAAAAGAAAATAAAACAAAACAGAGAGGTGAACTCACACGCGTCGCCGCATTTTGAGGAGGCTCTGACGGTGTTGGTGGAGAAACGAGGATTTTCTGGAGAGCTCCGGCGCCGGAATCAACGTTGCTCTCCAACAACGCCTAGAGTGAAATCACTTGCTGGATCGCCTGAGATTTGTTCCACGACGGCCTCCGCATTCCTGTAACGCCACGTTTAAATTTTTAATTATTACATTTTTTCCTGTCTCTCCATGTTTCCCGGGATTTTGGATACGATTAAGAAAATACGGAGACCAAGAAAGGGCAAAAATGGAAAACATAAAAGAAAAAGAAAAAACCCAAAAATCAAAACAACCTTTTTCTTTGAGGAATTTGCGACAATCTTCGCGAGTGAGCTGAGAAATGTCTTCTTCTGTTATTTGGCTGAGGGGTTTATCAAGTATCGAGCTACACGACGCCATTGTCATCGTCGTCGTTATCCCGGCCTCCATCTAACCGTCGCTAGAAATCCACCACAGTGGTAGCGCTGGTAATTATAGTGAATTTGAAGGCCCAATTTTGTCTACTAAAAGAGTGGCCGCGGCAATAAGCAATTTTGTTGGAGAAGGATGGGGTGGGTGGTGGGAGATCTTTACTCTTTGTTTTGTTTTATTTTATTTTTTAATTTTTGGGATGATTTTTAGGAGCTGCGAGGTACCCTAAGCTGCCACGTAATCTAAGGTTTTTTTGTTGTTATTATTGGTAACAATTAGAATTTAGGGATAGCAAATGTGGGCTTAATCATATGAGAAATTGCGATTTTGCCATTTAGGAGGACGTGGCAAATGTTACTGGGAGTTGAAAAATAGCTGACTTCACTGTTCACAACTGTTAATGTTTCATTATAGCTAGCGAGGAGATTAAGGTATCTTTGTCCTTAGATTCTCCCTCTTTAATATTTTAGTAGATAGATGATCGTGTTACCGACGTATTATAAGATTTAAATAGATATTTTATAATAAATTTAAAAGATAAAAAGTAAGAGGAGTAAAGATAATTTAGAAAAATAATAATTTTTATTATTATATGACATCTCATATAAAATTGAGAGTTAAATATGATCAATTAGATTCGACAATTTCGGATATAACATAATTATATGATACGAACATAACATTAGAAAAATAATTAAAACAAGACACAAAAAATAACTTGAACACGACACAAATACACGAACGTGTCAAAATCTACATAAAATGAATTATTAATGTGTAAAAATGTATATAAATTTATAATACTTTAAACACACGATAAAATAACACGAACACGTTACAAACATATAATTTTTTCTCTAAATTGAACTATTCTGACAAATTATGCAAAATATGGGATGAATTGAGACACGACACGAATATACAAAATTTTTTCTAAATTGAATCAACATGACAAACTATGCAAAATATTTGGATAAATTGAAACACGACACGAATACAACACACTACAAACAAACTGTCATATAGTGACGGTCCAAAAATCGTTGGTAAAACAAAAAAATCCGTCGCTAAAAGTCTTAAAACCCTATACCGACGGTCAAAATGTCTATTCCGACAAAAATTTAAGCGACGACAAACCCTCGTCGGTATAGATCTATACCGACGAAAAAACGACCGTCGGAATAAGGTGTACAGCCTATACCGACGGTTTTGGGCGTCACTATTGTTACTACCATCGGTATAAACTATGTTGGGTTAGTCACTTTTGTTTTTACCTATACCAACGGCTTTGTCGTCCGTCGGTATAGATACCGTCGTATATATACATATACCGACGGTCATTTTGTCCGTCGATATACATATACTGACGGATTTTTTTCTCGCGTCCGTCGGTATAGATGTAACTATAAAATATATGATTAATCTATAATGACGGTTTTGTTCATCAGTATATATAGAGGTCAAAGTGTCGGTAAAAATAAATTTTTATCATATTTTCAATTACTAATATTGATTTATTTATAATTTAATCCAACATATTGCATATAAAAAAATATTTAATAAAATTACAAATAAAATTACAAAGAAATTGTCTTAATTATATAACTTTTATAAACTAAATAGAAGTCGCAAACTAAAGTTATAATACAATTTTAAAATTGAAAATTAACAGTCCAAACACAAAGTAAATAAACAATCCAAATACATAAAGTGAAATAAAACAGTTTAAATTTCATGAATATTCCAATGAAGCAACATCTGCATAAAATTGACAAATATTATACAATTAAAAGCAATTAAGTAGTGAAGTCAATATAGAAGAATAAAATAATGAAGTAGTTTACCTATTAAAATGAAAATGTGAAGGTAACAAAATTATTTGGAAAATATATATAATAGTAAATTCCTAAAACAAAATTACTACTATTTCCCTAATCCCTATAGGAATTGGTAGTGCATGAATTATCAAAACAATAAGTTACAAAAACACAGCCTTACACGACCACATTGCTCCCATGTAATTGGAAAGTGTCTTTCACGCACGTCTATGTGCTAATCAATTCTCAATTTTACATTATTCTCAAAATTTATGAAAAAAAAAAAACCCCTTCTTTAAAAAAGAAAAAGAAAAAGAAGAAGATAAATAGATAGAGTTTACAATGTGACAAAAAATATACCTGAATACAGTCAGGTTGGTATGGGGAAGGGTAGAATCAAATGGAGCTCTTTCAGTAGAGGGATACATGCATCTAGAATTGAGCCCAACACTCAAGTGCAAAAATAAATTTTAAAAAAAACAAAAACAAAATTAGTGGTAATACATAAGGAGTCCAAAGAATTGACAGCTAAAACTGACCTGCTTTGTTCGAAGGCGAAAACCAAACACAATAATTCTTATATCTTTTCCTGCAAAAGGAAGAGAAGCCATAAGGTCCATCACAATTTCCATACCACTTAAATCAGAAAACTAACATAGCAGTGTCTATGACTCTAAGCAAATAGAAACTTGCTAGCATAAGAAATAAACATAACTACATTATAAGATATTAAATTAGCATGGTTGTTAATTTTGGTGGTTATAAGCCATTAACAGATTATATTAGAATAAGACAGCCTCCTTACAATAAGTTTAAAAGACTATTCATACTAGGGTACAATAACTCAAGCCTAGTGCCCTGGATTATAAGTAATCCCTATCTAATCTTAGCCATTCAAATTCAATAAAAGCTCACATCAATTCTACATCCATAACCCTAAAACCTATTGTCTTCTTACAACTTCTACGTCAATTTTAGCCACTATTCTGTTCCATTTGGGTCTTTCTACTTCCTTACATCAGTGATACCAACACTGCTCTTGCCTTTACAATATCAACTGAAACAATGTAACCAATACAAAGGACAGTTGTTTAGGCTAAATATAAGGATTCAACAGTAGCTACATCGTTAGTATTGTAAACAAGAAATTTGTTTCTCCTGGAAATGTTTTCTGCTCAAATGAAAAGTGCATGAATGTTTCTTGTATCGCTATCCTAGTATCCTATACGATCCCCTTATTACCTGCCAAGATTGCATATTCTTCTTTCCTTGTAAGATTGGTACACTCAAATCCTAAAGTTGTTGCAATATGATTCTTCACATAATTGGCAACTTCAAATCTTGATTTCCCTCCAGCATTATGTGTTTGCCAACTTGGTAACTTGTTTAAAATCTTGATCAAGCACGTAGAATTTGGATTCATGAGGTGAAATGTTGAGTCTAAACATTTGAGTCCTGTAGCTGTTGATCCATAGAACATGCTAACTTGCAATTTTATAGCTATAGGAACTATTTCATCAGTCATCTCTGTAAATAATGGACTAAATCTTAGTAGATAGGGTTCTCTGCAAGTGGTTCCTTCAGGGAAAACCACCATGTCACCTTTGCTCAAAAGCTTCTTCATCATTTTCCATCTTTCTCTTGATCTCTCGTTAACCTGAACGTCTTGATGGGGAAAATTACCTCACTGAACCTAATAATGTTGTAGGTAACAGCAGAGACAGAGTTCATGAGAGCTATAGTTACATAAACTGGGTCTAGTAAAGTTCTTTGGTTGCACACGTAGAGCATACTTTGAATGGAAGAAAGAAATCAATATCTTAAAACATTTCTCCTATGGACCTACCAATGAAAAGAAGTTCACTGTAAAACATAGAGGTATTCAATCAATTCAAAAATTACCCAGACTACAGTTGCTCCACCAAGCACGCCAGCTGAAATCTTCTTGTTCCTCCACAAGAACACATCAACAGCTACACCAAATCATTACCGCCAAAATATAGTGGAAAGTGACAACATCAACATCTAAAATAAACAAAAACCATTAATCTAAAACCTGGAAAAAAAAAAACTTTTTCTCTTTCTAAAGTTCCCTATACGCTAATCTGCTTAGATGAGTACATCATTTTTAGATATTAGTCTCAAGGTGCTTTTAATAGCTTGATTCTTAAGCAAAATAGAATTATAAAGTCTTTAAAGAGAAGTACAAATTTCAATTTCACTTTCAAATTTTCACTAAAAAAAAGAATCAACAAAATCCAAAAATGGGACTCACGCCATGCATTTTCTTAACTATCAAACAAATTATAAAGTATAAAATAAAATACAGTGAACTTCTTTGGAAGAGGAAGAGAGAAATGGAATCGAAAATGCGAAAGCGAAAGAGAGGAAATATAAAGGGGAAAAGCGGGAAAATTTTCTTAACTAAACCTAAATCGAGAAGAAAGAAATGGATCAAAATAAGAAATGGAAAGAAAGAAACCCCACCAAATGGAAATTACAGATTTGAGAAAGAGCAGAAGAAAGAAACCCCACCAAATGGTTGACTGAGCTTAGGGATTCGGATGGAAGAGAAACGCGAGAGACCCAAAGCTGAAGAGAAAGAAAAAGAACCGACTAAAAACTAAAATAAAATCCTAAGTATAATTTATGTCTATACCAACGGTCAAAATTAATAATCCGCTGCTATATGTTCATTTAATTTAAAAAAAAAAAAAAACAAAGATAAAAAAAAAAGTAGTTAATTAAAAAAAAAAGTCTTTTGGGAAATATACCGACGGAAAAAAGAAAACCATTGGTAAAAAGTATACCTATACCAACGGTTTTTCATTCACCGTCGGTATATGTATATCTATACCAACGGATAATTCGAGCGTCGGTATAGGTTATGTATAATCTGACGGTAAAAAAAATCCGTCGGAATAGATGCTTTTTACCGATGGATTTTTACCGTCAGTATAGGTAAGTGTCGGTATATGGCAATTTGTTTGTAGTGACATGAAAAAATAATTAAAATACGACATGACACAAAAAATAACATGAACACAAAACAAATACACGAACGTGTCAAATTTTACATAAAACAAATTATAAACATGTAAAAATTTATATAAATTTATAATACTTTGAACACATAAAAAAATAACAGGAACACAAACACACACGAATGTGTCAAAATCTGCATAAAACGAATTATTAACTTATAAAAATTATATAAATTTATAATATTTTGAACACAAAAAAAAAATAACACGAATACTTTGAACATATGAAAAAATAACACGAACACGATACAAAAAATAACATGAACACGACAGGAATACACTAACGTGTCAAAATCTACATAAAACGAATTATTAACATGTAAAAATTATATAAATTTATAATATTTTGAACACAAAAAATAAAATAACACGAACACAAAAACAACATGAACATACAATTTTTTTCTTCTTATTTTTTTTTTCTTCTTTCCTTTCCTTTCTTCCTTCCTTCCTTCATTCCTTCTTTCTTTTCTTTTCTTTCTTTCTTTTGTTTCTTTCATTCTTCGTAAAAATAAAAAGAAAAACTTGAAATACCCTAACTAACCCTTCCAACCCCTTTAATACCCAAGTTTAATTGTCCTCAAGCAAGAGTACCCGAAATTGAAATTGAGCACTCTACTTACTTGGGGACAACTTTTAATGTACGTTTATATTACTATAAAAATTAATTATGTTTTTTGCTAAAGGGTGCACTTACTATCAAGGTTAAAAAATCGGATTGAGAGTTGAATCAGTCAAATTTTTTTATTTTCAATTCAATCGGTTAGATCGATTAATTTGATCAAAATGCTTTTAAATATATAAAAAAAATAATCTTAATGTTAAATAAGTAAAAAATATAATAAACAATTAATAAAAATATTTATTTGGCTTAGTGGGATGGTCTTTAATGTAAAACTAAAAGGTTAAAGGTTCAAATCTTATCATTTACAAAATAAATTTTGAAAAAAATACGATTTTTATTGGTTTTATCCAGTTTTTTACCAATTAAAACCGATTTTCCACTAGTTCAAAAGAAAACCGATTTTATAAATAGTACCGAACTAGATAGATCATTGATTCCCGATTTAACCGATCCGATCGGTCGATCCGATTTTTTATTCACTGCTTACTATGTAGTTATTATTAACTTATCTGTAAAAAAAAATTACTATTATATTAATGAGTGTCTTTACACACAAGTTAAGTTAATGAAAATATTATTTTTTTTAAAAATTATTAAGAAGTACTTAGTGTTATTAGTTTGAAATAGATTTAGTAATTTTGAACACGATACAAAAATACAAAATTAATATGACATATTTAATAAATACAAAATAGTTTAATAAACACGACACGATGCATTTAAACATGATTTTTACAATATATTTAATATATATATCGTATTTGTGTTTAAAATTTGACATATTTAATAATTTGTGTCTTATTTATGTTTATACGTTTGACAAAAAAAAAAAAGACAGAACACACGTACAAGAATTGTCAAGTCAAGTTTAAGGTAATATTTTAGAAAAATATAATTAATTCATTATCTTCTATTGAATTTGATAAAAATAGTACATTAAATATAAAAATATTTCTTAAAAAAATATTAATTAGTATCTAGTGACAATGATTAATGTGATATTTAAAAAAAAAAAAAAATTATTATGGATTTTGCTAACAAGTGTCCTAAGAGCACTCTTTAAAGTTAATATACATAGTAATATCTTTATCCAATGTATTGGAAATGATGAATAAAGTTGTCTACTTTTACATTTAATACAATATTATTACTATAAGGGTCCGCTTAACCGGTGCCTATAGGCACTGATTAAGGATTATTTATTTACTATTTCAGAAAAGTTTTTTATATTTGGTACGTTATTTTTATTGAATTAAAAAAAAAAGTAATGCATTAATTATATTTTTCATTCTATATATAGCACCTTAATTAGTGCTTATAGACACCCATTAACATTTCTTTTACTATAAATAGTATATTAACTAATCTTAAAAAGTATTTTAAAGACACTTGTTAGCAAAACCCATTTATTATTAATGTATCACTTTTTATTAAATTTGGTGAAAATAATACATTAAATGTAAAAAATCTTTTTTAAAATAGTATTTTAACTGATTTTAAACAATGCATATAGACACACACGTTAATCAAACTTTTATTAAAATGATATTTAATTAATTTTAACCAATGTCCATAAGTACCGATTAATTATATATAGTCTTTTAAGGAAAGATTTTTACATTCAATAATCAATACATTGTTCTATAAAAAAAAAATAAAAAAATCAATACATTGTTTCAACTAAATTTAAAAATGGACAATGTATGAGTTATATATTTATTTTTTTAATATGATCTTAATAGTATAGCTAGACACCGGTTAATGTTTTATTTTTTATATTAAATGTAATAATAAATATTTTAATATTCTTTAAATGCACTTGTTAACAAAATCTAAATTAAAATGGATAATTTTAACTTGTGGGCTCATAGCTCTTCAGTTTTCAGCTTTTGGGTTTTTGTGGGCTCACCTAGTGAAAATATTTATTATAAAATAATTAGTTTTTTATTTAATTTTAATTTAAATATATATTTAAAATTATTATAGTAATATAAAATATTTTTAATAATAAATTTAAATGGATTTTAGCCTGAAAAATGAGAAAAAGAAAATCACAATTCAACAACAGATAACTTCAATGAAAATAAGGACCAAACAGATTTCTGCAGATATTATTTTTAAAAAGTTTCATAATTTAGTATATCACAAAAAGGACCCAGTGTTCTGATTTTTCTGAAGTGAGTGTCCCTTTCCAGTTTCTACACCCAATGAATATAGTGCAAAACTTGGAAGTAATGATAGCTGTTTGTAAACCTAGTAATTTATATATGATATAAGAATATGATATTTGTAATAAATCTGATACATATTAATATAATATTATATTTGTATTTAAAATTTTAATATATTAAATAATTTTTGTTATAACTGTTCCTAACAAGCCTTTTTCATGAAAGAATCCCCCAAAGGCAGGCCTTATTAAGGGTTCATGGGTCGAAACTTTTGGTCCTTAGATAGGCCCACCTTTGCTTTCCTGTTTGCCTTATAATTCACGATCACTAGAAAATTCATGCACGATATATATATATATATATATAATATTTTAAAATAATACATAGATAATTTTATTAAATTATTTTAAATTAAAATTATTATGAAAGAAAACCTTAATAAATGTAAATAAAAAAAATTAACATTTTTTAATTCTTTTTTTTTCACTATCTCTTTTCTTTTTTTTAATACTTTTTTTTTATTAAATTTGAAAAATATAAAGTGATAAATTAGTTTCTATAACCATTTTTAAATTACAATTTTTTTTCTTAAAAAATTAATAAGAGAATAATAAAGAATATTGAAAATATTTATATATTTTTTAATACATAAAAATTTAAAATTATGTAAAAGAATTTCACTAAATATATATTTATTAATTATTTATGAAAATAAAAAATTATAAAAAAAATTAAAACAACAATAATAATAATAAAAAAAGACAACAACTTTTTTTTTTTCTGTTCTTTTCTTGTTATTCTTATTCTCCTCTATTTTTCAACTAGCCGACTCCTACGCCGTCGCCGGCCACGTTGAGATAGTCGACTCGGTCTGCTTACTCTCCTCCTTTCTCTTCCTACCATCTCCGATGGCCTCCTCTCCTCCTCCGTTTCCTTTTTCTTTTTTCTCCTTCATTTCCTCTCCTCTCCTCCATCATTTCTCTCATTGGACCAACCACTCTCAACAGTCAGTCATCATCCGGTTCTTCTGCCACTCAACCACCTCTCTCTTCCCCTTGCCTTCAACCTCTATTTTTCTCTCTCCTCTCCTCCCTTTTTCTCTCTCGTCTCATCTCCATCTCCATCTCCATCTCCATCTTTTTTTCTTTCTCTAACTCATTTGACAAAGACAAAATAAGACAAAAAAAAAACTTTGGCTTTTGAAAATAATACCCTATGAATCTTTCTGAATTCAAAAATAATAATAGTAAATGCTCTCACCATTTACCATCAAGGAAACTGTAGAAAAATAGAAAGTGGAATATTGAATTCAAAACTTCCAGACAATAGTTCATTATGGGGTTGTTAAAATCTTTTGTTTATTTTGAATTATTATTATAATTATTTTCATAGTTTAGTGGGGGAAAAAGAAGACAAAAACAGAAAGAAAAAAAAAAAGGAACAATTGCAATATAAACATATTGTTTAACGATTAAAAAGTTGAACTGGAAATTGAACCGATGGTGTTATCGGTTAACGAATTTGATTAAAAAATTTAAATATTAAATATTAAATATGTAATATTAATTTTAATATTAAATAAAATAAATAATTAATAAAAAAATATATTTGAATTAATAGTATGATTCTAATATAGAATTAAAAAATTAAAAGTTTAAATCTTATTATTTACAAAAAATATTTTGAATAAAAAAATAAATCTAAAATTAATTTTTTATCAATTTAATCGATTTTTAATGATTTACAAAATGATTGATTCTAAATTACATATCGGACAAAACAAAATTTTTAATTTTTAATTAAACCGATCCAAAAATTTTTAATTTTTAATTAAACCGATCCGAATTTTTTCAACAATGATTCATTTTCTAAGACAATCTTTTCTGACAAGGAAAGTACAAAAGTTTCAATTACAAGACTAATAGTAAAAGGGTTGTTTTTTACTATGTAAGATTTACTATGCCTAGCTATACATTGAAAATATAGCTTTTATCCATTTAATAATTATATATATTAATTTATTAATTTTCTTAATTATTAATCTAATGGACATCAACCCTATAAACTAACTTATTGAGTTATAATCTAATGTATTATGATTTTATGTTTATTAGTATTTGCAAATTAACAATTTTCATCAAAAAATTGATTAGAGAAACTCATTGGTGGAAAGGTCTTACTTTTATTAAATCTTCTGCATCGTTTGGATTTAAGTAGTAGCAGTACTAAAATGTTCAATTCCCCCCCCCCCCCTTAAATATAAGAAACTCATGAGCTAAAATTAAAAAATTATCCAAATTCTTATCGTTTTATTACAATTGATTCTTTAATTAGGCAAAAATTGATTAACGATCGTCACCAATTTTTATCCAATCAAAATTCAATTAGATGAAAGTAGATGTTTGAGTGCTCAATTGGATGAAAATATATGTTTAAAAACTCAATTAAATACAATAAATGGTAAAATTTAAATGATTATTTAATTTTAATTCAAGAAATTTTTATATTTAAGATTTTTTTTCTCTCTCATGTAATACACTTACCACAAAAGACCTAAAATGATCGGATAGAAATGGGATGGTAATAAATATAAAAAATGGATGGTAACTGCACAAAGAATCAGTGTTAAAAAAATCGGATTAGTTGGTTGAACTGAAAATCGGTGGCCTGTCCGTTATATATTATAAAACTGGAGATTGTCCACACCGGTGAAAAACTGGTAAAAATTCGAAAAAACCAAAAAACTGGTTTTAAATTTAAAATTTTTTATAAAAAATTATTGTATGTGATGAGATTAAAACTTTTAACCTCTTAAATCCATATTAAAAATAATATCATTTAGCCAAATATATATTTATTAAATATTTACAATATTTAATACTTATTTAATATTTTTATTCTTTTTAATATAACCGATCAGTTCAACCAATCTGATTAATTAAATTGATAATCGAAAATCTCACCAATTTGATCTTCAATTCGATTTTTTAAACATTGCAAAGAATTATAGCGTTTGCAGTTAGACCGAGGTGATGGTATCATGAAAAATTGATGGGTTACATAATCAGACTAGACCTGCTCATGGGTCGGGTAGCCCGTTCGACCCGACCCGTATTGGGTCGGGCCTGATATTTTTGTTTCGGGCCGGGTTGGCTCGGAACAATGTTTTTTATTATAATAATATTATTTTATTTAATTTTAATTATAAAAATATAAAAAAATATAAAAAATAATTTTTTAATCGATGAACAATAAATTCGGGCCTAATGGGCCGACCCGGCCTGACCCAGGACCGAACCTGAGCAAAAAATATGAAAAAAACCGTGACGCGACCCGGCCCGACCTGACCATAAGCAGGTCTAGATCAGACCCAAACCAGAAAAATCCTGACCCTAATAGCCAACCGATCAAAAGCCCTGAACTACCCTAAGCAATTTGGGTTAAATGCTTCTGAAATAAATCTCAACCCCACTGGCAGGCACCAGTAGGTCCATCATGCCTTCCTCCTATGTAATTTTACACTTCAAAATAAGTTTTTTTTTTTTTTCCAAGTTTAAAATTTGGTATAGAAAGTTTCGAATTTGAATTTTATAATCTATAAAATGAGATTTATGAGAATGGAGTATCTCACTCGTTATATATTTAATATTTTATTAATGATCATACGATTATTACTAAAAAAAAAATACTTTGCATCTCATAAAAATAGCATCCATTAGATTCAAATGTAAATAACTTATTATTGAGATTTACAATTTTATCAATGGAGCCAAACACTTATTAGTTCTTCAAATATAGTACTAATAATATTTTTTGTGACAAACAAAAACAACGAGAACAACAATTTTTTGTTGTTGTTTATAGGCTTGATATATATATATATATATATATATATATATATATATATATATATATATATATATATAGCAGATTTGGATGATGAATTTGACAACATTATCAACTTCCGTCTGAAATCAAATGACTATCAACAAATATAAAGGATTTCAAGAGAGAAACTTACCGATTTGTCTAAAAAGAGAGATTTATCGACGATCTCTGATGACGAATATAACTCAAAACACTAAAACCTGAAATGAAAAAATGACCATATATCAACAATTAGGCGTCATATAAATATAATCATATATAACTCAAAACACTAAAACTTGAAAAACATCTAAGCTGAAACATCACCATCTTGCAAACAATAAACAAAGAGGAATGACAGCAATAGGAATAGGATACAGTGAAGCTCTTAAAACACCAATGAGACTTATAATATAAAGCCGTCTTCAATGAAAATCTCAAAAAAAAAAAAAAGTGTGAAGCTATAATAATAAATTAAATTATGTTGAGATCAACAAAGGAGTGATGAATCGACAAAATGATTAAACAATCCAATAAGCAGGCATTTCTGCATCAGTAACACTTAGTTAAGTAGTTATTCATAAACCTAATGTCAGGATTGTCCAAAAAAATAAACTAAAAATCGTCGTTCATTCAAAGATTACTGTAGAAGTTGATACGACATGCAAACAAAATATTGCACCATTAGATGCAACCTCTCATTGGTCATTAGCCAGGTAAGATGCATAAGATCTAACCTATTATTCAAATTCAGTAATGATAGATGAGTTTTGCGTGGCAAATTGGTGACAAACAAATTTAAGAACTGTTGTCAAATTGCATTATTACGTCTTATACTGTAAATCATAAATGTCACTCTTTCACCTTTCCATTGTGCTTTAGTTGCTTCATAAGAAGATTAATTGTGACTCAATGATTCACAGTTAATTTAATGCCTAAGCTCAAAGTTTTTCCATATTTAGTCCTATAAACCTATTATTACATTCAAAATTTACAAATCACCTAAATTTGCTTTTCTGAAATTAAAGAATTTCATGTTGCTCTTATGTCAAAAGTTTTCCCTTTCTTCAACAGTAAGTATATATCTATTATACTGTAACAAATTCCACATAACCCTCCTATTTTGACCTCCTTCAAACTCACAAATTTATTCATTTTTTTCTCCACTTGTGTAAGTAAATAGAGACAACACTACCATTCATAGTAGACAGGGCACAAGAAATGCAAAAGAAAATTGCACAAAATAAAAAAGAAAATTACACATAAATGCTCAAGTACTTACCAATTAACTTCTGCCCACTTGCAGCCACCCAGAATTTATGCTGATATTTCTGCCAAAAAAATAAAAAAACAACCCCAAACCAAAAATAATTAGAATCATCCAGAAAATAAATTTTTTTTTTGCTGAAATACCAACAAAGAAACAAAATACCAGATGACCAAACAAAAATATGACAATCTAGGTTGGATGATTTTCAGAGGAAGAGAGTCGGGTTGGGTGTTTGCCTTCTTCTTCTTCTTTTTCTTCTTCGCAGGTATCGTAACCAGGGTAAGAGTTGTTTGATATTTGGGGTTTCGTTTGTTCAAAAACAGAAGGGTGAGGGTTTTTTAATTTTGGGGTTTCGATTTTTTAGAGGAAAATATCGGGGGAGGCGATGGTGATTAGAAAATTTAGGGTTCCTTGATTTTGAAAGGGAGTTTTTTGATATTTGGGGTTTCAGTTGTTCAAAATGAGAAGGGTGAGGGTTTTTTAATTTGGGGTTTCGATTGTTTAGAGGGAGTCGAAACTGATTAGAAAATTTAGGGTTCTTAGAAAATTTAGGGTTCTTAGAAACTGATTAGAAAATGAGAAGGAAATTTTCGAAACTGAATGGGAGAAGGAAATTTTCGAAACTGAAAGGGAGAAGAAAATTTAGGGTTCTTAGAAACTGATTAGAAAATGAGAAGGAAATTTTCGAAACTGAAAGGGAGAAGCAAATTTTCGAAACTGAAACAAAGGTTAGAAAATTTAGGAGTCGATGGTTTGGTATTATTCATCTTCTCATGACCAGGTAAACCGGTTGCAAGATTTTTTTTTTGGTTTCAACGATTCAGATCATTCAATTTTCATCTGACGGATAAAATTGCTCTAAGCTTATAAGAAGCTCACGGTAAAAAACTTTTTTTAGAATTTTCCATGAAAAAGGCTGTTAAAGGGTTCAATAATGTTAGGGAATGGGGAGATCAGAAGTTGGTCCCGTACGAGACAGACAGAACAGAGTCCCTATTCCCACACACGTATGCAACCACACGTGTGCTTGCAGCTTCCATCAAAGTCTAACTCAATAACCCCCACATTTTTTGAGAAATTTTACATTTTAGCCTCTCTTCTATTTTCTCCTCAATTTACATGTAAATTATGTTATTCGGATTTCAAGACTTAATGTTAAATATGGACATATGTTTGATATTATATTTATTTAAGGATAAGGTTATTTATTTAAATTCAAAAGTTTATTCGATATTTGAAAGAATTTGGATAAAAATATTAGGTTCGAAATATAGATTTGAAAAAAAAATGAGGTTTGTTTAGAAAATGGATCGAGTCTTGACTCCAACAATAAGGCTCGAACCCGACCAGGTCCGGCTCGTTTTCATTTATATAATATAATATATCATATAAAAAATAAATATACATGATATTATAGTGTAAACATTTAAAAATATATTAAATTATTCATGTTTTTAAACTCAATAAAAGAAAAAAAAGATAAAATTATTAAAAAATTAAATAAAAAATATTTAATTTTTTTAGAAAAAAATAATATGAGCAGGCCTAAACTGGTTTTGACTAACTATTTACAAATATGGACGAGTTTGGACTGAATTTGAGGCTCATATTTAGGGCCGGGCAGGGCTTGGACAAATATATGTGGCGTTGATATCATTCTCAGGCCCAATCCGATCCGACCCATGAACATATCTATCTGACACGAATATTATAAATTTTTAAAATTATTTTTTATATATTTAAAGTATCATATTCTCATACTTATATCTGAATATTTATTTGACACAAATGTCAAATAAAAATATTTTAAAAAAATAGAGTATGGACTAGACCTGTTCATGGACTAGGCAACCCGCCCGGCCCGGCCCGTATTGGGTCGGGCTTGGGCAGGATATTTTTAATCCGGGCCGACCCGACCCAGAACAGTATTTTTTAATTATAATAATATTATTTTATTTAATTTTAATTATAAAAATATATTAAAAAAATAAAAAAAATATATTTTTAATATTATAAAAAATAAATTCGGGCCTACAGGATCGACTCGACAACGTAATAAGTATCAATATAGTCCCATAACTATCTTTGTGAGAAAGGGGGCTGTTTCTTTTTGGCAAGTGTAGGGATTTCAATACAACCTAGGGAAGGTAGGTCCAATGGTAAAATCCAACTTGAAACTTACCAAAATATTTACCTTAACTCAATTATTTTCACTCTTTATTTAGAATAATAAGGATTAATTATGCAATTAATTTCTATACTCAACTAATATTTGAGATTTAATCCTTTCAGTGTAGTTCATACAAATTCAATCCTCTTATTATATCAATTTAGTAATCCCAATCCATTTAATAATTATATTAATTTTATTATGAATGATGTGACAATTTTTTTTTTTGAATTTTCTATTAAAATAGCATTGATGTGGCTTGTTATGCCACGTGGCAACTACTCTCCCCACTTCAAATTGTGTGTTTGCATTAAACTATAAGTTATAAAATTTTAATTAGCTAGAAAACTTCAATTATCCAATTTTTTTTTATTACAAATCTCTTAAATTCATTTCTCCACCATTTCTCTCTAACCCTCAACTTTCTCTCTCTATATCTCTTCAACCAATCGCACTGCTTGCTTCACCGTCGATTGTCGCCCCCCCCGCTCGTCGACGTCTTAACAAACTTGAAAGTTGTATCCACCATCCCATCTTTGCTTATTCCATAATATTATCTAGGTGATAATAGAAGGCTTATAATTATCTTTCAACAACTGATTCAAAACTTTATAAGTTGAATCAAGTTTTTCTTTTTTGATATCTTTTTGGTGTTTAGGTGGTTGTCTTGATGGTGTGTGAGAAAAAGGGTCGAAGGATGGTGGTTGAGAGAGAAGTTGGGCAGAGCAACGGTATTTTTTGGGGTTAAGGTTGTTAGAGTTCTTTTGTTGGCCTTTGGAAGGCTATTTATACTTTTATCAACGGGTCGTCGGTTGCCATATGTTATAACCTGGTTAGGAGTTAGTGGTCGATAAAATGAGTATCGTAGCATGATGGTCGAGATTCCACGTAGGTTCTGAGGTGATGGGCAGCGATGTGATGGAAAAGCGGCTGTTAGGGAGGCCACGTGGCCTTTGGAGGTGATAGGTGGCGATGCAATCCCGGAGCATTAAGGATCGCCCACGTGTGCCTCGATTGGTGAGCCGAGATAAGGGGCTTGATGCTGCTAGGCTTTCCTTTTCATGGTTCAAGGCTTGGCGTGCCCTAATTGGTTCAAGGTTTGGCGAGCCCAATTGGCTTAGGTCTCTTTCCATGATCCAAGGCTTGGAGGGCCCAATAGGTTTAACAATTGCCCCTCCAGGTGAGGTGAGGGCCATAAAGTGGCCGTTGGCGAGCCTGCTGTGTTCAGGTGTAGTATGAATGGTGGCGAGTACTTTGCCTTGGTATTTTAGTCGTGTTGTTTTTGGCGGAAAAGTGCGCGTCGGTTGGCATACCCCCGAGTAGCTAGGCATTTAAGTGTAGGATTGTTTTATACGAGGCGTTGCCATGTGTTGAGCGCTGATTGGTAGGACGTATGGTTTCTTACGGATTTTTATGCAGGCATTAATTACTTCGAGCATAAATAAGGGGAATTCTGGAGGGGTTTTCTACTTTGTGTTCGGAGTGTTGAAATTCTGCCAAATTGTCATCGGATCTATTTTGTTGTTATGATTGTGATTTCCTTTTGCTCGCTAAGGGTTGTCCAGAGATTTATTAGGTATTTTCGATTTCTTTCTTATTTTACGTTTTTATTTTGCTTGGGTGGTTGTTTCATGCCTAGGTATTATAGAATGGTGATTACTGATAGTGAGGGTTTCGAGAATTTAGAGGGTAGGTCTTGGGCTGGTGGGATCGAGGAGTCAGAGGCGGAGATGATGAAGGTGAGCCGGGAAATTGAAGAGGGTGCCCGATTTGTCCCTGGTCTTGGTGTTGAGGGCAGTGGTAGTGGTGGGGTGGTTGGTGGCTGTGCCGTGGCGGTCATCGCTCCTGACACCGAAGGGAATGTCGACGCCGGGCTCTTGAGAAGGTTTGGGCTGATGACGATCCCTGTGATGTTACCTACGAGGAGATGGAGTTATGCTTACGAGTTAGGGGCATTAGCCTTACAAATTATTGTTATGAGTTTGCTGTGCCTGAGGTAGGTCACCGCGCGAGCCAGGTGACGAATAACGGGCGAGATGTATGCTTTTATACGCACATGTTCGAGGTGGTTTTCATTTTCCACTGCGTCCGTTCTTTAAGACCTATTTGTATGGGGTTGCCACTTTCCAATTGATCGGGATGTCCTGGACATTCATGGTGTCACTTTTTACAGATTACTGTGAAAGGAAGCAAGTTCCTCTTATTCCTACCTTTCACAACCTGTACCGATTAAAGATTTTGGGTCGCCGCTACTACTTTTCTGCTTGGAAGAAGAAAGTGATGGTGAACACTCCCAATAACCGCCACAATGTTCGGAGCAATTTTTTTGCTGTTGCTCTAAAGCGTGAGACGGCCTGGCCTTTCAAGGTGGAATGGTCGGATCCTTCAGAAAGTAGGAGAAAAAGCAAACTTCCTATGGGGGTCGCGGATCTAGAACAATTTGAATATTATCAGGGGCATACGATCGATTGGGAGAGGACAATGACGCCCGAGGATATATACCATTATTGTTTGGGGAGCAAGAACCCCAATCGTGTGCTGTTCGAGATCAGGTGTGACCTTCCACCATAGAAGGGTCTAGTCTGGCCTGAAGGAGGGACTGATCAATTGGCGATGTTATTCACGGGTCGCCTGCATTGAGTGGTGGTCTCCAAGGGTGTCACTTCTTTCATCACATTTGAAGTTCCTAAGGTGGGGTCGCCTCCTCCAGTATGAGCCCTCTATCTCCATCTGACTTTATAAAAGGTTAGGTTTTACACTTTGGTTTAGCCCATTCCGTTGAGTTGTCTTCCAGCTATTGTACTAAAGAGTTTAGTTTTTGTTTTGCAGGGAATAATGATGTCACCGGTGAGTCTTTGGATCCTTTTAAGGACTTGCCCATCCCGGATTTGGAAGAACTCTGGCACGGTGAGCCCCAGGAAGCCCCCGTCTCTAGTAATGATAGTGGGGCATTCGGGGACCTTCGCGCCATTGTGCCCTGGGTCCCCCCTCCTATTATAGTACCCGTGGCTCTTCCAATGATAGAGTTATCTTCGGATTCTAGTACTCATGAGAGTGATATTGGTGGTGGGCAGTCAAGGGTCGTAATTGACTTGGATGATGAGGGGGAGTCTGACTTCGATGCTATGTTAAGGAAAGATAATTTGTACACGGAGAGTGAGGTTTCAGATAGCAGCTCATATTTTCGGGGGAGCTCAGATATATGGCGACCCTTAGGGCATTGCATTCAGTGATATCTAGTTTCCTTTTGCGCTTGTACTCTGGGGCCCTTATGTTGTCTGATCTTATTGTTGGTTTCTTTGCAGATATGGTTAGTGGGCAGGATTTGATGGCGCGTTTGATGGGTATGGAGGGTACCACCGCAAGGGGCTTGACGAGAAGTCCTTCGAAAGGGGGAAAAGGGCCCGCCACCAAGAAACAAAAGACAGGCCATGGAGAATCAAGCTGAATGACCTCGTTCCTCCTCGTTCTACCTCAAAGGACCCCGTTCTACCCTAATTGATTCCACCGATGACGCTTTACCAACGGATTCCAATGGCAAGACGTTGGCGTGCCGATCTAAAGTGGCAGACCCGTCGGCTGGGAAGGAAAAAGAGAAAGAGAATGATGTTGACAAAGGAAAAAAGGCCCTAGAGGGGGAAGGTTCCCAAAAAGGGGACAAAAGTCTGGCCATCCAACGGGAACGACAAACGCACTCCCATTTAGCTGCTCATGTTCGTGGCAAAGGCGAACACATTTCAGTGACCAATGACTAGAAATACTTTGGCTGGCGAGAAAGTCTACCCATGAGTGCTAACCCTCTCGATGTTGATAAGACTATGACATGGTTTCGGGACAATGTCGCCCTGAAAACTTTAAAAGAGGTAGAGTCTCAAGCACCTGCCCTGACTCAGCATTAGTTGGTGGACCACCACATCGAGGCACTCATGTTAGACTGTAATTTTGTGTGATTCGATGTTTCTTTCAAGATAACTGCCCTGGCCTTGGTACAGGCACAATTTGGCCCCCTGGATCTTCGGGGAATCAAGTTTTCTACTCTCCAGAATGTTCCATAAGGGTTGGACCCCTTGTTCCCCGATGGTGCTGCACTGGAGAGTCTTAGGCAATCTCTTGTGGCCAACAATCCTCTCCCTACTCAGATTGAAAGTGTTCCTGCTACTCTTGTTGTTGAAGTTGACGAAGCTGAGGTCCCTGCTATGGACACCATGGAGGTAGATATCGTTGCGGTCAATGATGCTCTCGAAGAGGGTTACCAAGATGATGGCTCTAATGATAATGTAAATATGGTAGCAAATGTTGAGGGCCCTGTTACTGTAAAGTATTTCTACTCTTTAGGTTGTACAACTTTTTGTTTTTTGAATGAAATGCATCTTTAATTCAATTTGTGTTGTGTTGGTTGTAAGTTATGTACTACATGTTGCTTGATATTGAATTCATTATGTTGCTTGTTATCTTTATTTTTGTCTCTGCGTTGTTTGTTATTGAACGCGTGAGAGAGCCAGTTAGAGGCTGTTGAGCATGTTACATGGTGTTGCAAGGCGAGCACTCATGCGTGAACGCATGAGAGAGCCAGTTAGAAACTGTTGAGCGTGTTACACAATGTCGCGAGGCGAGCACTCGTGCGTGAATGCATGAGAGAGCCAGTTAGAGGCTGTTGAGCGTGTTACACGGTGTCGCTAGACGAGCACTCATGCGTGAATGCATGAGAGAGCCAGTTAGAGGCTGTTGATGCGAGTTTTGGCGAGTCAGATATTGCCTGCCAAATGCGATTTCATTTCATATATTATCATGGAGAAATACAAAGTTTTCTACAAAAAGTACTTCTTCAGGTGGATCACATTTCAGGTTCATGGTACGAGGCTTCCATCAATTCATTCCAGGGCGTAGGCCCATAAGCCGATCTTCTTAACAACTTTGTATGGTCCTTCCCAATTTGGGACCATCTTTTCCTGCTTGCCTTACAATTTCTGAGAACAAGGTCGCCAATCTGAAATTGCCTGTTCTTGGAGTTGTAGTATTTGGCTACCTGTTGTGATCTGGCCGCTAACTTCACTTGTGCCCATTCTTTGGTTTCTTTGAGCAGGTTGAGGTTTGCTCTCAGTGCTTCTTCATTTGAGGCGGCATTGTAGTGTGTCATCCTCAAAGATTTGATATCGATCTCGGCTAGTATTACAGCCTCCGTCCCATACATCAAATTGAATGGTGTTTCTCCTGTTCTCGAGTGAGATGTCATTCTGATAGCCTACAGAATTCCCGACATTGCTTCTAACCTTGCCCCCTTGGCGTCATCCAGCTTCTTCTTCAACCCTTGGAGAATCTTCTTATTTATTGATTTGACCTGACCATTGGTTTGTAGATGTTTGACAGAACTGTGTGTGAGTAGAATCTTGAAGTTTTCGCATAATTTCTTCAATTTGCCCCTTGAAACTATGTACCATTATCTGCCACTATGGTGTTGGAGACCCCATATCTGCACACAATGAATTTCCACACAAAGTTCTCCATAACCTTTTCTGTGATAGTTGCTACGACTTTGGCCTCAACCCATTTAGTGAAGTACTTACAGACGACCACCATGAATTTCTTTTACCCAATGGCGATGGGGAAAGGTCCCAAGATATCGATGCACCACATGGCGAAGGGCCAGGGGCTTGAGAGTTGAGTGAGCAGTTCTGCCGGTTGCCTGGGTACAATAGCAAATTTCTAACATTTATCATATTTCCTCACCATTTCTGTAGCGTCGGCCTTTATTATGGTCTAATAGAACCCCCATCTCAATGCTTTCTACGCTAACGCCTTTCCTTCTAAATGGTTGCCACACACTTCTTCATGAATTTCCCGGAGGACATAATCGGCTTCCCCTGGTGTTAAACACCGCAATAAAGGCTAGCTGAATGCTTTCTTGTATAGCGTTTCACCAATCATAGTGTACCTGGCGACCCTTGTTCTCAATTTTGCCTACTCTTTGGGATTGCCTGGAGTGACCTTACCCGTAAGATAGTCAACAATGGGCGTTAACCAGTTAGGTTCGTCCATGATATAGAGGGTTTCCTCTCCCATTTGATAGTTTGACGTTGGGCGGTGTTCTAACAAAAAATTTCCTCTATTCTTGATCTCAACGGATGAGGCGATCTTGGAAAGGTGTTGGCTCTAGTATTTTCTTCCCTGGCAACCTGCCTAACAACTAATTGCTCGAAACATTCTTTCAACTTGAGCACCCGTTAGTGATATTTGACTAGAGCGGGCTCCCTCATTTTGTATTTTCCATTTACTTGCCTTGTCACTCACTGCGAATCTGTGAACAACAGCAGTTTTGCTGCGCCCAATCTGCCAAGCAGGCTTCGTATTCTGGAGCATTATTCAATGCGGGAAAGCCAAAAGAAAGCCCGCACTGCTACTCGTTTCCTTGAGTCCATCAGCAGGACACCAGCTCCCGATCCTTCTTTTCCTGAGGATCCATCCACATACATCGTCCACATATTCTCGAGGGTAGGGTCCGACGTATTTGGTTATGTACCAGCATTGGCTCCTGAGGTGGTGTCAGCTCATATAGTTTTAGCGCGGGCTCCATCGGGTATTGAACTGGTGTAGTAATGTTATTGGTAAACGAGCATTAAGCTACAAAATCTGGCAAGACTTGGGCCTTGATCGCCTTTCTTGGTCCGAACTCTATGCCAAATTCACTAAGCTCGATACTCCACTGTTCCATCCTACTCGAGGTGTCCACTTTCTGCAACACTTCCTTGAGGGGTTGATATGTTAAGACAGTGATAAGGTGGGCCTGGAAGTATTGCCTAAGCCTCTTTGCCGCCACCACTAGAGTGAAGGCAATTTTTTTCCAATCTAGTGTATTTGATCTCGCCATTCTGTAAAGCTCTACTGACATAATAGATTGGGGTCTGACGGGCCTGCTCTTCTTTGACCAATACTGCTGCCACTGTTTCATCTGATGCTACCAAGTAGGCATACAAGGGGTCACCCACCAAGGGGCTGATTAACAATGGCGGGGAGCACATATAACTCTTTAATTCTTCAAATGTTTCTTGACAATCCTGATTCCACTGATATCGGGAGGCGCCTTGGAGTACCTTGAAAAAAAGGTAAGCATTTGTCTGCCAGTTTAGAGACAAATCTATTCAGGGCGACCACTCTACTAGTTAACCTTTGCATTTCTCGGGTGTTCTTGGGTGGTTACATATCCAGTATCGCCTGAATTTTCTTAGGGTTCGCCTCAATGCCTCTGCTTAATACCATAAATCCCAGAAATTGTTCAGCGCCAATTGCGAAAACGCATTTGGCGGGGTTCAATCTTAAGCCATGCTGTCTAAGAAGCTGAAAGACCTATGCTAGGTCAGATATGTGCTGTTCCATAGAGGAACTCTTCACTAACATGTCATCCACTTAAACTTCCACATTTCGCCCAATTTGATCTCTGAACAGTTTGTTTACCAATCTTTGGTAGATCGCCCTTGCGTTTTTCAGTCCAAAGGGCATTACCTGATAACAAAACATGCCTTCTTCTATGATGAAAGATGTTTTATCCTGATCGTCAGGATTCATTCTGATCTGATTATACCCTGAAAAAGCATCCATAAAACTCAGATATTTGTGCTCCGCTGATAAGTCTACCAGTCTGTCTATGGAGGGTAGGGGAAAGCTGTCCTTTGGACAAGCCTTGTTCAGGTTGGTGAAGTCTACACACATATGCCACTTTTCGTTAGCCTTCTTTACCATTACCACGTTGGCTAACCAATCGGGATATTTGACTTCCCTAATGAATCCTGCGACGAGCAATTTTCTAACATCTTTCCTCTCAGGGGTGAATTTCCTCTTCTTCTGTTTAACTGGCTTGGCCGTCGGATCGACACCCAAGGAATGGGTGATGGTATCCATGTTTATTCCTGGCATATCTGCTGCCGACCATTCGAAAATATTTGGGTTAGCCTGCAACATGCGTACGAAGGGCTGCCTCTCCTGATCATTCAATGACCACCCGACCTGAGTTACTTATTCTGGGTTATCATCGTGTAAGGCGATAGCCACCTTTTATTCTTCTGATTCTGTTTTATACTGGCTGGTTTTCCCTCTGCTATCTAAGCTTTCCAGGGTAAGGGTGCTTTTGTCAACTAGGTTCACTTGTGTCTCTACTGCTTGCCCCCTGTCTCTGTTTTCTGTTTCTCAAATTCTGTTACCTGCCCCCCAGGCTTTTCATTTTCAATACCTACTTTTGCGGTCGACTGCTACTTTCCTTGGTTCTTTCTGGCAAGCTGTATGGAGAGTATGTGGCATTGTCGTGCTGTCTATTGATCTGTCTTCATGTATCCTATTCCCAACGGGGTCAGGAATTTCACTGTTAAATAATACATCATCGCAACCATTTTCGTCTTCCTCATCAAAGATCGCCTAAGAATGACGTTGTATGCCGAAGGTTGATCAACAACTAAAAAATTCGTCATTACTGTAAGAACGTGGTCACCATCCCCGATAGTCACTGGCAAGGCGACCGAGCCCTTGACATTAATTGGCTGATTGGCGAAGCCAAATATAGGGCTTGTGGGTTTCAAATCTATATCTAGGAGGCCTATTTTTCTGAAGGCTTCTAACTGGAGGACCTCAACTGTACTGCCACTGTCAACGAAGACCCTCATAATTTTGAAATTCCCAATCGTGCCGACACAACTAGTGGGTTATTTTCGTTATCCTCCAAGATATTGATATCCTTGCCCGTGAAATCTACTATCCAGTCCTCATTGTGCTTTATTCTTTTATGGGTGACGTCAATCGCCATTATACTTCTGAGATGTGTCTTTCTTTTGGAGTTACTGTTCGCCCATTCTTCTGTTCCACCTATTATCATGTTGATCACCCCTTATAGGCTTCTTCCCTTCCGTTTTACTATGGCTCTTCCGATTGACTACTGATGTTTGCCTCTACTGGGCGTCTGTCTTCTTAACAAACTGTTTGATCTGTCCTCTTCTAATGGCACTCTCGGTTGCATCATTCAAAGATCTGCAATCCTCTGTACTATGTCGCACATCATTATGATACTGACATTTTTCCTTAGAATTCAAACGAGCTGGGTTATCTCTCATCGGGTATGGCTAGCCCAAAATGCCCACTTAGGACATAACATTCAGGATATATGCCCTGAAAGCATTAAGGGGGTATATTCTTCAAACTTGGAATATGAGCCATTTCCGTCCTTCGACTGTAACCTTGGCCCTGGCGGCCCGCTTCATTCTAGGGGGCTCTATATGGAGATCTCGACCTTCTACGACGTGAGTCAAATCTGGATTGGTTCCTGTTGTCTTTCTGTCCCTGTCTGTTCTTCTGGAACCTTTCTTGGCCTTGGGGGTGATCTGCCCATTCAGTGTTTCTTTCTACCATTTTCATCTTTTTGGTCTCGGCATACCTCTGGGCTTTCTCATAGAAGTTGTAGAGCTTTTTCGGTTTTGCATCTGTTAGGGCATATCACAAATGCTCATGGCGAACACCAAAAATGAATGCCTATATAGCCCAAACATCATGTAGGTCCTTGATCTCCATCGTAACAGAATTGAATCGCCGAATGTATTCCCTCAAGGATTCACTTTCTTTTTGCTTGACTGCTAGCAAACTGGGGGGAAGGGGGTCTTAAAAGTTGCTTTATTAGCGAGGAAGTGAGCAATGAACATTCTACCCAACTTCTCGAAACTATCGATGGAGTTTGCCAACAACGAGTGATACCAAGTTTTGGCATGCATTCGCAACGTCATGGGAAAAACTTGACACTTGAGGGCGTCACTTGCTCAAAGCAAGTCCATATAATTCTTGTATTGGATGAGGTGGTCGGCGGGGTCCTTGGTGCCATTGTAAGTTTCTTTTGGGAGTTTTATGGATGTGGGCACCTGCTCTTGCCGGATTTGCATTGTCAAGGGGCTGTTATCGTCACTCATCCATTCTATCTCTTCTACTCTGTCCTTCATCATTCTATGAACCTTCTTTCGTAGGGTCGCCATCTGGGCCTCGACATTCGCAGTATTTGTCTTGGCCCTTCTATTTTGTGGTCGCCCTTTTTAAGGGAAGGTGCTCGCTTTTTAGGGAACTATTCTTGATTGTTCCTTCGTGTTCTATTGGGCCCTACTTGGTGGCTTCCTCGCGAGGACGAGCTGCTGCTTTCTTATTCTTGATCTCAGTATTGGTTCTTCTGGAGGTCATTGATTCGTTGGGTGGCTTGGCGTACAGTCCTTTGTTGCTCTACCAATTGGGCATGGAGTGTCTGCACCTAGCTCTTTAAAGCATGCTACATTAGGTCTATGTATGGTAATAGTGGGGGAAAGAAAGGGCTATTGGATAGTCCTAAGTTTGGGTCAGCTACCATTGGGTATTCGAAAAAGGTGAATGGTAATTTTGGTAAGGGGTGGTAGTTCTTAATTATCCTGTGGTTGGTCAACATCGAGTGTGAGGGTGATGCTAGCATGTTCTCCTGCATTGGATTGGATGCCTGGGGTAACTCGTGGAGGCCCTCGTGCCTAGACGCGGGCGTCGATCCCATTGAGCGATTGAGGCTGTTTCATAAACCAAATTCAGGATCGAGGAGAGTATTGGAGAGGTGGCTGTGAGTAGATTTTGATAGTAGTTATGAGGGAAGTAGGACTGTTGGAACCAGGGGTTAGGGAAAAAGTAGTTTTGGGTTCTAGGATTTGATGCTGGTAAGTGGGGGGAAGTTCCCAGGGGAAAGAATTCATAATTCCCCACTGTTGAGGGCAGTTGGAGGTTAGTATTGGGAGCGCTAGTACCTGAGCCTTCAGTAGGAGTATTCTGCTGCGATGGTGGTTGTAGAGATATGACTGTCTTTCCCACAGACGACGCCAATTGTTCATATCTTTTTGGTGTTTAGGTGGTTGTCTTGATGGTGAGTGAGAAAAAAGGTCGAAGGATGATGGTTGAGAGGATAGTTGGGCAGAGCAACTGTATTTTTTGGGGTTAAGGTTTTTAGAGTTCTTTTGTTGGTCTTTGGAAGGCTACTTATACTTTTGTCAATGGATTGCCAGTTGCCATGTATTATAACCTAGTTAGGGGTTAGTGATGATAGCATGAGTATTGTAGTGTGATGGTCGAGGTCCCACGTGGGTTCTAAGGTGATGGGCGACGATGTGATGGCAAATTAGCTGTCGGGAAGGCCACGTGGCCTTTGGAGGTGATAGACGACGACGCGACCCTGGGGCATTAAGGGTCACCCACATGTGCCTCGATTAGTGAGCCGGGATAGAGGGCTTGATGCTGCTGGGCTTTCCTGTTCATGGTTCAAGACTTGGCGAGCCCAGTTGGCTTAGGTTTCTTTCCATGATCTAAGGCCTGGATGGCCCAATAGGTTTAACACCTCTATTATAAAAACTACCAATTATTAAATTATATGTAACAAAATCAAGTGCAAATCCCCAACTTCTCATCCTATCAACATTTTATAAGAAAAATCAAGCCGATTCATCTTACAAAACCCACTAATCAATGCATTATAAGCAAAAAAATAAAGATCCCCATACTTTTTCTAAATTTCCATAACCCTGATAGCTTTCTCAACATTACTTCCGTTGAAAAACCTTTTAATCGTCTTTGTACAAAGAACAACATCAAATCGTTGTTCTATTCTAATAAATTGATTATCCCATGCACAACCTATCACAAAACCATAACACCAAATTATCATCCAAAACCACCACAACAATCAGTAAAAAAAAAAAAAAAAAGTAGAGAAATCAACACTAATAATACAAAAAATGATGAGAGAGGGGAGTTAGGTTATCGAGTCTTGGAGGTCATTGAGGTTTTGAGTGTTTGAAAGGCTTAAAATAGAAGTGAGGAGAACAGGGTGCTTTGAAAGGCTAAAATGTCGGGGGTAGTGGTAGCGAAAAAATTGTTTCGGTGTAACGGAATTTCATAGGGCTTTTGGGTTTTTGAGTAGATTTGTTTATTGAAATGGAAAGATAAGGCTAGAGGAAAGGAGTTTTGGTGGCTGAATAGCTCAAATCGACGACGAAAACAGGTTTTGTTAAGGGATGAGTCGTTGCTTTAAGAGTAGATCTACGAAAATCTAGTAAGTTTTTTAATCTAATCCGATAGAAGTGTTGGGGAGGTCGAAAGGAGCTTGAGATTGAAATTTGGAGTAAAAAGAATGCTGGCAAGTGACAGAAGCGGCGATCCAGTGAAGGAGGAGAGATAAAGAGAGAAATTGAGGGTTCTAGAGAAAGAGGACGAAGAAATGAATTAAAAATAGATTTATATTTGATTCACTAATGGTGTATATATTTATATACTATTAGTTAACTAGATGATGTCACCTCATTAAAAATAAAGTTATATGCATTTAGTTTTAAATTTTTTAAAGTGTGCATGGTAGAGTGAAAAAGTGGAAGGATGGAAAAAGGAGGGTGAAAAAGTGAAAAGAAAGTGAATTTTGAGTGTGTTTGGTAGAAAAAAAAGTGTGAAGAAAGAAAATAAGAGAGATGACTATTTTTCACTCTAATGTATAAAAACAAATTATTCCAAATTGGAATTATAAGAGGAGAGAAAATGTAAGAGATGTGAGTTAAGTGTGCATATTTACAAGATTATCCATCATTTTAAAATTTTATCTTTTTATTTTAATTTACAAAGGGTATAATAGTAAAATAATATAATTTTTATTTTTTTTCTTTTTATTTTCAACTCTATCCAGCAATGGATGAAAAGTAAATTACTTTTTCTTTTCACTTTTCCATCTTTTCTACCAAGCACACTAATGGAAAAAAAAAATGTTTTATAATCTTTTCACTTTTCATCTCTTCCAATTTTTCATCTTTCCAATTTTCTTTCCACCCTACCAAGCAAAGCCTTAGCGTGTGCTTGGTTGAGTGGAAAAGTAGAAGGATGAAAAGAGGAGGACGAAAAAGTGGAAAGAAAATGAATTTTGAGTGTAGGACAGAAAAGTGAGAGAAAAGAAAATATAAAAGATGGTTATTTTCTACCCTAATGCATAAAAACGAACCATTCCAAACTGGAATGATAAGAAGACAGAAAATGAGATAGATGTGAGTTAAGTGTGCATATTTACAAGATTATTCATCATTTTATCTTAATTTACATAGGGTATAATGATAAAATAAAATAATTTTTATTTTCTTTCCTCTCCTTTTCAATTTTATCAAGTAATGGATGAAAAAAAAATTACTTCTTTTCACTTTTCCATCTTTCCTAACAAGTACATCAATGGAAAGAATATATATATATATATATATATATATATATATATCTTTTCACTCTTCTCCTCTTCCAATTTTTCATATTTCCAATTTTTTTTCCATCTTACCAAGCAAAACCTTAATGAGGTGGTATCTTCTCGTTCACTAACAATGTATAGATACATACACTGTCAATGTATCAAATATAAATTTTAAAAAATTATAATTTGTTATTATTATAATTTTGATAATTGAAGTTTTTGGGATAATTAAAATTTTTGTAATTTAATTTTGTGCAAAACACATCATTTGGAGTAAGATAATAGTATGCCATGTGGCATAAAAAAGACATGTCAATATAATTTTAACAGTCACGTCATTCATGTCAACAGTCACGTAGCATACTTAATAGAATAAAATTAATAGTGTTATCAATTGGATTGAAATTATCAAATTGATATATAAAAAGATTGAATTTGTATGAATTATACTGAAAAAAAAATTAGATCTCAAATATTAAATGAGAATAGAGATTAATTCCATAATTAAGTATAAACAATAAACAAGCAAATTTAAACAAAAAAATAAGTCAAATTATTAAATATAAAATAATAAAACACAAATATTATTAATTAATTAATTAAATAAAATAAAATAATATTATAATCGAACAATAAACAAATTTTAAACGATCTATTAAACGAGTTTTAAATGATTCATAAACGAGTTTGTTCGTAAATATAAATGAACTGAATATATCTTGTACATGTTCGATTTATTTAATAAACAAATCTTAAAACATTATTCATAATCATTTATTTAGCTTGATAAACAAAAATAAACGAATAAAAATCAAATTATTCATGAATTATTCGACAAACGCTTTTTTTCATTTACAGCGTAAAGACTTTTGATCCTAGGGGTGAGCGTTCGATCGAATTGAGTGAAAAAAATTCGAGTTAGTCGAGTTTACGAGTCCTATTTTGTCAACTGAACTGAATTTGAACATTTAGCAAATCGAGTCGAGTGAAAAGAAATTCGTGTCGAGTCGAACAAATTTATTCGAGTTAAAATAAAATTTCAATTATATTTAAGCATGCTAAAACAAATCCTATAAATTTTCAATTATATTTAAGCATGATAAAACTAAATTTTGGGTAAATGAAATTGTTCAATTCTCTAAATCAAAATCAATGAAAATGTAAGCAAATGTCAAAAGTTCAAGGCTTTTGGTGAAATTTAAATTGGTTACTCAACTAAAAAAATTCAAAAATTAGATACGGATACGTGAATACATCTTATAACTAATATAATACCCTATATAAATATTATTTTTCTTTATAAATTAAAAAAAATTGAAAAAAAATTTATTTATCAAATTCATTTTAATTATTATTAATTTCAATAATTTTGGATCACATTACTCGTAAAAGAGAGATATGGACCGAAGAGAAAGAGAAAAAGGGAGGGAAACAGAGGGGGGATACAGCAACAAGGAGAGGAGAAGAAAATTGGGTAAATTTGAAAAACATACTGTCAATAACCAAATTATTGTTAAATGGTATAATGGATAAAAATTATTTGAAAAGGAGAAATGAACAATTAGAAATTATTATAAAGGATATTGTAAAGATAAAATTACCCTTAATGAAAAAATCTATTTTTCCTTTCTCTTACATTAAGAAAATATTATGTTTTAAAAATTTTAATTAAAAATAAATTTAAAAAATTAAATATTAAATTTTTTTTTTAAAATTTAAAAAAATAAAGAAAAAATAATTTTAGAAAAAATAATGTTATTTTTAAAAAAATTAATTAAGAAAATAAATAAAAAATTTTAAATTTAAAAAAAATATTTTTTAAAATTAAAAAAAAATATTTTCAGAAAACTTTATTTTTTAATTAAAAAATAAATTAAAAAATAAGAGAAAAAGGAAGGAGAAGGTTTTTTTTATCAAGGGTAATTTTGTCGTTTTGGATTTTACCATTCGGATTTTCGGATAACTGAAACTGTGAAATCTAAATTCGAGCTAAATCGTATAACTCAACTTATTTATTCGAGTCGATTCGAAAACTCGAAAAACTCGAATAATTCGAACTATTTAAACCAAAATTTAAAATTTTAATCGATTTTTTTCGAATCGAGTTGGATTTTGCTCACTCCTATTTGATCCCACGTTCTTTTAAATCTATTCTTTCACTCTATGGATTGTAAATCCGACAAATAAAAAAGTATCACAATAACAAAATCCTCGTTTAATACCCATATATCTGTTTTCATCAATCAAAAAGTATTACGTTATTTTTGATTTGTTAACTTTGTGACAATCAACATAGTAGAAAGAGCTTATTAATGCTAATTTCTCCAAAATGAGATAATAATCAATTTTATATAATTTAGCATCTTTCAAATTATCATTGAAAAAATAATTGGCATTATCAAGTAAAATATTTTTTTATACATCTAATATTATATTACACTATAAAAAATAATTTTCTTTGAACTTAAGGTTTAATCCAATTAATTTATTCAATTATCTTTAAGAAGTGACATTTAATAAATTTAAAATTCAAATCTTAATTAGTAACTGCAATTCCTTTCTCTATCTCTAAATTACAATCTTTTTATTAAAAAAAAAAAAAAATCCTGTTTCATCTTAATCTTTTTATCTTATTCATGTTAATGAAATTTAAATTTGTAAATGGTAACCTTGACTTGAAGATAAAATTTTAAGTTCTAACAGGGAATGTTCCCTTAAAACATTAACTAAATATATATAATGTAATGATATTCACATTCAATTACTTTGTAATTAGAGTTGTCTATTTGTGGAGTCAAGTTAGGATAGCAAACAATATATTTTATTTGTTCAAGATCCAGTTTAGTCCGTCGAATTTAAAAAATTTATTTTATTATTTAAAAAATATTTATATATAAAATTATTAAATAATAATTAAAATTGGATTAAACAAACCTGATTTGAAAATATTTTATTTCAAATCCAATCCAATTTGAATCGAAGTTATCAAATAAGATAGATAATGGTATCTTAGACAACTTAACTTGTAATGTTTTTATGTACAAGGGTAAATAAGTCACTCACTACTAGATCTGATAATTCGTGTACTCATGTCGTGTTTATGTATTTTCACGTGTTATAATCGTGTTTAAGATATTATATATTTATATAAATTTTGATACGCTAATAATTTATGTTATATAGATTTTGACACTTTAATATATTCGTATTGCATTCATATAATTTTTCATATGATATCATATTTTAATTATTATTTTTTATATCATATTCACGCTGTGTTCCTTACTTCCTTACTACTATGAAGCACTGTATAAAAACACCATCACAATCATTCAGGGCAACGGTAGACCCCAGCCCCCACCTAATTTGGCCAAACAATAAAACAAAAAATGTTTAGCCCTTTTCTCTTGAAATCTTTTTTTTGTGTATTTGTGTCTTTGACTCTCTCACGCTAAAGAAAAGAAACCTTCAATAATATCAACCCTCCTCCTCCCCTTCCCTTTCTCTAAACAAAACAATCTTCTTCCTCCTACTCACTCCTTACTCTTTGAGCTGAGTTTTAATAACCTCCTCCGCTAGCTCCTCCTCGGCATGGGCGTATCCCTCCACCACCACCACCACCACCACACCGTCGTTGCCTTCACTTTTCTGTTATTTGCTTCTGCTTCAGTCATCACGCTTTCTCAACTCGGTAAGTAATTTAAATCCCTTCCTTTTTGTTTGATCTTTTGAACTTTGAAAATATGCATATTTAACCATTGACTCGGTCTTAACTCAGTGCGGTTTTGTGTTCCTTTTTGCAGGCAGCGGGTTCCAGGAGAGAGAGGGGAGTAAGAAGAGAAGTGGGTCAGGGGTGTTGGACCGGTTCTTGGCTCAGAAAAGACTCGGCGGCCCGGGTTCTTCACCACCTTCTTGTAGATCCAAGTGTGGGCGTTGCTCACCTTGTAAACCAGTTCACGTCCAGGTTCAACCAGGGTTTAGTATGCCACTTGAGTACTACCCTGAAGCTTGGCGTTGCAAGTGTGGCAACAAGTTTTTCATGCCCTAAAAGGGAAAAAAAATAAAAATAAAGAGAACAAAGCAAGTACACAAAAATTCTGAGACCTTCTTCAAAACAAGAAGGAAAAAAAAAAAAAAAACTTTTTTAGTACTTATAATATAGTATTACTGCTATTTTGGTAACTTACATTGTTGGTTCTTTCTAAGTTTATATAATGATTTTGTATTTCTTGTGAAAAACAGGAAAGCTTTGGGAATGCATGTTATTTGTAGGTGAGATTACCAAGAGGGATCTCTCATCTCTCTTTTTCTTTTCTTTCTATTTCTTCTTCTTCTTCATCTTTCTCTTTTGCTTATGATCTTTTTTTTTCCTCTTTCACTTGCATTGAAGCAAGTTTTTATTAGACAAATTTGGGAGTAAAGACTGTAATTAAGGTTATGTTTTTATGAAACAACAGAAGCTGCTACTTTGATCTCTCAATTCGTGTATTCATATCGTGTTTATATATATTTTTTATTATAGTCGTGTTTAAGGTATTTTATACTTATGTAAATTTTAACGTGTTAATAATTTTTTAATATAAATTTTGACATATTCGTGTATTCGTATCCGTGTTTTTTTTGTATCGTGTCGTATTTCATATTATATATTAATTATTTTTTTCATATCATGTTCATATAATATAATTATACTGTATCCAATATTATCAGGTCTACTGCTATTATAGTGTTAATTACTTGTAGTAGGCTAGTAGAATGCATATTATTCTCCTTAATTACTCCTTTTTTTAAGCTTATTATTAGCTTTGAATTGATATTTACTAATACTGACACTGAAAATGAGAGATGTTCTAAGCGTTATGTTAATAGGTTTTTATGTACTTTTTAGTACTGTCATGACTAAGATTATTGCACGTATATATGTAACCCAGATTCAGCTGTTTTTAGTTAGCCCCATCTTTGTTATTTTTATCAGTCGTAATCCGAAATAAGGAAAAAGTAATAGATATTAAGATTTAAATTCAAATTTGTTGGATGTCATTTTATAAAGGTGATTACGTGAATCGAATCTATTTTCACCATATTTTACTATCATGACCAAATATTTTTGGGGACAAATTCCAAAATTATAATACGCTGGTGATATTTTTTCTATAAATCTATACCTACTTTAAAAGTTGTCCCCGATAAAGGAGATGACTCAATTTCAATTTTGGAGTCTTTGTTTGAGGACAATTAAGTATTGGCATTAGTTGTATTTGAGGGGTTAATTAAGGTATTGTCATTTTTTTTAATATTATTATTTTGATGAAGAAGGAAAGAAAGAAAAGAAAGGAAAGAGAAAGAGAAAAAAAAAAAGAGGGAAGAAAGGAAGAGAAAATTTTGTGTTTTCGTGTTGTATTCGTATTTTTTTGTGTCATTATCATATTCAAGGTATTATAAATTTATATACATTTTGACACGTTAATAATTTGTTTTATGTAGATTTTGACACGTTCGTCTATTCGTGTCATTTTCATGTTATTTTTGTTGTCGTGTCGTGTTTTAATTATTTCTTTCTTGTTATATTTGTGTCGTGTCTCAATTCATCTTATATTTTGCATACTTTATCATACTGATTCAATTTTAACTCTAAGTTCATTGACTTAAAAATTGGATCATTGCATCTATCATATATTAATCTAATTTTCCAATATATAGCGAGGGCATATTGTAGTATCATTTAAAGTAGGATTTAGTTAGAGTTAGAGTTGAGAAGTACTTGATAGACCAACCTAGGGCTGAGCAAAAAAACCGAGAAAATCGAAAACCAAAAACCGATTTGAACCGTAGTGTTCGGTTCGTTTTCGGTTCGGTTTGGTTTTTTTTAATTCGATTAAAATTTGGTTCGGTTATTAGTTCGATTTTTTCGGTTCGGTTCGGTTTTCGGTTCATAAGTCCAAAAACCGCAATTAACCGAACCGAATTCTATTTTTTAATTGATTTTTTAATTATTTTTTAATTTTTATAATATAAAAATAAATATTTTATTTCTAAATTAGTGAAAAAAAATTAAAAATACTATAAAAAAAGATAATTTTTAAAAATTTTAAAAACTAAGATACTTTGATTGTGGAAATAGCATGTTAGGCATAAATAACCTATTAAAATAGCATGTAATAAAGCCCGAATTTTCAAAAGCCCAAAAAAAATGGAAAACCGATAACCGAACCGAACCGAGATACGACGGTTCGGTTATAACCGATCCTTTGGCTATTGCGGTTCGGTTTCGGTTACCCATTTGGAAAAACCGAATTCCTCGGTTCGATTTGTAAAACCCTAAATAACCGACCCGAACCGAACCGAACTCACCCCTAGACCAACCTGTCGATATTGCATGTTCAATTGACTTGTAATTTTTTTTTCCTTTTTTAACATTCAGTTAATTGAGTTAATATTTCTTATACATAGCATGATTTTATTGAAAAATTGAATGGATTTTACATGAAAATTAAAACTTCACTTAATTATAAAGTTACCCATATAATTAACACCTATCTTTTGGTTTTGCATGAAGAATTCAATAAAAAAAAAAATCAGAAAGGGTTTTATTTAGTTCTTGTTCATTATACATATTTAAAGTTATAGGATTCCATCATGCTGAAATATTAATGGTAGAATTCGAATATTTAAAAAACATGTTTTTTTTCAACACCCATACTTGAAACATGTTTTTTTTTTCAAAATATTAATGGTAACAGAGACAATCAGCAATGTTTTCAAAGCTAGACTACATGGGAAGCAAAGTGTATGAGTTAGATAATTTTGAACACAATACAATTACACGACATAAAAAATAATTAAAACACTATACGAATATACGAATGTATCAAAATCTATATAAAATGAATTATTAATGTGTCAAAATTTATATAAATATATATAAATCTTAAATATAATTATAATACGAATATAATACGAATACACGAATTACCAAGTGCATGTGAATGATCAATAAGATGGGGGAAGGGGGGAAGGGGTTGGTTCCAGTTCCATTATTTTCTATTCTGAGTAGAATTGGAAACTACATAGATAGAGCATCGAAGGAGGACAATGATGGGGCATCTTGTTTGTTTCCCTACCTCATCTCAAACCTTGTTGCTTCTTTGTTTGTTTCCTTTCTTCTCCTACTATGCACATTTTCTCTTCTCTTCTTTCTCTGTCTATCCATAATCTCTTTCGCTGTTTAAAGGATCGTTATTCGACAATATTCATTATACTAAGAGGTGACATTTAATAGGTGTAAGTTTAAATCCCGACATCTAAAAACAAGTTGCTTTCTAAGGGTAGGGTTTGATTTCTCCTTCCCCAAACTATAAAAAAAAAAAAAATTGAATTTAATGTTAGTACATAAATTTTGTTAGTATGTTTTGAGGTACATTCTTGAGAAACAAAAATGTTATCCCAAAGAGCCAAGAGTTTTTTCCTCAACTAAAGAATTTTAAAATCTTTATTTTTTAAAATAAGATATTTTAATCTTATTTCCTAATTTATATAAAATTTAATGAAAATATTGAATTTATTTCATGTTTAACAGATATTTTCATTCAAGTTAAACTGATAGAAATAATATACTTTTTCAACGAGGAATAAGATGCATCTCTCTATAACAAAAGTAAGCAATGGACACTTGAGTTCTTGGATAAGGTTTAATTAACAAGAATTTTCAACAAAGGTTTGGATGCCATTTGAAATTGGAAAGGAGAGAAATCCTTTTTCTTTGTCGTTTTGAAACTGGCTTTCTTTTTTTTTTTTTTTTTTTTTTTTTTTTTCAACTAGATTTATTTATGGGTAGGGCTGCGGTCTGAATTCTTTTCACATTCTTTCTCCAAGCCTGACCTGGATCGGCCCGTGAGCTCGAATTACTGTTTAAAAATATTATTTTTATATTAATATTTATATATTTAATTAGATTTAAATAAAAAATATTTTTTATTAATAAATAGTAATTCGAGCCAGACCGAGTCGGTCCAAATTTAAAAAATACTTATGCAAGCCTAATCCAATACGAGTCGAGATCTGTCATAACGAGCGGATATATCTATTTTCAACTCAATTCCAAAGATACAGTCCTATGTTCATTTTAAAAGAAAGAAATGGTCCCATGGTTTTTTATAACCCAAACTGCATCGCAACTAACAAAAAGATAAATTTGATGATCATTTAACTAAGATGGACTTTTCCACCAAAAGATAAAGGAAAGATTATTTGCAAATTACAAGCCAATCGATCAATGTTTTTAGCCGTCTTACACTTCAATTTCAAAATCCAATTGTTTTATATTTTCAAAATTAGTATGTAATACAATCCCACGTTCGAAAAAAATAAATGATAAGATATTCTTTAAATAAAGAGAAGTAAAAGTCCTTATTAAAACATTTGTAGGTTGAAGTGTTGATTGGATCATGGCTAGGATTTCCAAATCTTGGGTGGTTTTGTAATTAATTAAATTAATAATAAATATTAACTATTTAATTTTATTTTAAAATATTTTTTTTTCTGTTGTGAAAAAACTTGCATTGTCTGTTTAAACAATTAGATTTGTTTACACAATTCATGTCTATACAAACAATTATGTAATAATCTTTAAATATTTGTTTCGTTTTCCAAAACATAGATATACAAAAAGAGTTACGTTTGAATTCTCTCTTATTCAAACACTTTTTCAGATTCTTTTATAATGTTTTGTTGTAGAAATTCTTTTATAATCTTTAAATTTTGTTACACAATCGTATTCCTCTTAGAATTTCATCATCGGAATTTTTTTTAACTTTTTTTTTTTAATTTATTTTTATCACTAGGACTTTTAGAACAAATATTGTACACCAGCCAACTTTTATTATAAATTTATTTAAAAATAAATATCAATCTTTTGATATTGATTTTTTTTTTTTTAAATCTTCCATCAAGTTGATAAATTTTAGAAAAGTTTTATCACCTAGAAATTTTTTAGAAGACGGCTCAACCATAGATCCCTTAGAATTTCATCATTGGAAAGATTTTAAATTCATTTTTATTATTAGATAAAGAAGACAATTAATAAAATAAAAAAATAATAATTAAAAAAATTAAATAGAATCAAAATCCAAGAAACAAATAAATAAGCTAAGAAACACATAATTGACAATGTAAAATAAACAATTTAATAAATGGATTATCCAGGAATTAAAATAATAACTGAATTAAATCATACACAAAAAAATAAAAAGTAAAATTACACCATAAAAAAAACCAATTAAATTAATTAAATGAAATTAAGAAAAAAAATTAGCTACATGTAGACTAGATCTGTCCAAGGACCGGGCTACCTGCCCAAACCCGAAGGCACGCCCGAAATTCGGGAGGGTTTGGAGAAAAATTTTAGGCCCGAAAAATGGGTCTGAGCAAAAAAATAAGCCTATTTTATAAACGGGCCGGGCCTTCGGCAGAAAATTCTAGGCTCGAGCCCGGCCCGGCCCGAATATTTATTATTTATTATATATATTTTATAATAATATTTATAATTTATCTTTTCAGTTATTTTTTTTTACCCGTTACTTACCCTAACTCTCTAACCTATTCCTTACTTTTCTAAAGCCTAACCCTAAATTCTCTCTCAACTCAACCGTCAGCCGCATCTCACCTTCTCCTCAAACACTCAGCTGCTGCTCACCCGACACCCAGTCACCTATACCCATTTCACTCTTTCTTTTTTTTTGCTTGGATTTGCATCCGTATCTCACCTTCTCCTCAAACACTCAACAATTACTCATCCATTCACTATTTTCTTTTTTGCTTGGATTCTCTCCCACTTCCTCAGATGCAATTTGCCCTCAACTTGTGTAAGTTTTTTTTTCTTGCTTCGATTTACCATCAGCATGTTGCAAATATAATAATTTAAAAACTGTGAAAATTTTGTGTGCAAATACATAGATTATGTGCTTTGAAAAACCCTAGAATTTCAAATGTTTAGGGATATAGAATTTCAAGATGTGACATTCTGAAACCATTTTGATCTGATGTTCTTGGCCTCTACCTTGAGCTTTAATGTCTGATCTTATATTGTTTTTGTCTCAAAATAACTTTTTTGATAGTAGAGGTTATTTACAGGATTTTAATTGCTTTGCTGTCGGAGTCTAGCATAATTGAATAATTTTTTTGCTACAAAAAAATCAAATCTTAAGGGAAATTGAAAAAGGAAAATTTGTAAAGTGTCGATGAAAATTTACTTTCTAAGAAAGATGAGTTAATTATTTGGATGCTATTCAGAAAAATCTAGGCTATTAGTAATTAATCATTCCAATTATATGATTGTAATCTAGCAATTTGTCAATTGTCATATGCCAAGTTTTGTACGAATTGGTTAGCAACAAATATTTATGCATTTGAAAATGAAAGCTTTCATGTAATGGGTGTCAGGATTTTTTCTTTTTCTTTTTTAATTTTAATCAGTATTTTAACAATGATTCTTTTGCTTTAGATTCTTATTTTATACTTTTTTTTTTTTAGAAGCTTGAGGTTTGAAACTGTTTATGATGAATTTGGATGCTTAGGAACTTGGTTTGGAGTACAAACAAACTGATGGTGGCTTTTTTTTTTTTTTTTTGCCTCTCTTTCAAATTTTGTGTGACTTGTTCGTCTCTCCAAGAAAATATTGCTTGGGCTCCTTGATAATGATGAGGCTTTTACGATTGCAGGACCTAACCTTTTATGATAATGACCAGCCAAATACCCCAATAAATGTGGAGGATGGATATAATGAGTACGAAAGTGTTTTCAAGCGTCAAAAGTCTACTACTTCAAAGGTGTGGGATGAAATGACTAAGCTTGAATGTGAGAACAAAGAATTCATGAAGGAGCAATGTAATCAATGTAAGAATGTTTTTTCTGCTAAAACTGCTAGTGGAACTTCTCATTTGAGACGTCATTTGAATACTTGCTTGAAAAAACATAATAAAGATATTACTCAGTACACAATAGCCACTCAAGCAACCTTAGGAGGTGGTTCATGTATCAAAAATTATAAGTATGACCATGAAGAATGTCGTAGAGCTGTTTCCACTTTCCTTGTGTGTGGCAAGCATTCATTTAAAACAGTTGAGGAATCGGGGTTTAGATATATGATGAATATTTTAAGTCCTAACTATAAGAATATAAGTAGACAAACAGCTACTAGGGATGTACTGAGTTACTATGCAAAAGAAAGAGAGCATGTGAAAGAAGAGTTGGCTAAAGCACTTGGTAGAATATGCTTAACTTATGATAATTGGAAATCTGAGCATGCTATTGATGAATAAATTTGTATTACTGCTCATTAGATTGACAAAGATTGGAAATTACAAAAGTGAATAATAAGGTTTAGAGCTTTATCCCCTCCTTATGATGGTTTGAACAAAGCGGATGAGCTTGTGTTATGCTTAGCCCAGTGGAACATAGACAAGAAAATTTTCAGCATCACTTTGGATAATGCATCTTATAATGATGTTATGGTTTCCCCTCTTAAAAGTCGTTTTGTGCCAATAGGGTCATTTTATGTGATGATTCTTTTTTTCAAATTAGATGTTGTGGACATATATTGAATCTTATTGTTCAAGCTGGATTGAAACTTTTATTGATGATGTTGTTGGTAAAATTTGTAATGGGATTAAGTACATAAAAAATTTGGCCTTCTCAATTGAATGTAATTAAGAAGTTGCATCAAGATATGTGTATGAGATGGAATTCTATTTATTTGATCCTTGAATCTGCTTTTTGTTACAAAAATACGTTAGTTTATTGGGGCCAACGAGACAAAGATTTCAAAATATTTGCACTTTCTGATAAGGAGTGGGGAAATGTTCATACTCTTTGCAAATTTTTGAAGGTTTTCTATGATGTGACATGTGTGTTTTCTGGTTCTAAATATCCAACTGCAAACATTTATTTTAGAGGGGTTTGGAAGGTTCATAATTGTTTGGTAGATACAGCTAAAGGTCCACATACCTTCTTAAGTCCAATGGTTAAACAAATGCAAGAGAAATCCAATAAATATTGAGCTGAGTATAGTGTGGTGTTATCATGTGCTGCCATTTTAGACCCTCGTTACAAGTAGAATTATGTGGAATACTATTATACTAAACTCTACGGTAGTCATGCCTTAGAGTTTGTGCAAACAGCTATTAATACTTTTAGAATCTTATTTGATGAGTATGTGAAGAACTCCAAATCCACTTCTTTCTATTTGGTTGGAAGTTCTAGTGTTTCGGATGCTAATCTTGTTGATTCTAGCTTGCAACAGTCTAATGTTAGTGGAGTTGATATGGGACTAGGTTGTGAAAAGAGTGATGATTATAAACTGTTTTTAAGTCAATCCAAAGCTGAAAATGAAAAATCAGAATTAGATCTGTACTTTGTAGAGCGAGCACTTGAGTTGAATAATGATATTGATATATTGGATTATTGGAGTAAAAGCTCAATACAGTATTCTGAGCTTTCACTATTGGCCCGTGATCTTTTGGTAATTGCAATATCAACTGTTGCTTCTGAGTCATCTTTTAGCATGAGAAAGAAACTTATCAATTCTTTGAGGAGTTCACTCAAACCAAAAACGGTTCAAGCTATTTTATGTTTTGATGATTGGATGCGAGCTAAAGGTTTTTCAGCTGGTAATTCTTTTCTTATTACTTCTTATTTCAATATCATTATAAGTTTATAACACTTTTGTAATTTGGAGAATCTAATTGTTTAATATATTTTTACACTAGGAATGGAACATGAAGTATCTGACTCTAGTGATGATGATGATAATGATGCTGTTTCTGTCGCCTTCTAGGTCAGTTTCTTGATTATGAGTAAAAAAATTATGTTCTTGTATCAACTTGGAATGATTTTTTCAGCCAATTCATTAGTTGCAAGTTGTGAATTGTGCTTTCCTTTTACAGTGCAGGGTTGGTGTTGGTTGCTAGTTAGTGGTGTCCTGTTTGCTGGCTGTTGGTTACTAGTTACAGGCTGTTGGTTGCTAGTTGCTAGCTTTTGCTGCAAACATTTATTTCGTATACTAGACTCTGTATCATGTTTCTACTTGCAAGTGTTAGCTGCCATATTTTTTTTCTTCTTTTTTATCATTCCTTGTTGCGACAGATCCTAATTTTGCCAATGTGTATGTTTGTTGAAGAACTTATTAAACTTTGTTGGTGTGGTGACTATCTAACATTTTTAATTTAAACTAGGTGTGATGTTGATATATTGTGATATAATTTTTATTTAGTATGATATTTAATATTAAAAACAATATTTTTTTGTAATTGAAAAAAATTTGGGCGGGCCGGGCTTAGGTATCCTTTTGGCAATGTGGGCCGGGCCTAGTCACAAAAAGTTGTCCATATTTCGGGTCGGGCAGGGCCTGGGCAGACACAAGGTGCACTGATATCTTGTTAGGCCGTGCCCGAACCTGGCTCGGCCCTTGGATAGGTCTAATGTAGACTTGTCCAAGAGCCAGACTACCTGCCAAGCTCGAAGGCCCGCCCGAAATGTGGGAGGGTTTGGACAAAAATTTTAGACCCAAAAAATGGGCATGGGAAAAAATATAAGCCCATTTTATATATAGGTCGGGCCTTAAGCAGAAAATTCTAGGCCCGGGCACGGCCCGGCCTGAATATTTATTATATATATTTTATATTAATATCTATAATTTATCTTTTCATTTAATTTTTTTTACCCGTTACATACCCTAACTCTCTAACCTATTCCTTACTTTTCGAAAGCCTAACCCTAAATTCTCTCTCAACCCGTGAGTCGCATCTCACATTATCCTCAAACACTCAACTGTTGCTCATCCAACACCGAGTCACCTATACCCATTTCACTCTTTTTTTTTTTTTTTTGCTTTGATTTGCATCCGCATCTCACCTTTTCTTCAAACACTCAGCTGCTGCTCATCTATTCACTATTTTCTTTTTTGCTTGGATACTCTCTCTCTCCTCAGACACAATTTGTGGAACTTTTTTTTTTCTTGCTTCGATTTACCATTCAGCATGTTGCATATATAATAATTTAAAAATTGGGAAAATTTTGTGTTCAAATACGTAGATTATGTGCTTTGAAAACCCATAGAATTTCAAATGTTTAGGGATATAGAATTTCAAGATGTGACATTGTGAAACCATTTCGATCTGATGTTCTTGGCCTCTACCTTGAGCTTTAATGTCTGACCTTATATTGTTTTTGTCTCAAAATAACCTTTTTGACAGTAGAGGTTATTTACAGGATTTTAACTGCTTTGCTGCCGCAGTCTAGAATAATTGAATAATTTTTTTTTGCTTCAAAAAAATCAAACCTTAAGGGAAATTTTTAAAGTGTCGATGGAAACTTACTTTCTAAGAAAGATGAGTTATTGGATGCTATTCAAAAAAATCTAGGCTATTAGTAATTAATCAGTCCAATTATATGATTGTAATCTAGCAATTTGTCAATTGTCATATGCCAAGTTTTGCACGAATTGGTTAGCAACAAATATTTATGCATTTGAAAATAAAAGCTTTCATGTAATGGGTGTCAGGAATTTTTCATTTTTTTAAAAATTTTAATCAGCATTTTAACAATGATTCTTTTGCTTTAGATTCTTATTTTATACTCTTTTTTTTTTGTAGAAGCTTGAGGTTTGAAACAGTTTAGGGTGAATTTGGATGCTTAAGAACTTGGTTTGGAGTATAAATAAAATGATGTTGGCTTGTTTTCTGGTTTTGTTTGGTCTCTGTTTCAAATTTTGTATGACTTGTTTGTTTCTCCAAGAAAATATTGCTTGGGCTCCTTGATAATGATGAGGGTTTTACGATTGCAGGACCTAACCTTTTATGACAATGACCAGCTCAAATACCCCAATAAATGTGAAGGATGGATATAATGAGTACAAAAGTGTTTTCAAGCGTCAAAAGTCTACTACTTCAAAGGTGTGGGATGAAATGACTAAGCTTGAATGTGAGAACAAAGAATTCATGAAGGCTCAATGTAATCACTGTAAGAATGTTTTTTCTACTAAAACTGCTAGTGGAACTTCTCATTTGAGATGTCATATAAATACTTGCTTGAAAAAACATAATAAAGATATTACTCAGTACACAATAGCCACTCAAGCAACCTTAGGAGGTGGTTCATGTATCAAAAATTATAAGTATAACCATGAAGAATGTCGTAGAGATGTTTCCTCTTTCCTTGTGTGTGGAAAGCATTCATTTAGAACAGTTGAGGAACCGGGGTTTAGATATATGCTGAGTTTTGTAAGTCCTAACTATAATAATATAAGTAGACAAATAGCTACTAGGGATGTACTGAGTTACTATGCAAAAGAAATAGCGTATGTGAAAGAAGAGTTGGCTAAAGCGCTTGGTAGAATATGCTTAACTTCTGATAATTAGAAATCTGAGCATGCTATTGATGAATACATTTGTATTACTGCTTATTGGATTGACAAAGATTGGAAATTGCAAAAGAGAATAATAAGGTTTAGAGCTTTATCCCCTCCTTATGATGGCTTGAACAAATAGGATGAGCTTGTGTTATGGTTAGCCCAGTGGAAAATAGACAAGAAAATTTTCAGTATTACTTTGGATAATGCATCTTATAATGATGTTATGGTTTCCTCTCTTAAAAGTCGCTTTGTGCCAATAGGGTCATTTTATGTGATGATGCTTGACATATATTGAATCTTATTGTTCAAGCTGGATTGAAACTTTTATTGATGATGTTGTTGGTAACTTTTTTAATGGGATTAAGTACATAAAAAATCTGGCCTTCTCAATTGAATGTAATTAAGAAGTTGCATCAAGATGTGTGTGTGAGACGGAATTCTAGTTATTTGATGCTTGAATTTGCTTTTTGTTACAAAAATATGTTAGTTTATTGGGGCCAACGAGACAAAGATTTCAAAATATTTGCACTTTCTGATGAGGAGTGGGGAAATGTTCATACTCTTTGCAAATTTTTGAAGGTTTTCTATGATGTGACATGTGTGTTCTCTGGTTTAAAATATACAACTGCAAACATTTATTTTAGAGGGGTTTGGAAGGTTCATAATTGCTTGGTAGATACAGTTAAAGGTACACATCCATTATTAAGTCCAATGGTTAAACAAATGCAAGATAAATTCAATAAATATTGGGATGAGTATAGTGTGATGTTATCATGTGCTGTCATTTTAGACCCTCGTTACAAGTTGAATTATGTGGAATATTATTATACTAAACTCTGCGGTAGTCATGCCTCAAAGTTTGTGCAAACATTTATTAATACTCTTAGAATCTTATTTGATGAGTATGTGAAGAACTCCAAATCCACTTCTTCCTATTTGGTTGGAAGTTCTAGTGTTTCAGATGCTAATCTTGTTGATTCTAGCTTGCAACAGTCTAATGTTAGTGGAGTTGATATGGGACTAGGTTGTGAAGAGAGTGATGATTACAAACTGTTTTTAAGTCAACCCAAAGCTGAAAATGAAAAATTGTAATTAGATCTGTACTTGGAAGAGCGAGCACTTGAGTTGAATAATGATATTGATATATTGGATTACTGGAGTAAAAGCTCAATACGATATTCTGAGCTTTCACTATTGGCTGGTGATCTTTTGTAATTCCAATATCAACTGTTGCTTCTGAGTAAGCTTTTAGCATGAGAAAGAATGTTATCAATTTTTTGAGGAGTTCACTCAAACCAAAAACGGTTCAAGTTGTTGTTTGTTTTGATGATTGGATGCGAGCTAGAGGTTTTTTAGCCGATAATTCTTTTCTAATTACTTTTTAATTCTATATCATTATAAGTTCATAACACTTTTGTAATTTGGAGAACCTAATTGTTTAATATATTTTTACACTACGAATGGAACATGAAGTATCTGACTCTAGTGATGAAGATGACAATGATGCTGTGTCTGTCGCCTTCTAGGTCAGTTTCTTGATTATGAGTAAAAAATTTATGTTCTTGTATCAACTTGGAATGATTTTTTCAGCCAATTCATTAGTTGCAAGTTGTTAATTGTGCTTTCCTATTGCAGTGCAGGGTTGGTGCTGGTTGCTGGTTCCTAGTTTCAGTCTTCCAAGTTGTTGGTTGCTGCCTTTCTAGATGCTGGTTGCTGGTTACTGGTGTCTTGTTTGTTGGCTGTTGGTTACTAGTTACAGGCTATTGGTTGCTAGTTTTTGGCTTTTGCTGCAAACATTTATTTCGTATACTAGACACTTTATCATGTTTCTACTTGCAAGTGTTAGCTGCCATATTTTTTCTTCTTTTTTATCATTCCTTGTTGCGACAGATCCTAATTTTGTCAATATGTGTATGTTTGTTGAAGAACTTATTAAACTTTCTTGGTATGGTATTGTTCTAACATTTTTAATTTAAACTAGGTGTGATGTTGATATATTGTGATATAATTTTTATTTAGTATGACATTTAATATTAAAAACGATATTTTTTTTTAATTGAAAAAATTTTGGGTGGGCCGGGCTTGGATATCCTTTTGGCAATATGGGCTTGGCCTAGTCACAAAAAGTTGTCCGTATTTCGGTCGGGCCGAGCCTGGACAGACACAAGGTGTACTGATATCCTGCTAGGCCAAGCCCGAACCTGGCCTGGCCCATGGACAGGTCTAATGTAAACCTATCCAAGAGCCGGGCTACCCGTCCAAGCTCGAAGGCCCGCCGAAAATTTGGGAGGGTTTGGACAAAAATTTAAGGCCCGAAAAATGGGCATGGGAAAAATTATAAGCCCATTTTATATACGGGCCGGGCTTTAGGCAGAAAATTCTAGGCCCGGCCCGACCTGATTATTTATTATATATATTTTATAATAATATTTATAATTTATCTTTTCATTTAAATTTTTTTACCCGTTACATACCCTAACTCTCTAACCTATTCTTTACTTTTCGAAAACCTAACCCTAAATTCTCTCTCAACACGTCAGCCGCATCTCTCATTCTCCTCAAACACTCAGCTGCTTCTCACCCGACACCCAGTCACCTATACCCATTTCACTCTTTTTTTTTTTGCTTGGATTTGCATCTGCATCTCACCTTCTCTTCAAACACTCAGTTGCTGCTCATCCATTCACTATTTTCTTTTTTGCTTGGATACTCTCTCTCCTCCTCAGAGCGCAATCTGCGCTCAATTTGTGGAAGTTCTTTTTTTTTTCTTGCTTCGATTTACCATTCAGCATGTTGCAAATATAATAATTTAAAAACTGGGAAAATTTTGTGTTCAAATACGTAGATTATGTGTTATGAAAACCCGTAGAATTTCAAATGTTTAAGGATATAGAATTTCAAGATGTGACATTGTGAAACCATTTTGATCTGATGTTCTTGGCCTCTACCTCAAGCTTTAATGTCTGACCTTATATTGTTTTTGTCTCAAAACAACCTTTTTGATAGTAGAGGTTATTTACAGGATTTTAACTGCTTTGGTGCCGCAATCTAGCATAATTGAATAATTTTTTTTGCTACAAAAAAAATCAAACCTTAAGGGAAATTGAAAAAGGGAAATTTTTAAAGTGTCGATGGAAATTTACTTTCTAAGAAAGATGAGTTAATTTTTTGGATGCTATTCAAAAAAATCTAGGCTATTAGTAATTAATCATTCCAATTATATGATTGTAATCTAGCAATTTGTCAATTGTCATATGCCAAGTTTTGCACGAATTGGTTAGCAACAAATATTTATGCATTTGAAAATGAAAGCTTTCATGTAATCGGTGTCAGGACTTTTTCTTTCTTTCTTTTTTTTTTTTTAATTTTAATCAGCATTTTAACAATGATTCTTTTGCTTTAGATTCTTATTTTATACTTTTTTTTTGGTGGAAGCTTGAGGTTTGAAACAGTTTAGGGTGAATTTGGATGCTTAGGAACTTGGTTTGGAGTACAAATAAAATGATGTTGGCTTGTTTTTTGGTTTTGTTTGGTCTCTGTTTCAAATTTTGTATGACTTGTTTGTTTCTCCAAGAAAATATTGCTTGGGCTCCTTGATAATGACGAGGCTTTTACGATTGCAGGACCTAACCTTTTATGACAATGACCAGCTCAAATACCCCAATAAATATGGAGGATGAATATAATGAGTACGAAAGTGTTTTCAAGCGTCAAAAGTCTACTACTTCAAAGGTGTGGGATGAAATGACTAAGCTTGAATGTGAGAACAAAGAATTCATGAAGGCGCAATGTAATCACTGTAAGAATGTTTTTTATGCTAAAACTGCTAGTGGAACTTCTCATTTGAGACGTCATTTGAATACTTGCTTGAAAAAACATAATAAAGATATTACTCAATACATAATAGCCACTCAAGCAACCTTAGGAGGTGGTTCATGTATCAAAAATTATAAGTATGACCATGAAGAATGTAGTAGAGCTGTTTCCACTTTCTTTGTGTGTGGCAAGCATTCATTTAGAACAGTTAAGGAACCAGAGTTTAGATATATGATGAATGTTGTAAGTCCTAACTATATGAATATAAGTAGATAAACAGCTACTAGGGATGCACTGAGTTACTATGCAAAAGAAAGAGAGCATGTGAAAGAAGAGTTGGCTAAAGCACTTGGTAGAATATGCTTAACTTCTGATAATTGGAAATATGAGCATGCTATTGATGAATAAATTTGTATTACTACTCATTGGATTGACAAAGATTGGAAATTACAAAAGAGAATAATAAGGTTTAGAGCTTTATCCCCTCCTTATGATGGTTTGAACAAAGTGGATGAGCTTGTGTTATGCTTAGCCCAATGGAACATAGACAAGAAAATTTTCAGCATCACTTTGGATAATGCATCTTATAATGATGTTATGGTTTCCTCTCTTAAAAGTCGTTTTCGTGCCATTAGGGTCTTTTTATGTGATGGTGTTTTTTTTTTCAAATTAGATGTTGTGGACATATATTGAATCTTATTGTTCAAGCTGGATTGAAACTTGTTGATGATATTGTTGGTAAAATTTGTAATGTGATTAAGTACCTAAAGAAATATGGCCTTCTCAAGAAAAGATTTCAATTGAATGTAACTAAGAAGTTGCATCAAGATGTGTGTGTGAGATTGAATTCTACTTATTTGATGCTTGAATCTGCTCTTTGTTACAAAGATATGTTAGTTATTGGGGCCAACAAGACAAAGATTTCAAAATATTTGCACTTTCTGATGAAGAGTTGGGAAATGTTCATACTCTATATAAATTTTTGAAGGTTTTCTATGATGTGACATGTGTGTTCTCTGGTTCTAAATATCCAACTGCAGACATTTATTTTAGAGGGGTTTGGAAGGTTCATAATTGTTTGGTAGATACAGCCAAATGTCCATATACATTCTTAAGTCCAATGGTTAAACAAATGCAAGAGAAATTCAATAAATATTGGGCTGAGTATAGTGTAGTGTTATCATGTGCTGCCATTTTAGACCTTCGTTACAAGTTAAATTATGTGGAATACTGTTATATTGAACTCTATGGTATTCATGCCTCAGAGTTTGTGCAAACAGTTATTAATACTCTTAGAATCTTATTTGATGAGTATGTGAAGAACTCAAAATCCACTTCTTCCTCTTTGGTTGGAAGTTCTATTATTTCGGATGCTAATTTTGTTGATTCTAGCTTGCAACAGTCTAATGTTAGTGGAGTTGATATGGGACTAGGTTGTGATGAGAGTGATGATTACAAACTATTTTTAAGTCAATCCAAAGCTGAAAAATGAAAAATCGCTATTAGATCTGTATTTGGAAGAGCGAGCACTTGAGTTGAATAATGATACTGATATATTGGATTATTTGCGTAAAAGCTCAATACGGTATTCTGAGCTTTCACTATTGGCTCATGATATTTTGGCAATTCCAATATCAATTGTTGCTTTTGAGTCAGCTTTTAGCATGGGAAAGAAAGTTATCAATTTTTTGAGGAGTTAACTCAAACCAAAAACGGTTCAAGTTGTTGTTTGTTTTAATGATTGGATTCGAGCTAGTGGTTTTTCAGCATGTAATTCTTTTCTTATCACTTCTTATTTCAATATCATTATATAAGTTTATAACACTTTTGTAATTTGGAGAACCTAATTGTTTGATATATTTTTACACTAGGAATGGAACATGAAGTATCTGACTCTAGTGATGATGAGAATGACGATGATAATGATGCTGCTTCTGTCGCCTTCTAGGTCAGTTTCTTGATTATGAGTAAAAAATTTATGTTCTTATTTCAATATCATTAGTTGCAAGTTGTGAATTGTGCTTTCCTATTGCAGTGCAGGGTTGGTGCTAGTTGCTGGTTCCTGGTTTTTGCCTTCCTGGTTGCTAGTTGCTGCCTTCCCGGTTGCTGATTTCTTGGTTGCTGCCTTCCTAATTTCTGGTTGCTGGTGTTCTGTTTGTCGGCTGTTGGTTACTAGTTGCTGGCTGTTGGTTGCTAGTTGCTGGCTTGTTGCTGCAAATATTTATATCGTATACTAGACTCTTTATCATGTTTCTACTTGCAAGTATTAGCTGCCATATTTTTTCTTCTTTTTTATCATTCCTTGTTGCGATAGATACTACTTTTGTAAGTATGTGTATGTTTGTTGAAGAACTTATTAAACTTTGTTGGTGTGGTGATGTTCTAACATTTTTAATTTAAACTAGGTGTGATGTTGATATATATATTTTTTATTTAGTATGATATTTAATATTAAATACAATATTATTTTTTTAATTGAAAAAAAGCATTGTTGGCTGAGGCTGGTCACAAAAAGTTGTCCATATTTCGAGCCGGGCTTGGGCAGACACAAGGTGCACTGATATCCTGTTAGGTCCGGCCTGACCCATGGACAGGTCTAGCTACATGTAGGTCGGATCGTACGCAGGTCTCGATGTGAAAAAAGAATCAAATTAGCGTCACTAAACACATAGGATAGAACTAACGTCAACAATAAACTTATCACATTATGAAGAATCAAATTCATTTTTTTCCCCAAAATTTAATGCCAATAAATTCATTAACCATACACATGAAAAACACGATTAAAAAAAAAAACACCATTTACCTCACTACCAATTCCAATGTGATCCTCCCAACATACAATTCTCATTTGATCACACTTAAACAACCACTCAATTATAACAAAAATAGTAAGAAAACATATATAAAAGAAATAGACTAAAAAGGGTATTGTAATTAAGTATCAATTGCGACTCGACCCGACATATTATAAAAGCTCATTTTTTTGTTTACTTCATTTTGCCAATGAAGAAGAAAAAAAAACCCTCAGATTTTCTTTGATTTCTCTCTCTACCCGAAAAACAACCGCTGCCTGTTCTTCAAGTACCCAGATCTTGATGAAGCTCCGCCGCTATCGTCGTCGTCGTCGGTGCTCAAGAATCTCCAAAAAAATCCCAAAATCTTTCTCTCAACCTCATAAATCTCGAAATCATGCTTGATTTTTTAAAACCGCCTTTGATAAACCCTAGATTTAGACTTTAAACCCACGACTTCCAGCACTCAAATCTTCACCGACAATCATCAGATGGTCACCAAAATTTAACCAGGCCTTCCTCTAATCCCTCCCAAGTTTTTCACTGTTTCAATTCTCGAAAAAACAATCTTGGACCCGAAATCCAAAATAAACTTTCCTACCAAAATTCCCTATGCCTTTTTTGGTTGCTGATTTGTGTTTTTTACTGTTGTGGTTGATTGTGTTATCTTGTTGTGAATCCCCCCCCACCCATTTTATTGTGAATTTTTTTTGTTTAAATAGAACTTTAGGGATAGAGTTTCCAGTTTGATTTTTTGTTTCAAATTTGTTCTATCCGTTTGGTTTCTTGTGAATTTGATTTCATCTGATTTTTCTGATTTTTTGGTTTTATCTGAGATTTTGATTTCGATGTTATCTGTTCTTTTTTTTTTTCAATTTTCTAATTATTTGAAAAAAATACAAAAATTAAATTAATTAAAAATAGAAAATAAAAGGTAAAAGAAAAAGAAAAAGAAAAGGATTAAAATAAAAATATGGGTTGACCAATGTTAAGTCCAAAACAAACAAAAATACAAAGTTGGTCTCACCCAAAAAACCCCTAGGTCCTAAAAGCAACATTGAGCCTAAAGCCTCCAAAAAGTCATATAAAATTCAATAATTCAAGCCCAAAGTGATTTAAAGTCCATTAATCAAACTTAAAGCCTCAAAGAAAATAATCTTAAAAATTCCGTACAAAATTAGGTGTCGACATGCACAACTTTATCTAGAAGAAGTAGGTTTTAGTGTGAAACCAAACATCGATTTATTTAAATTTTCATGAAATCATCAATCTACAAACATCCAATTGCATAAAATCTTACACTTTCATCAATTTTCAAATTACCCAATTCAAAAAAGGCATTTGAGAATGAACTAAAACTTCATGCATCAACTCGATAGAGGGAACGGTGTGAGTTATAAAATGAACTCAAATTTGGAGAAAAAAATGATTCCAAAAATTTAGAAAGCAGTAAAATATAATTTGCAATGATCACATTTTCTTTATCACTAAACTCAAAAAATTCAAAAATTGATCATTTTGGCAGAAGAGAGAAGATATATATGTTGGGAAAATAGCGTGACAGGCAACCCATAACAAGCACTCAAGAAGAAAGGAAATAAAAGAACACCAAAATTTTTAACGTGGTTCGGTCCCTCTGGCCTACATCCACGATCCCAAAGGAATAAAAAGAAACTCCACTAAAAAGGAATATTACAACTTGTAACTTTTGCAAGAACAAAGCTACAAACCCTCCTCACAAATATTATAACTCATCACCTAAAGAGCCCCAATACAACCTCTCTCAAGTGTATATACTCTTTCTCACAAGTGGTGTATCTCCCTAAAGGCCAAGGTATCTATTTATCGGTAAGCACTGCCCTTGGCTCATCCTAATTACTCAATATGGGATGAGTACTCCTCTTTTCTTAATTAATCAAGTTACTCGATGTGGGATGAGTACTCCCTTTTTCTTAATTAATCAAGTTTATGTGGACATTGAGACTAAAAATGCAAATCTTCTTCATAGTAGTAGCACCTCACATCAGCATAGTCTCTCCCTCTAGACTTTCCTCGTTTTCCACTTCTACCACGGCAAGTGTTCCTTCCTTTTTGATATCTCTCCACAGCTAGTACACTTTCACTTTCGTTGGCATGATCCTCTCTATGCATCATTTGATCCTCTCCCAGGATAGCGGTTACATCATCTAGCTTGATGGAATTTTTGCCAACCAATAGTGATCTCACCAATGATCTGTAAGATTACGGCAGTGAAGCTAATAAAGCAATTGCTTGCCCTTCATCACTTAGTTTCTCTTCTATATTCAGCAATTGACAAACTAGCTGGTTAAACTTGTTAATATGATCATGTAGATTACCTCATTCTTCCATTCTCAGTGTGTATAAGTCAATCTTCAAGCACAAACGATTGGTTAGTGACTTTGACGTGTAAATCTCCTCCAACTTTTTCCAAATCCCGATAGGTGTTTTCTTATTTAACACATTCTACTTAATTGCAGGAGTAAGAGCAAACTTGATTGTGCTTGCAGCTTTCCTTTGCATAGATGTCCACTCGCTTTCTTTAATCTCCTCAGACTTTGTTTTATCCAAAGCAGCATCAAGACCTTGTTGCACCAAAATATCTTGTATGGTACATTGCCACACAGTAAAATTTATTTTCCCATCAAAGAGCGAGACTTCAAATTTCATCGTACCAGCCATATTATGATGAAGCACTCCTCTCCTCTTGACAGCAACTCTCCTCCCTCGAACCTAAAGCTCTGATACCAGTTGTTGGGAAAATAGCGTGATAGGTAACCCACAACAAGCATTCAAGAAGAAAAAAAATAAAAGAACACCAAAACTTTTAACGTGGTTCAACCCCTCTGGCCTACGTTCATGATCCCAAAGGGATAAAAAAAACTCCACCAAGGAATATTACAACTTGTAAAGTTTGCACGGACAAAGTTACAAACCCTCATCACAAATATTATAATTCACCACCCACAGAGCCCCAATACAACCTCTCTCAAGTGTATATACTCTTTCTCACAAGTGGTGTATCTCCTTAAAGGCCAAGGTACCTATTTTTAGGTAAGCACTCCCCTTAGCTCATCCTAATTACTCAATGTGGGATGATTACTCTCCTTTGCTTAATTAACCAAGTTACTCGATGTGGGATGAGAACTTCCCTTGGCTTAACCAAGTTGGACTTAATATACTCAACAGTATATGAGGTAGAAAAAAATTCGTCCTACTATTGAGAAAGGAGAAACGTCGTTTTGAGTGAGAATTGATACGAATTAGACATGTTCATAGGCCGGACCTGCTCGGGATTCGATTTTTTTTATTTCTTTACCTAAGTCCAAGTCGGACCAGACTCGGGCCGTCTCGAAAGCCTATTTTACTGTTCATAAAATATTAAAAAATTATTTTTATATTAATATTTATATATTTTATAATTAAATTTAAATAAATATTTTTTTTATTTAATGAATAGTAATTTGAGCTTGATTAGATCGGCCCAAATTACTAAAATCTTTATTTAGGCTCGGGTAGATAACCCAATCTTTAGGCAAGTATAGTAGGAATTATAATTAATTCATTTATTCACCATGAATGAAAATTTTGATACTTTGAGATTTTTTTTAAAAAAAAAAAAAAAAAATTGGAAAAGACTAACCATAATTGTTGGAAGAAAGAGAAGGGAAAAGCTTGAAGAAATGAGATAATGTGGATAATAGTATTGTTTAGAGAAATAAGTTTAAAACTATTCTTAATAAAAAAAAATAAAAAATTTAATCTCACTGTGGGAAAAATACTCAGGACCCAACCCCTCCATTATTGTAGTTTTTGAGGCAAAACAATAATACAATTTTCAACAATATTTAAAAAATAAAAAAGAGAGAACTTCTCCGATAGACTTCTAGTTTTTCAAACATCATTACATTTCTCTCTTTTTCTTCCCTTCCATAGAAGGAATAAACTTATTTTCTTTATGTTGGACGAAAAGGAAAGTTGTTCTCAACTCTTTCAACATATATTTCTGTTTGCTTACATATGCCACTGTTATTTATCTAAAATAAGGTATGAAAAATTACATCTGAAAATTTTGAAAATGATACGATTATACAACGCCTATATAACATAAAAAAAATTAAAAAAAATATTGTGTTATAAATATAAAAAATTAATATATATATATATATACTAATCCTTAAAAAAAAAAAAAAATCCCCTAAGAGGGTTATGGATAGTCACGTGTCCAAGCTTCTTTGCTTGACACGTGTGGACTTTTTAGTTTTAGGGTTTTTTTTTTTAGTTTCTAATTTAATTTTATTTTAAATGATGTAATTAAAGGGGTTGATTCGCATGTCCACTCACGGATCGAAATAAGATCCGTTCAATTTTTTTTTTATTAATTATTTTTAGTTTTAATTTTTTAATTTCTATTTTATTTTTAAATTATGTAGTTAAAGGGATTGGTTCGAACGTTGACTAGCAAATCGATTTAAGATCCGTACCCAACTCGCTCAGGAAAAAAAAATATAAAAAAATTATTTTTTACATTTTTTATTTTATTTTTAAAATGATATATTTAAAGGAATTGGTCTGTACGTTGACTCGCGGATCGATTTAAGATCCGTACCTGACCAGTTCAGAAAAAAAAGTTATTTAATTAATTATTTAATTTTATTTTTAAATGATGTATTTAAAGGATTGGTCCGTACATTGACTCTCAGATCAATTTAAAATTCGTACCCTACTCGCTCGAAAAAAAAAGTTAAAAAAATAAAATATAATCAATTTGCTGATAATCAGTGTGACACACGTGATAAACTCATTTGCTTGACGGAATTTATTTTTTTTATAGTTTTTTTTAGTTTTAAACGATCCAACGAAAAAATAAAATACAAATTACAATTTTATTTTGTTACTTTTGATTAATTATTTTTATCACCTATAAATAAAAATATACAATACAATAAGTTATACAAAGGTCTAAATATTTTTTAAAAATACATATAAATAACATTTAAAAATACATTTATATTATGTAATTTATAAATAAACAATTCTCATAAATTTAATTCTCATAATTTTAATAAAATATAATTATATTAATATTAATAGTATTACAATTTAAAAATAAATAATAAATAATTTAAATAAATAATTATTATTTAATAAAATTTAATTTAATTTTTTATTATTAATTTATTATAAGAAATTATAAAAAATTTAAAAGAATCATGACGAAGCGGGGATTAATTCTAGTTATATTAAAAGAATCTCACGAGATGGGAACTGTAGCAAAGCCATGGCCAAAAATCGACAGCTGTTTTTTTTCCTTCAATGTTATAGAAAAATTATGAAATAAGTTAATCACTTAAAACTATTTATAATTTATAGTTATTATAATGAATAATTACTAATAAAGACATAGCTTTTTTTTAGCTTTTATAATTAGATCCGTTTTTTTTCGGATTCAAATATTACGGATTCAAATAATTTATGAATTCGAATATTGAGTTTATTATCCGTAGCAGATTTGAAGCCGATTTGTAATTCGAATATGAATTCTTAAATATTCGTTATCAGAATCCTCTTTAATTTTAGTTCGGATAGTGTCAGATATTCGAATTTGTTATTCGCTCCATTTACATATTTACAAGAACATGTATATTTTTTTTCAGTATTTTAATAAAATTATAAAATGGGTTGATCAATTAAAAATATTTATGACTTATAGTCATTATAATAAATAATTATTTATAAGAAAATAATTTTTTTTAGCTTCTGTAATTTGATCTGTTTTTTACGGATTCATGTATTGAATTTACTATTCGCAGCGAATTCAGATATGAATCCTTAAATATTCGTTATCCAAATTCGCTTTAATTTTGGTTTGCATAGTGTCGGATATCCGAATCCGTTTTAGGCTCCATTTACATATTGAGTTATTATTTAATTTTATATTTTTATTTTTTCTAAAAAATAATTTAATAAATACGGATATTTAGCGGATTTAGATATCTTACGGATATTACTCTTTAAATCGGATGTGGATTCGGATGGTAAGCGGATAATTAACAAATTCTGATTTTGGATAAATTAAGTCGATTCGAATTCAGATATTTAAAAAGTTGCAGATATCTGATCGGTTGTCATTCTTATTTGTGACAAATTTTTTTTTGGAAGAATTACAAAATTAACTAATAAACCAAAAAAAAATTGATATTATATATTATTTTTTCTTGAAAAATGTGTAATCAAAGAGGAAAAGTTTTGAAAAAATTACAAAATGAATCAATTAATTAAAAATATTTATTATCTATTATTATTATAATAAATAATTATTAATAAGGAAATAGAAAAAAGTTTATCTTAAAATAAGATTTTGTAATTATTTGTTATCTTTTGAAAAGAAAAAAAAAATATTAAGATGAGTAATTGGTCAATTTGAACTCTAGAAAATTAAATATACTTAAGTTTTATTTTTTATTAATTTGTCACTTGATTTAAAATAAATAAATAAGTAAATCTTATAGTTTATATTTTTTTTTATTTAAAATTGATTTAGTAATAAAAAAAATTATTTGTGAGGAAGTTATAACTTAAAATATTTAATTTTTATATTAAAAATATAATTATTTTAATATATTAAAATATTTTTAAAATTTTTAACTAAACAATTACTATTTAATATAATTAAAAGTATATAAAAAAATACAAATCCCTAACAGAGCGAGGGAAACATCCTAGTTTATATATAAAGAAACCCCTACAAACCTTTATATATATATATATATATATATATATATATATATATATATATATATATATAGATGTACTCAGAGAATTCCACTCATACTTGAGTAACTTTTTTTTAATTAATTTTCTCAATATATTTAGGATGAATTATTACTATTTTTTTTCCTTTATCACATTATATAACTTTAATCTATCTTAATTTTTTTTAAACATACATATTTTTTGTTAAATGAAATATAATAATACTGATAAACTGATTCAACTCTCGTTCAAGATATAATATAATCATCGTCCTCGCCCCGACATATAATATTAAAAATATATCATATATAAATATTATATAATATTAAAATATAATGATAAAAATATCACTTTAAAATATCTAACATAAAAATTAAATAAGTATAATTTGATAAATTCAAAATAATAAAAATCCAATCTCTATTTTCTATCCTCAAAGTGTCATCATCAACTTATCCTTTCTTTTATTTCAATTTTAATTTCAAATTTTGTTAATCTAATCTCTTAAATCAAGCTTTGATTGTTATTCTACTTCTAATATTCATGATTTGATTATTTAATGTTCATTCTTCTTAAACCAAGATTATTTTCATTTTTAATTGAATATTTAAAAATATATATATTTTTTTTTTAAATTAACGGGAATGAGGATTTGGATGGAAATAGGGTTGGGATAACAAGGTCGAAGATGAGAAATGCACTTTCCGTCCTAAACCTATCCCGTTAACATCAATACATATTCTTCAATTCCAAAAATCCCTTAAAATTAAAAAATTAATTAATCGATTGAATCAATCCTCCTAATTTAATTAATTTATATAATTCAAATCCGAAATGGTTCAATCCGAACTTGCTCAATTGTCACTTTAATTGTAGAATTATTTCGGTGGACTGCTACTCTTGAAATCCAACTTCTTTGATTCACACTCCCATTTTCAAATAGAATAACTCATCTTTTGCAATTTATTTGCTTAATTGGGGTTTGTTAGTTTATGTTCATGTTATTTTAAAGTACAAACATAGTCCATTAGAAATGCCAAAAGCCATAAAGAGAGGCTTAATTAGAATAATAATAATCAATGGACAAAAGAAATTAGAATTGAATGTACTAGTTTCTATGTTTATTTTTCTTTAGTTGGGTTAGAAAACAAGATTATTTTTATTCTTAATTTTTATTTATATAAGTATAAATATATACAGTTTTATAATTAACCATGTGATCTGTGTTGGCCCTACTTTTACCTCGTCATGTTGGATCATTGCATGCAAAATACTTGATAGACTTACAATTGTTCAACAGTTTCAAACACAACAAATATTTGGTTTACATTTGTCAGATCTACAAACATCTAGCGATCAGGCATAAACAGATAAGTAAACATTACCCCAGAGGTAAGAGAAACTATAACACATTGAAATCTACTGATTATTCTTTGTTTTTCTCTAAAAATATCTGAATTATTACTTATTTAAATATAAGAACACGTTTCAAAAATTAAACTCCAATACCCTATGATATGTTCTATATTTGCAAACTTCTTCTTAAGAGGTTTCACCTGTTCCATAATTTATAATAAAATAAAAAAATTCTATAATCAATAATCATCCAGGTGAAAAGTATACCTGCTTTTCACTTTTCGCTTTCAAAATCCTTGTTTAGGGTCGGTCCAAAAATCAGAATGGTCCAGGCCTTGGCAGGCTCACGTTAAAGCCTAATTTGGGTTGAGCCACGAAATTGAATGATTTGCCTAGAGCACCCACTAAAATGACAGGGTATAGTTTAACCCAAGAAATGAGAAAAAAAGAAAGGGTACTAGTAATAGGGTGTCTACTACCATAAAAACTTTTACAATGAAAACAATGCAACCCATTAAGTTCCTCTTCAATTATTTTTAATTAGGCTTTCTAGTATGGTCCCTGTCCCGGGTAAGGTCTGATTGTTATCCGCAAGTGTTGTTTAGTTTTGACCGCGGGAAGATGAACTTTCCAAAAATGCTTATTTGGTTGGGAAAGAGAGGACTTCTGACTCCGAGCCTACCCTACCCAAAAACAAGTTTCAGCTATTGATGTAGCCTCTTGTCGCTACTTACTAGAGGAATCCCTTCTATACCACTCAACAAAAGCAAAAATCCCATCAAGATAGATTGAATCGACGACCTATACTTCAACTAAAGGCACAAGGGAATCAAGAGTTCAAGAGCACAGAACAGAAGAAATGCACATGGGTCTCCTTGAATAACGAAGTCTAAGATAAAGAAAGAAAGGTAGAGTGGGCTTCTAGTTGCTCTGCTTGGATTGGCATGGCTGTCCCTCTTTGCTGGTTGAGGCTTGGCCTTTGACTCTGTTGGGAAAAATAAAACCTGGTTACCCAAAAGCAAGCATTCACCCACAACAAGCATTCGAATAAGAAAAGAAAAAGACACAATATTTTTTTACGTGGTTCGACCCTTCTTGGCCTACATCCACGATCCTATAAGGATAACATCACTACAACAAGTAGAACCCTCATACAAGTAGCTTTTGCACGGATAAAACTACAAACCCTCATACAAGTAGCTTTTGAATGGATTAAGCTACAAACCCTCAAATTAAAACACTATGACTCACCACCGGATAATCCTAATACAAGAGTATAGACTATCTCTCACAAGGGTGGTGGGTGAGTTCAACCAAAGCCTAAGCTCTCTACTTATAAGGTGAAAGCCCCTTTAGCTTAACATAAGCAAGCTATGTGGGATTGGGACTTGACTCAAAAATACTCAACATATCCTCCCTTGAGTCAAAGTCCCAATAACCACTTGGCAGGAACTCGACAACTCTTCTTCCTTGAACAAAGCTTCTCTCCTTACTCGAACTAAAAAACTCTTGGCAGCTGGCAGCATCTCTCCTTGCTTGAACCAAAAGCTTTTAGGCAACTCCTCCCTCGAACCATAAGCTCTGATACCAGTTGTTGGGAAAAATAAAACCTGGTTACCCAAAAGCAAGCATTCACCCACAACAAGCATTCGAATAAGAAAAGGAAAAGACACAATATTTTTTTACGTGGTTCGACCCTTCTTGGCCTACATCCACGATCCTATAAGGATAACATCACTACAACAAGTAGAACCCTCATACAAGTAGCTTTTGCACGGATAAAACTACAAACCCTCTTACAAGTAGCTTTTGCACGGATAAAACTACAAACCCTCATACAAGTAGCTTTTGAATGGATTAAGCTACAAACCCTCAAATTAAAACACTATGACTCACCACCGGATAATCCTAATACAAGAGTATAGACTATCTCTCACAAGGGTGGTGGGTGAGTTCAACCAAAGCCTAAGCTCTCTACTTATAAGGTGAAAGCCCCCTTAGCTTAACATAAGCAAGCTATGTGGGATTGGGACTTGACTCAAAAATACTCAACAGACTCTGCTTCGGGATTATAGTAACAAGTGGGAGAGAAAGAGTAGAGGATAAAGCATAGGCGCCAAGGTTCTTGATTATTACCATTCGCACATCTAATCATGTTAAGAGAACCCCTTTTTGTTTGATATGATAACTTGAAAAGAATCAATAGTTTGGACAAAACCACGGCCATGCAGGAGAGTTTCTGCTTTTGAAAAGGTTGCATTTATAATCCCTAGAGGAGACCCGTTCAATTCCACATGACAGCACCAGCCATCTCTTATGACCCCACCATAATCCTCAATCCCAGGTTCTATTTTGTTAAAGTCCCCAGGGATATCTCGTAAGGGAGGAATTAGATTATAAGGTGGGGATAGAATAGTGATAGTAAGCGTGCTCAGTTCACTCTTGTAGTAGTAAGCCTTGGAGCTGGTGATAGCGCTATAGTTAGCCTTTTGCCAACCCCAGATTCCCTCGTTGTATGAGTTACCCTTGCCCCATGGGATATTTCATTCTCAGTTCAAGCAATTAAATTACCAGTAATGCCCCTATCGACCTCAGTCTTGTTTTTTGCTAGCTTGAGTCTAGAACTCTACTATCTCATTAAACGCCGAATATCCATATATATTAAAAAAAAATATTTTTTTTATGGAAGATAGTCGGCCCACTTCTAGCCGTTCAAGCGATTATGCCTGCTCTAGCCCTACCATCCACCCCTATCATAATAGAAAGGGGTACTTTCGAGCTGATCTGTAACGGATAAGATAATGCAAAAAATGAGCTTGACCAATCGCCCCGAAGAGTTTGCTGTGCCCGAAGACCCCGAAGGGACCATCATCATTTGACTGGATTCGCTCTCGGCAGTCATGACGGCCCTCATAATTAAAATAATGCAACAGGTTATACTTTTGGGGCAGCCCACCTTCATTAAGAAGGAAGTGAAGGTGAGCACCCCCAGAGAAAAGCCAACCTTTTGCATTAAAAAAGTGAAAACTTCCAGTGATCCGATTCCAAACAAACAAAAAAGATATAAAATACTAGTCAAAGTAGCTACAAAGAGGAAACGAAGGGATTTTCTCAAAATAAAGCAAGTACGCCGCTTGTCCCCATAAAAAAGGGACAACTTTCGTGTAGTTTGTGATTGGATGTAACTGTTAAGATTTTTTCCAAGCTTCCATTTTTTCATATTTAAATTCTTCTTTTTACTAGTCTTCTCGGCTGGAATCATAAATGCGCGTTACGGTCGAGTCTCAAAATGGATATTTTTCGTCCAGAGAAACTTCATTAGATTTGAACAACATAGAAGGACTGCAGCCTCGCTTCCAACCGCATCTCATTTAACGCCATTGTCACTGAACACTACGCCAATATCGATGCAGCCTTCCTGAACCATCAAGAGCGGATAGACGTTTACCAACAAAGACCAACAGCTTCTTCTAGGGATGACTATTCCGCAGCGGTAATTGCAAACAGAAAGGGAGCACCGCTTACTCAAGCACTAGTACCGTCTAAGCATCCCACAGCTGATGAAATAGTACCGGCAACTGCTTGAGCTGATACGCAAACAAGACCTGAAAGAACGGTTACGCTTACACCAACAGCGGATAGGCAAACAACGGATATGACTAAAAGACTTGCAGCGGCAACAATCACTCTAACTACAGATATGGAGACATTAGCCCCTAATGGAACACTTACAAAATAGGATGCACCGCTTCACAACCACACGTTATTTCACACGTTTTTTTAAAGTAGAAATGTAAGAAAATTATAAAAAAGGGTTAATAATTAAAATTTATTTACTAATTATGTATTCTATTAAAAAAAATTATTACGAGGAAATAAAATTGGTATTTTAAAATGATTTAAATTATATTAAAAGCATCTTAAAAAATAGATCTATTATTAATAATGAGATTTAGTACTCAAATATTAATATAATATTTATAATAATATTAATTTTTTTAATAATAATACCAATTAAAATATTAAAAAATATATGTATATTAATATTAAATATTTTTAATATTGCAAAAATATTATTTAAAATATAAACTAGTTGAATATTAATATTTTAAAATATACTTTTTCTATAAATTATATTTTTTTTATGTTTACACTATAATATTATAAATATATTTATTCTTTATATAATATATTTTATATAGTTGAAAACTGGGTCGGACCAGGCCAAGCTCGGACCTTGAATGTTGGAGCCAAAGTCTAACCCGTTTTTTAAATTGGCTTTATTTTTTTGTCCAAGTCCATTTTTTGAGCTTAATATTTTTGTCGAAACCGACTCAAATATTCGACGAGTTTTCGGGCTTGGGCGAATAGCATAGCTCGTGGATAGGTCTAGATTGTAACATTTAGTAGTATTTGATTGGCTGAACAAAATTTTGAACCTAAATTTTTGATCAGCTCAAGCTTGAATATGCATGTAAAGTATTGATACCATGCCTAGGTTTGATATGAACTTTGTTTGACCAAAAATATATAATTTTTTATAGTTTTACCATTAAAATAAAATTGGTTAAAATTTTTTAAAAAAATTTATCTACTAAAATCAACATATTGACATTGTTGAATACGATACGAGAAAAATAACTAAAATATGATGTAAAATATGACATGACACAAAAAAATTACACGAATACGATACGCATACACGAACATGTGAAAATCTATATAACAGAATTATTAACATGTCAAAAATATATAAACATATAATAGCATAAACACGATTATGACACGAAAAATAACATGAATACGATACGAATACGCGGATTATTATACCTACATGTGTTAAGTTTGTTAAAATAAAAAAGTATTTTTTACTAAAATAATATTATAAATTGAGTCGAGCTTAATAAATTTATTCTTGAATTGACCAAACTCGTAAGCTTGATAAGTAGCTTGATCCATAAATAAATGTAATGATAATATTTTATTTAATTAATTTTTAATATTTATTTTATTTTAATAAAATTTTTGTTATGATAGTAACCAATAATATTTTTTATCATTAGTCTTCTTTTGTAATTCTCTTAAAAATTAGTTTTGACTCATTATTCTAGGGTTCTCAGTGAGTTTCCACGGTAAAAGTTCTAGCAATCACCCTAGTAATAGAGTTTCAACTTTCAATTGTACATCTCATCTTATTCATGGAAAAAAAGAATTGGATAATACCACAGATATATCAACCTATTTATGATAAACTTGCACTCTTTATTTTTTTTTTTTAATATTCGTGTTTGATATCTGTATTCGACATATATTTAGATATTAGTATGAGAGTATGACTATTTAAATATATGAAAAAAATTTAAAAAAATTAAATTTACTCATATTGGATTAGACATGCTTAAGGGCCGGGCTATCCGTCCAAGCCCGAAAGTTCGCCCATACTTTGAAGGGTTTGGACAAAAAAATATTAAGCCCGAAATATGGATTTAGGCAAAAAAATGAGATCCATTTAAAAAATAGACCGAGACTTGGCTCCAAAAATCAAAACCCAAGCCCGACCTGACTCATTTTTCATTTATATAATATAATATATTATTTTTATATTTTATATATTATATAATTTATATCATATAAAATATATAATATTATAATGTAAATATTTAAAAATATAATAAGTTATTCATGTTTTAGAATTTAATTAAAGAAAAAAAGATAAAATTACTAAAATTAAATAATAAAAATAAAATATTTGTTTAAATTTTTTTTAGGAAAAAAATTATATGGACCAACCTAAACTGGTTTAAACTACCTATTTACAAATATGAACAGGTTTAGGCAGAATTTGAGACCCATATTTCGAGTCGGGCTGGGCTTGGACAAGTATTTATGGTGTTGATATCATATCTAAACCCGGTCTGACCCATGAGTACCTTTATATTCGATGTATATCCGTATCTGAAACTCATTCGAATTTAAATAATATAAATAAAGGACATTAACTAACCTCGATTTGCTCACCATCTTCTGATCTGTTCATCATTTGCAGTTCCTGTTTCCCTTTCATCCTCATCCATGTTTTTCCCGTCCATAGTTTCTTTTATCTTAATTGCTCTTCTAGTTGTTCTCCAAACCGCTTCTCAGACTGCTCTATTATCTGGGAAAGGCAAAGCACCAAAATAAGTAATGCAAGTGCCAAAGAAGAAAATTCTTTGACAAATCAAAATGGCTAATGTAATGTAATAAACCCATTCTCTTCTGCAAAGCAATTAAGCTCCAATGTCTGTATAAGCAGTGGCAGAGCCAGGACCCCAGGATCAGCGGGGGCATCCCATGAAAAATAGTGGGACCCATGAAAAAAAGTGTAAATATTTTTTTATCAGTTTAAAGTAAATTTTTAATTGAGTAGGATCACAATTTGATAAAAAGAGTGGGCATTACATCTATAACTCATAAAAAAAATTTAAGTTGAGGGGGGTCTCAATTTGACGAAAATGAGCACTACATTAATACTACATTTATAACTAAAAAAAAAATAAATTGAGGGTGGGTCTGTGCCCATCCTGAGCTATACTTGACTCCGCCACTGTGTATAAGGTATTAATTATATCAAGAAAATACCACATACTATTTGGCATGAAAAAATGAACCAAATAAGAAGGAAATGTCATGAGATATCATACTGTTAGCATAAGAGTTGAGAAACAAATTGTAGATCCTAATAAACGCACCTTTAGAGAAAAAAAAAAAAAAAAACAGGAATGTCACCTCAAAATATTTGAGAGGCCTTTGTACTATATAATCTAATGTAAAATTAGTTTTTATATTCAAATTGTGAGTAATTTAATTTTTGTAGATTTAATTTTGAAGTAAAAAAAGTAAAATTGTTAACAGATTTAACATCAGCAATTAAAATGCTGATGTGGTGCATTGACTTCTAAACAATTTTTTGATTTGACCAATAAAATGCTGATGTAGAATTTATAAATTTATTTTTTGCTCATGTGAGCAAATTTTAATCTCATGAAATTTACAAAATGACAATGAGCAAATTTAATTCAACGTGATCAAAAAATAAATTTATAAATTTCATGTCAATATTTTAATGGCCAGATCAAAAAATTGATAGAAGTCAATGCGTCATGTCAGCATTTTAATAGCTGGTGTTATATCTATTAACAATTTTATTTTTTTCTTCAAAATTAAAAGTATAAAAATTAAATTATTCACAATATGAGTATAAAGATTAATTTACATTAAATCATATAATACAAGAATTTCTCAAATACTTTGACCGAAATGGTCATAGATGACATGTAAAAGATAATGGTGCTCTAGCAATATCATCACTAGCATAGAAACATTGAAAAGAAAAGTTGTATTGGGTTTACTGGGTTGGTTTCAACTAAGGGTCTGTGCGATTGGGGCACTTTTTGCGCCTCAATCGCACCATTGAGGCATTTGCACCATGCTAGCCCCTTTTTTTTTCCATTGGATCTTGTAGATCCAGTGGAAAAAAACCCTCCAACGTCTTTTACTTTTTAGTCCTATTTTTTTGTTTTGTTATTATATAATAAATATATGATCAATTTTATTATTATATAATAAATTAATAAATATATTATATAATAATAAGAACTAATAAAAAATTTAGTATATTATTATTTTTAATTATCTATTAATAAAATAATTATATCACAAAAATATAGTTTGTTAATTTTTAATTATTTATTAATTTTATAAATGTCAAATAATTTAAATTTTTTTATTATATACACATTTTAATCTAATGTTCTTAATGATCATTTTTCTTTCTCACTATAATTCATCTCACCGTCACCGTTGCTTTTGCATCCAAGCACATATTCGATCACTGATTTTAATCTCACCGCTACAGTATCCAATCTCACCGCTACAGTAACTAATCTCACCTTCACCGCTGTTTTAATCTCACCGGAGCCAATCTCACCCTCCATCCAAATGGAGCCTAAAGCAGATGGTGTCGTATTGATGATATTGAGCACCTCACAGCTAGATTTGTCCAAGGGTAGGACTTAGATTTTTAATTTTTAATTTTGTCCAAATGGAGCCAGAGATTTTTAATTTTGTCCGATCCGGCTCGAATTACTGTTTATTTAATAAAATTTTATTTTTTATTCAAATTTAATTATAAAAATAAATTTTTTAATATTTTTGAATAAAAAATGAATTTACAGATCGACTTAGACTAAATCCATGTCGGACTTAGATAAAAGAAAGAAAAAAATTCAGATTACAACCTGACCCGACCATGGACAAGTCTACTCAAAGCTTTTGCAAGTTTATAATTTTTACAGCTTTCCAAGAACTCATTGATGTGTTCTTTTGTTTGATTTCAAGCAGCACTCTCCACCAAATAACCATAGACCTAGAACATAAGAAAACAACGCACTCTCCACCAAATAGTTTCACTCTTCTAATACCATAAGAACAACTAGAAATTTTATTTTAGGCCGCTCAATATAAACATAATTAATGTAAAAATAAAAATAAGATATAAGATATTAAATTTGATTTATTAATGTAATTTTTAAAAAAATTGAAAAAATTAAAAAAAAATATAAAAAAATTACTACGCAATTATTTTTGTATACATATTATAATAGTTCAACTTGTCTATAATTATTTTTTTATTATAACCATAAAATGAAAGGATTAATTATGATATCGGTCTCTGTACTGATTCAAATTTTAAAATTTAGTTCATCTACTATAATTTATATAAATTGAATCCTTTTATTATATTGATTTAAAAATTATGGTCCAATTGATAACGGTGCTATTTTTCTTCCTTTTAAAATGTTATCGTGGATGTTGACTTGTTGATGTGGCATTGACTTTGCTTACGTGGCGAGCTTAGTTAGCAAAATGTTTTGCCAATTGATGACGTGGATTTTTCCCCCCACTTGACTTACTAATAAATGATGTTATTAGCCCTTGTACTTATGCCAAAATTTAGATTTAGTCTCTCCACAATGATTTTAAGAAAATTTTGTATCTGTATTTTCTGAGATTTCAAATTTCGATCCAATATTACAAATATTCACATTATTAAAAAAAAAATTATTATTGAAATAATAATATTATTATATTAAATAACATTTATTATTTAAATAATAAAATATATTATTTTTTATAATTAAATTTAAATATTTATATATCTTTATAATTAAATTATATATTTATAAAAAATTATAAAAAAATTATTTTTATTTTTATTTTTATATTAATATTTTTATTTTTATATAATTAAATTTAAATATTTTTATATTTTATAAAAAAATTATTTTTTTATATTAATATCTATATATTTTAAGAAAAAATTATTACCTCTATAATGATTTAAATTATTTAAATTTAATTATAAAAATATATAAATATTAGCATAAAAACATTTTTTAATATTTTAATATTTTTTAAACAGTATTTCGAGCTTACGGGCCAGCCCGGATCGGGCTTGGGTAAAAGTTGAAAAAATATTTGGACCGCGGCCCGGCCCGATCCATGAATCTCTCTAACGCCAGCATATTTAATAGTAAAAAATGAATTTTGTTTAAGACTCCATCAGTTTCGCAGAAAATTATCTTTCACAATTTTTAGAAAAAAAATATCCATTGGTAAAGGTACTCACCAAACCCATGAATTTAATTTGACTCGAACTATATCTTAAACATAATTTTTATGCCTGAACTTAACTTGATCTAACACGATATATTATTATGTTAATAAAAATTACTTTATTTAATTTTAATTAAAAACATTTAAAAATATTAAATAAAAAGTCTTTAATATTTTAATTTTAAATATTTCTTGAATATTATTAAACATAAATATTTTTATATTTTAATAATAAATATTAATACTAGCAAAAAATAATATCTTTTATTATTTCAATAATATTTTTTTAATAATGTGAATATTTTTAATATTTTTAAGATTGGATCGAAATTTGAAATCTCGAAAAATAAAGGTACAAAAGTTTCTTAAAATCATTGTAGAGTGACTAAATCTGCATTTTGGCATAAGTACAGGGACTAATAACACAATTTATTATTAAGTCACGTGAAAAACAAAAGTCAACATCCTCAATTGGCCAAAAATTTTGCTGACTAAACTCGCCACATAAGCAAAATCAATGCCACGTCAGCAAGTCAATGTTCACGTTAGCATTTTAAACGGAAGAAAAATAAAATCGTTATCATTTGGACCATAATTTTTAAATCAATATAGTAAGAGGATTCAATTTATATAAATTATAGTAGAGGGACTAAATTTTAAATTTTGAATCAATACAGGGACCGATAGCATAATTAGACCAAAAAGAAAATATTAGTTGACATAGCTTAATTGATATCATAATATTTTTTTGATTGATTGAGAAGAAAATTTCTTAATTTAATAAAATAAATATTATGTATAATAATATTTAATTAAGTAAAAAATTAAAGAGAATCAAATTAATAATGATAAAACTTAAAACTGACAAGTTTAGCAAATTAATCATATTAATGTATTAATCTTACAAATAGGTTGCAAAATTATAAATATTGGGAGGGCCAAACTTAAAAATGTTGGGGGAGCAAAATGGAATTTTCCCTCTTTTCTTAGTTAAGAAAGGCTATTTTTCGTTGGATTTTCATGAATATAAGGGGAATCAAGACCTGTACTAGCCCCCCTAAATTCGCCCTTTACCATAAGAACATAAATAGGAAAGAAAATCAGCATAACAAATTCAACCTTGAATTCATATGGTGATATTGGAACAATAACATTTGTAGGATCCTTTGAAGCTCCTTCAGATCATATCAAATATCGAACTCTTTCGATTAACAATTATGACTCAATTAGGACATACCTTTAGTACATCTTATGAGAATATGCTTGATCATATTTTTATTTTTTTTTATTATAGTCATAATACTCATTCAGTTCACAATGAGATTCAGATTTCTTTTCTCATGGCATTGATGTTAGTCGGACAACTATAAGATTCTTTTATTAGCTCAATAAATTAATGATCAAAATATCTTTCCTTTTTTTAATTTTAAATAAAAGGTTAATATTTGAGTTAAAGTATAAATATGCCGTCATTTTCAGTTTAGAACATTTTCGAATAACTGTTCTGTTCACATCATGATTTTACTAAATTTGGTGATTCGTATATTTTTTTCGCGTTATAATCATGTTTAAAGTGTTTTATATTTATATAAATTTTAACGTGTTAATAATTTATATTAAATAAATTTTAGTATATTAATTTTTTTCGTATCGTGTTAATATTTTTTTATATTATATTTTAATTATTTTTTATATTGTGTTCATGTCATATTCATTATTATCACAAAATATATGGCGTGAAGACATGATTAAAATCAAAGTCTTCAAGTGGGATATTGTTAAAAAATGGATCCATCCACTTTCCTTGTACTGTCTCAACTAGGCGCCTTTCAAAGCAGTGAGTGAGACGGTGCAACAGCCTATAAATAGGTTGTCGATGCAGATTACTACAGACGGAATTTTCGTCAGCCTATAAAATAAAATTCGTCGGTAATGCGTGAGATATTAACGATAAAATTTTTCATCGATAATAATTAATAATAAATATTCGTTTGTAATATAATTTTTTGAATTAAATTTTTTAATATTTTAAAATTATTCATCGTTAAATTTTGTCACTAATTTGTCGGTGATACATCTGTAATATTTTTTAAAAATTTTGTCGGTAATTATACATGATTGGCAATGGATTTATGTCGGTAAAATCCTAAATTTCTTCGATAATTTGTTAATTTTTGTCAACAATAAGATGCAGAAAAATTTAAATTCCGTCAGAATAATTGCTTTCCATTGGTAATTATAAAATACAATTTTTTTTTAACTTACATTTGGATAGAAATTGATTTTGTTTATTAAATTTGTTAATGGCTGTTTTTAAACATTTTATTTTATAAAGAAAGATATCAATTCAAATCTAACAAAAAATGTATCAAAATAATCAACAAACCTACATAATTAAAATATATAATAATATATCTATCGAAATCTACCTTAATACAAGAAAAAAAAATATGAAAATTTATGACAATTGCACACATCTGAAATCTGAATCAAACTTGAAACAATATGCAAAAATAAAAGTAGAAAACAGAAGGCAGATTTTTCGATGGTCCCCAAGAAATAGAGAAGACAATGTCAGAAGTAGGTGGTTCCCAAGAAATAGAGAAGATAATGTCTAAACCTGCTCAAGAGTCGGGCAGTTCGTCCGACCCAGTCCGTATTAGATCGAGTTTGAGTAAATATTTTTGTGATTCGGACCGGCCCGGACCGGCCTGGATTACTGTTAATGAAATAAAATATAATTTTTTATTTAAATTTATTTATAAAAATATATAAAAAAATATTATTTTATTAATTATGAACGTGATTCGAGCCCGCGGGCCAACCCAAGGCCGGGCTTGGGCAAGAGACTTGAAAAATTTCTGGGCTGCGGCCCAACCCATGAGTAGGTCTACTCAGAAGTAATTAATCGGAGAAACCTCGACTTGAGTATTATCGTGTTTGAGTATTTTTATGTCATAATTGTGTTTAAAGTATTTTATATTTGTATAAATTTTAACGTGTTAATAATTTATATTATATAAATTTTAACATATTCATGTATTCGTTTCGTGTTTTTTTTTATATCGTATCGTATTTCATATTATATTTTAATTATTTTTTTGTTCGTATTGTGTCAAATATTATCTTATCTAGAAAAACCCAAATTCCTAAACCCACAACAGTCCAAAAAGAATAATTTGTCATTAACAGAGCAAACAATTATAGATTATACAATTTAATTAAAATATTGTATAGCATGAATCCATCCTAAGTGTTAGTTCATCCAAGTCTGAAAAGCATCATTTGAAACAGTTTTTAAAAGATAGTGTTATTATTTCAAACATTCCTCTGACAAAATTAGGATCTCAATTCTCATCCTCCCTTGCCTTCACAAATAGTAAAATATTTTCACCAATTTTTTGATTCACTTTCTCCAAGCCAGATTATCATAAATTAAAATGAAATATTACAAATCAAGACAATAATAGTCTCACTTAAATTTAATAATTTTGAACGCAATAAATTATACAATCATCTTGATCGAAATAATTTTATCCTAACGGATAGCTATTCTAGTATTTGGAGCACGAAATATATGAAATGGATTAAGAAATATTCAAACCTTGCGACTGAATTCATAAAATAATTTCAAAAAAAGAGAGATATTATTTATAAATCGAAAGATTTTTTTTCTAAACTCTTTATGCTTTTTTTTTTCCTGTGATAATTTATGCTTATTTTGATCAAAGCATGAACCTTTCTTTTCTTTGTATTTTTATGTATTATATTTATTCTATTCATTAAATAAGTGATGACACATTACACAAATGAGAAAAATAACAAAAATATGATATAAAACACGACAAGACGCAAAACAAAAAAATGAACACAACACAAATATAAAAATCTATAAAAACTTATTTAATACGAATTATTAATATGTTAAAATTTATATAAATATATAATACTTTAAACATGATTATATAATAAAAAAATAACATGAACACAACATAAATATACGGATTAACAAAAAAAATCAAAACAAAAAACTTGGCTCACATGAATATATTATAAAGCACATAGAATCAAAGGTGTCTTTATCATTTCCAATATTATTCCTTCATCAAAATGGGATTTCCTTTGTTCTCTTTTTGACTATCCCCAGTCCAAGATACTCAAAATTTTCTCTCCTGAACAGTAAAAGAACACTTGAATGACATATACCAAACTTTAATTCAAAACACTTTTACTCTTTCCAATTAAAAAGTAAAGAACAAAAGCCCACAAATCCAATGGATAACTTTTTCTTTAATATCAACTTTTTTTTTTGTTACAAGAAGCTGCTGCAGCTTAAGGATTCGTAGATATAAAGATTCGAATCACATATTTTATTATTAAATGTTACTTCGAGTTAAGCATTGAGTTCATCAAATTTTTTTTATAGTAGAAACACCCAAAACTCACAGTTCCATCAGATTGGCATTTGATCCTATATCCCCCAATATGTATACCCTTTTTTAGTCAGATTTCAGCTTCAAATTCTATTTATATTGTTCTTCTCCGCAGAGATGGAGAGGAGTCTTGACACACCCTGAGTCCATATATCATATTCTCTCTGGTTCTTGCACTCGAACTCTACAACGCCGCGCATCATTGTCTTCAATCCGAAGTATCTCCGGTTCTCTCCACCCTCCAGCAAGTGCCGGCCGGGCCATGCTGCCATATCTTTAATCACCTCCAATACCACATCTGCAGAAAAAAGAAGAAAAAAAAAAACTCAAAAAGTGATGAAGATTTAAAGATTAAAGACAATCCCTGTTGATCTTCTTTTACTTTAGTGACTCTAGCTTTCTCAAATCCCCAAATGGAACAAAGACCCACAATCCATTTCACGTTATTAGAGAAAGACAAAAGTAATCACTCACTCTTTTTCTTTTTTGTGATGGTCCCACCAACATGTCTACTCTTCATCTTCAACATAACCTGAACAACAAAGAGATGTTTCAAAAGAGTTCAAACTTCAAAAAATAAAGGATGACGAAGGATAGTTAAAAATTATATATTTGATATTATTTGATTTGCTTTTTTACGAATTAGGTTATCATGAATTTAGATAATTTACGGATTCGAATACTGAATTTGTTATCTGCAACAAATTTGAAGTGAATTGGATATGAATTTTTGGATATTCGTTATTTACTTTAATTTTGATTTGAATAATGTCGAATATTCGAATCTGTTATCCTAATCCGTTTTATTTATGATGATAATGGATTCGGATATCCGAATCCATATCCATTTATATATTTAGTTTTTATTTAATTATATATATATTCTTTAAAAATGATTTAATAAATTTGAATATTTAGCGGATTTTGATATTCGGCTAATATTGCTGTTTAAATCAGAGGCAGATTCGAATAGTAAACGGATAATAAACGGATTCAAATTTTAGATAAATTAAACGAATTCAAATTCAAATATTTAAAAAATTATAAATATTCTATTCTTTAAAATAAAAATAAAAAAAGAAATGAAACAAAGAAGAAAAGAAGAAAAGAAAGCATATGGATCAATTTATCTCATCATGCTTTTGAGATTTTTAACTTTTTGTTCAGGACTTTTTGCCATCTCAGGTTCACACTCATCGCATAATCTAAAGCACAATTGATTCCCCAATAATTGAGCAATTTGATCTTTCATAGAAATATATGAAAGAAACATGGCTGTGAACAAGAGAGCCGTACCTGGTTCATTCTGTTTATGTAAACAGAGACAACCTTCCAATGAAGATCACCTGGAAACAATCAGAAACAACCATTTAACTAAAGCTGTCACCATTTGAAACTAAAAGGGCTAACAAAAAAAAAAAAAAAAAGGAGTAAGGAAAATCAAATAACATGTCTTCAAATCTATGTTCGAAAGTATATTCAAATTTTCATATATTTAGAAGATCGAACCCATACTTATATCTGAATATATGTCATATATGGATGTTTGACACGAATATTTAAAAAAAAAAAATGAAGAATTGGAATAAAATAGCTTCAAATGATGTGTTTAAACTTAAACCCTCGTATAATGGAGAGCTAGCATCTGCCCATTTTGAACCAAAACACAACCAGAAAAACCAAACATAACTGTTCTTGTTATCCCAACTACATTTGAATGCATTTCTGTAAATAGCTTCAGGGCATGAACCTAAATTCTGAAGTAACAACAGAAAGTATGCATCAATGGAACTTACCTGTTCGAGTGCGCTTGAGAAGCTCACAACCTCTAGCAAGCAATTCCCTACTGCATATTCCCAAGAAATTCTCTTCAGGAACAAGCTCCCCATTAAAGCCGCCATTAGAGCTACCATTGCTCCCATAGACACCACCTTTATCCACAGGAATAACAGCTGCTATGTTCCATACCTCCTTCAACGCCCTTGCCTTCAGGGTGGCCGCCCCTCTTAATGCTAACATAACACCCCCAAAAAAATTTCCAAAATTAATTCAACTATTTGATTTAAAAATGAAATACGAATGTATTGTAACAAAGCCAAATTTTGTTTTTTTGGGTTGGATTATCTTGATATTACCTGTTGCTGCCCCAGCAGTTAAGGTCATGATATCTCCGGCAGACCGGACATTGACGGCGGAGCTGATCACAAAGGCCAAATGCTGGCGCTCAGCTCCCATGGCTTCTGCCGCCTCCACACATTGCGCAGCAACAAGGGTGGCAGCTGATGCCACTGCCATATCCGTCTTTGCCATCTGCTCATCTTTCCCAGCACTCGAGGAGGCAGCAGTCGCCGCTGCTATAGCTGCCACGGCTGCCGCAACCCCGGCAACGGAAATAGTAGCATGTAGCTGAGCATTATGAGCCCGCGTTTCTTCCTTTTTCTTCTCCCTCCTATCCTTCAGCCATCGTCCCACCGTTTTTCCACCGCCTGTAACGGCAGTTGTAGCTGGAGTAGCCGCCGCAAATGCCGCTGTTGTACAGAACTGCGAGTTGAGGGAATTAGTGGCGCTGCAAAATTGCTGCGAATGTAAACGGGCGCCAGTCATTCCCTTGAGTACATTGTTTAATTGGGACTCTATCCGTTAATGAAAAAGAAAGATCGTTCTTTTCATCCATATTAAAATCAAAAATCAAAAATTAAAATAAAATAAAATAAAATAAAAATCTCTTAAAGATTATAACCATTAACCACCACCATTGAAAGCTGAGGTTTTTTTTTGGGTCCATAAACCATTAGACCATTAAATGAAACCTTTCAATTTTGTGAATAAGTAAAAAAAAAATTATTTTTAAACTATTTTTTACATAGAAGAAAGTGAAGCAAAAATTTCAATATTGTTATTTATGATCGGTATTTATTATAGTAGTAATATTCATTAAATCCGTAATTATATAATAAACATAATGTGATCAAAAATATATCTAGGACTGCAATTTTTTTTTATTATTCCATGATCATCCACAATCGCAATTTAAATTATTACACGTGACATACACTCACTTTCTTTTCTGTCTCTGGGTCCGGGATGTGTTAAAAAGAGGGTTCTTTTTATAATTAGAAAGAAAAAGAAAAAAAGAAAAAAGAGGGCTTTGATTACAGAGAAAGCCTGAGATTTATGTTTCTGAGTCAGTGACTCAGGAGCTCAATCCGTGCTCTTTTGTTGCCTAAAACTGTGAAAAAATAAACATTTAACCTACAAAATTTTGATCCATTTAAAGTTAAAAACCAAATAATTTCCCAAATGTTTTTTTTTCTTCTTTTACTAAATTAGTGAATGTGTTCATGTTTTTAAGAGCAGTTATGAGTTAAAACTTGAAACAAACCTTGACATCATCAATTTCTGAAGGTGAAATTGGAGGACTATCTGTTAAGGAACCACAACTTTGGGCTCCAGTTAATGGTCCACTGCTATGAGATAGCCTCCCTGAAGTTCTTGGAGATACTTCTTGCTGCTAACACAAATTAAGGAGACAACAATAAACCTTTAACAAGAGATTTATGGGAAAAAACAAAGAAAATGGAACTTTTAAGACATTGAATGATTGAATTATTGCACAAGTCCATAAAATGTGCCTATAAAAAACAAAGCAAAACAAAGTATTTTGTTTTAAAGGAAACGGAACAATCCAAAACTAAGAAAATGAAAAGCACCCAGATGTTGAAAACCAAAAATAAAAGAAAACCCATTTAGAAACAACAAAACAAAAGTGAAAGAAGCGTTAAACTAGAAACCAAAACCTTAAAAACAATTTTTTTTTTTTAAAAAAAAAAACAAAAATCTTTGTCTTGACATGGGTAGTTGCTCTGCTACACTTACTGACTGTGACATGATTCTTTCCATGACCATCTGGGAAGTTTCAGAAGAAGCAAAAGAGAAAGGGTTGCCTGAAACTATGCCACTGTCTTCAAGCTCACCCGCCACGTCTTCTTGTATAACAACGTTACCACTCGAAGAATTAGACTTTTGATGAGAAGCAGCAGCTTGTGAAGATGGAGGAGCTAAAGCTCTTGAAACCTCTAAAGCTGAAACACTCCATGAACGTGACAAGAACTCCATTGGTTCACGGGGCGTCTCCGGTGGCCCGAACGGAACCGGTACCAGTTCCGGTTGCCACTGTTTGACAACGGGTTTCTCCATTTTTTTTCTTTTTGTTTTTTGGAGGAAAGTTTTTAGAGGAGAAGGAACTGAGCTGAGTTTTATAGAGGGTGACAATGTTGAAGAAATGGCCGTACTTTTTATTGAGGGATGTTAAAAGTAGTAATTTTGAATAGAGGTATTCATGAGCAGAGGGTCATGCTGGCTTCTAGTTGAGGTTAAGTATGATATGAATATTATATATATTTATTTAAAATATGGAATTCAAATTTTATTTACATTCGTTTATATAAATGAATAATTCAAATTTTTTTAGATCTATTCATATTATTTTTTTAAAAAAATTTAAATAAATATATTATTTTTTATTTTATTAAATTTTAAATAACTTAACATATTTTTAAATATTTATATTATAATATTATATATATTTATTTTTTATATGATATAAATTATATAATATATATAAATATAAAAATAATATATTATATAAATAAAAAACGAGTTGAGTTTAGTTCTGATTTTGATTGTTAGAGTCAAGACTCGATCTATTTTCTAAACAAATTTTATTTTTTTTATCAAAACTCATATTTTAAATTTAATATTTTTATTTAAACTTTCACAAATGGGATGAGCTTTCGAGTTTGAATGAATAAGCCTATGTTGAAGATGTCTACCAAGAAAGGATAAAATTGGAAAGTGATAAAACTTGGACGGGATTTGGGTGTCACGCGCTGGTTGATCAGATTCAGGTATAGTGTGGTAACTATATCAATGGCTGAATTTAATCACCGAGAGAGAATCAGTAATTCTCAAGGTTTCTTATGCCACTTTTCGCTATTTCATTGGCTATTTTTTTTTAGGAATAAATTTTTACATAGTACGTAATTATTTTTATCATTAATACAAGAAAATTGTTAGTTTATCCTTAAATAGTTTCATTCATATATATTGTTGACTTATCAATTTTGGTATGTGTTTTATTTTGATTTACTCCCTCCCACCCAAAATTATTGTATTTCTTTAAATATTATATCAAATTAAAAATTTAAATATATATTTTGAAACTTAAATTCGCAAATCTTATTTTTAAATCTTTTTAGTTTTCTAATTTTATTAAAAATAATTATGAAAGTTGAATTAATTTGATAAAAAGTCAATAAGAGACAACAATTTTGAGATTGTTATTGTAGACACCTAATTTTGTCCGGGCCACTAAACAGGTATGTTTTCTTCCCATATTGATGTTTCCGAGTATAAAAAGACTGTTTTCATCATGCAGGTGGTACTCCGAGACTTAGTTTAAGAGGGCGAGCATAAAAAGTCAAACTTGAAAAGAAAAAAAAGTCAACCCCGAAAAAGTCAACCCCAGAAAGTCAACTATTGAAAAAGTCAACCCACTTTCAAAATCAAGATTTTAAGTTCAATTGAAAAATGGAGAAAGAATTTTGATAATCCGAGGTCTACATTGAAAGATATGGAGTTCGGAAGTTGGGATTTTGAGATTCAGTAGAAAAGAAACCCTAATCCGAGAAATTTGGGGAAAAGTGCTTAAACGATCAAACTGGTCGAAATTGAAGGTTCCAAATGAAAGATAAGCACTGACTACGGGTAATGGAGAAGTCACTTGCAAGAAAAACCGAAAGAAAAGTCAATCCGGGAGAAAACCGAGAATTAGGGTTTTTAGTGGATTTCGGTGAAATCGGGAAGAATCACAGAAATGGCCCGACTTGGTAAGACCAAAGCCCCCAATGGATGAGGAATGATTAAAAAGGATGGACCAAGGCTCAGATTGAAGAAAATCTGAAAATCGGACTTGTTTTGAGCAAAACCGGGTTTCGGAGGTTAAAGGGCAAAATTGGAAAAATTTGGGAAAAATAGCAAATGGACTCCGAAAATTATGGAAAATTTGTCAATATCATTCTTAAATCATTTGAAAGAGATTGGTAAAAGAAAATCTTGATTCCGAGTTCGTTTGCAAAATGAGCAAATCCCGGGCTTCTAATGCAGTAATTCAAAAAGATAAATCCCGGAAAAATAGCAAATGGAATCCAAAAATTCTGAAATTTGGCAAATCTCATTTTTAAATTATTTGGAAGAGATTGGCGAAAGAAAATCTTGATTCCGAGTTCGTTTGCAAAATGGCTAAATCCCGAGCTTCCTATGCAGTAATTCAAGCCGATAAATCCCGAAAAAATACCAAATGAGCTCCAAAAATTACGAAAACTTCCAGATCACACTTTTTAATTATTTTGAAGAGATTGGTGAAGAAAAATCTTGATTTGGAGCTCGTTTAAAAAATGGTAAAAAGTAGGGGCATAAAAGGACATTTTGGGAAAAAAAATCCAAATAAATAGCAAACGGACTCGGATAATTTTGAAAACTTCCAGAACTCAATTATTTTGGAAGTATTAAAAAAAGAAAAATTGAATTTGGAGCCCGTTTGATATTTATTTTGCATCCGGGGGGGAGGCAGATTTTGGTTTCTTCTTTTCCATTTTGGCTGATTTCTCTTAGTTTTTCTTAGTTTTTATCTTCTTGGTTGAGAGCAAAAAAAGAAAAGTTTAGAAATAAAGGAAAGTTTGAAGAGAAAAGCTTGAAATATTAGCTTCTTGAGGTTGCTCTTGAGCACCAACTCTTGCACTTTCATTTTCTATTCTTGTTTTTTGCTATTTTAATCTCTACTTGGTGAGTTTTCATTTTAAAATAATGTTTCTTGTTCTTCCTTCATTTCCTTTCTTAAGTATATTTTTTTACATTTTGTTTTTACAATAAACTCACCATGGCCAAATGGCCTACATTATTTATTTTAAGTTGTTGTTTCAATTCATTTTACCATATTGTTTATGTTATTTTCTTTGTTTTTGATGTTTTAAGTGTTATGTTATTTCATGTTCTTAAGTTATATTTAATTTGGTTGCTTTGTTTGTTGCCATTTATGTCTTAGATATCATGTTTTTGCATTTTTAATTTTCTGTTTTCATGTTGTTTAAATTTGAGCATGTTTTAGAGTTAGCATATTAAGTGTTTGTGAAAATGCTTGTGTGATTCTTTGCATGATTCTTGTTTTTATATCTTAGTGAGCATGTTTTAGATTTGGTATATTAGGTGTTTGTGAAAATGCTTGTGTGATTTTTGTGTTATGACTTAGTTTTTCATGCTAGCATACCAAGTGTTTGTGAAAATGCCATGCTTGTTGGAGCTTGGGGCCATTTGGCTACTCCATGTGTTTTGCATTGTGTGTTGTATTTTTTGTCATGCTAGTTGTTAGGTTTTTGCATTTGCATGATATTTGGTTGGATTTTTGAATTAAGCATGCCTTGTGTTTGTGAAAATGCCATGCATGTCTTAGGTCTAGGTTACATTAAATGCCATGCAAGTTCATGTTAGGTCTAGGCCATATTATTTATGTCATGCATTTTCCTTACATTTAGGTTTAGATCCATGCATTTCATGCATTATGTTTGCTGCATTGTTTCATGCATTTCATGTTCATGCCACTTGAATAATGACTTGAGCCAATTAATGGTTCAAGATCATGCTCTCTTGAGCACACTTGTGGAAAATTAAGTTTGTCAAATTGATTACTCTACCTTTGTGATTTTTTTTATTTAGCCAATTTTTATCTAACTTTCAAAGAGTCCTAGCTACTGCTTTCAAGTCATTTTATGAGTTTCAAATATTTTTACTTTGGTTTTTAAATGATTTTATCAAAAGCAAAAATGTGTTGGCAAAGCAGTTTTTTTCTCCTCCAAAAACTCGTACATCTATGATTTTTCTGGGAATTCATCTTTGATCAGAAAATTAAGCCGATTTGTTTTCATGTAGTTTTACATGTCCTGAGTCTCCAGTATTTTTTTTAGAATTTTTGGAAGTTTTAAAAATTGGGTAAAAAATCGTGGATTAAAACTGGACAGTGGAGTCAGAATTGAATTTAAAGAAAAAACAAAGCAGTTTTTTTTCTCCTCCAAAAACTCGTACATCTATGATTTTTCTGGGAATTCATCTTTGATCAGAAAATTAAGCCGATTTGTTTTCGTGTAGTTTTACATGTCCTGAGTCTCCAGTATTTTTTTTAGAATTTTTGGAATTTTTAAAAATAGGATAAAAAATCGTGGATTAAAACTGGACAGTGGAGTCAGAATTGATTTTAAAGAAAAACAAAGCAGTTTTTTTTTCCACCCAAAATACGTACATCTCCGATTTTTCTGGGAATTCATCTTTGATCAGAAAATTAAGCCGATTTTTTCTCGTGTATTTTTACATGTCCTGAGTCTCCAATAATTTTTTCAGAATTTTTGGAATTTTTAAAAATAGGTTAAAAAATCGTGGATTAAAACTGGTTAGTGGAGTCAGAATTGAATTTAAAGAAAAACCAATTTTCTGTTTTGGTTAATTTACTTAGAGTGGGCTGATTAGGAGGGTTAGCTACTGACTTAGGATGATTTCTAAGCCCTTTTAAACTCTAAAAATGGTTTTTCAAGTCCCGGGTTAAGGGTAGTCAAGTCCGGATTTTTTAAACTTAGGAAATTAGAGCCATTTAAAAAAATTAGCCCAGTTTTTGTTGTTAATTCAAGCTTTTCAAAATTGTTTTCAAACAATCACAAAGTATTTTGGTTTTAGAATGTTTAATTTGACATATTTTCCTAAGGTAGCCGGATATCTTTTTAGATATACGGATTTCCTTAATTAAAGGAAAAAATACATTTCGTGCATTGCATTTTTATTTTTATGCATATTATATGATAGCATTATTTTATTCTATGTCATTTAAATTATATGCCATATCATTCATGTTTGCCATGTCATTTAGGTTGCATTATGTTATTTAGATTTTGCTATGTCATTTTATTTATGTCATGCATATACATATTCATTTATTTTAAATGTTTTCAAAAAGATAATGGTTTTCAATAAAAAATATAAAGATATTCCCGAGTTAAAATAATTCATGAGTTCTCTACCGGGTTTGCTGGAGGGAATATCATCAATTATCATTAATAAAGGAATATCTTTCTTTCAAAAAAGAGAATGATTCGGAAAGTTTTCCAAAACTAATAAAAATTTCTATATTTTGCCACGATTGTTGGGGAATATAGGAAAATTTTGAATTTATAAATTCTGGATCATTTTCAATAAAAAAAAATGAAATTATTTTTCTTTAAATTGGGAATTAACTTGAAATACTAAATTTAAAACCAACTTTTTACCGAGACTTGAGATAACACACGATTAATAAGGTACCGATTTATACGGGCGTTGTGGGGGTGCTAATCCTTCCCCACACGTAACCGACTCCCGAACCCGCTTCTTTGATTTCTCTGGTTTAAAACGCAGACTTGAAATTGGTTTTTAAAATGTTTTAATTAATTTTTAAAATATTTTATAAAACTGGTTTTAATAGGTGGCCGATCACACCTAGCTAAAAAAGATTGGTGGCGACTCCATGTCTTTTTTAAGGTCATTTTCAAAACCTTCATTTTTCTAGAGGAATTAAGTCGACTTTTCCTCGATTTTTTTTAATGTCACGCCTAACGAATAATAAAGTCTTGCGATGAGACTCGTCGTTATTTTTTTTTTAGGTTGCGACAGTTATAAATAAAATAAAAATAGTAAATAAAAAGAGATCAAGATAAAGAAAATATATACTTTCAAAGTCTAGTTTTTCAGGAACTAGCTATATCACTAAGCCTTTTTCTATTACTTTTTTTTTTATACAAACATATCCTTATATAGGACTCCTAGAATCATTAGGGAGGAGAGAATACATTTCTCAATATAATGTACAATAATTATTATGTACATAATATTTAATCTAATTCATTCATCATGTGCATTCATTCTAATCTAGTCATCCACTACATACATTCATCTACCACATGCATGTATAACAATTCTCCTTGGCTGACTAGTCACTACGAATATGCCTCGTTAAAACCTTGCTAAGAAAAACCCAATGGGACAAAAACTTAGCGAAGAAAAAATAGTACAATATTCATAGGAAACTTACTTTCCCTCAAAAATAAAATCAATTATTTAATACAATGGCGGAGGGTAATGGGAGCCAGGGGGTGCCCTCCCCCAAATTTTTTGTAATCTTTTAATACAAATATGTATTTATATTAAATATATTAAAATTGGCCCCTCCAAATTAAAATTATTATTATTTTTTAATTTTATCTTCATTTTATGCATTGAGAAAATGAACTAAATATCATAGTTGTTTATCTATTTATTGAATTCACCGGTCATTATATATAAACACTTAAGATCAATAAGTTTGTCACAAATATTAAGTCACAATCATGTAAACTTAAGAAAAATCAAATTGACTTTCTAGTTTTCTCAACATAACTTCTCTTCTTATATATTTTAGTTCTATTTTATATTTTTCTAATCGTTTTTAGTTTGTCCTACTTAACCCTTTGAGTAACCACTTTTCAACTGTCTTTAAAAAGTTAAAATTGTTGTTAAGGATCTTAAAAAATATATATATACGTATATTCTTATCTTCATATGAATAATCTTAAACCTTTTGTGTTTTATAAAAAATTCGAGATAGTTCTCTTTTAAATTTTTGTTATAATGCTATACAAATTGACTTGTTTCAAATCTCTTATGAAAAATTATTCCTTTACAAAGCTTGATGCTTTCACTTGTTACGATTTTATGAAAATTAAATTGATAATAGATTTGTAAATTTATGAATCTCTAAAATTTATATATTTTATGAAAATTTTATTTTTTATTGGTATATTACTTACATATATATTTTATATTAGAAAAATTTCGTGGAATACCTCAAATGAAAATAAAAAATATATAATTTTAATTGGCCCCCTCAAAATTAAATGTCAAGATCTGCCACTGATTTAATGTCTTTAAGCCGACGCATTCTAATGTTATGTACGTGCTTCTTAAAAATTGAAGTTGACAATGCCTTTGTGAATAGATCTGTTATATTGTCACTTGATCTAATTTTGCAAATATCAACATCGCCTTTCTTCAAGAGTTCATGTGTGTAAAATAACTTTGGTGAAATATATTTAGTTCTATTACCTTTTATGTAGCCATCTTGGATTTGTATAATGCATGCTGCATTATCATCATGCAAATATAGTTGGCTTGTCATTTTCCACGAACAATCCACATGCTCTTCTAATATGTTGAATCACAGTTCTTAACCACATGTATGCATCACTTGCTTCATGAATAGTCAATATTTCTGAATGGTTTGATAAGGTAGCAGTGATTATTTGTTTAACAGACTGCCATAAGATAACAGTATCACCACATGTGAAGACATAACCTGTTTGTGACTGAGCTTAGTGAGGATCAGAAAGATATTCAGCATCAGCATATCCCATTAATTATGATTTTACTCCATTCGAGTAAAACGAATCCATGTTAGACGTGCCATGGAGATAACGAAAAATATGCTTCGCTCCATTCCAATGTCTTCGTGTTGATGCATAACTAAATTTTGAAAGTAAATTTACTGCAAAAGTTATATCTGGTCTAGTGCAATTTGCCAGATACAAACGTGCTCCTATTGCACTAAAATATGGTATTTCAAAATCAAGAATTTCTTCATCATCTTCTCGTAGACGAAAAAGATATCTTTTTACATCAAGTGGCGAACAACCATTGGAGAGCTTAATAGGTAAGATTTATCCATAAGAAATTGTTTCAAAATCATTTCTATATAAGATGGTTGATGAATAAGAAATCTCATTTCTCAAATGTTCAACTTGAAATCCAAAACAAAATTTTGTCTTTTCAAGATCTTTCATTTCAAATTTCGTCTTTATGTAGTCAGCAGAGTTTAAAATATCTTATGGAGTCCCTACTGTGTTTAAGTCATACATTGTGGCTATAACAAATCTAGAATTTATTTTCTTGATAAAAACGCAAGGATAAATGGCATTATTTTCATATCCATTTTTCAATAAATATTTACTTAGATCATTGTACCGCATGCGTCCAGACTGTTTTAATCCATACAAGGATCTTTGTAGTTTAACGGAGTACATTTGCCGAAACTTTGAATTATATGCTTCAGGCATCTTAAATTCTTCAAGGATGTATATGTCATTATCTAATGATCCATATAAGTAAGCTGTCACTACGTCCATTAGACGTATGCCAAGTCTTTCAGAGACTATCAAATTAATCAAAAATATAAAAGTAATTGCATCCATAACAGGAGATATATCTCCTCATAATCTATACCAGGTTTTTATGAAAAACCTTGTGCTACAAGTCATGCCTTGTATCTCACAATTTCATTTAACTCGTAAAAAGACTCATTTATATCCAACGGGTTTGACATCTTCAGGTGTCTGGACTACTGGTCCAAATACTTTACGTTTGTTTAATTAGTCTAGCTCAACCTTTATTGCTTCTTTCCATATTGGCCAATCACTTCAATGTCGACATTCTTATAATATTATAGGCAATTGTATATACAAACACATTATTAACATCAACTTTATTTCTTCCTCACATATTTTTAGATTTTAATGAGATCTCATAATTTATCGGTACATGAACCACTTCTGGGGTTGTTTGTCTAGAAATATGAGGTTGTTGATCTATATTATTTTTGACCTCTTCTGGAGAGTCATTTTGAATATTTTCATTTCCTTTCTCTTTCGAGAAATAGAATCCTTTGCACCAAAAGGTCTATTACTCTTCTTGCGTACTTTAGATTCATTGGTTGTCACACCCACATGATGTCCTGGAGGATATATTAAACATGGAGGAATATTTACAGCCGGTACATGTGATTTAGAGACCTGTTTGGATGTCAGTAAAAATATCTGGTGATTGATTTGCAACATTCTGCAAATGAATTATTCTTTGAGCTTCAAGTTCACATTGATTTGTGCGTGTATCAAGATTAGACAATATTAGTGCATACCAATAAATTTCTTGTGCATTAGATCCTTTACCTTTTTCTTTCCCTAATGATAGGAAAACTTTATTCATCAAATTGACAATTTAAAAATATTGATCTAAAAAGATCACTTGTTAAAGGTTCAAGATATCTAATGATGGATGAAGAGTCAAAACCAACATAAATTCTAATGATAATGCAATAGGGACATATACAACACAACCAAAAACTCTAAGATACAGCATTTCATATGCAACATGTACTATAGCATGTCCCCGAACAGATACAGGAAGTTTTGATCTCATAAGCATAGGAATATCAATCAATTGTAAATGTTTAATGAAAGATTCTGCTAAACTATTTTTAGTATGAACATGTGTAAGGGAATGTTCAACACTAATTCCAATAGACATGCAATAATCATAAAAAGTTTTTGAAGTAAACTCTCCTGCATTATCTAAACTAAATGTCTTAATGGAATGATTAGAAAAACTTGATCTTAACTTTATAATTTGAGAAAGGAATATAGCAAAAGCAATATTACGAGTTGAAAGCAAACAAACATGTGACCATCGTGAGGAAGCATTAATTAAAACTATAAAATACCAGAATGGTCTGCAAGATGGATGAATTGGACCACAAATATCTCCTTGTATTCTTTGTAGAAAAGTGGGAGACTCAAAAGATAATTTAGATGGAGAATGTCTAACATTTAATTTACCTTGAGCATAAGAAGAATAAAAATAATCATCAGGCAAAAAGATTTTCTGACCTTTAATGGGTGTCCATATGTATTTTCAATGATACATCGTATCATGATTGAACCTGGATGGTCAAGACGGTCATGCCAAAGTATAAAAATTTTAGGATCTGAGCACTTCCGGTTCATAAAATTTGATTCAACCATCCTTAATTTTGTGAAATATAAGTCAAATGAGAAACTCAAAAGTTTTTTTTTTAATATGAACTTCTAATTCAAAATTGTAGAAGTACATAACTCTCTCATTTTTGTTTCAACATAATACTCATTGCGACGTATATCTCAAAAACTTAGTAGATTTCTTCGGGATCTACTAGAATATAACGCATCATTAATATATAATATTTATTCCATTTGGGAACATAATATGGACTCTTCCAGAGCCATCAATTACATTTGCAGAACTAGATATTGGATTAACATTAATTTCAGCTAATGTTAATTGCAAAAAATATTTTCTATCACGAAGAATTGTGTGAGTTGTACAACTATCCACTAAACATATGTCTTCCTTCATGATATCAAGTAAAACTTACATATGATAACCTTTAAAATAACATAAACATAAATATATCTCATTAGTAGATATTTTTCATTCCTAATCAAATGACCAATTTTGCCATTAGAGTTTTCAAAAAAATCAAAATCAATATTTAGAGAAGATCCATTATCATAAGTAGGATCAACAAGTTCAGATAAATTTACCTCAGCATTTTTTTTTTATTCTTTTAGTGATACTTTGTAAAGATCAACTAGATATTTTGGAGTCCGATATATTCGAGACCAATGACATTTATAATATTTAAAGAATGACCTTTTGTTCCATATCTATAGCAAATATTGTCATTATTTTGCACTTTATTACTCTTTTTTGAGATTTTCTCATTTTTGACCAACTTCTAATGATTCTATTTAGCACTTTTGCTTTCAGAAGTTGAATGATGATTATCACGGGTTCAATCAATTTTTCTACCGCGAGCCTTTTTATCACCACGATCTCGTCCACGACCTTGAGAAAATGCCACATTCACTTTAGGGAATGGTGTAGAGCCAGTAGAACGAGATTGATGGTTTTTCATCAAAAGTTCATTGTTTTGTTCAGCCACAAACAAGAAATTAGCTCAGAATATTTTGTGAATCTACGCACTCACTATTGCTACTGCAAGAGCACATTTGAGGCATAAAAAGTTGAATATGTTTTTTCCAACATATCTTCATCAGTAATATCTCTCCAAATAATTTCAATTGAGAGCTAATCTTAAACAAGGCTGAATTATATTCACTTACGATTTTAAAATCTTGTAGCCGTAAGTGTATCTACTCAAATTGAGATTTTGGAAGAATCACCGTTTTTGGTGTTCATATCTTTCCTTTAAGTTATTCTAAAGGGCTAATGAGTCTTTAATAGTAAGGTACTCAATTTTTAATTTTTCGTGTAAATGGTATATATTGAAGGAAAATCATTACTTTTGTGCGGTCCTGCAGGGATGCTTGATTTCCTTCTTCAATAATATTTTCAAGATTCATAGCTTCAAGATGAATCTCAGTATCATGAAAAATAATTTCTTCCAGAAATATCAAGAGCAACGAATTCGAAATTCGTGAGATTTGTCATTGTAAAGATACTTGATATAATAAATAAAAAGTCCAAAGTCAGGTGGATATTAAAAATCTAAAAAAGTACTCATCTCACATATATATCATATTATAGAACATGTATAGATATATACTTTTGCAAATAAGAAGATATACTAGATTTCTAGATAACATATGTTAAAGAAAGCAAAATTCTTACCTTGATATAATGAAAGGAAACTTGAGGGCTTTACTACCGTTAGAGAATTGATCGTGCTGATAACGTGTTATAAATAAAATAAAATGAGTAAATAAAGAGAGATCAAGACAAAGGAAATATGTACTTTCAAAGTCTAGTTCTTCAGGATCTAGCTATATCACTAAACCTTTTTTTATTACTTTTTTTTATACAAACCCATCCTTATATAGGACTCCAATAATCATTAGGGAGGGGAGAATACATTTCTCAATACAAAATTTACAATAATTATTATGTACCATGTGCATTCATCTTAATCTAATCATCCACTACATACATTCATCTACCACATGCATGTATAACAGAGACAGATAGAGTATTAAATAGGAATTATATATTTAATACATTGTCTATGTAACCTTTAAACTTCACAAGGGCAGAAGATTGTCATGTATATTTTTTTAATGGAGAGTACTACTTATACTTCTTAAAAATATTTTATAAAAATACATAAGTTTTGCAATAATTAAAAAAAAAAAAAAATCATCATATGATCTTAAATTTTCAATATACCAATTAATCCTAATTATGTGTTTTTAAAGAATCTTTTTAAAAAATGTATCAATCATTTTCCTTTCATCAGTTTTTTTTTTTTTTTTTTTTAATATATCTTAAAAGAGATATGAAAAAAATCCAATTTACCCTCCTCTAAAATCTGAAATTTTATCTGCATGAGATAATTTTTTTTATTAATTATATAATTAATGCGACAAGAAAAGTTTATAAAATAAATTCTCTAGATACTTTTTTTTAGATGGTATATTTTCATATTGATGATTCATGATTTTTCTATTGTTAAGTAAATACATGTCAAATTTTACGTACCTAATTGGTAAGTAAAATCATATGTTGGTAGGCAAATATCGAAGAAAAATGACACTTACATTATAAACATAATTAGAAGAACTTCCAAAAGAAAAGCTAATTTTGAAAAAGTTGAAGAAAATGAATGATAAATGCAAATGAAATGGTACCAAATTTTAGTATTTGATCGCATAAATGCATATATAAATTCTAATGTTACTATTACTAGTGTACAACATGAGATGAGAGTAGGCTCTAGAGGGTTAGTTTTTTTTTTATTTTTTATAAAGGCAGTCGCAACCTGAGAATAAGATAATACATTATTGTAGACCTTAAAATTTGAATTCAAACTTGTTGGATGCCATTTTTTTTAAAATAACTGCATGAATTAATTGAACTAAATCCAAGTTCGAGTGTTAGTTAATTTCATTTAGGATTTGTTTAACTTGTGTTTATAAGTACTGGTTAAGGATGATTTAATTACTAATTTAAAAAAGATTTTTTTTTGCATTTAATGTGTTACTTCTATTGAATTCAAGAAAAAATAGTTCATTAATTGCACTTTTCTTTCTTTTAATATCACCTTAATCAGTCTTAGTAGACACTGGTTAACATTTCCCTTTCATTTATAAGGGAATTGTCCTTTGGATCATATCATTTTGCATTATTATATGGATTTATATTTGATGCATTGAATGTGCATAAATCTATATTATTGTTAGTGAAATCAGAAAATGTCACCTCATTAAAAATAAAGTTATCTGTATTTATTTTTAAATTTTTTTAATAATGTGGCATCATCTTATTCACTGACAGTGTATAAATATATACACGATCAGTGCATCAAATATAAACTCTTATTATATATGTTAATTATTATTGATCATGTGCAAATTTAATTCTCTTTCTTGATTCTTACTTTTTATCTTGTGCTTCATGGTTAGCTTTCGATTAATTAGGTGACAAATTTTTAATCCAAAACCTTTTTTTTTTCCAAAAGAAGATGCATGCCATATCAAGTTGGGTACAAACATTCAGGATTAGCAATCAATTAAGGTAAAGCAAATATTAATTGTCGTAATTGTTGGGCAAACTTGAGGCAGGATTTCCTCAATGAACCTTGTTTTCACTATATGTTAATTAAGAGTTAAGAACATGACATGACATCCCTTACTCGTATGTTCTTATCTATATAAAATAATAATAATAATTTTAATTTTTTATAATATGATGATCAGAGTATCTCTCAAATTTTGCTTGGGTTTAATCTTTTCATACGATTTTAAGAGTTCATTCTCCCATATCGATCTAATAAATTCAAGATTTTATTTCGAGAGTAAAACCTCACAAGAATTAATTGATGTATATGCTTTCCATTTCCTATTTCAAACAAAAATTATTATTTTATACATCGTCAATAAAATTTTTAAACTCTACAAATATAGTTAAAATGTTGTCATATGCTATTTCATTTATTATATTAATTTATTGATTTTTTTAAGTATATCATAAAGGATGTTTCATTATACTTCTAATCCTGCTGATAAAAATTTTAAACTCTACCGACGTGGAATAAAATAATTTCTTTTCAAACAAAAAGAAAAAAAAAATACTTAGATGATTTTGTTAACGAGTTAGAATAAATTATGTGATAGAACAAATAAACACATCATTTTCTTGATTATTTTAAAATTTATGAATTTAGTAATGATTTTTAACGAGTGTTCTAAAAATACTCTTTAAATTTACCATCAATATTTTAAAATTTTGACCTTAGGTCGAATCAGTTGAACATCTGATTTCCTATTCAACCGGTACAATCATCCAACCGATTCAATCGATTGGTCCAACTAAAGAGTGTATTAGTTGTTGAAATTATAATTGTGGTATTATACAAATATTAAATACAATAAATAATTAATTAAGAAATGAACTTGACTCAATTGGTAAAGTAATTAATACTAACTTAAGAAGTCAAAGAGTTTAAATCTTAGCTTTGCAAATAAATTTAGATTTATTAAACATTAAAATTAATGCTCAAAACCGATTCAATGTCAACTCGGACTGGTCTAATCCGATTCAACTAAATGTTTGATCAGTCCAACATATATCCGGTTTAAAAAATCTCATCGAATCGAATAGGCTATCAATTTTCTATTGGATCACTTCGATTGATGAATTTTGTTTGATTTTGACAAAATTGATGTTTAATCTCTCTAATTTATATTTCCAAACATATAAAATTTATCAAAACGAAATAAAAAATGAATAAAATAATAAAATGAAGGGGTGCTGCTTTAAAAAAAAAACGAAAACATGTATAAAATGAATGATACTTGATAATTGTGGATTTTTTTTTTGTTCATAAAAATAAAGAAACTAAAACAAGCATGGAATTTCTCATAAATCCATTGATTGCAATTGTTACCTCCTAGCTTTAGTTAAGGGGGAACAATGGTCCCAAATTAAGCTCTCAAAAGATGATGAAAATAAAAACATGACTTTTTCTCCATCACAAATTCTACCTTATTTCTTCAACAGTAATGTTAATAACATACAAAGTTAGTGATCCCTATGAATGAAGAAGAAAAGCCATATATTTATGAACCATTAATTACAAGTTTAATATGTTAGGTCAAGTAAAAAAAATGCATATCAGCTCAAGTTGCAACCTAAATAATTAATTTCACCTTTATTATTTCCATCCCAACCAGCAACTCTGTTAGAAAAATAGGCGGATAATTAATAAGGAACTTTTTTTTATTACTACTTAGTATCAAAACAAAAACAGGAAAATTTATTAAAACAACCATGAATTCTGAAGAAAAAAGAGAAAAATATTCCAAAAAGAAAATGCTGGCAAGAGGGAAGGGACCCTGGACCTGTAGGGGAGCTGAATCACTCACGATCTATTATCTGTATCCTTCAGGAAGAATTTAACCAACCAATGAATGGTTAACATCAATCATCAGCCAAGTAATAGATTTGTTTATGGGGTGAATCGGTCTAGATTTTAGTCAAACTCAGACAAGTATTAACAGTCGTCATGGATGTTCAGGTCTGGTCTAGTCATGTTATTCGGACCTTATTCTCTGTCCAACCCGACTCTAAAAGTAAAGTGATAGTTCAAATTCGTTTAAGTTCGTCCAAATTTTTATACATAAGGAGTTGAATCTTTTTTATACACTGTTAAATTGAAAGAGACCGATACTTCTAAAAAAATCGAAACATTAATCTATTAAAATGAAAATTTTGATTTGAATGCATTAAAGTGATCGATCCCCTTAAAAGACGAATCCCTTTGAATATTAATATCATTAATAATAATTTACGATCATATTAATATTAATTAATATATAATTTTCGGGAGAGAGTAGAGACCACTTGAGCATTAAATGTTATGTCCAAGACCCATCCCGTTTTTCAAATGAGTTTTATTTTTTGTCCAAATTTATTTTACGGATATGATATTTTTATCCAAATCCTTTCAAATATCGGATAGATTTTCGAATTTAGTCGAATAACCTTATTCATGGATAGATGTACCAAGCAAGAGCATCACTTTCACTTAAGTCCTTCAGCTAGGGATTGCACTTATCTGCTTCTTTCAGACTATGAGTTTTTTTTTTTTTTTTATGGGATCTAATTTGCCACTTTCATATGCTTAGTAAAAAATGTTTCCTCAAAGGTTTGCTTATAGGAAAGATGAGTAAATTAGATCAGACATTTATAATTTTTGTGTAATATTCTCTGAATTCTGGTCCGAAGAAAAGAAGTTGGAGATTTGTTGTATTTTTTTTTTTTTTTTTTGAAAATGTAAGTTTTGCACCTAAATATATAAATATATCCTAGCACCAGTGCATGCTAATCAAAATTTATGCTTTCCCTTCACCTTTTAATATATTTCATCAAGAATATAGTTACAGCATTTAATTTTACTAACTTTCCTCTCAGGTTAGCTGTGAGTATATTAATTTTCAGGTTTCTGTGGTTAGTTGATAATTTTAATATTTAGGCTCTGAACCTTAAAATGGGAAACACCAGTTTTAGGTCCGGTAGCATTGCTATTGGTACAGTTTTTAAGATCAAAGTTGTGTTTTATCGCAAACGTAATTTTAAAGGGATAAAAATATTTTGGCTTTTAAGGTTAAAATCGTGGTTTGGCAACCTAAACCAAAAAGCCAAAAAATTGAGTTTTTGTAGATTGAAAGCTGACTTTTGGATAAAATAACTTTATTATCCTCACATCTCTAAATTTTTATTATTTTAAACATATATTTTGTGACATTTCAATTTCTCACAATATTTTTCTCTCAATAATGCTAAACACTTAAAAGTTTTTAAATCACATTTTTTTCACCGTACTTTTTAAACATATTTTTTTCATCCCAAACTTTTTCCAACAGCAATGCTAACTAATCCTATAGCAATATCAGGCAAAGATGATTACATATAGGAATCAAAGGCATCAAAGCAATGGATATATGTAAAAAAAAAAAAAAAAGCAATGCATAGTATTTATGTTCAAATTGTTGGGATTTGATTGTTTAATTTCTGCATATAGTCAAACTATAATCCATGCAACTGCAACTATACTGTAATTGTTGATATATTAATTTACTAAGTAGTAATGAACATATAGTCCTATACCAATATCAAGTAACAGTTTTCAGTTTTCACATTGTTTTGGTCTATATTTTTTTGCTTAATGTAAATACATACTGTTCAAATAGTGTATGCCAATAGTTTCATATAAATTAAAAATATTTGACTTCTATTAATATGAAGAATTTTTACCCTAATTTATTCTATCAATTTTTTTTACCAGTAAAGGGAAGTGTTTGATTGTAAGTAGGGGTAGAATCGAGTCGAGTCGAGTTAGTACAGCGAGAAGTTTGACTTTAAACTTATCACTCGAAATTCGACTTGAACTCAATTGAGTTTTATTTTCCTAACTTGAGTTCGATTCGAGGTATAAATCAAACTACTAGAGTTCGCTCGATTAAGCTCGAATATTTAGTAAAAAACAAACTCAATTCCCATGCTCGAGCTCAAGCTCAATTCTTTATTGAGTTTTGGTTTAAAAAAAAGAAAATAGGGTTTATCTAAAAAAACCCAAAAAAGAGAGAGCAAAAATCAACCAGAAAAAATTAAAAATTCAATACAAAACGAAAATAGAGAAGCCATCATAAAAAAAAACACAACTATTTTAGCTTCAATCACCAAAAGAATCAAAGGGGAAAAAAAGTTCACAAATACAACAGTTTCAGATTTGATCATCAAGTGGATAAAAAAAGAAAAAAAAGAAGAGAGAGATGAGAGTTTGAAGAACAAGAAACGAGGAAGATATTAGAGATAAAGATAAACTTAAATGAACAGATGAAGATATATCTGCTACTACATGAAGGATTTATCTCTAATTTAAATTCTTATTTACTTTAATTGTATTTCTAGAATAACATAGGATTTATCTCAAGTTTGTAAACTTATCTTATATAGTTGTATTATAAATACAAACAAAGGTAATACAACAAAGTACAACATTTTTTCATTCAAACATCAATTGGTTAATTTTTTTTTATGGTATTAGAGCATTAAGCTCCAACGAGAAGCATTTTTTCCCAAAATATTCTCAATGCTTCTACAATTCCTTCCACTCCAACCTTTCTTTTCTCAAATCAACAAACTCATCTACTCACCATTAATGTAGTAGCTCATCTTCCTTTAAAATAACCCCTCTCAATTATCCATCTTCGAGAAATCAGTTCAAATCTTTACTTATTAGCCATAATCAGGGATTTAAATAGCGGTAACAGACGCGTTTATCGCGGTTGCAGATGTATCGACTGATATCAAAATCAATTACGGTAAATATCGACAGAGATAAAGATAAACTTAAACCTTGAACAGATGAAGATATATTTGCTACTATATGAAAGATTTATCTCTAGCTTAAATTTTTATTTACTTTAGTTGTATCTCTAGATTAAATCTCAAACTTGTAAATTTATCTTAAATTTTTATTTAGTTTAGCTGTAAAATTTTTTAAAACATTTTATCTTAATTTGAATAAAAAAAATTGATTCCGATATGACAGATTGTATAAATATTTATTGTGCATTTAACCATTTTCTAATCATAGGTTTTGAAATTGAATAATAAATAGTCCAAGTTTGTTCTTAATGGAAACGAAGAATAAAGAGGGAGAGGGACCCTAACAAAAACAAGGGGACGAATCTAGAGCCTCAATCCCTTAATTATTCTACTAGGACCCCAAGGCCCCACCCAAACTCCACTGTGGGTCCAACCAGTAATTCCGAAATAGATAACTGCCAGGTAATGCAAAATAATTTAGGACATCGGCAGGTGACTCCGCTGATTTCTGTCACTTGGCTTTCTACAAGACAGACTTGCATAGAAAGAAACCTTCACAAACAGCAACCCGTTTAGTTATTTTAGCTGTAAAATCTGTAGATTATGGAGGTTTTTGGCAGAGATTTTTGGGGTTGGGTCTTGGTTTCTGGCTCTGGCTATGGCTATGGCTGGGGTCTGAGGCTGAGCCGCTTACAAAAGGAAAGCTGATCTAATCATTTATGTATTTATATCGTATTAATATATTTTTACGATTATAATCGTGTTTAAAATATTATATGTTTATATAATTTTTTATTATTATATATTTATATAATTTTTGATATATTAATAATTTATATTATATAAATTTTGACATATTCATACACTTATATCGTATTCATATATATATATATATTTTTATCGTATTCATATTTTGCCTATCTAACACCCCTTGCAGATCAAATTGCGCGTGTAGGCGTGCCTGGCTGCGTCATCATCCCCTCTTCTGGATTCATCTTGGGACCAAAGTACACGAAGGTTTAAAAAGAAAAAGAAAACACAACAGGCTTTTTTCTTTTCTTTTTTTTTTATTTTTTATTTTTATTTTTTATCTTCTCTTTTGACGTTCTGTTTCTTATCCATGGAACGAGAGAGACCGGGAAGACTTTTTGTCTCACTTATTTTTTCTTTTGTTTTTTTCTTTTTTAACGAACTTTCATAGATAAATTTGTGATGTTTGCACGCACATCAACAGTCACCTAATTAGTACATCTAAAATGACAAATCCATAAGAAAAAATTACCTTTGTTTTACAAATCCTCATTAGATTGTCTTAAAAGGTTTGAAATTTGAATAATAAAAAATAAAATAATGATTTTATATATATACAATGTTAATAGTATATATAATTTTTTTTTTTTAAAAAAAAACAGATATAGAACTAATTTAATTTTACATTTTTTCATAATTTTTTATACGATTTATATTTATTTAATCCAATCATTATATTTCATGTTCTATTCATGTAAATCATGCAAGTCAAATTTTGAGTAAATTAAAAATGTTCAGTTATTTGTTGATGTAAAAAAAATTTAACCATTAAATATATATATATATAAATGATATTTTTGATTGATATGATATAAGTATCAGATCGATTCGAACTTTACGTACACGACGAGTGCGATTATATTGTTAAATCCAATGATTCGTTTGTTAAAATATGAATCGTACATAAAATTATAAAAAAAATATGTAAAATTAATTAATTTTATAGCAATGTAAGTTAATCCGTCGTTTAAAAAGCATGACATATTCAAATTATTCAGATAATAATATTTTCGTTTTCTTTTAATCATTTCATATTCTTATTAGTATATAAATTTATGCTTAGTGGATTATACTATATCAATGGGAACATATAAAAAGCTAATATTATCGTCCAACAAAGATCTTGTTTAGATCTTCATACTCTGACTTCAATTTGTGCTACTTGTAAATATAATATGAGACAGACCACAGAAAGTGCATGTGTCCCTAGGGGTCAAATAAGTGGGCTTGAACAATAGGATTGTTTGAATAATTAGGGAATGTTTGTACTTCTTTAATGCAAATGATGAAAACTTCCCTTTTACCAGTAAAAACTAGAGTACAACAAGAAAAAGGAAGTTTAATCTCAACATATGCAAGTTTATTGAGGTTTGTGTCAACTAATTAAGGTCATGGAGGTTTGTGTCAACTAATTAAGATCATGTTCCTTGGAGAAAGTGAGGAAAAAAAAGTGTACAACTATGAGGCAATGATTTTATTTTATTTTATTTTAAAAAAAATAATAATTAATATTAATGACATTAGTTAAAATAATATATTATATATATATATAAAATATTTATCCATATCATTAGATATTGATTAAGGCGATATATATAAAAGAGATGAATTGCTTAACCAATACCTATTGGTACCAGTTAAGAATTAATTAAGGGTTCGCTTAACCGGGGTTAAGGATTATTTTTTTATTAGTTTAGAAAAGTATTTTGCATTTAATACATTATTTTTACTGAATTCAAAAAAAATAATGCATTAATTATACTTTTATTTTTATATATATATCACCTTAACCAGTGCCACTAGACACAGGTTAACATTTTCCTTATTTTATTATCAGTTTAGAAAAAAAATTGTATCTAATATATTACTTTTACTGAATTCAAGAAAAAGTAAATCATTAATTACATTTTTCCTTCTATTTATAACCTTAATTACTGTCACTAGCCACCGTTAACATTTTTCAAAAAAAATGTAATTAATAGTTTTTTTTTTTAAATTCAGTAAAAATAATGTATTAAATGTAAAAAATATATATTCTAAACTGGTAATTAAATAATTTTTAATTAGTGCCTATAAATATCGATTAAGCAAATCTTACATATAAAAAAAGGTGTAATAATATTTTTTTTTAAATTCAATAAAAATAATATCTTAAATAAAAAAATTAAATTATAATTAAATAATTTTTAATTGATATCTATAAATACTAATTAAGCAACATTTTTATTTTATCAATTTGAAACAAATCATCAATTTGTGTGCTATGAAGATTATAGACCAAGCAACTCACTCCAACTTCATAAACTTCAATTTCAGCTAAGGGGTGTGAACTCTAATCTTGTATCTTATGGGTGGGAACATTTCTTGAAAATTGGTGTACCCTAAAAGAGAAAACTACAAGGATTATATTTTATATACGAAAATATTAATAAGTGATACTAGATATTGATTAAGGTGATTTCTATAAAAAGAAAAGTATAATTAATATATTATTTTTTTGAGTAATAAAAGTAATATATTAAATATAAAAAAAATAAACTAATAATTAAATAATTCTGAACTGGTGCCTAAGGGAAAGAAATAGTGATTGAGAAAACTCATAAAGCTTTGAGCTAATGTCACCCAAAGGTAATAATAATGGGATCTAATTTAGAATAATTCATAATGCAATGCAAGACATAATTTAGAGTTGAAGAGGGACATTGAGATTGATAGACACACCCACCGAATATTAATGGTGATGTTGATGCAGTGGAGATTAGTGGAAAAACGAAAGGCCATCTATCAAGAAGGTGTATGTTTAAATGCTTGATATTTAAAAAGATTTGAATAAAAATATTAGATTTAAAAGGTTAACTGAAACAAAAAATATGGCTTGTTTAGAAAACGAGTTAGGTCTTAACTCTAATATTTAAGATCCGAAACCGACTTGATTTATTTTTCAATTATATAATATATATTATTTTATATTAATATATAGTATGTAATTTATATTATATAAACTATAAATATATATAATATTATAATGTAAATATTAAAAAAATATATTAAGTTGTCTATATTTTAAAACTTAATAAAAAATTTATTAAAAATTAAATAAAAATTAACAATTTTTAATTTTTTAAAAATAATATGAGCTAACTTGGATGAATCTGAGCTACCCATTTACGAATATAAGCAGGTTTGGACAGAATTTAAAATCTAAATTGTCGGGTCAGGTCGAATTTAGACAAATATATATAATCTTGATGCTATACTTAAATTCGACTTGAACCCAATCCGATCCGGACCATAAACACTTTATGTATGTCCATGATGTGCTTCTCCTCCTATGTAAAACTAATTTTGTCCATTTACCCAAATGTCCACATTTCTTTCATCCAAGTTCTTTTGTGATTTCTCATGAAAAGGTGCATGTGCAAATTGATAGCTACCATCTACCAGAAAAATAATTAATGCTATCTACTCCTTTGTTTCCTCCTATTCTCATATGCCTAAGGTGGATGTTTCTTAGCTTGTCAAGTTAAAATTAAATGAACTTGGCCCAAGTTTTGCTATATTTATATTCATCCAAGAACCATGTCTCATCCATAAAAGAGAGTCAATGCATGGTTTGTAGAAAAAAAAAAAAATTGGCTCAAATATATGATATTTGCATTAATATATACTAGAATGCTCTCCCGACTACGCTCGGGTCACAATTTTCTTTTATAAAATTTGAATTCATAATTTTTCAATAAAATAATAATTGATTAGTAAAATATTAAAATCATAATCTTTTTAATATAAAACAAAAATATGAGCTAAATATTATTAATAGTATGTATATATTATTTTCTTTTATTCTAAATTTTTATAATTACTTGAATTTAATTCTCAATATGTATATATTATTTTTCAAAATAATAATTTAACGAATTTCATTAAAATGTCACTAAAAAATCTTTAATGTTTTTCAATTATTGAGAAATTTTAGAATAATATTTATTATTATTATTATCAATTTTTCATGTATATGAATAAAATCATCAATTCCAAATTTTTAACAATAAAATTTAAGTCAATGAATTTAGAGTTTAAATTGAATCACTATGACAAACTATATAAAATATTCTCACTTTGGGAATAACTTTTAATTAAGGTATAGATGTTTAAAATTACCAAATTTAATTTAGACAAACAATAACTCACAATCATTATACGACACGTGACACAAAATTGAAAGTTATTTGAATCGTGTCAATTAAAACTAGCAATTTCTGATACAACATGATTATACGACACGAACACAATATGGAAAAAATAATTAAAACACGACACGATACGAAAAAATAATACGAACACAACATGAATACATAAATGTGTCAAAATCTATATAAAACGAATTATTAATATGTCAAAATTTATATAAATATATACTACTTTGAATACAATTTGGACAAAAAAAACATATATATGACACGAATACACACAAAAAAAAATTTCTCTTTCCTCCTTTTTTTTTTTCCTTTCGTTATCACAATAATAAAAAAATAAAAAACAAAAAACGAATGCTTGCCACTCGAGTTAAGCATTTGTTAAGCAATTCAAATTGAGGGGATTGCTTTAATTTAGTTTATAGAAGATTTGATTTGTGTGTCTTCCATGCATTCGTAATTGCTGAATTGATGATGCATTTTTTTTGTAAGTATTATGGTTATTGGAAAATATTAATCAGTGTTATTAGGCATTGTTAAAGTGATATATATATATATATAATGATTTTTCTTTTTTGAAAGTAAAAAATTTAATGTATTAAATATAAAAAAATTTCTTAAATTAGTAATTAAATAATCTTTAATTGTGTTTATAGGTACCAGTTAAGCGGATCCAATTGATATATGATGTTGAAGTCACACCGACTACTCTAAGAATTGTCTAGAATTGTCTTTACTCATCTTTGTTGAATTTTCCTTAGTCTTTATTCTTCTGTCTCTAGAATAGTCTAGCTTTCACAAGAATGCTGTAGGCTTGGTTTAGAAACCGACTTACACAAATATAAATAGAGATTGTGAGTGTTGTGTGTCAGGGTGTAGAGAAAAATAGAATAAAGATGTTAGTGTGTGGGGTTTGGTGTAGTGGTGAGAAAGAAGAAAAAGATGAGAGTGATATGTGGGGTAATGAGTAAATAGTTAGTGAATAGTAAATAGTAAGAAAAGAGTTGTGTGATGTTGTGTCGATTGTAAGATGGTGTTTTCATTAATTGTATTTGGTCTTTTCTCATATTAATAAAAGAGTTGTTTTTCGGAAGTTACTGTAGCATCCCGAGATAAAGTTACTGTAGCAAATCGGTACTGTAGCACAAAACTACAATTGGTACCGAGAGTCAAAAATCCAACAAATTGGTATCAGAGCCAGACGATCCTAAGGACCGGAGTATCAGAGTCAGAAGATCCTAAGGATTGGAGTATCAGAGTCAGACGATCTTGAGGACCAGAGTATCAGAGTTGGACGATCAGAACGGGACGATCCAGAGGACCAGCGTAAAAAGCGGTATGATCCAGAAGATTGGAATATCAGATTAAGATGGTCAGGGATCGTAGTATGCGCATCGAAGAAAAGACAAGAAGCCAGAAGTTTCTCGAAATCAGATGATCGAGAATTGTAATTATCGACGATAGATCGAGTCATCACGAGAACAGGTGAAAAGGGCTACCTACTTACCTAAAGTAGTGTGAGAGCCATCACGAGAATATGTGAAAAGGGCTACCTACCATCAGAGTGAAAGCCACCGCAAGAAGTCAGAGCTAGACGGTCAGGGACCGGAGTACGCATATCGGAGAAAGACAGTCTGGGACTGTGAAGATTATTGGTCTGGGACCAAGACGATCGAGGATCGTAGTCTGTAAAGACGTGAAAATTCTGTCAGTGCACAGTCTGGGACTGTGAAGTTAATCGGTCTGGGACCAAGACGATCGGGGATCGTAGTTCGTGAGGATATAGAGACTGACAGAATACAACCTTGAGAAAAGTGAGGCACTCTCAAGTCAGAATGGAAGATTTTTCAAGTCCAGTTGGTAAGCTCGAGAAGCTCAATAACAGCAATTATAATACGTGGAGTATTCGCATGCAATATTACATGCTCGGGCAAGATTTATGGGATATTGTTAACGGTGAAGCTTCAACACCACCAACTGATGCCGGAGAACTAAGAAAATGGAAGATCAAAGCCGGTAAGGCCATGTATGTGTTATCAGTCACCATTGAGGATGGTTTATTACAACGCATCAAGGATGCAAAGACACCGAAGGAAGCCTGGGACACACTCACAATGCTATTCGTGAGGAAAAATGATGCTAGGCTCCAACAATTGGAGAATGAACTTCTGTCAATCTCGCAGCAAAATATGTCGGTAAGCGAATATTTCTCTAAAGTTAAAACTCTTTGTGATGAAATTTCAAAATTAGATCCAGAAAATGCCATTACCGAAACGAGGATGAGAAGAATTATCATTCATGGCTTGCGACCTGAATACAACGGGATTGTTACTGCAACTCGTGGATGGAGCAAAGAACCAACTTTAACTGAGTTGGAACATATCCTTGCAAATCAAGAGGCTTTAGATAACCAAATGTCTAAAGTCATGATAAAAGATTATGAGAAAGCCCTCTTTAGCAATAGAAGAGGTAAAATTGCTATGAGGCAAGGAATAGAAGACATTGAAGTTCAAAACAAACAAGAAGCTTGGCAACGGAGGAGCTTTCAGCGAGGGAGAGCTCAAATTGTTCGAGATAGAGACGATAGCGAAAATGTGAGGTCTCATCGTCGAAACGTTCAGTGTTTCAAGTGTGGCAAGCTTGGCCACTATGCTCGAGATTGTCGATATAGACAAGTGCAAGGCTATGCAACAGTGTTCTCACGACAGGAGAATAACTATGAAGAAGAATGGGATTTTGAGACAGCATTTACTATTGAAGAATGCGAAGAACTCGTATCTGGTTGCACCACCGAGTTAGAAGAAAATGTTCATGAAGAAGAAATTGATTTTGAGAATATTCAACCAAGCACGTAGAAATACATTATCACTTTGTATGTGAAAAAGTACTTCAACGAGATGTTGAACTGAAGTACATCAAGACTGAAGAACAAGTAGCTGACTTGTTTACCAAGGGACTTAGCGGTACAAAATTCGATGAGTTCAGAAGACAACTTGGCATGACAACCAAGCCAGCATCAAGAGAGAGTAGTCGTTGAGGGGGAGTGTTGAAGTCACACCGACTACTCTAAGAATTGTCTAGAATTGTCTTTACTCATCTTTGTTGAATTTTCCTTAGTCTTTATTCTTCTGTCTCTAGAATAGTCTAGCTTTCACAAGAATGCTGTAGGCTTGGTTTAGAAACCGACTTACACAAATATAAATAGAGGTTGTGAGTGTTGTGTGTCAGGGTGTAGAGAAAAATAGAATAAAGATGTTAGTGTGTGGGGTTTGGTGTAGTGGTGAGAAAGAAGAAAAAGATGAGAGTGATATGTGGGGTAATGAGTAAATAGTTAGTGAATAGTAAATAATAAGAAAAGAGTTGTGTGATGTTGTGTCGATTGTAAGATGGTGTTTTCATTAATTGTATTTGGTCTTTTCTCATATTAATAAAAGAGTTGTTTTTCGGAAGTTACTGTAGCATCCCGAGATAAAGTTACTGTAGCAAATCGGTACTGTAACACAAAACTACAATTGGTACCGAGAGTCAAAAATCCAACATATGATTTATACTAAAAATGGGAAAAAAAAATTTAAAACTATGTAATCTATATTTTCAAATTGTAGCAAAAAGTTAAATGGCAGATCGAAAACAGATTACTACTGTCTATTTTTACCATGGTTCTGCACTTCTGCTTATGAGTCTTGTTTCAATAATATTTTTTAAAATTATTATTTTCAATATATTAAAATTTATCAAAAACAATTATTAATATTTTATTTGATATAAAATATCATTATAATTAATAACTTAATTAATTTTATCGAACGCTGCCTAAAAAAATTCTTTTCCCATATACTTGGTTAACAAAGAAAACAAGAGAATCATTATCATTGCATTTAGGAAGAATGATGATGAGAATGGTGAGAAATATAAAAGATTCTAAAGAATCAAGGAAAAACATAGGTACTCTGTTGTAACTTTTGAGGCCAAAGCCAACTGCAGCAATTTCTTCATCATTCACCCTTGGCCCCCAAAACAAAAACTATAAGGCACAAATATATATATATATATATATATATATATATATTTGCTTCTTCTCTCTCTAATAGTTTAAACGCGATATAAAAATATGATATAAATATAAAATATTTAATAAATAAAAAATAATAATATAATAGACATGACATATTTAAATATAATTAATACAATATATTTAATGCATGTATTGTATTCGTGTTTAAGATATTAAAATTTTTAATAATTTATGTGTTTATAATCACATAATTAACACAAAAAATATAAAACAAAATACACATATACAAATTATCAAATATACTTTATCATTTTTCTAAACCTTCCTTAAACATGATAGTTTTTATCAATGTTGAAAAAATCGGACCAAAGATCAAACCGGTATTACCTTCGGATCACCGGTTTAATCTATTCAACCGGTTCAATCGAATTATTCAATTTAAAATTAAATTAAATATTATGATTTTAATATTAAATAACTATAAGTATAGTCATTAGTTAATAAAAAAAATCCGTTTGACTTGATGGTATAATCTTTACTAAATTATTAAGAGATTAAAGATTTAAATCTCATTATTTATAAATAATTTTTAATAAAAAATAATAAAATTAACAAAAAAAAAAAATTTTAACCGATTTTTAATCGGTTGAATCAATTTTTTATCGATTCATTATATGTCCAATTTTTTATATATACCGAATCAAATAAATCGTCGATTCTTAATTTAGTTGACCGATCCAATTTTTTTATCACTGATTTTTATAATTGGAGCCGTGGGTTATATATATATATATATATATAAAAGGAAGATTGCCGGATCTCATTAATCATCAATTATTTAGAGGCAGAGAATGTACTTACCATATGAAAATAAAAATGAAAATTACTATATCAGACTGTACCGTTTGGCCCTAGCTGCTGGACACCTGACCTCCTCCTGTACTATACTTATTATTATTATTTTTTTTTTTGGATAAGCGTACTATACTTATTCATTTACCTTTTACTATTTATTTTTTTTGACAAATTTAGCTTTTACTTTACTTATTATTAAGTAATAAACAATTTTATATTACTCTCAAAAATAAAAATTCACATACCCTTCAAATATAATATGAAAATCTTAAAATAAAGTTTAGATTTATGTATATAATTTTGCTCAAAAATAAATAACTAAACATTTTTTATTAATTAAAAATTTGACATACATGAATTATGTGAATAAAAGATAAAATTCAACGTTTCAATTAACAAAATATAAATAATTAAAATTCTTTCCCCCTTCATTAAGAGATTTTTTTAATATTTATAAATTTTTAATTAAATTAATAATCACAAATAAATTTAAGTTGAAATTTATTAAATAATTTTTATTTATTTAAATAAATTTTTATGTTTTAATATTTTAAGTAAATGAATTTAGAGTTAACATCGAATCATTATGATAAATTATGCAAAATATGAGATAAATTGAGATACGACATAAACACAACATAAAAAATAATTAAAACATGACATGACAAAAAAATAACACAACAGGAATACACAAACGTGTCAAAATCTAAATAAAACGAATTATTAACTCATAAAAATGTACATAAATTTATAATACTTTGAACACACAAAAAATAACATTAACACACAATTTTTTTTTTAAATTGTATCGCTAGGACAATTTATGCAAAATATGTCATGAATTGAGATACGACACGAACAGATAATTTTTCTCTAAATTGAATTATAATGACAAACTATGCAAAATATAAAATGAATTGAGATACGATACGAACACAACATAAAAAAAAAATAATTAATACACAATACGAAAAATAATATGAAATGACACGAATACATGAATGTGTCAAAATATAAACAAAATAAATTATTAATATGTATAAATTTATAATATTTTAAATATAAAAAAATAATACAAATAAAATATTGGATGAATTGAGAAATTCATAAGGCTTAACCCTTTAGACAGAGAAATTAACTTAAAAGCATTCATAACTGTTGGTTGTTCTTCTCTCTTTTCTACCGACTCTTCTTTACTCTTTTTCTTTCAATTTTATTTGCATTGAATTGTCACAATTGTAATTTTAACAATAAAGAAATTCCATTCATATCATAAAAAAACAGGTGTCATTATCAAAAAGAAACTTGTAGTGAATAATATATTATGTTATAGATAGATAGATAGATATAAAATATACTAAAATATTTTTCTCACTTCGCTGGGGGTGGATATTAATTAGTAATTATTTTTTAAAATATTTTTTTAATATTTTAATATAAATACATATTAAAATGATAATATTTTTTAATATATAAATATTTAAATTTACATCTTCCTCACAAATAATTTTTTTATTATTATTAAATCAATTTTAAATAAAAGAATATAAAACTATAAATTTTAACTTTTTTAAAATCAAGTGATAAATTCATTAAAAATAAAATTTAAGACGGTTTTTTTTACCAATCATGTTTCACTTTCTTCGGTTGTGAGAATCCAAATCGACCAATTATCTTGCTGGTATTTTTTTTCTTCTCAAAAGATAAAAAAAAATGTAAAATCTTATTTTCACATAAATTTGTTTTTATTTCCTTTTTAATAATTATTTATTATAATAATAGTAGATAATAAATTTTTTTAGTTAATTGGTTTATTTTTTAATTCTTTTAAAAAAATTCTCTCTTAATTACACATTTTTAAAAAATATATATATATAATATCAAAATATTTTTGGTTTATTTGTTAATTTATAATTCTTCCAAAAAAAAAGTTGTCAGTGGATCGGATATCTGTAATTTTTTAAATATCCCAATCTGAATTTGCTTAATTTATCCAAAATTCGGATCTGTTTATTATCATCTTACTATCCGAATTCACATCCGATTTAAAGAGCAATATCCATAGGATATCCAAATCCGCTAAAATCAGGATTTATTAAATCATTTTTAAATATATATATATATAATTAAATAAGAACTAAATATGTAAATGGAGAGGATAACGGATTAGGATATTCGACACTATCTAGACCAAAATTAAAGCGGATTTGGATAACGGATATCCAAGGGTTCATATCCGAATCTGATGAGGATAGTAAAATTAATATCCGAATCCGCAAATTATCCCAATCCGTAATATACTAATCCGAGAAAAACATATCAAATCACAAAAACTACAAAAATTTATTTTTATAATTAATAATTATTTATTATAATAACAAAAATTATAAATATTTTTAATTGATTAATCCATTTTGTTATTTTTTTTATAACGAAAAAAAATGACAACTATAGTTTTAAATATATAACTTGAGCGGATAACGGATTCGGCTATCTAATATTTTTTGAACCAAAATTAAAGCGGATTCGGATGACGAATATCTAAGAATTCATATTCGAATCCACTTCGAATTCGATGAGTATAGTAAATTCAATATCCGAATCCATAATATATGAATCCTTAATATACGAATAAAAAAAAATCGAATCTCAAAAGCTAAAAAAAATTATATTTCTTTGTTAATAATTATTTTTTTTATAATAACCAAGTAACTCATTTCGTAATTGTCCTCAAAACTGAAAAAAAAAAAAAAAAAAAAAGAGGACAGCTGTTGTTGTCTATAGTTTGAATATATTAGGTATAGATCAGATAATTAAGCTATACCAGAAAATCTGCAGGAAAACACTTTTTTTTTTTTCAATTGTTGCTCTCATTAAATATCAGGAGACAAGGATAGATAGGGTGATAAGAAACTGATCAAAGTGGAGAGTGAATGAGTTGGTAGGGCAGAGGGATCTCTCTGTCATCATTAACACTCGATACTACGTGTTCCTATGGTAATCTGTAGTAAGAAACAGTTTAAACGAGACATGTGTATTCATAAATTATTTGGATTCGATTAAAAAAATTCAAATTCGGCTCGAAAAAAATTTAAATTTCGAGTCGAATTCGAACTCAAGTTTCTTACAGTTTGATCTTAGTTTGGTTCGATTACAACCCTAACCTATATACCCTCCTATATGGCTCCAAACATCAGTTAACCATGACTCAAACTCTTAAGTCTTAACCCTCTTATCCGGGAAGATTTAGGGTTGAATCTGAAATGATTTATAATGAAGTCGAGTTAAATTCGATTTGATATTTTCAAGTTGTTATTTAAAATCCGACTCTTTTAGGAAGGCACGAATAAATTCAATCACTATTCCAAAAAATATTATTGTTTTAATATTATAAATAAATTTTAAGAATAAATTTAAATAAAACTTTTTATTAATAAATTAATAATTCGAGTCGAGTTTATTTTCGACTTTAAAATTTTTATTCAAACCCGATTCACAAATCTGACATACAACCTAACCATGAATAGATCTACAATTGGTCTAAATATTTTTTTTCTCCACCCACGTTTGGTTATTACTATAAAACCCATCCCATGTTGATTAGTATTATTATGGAATTATTATACCAAAGTCATATATATAATAATCTCAATATTGATAATTGTAAGGTAGAATGTTCATATCACACCAGTTATAAAAGTCAATGAGTGAAATATGAGATGAGTGTTTGATATTGATCCTTTTATTGATCTAGTTTTTTGTTTTTATTCAATTCTCTTTGTATAATGACATGAGACAACTCATTCAATTTCTTCACTCATTTGGTTTGTCTAAAATTTGAATTCAAACTCTCAATTTGATAACAATATATAGATATCACTAATTTATTTAAAATAGGGGTATAATATTAAATAAATCTTTTAATTATTTCAAATTTCTCCAAAAAAAAAATCATACCTTTTATTATATCCAAATAAATTTATATTCTATAACTTTTATCTAGATAAACTTGTATATTAACAAAACTAGAATTTCACCCCGCGCGATGCTACAGGAATTATTTATTTTTAAAATATATATATATATATGAATAATTTTATTAAGTTATTTTAAATTAAAATTATTTTTAAAAAATCAATGAAAAAAGTGAATAAAAAAAACAACAAATAAAAGATTTAGCCTTTTCCTTTATTAATTTTTCCTTTCTTTTCTTTTCTTTTATTTTTAATTTATTTATTTAATTTTTTTTTAAAAAGGTAGATCAAATTTTAAAATTATTTTCAAATCATAATTTTTTTTTTCAAAAATATATTTTACAAAATATAAGAAAAATATATGAAATATATATATATTTTTTCATACATAAAAATCTAAAATCAAATAAAAATTTTCACTAATTTTTTTTTCATTATTTTTCTTCTTCTTCTTTTTTTTCTATCATGTAATTTATAATTTTTGATGAAAATAATAAATTAAATTAATTAATAAACTAAATAAATTAAAAAAATTCTTATTTTTTTTATTTGTTATTTTTTCTTCTTCTTCTCCAGCTGCTGGTTACCTACGCTGTCACTGGCACGCCGAGGCAACCGTCCCGCTCCTCCTCCTCCTTTCTCTTTCTCCGCCGCCTGATTGCCTCTCCTCCCTCCCTTTTCTCTCATTCTTTCCTTTCTCTCTGTTCTATTTTCTCCCTCTCCTCCATCATTTCCTCCTCTTCGACCAGCCACCCGCTGGTAAGTCACCACCGGACTCCCTCACCCACCCCTGTCTTCTTCTCTCTCCTCTCCTCTTCTCCTCATCTCTTCTTCTCTCTCCTCCCCATCTTTTTCTCTCTCGCCCGAATCTGTTTCCTCTTTTTTTTTTCAAACAATTTACAAAATTACTTTGTTACCCTCAGAGCAAGGCAAAAGACTAAAATATCTGATCTTTTAAAAAAATGCCCACTGAGTCCCTCAGGACTCAGTTTTAATATATATAGATGATGTCCTATTAGGTTAATGATCAACTAGTATCCTTCGGACTTAGGGATGGCAAAACCCGATCCAACCAATAGATTTCGCATAGATCCACTCTGAATGGAGAGGTTTTTTTTATTTATTTATTGAAAAGCGGGGCGGGGTGGAGCGGGATGATTTTGGTAAATGTTTGCTCCGCTCCGTCCCGCCCTGCTTTTTGAAATTATTATCTTACCCTTTAAAATATTTATATTTTTCTTTATATTTTTAGTATATATATATTATAAATATATATACTAAAATCATATATATTAATATTATATATATAGTATATATATATGTATATTATATATATTAAAGAATTTTATATACTAAAATTATGTTCATGAATAAATTACAATATAATTTTTTTTATAGTATTAAGTTAAAAATAATTTTAAAAAACTTGTGGTGTAGCGGAGTGGAGTATCGTGGAGCGGTTATGGATGTAAACAATATCCTTTGAGGTGGATGTTTTCAACATCCATGTAAGAGTGAGACGAAAGTGGATAACGCAATTCTCGCCTCCTGCCCGACTCTATTGCCATCCCTATTTGGACTTGTGGCAGATGACATGGCTTTTTAAGCTGATGAAATTGACAAATTGAAATGACCATGTCTTAAGTAAAAAAAAAAAAAAAATTCATTGAATCAATTTTATCATTTCAGAAAAATCACATTAGCATTTATAGGTACAGAAATGGCAGTTCGCCAACAAATGTTCTTACATAATACATGTGACATTTTTTTTGTGATTTATCTGAATACAAATCATAAAATAAAATATTATTTGAGTATAATAAAATAATATAGGTTTGTATAGCAAAAAATGAAAAAACTCAAGGAGTACTTATTTAGCAATTTAACCTTTAAATATTGTTTTGATTTGTTAAGTTTATAAGTATTAATTATAAATAGTAAAAGGATATAAAAGGTAGTAGGTAGTTTATTTCATACATGACATGCACACAAAAAATTAGGGATAAAGATTCTTGTTATGGACTCCTAAAATGTGATTCATGTTATATATGGTGCATAACATTTTAAGAAGGGAATCATTAAAAAGTTTGTTTTTATATATTAATAGTAGAATTGTTTAATTTTATAAATGAGATTAAAAAAAAAACCATCAAATGTCCATTTTTAAAAAAATATACCATAAAAAATATGTGTCACATTTCTAACTCATTTGTGAAGTTTAAAAATTTTACTATCAATAAATAAAATAATTTCTATTCATAATTAAATAACTTGTAATCCACTTATGAGGTGCTAGCTATGATACGAGCCATTTATTAAATTTTATTGTCGATGAATAAGTTAGTTTTTGAAGGAGATGGGAGCCATTGAAATTGCATGCTTCACAGAATTCCATGTTTTCTATAAACTTTACACTGTGGATGGCAAGGAGATGAGACTGCTGAAACCAATATTTTGCCCTAAGATTTTAAGATCCCACTTGGGAAAATACCCTCCCTTAATTTCAATTTCAATATCATTGGAATCTTTGATTAAAGGGCAGCAATATATCTTCTCATTTTTTAGTCCAATATAAAGTAAGTGGCAAGCATGCATGATATATCAGTAGATATGTTCATAGGTTGAGTTAGGCCGAGTCGTGATTCAGAATTTTTTTTCTATTCAAGTTCAGTTTGAGTCAGTCTCGGATCAGCTCGAAACTATTCAAAAAAAAAAGTTAAATATTAATTAATCATTTTTATAATAATATTTATATATTTTATAATTAAATTTAAATAAAAAATATATTTTTTATGTAATGAATAGTAATTCGGGCCTGTCCAAATTACAAAAATTCTTATCCAAACTGGGCCCAATTTGAGTCGGGCCTGACGAACCGAACAGATAACCCAGCCCTTGGACATGTCTATATATCGCGTGTTACATCGAAGTTTTACACTATTTGATTGGGAAAAAGATAAAAAAAATAAAAATACTTAAGTGATTGAAATATTGAAATACAAAATATCATATATTATTATGAATTTCAATCATTAAAATAATAATAAAAAAATTTATCTTTTCTACCAAATATATCAATAAAAGTTTAAACCTTTGATTCTAAAATTTCAATTTTGAAGCTTGAAATGGTGAGATCAAATGTGCTTAAAAATTTTACTAAAATATGCCCTCACTACGCTTTGAAAAATTGGATTAAAGTTTTGAACATGATATTTATATTAATATATGGTAGATGCAATGATTTAATTCTTAAGTAAATAAATTCAGGGTTAAAATTTAATTACTATTACAAACTATGTAAAATATGGATGAATTGAGACACGACACAAACACAACATGAGAAAAATAATTAAAATACGACATGACACGAAAAATAACATGAACACGAAACGAATTCACGAACGTGTCAAAATCTATATAAAATGAATTATCAACATGTAAAAATTTATAATACTTTAAACACACACAAAAAACGAACGCACAAATTTTTTTCTAAATTGAATAACTATTACAAATTATACAAAATATGTGATGAATTGAGATACGACACGAACACGACATGAACACAATTTTTTTTCTAAATTGAATCATTATGGCAAACAATGTAAAATATGGGATGAATTGAGATATGACACGAATACAACATGGAAAAAATAATTAAAACACAATACGAAAAATAACATGAACACAACACAAATACACGAACGTGTCAAAATATACATAAAATGAATTATTAACATGTAAAATTTTATATAAATTTATAATACTTTGAACACACACAAAATAATACAAATACACAAATTTTCCTCTTCTTTTTTTTTTTTTTTTTTTATCTTTCCTTTCTTCCCTCTTTCTTTTCTTTGCAAAACATGACTTATAAATTGTCAAGTATTAGGACAATTAAACTTAATATCTTTAAGATCTTGAACACATAATTCTCATACTTAAAAAAACGTACCTGATTGTGCAGAAGATGAAGAAGCTATGACTGAATCCCTGATCTCCACAAGTAAATTGGTTTCTCTTCCTTGATCCCTCTTTCTGTTACACAAGACTTACTTGATGAAAACATGAATGTGACTGTGTTTAAATAACCTTCATGGATAGGGAGAGGACCAATCTAACTAACTATACATCTATCTTTCAATTTGGAACGTCCATCAAGTATCCAAGTGAACGGTTGAGATGTATCCAAATGGACAACTAAAATTTGTTTATCATTAAGAGATAAGTACCAATTATTATTCAATAAATTAAATAATAATTATACCAATTACCTTAAAAGCGTAATTGAACATTATCGACTACTGATAATTATCCCGTGAATATAGGACCATTAACATACATTAATATCGGACCAAGATTATTATCTTACATTCTCCCACTTGGTCCGATGATCTAATAACTTTAAACTTTAATAGCATAAATATTATAGCGCGCATAAAATAACAAATCTCTCCGTAATGTTCATCATAATTACCATATTACGATAAATTACTAAGTATGGGTTATGGTGGTCACACATTATTTGGTGTTACTTCCTTCCATATACCACTACACTTGTAAATTATCTTAGTAGGTATATAAGAGAAATATGTATATTCCTTCATGGTCTACAATAATGTCTCATAGAGACTTTCCTATTAACTCAAAATACAAATTATGTGCACATATTATGAGAAATAGAAAATTCATTAATGCATGTTAGAAACACATCATTGAGTTTAGAGTGTCAAAAGCACCATAAACACATTATTCATCAATACATCCAAGACCCATTCTATGTACATGTTATTTTAAATGTCTTAGATTGTAAACCCTTAGTTAATGGATCTGCAATTATGAGATTAGTTCTAATGTGCTCAATAGACATTTTTTTTTGTTTCTGAACCTCCTCCGTAACAGCAAAATACTTTAATTCCATATGTTTGGAACCCCTTGAATATTTGTCATTTTTGGAGAAAAAAACTGTTGCAGAGTTATCACAATAAATTTTCAACGGTTTGGTAATGGTGTCGACTACCCCAAGCCCTGAAATAAAATTCCGCATCCATAATGCATGGATTATGGCTTCAAAACAAGCCACAAACTCTGCTTCCATAGTGGATGAAGCAATGACAGATTGTTTATCACTTTTCCATGATACTGCTCCTTCAACTAATAGAAACAGATAACCAAAAGTGAACTTTCGACTATCAAGGCATCCGGCAAAATCTGAATATGAATATCCAATCACTTCTAAGTGGTTGGATCTCCTATAAATGATCATGTAATTTTTTGTTCCTTGCAGGTACCTTAGAACTTTCTTTGCGGCTTTCCAATGATCCATTCCAGGATTACTTTGGTACCTACCTAGCATTCAGACCGCAAAGCTAATATTCGGTCTTGTACAGCTTTGTACATACATCAAACTGCCTATAACATAAGCATTTGGAATTGATTCCATTCCCAAACGTTCTAGATCATTCTTTGGACATTGCATGAGACTAAATTTATCTCCTTTCTGTACGAGAACAATTCCTACTAAACAATCACTACTATTACGGATTTGAGTAGTGATGAAGAGAAGTTACAACATAAGGCTTGAGAACAATCTAACAGATTGAGCCTTATTTTTTTGTGAATGACTATTGCCAACAACATTAAGACTACTATTCCACAAACAAAAAGTGCAAGAGAATACCTTAAGTTTGTGGATGAACGTTTTCGTTCTGCAGAACTCTGATGGCACAACTCACGACCATGAAGTTTGATGGTCAAGAGGTATGCAAGAGCATATTATTGAGTTCAGAACAAATTGCACTAAGAATGAGTCATCCACGGTCATCCCCAAGGATTTTAGCCTTGCTGCAATAATTAAAACACAATACGAAAAATAACATGAACACGACACAAATACATGAACGTGTCAAAATATACATAAAACGAATTATTAACATGTAAAAATTTATATAAATTTATAATACTTTAAACACACGAAAAAATAACAAGAACACGCAAATTTTTCCTTTCTTTTTTTTTCTCTTTATCTTTCTCTTTCTCTTTCCTTTCTTCCTTTTCTTTTCTTTTCTTCTCTTTTCTTTCTTCTCCATATAAAAAAAAAAAAAAAAAAACCCCTTAGAACTACCCAAAAAAATTCTTCAAACTCCCTTACTACCATTGCCTAATTGTTCCCAAGCAAAAGCACTCAATTAAAATTGTATACTCTCATACATTAGGAGTAACTTTTAATGTAGGTATAGATGTAGCTCGAAATAAAGAAAAGGAAAAATTGAAAGATATGGAGACTTGTTTCAATAGTCGTCTCAAGATGGCAAGTAGCTGAATTTGTTCCTATATAATTCATAATCAATCAATTAATCATAATGAACTAAGATCTTGTAACCATTTCACCATTCGGTGGGGATGGTAGTAGATTTGTTAATGGACTGGGTCAGGTCGCAGTCTAGAAATATTTTTATTTTTTTACTCAAGTTTAGTTCGGGTCAGTCCGAAAGCCTATTTTATTATATTAAAAATTTATTTTTATATTAATATTTATAAATTTTATAATTGAATTTAAATAAAAAATATTTTTATGTAATAAATAATAATTTGAATCAGACCAACTTGAATTATAAATTTTTTTTATCAAAATCCGTCATTATGTTTTTAATTGGATTGAAAAGTTATTTACGATTTTCTAAGAACAACATCGAAAATTATTGAGTAGAACAAATCAATAAATGTTCAAATATTGGGGGAACAAACGACTAAAGATGGATTCAACTGCTTAGCTAAATGCATATATCATATCATTTGCTTAAAGAGAAAGATTCGTATTTCTTTTTTTAAAAAAAATTAAAAAGACAGTTTAATTATATCAATTGTCCAAGTTGTCTAAAACCTTAATTTTGAGCCCACAAAGGTGTGGTCCAATTCTTAACTAAGATCCATAAAAACATCAAGCAGATCTGATTTGGATGCTGGGGAGTGGAGAGCAAAACTCACATTCTCACATATCACATCTGATAATTGATTTTTCCTCTATGAAATTGAATTTGACGCCAAACAATTATGATAAAAAAAAATAATTATAATACGACATGAAAAAAATAACATAAATACGATAGAAATACATAAACGTGTTAAAATTTATATAATATGAATTATTAATGTGTCAAATTTTATATAAATTTATAACAATTTAAACACGATTATAATATAAAAAATATATAAATACAACATAAATACATAAATTATCAAGATTATATGAAACTCAGCCTAATTTGCACAAAACAATATTAATTTCTTGCATATCTCTTACACTTACATTTTAAGGTGGACCAATCATTCCATTTCAACCAAAGTCTTCTCAATAATTCCCTTCAACAAATTATTGCAAAGGAAACAGCTGCATTTTCAAAGATTAAAAATTTTAACTTCTATTTTATTCTCATTTAACAGCTAAAACAATCTAATTCCTACATTTCATGAATGGAAACGGAGGTCTCAAATTTGAATTAGATTTGGGTATTTGGAATAACATTTGATAGACATCATATCTTCAAATCAAACCTTCTCTTTTTCTAGGAAGAGAAGAGAAGATGATTTTATGGTTAAAAAATTGTCCCTTTAGCAGTACATAATATAAGACAAAGTAGAATGCTCCCTTCGGCTTCCTTCGGATGATTTTTTTTAATATTTATAAAATTTTAATTAATTTAATAATTATAAATAAATTTAAACTGAATCATGTTAAATGATTATTATTTATTTAAATAATTTTTTATGTTTTAATATCGTAAGTATATAAATTTAGAGTTAAAATCGAATCACTATAATAAATTATGTGAAATATGAAATGAATTGAGCACGACATAAACATAACATGGGAAAATATTTAAAACACAACATGAAAAATAATATGAACTCGACACGAATATACGAATGTGTCAAAATCTATATAAAACGAATTATTAACATATAAAAATTTATAATATTTTGAACACACAAAAAAATAAAACGAACACACAAATTTTTCTTTAAATTGAATCACTATAACAAACTATGTAAAATATATCATAAATTGAGACACGACACGAACACATAAATTTTTCTCTAAATTGAATCACACTAACAAACTGTGCAAAATATGAAATGAATTAAGATCAGCATAGGTAAAATAATTAAAACATAACACAAAAAATAATATGAGCACTTCACAAATACACGAACGTGTCAAAGTATACATAAAACGAATTATTAACTTGTAAAAATTTATATAAATTTATCATACTTTAAACATATGAAAAAATAAAACGAAAACGAACATACAAAATTTTTTCACTTTTTTCTATTTCCTTTCTTCCCTTTTTTTTTTTTTTTCTTTTCCTTCTTTTTTTCTTTTTTTTTTCGAAAAAACACCATATCTTGTCGGCACAGAAAATTTTGTGTAGTTGATTATATATATATATATATTTATATATATATATATATATATGTGTGTTAAATAGTTTCAATTTTCAGGTCTGATACTTTGATTCCAAGAAGATAGTTTTGGGCACTGAATCAAGAAGATTGAGAAACCAACAATGGCTACTTCAACTTGATGGGGGCCATATGGGACTTAGAACTTGTTTGCAGCTAAGGAATAAACCCTCATCGGTCATATCCAACTTTAGACGATTCCTTGATGAAGCTAGTGGATGCTAGCTAGGCCATCCCCACCAAAACCATGCAATAACTCACTACAAACAAATTGCCATATAGTGACAGTTCAAAAAGCGTCAGTAAATTTTCAAAATCCGTCGCTAAAAGTCCTAAAACCCTATACCGACGGTCAAAATGACTATTCCGACAAAAAATTAAGCGACGGTAAAACCCTCGTCGGTATAGACCTATACCGACGGAAATGGTGACCGTCGGAATAGGATGTATAGCCTATACCGACGGTTTTATGCGTCACTAATGTTACTACCGTCGGTATAGCCTATGTTGGGGTAGCCCCTTTTACATCTTACCTATACCGACGGATTTTGTATCCGTCGGTATAGATATCGCATCTATACCGACGGATTTTGTATCCGTCGGTATAGATATCGCATCTATACCGACGGCTTTTGTATCCGTCGGTATAGATACCGTATTTATACCGACGGATTTTGTAGCAGTAGGTATAGATACTGTATCTATACTGACGGATTCTGTTTCCATCGGTATAGATACCATTGATATACGTATACCGACGGTTTTTTTTTGTGTCTGTCGGTATAGATTAAAATGTAAAATATATAATTAACCTATAGCGACCGTTTGTCGTAAATTAACTGACGGTTTACTCGATCAGTATACTATACATTTTTTGTTGTTATATGAACTGTCAGTATAGAGGTCAGTAAAAATAAATTTTTTTCATATTTTCAATTACTAATATTGATATATTTATAATTTAATCCAAGATAAAAAAAATCCATTATAAGAAAGTACAAAAACCATTATAAGAAAGTACAAAATATTTCATAATATTAAAAATAAAATTACAAATAAATTGTTTTAATTATATAACTTTTACAAGCTAAATAGAAGTCGCAAGCTAAAGTCATAATACAGTGAAATAAGCAATCCAAATCTCATGAATATTCCTATCGAGCAACATCTGCATAAAATTGACAAATATTAACCAATGTGCAGCAATTAAGTAATGAAGTCAATATAGAAGAATAAAATAATCAAGTAGTTTACCGTCTTCATTTTCATTAACTTGATGACTAGAAGTTGAAGACCTTATTATTGGTGACAAATTTGGAGCACTACCAGCATCAGGTACCTAAAAAGCATATGTTATGTCAATATATATTTATTGAATTAAGCTCAAAAGGTAAAAATATAATTAAATAAAAATAGTAAAAAGTTATTCCTTTTCGATTATATCAATTCCAGACTTTGTCACCTTCTCAATGCAATCTCCCACCTCTCAATTGTGGTAACTGATATAAGTTATCTGTTTTTCCTTAATCCACTCTCAGCATGACTGCCTCATTCTATGTTGCAGATATGCAAATTAGTGAATGGTGGTGATGCAAGAGTGGTGCAAGTTCAGCCAACTCAAATGTCTTATTGAGGTATACAAATGTTCCCTACTGAACAATAGTTGGGTTGTGGTTCAAACTTTAATGATATAATGAATGCAGTTCAAAATGTTGTATATATTATTACCTTTAAAATGTTTTTAAAGTTAAGTTTTGTGTTAGAAAAATGATTAATAATGGAAATAATTAAATAAGAGGATTCGAATGATAAGTTTAAAATGCAATCTAATTAATAATTGTTGATTCAAAGCAATGTAAACAGACAGAAAAAGAACCAAAAAACGAGAGGAAGAGAATAGCTATTTTTGGGCTGAAAACATCTCTCACATTCATTCCATTTGTGTTAGTCATGTTATAAGACAAAAGTACACCAAACTTCACCTGCTACAAGACTTTCAATCTAATCCAATCTTACTAAATATTTGATGACATAACATATACAAAAAACCATCCAACTAAGCTGACATTTCCAGCATACATTCAAATCTAGCTAAATAACAAAATGAGCTAAACTTTGTTCATGAACATAGCAGCATAGGCAACCACTTCAGTCAACAATAATATGGGGCATAACGTTTTAATTCAAGAATCCATTTGCAGTTATAATGAATAAATTATTATATCCTAAAAAAAGGCTTCCCCGCCTATAAGTCTCTTCCTTGTAATTTTATTATTTACAAAATTAACAAATGAACAGCGACATGGAATTTAAGAAAATTCATGTTTGCCGAGCTGCACAAATTAGTGATTTGATGCCATGATTGGTTTTGACAAACTTGTAATCCAACAAGAAGTATACTTGCTCAAACATAAATATTAGAAACAAATAAACAAAGCACATGAAATTCAAAGCATTATTACCTTACATCGAGACTCAACAACACAAGTAAAAACACTATGTGAACGGAAACTTTCGGCATTGATACTAGTCGCACCTGTCTTTCTATTTGATAATCCTTGCATCATTTTGTAGTGAAGCTTGTAAATATAATTATTTGATTCAAACTTAACAGTCAAGTTTCAAATCCACTTTTACCAAATTGGAATAAATGGATCAAGCTAATAAGAAATCATACATACAAGTGTTCCCTTTCTATCAAGAAAAAGTTGAATGTTAGCATTCTAAACATAAAAGTTGGAGATTTTTCCTCATGAGAAGTTCTACAAAGTGAGAAAAAATAGAGCAGTCAAAGCATTGGCAAAGTAAAAAAAAAACCTTTATCAAAAGCTGAGTCACGTCCTTCATCGAACTTACATACTCCTCCGTCAAATTCTCAACATAGACACCAGATTTTACATCTTCTCTTAGCTGGATGAAAATCATAAAACAGTCTAAGAAAACCAAAATGTTTCATCCCAAAAAAGAGTAATTGAAAAGTTAAATATAATTATCCACTCTACCTGCAGGTTTCTTTGATTTGGATCCAACAAATCCGTGATTTGCTCATTATAGATCTGCAAAAGGAAAGTGAAAAGCAAGTGGTAAGGAGCAAGAATAATACAAAGCTAAACAGTTCAATTATATCAAAATTTAGTATCACAATAAGTCAATTAACTCTACCTCAAGAAAAGAACAGCGACATTGGTACTTGAGTTGCTTATCAGCATGCTTAATTTGCTCCTATAAAATAGAAGGTCGAAGCACAAACTATTGAAAATGTTCCATTCATAACATAAACATTCAGTGCATTCATTGATGAACATAAATTGAAACTTTTACCCCATTTATACGAGCAAAGAGTCGCTCAAACACACGGGGAGTTAAGCCTTGTTGATCACTTGATAAATTTTCTTCCAACAAGGCGTTGGCTGGACCCCAAATCGTATAAGTCTTTCAACTTCCAGTCTAGTGAAAATCATTGTATTCAGTCACACAAATTGAAAAGTTATAAACCTATTCAAAAGTAATTCAAAGATTAAAATGAAAGAAAATGAAGAAGCAAGTACCTGGCCATAAGCAAACACCGAGCTGTTAAACCCAACAAGACAATTTTCGACGAGAGGTGTTCCTACGAGCTGGAAGATATCTAGCTGCAGTTAAACAAAGGGAAATAAATAAAAATAAGCCCATCAGTGCCTGAGATGCATCCGTGCTGGCTACTGAATCAAACGTGAAGGTTTGTTTATTGATATTCAAAGAATCACTAGTAATTTTCTGAACAATCGTTTCCCCTTCTTCCTCTTCTTTAATTGGTGGCCGCATCCGTACAACCACCTAAAAAAACAAAGGAAATTAAAATTTGAAATAAAAGAAATTAAATAAATCAGAAGAAGAAAAAAAAAGAGGAAATACCTTGACACCGGAATCGGAAATTCCTGAGACGGCGTTTTCGGGGAGGGTTTCCATATATAGTTTGCGCTTGAGAGGGTTGGAGGAGGGCGGGCGAGGTGGCAAGGGAGTCTTGATCTTGGAGATTGAGGTTACGGCGGCGGCGGGGGAAGGTTGGGAGTTGGGATCTGGCGGCGGTGCGTTTTCTTTGGAGGATTTGGGATGTTTTCGTTTGGATTTAGAAGGGGTAGGGTTTGGGGAAGAAGGGTTCTCCATCGGCTCTCTCAAGACCGTGTTTCTTGGTAACATGAAATGCTTCTTGTATAATTATAATTATAATTAAATTGTGAGAGTGGATCTAAATAGTAATAATCACTATCAAATGGTACTTCTTGTATAATTATAATTAAATTATGTCTTTATAACCCATTCACTTAATATTAATAAAAATAAAAATATCAAGCCTCCAGGAGGATGTTAACAAAAAATTACAATAAATCTGAAATAAAACAAAAAACAACAACAACCCATTCACTTAATATTAATAAAAATAAAAATATCAAGCCTCCAGGAGGATGTTAACAAAAAATTACAATAAATCTGAAATAAAACAAAAAAACAACAACAACCCATTCACTTAATATTAATAAAAATAAAAATATCAAGCCTCCAGGAGGATGTTAACAAAAAATTACAATAAATCTGAAATAAAACTCTTAATTGCATGAGTTTTTAAGCAAATTTTAAATAAATAAATAAACAGAAAAAGAATGGTAATCTTAAACTAAAGATGCAAAGAAAATAGTATTATTAAAAATACCTGAAAGTTAAGCAGAGGCTTGGAAGTGTTTGGTTTGCAGAGGAAAAATTGGGAAGGGAGTGAGAGCGCCGTGGACAAGGGAGGATGGAGGAAAGAGGGTTTTTTTGGGGTTTGGGGGAATCGGCAAATGGACTTTTTTAGCCCTTGAGATCTAACGGTCTGCATTTGCTTTTCTACAGATCTGACCATTCACTATTGTTGAGACAAAATTAGAATTTTTAACCATCCTTTCTCTATTGGCCAAAAAAAAAACATCCTTTGATCCTTCTCTCGGGTTGTCTTTGAAAGAAAAAATATATATATTATAGGGTCTAATTCAAAATTGTAGTAGATTATTAGTATTTTTTATTTGAGGTCCAATTTACCATTGATGATATTCAATTTGATTTTAAATATAAATTATGATTAACGTATAATATTTTGATTTTTAAAAATCGAATTGAATAAAATCTTGACCCTAACCAAATTTCATCAATCATGATTGGTTTAATTCATTGTTTTTTAAATTTTAGAAAATTATTATTTTTTTAGTTTTTTTTTTTAGTTTTTTTGCTAAATTAAAAATAAAATAAAGGATATTGAAATGGGGAAATTAGGGTTGAGTGTCTGATAGCAAATGAAACAAATGAAACCCAACCCTTTCTATGCTCGACCGGTAAGAAAAAACGACGTCGTATAGTCTTAAACAATTGAAATTCCCCGACTTTTACTGACGGAAAAAATTAAAAAAACCGTCGGTAAAAGATAGCCCTATACCAACGGTTTTTCATAAACCGTCAGTATAGATATATCTATAGCAACGGAAATTTTGTGCGTCGGTATATGGTCAGTATATTCTGACGGTGACAAAAATCTGTCGGAATAGACACTTTTTACCTACGGAACAGACCGTCGGTATATATGAGTGTCAGTATAAACCCTAAATTTGCTTGTGGTGTATATACCAACGGTTTCTACTGACCGTCGGTATAGGTATACCTATAGCAACGGATAATTTGGGCGTCGGTATATGTTATGTATATTCTGACGGTTAAAAGAATCCGTCGAAATAGAAACTTTTTACCTACGGGTCGCGACTGTCAGTATAGATGAGTGTCAGTATTTTACCATTTGTTTGTAGTATATACCAACGGTTTTTCATTGACCGTCGGTATAGGTATACCTATAGCAACGGACTAGTGGGGCGTCGGTATATGTTATGTATATTCTGACGGTTAAAAAAATCCGTTGGAATAGATACTTTTTACAAACGGATTTCGACCGTCGGTATAGATAACCGTCAGTATATGGCAATTTGTTTGTAGTGACTTTTTAATTAAAATATAAGTTTTCAATGATGTTACACATAAACAACCTAAATAAATTTGATGTTTATATACTTGGTAGATTGCTTGGCATAATCTAACTTTACACTTTGCACTTTGCACTAATCATAAATCATTGTCACATTTATGAGAAAGGTATAGCTTTATTTGAACCTCTTTCCCCTTTTTTTTTTTTTTTTAACATGCATCATTTTCAAATAGTGAAAATAAGTTATACTATTTGAATATAAATGTGAATCCTATAGTTTTTTTAAAAAGGATTAGCTTCAATGATTCACCACCCTCATAAGAAATAGCTATCCATAAATGTAAGTTTGAATCTCCTGACTAGTTTAGTATTATTGTTGAAAACAAATTAAGTTAGAAAAAGTTTAGATTGAAAAAAATATATTTAAAAAAGTATGGTAAAAAAAAATATGATTTAAGAATTTTTACGTGTTTGTTATTGTTGTGAAAAAAATTGACTTTTTAATTTAGTTTGTCAAACGATAATTTCAATAGTAAAAATCAAATTTTTTATCTCAAAAATTGTACTAATAATATGCTAAACAAAACCTCAAACTCTCATATCTTAATATTTGATGTCTACCCCAAAAGTAATTTTCATTTTTACCTTTTATAGAAAGATAAAAAAAAATATCATAATCTTATTTTCATTTTTGGTTTAACAAATTGCAAACATAAATGTTTTGGTTAAATATTTATACACTAATTAATTAGGTGAAAGGGCAGTATCACAATAATGGACACACCTGTCACCATCACTATGCAGCAGTACTAAATCTTATAGATGAGACAGGAAACATGGTGGGTAGTAGCTCCAATTCCCAAAGCCCATGATTCAGTGAATCACTTCTCTACACTAATAGATATTGTCGGCATTCACCAAGTTCAAAAATCTGAGTTATTCATTTAAATTTAAAAATTCATTCATGTTTTAAAAGATTTAGATAAAAGTATTTAATTTGAAATATAAGTTTGAGTAAAAAATTAAATCTATTTAGAAAATAGATATGATCTTAACTCCAACAACCAAAGCTCGAACATGACTCGAATCGTTTTTTATTTAAATATATTATTTTTATATTTTATATATTATAATTTATATCATATAAAAATAAATATAATATTACAGTTCAAACATTTAAAAATATGCTAAGTTATCCATATTTTAGAACTTAATAAAAAAAATTACTAAAAATTAAATAACAATAAAAATATTTGTTTAAATTTTTTTAAAAAAATAATATGGACAGGTCTAAATGGGTTTGGACTACTCATCTATAAATATGGGCAGACTTGGGCAAAATTTGAAACACATATTTCAAGTCGGATCGAACTTGAATAAATATATATGATATTGATATTATACCTAAATCTGATCTGAACCCGACCCGACCATGAGCACCTCTACTTCACAGATAATTTTGTGAAACAAAACAAACAAGTGAAATAATTAAAAAGAAAAAGTTAGAAAAGTATAGTAAAAAAAAAAGTGGTTTGAAAAACCAAAGGGCCCTTTAGTTGCATCGGACTAGATTTGGTAATTTATATATTTATATTTTAATATTATAGTTGTATTTAAAATATTATATATTTAAATAAATTTTAATATTAATTTGTGTTATTTAAATTTTAATATTTTTATATATTCATATCGTGTTCATAATAATTTTTTTTATATTGTCACATATATTTGTACGTGAATACTCGTTGATTTATTTATTTTTAAATATAAAATTTTAAAATAAATCAAACTAATAAAATATTAAGTAAATTAAATTTGTTTCATGTGTAAATTATATTAAATTATTATAAAGCTTATTATTTTTAATATAAAAATTTAATGTAAATTTTAATTTTTTTATTTATATTAAATAAATTGATTTACTTTTTAAGATTAGTGAAAAATTAAAACATTTAAAATAAAGCTATTTCATATAAACTTTTAATTTTTATTTATTATCAAATTAGTTTAATTAATGATAATGTTTTAATGAAATTAAACTTTTTACTTATAAATTAGATAAATCTTATTAACAATAAAAAAATTTATAATGGTAATTTAAAAATATAATGAATAATAATGATTATTTTCGTCAATTCAGAAGATTTTTTACATTTGTGTTTTTATATATATTATAGATATTATATTTTATGTTATGTTATAATTTTAATTAAATTATTTTATATTATATTTATATCGTGTAATTACATCGTATTTAAAATTATCAAATTTACGTTAAAGGCACTAGACAAAGAGGAGACACCACGGACACAAGGAAGAAAAACATGGAAAAGCATACCTAGACAACGAGTAAAAACTCTAAGGTTACGTTTGGAACTTGGATTTCAAAAGATAGATTTGGATTTCAAAAATAGTGTAAATTGTGAATAAAACACATGTAAAAATAACATTGATGATTATGTTTTAGATCCTTCGATTTGTTGGATGCCTATTTAGTGGTGAATTTGAAATACCTATAGCTATTTGTGAATTTGAAATTCATTTTTCTATACCTTTTAAATATATAATCATATTGAGTTTTAACTAATTTATACATAATGTATGCATTTCATTCTCACAATTTATATAGCAAATGAAATCCAAATCCAAATTTTCAAATTCATATTCTCAAACATAGCATAAGGGGTTTGTGTCTTTAAACATTGTCTTTGTATTAATATTAGGAAAATTATATGTCAAATTATAAATAAATATTCTTAAAATTTAGAGTAAGAGTTTTTTTAGATTTGTTCATGGATCGGTTACTCGCTTGATCAGATTCAAATTGGGCCAAGCATGATCGATTTTTAATAATTTGGGTTGACTCGGTTCGTCACAAATTATTATTTAAATATTAAAAATATTTTATTTAAATATAATTGTAAAGATATATAAATATTAATATAAATATATTTTTTAATATATTATAAATAATAAAACGAATTTTCATATCAGGCCAAACTTCGACAAGTAATTTTTTTTATTCAAATTCTGTCAAATCCGATTCATAAACACCTCTAATTTTTTCTAGTCCTAAAATTCAAGAGACAGAAAAGTGAAAAGATGCTACTTTTCAAGATGGTCTAAAGATTCTCATATCTCCCGAATAGAGAAGGTTCGGAAAAAAAATAATATCCTGAATGACCTTTAAAGTTTATTAACTTTGTAATATAATATTTGTACTTTAAAAATATTCAATACGATATTTATATTATCAAATCGTATATCAATATGGTAACTTGACTTAAAATCGTTAAATATAAATGTTGATATGGCAGTGACCAATCAGGCGATGACATATGGCATAACCTGATTTTTTTTAAAATTAATATCTGAATTTTTATAAATAAAAAAAATTAATTAAAAAAGGAAAGAAAAAATATTTGAAATTATATTTTTGAAAATTAATATCTAATTTTTTTAAAAAAATAAAAATTATATTTTAAAAATTAATATTTAAAATATTTTAATTTTAAAATTTTTAACAATATTTATTAATTTTTTCTTTTTTTTTTTTCTTTCTTTCTTCCTTTCTTTTTTTAAGTTAATACACATGGCATCATAATGTGGTGTCACGTGTCATTATTATGTTTTTTAAAATGATATTATTTTATTTTAAAAATTAAAATAATAATTTTTATGTTAATACACGTAACATCATTATATGGTGCCACGTGTTAAGTTTGTATTCGATACAAAAGTCACGTCATCAATATTTATCGGTGCTACTGACAAGCACTACAATCGCATACGGAGGGAAACTTTAAGTATCAAAATATACATTTTTAAAGTACGAATACCACATTAACAAATTTGATAAATTTCAATGATCATTCATAATATTATCCTAAAACAAAACAATGGAAACACATTTAAATCTATTTAAGAGCATCTTTACATGTTTTTGTTTTGCAACAAAAAAGAAAAAGAAAGATATATAGTGCCTGGTTTTACCTTGATTCACATCATTTTGAGACAATGTTGGTGTTGTGGAAGTAGACTTATTGAACATTGAAACCCCAAGGTTTGCACAATCCAAGCCCAATTGCACCTGAAAATCAAAAGTTCAAACTCAATGACACTATACAAAACAAGAAATCTTATGTTTTAGCTATTTATAGTAGTGATTTAAATTGTGATCGTGAACGCATTTTTAATTACATTGCGTTTATTACGGTTGTGAACGTAATAAATACTATTAATGTCAATTGCAGTGAATATCGATACTGAATATCGACGACAAAGATAATTGAAATTGTAAATTATATCCTTTATTTAAATCTGTAATTTATAGGAATTTGTTCTTACATTCTCTGTAGCATGGGAAGGCGGAGACATTAAGAAGATTAAAATAACCCTCTGAACATTTGCAATCATATGTGTAAACGGTGATGTCTTGTTGCACGACCCGCCTCCACAATTTGTGCATCGACATACCATAAAACCATGACAAAGTGCATTAACATTAAGAAAAATATATCAAATAACCAAATAAAAAGCATAAAGGTTTACAGAGCTTACTATCAAAGTAGACTGATTTGCTTTGGCTGCCTTTTCTTGCACAGGTGAGGGAGCTGCTGCCAAGCAGGATTTAGCATACCTAAAAACTTGGATAGGATTCAATTATTATGGCTGAGATTTATGCTATTTTTACTAAATTAAAACTTGTTTAGGAACATGATTGCAAGAATATTATTGTAAAGTCCGGTTCATTGTTGGCTGTCCAAAAAAATTTACAAGCTCTTTAGGATAACATTTTCTTTATCAGATCATCTATAATTGCAAGTAGCTTCTTAAAACAGATTAAAATTGTTCTCTAATTCATAGTTATAGAGAAGCCAATTTTTGTGCTGACTTTTTAGCAAATTTTTCTCATGAAGAATCTTTTAATGTTGTTGAGTTGAATTACCCTTCCGTTGCTTTAGTTAGACTTTTGCAAGAAAATTTATTACAAGTGGCAAGGCTTAGAGTTTGAATTGTGTAAGCAAATTTTTGCGTCGAAATCTGTACTTCGGACGCTCTCTAATACTTAAGTCAGACGCTCTCTAATACTTAAGTCAGTAAGGATTCTGAAAGTAAGAGAACAGAGAGCAAAACAGAAAAAGATGATGAAAGAAAAATGTAGGAATTTTTTTGTTTATCTCACGCCTTTTATATTTAAGGTCATGAAGAATCTAGGGTTGCTCATCTGGTCTTCCCATTTGCCCGTTGTATGGTAACTGTTTGTCCGCATGTGTCCTGTGTGACCAGATTGATTATGAACAAGTGTCATTCTCTTTGAAGAGCACAGCTGTTGGTCTCAAACTGATGAGCCTTTTGAGCCTAATTTAGTATTGGACCTTATCTCTATACAATATGGGTATAACAGCATGCATTAAGAAAGTGAATAAAATTGTTTCAAGACGCAAATACAAACCCACTTCTTGTCGTTTCAAATACAATGCTAGCTTATGGCGAAAACTCGCACCAAACCAAACTGCAAATCGACTACATCGACTATATTCAAAGACGATCGACCCAAAATTCACAAGCCATTTCAGTATCCAACTAAAAATAATAATAATAAATAACTAATGAAAGATCAGTTTAATGACATTAAAGTTTGTTCATTCTCGACGTCGCAAATGATTCTAAAGACTTCAAATCGTCGTGACCTCTTGTTGATGTTAATGTTGAAACGTTTTCATCTCAAACAGATTTACGTCATCCTCACTTCTTTCTTCCTGCTTATCACAAACAGTCTGCTCAAGATTTCAAATTCAGTGATGCAACTAAATATGAGGGTTGCGTTCAAGTTACCTGATCTTCCGTTTCTAATCCCAAGCCAATAATAGAACCCTTTATATTATATTTCAAGAATTTGAGAAAAATTTTATTGCATGATACGTGGTTATACATCGACAAGCAAGAAGAAAAAATAAATTATCATATAATTTCCAAGATCTCAATAATTCCATGAAATAGCCATATATATATATATATATATATATATATAGGTGTTGTTCGTTACAAAACCTAAGCAATATTAAAATGTTATTGCTTCGCAAAAGCAACCAACTATCTCACTTATGAAGTTATCGTGTTTAAAATTATCATATTTACAAATCATTATATCATCTCCTTTTCATTGATCAATATTATTTGATATTTACTATTCAAATGATAAATTATTAAAATATTATAATATGTATTATATATATCAAATAAATTTTAATTATGATTTCTTAAAAAATTTAGTTTTAAATTAAGATTAGACTATTAAGACAAATAATTAAGTAATAACTAATAATAGTATTTTTTTTTTTTTTTTTTACATTGCTACCAGCTCTTAAATTTTAATCTAATTTTTTCTTTAAATATAATCATTTGCTCATTTTAATTTAATTATTAGTATGTATAATTATATTGATATGTATGCATGATATAAATTATAATGTATATTAAATATTCGAGTTCATCAAATTAATTATTTTAAATATCAATATAATAACATATTTTCTATAATCAATTATGCAACAAATTGATTTTATATAACAAATTAATTTTATATTCTTTTGATGTTAACAAATATTGATATTAATATATAAATATAATTAAAAATATCATATGTAGTTCTAACAAGTTTACAACCAGGCCAGACCTCAGAAACAAGATTAAATGCTAAAGTTGACAACAAAACATACAAGCATAAATTGATTATAGTCTATAATAATTGTATAATATTAAAAGGTCAGTAGCAGGAGGGAAATGAGCTAAAAACACACTTGATGCATAAATGAGTAGGAAGTGAGTCAAAACTACATTGGCCATTCTTGATAACTTTCTATTATATTACTCAAACTCAGATGTGAGTATCAGATAAAATATGTGTCTGATACGATATGCTATGTTACTCGAATTCGAGTGTAAATGTCGAATACGAATATGTGTCCGACACGAGTATATTCAATTTTTTTAACTTTTTTCATGTATTTGGAAGATCTATGGAGGGTCATATCCCCATACCTATGTCCGGATATGTGTTCGATATCCAATTTTTCTAACTTTTTTCATGTATTTGGAGGGTCTATAGAGGGTCGTATCCCCATACCCATGTACGGATATGCGTTGAACAAAGATGTCGGATAAAAGTACTTCAAGAAAAATGAAGAGTCGGAGCAACATAACGGGTATGTTCAATTTTTTCTAAATTTTTTCATGTATTTGGAGAGTCATCCTCATACCCATATCCGAATATATGTCGAACACGGATACTTTAAAAAAAAAAAAAAAAAGTCGGAGCAACATTGTCTTTCTATATATAATTACAACATAAAACAATAAGTTCTACACCAACTAGCTTCGTTGTTCTTCCAACACATAACACGAGTATGGAACAAGAACCGACCATAAACCCAGTCAAGAGCCGAAACCCATGAATCACCAAAGGCAAGAAAGCAATTTCAACAAACACCCATAAAATGCAATGACTCAAAAAGGCATGTAAACTTCTTTAGAAAATTTTCAAAATCAAGAACATGAATGCTATGTGGCTCAGAAAAGCACCTACTTGCAATTTTTCACATCTAAAAGGAAATTCATATCCAGCTCAAAGCAACAAGGAAGCACACTATGTTGTCTGTTCCTTTCTTTAATATGTGAACCTTGCAATCAAGTCCACCAGCTTGCCTAGCTATTTCCTGTTGTGCGGAAGCGAATTGATATTACTAAAACCGATTTAAACACACTGAAAAAACACTGATATTTTACGTGGTTCGGCAACTGTGCCTACGTCCACGGGAGGAGGAGCTTGAAGCTTTGTATTAATGGAGTTTGAGTACAAACATATACAGAATTCAAGGTGCTACACAAGCACTGAACTCACAACTCAACACAATACCGAATTACTCTATAAACACAGAGTATTTGCTTCAACAATTTAGCTCTAACACATACTCAACTCTCCTCAACTCTCTCATCTCTACATGGCTATTTATAGCCATAATATCAAGGTGTGAACATGCATCAAGTGGCAGCCACCATAGCCTACCATAGCCACCATCCACCACCTATCTTGGTGTGAACACATTGCAAGTGGTAGCCACCATAGCCACCATCCATTTGCAAGTGGTAGCTTACATTATTGGTGGTGCAAGTGGTAGCTCCATTAATGGTGCTAAGCCACCTATGTGACTTTGAGCCATATTTTGAGCCATATTCCAAGCCATATTCCAACAATCTCCACCTTGGCGAAAATCCACAGAGAGAATTCACAGATTAGAGCTTCCTCCTTTCTCCTTCAAATGTACACACCATTACTCACATATCAGGGCACCTACTGCATTGGCATGATTCATCAATGCACTGAGCCTGAGTCAATTTTTCTGTCTACTTCCCAAGAATTTTCTTAGCTTCTCCAAGATCATCTCGAACTCTGAGCTCAGTTGAGCCTTCAGCCTGTCGATCTCCACCTTGCCTTTTTCAGCAGATAGACAAATGATCCATCTTGAAGTTTCCGGAAATAAACACAGTGATCAAATTGACTGTGTGTGTACTTTTCATCCTGTCATGAAACAGTCCAACCGTTTGTACAGCTGTCACGGGATTGTTTCAGACCATACAGTGATCGGTTCAACTTGCTTTTGTAATCTCTGCGACCGGGGACTCCAGAACCATCTGGTTGAGTCATACAAATTTCCTCCTCTACGGAACCATGGAGGAATGCAGTTTTTACATCAAGTTGAACTATCTCTAGGTTATACAGTGCTACTAAAGCCAATAAGATCTGAATAGATGCATGCTTAACAACAGGTGAAAATACCTCATTGTAGTCTATTCCCTTCTTTTTGAGCCTAACCTTTGGCTACCAATCTGGCTTTGTATCTGATACTGTCTTTGCCGGTAGCACCCTCCTTTTTGGCAAAGACCCATTTGCACCCAATTGATATCTTGAGTGTTGGAAGTGGAACCAACTTCCAAGTCTGATCGCCTCCTTCCACTGGGCATGCTCAGGGCTGTTTACAGCTTCTTTGTAATTGATCAGAACATCATCATCAATTACTGGAAGGGCGTATGTCACCACGTCTGTGTATCGAGCAGGTTTCCGAATATGTCTATTCGGTCTACTGGTGACAACTGATTCAAGTTGCTGAAAGATCTCCGGTGATGACTCCTCCACTTCAATTAAGGTGTCATCAGATTCTGATTCAAACTCCACCTGCTTTAGAGAATCTTGGTTCACATTCTCTGGAGTTGACAGTTTCAGCATTACAGATTCGTCAAAGGCAACATCTCGGCTTACGATGACTCTCTTTGACTCAGGGTTCCACAATCGGACTGCTTTTACTCCTTCACAAAAGCCCAAAGAAGACAGCTTTCTTGGCTCTAGGATCCAGTTTTGCATCCGTAACTACGAAGCCGATCATATTCAATGGCAGAATATCCGGACTACACCTCTATGGGAGTCTTCCCATCAGTGGAGGTTAGTCTGTTGATAATGTGGGAGGCGAACAATAAAGCCTCCACCCAAAATGCTTTGCTCAAGCCTGACTGGGATAACATGCAGCGAACTTTATCAACCAAAGTTCGGTTCATCCTTTCTGCAACTCCATTCTGCTGGGGAGTGCTAGGAACATTGAAGTGTCGGATTATCCCATCATTCTGTGAGAGGCTGCTGCTCTGCCTGTCACGGTTTCTCTGTCAAGGAGATACAGATTTCCCTTCATATAACCCTTCATTGCTAAGAATGCTCCACGTACAACTCTCAGGACTCCATTCTGAATGGTCACCTTGTAACCATTTGAGTCTAAGACCCCCAGTGATATGAGGTTCTTCTTGAGATCAGGGACATACCTCACGTCTGTAAGTTGTCTGATTGTACCGTCATGCATTTTCAGTAGGATCGTTCTGATGCCTCTAGTGTGACAAGTATTGTCATTGCCCATATGGACAATCCCTCCATCAAACTCTTTGAAGTTTGAGAACCACTTCCGGTTCGGACACATATGGTAGGAACATCCGGAATCCAGAATCCATTGATCTGAAGAGTGTGTTGTTGTGGAAATCGTAAATGCAGAGTCTTCCTCTCCCTCAGATTCTTGAGCTACACTCACAATCGACCTCTCCATGTTGGACAGTTATTCCTCCAATGCCCTTTCTCATGGCAAAAGGCACACTCGTCCCTCGAGAGTCGTGTTCTCGATGATCCCCTCCTTGAGCGGGATTTACCTCGCTTGTTTTCTCCGGCTCCTTGGTTGTTCGTCCTGCCTCTGTACACAGTTAAAGCTTCTGGTGTAGTATTCTGGTGATCATGCTGATCCTTTTTCCGATACTCATTATTCACCAGAGCATTACAAACATTAACATATTCTATATCATTTTTACCATACAACAGTGTAGTGGTTAAATGATCATAGCTATCAGGCAAGGAATTTAACAGAGTAAGAGCCTTATCTTCATCAGAGATATTTGCATCTAGATTTTCAAGATCAGCGAGGATTTTGTTAAAACTTACTAGATGCTCCTGCATGGTGATACCTTGCATATACTGGAAGCGGAACAGCTTCTTCTTCAGATAGAGTCTGTTCTCCATGCTTTTTGTCATGTACTTGTCCTCAAGTTGTTTCCAGAGAGTTTTTGCATTATTCTCTCTCATGACAAAGTACTTCTGGTCCTTGGCTAGGCATAACCGGATTGTGCCACAAGCCTGACGGTTGACAAATTTCCAGTCAACTTCCGAAATATCTCTGGGTCTGTCTTCCAGAGCGATATATGAACCCTCTCGGAATAACAGATCCTGAACTTCGCACTGCCACATGCCAAAGTTGGTGGTGCCATCAAATTTCTCCACCTCGAACTTTGCAGTGGTCATCGAGTTCTTTCTGATATAAGAACTTGATCGTGCGCTACTGGTTGTTTCATGTGTCTCTAATGATTCTGCCATGGTAATAAAACAAAATTACCAACAAAGTGTTTTTCCGGTACCTGTATGGAAAAACGGATGCCGCGGTTGAGTCCGGAATAGTCGAAATAGCCAGGAACGGGTCCAACGGTGTAAATTTTGGACACACGGTGAATATTCTGCAAATATTCTGCTACAAGTGGCTCGAAATGGACTCGGTTTAGCTCAACCGGCTCGGAAAAGTCTCGGAATAGTGTTCTGAAACGGCTCAAAAAATAGCCCGAAAAAGTTGGTCGGACCTGCGGCGGCGCGTGGGCGGCGTACGGCGGCGCATGCGGCGGCGTACGGCGGCGCGTGCGGCGGCGCGTGGAGCGCGTGGAGCTGTTTGGTGGCCGGCGCGTGGGGCGCGTGGGCTTCACGCGTCTTCAACCTCTGGAGGCGCGTGTGGCGCGTGCTGCGCGTGGGTGTCACGCGTCTGCAACCTCTGGAGGCGCGTGCGGCGCGTGGGCGCGTGGGGCGCGTGGGCGCTTCTTCTGGTGGCGCGTGTGGGCGCGTGCGGCCTCCTCTGGTGCTCCGGTTGATTCTGCTGCACTCCTCTCGACAACCTCTTCAACCTGGTATTTTCAAAACACAAATTGGAGCACTTTTGAAAAACGGACAGAATCGAACAAACTCGGTTTTACGTAAAAATTGGCTCTGATACCAATTTGTTGTGCGGAAGCGAATTGATATTACTAAAACCGATTTAAACACACTGAAAAAACACTGATATTTTACGTGGTTCGGCAACTGTGCCTACGTCCACGGGAGGAGGAGCTTGAAGCTTTGTATTAATGGAGTTTGAGTACAAACATATACAGAATTCAAGGTGCTACACAAGCACTGAACTCACAACTCAACACAATACCGAATTACTCTATAAACACAGAGTATTTGCTTCAACAATTTAGCTCTAACACATACTCAACTCTCCTCAACTCTCTCATCTCTACATGGCTATTTATAGCCATAATATCAAGGTGTGAACATGCATCAAGTGGCAGCCACCATAGCCTACCATAGCCACCATCCACCACCTATCTTGGTGTGAACACATTGCAAGTGGTAGCCACCATAGCCACCATCCATTTGCAAGTGGTAGCTTACATTATTGGTGGTGCAAGTGGTAGCTCCATTAATGGTGCTAAGCCACCTATGTGACTTTGAGCCATATTTTGAGCCATATTCCAAGCCATATTCCAACAATCTCCACCTTGGCGAAAATCCACAGAGAGAATTCACAGATTAGAGCTTCCTCCTTTCTCCTTCAAATGTACACACCATTACTCACATATCAGGGCACCTACTGCATTGGCATGATTCATCAATGCACTGAGCCTGAGTCAATTTTTCTGTCTACTTCCCAAGAATTTTCTTAGCTTCTCCAAGATCATCTCGAACTCTGAGCTCAGTTGAGCCTTCAGCCTGTCGATCTCCACCTTGCCTTTTTCAGCAGATAGACAAATGATCCATCTTGAAGTTTCCGGAAATAAACACAGTGATCAAATTGACTGTGTGTGTACTTTTCATCCTGTCATGAAACAGTCCAACCGTTTGTACAGCTGTCACGGGATTGTTTCAGACCATACAGTGATCGGTTCAACTTGCTTTTGTAATCTCTGCGACCGGGGACTCCAGAACCATCTGGTTGAGTCATACAAATTTCCTCCTCTACGGAACCATGGAGGAATGCAGTTTTTACATCAAGTTGAACTATCTCTAGGTTATACAGTGCTACTAAAGCCAATAAGATCTGAATAGATGCATGCTTAACAACAGGTGAAAATACCTCATTGTAGTCTATTCCCTTCTTTTTGAGCCTAACCTTTGGCTACCAATCTGGCTTTGTATCTGATACTGTCTTTGCCGGTAGCACCCTCCTTTTTGGCAAAGACCCATTTGCACCCAATTGATATCTTGAGTGTTGGAAGTGGAACCAACTTCCAAGTCTGATCGCCTCCTTCCACTGGGCATGCTCAGGGCTGTTTACAGCTTCTTTGTAATTGATCAGAACATCATCATCAATTACTGGAAGGGCGTATGTCACCACGTCTGTGTATCGAGCAGGTTTCCGAATATGTCTATTCGGTCTACTGGTGACAACTGATTCAAGTTGCTGAAAGATCTCCGGTGATGACTCCTCCACTTCAATTAAGGTGTCATCAGATTCTGATTCAAACTCCACCTGCTTTAGAGAATCTTGGTTCACATTCTCTGGAGTTGACAGTTTCAGCATTACAGATTCGTCAAAGGCAACATCTCGGCTTACGATGACTCTCTTTGACTCAGGGTTCCACAATCGGACTGCTTTTACTCCTTCACAAAAGCCCAAAGAAGACAGCTTTCTTGGCTCTAGGATCCAGTTTTGCATCCGTAACTACGAAGCCGATCATATTCAATGGCAGAATATCCGGACTACACCTCTATGGGAGTCTTCCCATCAGTGGAGGTTAGTCTGTTGATAATGTGGGAGGCGAACAATAAAGCCTCCACCCAAAATGCTTTGCTCAAGCCTGACTGGGATAACATGCAGCGAACTTTATCAACCAAAGTTCGGTTCATCCTTTCTGCAACTCCATTCTGCTGGGGAGTGCTAGAAACATTGAAGTGTCGGATTATCCCATCATTCTGTGAGAGGCTGCTGCTCTGCCTGTCACGGTTTCTCTGTCAAGGAGATACAGATTTCCCTTCATATAACCCTTCATTGCTAAGAATGCTCCACGTACAACTCTCAGGACTCCATTCTGAATGGTCACCTTGTAACCATTTGAGTCTAAGACCCCTAGTGATATGAGGTTCTTCTTGAGATCAGGGACATACCTCACGTCTGTAAGTTGTCTGATTGTACCGTCATGCATTTTCAGTAGGATCGTTCTGATGCCTCTAGTGTGACAAGTATTGTCATTGCCCATATGGACAATCCCTCCATCAAACTCTTTGAAGTTTGAGAACCACTTCCGGTTCGGACACATATGGTAGGAACATCCGGAATCCAGAATCCATTGATCTGAAGAGTGTGTTGTTGTGGAAATCGTAAATGCAGAGTCTTCCTCTCCCTCAGATTCTTGAGCTACACTCACAATCGACCTCTCCATGTTGGACAGTTATTCCTCCAATGCCCTTTCTCATGGCAAAAGGCACACTCGTCCCTCGAGAGTCGTGTTCTCGATGATCCCCTCCTTGAGCGGGATTTACCTCGCTTGTTTTCTCCGGCTCCTTGGTTGTTCGTCCTGCCTCTGTACACAGTTAAAGCTTCTGGTGTAGTATTCTGGTGATCATGCTGATCCTTTTTCCGATACTCATTATTCACCAGAGCATTACAAACATTAACATATTCTATATCATTTTTACCATACAACAGTGTAGTGGTTAAATGATCATAGCTATCAGGCAAGGAATTTAACAGAGTAAGAGCCTTATCTTCATCAGAGATATTTGCATCTAGATTTTCAAGATCAGCGAGGATTTTGTTAAAACTTACTAGATGCTCCTGCATGGTGATACCTTGCATATACTGGAAGCGGAACAGCTTCTTCTTCAGATAGAGTCTGTTCTCCATGCTTTTTGTCATGTACTTGTCCTCAAGTTGTTTCCAGAGAGTTTTTGCATTATTCTCTCTCATGACAAAGTACTTCTGGTCCTTGGCTAGGCATAACCGGATTGTGCCACAAGCCTGACGGTTGACAAATTTCCAGTCAACTTCCGAAATATCTCTGGGTCTGTCTTCCAGAGCGATATATGAACCCTCTCGGAATAACAGATCCTGAACTTCGCACTGCCACATGCCAAAGTTGGTGGTGCCATCAAATTTCTCCACCTCGAACTTTGCAGTGGTCATCGAGTTCTTTCTGATATAAGAACTTGATCGTGCGCTACTGGTTGTTTCATGTGTCTCTAATGATTCTGCCATGGTAATAAAACAAAATTACCAACAAAGTGTTTTTCCGGTACCTGTATGGAAAAACGGATGCCGCGGTTGAGTCCGGAATAGTCGAAATAGCCAGGAACGGGTCCAACGGTGTAAATTTTGGACACACGGTGAATATTCTGCAAATATTCTGCTACAAGTGGCTCGAAATGGACTCGGTTTAGCTCAACCGGCTCGGAAAAGTCTCGGAATAGTGTTCTGAAACGGCTCAAAAAATAGCCCGAAAAAGTTGGTCGGACCTGCGGCGGCGCGTGGGCGGCGTACGGCGGCGCATGCGGCGGCGTACGGCGGCGCGTGCGGCGGCGCGTGGAGCGCGTGGAGCTGTTTGGTGGCCGGCGCGTGGGGCGCGTGGGCTTCACGCGTCTTCAACCTCTGGAGGCGCGTGTGGCGCGTGCTGCGCGTGGGTGTCACGCGTCTGCAACCTCTGGAGGCGCGTGCGGCGCGTGGGCGCGTGGGGCGCGTGGGCGCTTCTTCTGGTGGCGCGTGTGGGCGCGTGCGGCCTCCTCTGGTGCTCCGGTTGATTCTGCTGCACTCCTCTCGACAACCTCTTCAACCTGGTATTTTCAAAACACAAATTGGAGCACTTTTGAAAAACGGACAGAATCGAACAAACTCGGTTTTACGTAAAAATTGGCTCTGATACCAATTTGTTGTGCGGAAGCGAATTGATATTACTAAAACCGATTTAAACACACTGAAAAAACACTGATATTTTACGTGGTTCGGCAACTGTGCCTACGTCCACGGGAGGAGGAGCTTGAAGCTTTGTATTAATGGAGTTTGAGTACAAACATATACAGAATTCAAGGTGCTACACAAGCACTGAACTCACAACTCAACACAATACCGAATTACTCTATAAACACAGAGTATTTGCTTCAACAATTTAGCTCTAACACATACTCAACTCTCCTCAACTCTCTCATCTCTACATGGCTATTTATAGCCATAATATCAAGGTGTGAACATGCATCAAGTGGCAGCCACCATAGCCTACCATAGCCACCATCCACCACCTATCTTGGTGTGAACACATTGCAAGTGGTAGCCACCATAGCCACCATCCATTTGCAAGTGGTAGCTTCCATTATTGGTGGTGCAAGTGGTGCAAGTGGTAGCTCCATTAATGGTGCTAAGCCACCTATGTGACTTTGAGCCATATTTTGAGCCATATTCCAAGCCATATTCCAACATTTCCTTCACCCAAAGATAAAGCTCATGAAGAATTGAACAGCTTTTCTTTGAAAAGGCGTGGAAGCATTTCATGTGCACCTATATCCAGAACCTCCGGATCCCTGAAATACACAAAGGTGTTCGGACTCAAATCGTTTTACTCAAAAATGAACTTTCAGTAAAGGAGTAATCAGTTTCATCATTTTCACCATAGCATATTTAATATATTGTTGAAGCATTAGGATCAAATAGACTTGATCAAGCATACTGATTTTCGATTTGAGACTTTCAAAAAGATTTTTCCTTGAAAGCAGCAATCCAAACTTAAAAATTAAGAGTGATGTAAAAAGAAACTAATACAATCACTTTCCACCATTTCATCAGATCATAAACAGAGTTATAATCTGCAGCAAATAAATGAGTTTTTAAATTGATCTACCATCACAGAATATCTCTTTCCCAACCCCTAACTCATCAGGTATGCAAAATATAGTGAAGAATCAATGTAAAATATCCATAAGGAAGCAAAATTTTCAAATAACATGCTGCCAGAAGCAAAATGCATGAAATTGACAAGCCAGCTAATGTACACACTCTCTTCCAATTGCAGTAGTTAGGAAGGTGAAGTAACTTTTTTTTTAACAGATAGGCAAAAATTTTACGAGAATGAATTTCCAAATGCAATTTCAGGGGAACGCAATCATTGTACAAGTAACGAAACACATTTCAACCGTCTTATTAATTTTAGCAATTTAAAGAACTCAAGTTGCATCTGATTATCTACACCTTTATTATGGATGAGATTGCAAGCATGCATAGAGAGATAGAGAGAGTAGGAACCTGCACAATGTCTTCCCCATCTCATTGGAACTTGAAATAAACCATAGTTTTCGTAAGAGCGGTGACTCAAATTGAACAAAGAAACCATCATGTTGCCCATGTCTCCACTTCCTTGAACCTTGACCTTTCCAAACCTGCAAAGATAGCATTGAATCAAAGGTGCTTGTAGCCTTGAATCTTGTATATGCACTGAATAAACCATCAACTAAACTTGATGTAAACATTAGATCCTTCAAGCATAACTTAGATTCAGAGATGGCAGGACTCTCAAGAGTGTGCAAAATTGAACAGACTAGACATCTCCTTTTTCCGCCTGATAAGCAAAGAACATCCACCAACTTTGAACTTGCTCAAACATATCAGGCTCAGAGCAGAAAATCTAACCCCAATGAAGATACATTTATATCATTAAGCACTAATACTTAAATCTTCTTCAAAAAGTTTCCGCTATTTGCAATAAGATTAGTCAGTAGATCAAAAGCTTGGATTTGTTAACCCAGCTATAAATTGTGAATCAGCCCTAAGCTGCCTCACTAATGTTAAAAGAAACGACTAAAACTTCACAAAATAAAGAAGCACTAATCCATTCCATGAAGAACAAATAGAAGAGGAAACATAATGTGGAAAATAAGACATATACTAATTAGCTAGAGCCATTAGCTATAATTTTTAAGGATTATAAACTGCAATGCATAATAAGCACTATGATTCCTTCCACTTTCACTATAGAATATAGATAGATAGAAAACCAAGCTCTCCAGCACTTCAAGTCTTCAACCAACGGTAACAACTTAAAATTTATCAGTTTATCTAAATTACCATACAACCTTTCAAAAAAAGATATTATACCATAATCCCTGCACTGGAAAAAATCGAAGAAAAAAAAAGGGTGCAGAAGACAGATAGATTTTGCAAATTAAAGTAGCACTTAAGAGTATCCAAAAGCATTTGGTGGGTGTCCAATGTCCACAAGCTAAGTCTCTATAGCAATTTAGGACAAATATGAAGAAGTTACCTGTGGATAAGCTATGATACTTTTGGGTGCAACTAAACAAGCTGCTCCAGAGAAAGAATCTTCAGCATATTGCCGAAGATATGAAAAACAACTGCTGTGCGTGTGGGGTGATTCAAAAGCCTGGAACAAGAGAAAAGATGCAATTTTCATTATATATGGTTGGGAACCATTTTCCTTGTAATTTGGTTGAAATATACATTAGATAGCTATTTAATTCCTATTTCTTGAATTGGTTGCAATATATATTAGATAGTTTCAAAAGTCTAATACCTTGTCAATGTTGACAACTGGAGCATATTTATCAGTCTGGGTCTTCTCCTTATCAAGAAGGAAGTATACTCTAGGATCCACTTTTGAAGTCTCATGCCATGATTTTACAGCTGTTTCCATTGTCTCAGCAAGAAAAGAAAACATTTCTTTCCAACAATCTTCAGCTGTATACTTTTCAGACTGCAAAGAAAAGCCAATTTTTTTGTCAATAGATATACAGAAAAGAATCCTACTAATGATATCAAATCTCTACACCAGTAGGTGAGATTTTACTAGAATAGTCTTAGCTGGATGACAACATTTGCAAACGAGAAAAGAAAACAGAATCCATAATCAAACCAAAGATCAATATACAAATAAAGCAAAAACTAAACAAGTAAATTATATATATATATATATGCATAGAAATCATAACACTTTTGCTCAATGAACTCACCATTTCAGATTTCAACGTTTCCAAGCTTTTTGCCATATCTATATTGGATCGCAAGTTTTGCACTTCTTGAGCTCGCTTTTTATCTTTCGCAAGCTGGGAAAGCCTCTTAATTTTTCTTGAGACTTCTGCACTTTGTGGGTTGTATTGCAAAGCTATTTCGAAGGCAGCTAAAGCCTATAATAATTTAATATTTGGAATATCAGCATCATAAACAAATAGCATCTTCTCTTTGTCAAAGTTTCAAGGAGGGAGAAAGGAACTTACGTCATCATATCGTTCCATGGCCTCCAATATGCATCCTTTCCGAAAATATCCCTGGAAATATACCAACAACACACAAACAATTCAAATTTGAAGACCATCTGAATGCAGTCGCCCTAGGCCCTACCACCACCCTCCAAAAAAAAAAAAAACCAAGACAGAAATCTACCTTTTCCCATTGAGGATTCAATGTGATTGTTGTCTCAGCATCAGTTAGTGCTTTGTTAAGTTTAACCAAATTTAAAAATGCTGCTGCTCGATTGCTGATTCAAGAAAAGTGAAGAATATTGAAATTATAGCATTGGAGCAACAAAAAAAAAGGGAAGAATACAGAGGTCCACATACAACTACATATCTGGAAAACATAGAGAAGTCAAAAAAGAAAAAAAAATAATTACAGAAAATGAACCCACATTCATCAAAAAAGTAAAGGCTATGTTGCTCTGACTCTCCATTTTTCTTAAAAGTACTTGTGCCCGACATCCGTGTCCGATACATATTCGAACATGGGTATAAAGATATGACCTTATAAAGATCCTCCAATACATGGAAAAACTTGGAAAATTGAACATACCCGTGTCGGATACATACCCGTATCCGACACTCATACCCGAGTCCGAGTAACATAGAGTAAAGGCATAATTATATAACTAAAATCAGCCAACATGTTACATTTCAGAAGGGTTAACTTTCATTTATATGCTAGTTCTTATTGACCATACACCAATAGGGTATTGAGCATGTTTAAGACATTACTAAATACCGCCATCCTGGAATCAATCAAGCAATTAAACAAAATTTCAAATAACAATCACCCATACGCAAAAAAAAAAAAAAAAAAAATGTCCAAGCATACTGTTGCACTGTATCATAGTAAACAGGAAATGCACAAAGGTTTCTTCGACAGTTTACAATACCACAACAAATGGTGGATTCAAACGAGATAAAACCATACATTTTTAAAACATAAATAAATGTCTTAAATGTCAGGATTCTCAATAATTTGTTTATGGACATGATGTTTGAACCAGAGAATGCTTAAAAAAAGTCAAGTGGAACACAATGTAAAGCCTGCAACTAGAAGAAAAAAGAAAACTTGAGCTAATAAGAGCTTTTAACATCAATTCCAGATTGCATATGAGAAGACTCTTAAACAAAAAGTGAGCAGTTTTACAACCAACCCAAGATTGCATTTTGATAAAACTCTCAAAACCTCAAATCAAACCTAAAGTTATTAATTTACCTATAAAGAGTAGGATTTGAAGGGTCTTGCTTAATGGCTTGAGTGTAAAGAGCAGCAGCTTTGAGGTAGTTCCCAGCCTTGAAAAATTCATTCCCTTTATCCTTCAATGACATCTCTTCAGATCCTCCTTTTCAAATTCAAATAAAGGTGCTATTTTATATTTCTTTTCTGGGTAATTTTATTTGTTGTAGCTAGGGTTAATGGGAGAGAGAAGCTTTTTTTCTTTTGGTGGGGGGGGGGGGGGGATTTTTTGGAGATTTTTAACTGCGTTACAACTTAACAACCGATGGGGAAAGAAGATCCTGCCTGATGTGATTCTTGAGTAGAAGAAACATGGCATTGGTTTTGATAGAGCCAAGCAAAGCAAAGGAGTTTCTAGTAGATATTAATTCGGTAAATCGGATTGGATTTGGTTCGGATCATTCGGGTCATTAATTTGGATTTTAAAAAGTATGAATAAATTTTGGATTTGAATTATTCCGGATTCGAATATTTTTTTATTGAATTATTTTGATTTCAGATAATTTTAGATTCGAGTAATTTTGAATTCAATTAATTTGAATTTGATATTCGGATTATTGATATTCGAATCATTTTGAATTTAATTTATTAATTTTTATAATCGAATCAAATTAAATTTAAACATATTATTTGATCGAGTCAAATTTTATAAAAATTTTAAAAAATAAATGAGGTATTTATCGTGTATCTGAAATTGTTAAATAAATCTATTTACATATTTGTAAAATATGTAAAATGTTATATTTGTTGAAAGTTTCGAACCTTAATAAACAATCTTTAATACTAAGAGTTTTATCGAGTGAAGCAATCTTATAACTTAAAAATAAAAGTGCTACTAAAATTAAATTATATTTAAAAACTTTACTTAAAAGTTTAATTATTAAGTGTAATGAAATATAATAATAAATACTTACTCATGATAAAATATAATAATAATTTAATTATAAAATTAAATTAGTTAATTATACTTAATATTTTTAAATTCTAAACATAATGTATAAAATTAAACTAATAAAAAATTTATAACAAATAAAGATGTAATTCTTAACATATTGACGTATTGACATACATGATATTTTTGTATAATATATAAATTTTATCATATTAAATACATATATGATTATATGTGTATATATATTTTTGTTTGTAATCTTTTACAATAAAATAAAAAATATCTATTTTTTATAAACTTGATAGTAAGTATCGTGCAACAGACCAATATTATGATCATTGACCAAATTAATATAAATCATATTATAAAAAATTAAAAATTAAAAATTAAAAATTAAAAAATAACATATTTATTTTGAATAACATGTATAACTGTAAGAGATTAATTTATTATATATCACATGATAAGATATTATTATAATGTATACAAATCATTATAATAAGACCACATATCAATGACCTATTTTATATACTTTTAAAAAATCACGTGATAAAACTTAAAATATTATATATTTAAAATTAAAAATAACATATTTATTCCAAAAAAAATATGTATATTGATAAAAAAATTATATAATTTAATTTAAATAGCATGATAAGAGATTCTTATAACGTACGTACCAATCATTAAGAAAAAAATAATATATCAATAATTTATTTTATATATTTTATTCTACATTGCCTAAGAAGATACTATACTTTTAAAATTAAAAATAATATATTTATTTTAAATATTATGTATGATGATAAAATATTATATAATTTATTATAAATCATATGTATACCCATAAAAATTAAAATATATAATTTATATTAAATCATATTAGAAGATTATTATAAGTAACATAACATATATTAATTTGTTATGATTAAATTGTATTATAAGATTATCGTAAGTATTATAACATAAAATTTTATTAAAATATTGTTAATTATTTTTTATTTTAAAATAATAATAATTTATTTTTTAATTATTTTATCAAAATAAAAAAATAAAAAACTATTTATAATATATACTAATAATCATAAAAATTAAAATTAAAATTCAATTATAATAATAGAAATAAATTTTATTATTAATTATAATTAAGAAAGATAATAGTAAAAAATATATATATAATTATAATAGTAAAAAAATTAAATTATAAAATTAAAATAAATTAATAATATATGTCATATTATTTATTTTTATGAAATTAATATTTTTAAAATAAAATTATATTTAATTTAAATTCGAATCATTTCGAATTAATATTTTGGGTCATTTCGAATTTGAATGATTTTGGATTCAAGTCATTTGAATTCGGTTCATTTTAAATTCGGATCATTTTAAGTTTGAATCATTTTTAGATCGACTGCTTTTTTGGTTAGAGTTGTTGAATTTTTATGATCAAATCTAATTGGATTGAGTTCGAATTCTAATTCGGATTGAGATGAGTTAAACGAATTTTTCAAATTCGAATAAAAATGGGATAATGTCATGAATAACCCTTGAAGTTTATCAAATTTGTCAATGTTGTACATGTACTTTAAAAATGTCTATTTTGGTACTTAAAGTTTTCACTTGTAGTACCTGTCAGTAACACTGTTAAATATTGATGACAAGGCTTTTATATCCAATGAAAACTTGACACATGACACCATATAATGATACCACGTGTATTAACAAAAAAATTATTTTTTTAATTTAAAAATAAAATTATATATTTTTTTTACACATGGCACCACATAGTGATGCCGTGTGTATTAACAAAAAATTTATTATTTTAATTTTAAAAATAAAAAAATATATTTTCTTTTCTTTCTCTCTCCATCTTATAATTTTAATAAATATTTTTAACAAAAACTAAAATATTTTAATTTAATAATTTTACTTTTTTAATAAATATTTTTTAAACATTAGCACAATAAAATAATTTAATTTTATATTTTGATTTTTGTAATTTTTAAAAATAAATTTTCTTTTTAAAAAAAGTTCAGATATTATAAATTTTTTAACAAGTAATTTTAAAATATTTTATATTTTAAAAATAATTTTAGTTAAATATTTTAATTTTATAATTTTTAAAATATATTTTTTAAAAGAAACATATATTAATTTTTAAAAATATAATTTTATATTTTTAATATATATTTAAAAAATTAGATATTAATTTTTAAAATTAAGTTACATATTTTAAAATATTTTTTTCTTTTTTTAAAATATATATTTTTCAAATTTTTTTTTACAAAAATTCAGATATTTATTTCTAAAAAATAGGTGATGTCACGTGTCATCACCTGATTGATCAATGTCACATCATCATTTATATTTAAAGATGTTAGGTCAAGGTACCATATTAATACACGTTTTGATAATACAAATATTACATTGAATATTTTTAAAATACAAATATCACATCGATAAATTTAATAAACTTCAAAAGTCGTTCATTATATTATCCCAATAAAAATTTATAAATCTAATTTCGGGCATCACGAATTGAACAAATTGCACCGGTCTGATCTGGTCTAACTAGCCTTTGTTCCTAGGAATCTTAACTTGGATCCTGGCCGTACATTGAACAAACAAGCCTATCCAAAAGGGTGCAAAGCTTCGGGTGTTAAATAAGTATGTAAGCACAAAGCCCATTAGAAATGGTTACTTGCATCGTGCCATGGTAACGAGACTATGAGGCCTCATCCTAGTTGTCTTTTGTATTTCATTATTACAAGAACAATTAAAATTCTATATATTTTTTTATGAATTACTAAGTAGAGTTTCTAGACTCCACAAGTAAGATTAAGAGGGTGACATATACTTTTAGGATATAATAAAAAAAAAATTTAAAAAAGAAGTGGGACATGTGGCAACTGATAACTTTATGAAATAAAGTTATTTTATCATATTTTGTACATTCAAATTAGCTAAGTCCTTGAGATTTAAACTCAGAATTAATTATTTTTAGTATCTTTTTAATTTAGTTTTATTTATTTATTTTATGTTTAATTTAGTTATTAATTTAATATCTTTTATAATTTTGTAGAGTCCTATATATAGAAAGTCCAAGCTGGAAGCAATTACTTGACCAGAAAGTTTTTCTTCTTCAGACTTTTGGAGCTTTATAAATAGGAACCCCTTAGGACTTAATTACAGACTTCTCCTTAGCTTATATACTACTTTTTAGCTTGTAAATAACCTAGTTTTCTTAAGATGAGAGTAGCCATCACAAAGTTGCAAGGAGCTAAGGGAGGTTTTAGAGGATTGAAGACTGAGGATCTGACAACCCTACATTTCTCTTTTTCCTTACTTTTCTTTATCTTTCTTGTAATATTTATGATGGTGAAACTCCTTTATTTTATGTTTTCATTATTTAGCATGAACTAATTTATTTTTCTAGGATTTTGATGGAACTAACATGTAATTTGGATTATTTTACTCTCTTGCTTGATTTAATGATATTTGATGTTGTTTATTCAATTTTGTACTTAATGCTTCTAATTGTTTGGCCACCAATTAGATTGATTTGGTAACCTAAATACAACTAGACATAGAGAGTTTAGTGTTAGACATAGATTGAATAACATATGTTTCATATTCATTTATTATGATGAGGTGAATTGCATGTAGGGTAGAAATATACTTACGTGTCATGTGTAACCAATTTTAGAGTGTAAGCTTAGTGAGTTTCTCTTTAATTCAATTATCATAGACATATATTTAATTGGTTAGGAGGGATATTTTTATAAGACCCTCGATAGATACTTATAAATAGATTAGAACTCTAGGTTAACAACTCATTGTTATTAGTCAAGTTAAGAGGGTAAGAGAGGTTCATACGAAGTGTTGAGGGAAATTGTAATCATAGGCTTTTATCAATTAATTAATCTATCTCTTAATTTGCCTTTTTGTTTATTAGTTTCTTTTATTTAATCTTTTATTTATTGTTTGAATAATATTGGGTTGTTTCAATTTTAATACTTAACAAATTTAGTAACAATTTCTCGTGCGATCGACACTCTATTTTTTACTTTATTACTTATTAACGATATGTGCACTTGCGTGGTAAATCCGACAATAGCAACCTCTTAACCTGCTTGTGGAGTTAAAAGGTTTTCACTGCCAGTGTACCAAATAATTACTCTTTTTTTTATTTAAATAAAGATAAATTATCTCTTCCATAATTAGTAGAATTTTTGTACTTCATAAAAAAAGTTAATAGGATGACACATATTCTTAATGTATATTTTAAAAAATAAAAAATTAATTAAAAAAATGAAACATATAACAGTCTCTTAACCCCTTTCATGAAATTAAAAATTCTATTGTTGATATATAAAAACAAACTTTTAAACAAATAAGTGAATAACCCACTATAAAGTTTAATAATGTAAATATTTTTTTCCAAGATCTCGATTTGCCTATCAAGAGCAAGAGGTAGTTCTCCCTTTTGTTATATGGCATAGTTTAGCATTGTTGTTGTAAGAAACTTGAATTGAAAAAAGATTGATTTGAAAAAAATGAGTTTGAAAAGTACTATGAAAAATGTGGTTTGAAATTTTGGAGTATTTGATATTACTGTAAAAAATTACTGTGAAAAATTAAAATGTCTAAAAATGGACATGGACATAACGCTGAAAAGTAAAGAATGAAAATTATTTTTATATTAAGAAATCAATTATTATTAACAGTGCCAAAAAATAAATCATTAGTGTAAAACTAATTTTAAAAATGACTCAATTTTTATTTTTTTAAAAAATAAAATTATTTTAACCTAAAAAATAAATAATTATATTCTCATTATATTTATTTTTTTTGCTGAATATACTAAAAGAAATTACAATGCTATATGTTTTTAAAATATAATAAATATATTTTAATCTAAGGGTTAATTTTGTCATTCAAATAAATAAAAAAGAGTATATAATTTTTTCACCTACAAAAGTTGGCAAATCAGTCTCAAAATCTCCAAAGCTTTTGCCTTTGAAGTAAGCCTGATTTTGAAAACCAAGTTTTTACGAACTTTATCCCAAACCAATCATTTAGCTTTGTTTTTGATTGAAACACAATTTTTGAGTACGCAAAAGCAATGATAAACTAGACTTCTAGCCTCTTATCTTTGATGAATACGATATCCAATCTTAGATTTTTTATACAACATTTTAAAACAAATTACTAGATAGTAAGGTAACTACTAGACTTGCTCACGGCCGGGCAATCCGTCCAGCCTGGCAGGTTTAGTCCGTATTGGGCCGGATTTGAGTAGAGATTTTAGTGATCCGGGCCGGTCCAACCAGGTTCACTGCTCATCTAATAAAAAATAATAATTTTTAAATTTAATTTTAAAAATATATATAAAAAAATTAATATAGTGAACAGTAAATATGAGTCGACGGATCGGCCCGACCCGACCCAGGGCCGGGCTTGGGCAAAAAAAAAAATTGGACCTCGGCCTGGCCCGGCCATGAGCACCTTTAGTAACTACTTAGCCTTTTGTTAAAAAAAAATGATGAATATTATAAAACAATAGTGATAGTAATTGGAACATTGTAAACATTGTTATATAGAATGAAAGAAGAAGAATAATAGATGGAAAGCAACAGAGATGCTCATAGGTCGGGTCGAACTCGAACATAATTTTTTTTTATTTATCCAAGCCTAGATCAGGCTTGGCTCGGTCTAGGCTCTATCCGACACAAAAGCATGTTTTATTGTTTTAAATATATTAAAATATTTATTATTTTTATTATTAAATTTAAATAAAAGATATTTTTTATTATTTAAATAATATTTTGGATTGTCCAAGGCCTTTGCTAAGATTTTTTGCAAGAAGGCTAATGTCGACATGAACAAAAAGGGTTGGTTAATTAACTCTATAAAAAATTCAAAATTTAATCGATATAAAATAACACCACTGAACTGCTCATATATAATCAATAAATATCTTTTTGATTTATATAAGAAAACTCATTAGAGCTTTTTGCTACATAGCTACATATTAGATTTTCTTTTTACGATCTAATGTCTCATGATGATATTTTCAATATTTGAATACAAAACTATCAAAATCCTAGCTTTTATTTAGATGTTCTCTCGGAAAGAACCATCATCTATCTATTATTACAACCAAGTCAGAAATTAGGGAGGAAAAAAAAAAAGAAATATGAGAATATTCCTTATTGGGAAGAGCCTGCATGTGTAGATGGAGATGGAGGCGGAGAGTCATAGAAGCATGTGGTGTGGAGAAGTTGGTTACATAGGTGGATTTCGCCGCGAACATAATTGCGATGTCGCGGATGTTACGTAACGCGTCGTGATTGTCGCAAACGTGAATTTGATAATATTTCAAAGAATTTGATAGTATCGCAAACGTCACATAACGGACAAAATACGGTATGAAAATTTCAATTTTAAGGCTATTACGTTGCGTAACGATCGTGTTTTAGAACTATAGTTGGTTAAGGGTGTCGACAATGGCTCGGAGGTTTAGGGATGTATGTCGTAGGGTGGCAACCTATTGGTGGTGTTGGTGGCCAATGGTCTTGCGGAGTCACGCCAGCAGCTGCCTTTATTAGCAGCTTCCTGTCATGTACAAGCCTTGCACTACTTTCATGAGGCTTCGCAATAAAAATTAGCAGTGAAGTGAAAAAAACTAGTTTGACAAAGTGCAAGAAAGATTTAGAGCAAAACATCATTGTCTTTGATTGTAGTAAAGAAGGAAAAAGGCTGAAGGACGAATTTTATAGCTACTAAAATGGGTTGAGTACTGTGGAATATGCCGAAATAGGCCATACGTATATATAGAAGTCCTAACTAGTCCAAAACAACAAAGAAGAAGAACATGAATTTCACTACAATTGCGAGGAAAAAGAAAAACAAGAAAGTTAAATTGATATGTAAACTCAGAGAAATTATCCAAAAAAGATAAGTTTTTATGATTTTATAATTATATATTATTAAGATTCGGACGTGAGTATTGGATATGGGATATGTGTCCGACAAATATACTCAAAATTTTAAAGTTTTTTCATTTATTTGAAAGATTATACCCTCACATTCATGTTCAAATATGTATCAGATATAGATGTCAGATACGAATACTTTAAAAAAATAAAAAATTCGAATAACATAGTTTTACAATATGTCAATATACACATTTGCCAGGAAATGTAAGAAACCAATAGAAATAAAATCAATCTGTAGATTCAAGGAATTGATGGAGAAAGAAACATAACCTGAAGGGAAGTTGCTAAGTAGTTTAACGGTAATAGTAAAGATTTTGGTTTTTTTATTAATTTAATTTTCAATGGTTCATTGGTTTGGACTTTGGTAGCATCTAATTTATAATTTTTGGTGTATTATGTCCTGGTCCATCATTTCTTTTACTCCAGCTCTTTCTTTGTGATATGTACAAAGTTGATGTCTTGATGGAGATCCAAAATTCAAGTTGTTTTTTCTTATTAAAAGAGAATGAAATTTACAGAGACTAATGCTAAAACTCAGAGAAGATTCTCGTTTTGGGTACATTTCAGAAAAAGAATCTATCAAATTTATTTAATTTTGGATGTGTATTAGCAGTGTAAACGAGACATATGTGTTCGTAAGTTATTTGGGTTCGGTTCGAAAAAAAACTTGAATTCAGTTAGATCATTGTCGAGCCAAGCTCGAGCTATCGAGTGAGCCGAATTTGAAAATCCTAATACTTGACTTGAGTAGCTCGCGAGCCTAATCGAGTATTTTTTATTATTATTTAGTATTGAAAAAAAATCTCAATTCGAACGCGAACTCGAGTACAAATAATCAAGTTTGAAGTCGAGTATCGGAATCGAGCTCATTTTTTACTAGGTAAACGAGTCTAATCGGGGGAGCTCGAACAGTTTGATTTTTATCTTGAATCGAGTTCGAGTTTTAAAAATGAAACTCGATCGAGTTCGAGCCGAGGTTCAAGCCTCAAATTTGGAATCGAGCTCGAACTTGAGCTTTTTATTGCTTGAGCTCAACTCGACTTGATTACACCCCTATGTGGTATACTACTTCTTATCATACCCACAGTAGGGGTGTAATCGAGCCGAGCCGAGCTCAAGCTGTAAGAAGCTGTTTAACCATTAACTTTTTTAAATTTAATTATAAAAATATATAAATATTAATATAAAAATAATTTTTTATTAATATTATGAGCAGTAACCTAGGCCAACTCAAGCCCGCCCAAGACAGGGCCTAGGCAAAAAAAAAAAAAAAACTTTCAAACCCCGACCTTACTCGATCCATGAACAGATCTAATCTAAGTCTAACTAGTCTTTGTTCTTAGGAATCTTAACTTGGATCCTGGCCGTACATTGAACAAACAAGCCCATCCAAAAGGGTGCAAAGCTTCGGGTGTTAAATAAGTATGTAAGCATAACGCCCATTAGAAATGGTTACTTGCATCATAGTGACGAAACTATGAGGCCTCAACTCGGCTTGATTACACCCCTATGTGGTATACTACTTCTTATCATACCCACACTAGGGGTTAATCGAGCCAAGCCGAGCTCAAGCTATAAGAAGCTCGAGCTCGACTCAAAGTTCGAGGCTCGAAGCTTGGCTCGAGCTCGATTGAGGTTCAATTTTAAAGTTCAAGCTCGATTCGAGTTAAAAATCGAATTGCTCGAACTCGCTCGATTAGGCTCGATTAAGCTCGTTTACCTAGTAAAAAATAAGCTCGATTCCCATGCTCGACTTCAAACTCGATTATTTGTGCTCGAGCTTGAGCTCGAGTTCGAATTGAGATTTTTCAATACTAATTAAAAATAAAAAAGCTCGATTAGGCTCGTGAGCTATTCGAGTCAAGCATAAAGATACTCGAATTTGGCTCGCTCGATAGCTCGAGCTGCTCGAGCTTGAGCTCAGCTCGACAATGATCAAGCCGATTTCGAGTTTTTTTCCGAACTGAACCCAAATAGCTTGTGAGCATAAGTGTCTCGTTTTCACCCCTAACCCACACCCAACTGCTCCAATGATAAATCTAGTAATTTTAGACATGATACAAAAAAATTTTAAAACATGACATAAAATATGATATGATACGAAAAATAATACGAACACGATATGAATGTACGAATGTATCAAATATAACACGAATTATTAACGTGTCAAAATTTGTATAAATATAACACCTTAAACATAATTATGACAAAAAAAATAATACAAACAAAATACGAATACACAAATTATCAAGTCTAACTAATTAACTAACACAGTAATTCGACAGTTGGTGAATATATATACCAGTGCCAATTTTTTACTTCAATTACTACAATATTCCCTTTGTATAGGATCAGAAATCTTATATGTACAATATGAAATCAATACCTTTTGTTTTGTTTTTTTCTTTTTCTTTTTCTTTCTAAATGATAAAATCAAAATAACCAATACACTTTTATGGGAGTATAGTTTAGTATATTTTTTTGACATAAAGACGACCACACATTTGTTGTATATATTACCAAAAATAAGATTTTTTAAAGTGTTTTAAATGTTTAACAAAGTTGTGAAATCATGTACTATGTACTTGGGTAAAAGAATGAAGTTTGGAAGTATTTAATAGTCTTTGAAATGAAAAATAAGCAAAGTGATTCGAATGCTTTAAGAGAGAATTGGGACGCCATGATTGCAAAACAATCTGTTTGAAAAATACACTAAGACATCCGAAAGGTAAGCATCTGAATGCTCTTCAGATTAAAATTAGCAAATTTGCTTAAAGCATCTGAATGCTTTAAGGAGATTATCCGAATGCCCTATAGAATTTTACATTATGTTTGAAAAATTATCTTGGACATCCGAATACCACATGATAGGCATTCGAAAACCCTGCAGGATTTTGCATTCTTAGTGAAAATTTGCTTAAAACATTCAAATGACATTGGTCGGTAGACTTACTCATGGGTCGGGCTGTGGTCAAGATTTTTTTATTTTGTCTTACCCAGGCTCGGCTCGCTGATCCATATTTATTGTTCATATATATTAAAAAATTATTTTTTTTATATATTTTTATAATTAAATTTAAAAAAATATTTTTTTTTATTGTGTGAACAGTAATCCGAGCCGAGTCGAGTCGATCCGGACCACTAAAATACATGCCCAGGTCCGACCCAATACGGGCCAGGCTGTCCGGTCCTTGAGCAGGTCTAATTGATCAGGTATTTGAATGTTCATTCTGGGAATTCAAAAAATATGATCGTTGGACATGATGATTCATTCCAAAACTAATGATTCTTCACCAAGAACATGTTTAATCACGAATGAGTGTTTCTAACACTGATTTAGACTTAAAAATACTTCTATTAATGTTTATTTTACACAACTTTATATCTAATTCATTGAAGAATTTTTTTTTTCTTCTTTTTCACTCTATTTTTTGGCTTTTGATTCATGTGTTCAAAAAGAATTTGAAATGTAATTTTGTTCTTCTTCAATTTAAGCATTGTATTATGGGAATAACGTTTTCAAAAATAAATTTGCACCCTAATAAAATTTCGCTACCACTATATAAAAAACAAACTCTTAAACTTATATTCTTTATTTGACCAAAAAAAACTTATATTCTTTTTAAAATAAAATAAAAGTAGAGCTTGCTAGCCTGACTGCCTGAGAAGGATAATGCACAATTAGCAAATAGTGGGCTCAATTATTGAACTTAGGTCAAATTCTGTAACAACAAAATTGTAAAGCCCAACTCTACAATTAATTTGGGCTAGAAACTCTGATTCACCGAAAAAGGCCCAAAACCCTCATAGTACAACCCGATATAATACCAATCAATAAAAATAGGGTTTTGAAATCTCTGCCAAAAAACAAGGTTTAGTTCTCTAGCAGCCGTCTGCTCTGCACTGTGTAGCTAACCAGCAAATCTTCAACCATGGCCGTCGGGTACTCATTTTTATCTTCCTCTCCCTCATTTTTCAATTGGGTTTTGCTTCTTTTTCTGATCTGTTTTTGGGTTTTCTCTTTGTGTTGTAATATAGGAAGAACAAGAGGATTTCCAAGGGAAAGAAGGGAGGAAAGAAGAAGGCGTGAGTGTTTTTTTTTTTTTTCATTGATTTAAACTTAAATCTCAATTTGGGTATTTTGTTGATGGATCTGTTTGTTTGATGTTGATGTTTTTTATTGGTTTTTTTAGAGCTGATCCATTTGCTAAGAAGGATTGGTACGATATCAAGGCTCCATCAGTTTTTACTAGCAGAAATGTGGGAAAGACTCTAGTTACCCGTACACAGGGTACCAAGGTTTGTTTCTTTTAACTCTTTTATTTTCTTTTACTCTTTTGAAAATCCTTGCTTTGTATTGTATGTAAGATTATTGTATATTGTGAACCTGAGCGAAACTGGGTTTCAACATATTCTTTTTGCATTGTGTACCTGGCTTAGTGCCATGACTATTTTTTTTAGCTTATATAGAAATGATGATAAGGAAGTTTAATTTTAGTTTGATTTTTCATGCTATTTACTGTTTTTCTCTCTATTTAATGGGGAATTGCATTTTTTTAGCTGAGCCATGGTTATCTAGGTTGTTTGATTGGACCCTAATGATATTTTTGTTAGCCGAAATGCAGAATTGTCATTTCTTTTCTTCTACTTAACTTTTAAAAGCTTAATATGTTATGTTATCAATCTAATTGGCATCTGAACGCTTAAATTTCTCAATTTAGTGAAAAAATCGTGTGTCTAGTATTAAATTTTAAGTTCATGTTGTCCTTTCACATCCCATGGAGACTTCTTAGAGGAGGAAGCAACAATTGATGCTTCTAGGAATTCTAGAAAGAGTCTGAATGCCTTAACATCAATTTCCTTTCTTCAATTATCTTTCAAGGGATTCATATGTTCCGAAAATTTTAAACTTACTGTTTCCTTATTCTTTTTGGTCTTGCATCCTTAGTTTGCTCAATTATTTAGCCGCTTAAGTGACTTCATGAGTTTGTTTCTACTTATGAAATGCTATGTGGATGTCGGAAAATCGTCCTAATATCTTATTTTGCATGTAGGTACAGCACAATGAACTTAGACCTGCTTAATACATTTAGTTAACATACAGTTATAATTTGATCTCTATGTATATAGATATATAGTTTGAACTTGGCTATTTTATTGACAGATTGCTTCAGAAGGACTCAAACACCGTGTGTTTGAGGTTTCACTCGCTGATCTTCAAGGTGGTGATGAAGATCATGCTTACAGAAAGATTCGTTTGAGAGCTGAAGATGTTCAAGGGAAAAATGTTTTGACCAATTTCTGGGTATGATAAATATAAATATCTTTATTTACACCATTGTTTCAGTGTTGTTTGTAGTAATAAATCAACAAATTTGCTCTTGTTTCATTTTCAAACTTCCAGGGAATGAATTTTACAACTGATAAACTGAGGTCTTTAGTGCGTAAATGGCAAACTCTGATTGAAGCTCATGTGGATGTGAAGACAACTGACAATTACACTTTGAGAATGTTTTGCATTGGATTCACTAAGAGACGCCCAAACCAGGTTAAAAGGACTTGTTATGCACAATCCAGCCAGATTAGACAGGTACTACTTTGATATTCTGCCAACATTTAGTCCTTGTGACAATTTTCTTGACTCACATTGCTTGATATATATTGAAACTTCATTGATTATTTATTTAGAGTGTGTACTTTTTGTGAACTGGTTAATCCCATTACGACTGAGTGAAGTTGCTTTTGTTTTTCAGATTCGCCGAAAGATGAGGGAGATAATGGTTGCCCAGGCAACATCCTGTGATTTGAAGGAATTAGTTCAAAAGTTCATTCCTGAGATGATTGGAAAAGAAATTGAAAAGGCAACATCTAGCATCTATCCTTTGCAGAATGTGTTCATTCGTAAAGTCAAAATTTTGAAGGCTCCCAAGTTCGATCTTGGAAAGTTAATGGAGGCATGTTTCTTATATCCATTCTCTGCTTAGTCTTTACCTGCATCCTATCAAGTTTTCAATGAAATTATTGGTATTTATCTATGTTGTTCCGATTCTTTATTTTTCTTGAAGTACTCTTGTTCGACATCTGTGTCCGACGTATATCCGGACATGGGTATAGAGATATGACCCTTCAAAGACCCTTTAAATATATGAAAAAAACTTTAAAAAAATTGAACATACCCGTGTCGGCACATACCCGCATTCGACACGAACACTCAAGTCCGAGTAACATAGAGGTATCTATAGCTGAATGAGATATCAAAATATCAATGCCTTGTATCTGATTAATATCTTTCTTTTATTCATTTAGGTTCATGGTGATTACTCAGAAGATGTTGGTGTGAAATTAGAGAGGCCTGCTGAGGAGACGATGGCCGAGGCTACTCCAGAGGTTGTTGGAGCTTGAATGAAGAGTCCTTGAATTTATCTTGTTTTTTCTGCTTCTAAGAGTTTTGTTCTTGTTGAAAACTTGAGTAGAGAATTTCTCCATGGTTTTGATGTTAAGGATATGATTTTGCGACTTATCATTGAGTAGACAATCTCTTACTCCTTGGAACATGTCTATGTTGGTATCGAGCATCTATACAATTAATGTTATCCCATTAATTTTTTTTTTTATTTGATGACAATTATCCTATTGATTTAAAATAACGCTAGGTTACTCTGCATTGTACAGCTTGCTGATTTTAAAATTGCTGCATGAATTGAATACCCATCTGGAAAATTGAACATTTTAATGGTGTGGGGTTTCATTCCATGTACTACTATCTTCGATTCCCGCCAGTCCTCACCAAATAAAATAATGTTTTTATTTCTAGTGTATGTAAAGTAAACCTTGACAACAATAAAAGGCTGTAAAGGGCTTGAACAAATAAAATTTTGTTTGTGTTAGTTTGAGTCTGCTTATGTTTTGTTAAAGATTTTAAAATTATATTCGAGTTCAGTGTTTAAAGTTGAGTGTGTTTGAGTTCTTTCGTTTAAATTAAATAAATTTGTTCGCGAACGTTAATAGAACATGTTTATGAACACGAACATATAATTCAATATGTTCGTAAATAATTAAAAATCTTTACATGAACAATAATCTAAACAAATTTAAATAAACAAATAAGTTAATTTTAAGTTATTACTAAATATAAAATAATAAAATATAAATATAATTAAATTTAAGTTATTATTAATTATAAATAATAAAACACAAATATTATTAAAATTGTTTAAACGTATAAATATTATTAAATCATTAAATTTAAGTTATTATTAAATATAAAATAATAAAACACAAATAAATAAATTATATTATAAATAAAATATAAATACAAATACAAATAATAGTGTCACTAATTATATTAGAATCGAACAATAAACAAGTTTAAACGAGTTTTCAATGATCTATTAAACGAATTTTAAAAGATTCATAAATGAGCTTGTTCGTGAACATAAATAAACTTAACGTACCTTGTTTGAGTTCGGTTCGTTTAATAAACCAACCTTAAAATCATGTTCATAATCGTTTATTTAACTTGATAAACGAATACAAATCGAACATTTTACGAACCGTTCATCGGACGCTTTATTCTTATTCATTTACAGCCCTACTTTACAAATTGTTGGTTTAATCTGAAAATGATGCTAGGGTAAAGTCGTGGAGGTTCGGGCCAGGTCAAGACAGAATACTAACATAATTTATGTTTGTCCATGCCTAGCATGACCTGAAATATGTGCAGCATTATGCGATCAGGCCTGACCCTAATTGTCAAAAGGGTACTCAGGCCCGACTCATCTAAAAAAATTTTCAATTAAAAAAAAAGTAATAAGTGTATTTAATATTAAGCATCATACTAAATAAAAGTTATATTATAGTATGTCAGTATCACACCAAGTTTAAACAAGTTCGCCAAATTAAAAATACAAGTAAGAACATGACCAACAACAAATTTAATAATAAACACAAATACACAGTAGACTGGTTGAACATGACCAGTTTAATAAATTTTTTCAAATTAATAACAGATACAGAGACTTCAAACCATCAACCAGCAAGGCACCAACCTTGCCCTGCAACAGTTTTGAAATGTATATGGCAGCAACAAGCTTCAAATTATCATGATCAATGTTTTGAACCACAGTACCAGTACCACTATTAAAAAATTATAAATTTAAGACGCTTCACAACTTGCAACTAATGAATTGGATGGAAGAACCATTCCGAGTTGATAGAAGAACTTAAAAATTTTACGTTACCTATCAAAACAACAAGCATATAGTCTTTCCACAAACCATAATCAAGATTTGACTCATAATCAAGAAACTAACCTAGAAGGTGACTGAAGCAGCATTATTGTCATCATCACTAGAGATAGATGCTTAATGTTCCATTCCTAGTGTAAAAATAGATTAAACAATTAGGTTCTCCAAATTACAAAAGTGTTATAACTTATAATGATATCGAAATAAGGAGTAATAAGAAAAGAATTACCTATTGAAAAATCTTTAGCTCGCATCTAATCATCAAAACAAACAACTTGAACCGTTTTTGGTTTGAGTGAACTCCTCAAAGAATTGATAACTTTCTTTTCCATGTTAAAACCTAACTCAAAAGCAACAATTGATATTGGAATTACCAAAAGATCACGGGCCAATAGTGAAAGCTCAGAATACCGAATTGAGCTTTTCTCCAATATATCAATATCACTATTCAACTCAAGTGTTCGCTCTTCCAAGTAAAGATCAAATTTGTGAATTTTCATTTTCAGCTTTGGATTGACTTAAAAACAATTTGTAATCATCTCTTATCACAACCTAATCTCATATCAACCCCATTACATTAGACTGTTGCAAGCTAGATTCAACAAAATTTGCGATTTTTCATTTTCAACTTTGGATTGACTTAAAACAATTTGTAATCATCTCTTATCACAACCTAATCTCATATCAACCCCACTTACATTAGACTATTGCAAGCTAGATTCAACAAAATTAGCATCTGAAACACTAGAACTTCCAACCAAAGAGGAAGAAGTGGATTTGGAGTTCTTCACATACTTATCAAATAAGATTTTGAGAGTATTAAAAACTGTTTGTACAGACTCTATGGCATGAGAACCAGAGTTTAGTATAACAATATTCCACATAATTCAATTTGTTATGAGGGTTTAAAATGACAGCACATGATAACACCAAACTATACTCAGTTCGATATTTATTGAATTTCTCTTGCATCTGTTTAACCATTGGACTTAAGAATGTATGTGGACCTTTAACTGTATCCACTAAGCAATTATGAACCTTCTAAAATAAATGTTTGCAGTGAGATATTTAGAACCAGAGAACACACATGTCACATCATAGAAAACCTTCAAAATTTTGTAAAGAATATGAACATTTCCCCACTCATCAAAAAATGCAGATAATTTGAAATCTTAATCCCGTTGGCGCCCAATAAACTAACACATCATTATAATAAAGAGTAGATTCAAGTATCAAATAAATAGAATTCCATCACACACATAGTTTCCCTTTTTTGCTCAATCTGGCAAATGCACACGACTTCCACTCGACCGTCAGATAAACCTTTTTTAGAGGCCTCTTGAACAAATGGAACAATTGAGACAGATGTGGAAATCAATTCTGAGACACAATTTGTCTCAATAATGCAAGGTGTTGGGTCGCAGTTGGGGCTACCACAATCATACTTTAAGGTTCGTGGCAGCTCAATTGCAAACCTTGAAGGTTCATTTGGCAGCTCAAGAGAAGCCTCATCGAGGGAAACTCCTGGATCAAAATTCTCTTGTAGCTCAGTAGAGCTATCACACAGCTAACCTGTTTCAATACCAGCCTATTCATTTGTACTAACTTTAGTCCCTTTCCAGAAGATAATTCAGGTTTTGATGGATCTATATAGCTATGCCTATAAAGAAAGAATAATTAGCATTAACAAGAAAAATGAAAATGAGGTAATAAGGCATGAAATTGAACAATCTGGGCGCCAACAATCAAGAATATATTAGAATAGTCCTTACAATTTCAGGAATCTAGATTCCTTGTGAGAGCTGACATGGGGTGAGTTGAGAATAAAAAGATATAATTTATATTAAATCATATTATTAGATTATCATAAGTAATAAAACATACATTAATTTGTTTAAAATTAAATAATATTATAAGATTATCATAAGTAATATAATATATAGTTTTATTGAATTATTATTAATTATTTTTTGTTTTAAAATAATTATTATCGATCTATTTAATTATTTTATCAAAGTAAAAAAAAGAAAATAAAGAACTTTATTTATAATATATACTACTAAATATAAAAATTAAAACTAAATAATAATAATTTATTTTTAATTATAATTTAAAATATAATATTAAAAAATATAAAATTGTAATAGTAAAAAAAAAAAGCTATAAAATTAAAATAAATTAATAATCTTGTCATATTTATTTATTTATTTTATTAAATTAATATTTTAAAAATAAAATTATACTTAATTTAAGGTCGGGTCATTTCGAGTTATTTTGGGTTCGGGTTATTTCGGATTCGGATTATTTCAGGTTTGGATCAATTCGAGTTCGGGTTATTTCGGGTCTGGATCGTTTTGAGTTTGGGTCATTTTCGGTTCAGGTTGTTTTCAGTTTCGGGTTGGGCAGGTTCGAGTTGTTGACTTTTTATGGTCAAATCGGATTGGATCAGGTTCGAGTTGGTCGGGTTAGTTTTTCGGATTCGGGTTAGAATTGACAGGTCTAGACATTGATATGTGTATTATATTATAATAATTTATACACTGGGTTACAAAAATACATTTACAAATATATAAATGGATTGAGATAATGTTTTGAGGTATACAATAATAATCGTTTAAGTAAAATGGATACTCTAATTTGAAAAATTATTAGATTATGTCCGAATCTAAAAAAATCGGGTTAGATATATATTTATTTTTAAATGTTATTTATTTTTTATATTTTAATAAAAATTTAATTAAATCTAACTCAATCAAATAATTTATTTAAATTTGATCTGATTTGATTTTAATATTAATAAATTAAATCCGAATAACTCGAATGTCAAAATCAAATGACACGAACCCAAAATAACCAAAATCCGAATAATTCTATTTTGAAATAATTTGACCCATTCAAAAAAATTTAAAACTCAAATTGATCAATTTAAATTGATCCGATACGAAACCAACTCGACCCATCCTATTGATAGTCTAAATACAGCAAACAGAAATACAAAACCTTCTTTCTTCTGATTCATTGCGTCTGTTCTCTTTGATGATGACTCGTGAAGGTGTCTATGCATGTCTGTTCTGAAATAGAGATTCTTGCTGAGAAATTGAGCTAGCAATAGCCGAGAAATAAGGGAGATAAAAGTGAAACATTTCTTCTTCTTCTTCTTCTTCATTTTTTTTTTTCATTTTTTCCTTTTCATGGTTATGTAATTCACTGCTTAGAATGGAGGCCACAGAGTTGTAGCAGGGAGAGAGAGGAATTTCATGGGGCCTTTGGTTCTGTTTTCTGGTTTCTGGATTTTGTAAAGATTGTGGTTTTGACTCTATGTAGATTGCCCTTGTTTTCCTCATTTTCTAATATTAACATCAAAAGAGGAGAAAAAGAAAATCCTTCCTTCTTTGAAGCTTAAAGTTGTCTTGAAAGGTTAATTCTTTCAATCAGCAGCATTTTCAGTTTAAAAATCCAATCTTTTCAGGTGAGTCTCTCTCTTTCTTCCCCTCTGTTAAATTGTTCTTCTCCATGTAATGTTTTGATTTTTTTTTTTGGTTAACTTTTATTTTCCATTGTTTACAGTTCAACAATAATACCAATTTCAATTGATGCTCTAAAAGAGATCAAGAGCAAGAATCAGCAAGGTTTAGATTTCAATAATGGCAGACTGTGACACTACTCTTCCATCTCCAACAGACAACAAGCAGCAGAAGAAGTCCACATCATTTCCTAGGTTTTTAACTGGTTTTACTTTAAAAACCTTTTCTGATAATGCTGAGGCTATTATGAGCCCAACTTCTATACTTGATAGCAAGCCCTTTTCAGCATTCAAAAACCCTTTTTGGTCTGAATCAAGCAGCCCCCAAACCCCAGAACCTGAAACCAGACACAAACTTGAGTCGAAAGGGATTGGTCTTGCCATTGTTGATGCTCTCAGAGATGATGTTTTGATTCCAACTTGTCAAAACTCCTGTTTGGTTTGCAACTTAGGATCCAAATTCCATCTCTGCCTCATGTTTTTTCTCCAGCAGAATCTCCTAGAACACCTCCTGAGTTTGGTATCAAGATAAGGAATTCTCAGTTGAGTTCATTTTCTTCTGGCTTGTCTCCTCCTGTGAGGAAAAGCATTGAGACCTTGAATTCTCCTAGGGTTTTCATTGAGAGTCTGTCAGCTACTGAGATGGAACTCTCAGAAGTTACACCTGTGTAATATCTCATGGCCCTAATCCAAGAACCACCCATATTTTGGTCAGGGAAAAGACATTTACATGTACAGGTTTGCCACAAGTTTTCCTTTATGGAATTGGCTTTTGCTCTCTTTGACATGATTTGCTTTTCTGGTATTACTCTATCTTCTCAATTATTAGTCTCTCTCTCTATATATATATATATTCTGTTTTTCATTTTTCTATTGTAAAAGAAAAATGTTTTGATCCAGTATTTGATGAAATTTTGATCCAACTTTGATCAATCAATAGATTGAGCTTGATTTGAATTGTATTTTCTTTCAAATAAACTTTATTCATTCTAGTTTCATCTGTCTCAGAACTAGTAATTTGAGCATAGTTTCATGTATTAGTGGAATAATTTCAAGTTTCTTCAATATCAAACTTGCTTTTGTTATCAATACAAGCCAATTTCAAAATGCAGAATCTCATTGCCTAATTCTCTGAATTTCAGAGGGGAGAAAGCATTTTTCAGCAGAGAATGCCGGTACTAAGAGATGATGCTAGAGGAAAGGGGTTAGATAAACTGGAATCTGATGATGTCTTTGGGACTTGTTCTTGACAGTTTGTTAATTTTGCATCAGTCTTTTGTTTCTTTCCGTTGAAGAGCCAGCCAAGAAAAAATAACTTTGTTTACAGACCATCATAAAAATCTTTACTACTTCACTTGCAGATTAGGCTATTGGTGAAAGAAGAAAAAAAAGGTACTGGATTATAGATCCTGGACATTTTAATCTGCTTAGATGTTTATAATTGAATCTTGGGTTACTCTTTATATCTCCTTCAACAAGTGGAGGGAGCAACAGGCTCTGATATTTGTAGACTTCATTTTCTTGCAAGTGATAATTGATAATTGGGTGATTGCTGTTGGGTTTTTGTCCACAGTTTTTGGTTTTCAAAGTTGGTGGCAAATGGGCAATGATGATCATTCTGATTTGTGACTTATAAAGCATATATATCATATTTTCTTGTTTTATCTACTATTCATCTTTTTATTAGGCACTTAGAGCCATTTGATTGCTGCTATTCTTTATTTTATTTTTTTAAAAGTATTTATGTTTGATATTCGTATTCGAAGTATATCCGAATATGAGTATGAAAATATGATCTTTCAAGGATTTTTTAAATACATAAAAATTTTGAAAAAAATTAAACATACCCGAATTTGATATTCACACCTGAATAGAAGTAACATACTTGATTTCTACTGAAGTAGATTCTTTTCTTTTCTTACGTCTGTCCTCTTTCTTCTTCTCCTGCTCATATTCATTATGACATTATTGTAGCTTTTCTTTAATGGATTATGCAGGTAGCTCTGTATTATTTTTATAGAACCCTGACGTAAGTCTAACCATTTTCAAGGAACAGATTAGTGAATTATTCAAGCGAATAATTCTTCATGATACTAAATTTTAAACAAAACAAATAAGCTGTAAATTGTAGCCCTCTCCCACCCCATTTTCAGGTAGGCTGCTCTTTTACTGTTGTTCGACATATTTTCATATACATATTTTCGGATATAAGTATGAAAATATAATCTTTCTAATATATGAAATTTTAAAAAAAAATTAAACTCGTGCTGGACAAATACTCGTATTTGATATTCACTTCTGAGTCCGGATAACATAAGTGGACTACCTAAGGGAAAAGTTATTGCTTTGGGGATGGAAGTTGCCGTATGATTTTAAGATCTTTAATATTATTTTAAAGTTGGTAGTTGAAACTTTTAATCAAATATGCATAATTCTCTTGTATGAGCAGTAACATAAAAGGGATGAGTTAAATGTCATTTTCTTTAGGCTTAGCTTAGTAAAGACTTTTAAGAAACTTCATTTTCCCCAACTTGTATGCTTTTCAGTCCACATTATTTTATTTATAGTTATGTGTTCAAGAATTGGTAAGCTGAAAATGAATCTACTCGAACTGAAAGTAAACCTGGAGAATGGAGTAACTACTCTGAGACTATTAAAAAGTTGTATCAAGCATAGTAAACCCCTCAACAAATTATGGTGAGATTCTAATTTGAGACTTCTTATTTAGTTAAAGTATGCGGATAATTCCTGTATTATAGTCAGAAATGCAATTTAGTCCTTGTAGTATATAACACAGTAATTTAATTCTTGTATGTTTGAAATTGGAGCAAACAAGTAAAATTGATAATAGCGTTAAAGAAAAACCGTCTAAATGCTGACGTGAATTTTTGAAATCATTTTTTTTACCATCTCATAGGGCTGTCAAAAATCCATGTTAGCCAAAAAAATTTATGTTTAAAATATGACAGGTCATCATTTTTTTACATCTCATATGCTTCGTCAAATTTCAGAAGTCCACGTCAGTATTTAGAAGGTTTTCTTTTAACGCTGTTATCAATTTTATTTGTTTTCTTCAATTTCAAACGTACAAGGATTACATTACTCAGTTATATACTATAGATTCTAAATTGCATTTCTGACTATAGTACAGTGACTGCTCGCATACTTTAACCCTTCTTACTCCTTAGCTAGTAAGACTTAGGTTATTAGAGCTAGACCTGACAATACTGGACACGACACGATTACACGACACGAACACGACATGAAAAAATAACTAAAAACACGACACGAAAAGATAACATGAATACACGAATGTCTCAAAATCTATTTAATACGAATTATTAACGTATTAAAGTTTATATAAATATAACACGATTATGACACGACAAAATACACGAATACAATACGGATACACGAATTGTCAGGTCTAGTTAAAGCCACAAACTTCATATAAATTAGTATTTGTGTTGAGATTCAAGGATATAATTTGAATCTAAATTTGCAATTGATTCCTGTGCTACAAAAACTTAGCATTGAGAAAGAGCATGAAGAGGGAGAGAAATGATCTTTGGGTCCAATTAAGATGACCCAAAGTTATCAAAATGGTGCAGGACAAAGGCAGACAATGGGGGTCCTGCCAAAGCCTACCCTGACAAAGAAGGGGTACCGCAATGCTCGTTAACCATTTAAATTGTGATTGCGGATGTATTTTTGATCGCATCACGTTTATTGTGGTTGCGGATGTAGTAAATGTTATCGCGATCAATTGCGATAAATATCGATTGTAAATATCAACGACAGAAAAGATTAAAACTGTAAAATAACAACCGTAACTTTACGTTACGATCACTATTTAAATCTTTAGTAACCACCACGACGCTTTCAATGTGGCGGATGTGGATGTATTGGCTAGTAGCCATGTGCGAATCAAAGGTTTAGGAAATTGTATGCAGTTAGCACAGGGAGAGACCTGCATGAATCAGAACAGAATTTGGGACCATTTTCACATTAGAATTAGAAAAATGCCGGTGCTTTATTGTAGGTGTATTATCAGATTTGAATTGATATTTTGTAATAGATTTGAAAGATAAAAAAGTTAGAGAAAGAAAGATAATTTAGAAAAATAATAACTCCCATCATTAACACCTGATATAAAATTGAGAGTTATTTGATATGGTCAATTAGATCCGGAAATTTTGGACAAAACATAATTATACGATACAAATATAACATGAGAAAATAATTAAAACACGACACGACACGAAAAATAAAATGAACATGATACAAATACATGAACGTGTCAAAATCTACATAAAATGAATCATTAACGTGTTAAGATTTATATAAATATAATAGCTTGAATACGATTATACAGAAAAATAACACGAACACGACGACACGTGACACAAAATTTGGAGTTATTTGAATAGTATCAATTAGACTTGATAATTTCAGACATAACATGATTATACGACATGAACAAAATATGAAGAAAAAAAATAATTAAAACACGACCGAAAAATAACACAAATACGACACAAATACAGGAACGTATCAAAATCTACATAAAACAAAATATTAACGTGTAAAAAATTATATAAATTTATAACACTTTAAACATACGATAAAATAATACAAACACGTTACGAACATACATTTTTTTCTCTAAATTGAATCATTATGACAAATTATACAAAATATGGGATGAATTAAGACACGACACGTACACAAATTTTTGTCTAAATTGAATTACAATGACAAACTATGCAAAATATGAGATGAATTGAGACACGACACGTACACACAAATTTTTTTCTAAATTGAATCACAATGACAAACTATGCAAAATATTTGAATAAATTGAAAATGACACGAATACAACATGAAAAAAATAATTAAAATACGACATGAAGAATAACATGAATACAAAACAAATACATGAACATCTCAAAATATACATAAAACGAATTATTAACATGTAAAAATTTATATAAATTTATAATACTTTGAGCACACACAAAAATAACACGAACACGATACGAATGTGCCAAAATCTACATTAAACGAATTATTAACTTGCAAAAATTATATAAATTTATAATATTTTGAACACATTGATAAGTGCTTAATTTCAAACATTTTCATGTATTATTTTTTTATACTTTGTGCTTTAATTCTTAAGTTCCTTGACAAATTACTATGATTTTATGAATTATAGGTATTTTTGAAGAGATAAAGTCAAAACATGTCAAATATGATAATAAAAAGCTTATAAAGTCACAATCATAAGATGGAAGAAGACTTGGGAGTCAAAGATCAAATTCTTAGTGCTAAGTGATCAGGCAGATTTGACCTCCGAAACTTGTTACAAGAAAAACATTACGTTAAAACATTATTTGAAGAAACTTCCTTCTTGAATTTTGAAGCTGACTTGAATACCTTTCCAACGATAGTTTACACGCCTAAATCGAATAACGTATGGTCACCCAAATCAGCCGACGAAGTGTGAGCGCAGCAGTCGAATCAGGAGAAGTCAGCAAGTCGGCGTCGCTGCGCCCCAGAGACAGAAAGTTGGCTCCGCGGCACTTGGTCGCGGCATCGAGTTACTGCCAGCAAAAATTTGCAAAACTGCAAAAATACGGGAAAAATCCAAAACAACCTTATTTTGACTCCTAGCTTCCTTGAAGAGCTAGAAAGGGTTTCCAAGGCTTTAAAGCTTTATAAATACCATATTTTGAGCCACCAACTAGGACATGCTTTTGATTATTTATCAAATCTTCTTCTTCTTCTTCTTCTTCTTCTTCTTCTTCTTCTTCTTCTTCTTCTTCTTCTTCTTCTTCTTCTTCTTCTTCTTCTTCTTCTTCTTCTTCTTCTTCTTCTTCTTCTTCTTCTTCTTTAATCTCTCAAGTTTTATTTTACTCTTAGTTTCTTTTGAATATTCATGTTTATGTTGACAATGCCTATGCAAGGCTAAACTTTTATTTGGTAAGGGTAATTTCAAAGCCCTAGACAAGTTGTGTAATTGATTTTCAGGTTTATCTATAATTAGTTTTCTATCAAAGTTGATTATGTTCTTCCATAAGAATTGTTCATGATGTTGTCTTAATTTGTTTAGTTCGCGAATTAGATAGATCTTGATAATTATCTATTGCTAGTTTAGGAGTCTTGATCCGTGTAATTCTCTTGATTTCCTATTCATAAGTGGCAATTTGTGATTAATGATTATGGTCAAGTTTTCGCTAATTGCAAAGTGGAACATAGCATAGGTTAAACAATTCGAGCTTATGTGTTTGTTGCCTAGATCAACCTATCTTTCTCATCACAAAGCTGCCATTACATTAAATCTAGAGAGCTTATTCTAGGTTGTCTAGTGGTTAGAGATTAAATAGAGAGCTTGTTCTATTTAACGACGAACTAAGGAAAGATTGGGGTAACAGAGCTTGTTGTTATCTAGGGTTGATAATTTTGATAGTTAATTGATGTTGATAGATCTGATTATTAATTCTCAATGATGTATAGTGGTGGAGAATAAAACATTAACCATACTTTTCTCATATTTGATTACTCCTTATTTACTCGCTTTCTTCTTTTGATTGTTTGCTTTAGTTTAAACTAATTTTAAAAACCTCCCTTTTTATTTTTTTTTCTTTGAATTTAAGTATAAATTAATAATTCTTAAATTAAACACCAATCCTTGTGGACTCGACCCTTGCTTATTGCTATTGTAGACACCTAATTTTGTCCGGACTCCTAAATCAGGTACATTTTCTTCCTAAATTGATGTTTCTGAATGCTAAAAGGCTTTTCTCATCCTACAGGTGGTACTTCGAGACTTAGTCTAAGAAAGCAGACATAAAAAGTCAAACTCAAAAAAGTCAACCTTAGAAAAATCAACCTCGAAAAAGTCAAGTACTAAAATAGTCAACCCACTTTCAAAATCAAGATTTGAGGTTCAATTGAAAAACGGAGAAATAATTTTGATAATCCGAGGTCTACATTGAAAGATATGGAGTTCGAAAGTTGGGTTACGAGATTCAGTTGAAAGGAAACCCTAATTCGAGAAATTTGGGGAAAAGTACTTAAACGATCAAATTGGTCGAAATTGAAGGTCTCAAATGAAAGATAAGAACTGAATACAGATAATGGAGAAGCCATTTGGACGAAAAACTGATAGAAAAGTCAAATCGAAAGAAAACCGAGAATTAGGGTTTTTTGGTAGATTTCGGTGAAATTTGGAAAAATTGCAGAAATGGATCGATTCGGAAGATATAAAGCCCTTAATTGATGAGAAATGATTAAACAAGGATAGCCCAAGACTCAGTTTGAATAAAATCTAAAAATCGGACTTGTTTTGAGCAAAACCGGGTTTCTGAGGCAAAAGGGCAAAATTGGAAAATATGGGAAAAATAGAAAATGAACTCCAAAAATTCTGAAAATTTGCAAATATCATTATTAAATCATTTCTAAGAGATTGGAAAAATAAAATCTTGATTCGGAGTTCGTTTGCAAAATAGCCAAATACCGGGTCTCGTATGCAGTAATTTAAGCAGATAAATCCCGAAAAAATAGAAAACGAGTTCCAAAAATTCTGAAAATTTGCAAATATCGTTTTCAAATTATTTGGAAGATATTGGAGAAAAAAAATCTTGATTCGGAGTTCGTTTGCAAAATGGCCAAATTTCGGGTCCCCTATGTAGTAATTCAAGCAGATAAATCCCGAAAAAATAGCAAATGAGCTCCAAAAATTATGAAAACTTCCAGATCACATTTTTAAATTATTTGGAAAATATTTGTGAAGAAAAATATGGATTCGGAGCTCGTTTAAAAAATGGTAAAGTTCGGGTATATAAAAAGGGCAATTTCGGAAATAAATCCGAAATAAATAGAAAATGGACTCGAAAAATTTTGAAAACTTCCATACTTAAATTTTTTATTATTTTGGAAGTATTTAAAAAATAAAATTCAAATTCGGAGTCCGTTTGCTATTTATTTAGGTTTGGGGGGCAAAAAGGTCATTTCACCAAAGAAACCAAAAAGGGCAAATTTGTAATTGAGGAAAATATGAAAGAAGAAGGAATTTCTGGGATTTTTTCTTCCCTTGGTCAGCCAACATAGAGGAGAAGAAGGAATCTTGAACAAGTTAATTCCCTAGTCACTATCAAGCCACATGCTACCACTAACACCTTCAAATGGTCCCCCCTTCATCCAATGGCTTAGGAGCCTTGTAGGAAAGTTGAATGCACCATCCAATGGCCAAGTTTAAATGCCAAAATGACATTTTTATTTGTCATAAAAGAACCCTCATCTAATAGCCAAGAATGGAAGAAAAAAGATGAGCACAATTCATCCAAGGGTGAGCATCCATTCGGTTGAGCAAGGGAGTGCATGGGATTATCTCTTTTCATCCAATGGCTTAGGCCATATACAAGGGCTGAGTACACATGTTGAGGGCTGGATTTAATCTACAAGATGTCATTTTTATTTTGGCCTCATCCAATGACCAAGAATGGAAGAGCACAACTCATCCAAGGATAGGCACTCAAGAGGGGCAAGCAAGGGAGTGCATGGGATTGGTCCTCTTTTGCATCTAATGGCTAAGGTTACTACAAGGGCTGAGTACACATCTTAAGGGCTGCTATCAATTGGCAAAATGACATTTTTATTTTGTCATCAAAATATCTAAATCTAAAGGCCAAGATTTGAGGAGAAAAAGTGCAATTCCCATCCAAGGGCTAGAGGGCCATTCTGCCAAGGCTAAAGGGAGGGGGAGGATTTCATTTTTTCAGAATTTTTTTTGGCTGGAAACAATATCTAATTTGGCAAAGAAAAAGGTTTTGAAAAAAATAAAAAAAAAAAGTTTTCAATAGAGAGCTTGAAGGTAGTCATCTCTACCAAGCTCTAGCTTAGCTTTCTTCTTCATTTCCATGTTGTTTTCTTGATTTTTCTATCATGTTTTCCTACTAAATTTTTCATATAAATAAAGTTTTTTTAATGTTTACTTATGTTTTCATCTCTTCTCCTTCTTTAAAATGGTGAAAAACAATTTTTTTCTATGGTTTCATGCTATGGCCGAAAATGGCACATTTATTTGCCTTGTTTTTTCATTTTTTTTCTTCCTTGCATGTTGTTGTGAAAAATAATTTTTACAAGTTTTTTAGAGTATTCTAAGGTTCTGATTTTTACAAAATATGAAGCAAAAAAGGTTTAAATGGCTAAATGATCTTGGCTAGACCAAGTGACCATGGTTAGGAGAGAGTCTATGCCTATTTTTACCTACCATGAAGCTCACCTTATTTTCTGTTTTACGTGGTTTATTTTCTGTTTTATTGAGATGGAAAGGCTTCATGATCTTGGCAAGACCAAGTGATTATGGTTTGGTGAGAGGCTATGCCCATTTGATACCAACCATGGAGCTTAACTTTCCTTATTCTACTTACTAGTTTTGCTTGTTATTTGTTTTGCATGTCTATGTTAAATCTTTTGTATATATGTTCTTTACATTATTTTCTATGCTATATTTACTTATATATTTCATTTCCATGCTTGATATTGCATCCTTGCATATTCGGCCATTGTTGTTCATATGCTCATGTTGTGAATTTTTTTTCATGTATTATGTCTTACATGTTTGCATTTTCTTGGTATTGTTCCATGACCATTCGGCCACTCCATTTTGTATGCCTTGCATGTGTATTTTCCTTTTGCTTCTTAACTTGTTTGCATCTCCATGCCATGAACTTGTATATTCTGATTTTAGTATGCCATGTGCTTATGAAAATGCTATGATAAAAATGCCACCATATTGTTCCATGACCATTCGGCAACCCATGCTTGTTTGCCTTGCATTTGCATTTTCCTTTTGTTTCTTAACTTGTTTGCATTTCCATGCCATGAGCTTGTGCATTTTGATTTTGGTATGTTATATGCTATTGAAAATGTCATGACATTATGCATTTTAATATGATTTGTCATGCATTACTATGCTAATTAGGTCCTAGTCACATTTGCATTATCAAGTATTGCATGCATATTGAGTTATGATATCATTTATTGCCATGCAAATTCATGCTATGCATTTAGGTTGCCATGAATTTCATGCATTTCCTTTACCATTTAGACCTTTAGACCATGCATTTCATACATTTCATTTGCTGTATGATCATGCATTCCATGTCATTGCCATTTGATTTGTGACTTAGGCCAATTAATGGCTCAAAGTCATGCTCCCTTGAGCATACTTGTGGAAAATTAAGAAATTGTCAAATTGATTATTCTACCTTTGTGATTTCTTTTACTTAGCCAATTTTTGTCCAAGGTTTTTAAAATGTTTAGCTACTGTCCTTAGGTTTTTAGGATGATCTCCAACAATTTTTACTTTGATTTTTGAATGAATTTATCAAAGGCAAAAAAAGGTGTTTTGACAAACAGTTTTTTTCACCCAGTACTCGAACATCTCCAATTTTTCTGGGCAGTCATATTTAATCAAAAAATTAAGAAATTTTTTTCTCTTGTAGATTTACATATTCTGAGTCTCCAGTATTTGTTTTATATTTTTTTGAATTTTTAAAACTGGGCTAAAAAATCGTGTGGCAAAACCGGACAGTAGAGGCAGATTTGAAATCAAAAGAGGAATAATGGTTGAATTTGGCTAAGGCATTTAGAGGGGGTTGGTTAGAAGATTTAGCTACTGTCTTAGGATAGTTGCTAAGCCTTTTTAAACTTTAAAAATGATTTTATAAATCTCGGGTTAAGAGTAGTTAAGTCCGGGATTTTAAACTTAGGAAATTAGAGCCATTTTAAATGGGTTTGGTAAGGGTTTTAATTTTTATTCAAGTTTTCCTCAAAATTGTTTTCAAACAATCACAAAGTTTTGTTTTTTCAGAAAATCTAATTTGACATATTTTCCTAAGGTAGCCAGATATCTTTTCAGATATACATATATCTTTATTTAGAGGAAAAAAATACATTTTCATGCATTACATTTTCCATGTTCATGCATTTTATTTAAATGTGTGATTTTTGCTATGATATTTTTCATGATATTATTATTATTTTAATTCACATTTTATGATCTTATATTTGTTTGCCATATGATTTTGAATGTTTCATGATATCCTATGTTTTTTATTTAGTTATTTTTGTCATATTGTTTAGCATATACTATGTTCATGCATTATTATTTTTATTTTCATTTTCATGCATATTATATGTTAGTATTATTTTAATTTCATGTCATTTCTTGTCATTTAGATCATATTCCATGTCACTTAGGTTATTTTATTGATAACATGCCATGCCATTTATACTATGCCATATCATTTAAAATTGTCATGTCATTTAAATCATTTTATCTCATTTAGAATACACCATGATACTTAGGATTTTTTTTCATTTTACCTAGAATATACTATGTCATTTGAATTATGTCATATCATTTAGGTTGCATTATATTATCTAGATTTGCCATGTCATTTTATTTATGTCATACATGTTCATGTTCATATTTTTAAATGTTTTGAAAAAGATAATGATTTTCAATAAAAATAAAGATATTCCCGAGTTAAAATAATTCATGAATTCTCTACCGGGTTTGCTGGAGGAAATATCATCAATTATCATTAATAAAGGAATATCTTTCTTTCAAAAAACGAGAATGATTCGGAAAGTTTTCCAAATGAATAAAAATTTCTATATTTTGCCGATTTTGTCGGGGAATATAGGAAAATTTTGAATTAATAAATTTAGGATCATTTTCAATTAAAAATGGAATTATTTTTCTTAAATTGGGAATTAACTTGAAATACTAAATTAAAAACCAATTTTTTACTGAGACTTGAGATAACACACGATTAATAAGGTATCGATTTATATAGGCATTGTGGGGGTGCTAATCCTTCCCCGCACGTAACCGACTCCCGAACCCGCTTCTTTGATTTTCTCTGGTTTATAAAGCAGACTTGAAATTGGTTTTAAAAATGTTTTAATTAATTTTAAGATGTTTTATAAAACCGGTTTTAATAGGTGGCTGATCACACCTAGCTAAAAAAGATTGGTGGCGACTCCATGTCTTTTTACGAGGCCGTTTTCATACCCTCGACCGTTTATTTTATTTCAAAAGGAATTAAGTCGTCTTTTCCTCTGCTTCTGTTTCGCCCCTTACTCGAACGGGTCCCCCGCAATTCGGGATCACGTATCGACAGCTTCGTTTTTCTAGAGGAATTAAGTCGACTTTTTCTTTTTCTTTTTTTTAAATGTCACGCCTAAGGAAAACGAATAATAAAGTCTTGCGATGAGACTTGTTATCGATATTTTTTAGGTTGCGACAGCTATGTTTTACAATTGATATTTTTAGTGCAAGGATTAAATAAGATATACTCTTTTGAATGCATCAAGTTTTTGGTGCCGTTGTCGAGGGTTGCTTTGTTTAGTTTATTAATTATTTGATTTATTTTTATTTTCTGTTTTAATTAGTTTATTTTTTTGTTTTATTTTTCAGTGAATGTCCCACTCTCCCAAAGAAGAAGAAGAACCTTACTTCAGACTTAGGAGAATTCGGGAATTCATAGCCGCCTACCAAAGAACAAATGAAGAGTTGATCTAAACTATCCAAGAGGAGCAAGGAGAGATGACAGCAAACAACTGAACTCTTAAGGAGCTAGCCACTCCGGACTTGGATCAACAACCATTGTGCATAGAGTATCCTACTCTTGAGGTAGCATTTGAATTAAAATCTGGCCTGATTCATTTTCTTCCAATTTTTCATGGTTTTGCAGGAGAGGATCCAAATAAACACTTCAAAGAGTTCCATGTAGTATGTTCTAGCATGAGACCAACCGGAATCACGGAAGAGCAAATAAAGTTAAAAGCATTCTCGTTCTCTCTAGCTGATTCGAAAAAGGAATGACTCTACTACCTATCATCCGGGACTATCACTACATGGAATGGGATGAAGAAAGCATTTTTGGAAAGATATTTCCCAACATCTAAGACTACCAACATTAGAAAGGAAATATGTGGGATTTGGCAATACAACGGAGAATCCTTGTATGAATATTGGGAGAGGTTCAAGAAACTTTATGCATCATGTCCACATCATCAGATAAGTGAGCAACTACTCATCCAATATTTCTTTGAAGGTCTCTTGCCCATGGAGAGACGCATAATAGATGCAGCAAGTAGGGGAGAACTAATTGATAAAACTCCCAAAGCTGTTAGACTTCTCATATCCAATATGGCAGCCAACTCACAACAGTTCACCATGAGAGATGAACTACCACCACAACCAAACAAAGTGAATGAGGTAAGTATATCATCCCTTGAACAAAAATTTGATAAACTGACTTCTCTTGTGGAACGAATGGTTGTAGGTCAAATACAGCAAATTAAGGCTTGTGGTATATGTTCAAACAATGGGCACCAAACTGATATGTGTCTAACACTTCAAGATGATCCAAATGAACATGTTAATGCTATGGGTGGATTTGCGGGCCAACCAAGGAAGTATATCCCTACTCTAACACTTACAATCCAGGATGAAGGGATCATCTGAACTTCAATTATGGAGGAAACCAATCACAAGCTGCTCCTCCATTATTTGACAATAGACCATCGGGTGTTCAACAAAGGGTTCAACAACCATATCAAACCCGACAACAAGTGCCACCTACTCAAAATTCAGGTACTTCTCTTGAAGATCTTGTTAAAGCTCTTTCTACTAATACAATTCAATTTCAACAAGAAACAAAAGCAAGTATCTAAAATTTGGAGACTCAAATGGGGCAAATGGCAAGCACAATAAGTCAATTGCAAGCAAGGGATTCCGGGAAATTACCTTCCCAAACCATATTGAATCCCAAAGAAAATGCCAATGCCGTAACTTTAAGAAGTGGAAAACAGCTTGAGACACCACAAAAGGATAGTGCTCAAAGGGAGGACAACACCATGGCATCATCTTCATATCCCAATGAGCCACTACAAAAGGTAACTCCTAAACCATCTTTTCCTTCTTATATAACTCCTCCACATTTTCCTAGCAGGTTAGCAAAATCCAAGAAGGAGGAGCAAGAGAAGGAAATTTTGGAAACCTTTCGAAAAGTAGAGGTGAGAATTCCTTTACTAGATTATATCAAGTACTAGATGATATCAAGCAAGTGCCAAGGTATGCCAAATTTTTAAAAGAGTTGTGCACTTCTAAACTGAAGTTGAAAGGGAATGAAAAGGCAAGTGTGGGGGAAAATGTGTCAGTTGTTCTTCAAAAGAAACTTCCACCTAAATGCAAGGATCTAGGTATGTTTACCATTCCTTGTAAGATAGGAAACACCAAGTTTGAGCGTGCTATGCTAGATCTAGGAGCATCCGTTAATGTCATGCCATATTCAATTTATGCTTTATTGAATCTAGGACTGTTAGAGGCAACCGGTGTTATAATACAACTTGCTGACCATTCTAACACAAATCCTAGCTGAGTTATAGAAAATGTCCTAGTATAAGTTAATGAGTTGGTTTTTCCTGCTGATTTCTATGTTCTTGAGATGGAAGATGAGATATTTTTAATCCAACACCCATCCTATTAGGGAGACCATTCTTAAAAACAGCTAAAACTAAGATAGATATGCTTGATGGAACCCTCACTATGGAATTTGATGGTGAAATAATTCTTTTTAACATTTTTGAGGCCATAAGATATCCTAGTGATGTGCATTCTATTTTTTCTATTGACATAATTGACTCTTTGATGCAGCAAATTTATGAGTTAGATGATGAAGATAGTTTGGAAGTAACTATTAGCAACCATCTAAATTCTGTTTGTGCAAAAGAAATAGCCTTGAGTGAACATGTGAATGAGAAAATTGAATCTCTACAAGTGTTGTCATATCTTGGTAAAAGGTATGATGTTTCTTATATTGACTTGCCTATATCTGATGAGAGACTTCTACCTTCCATTTTGCAGGCACCAACTTTGGAGATGAAACCATTGCCGGATCATTTGAAATATGTGTTCTTGGGTGAAAAGGACACATTACCAATCATCATTGCAAAAGAGCTCACACATTTGCAAGAAGAACAACTTATATGGGTGCTTAGAGAGCATAAGACAGCAATTAGTTGGACAATTGTCGATATCAAGGGAATAAGCCCTTCCATGTGCATGCACCGAATTTTGTTAGAGGAAGGTTCAAAACCAATAAGAGAAGCACAACATAGATTAAATCCTCCTATGATAGAGGTGGTGAAAAAGGAGATATTGAAGCTCCTAGATGTTGGAGTGATCTATCCTATCTCTGATAGCAAATGGGTGAGCCTGGTCCAAGTAGTTCCTAAAAAGTTTGGTGTAACTGTTGTTAAAAATAATGAGAATGAACTTGTTCCTACTAGAATTCAAACAGGGTGGCGAGTTTGTATTGACTATTGCAAACTTAATTCAACAACTCGCAAATACCACTTTCCTTTACCTTTTATTGATCAAATGCTTGAAAGATTAGCTAGCCATTCTCATTATTGTTTTCTTAATGGATTTTCAGGTTACAACCAGATTGCAATTGCTCCGGAGGACCAAGAGAAAATCACTTTCACATGTCCCTTTGGTACCTTTGCCTATAGGCATATGCCGTTTGGTCTTTGTAATGCACCAGCTACATTCCAAAGGTGTATGGTTAGTATTTTTCAGATTATGTAGAGAACATCATAGAAGTTTTCATGGATGATTTTAGTGTCTATGGTGATTCTTTTGATAGATGTCTAGAGAACCTTACCCTTGTACTTAAAAGATGCATGGAAACTAACCTTGTATTGAATTGGGAAAAATGTCACTTTATGGTAGAACAAGGAATATTTTTAGGCCATGTTATTTCTTCTAAGGGAATAGAAGTATATAAATCTAAAATAGATATTATGCATTCTTTACCCCCTCCCACAAATGTGAGAGAGGTTCGTTCTTTTTTTTGGACATGCAGGTTTCTATAGACAACTTATCAAAGACTTCTCAAAGATAACACTACCTCTTTGCAAGCTGTTACAAAAAAGATGTGGATTTTCACTTTGATGAAAAATGCAAAGAGGCGTTTGACACTTTGAAGGGACTCTTGACATTAGCTCCTATCATGCAACCACCAGATTGGAATGTACCGTTTGAAATTATGTGTGATGCTAGTGACTATGCCATTGGAACTGTTTTGGGCCAACGGGTTGGCAAAGCCTCACATGCCATATATTATGCCTCCCGTACTCTAAATGATGCTCAATTAAATTATTCCACTACTGAAAAAGAACTTTTTGCTGTTGTATTTGCTTTAGAGAAATTTCGTTCTTATTTAATTGGTACTAAAGTAATTGTATTTTCTGACCATACAGCTCTTAGGTATTTGCTAACTAAGAAGGAGGCCAAACCAATGTTGATTAGATGGATACTTCTCTTACAAGAGTTTGATTTAGAAATAAGAGATAAGAGAGGTAAGGACAACTTGGTTTCGGACCATCTTAGTCGATTGTTTCATGAAGAGGATGCATTACCATTGCATGAGAACTTTTCGGATAAGCAACTCTTTTCCATAAGCAAAACAACCCTTTGGTATGCTGATATTGTTAATTACTTAGTCACCAAGCAGTTGCTACAAGAGTTGACAAGAGCCCAAAGAAATAATATCAAGAGTGATGCCAAATACTACATTTGGGATGAGCCTTATCTTTGGAAGCATTGCTCTGATCAGATTATAAGAAGGTGCGTATTTGAATCTGAATTTCATTCTATTTTAACCTTTTGTCACTCTTATGCATGTGGAGGGCACTTTGGACCCAAAAGAACAGCCATGAAAGTTCTTGATAGTGTATTTTATTGGCCTACCATATTTAAAGATGCATACCTCATTTGCAAGTCATGTGATAGGTGCCAAAGAACAGGTAACTTAGGTGCTAGAAATCAAATGCCTCAAACTCCCATATTACTTGTTGAAATTTTTGATGTATGGGGCATGGATTTCATGGGACTTTTTCCTTCTTCTTTTGGTAATCTTTATATATTACTTGCTGTTGATTATGTTTCAAAATGGGTGGAAGCAAAAGCCACTCGGACTAATGATTCTAAAGTTGTTTCAAATTTTGTGAAGACTAACATTTTTGCAAGATTTGGAACACCAAAGGCCATAATCAGCGATCGAGGTACTCACTTTTGTAATAGATCCATGGAAGCACTTTTAAGAAGGTATAACATCACCCATAAGGTTTTCACATCCTATCATACTCAAACTAGTGGGCAAGTTGAAGTGTCAAATCGAGAGGTAAAATCCATCCTTGAAAAAACTGTCAATCCAAATCGGAAGGATTGGAGTTTAAGTCTAGATGATGCACTTTGGGCTTATAGGACAGCATATAAAACACCCATGGGTACTTGTTTATAGTAAGCCTTGTCATCTTCCGGTTGAATTGGAACATAAAGCATATTGGGCTATCAAACAATGCAACATGGAGATGGATGAGGCAGGTAAGCAAAGGAAACTTCAGTTACAAGAACTTGAGGAGATAAGGAATGATGCATATGAGAATTCTAAGATTTACAAGGAAAAGACTAAGACGTTCCATGACAAAATGATATCAAGAAAGGACTTTGTTGTTGGACAAAAAGTTCTTATTTTCCATTCACGCCTTAAGTTGTTTCCAGGTAAATTACGTTCTCGTTAGGTTGGACTTTTTGTTATTACTAATGTGTTTACTCATGGTGCAGTCGAAATCAAAAGTTCAAAGATAGATAAAGCGTTCAAGGTAAACGACCATAGATTGAAACTTTATTATGAGAACTTTCCAATGCAAGATATTGAGGAATTGCCACTTTATGAGCCAAATGATTTTGAGTAATGAAGGCATGGGTCTAAGTCAGGCTGAGGACAATAAACCAAGCACTTCTTTGGAGGCAACCCAATAGGATGGAGAGCACATATTATAAATAGATGTGCTATTCCTTACTCTCCATCATTCTATCTTTTCTTGTTTTTCTTTAGTTTGTTTTGATTAGTAATTCTTTTCTTTTACACATGATTCTTATATTTGGAGATAATAAAATTACATTGAGGACAATGTAAGAATTAAGTGTGGAGGGAAGAATTTAGAATTTCCTTTAGTTTAGTTTAGTTTTTTTTTTTTAGTGTGTTTTAGTTACTTTCCATACTATGATGAGTTATGAATTGAATAGGTCTGGAATTGATCATTAGTGGTAAGATTTTCATGAGAATTAAGCTTGATATCACTATTTTTCATGAGCCAATATTAATATGATATGTTGATTGAGAAAGAAGCATGTTTAGACTTGATATTGACTTGTATAATCATCCTTGTGAGTTTTGAGCCTATATGATTGATGCATTATAATCAATCTAATTTCTTTCTTGTGTGCTCTCATGAAAACATGTTTCTCTAGAACTTGCTTTAAACCATTTAAGACTATATTGATGCATGTGACAATATGAATATGATAGAGGCATTAGGATTTTTAACCAGGGCCAAATCAGCCATCCATTCTTGATGTTCCAAGAGAACATCCCCCTAGTGAGCCAATTTAAGCCTACATTGATTATGCTATTTTATTGGTAATCACATCTTACACCTAGCCTAAACACATTTATATCTTTACCCTTGTTCTAAAGATGAACTAGAATGTTTGAGACATATTGCAAAAACAAGGGATATTTTTTAATTATTTGGGTTAGAACAAAAGATAAGTGTGGGGGATGAGAAAGGCAAAAGTCAAGAGAAAAAGATTAGGGAACATTGTAAAAATACTTTCCCATCTATCAAAAAAAAATTTGAATCATCTCTTGAACTTTTGGGAAAAGAAAAGAATGTTACAAAGTTGATTAGAATGAAACAAAGGCTCAACATGAAATATTTAGCCTATGTGATTATGTACTTCTAAAGAATATTGAGAAAGTTTTATTTGCAAAATCTTATTTTGCCTCTAAATTCTATGAAGTCTTTGGAACCTTTGTGATATCTTTTCCTTTTTATTCTTTAACCACATCATTACCCCTTGGCCCCATTACAGCCTTAAATAAAGACCTCTTGATTCATGAAATTGCATAATCTAAGTAGTGGAGAATAGGTGGACAAGCAAGCATATGGTAGAACTATTTTCATGATATTGATTGAGTGTAAACACTTTACCACTACTTTAAAGAGTGAAAATCATGAGAGTATCCCATGTGAGAAGTTGAGATTAAGTTTGAACATGCATTATTTTGATTGAGATAGTTATGTTAATGTTAGCTTAACTCAAACCATTTACTATCAAGCATGGCTCTTTGTGAAACTCTTTAAGTTAGTGATTAGTTATAAAACTTGTTTAATGATTGTCTCTCATTTTTATTGAAAGTGGACTAGATTAGGATTTCTTATTTTATTTGTATTTGATTTTTCTCGAGGACTAGCAAAAGACTAAGTGTGGGGGAATTTGATAAGTGCTTAATTTCGTATATTTTCATGTATTATTTCCTTATACTTTGTGCTTTAATTCTTAAGTTCCTTGACAAATTATTATGATTTTATGAATTATAGGTATTTTGGAAGAGATAAAGTCAAAACATGTCAAATATGATGATAAAAAGCTTATAAAGTCACAATCATAAGATGGATGAAGACTTGGGAGTCAAAAAAATCAAATTCTTAGTGCTAAGTGATCAGGCAGATTTGACCTCCGGAGCTTGTTTTAAGGAAAACATTATGTTAAAGACATTATTTGAAGAAACTTCCTTCTTGACTTTTAAAGTTGACTTGAATACCTTTCCAACGATAATTTATACGTCTAAATCAGATAACGGATGGTCACCCAAATCAGCCAATGAAGTGCAAGATAACGCAGCAGCCGAATCAGGAGAAGTCAGCAAGTCGGCGCCGCGGTGCCCCAGAGACAGAAAGTTGGCCCCGCAGCACTGGGCCCCGGTGCCGAGTTACTTCCAGAAAAAATTTGCAAAATCGCAAAAATACGGGAAAAGTCCAAAACAACCTTATTTTGACTCCTAGCTTCCTTGAAGAGTAAGAAAAGATTTTCAAGACTTTAAACCTCTATAAATACCATATTTTGAGCCACCAACTAGGACATGCTTTTGATTATTTATCAAATCTTCTTCTTCTTCTTTAATCTCTCAAGTTTTATTTTATTCTTAGTTTCTTTTGAATATTCACGTTTATGTTGACAATATCTATGCAAGGCTAAACTTTTATTTGGTTAAGGGTGATTTCAAAGCCCTAGACAAGTTGTGTAATTGATTTTCAGATTTATTTATCATTAGTTTTCTATCAAAGTTGATTATGTTCTTCCATAAGAATTGTTCATGATATTGTCTTGATTTGTTTAGGTCGCGAACTAGATAGATCTTGATAATTATCTATTGCTGGTTTAGGAATCTTGATCTGTGTAATTCTCTTGATTTCCTATTCATAAGTGGCAATTTGTGATTAATGATTATGGTCAAGTTTTCGCTAATTGCAAAGTAGAACATAATATAGGTTAAACAATCTGAGCTTATGTGTTTGTTGCCTAGATCAACCTATCTTTCTCATCATAAAGCTGCCATTACATTAAATCTAGAGAGCTTATTCTAGGTTGTCTAGTGGTTAGAGATTAAATAGAGAGCTTGTTCTATTTAATGACGAACTAAGAAAAGATTGGGGTAATAGAGCTTGCTGTTATCTACGGTTGATAATTTTGATAGTTAATTGATGTTGATAGATCTGATTATTGATTCTCAATGATGTATAGTGGTGGAGAATGAAACCTTAACCATACTTTTCTCATATTTGATTATTCTTTATTTACTCTCTTTCTTCTTTTGATTGTTTGCTTTAATTTAAATTAATTTTAAAAACCTCCCCTTTTATTTTATTTTCTTTAAATTTAAGTATAAATTAATAATTCTTAAACTAAACACCAATCCCTGTGGACTCGACTCTTGCTTATTGTTATGTTTTACAATTGATATTTTTAGTGCAAGGATTAAATAAGATATACTCTTTTGAGTGCATCACACATGAAAAATAACACGAACATGAATACTTTGAACACACAAAAAAATAACACAAATATGACATGAAAATTAACATGAACACGACATAAAATATTTGAGACCGAAATGATTTGAAACCGAAAAAATCCGAATCCGAAAAGGTACGAACCTGAAAAGATCTAAACTCGATATGATCCGAACCCAAAATAATACAAGATCCAAAATATCTCATTAGTGTTAATCAAAAGACAAAATAAACATAAAAAATATTCTAAAATAACCTAAGTAATCTCTAAATCATATGACAAAAAATCCAAATACCATAATTACCTTTCAAACTATAACTACTGACATGGTTTATATGGTAGATACATGTTTCAAAATTCAAAATTCTCTACTTTTGTGCATTTAAGGGATAGTTTTTATAATTAATTATAAATTATAGATTAATCCCAAAGCAATATTGAGATTACTTAAGTGACTCTAATGACTTCAAAACCTTAATTATCCTCTAAAATACAATTTATTCATTTACTTAGTTGTCAACAAAACAACTCTAAATTTCAAATTCTGCAATTGTATTGTATAAGGGGACAACTTTTAAGGTTTCCTATAGATTATAGATTTAGAACTATCTTCCTTTTTATTTTCGCTTCCCCTGTTCTGTACTGTGCACATGATACTGATGTTTCGCCTCGCCGTCTGATATTTTATTTTTCCCTCTTTTATTTTATTTTTTATTTTTTTGAGGTGATATTTTGTTTAATTAGTATAGGCAGTTTTCATGGTAATTTAAAAAATTATTCCCGACACCTAAACATTAGGCTCCTTTTCTAATGTTATTTAAACAAATCATTCCATGCTACAAGTCAACAAAGGAAAACCTATCCATTAGAAATAACAAAAATTCTCTGCAGAAGACTGCTTTTAGGAAAAACAAAAGAACAGAATTCTAGTATCAAAAGGCATTATATCCAATCACAAAGACCTAATGGAACACAACTTACTCCCAAGTCACAGGGTGGGTTTTTTATTAGCTTCTCTAACAGCAGTTCCACCAAATCTGGCTACCAATTCATACCAGAAAATCAGTGACAGGATAAATAGCACCCCAAGACCAGAGCTGGGTGATCCACTGACACAAATTCCTCTGCTAACAGTCGTCGAGCTTTGTAACATATTTTCCCGATGCAATTTCCTCGGCAATCAATGAAAAGTAGAACACTTGGAGAAAACCGATTAAACTGATAAAACCAACAATCGTGTATGATCATAACTTGCCCTAAGGGCTGAGTTCAATTCCGATTTCTATAATGCAGTGTTCCTTTTTTAACAGCCTTCGCATGCCTTCTCTCAATCCTCTTGGAGAGAGGAACCGCAATTGTTGGGGTGCACGGTTTGACCTATTTCACATTATGCAACTTCACGGTCAAAGGATGTAACAGCAAAATTTGTTGTAAAGTGGACAAATTAACCCATTGTTATGCAGAATCTTTAGTCCTCAATTTCCAAACCAAAGTGTTCCTTCAGTGTACCTGTAGGAGTCCTTCCAAATCCATTGGCCACTTCTTCCATTTCTTTGAGTTTCATGACTTCTTGTTTTATCTGATCCACTCTGTTCAAGATAGCATTCAGCAATGCATCTGCTTCAGTTCCCCGTGCCTGATATGACAGTTCAGATCTCTCCTTGTCCAGTTGCTGGTAAAGATTGCGAAGATAATTCTTCTGAGCATAAAGCCTTTCTTCTGCAATTTTATATTCAGACTCCTGTGCCTTTCTCAGAGCCTGAAGAACCTGATCAATCTCATATTCAAGTTTTAGGTATTCACTCTGATAATCAGAAGATACTGATACAACTGACACCAAACGTGGTCTACTATCTAGAGAATCCCGATGGTTTGTTGGTTCGAGCTCCATATTTCCATTATGGAAGACACCTGCACATAAACCAAAATGGTGTGATTTTTTATCAAAGTTTATGTATACATGAACCAGCCATACAAGAGAGAGAGAGAGAAGTTAAATAAGGAACTATGAAAAGGTAATAAGGAAATAATAAACACAGTGAAATGCATTACATGCAACATAAAGCTCAACATTCTTTCTAGACCTGGGGACAAACTAAGAAATGTATTTCAAATCTTCGAGCTTAGATATTTTAAATTCTCAAACTTCAATAAATCTATCCATGCTTAAATTCTGGAATTCTCTCACCTGTTTTGCTCATATTACATTCTGTGTACTTTGATCACCCTCAAAAGACCAGTTACATGTCATTATACGTCCATACCATTTAAGGAAAGATTCATGGCGGTGATGAATATTATCAATAACCAAAAATGATGTGATTGAAGGCAATGGGAAGGGAAATTTTAACTACTGAAAGATGTGTAAAAAAGGGTATAAAACAGAATTCATAGGCGTATTCTAATGAATAGAGTAGCATAGACAACCATCTGGACCGCCAGGGTGATCTTCCAGAAAAACCACAGTGTAAGTGGTATGCATTACAACCAACTGATTGAAAAGAAGACGAAATAACAAAACAAACTGCTCCATGTTAGAGAGGAAAATGAGGGAGGTTATTTCTTAAGCCGCTCAATTTCCAAATGTGCAGCAAATATTTCGATGCAAATTAATGTAATCAAATGTTTCATGTATTACTAGCTAATGCAAAGTTGTGACTTTATTAATTTTCATATGCATGAGATTCACAGTTAAATTACCTGTTGAAATAGCGGAATCACTTTCTTTCACTTTCCAGATATCTTCAAGTGAAGTCCCACATTTAAGCTGATGTAAATACCAAAAGCTCTTACTAGCGTTTTTAAGAAAACCCCCAAAGTGCACAAAGAATTATTTTTTTTTGCAAAAGTAAGAAATCGGTAAGTCTTGTAACTAGATTGCATTGGCTTTACCTTTGTGATAACTGACTCAATACGGTTCAGTAAGCCCCTTGCATTGGTCTTCTGTGAACCACGTAAAATACAGACACCAATGTTCAAAATCTTCTCAATGTCACCACGAGAATCTATGGATTCACAGGTTTTTAAAAGCCTTGTCACATGTGGAACCAGAGATGCCTTTGCATCACATCGTCGGCAATAGTACTCAGCATCCAACCCGATGCTACCTCCAACTGTCCCAGCCATGTAAGACCGAAGAGCACAGTTCAGATGAGCAACATGCCCACATATACAACCATCCACCATTGCTTCACATTTGATAAAACTATAACCTCCATAATACAAGTCTATAGTCTTGCTACACAGAATACAGCAACAGTTACGGCAGAAATGAGGTTCACTGCAGCAAAGATCACAAGGCAAGGAAACCAAAGAAGGGCTTTCAGATTCAGCGAATAAACTGTTGCACTTTTTATTTCCAGCCTTACAAGTCAAACCATCATACTGGGGGTCCGAAACTGAAAGGTCAGCTATCTCTTCAGGAGGGGCAACAAAGAAAGTCTGTGCCACTGCATTATTCATTAACAAGCACAAGTTTATTGGACACGGAAAATGAGTTCGTGGTTAAAACTAAACATCTTGAATAAACTACGGTAAAACATTTGAGGACATTCTATATATGCTGTCTCAAGAAGGGGCCATCATAGTAAGGATGCAGACTTCAATAATACCAAGGGATAAAACACTAAGAAAACGAATTATAAGCATAAGACCATTACCTATGAGATGCCATGATAGACATTTATAAGATTGCATGTCCTAGTTCATGGAATAAAAAATAAGTCATGTAATACAATTATTAACTCAACGATTGCACCGACGAATATGATTGTCATAAAGAGCAGTTTGAGTCTGATATTCAGTGGTAAGAAGATAATGTTTGCAAGAGCTATTTTGTTATCTATGGCTATGCTCTAAGATAAATATGACACATCTAGAATGCAGGAAAGAAACTAACAGGATACTCAGTTTAAATATAACTTTCAAGAGCACATCAATTCTTTTGTTGGTCACATACGATATTTTCTTCATTAATTAAAATTAAATTATACTATACAAGCTGCATCCATACAATCAACATTATTTCAAGAATGGCTTTTAATTCCACAAAACAATAGAAATAGAAACCAGTAGCTTTTTATTCATTTTTCTCATCTGCAAAACTTTTCATTTATTGAAGATTTAGAAACATGATAAGTGTCTGAAAACCTCAACCTGCTCAAAGATTTAGAAGATTTCATGGTTGAGAATCTAAGAAATCCAAAAAAAGAAAGAAAAATGAACAGAAAAAGCCTTTAATTGAACCCAAAAGGAAAACATTCCTAACAAAAGCCCATGATCAGTCCTTCAGTACTGCCAGTGCAAGCAATGGTTAATCTTGGCAACAAGTCAAACATATTCTTCAACCAAAAGGATCCGCAAATCATCCATGTGGCCAAAAGATTTCGTCAACAAGATCTGGAGACTCCAGTCTAAGTTGATCTTAGAGAATCATATTGTTAGGTGTAATTTATGTCAAACAGTTAGACACATGATTCAATGAATATAGCATAGGACCATCTATCCAATCAAAAAGGCTAAATGACTGAGTTTTGAATCAGTTCATATATATTGAGAAAGAATGACTATGACATAAAGTAATGCAGAAGTTAATGCAGCTAACCATATAAATCAAAAGAACTTGAATGAGCAAAAGAAGACTGTAGAATAAAAGGAACAAAAAAAACACAGTTATTTGGAGCTGACCATTTGTCAATGAATCCTTTTTCGCAGGGACTTTCCAGCTGAATGAAGCAAAAAAGGAATTAATGTCTGCACCAGGGAACGCCGTTTTGAAATACCGCTCAACTTGAAGCTTGCTAGCAAGACCACGTTTCCTGCCCGAGATCTCAAGTTTGCGGAGGCGCTTTGGAGGATACAAGTACCTATCCAAGAAATGACCAGTGATGGCAACTCTCCTCCCCACCTTCCAAGTCCATACATCACCCTTCTTAGGCCAATCCACAGGAGCATATGGCAAGCCTACACCAGATGCCTCTGGCGAGACTGGCCTAAGATGAAGACCATTTTCTCTTTTCCTAGGCGTGCTTCCATTAGTCTCCTTAGTATTATCAAGCTCCATAAGATTCAAGTTTAGCTGACAAGTAGCCAAGGGCCAGCACGCTGCACTCAATGCTATTTAAAACTTTATACATGTTTAGCGATTAACATACTATAAACACTTCAATTATTGCAATGCAAATTCCATCATTCATGATCCTACCCCTATGGCATTAAATACAAGCAAAGATTTGCTTAGCTAAATTTCAGTATCCCATTACGAATCAAAGCTACAGCTGAATTTCATATTGAACAATTTCAACCGTTTCCCGAATTCAGATCAATTACTCAGAAGATATTAAAGATTATTTATTAAAAATTCCACTGACTCTGGATGATATAATATATATATATATATATATATATATATATTGGTAGGTACTCAAATGAAGATATTCAAAATTGAAAATTCAATTGCCAAACCAAAATAACAAACCTTATTCCCAATATATTTGGGGTCGGCGACAAGAACCAAGAAACATTTACAGGTAACACGAATCTCCTCCTTCAATCATTCTTATCCACCATCATCCTCTCTTCAAGTTCTAAAGATTCAAAATTCAATACATTATTCAAAAACTGATAAATAATTAAATCTCAAAAGTAATGCAGGTTCTTTTAGCATTGAATAAAGACTTCAAGAATCTCTTCGAGCAATCGAAATTACGTGAACAATGTTTGGTGATTCAACATACAATATTAAGTTATTAACGTTAATTAATATCAATCTTCATCTATTAGCGTATTGATTCAAGCGAAAAAGCGAAGGGAAAAAAGGAAATTAAAAAAAAAAAAAAAAAAAAAAAAATTTACCTGGATTCTATTTTAAAATTTTCACGAGAGCAACACGACCTCTGCACCTGCTAAAACTGATTTTTTTAAAAAAGAAATCAAATAATTTTGAGGTTTGAAGATAACAAAATTTAAACAAAAAAAAAAAAGGAAATTAGCGAAGAGAGGGAGAGAAGAGGAACTTTGGAGTTTGGATTAAATGGAAGAAAAAAAAAAAAAGGAGAATGATTTTTTTTTTTTTTTAACAGCTGGAAGAAGAAAATGAAGCCCTAATAAAAACCCAAATAAGGACTAGGGAAACTAGATATGGGAAATGTGCCGGTCGGATTAGGTTTAGTTGAGTTATGTCGAGTTGAATTATTTTGGATAAAAATAAATAATTTTATATTCGAGTCATTTTGAATTTTGATGTTTTGGTAAAAAATGATTCAATTCGAATTTGGATTAAATCAAATTTGGATCAAGAAAAAATCTTATCATGTCGAGTTATTATCATCTCAAGCTCACATCAATTTGTGTTTGAATCATTCGATCTTGGGTTATTTTGGTTTCCTTCAACTTAATATGTAGAATCTATAATTTAATTGTATTAGGCTAGGATTATTTTGATTATAATATGATTATGGCTTAGTTTAGTATTGTTGATAAATCCGGGCTCATGTTTATATAATAATATCAAAGTTAAGGCAGCGGAAAGTAAATTAAAGAAGCACCCAAATGACATAGGATTTATGGATTGTGATTAACATGAGTTTAATGGCTAATAAAACATTTAAATCTACTATATGTTTAGAGATTACCTACTTAAAATCTCGTAATCTTAAGTTGTAGATTCAAACAGCACGGACTCAAATCTTTAAGATCTCCAATGAGTTCCTCAAAGATCACGAGAAGCACAATTGTCCTTACTCTAAAACTAGTCCACACGAACAAATGATGGATCATTCTCCAAGGTATGACGATTCACTTGTGCAAGCAAATTGATCCCCAGATCACAATCAAAAGATATATCACTCAATGCTTATCACTCTTTGCTGATATCACAAAGAATCAATGATGATTTGGCAATATCAAAACAAAAGACAGAGGCTGCGAAAACAAGAAGAAAAGCCACAGGGAGGTGACGGCTAGACTCTTTTGCTATGAAAACCTATTTCTTTCGAAACAAACTTTATTCTTTAGCAAAATCAGAATATTCAAGGTCCAAAACGTTACTGTCCATGGGATCGATTCTCTCCTTATGGGATCGATTCCCTACTGTCCTGCAAAGTTTAAAACGCTACTAACTTACATGGGATCGGTCCGGGATCGATCCTCTATCTTAGGGGATCGATCATCTCTTCTTAAAAATGTTTTCTTTGATTTTCAAGAGAGGTAATTTGTCTCAAAAATATTTTAAACACACACACACAGACATATATATATATATATATATATATATATATATATATATAAGAGCATGTATTTTTGAGAAAATCAATAAGTTTAAAATATTTTAGCATTTTCAGAAATATTTTCAAAATGATTCAACGAAAAATGCTAAATTGGAAATAATTAATCTCAAGCTAATTAAACTTAAGAGTTTGTTATTTTAAAATTAAGATCAATTCAAAGCTAATATAGCTAACAAATTGCTTTTAAACTCTTTGGACAAACCAGACCCAGACGTAATGGTTGTCGATATCTTTGCACAATTTCCGATTCTCAGAAAATGCGTAAAGAAAGGCAACTATAAATACCAAATTTTGTCCGGGATCTTTGAAATGTCATTTGAATTTATTTGTGTTTGATTATTTTGTTGGGATAATTTAATTCAAATACAGTTTAATTAAATTTCAGGACAATAGTCGATTTTTGAATTTATGATCCATTTTTTATAAAATTGGTCTCTAGTCCGAATTTTGATCCCTTGAATTGGGTATTGGGCTTGGATATCTTTTTGGGCTTTAAATGAATATTGAACCTCAAATTGTTTTTTGGGCCTTTGAATTAATTTTTAGATTGTTTTTGAGCATTTGAACAAAGATTGGGCCTTAAATTTTTGTTTTTATAATGGTTATTGGGAACCATTATTTAAATATAAGCCAACAATCACAATAATCCCATCAAGAGAGAAAGCAAGAGCCAAGGAGAATTTTTCATTAAACTATCAAAGCCAAGAAACCCCCAAAAAACAAGTCATAGACAAAAAAAATCCTAGCTTTCAAAAAACCCAAAAACAATTAAGCAATCGAGCCACATACAAACACAAATTTCAATCAACACGGAGATGCAACCAGCCACAATTTCCAGCAAACATACAAAAAAAAATAGAAAAAGGATTTTTTGGGTTTTGTGTTAATGTTTCTTAGGATGATTTGAGTACTTAAATTAGAAATTAGGTTAGAAGAGGAAAAGAGAGAAAGATCTCGTAGGAGCTTTTATGATTTCAGACGAAGGTAGACTATGGTTTAGGCGGCGGTGATTTGAGAAAAACTAAATTGAAAAAAAGGAAAGGGAGATGGAGAGGAATCCGAAAAAGGTATTTTTTGGGGGCTTCGACGTCGATGAACGGTGACTAGTGAAGTCAAACGACGGCAGTGGCGACAGCACACCGTTCATTTTTAGGTTTGAGGTTGTCATTGTTCTTGGGTGTTTGAAGTTTAGAGAGAAGGAAGAGAGAATTAGGGTTAGGGATAGTAAAATTTGATTCAATCGATGGATTTTGAATCGACTCGATTCAAATGAAATTTTTTTTTTAATAATGGAGGCGGAGTGGAGCTGTACGGTTTTTTTTGTTTGAAAGACGGAGATGGAGTAGTTATGGTAATTGTCTGCGCATTATCTCGCTCAGTCACAAATACTGAAATTATAATTTTACCTTTAAATATTTAATTTTTAAAAAAATAAAAAAATAATATAACTAAACTTATTTATTTTTAAAATCTAAACTTAATATTTTATTTTTTTCTCTTCTTAGATTAGAAACATATTTATATTAAATTTATATTTAAATTTTTTTACAATGCTTTATTATTTAAAAAAATAAAAATAATTAATAAATATCAAATAGGGTGAAAAAGGGTTAGAGGGTTATGTATATAATCGACATCCATAAAAATGATAATGGTATTGAAATTTTAATATTCACGATAAAACAAAACGAAAAAAGAATAAAACAGTACTATGACAAAACAAAGACGAATATTGTAAAATCCGTTCCGTTTCACTTCATTGCCTTCTTAATTAGGGTGTAGATAGAAACGAGAAATGAAAAATGAAGGAAAAAGCATAAATGATTTTTTTATCCTAAAACCAAAACGCTATCGCTTTGCAAAATAGAAGAGGAAACCTGCATGTTTGCCTGATCCAGATCCGGAACATGCGTACAAGACCTGCGTGCCAACCCGTTGCTTCGACCCGATCTGTTTACAGCAGTTTTCTTTTTATTTATTTATTTATTTTCTTTGTTAGTTTCTCTATTTATTTATTTCATTGTTATTTATTTATTTTTCTCATTTATTATCTTATTATTTATTTTTTTTGTTTTATTTATTTGTGTTATTTGCTTTATTATTTTTCATTTATAATGTTCCTATTATTTTAATTTTAATATTATGGATGTTTAGAAAATAATAAATTGTATACAAATTTGAAATTAAAAAATATATTTTAAATAAATAAAGGTTTTTTAATCATAAAATTTTAAGGAAGTTACGAACGGGCGATTTTTAAAAAAAAAATTAAGTGAGAAAAAGATTTTCTATAATGGTGAAAAATTTTAAGATAAGTTTTCATATGTAAAGATCAATGTTTATTTTTAAATAAAAGTAAATCAAGATAAAAGTCTCTATAAAAAAAAATTAATCCTAAGATGAAGCCTCTTCATAAGAACAGATGATTTCTCTTGAAAATTCTTAAAGGTGAATTTTTTTTAAGAAGCTAACCCGAATGGTAGAAAGAAACCTACAACTTTTTTCAATATTTAACCTATATAAAATTTAAGTATTTCCTATGACGGAACCTCTTTAGAAAGAAAATTAGTTTCTCTTAAATATTCTCGAGATGAGGAAAGTTCTAGCTAGTGGAAAAGGGGTCTAAGAAAATTTTCAATATTTTTACATTAAAATAATACTAAATAATTCTAATGACGGAGTCTCTTCAAGGAGAAGATTAGTTCTCTTGAATACTCTCGAGGTGAGGAAATTTCTAAGATTTCATTCCAAATTAGTGGCAAAGGATCTAAGAGTTTTTTTTTTTTTTTTCCAATATTCAAAATTAATAAAATTAAGAATAAAAAGACCATTTTGTTTAAGATCATTTTAGGAAAAAATAAAACTAATCAGATGCTGTCCTTTAGCAGGCTTTGTGAAGGTGCTAATATTTTCCCCCACATAACTATACTCTTAAAAATAATTATGGTGATGTAGACTAAAGCCTATTCTTTTTAAAGAGTCTTAGTCAAGTTTTGATTTTTTTAGAAATGATAGATTCATATAGGTGGTCTATCATTCTCAGCAAAAAAAATTTGTGGTGGCTTTATTTTGTGTCTAATAATCGAGTCTTCGAATTTGCATATTATGTCATGCCATAGTGTCTTCAAGTTTATATCAGGCATTGTTGGGAGAGAAATTGTTGTGAGGGATAATAATTGGTTTCATCCAAGGTTAAAAAAATCAGATCGAATGTCAAACTGATAAGACCTTCGATCACTGGCCTAATCTATCCGACCGATTGGATTGATTGATCAAATTAAAATAATTTTAATATAGAATAAATAATAAATATGATAATAATTAATAAAAATATTCATTTGACTTAATGATATAATCTTTAATGTAAAACTAAGAGGTTAAATATTCAAATTTCACCACTTATAAAAAAAATATTAAAAAAAATATAAAATCGATTTTTTATTGATTTTATTTAATTTTTTATGGATTTTCTATCGGTTTAATAATTTTTCGTTTCGGTTCATCATATTGTGTCAGACAAACCTTCGATTTCAATTTAACCAATCTAATTGATTGATTTGGTTTTTTTCATCCATGGCTTCATCACTTCAGAGATGGACAATGCTCTTGTAGAGATTATTGATGAATAATTTATATAATTAATCAATAATTTTATTTGTCGTTATTCAATTTGATTCCAATTTTTTCCAGCATGAAATATTTTCTTACAAGTTGTTTTGCAAAGCAAATTTTCAAGTGGGAACACCTAAAAGACACATCTCACACTACAACTATCTCTTAAGTAAATTTCACTTTTTTTTTTGAGTTGGAAAGTACAATTAAAAAAATAGTTGAGTTTGGAAGGTGAATTTGTACTTAATTTTTTTTTTTATGAAATAGATAATTTAACTATTAGTAAAGGACTAATTGATAGGTCGTGAGAAAGTAAAAATATTGCTAAAATCTTAAAAAGATAATATATTGGGATTCCATTTATACTGTGTAAGATGTAAATTTACCGAGCCCAACAAACTAATTTTTTGGGAAATTTAGTAAATCTATATTACTAAAGCCTCGTCGTTTCATGCTCGCTAAGCCGCCATATAAAGCAGAGCCGTGGCGAATTTTAGAGCATAGAAACAGAGTTTCCAGAAATGGCAGTGGCAAACGCAGCTTGCCTTAATCACGGGGAGTTCTACCGTAAGTTTTTTACGGTAAGGTTGTGGTAAGCTTCAAATTGGGAAACCTGTGTAGCAGGTTACCAGGTCACAAATTTTTACATATGCACTTGATAAATTACATATCAACTTGGACGAATTACATATCAAACATGAAAAATTACATATCAACTTGAGAAGTTGAAAAATTACATATGGACTTGATAAATTACATATGAACTTGAAAAATTACATATGAAGAATTACATATGGACATGGACAATTACATATGAACTTGGAGAATTACATATGGATTTGATAAATTACATATGAACTTGGAAAATTCCCGAATTACATATGGACATGGAAAATTACATATGAACTTGGAGAATTACATATGGACTTGATAAATTACATATGAACTTGGAAAATTCCCGAATTACATATGGACATGAAAAATTACATATGAACTTGGAGAATTACATATGGACTTGATAAATTACATATGAACTTGGACAATTCCCGAATTACATATGGACATGAAAAATTACATATGAACTTGGAGAATTACATATGGACTTGATAAATTACATATGAACTTGGACAATTCCCGAATTACATATGGACATGGAAAATTACATATGAACTTGGAGAATTACATATGGACTTGATAAATTACATATGAACTTGGAAAATTCCCGAATTACATATGGACATGGAAAATTACATATGAACTTGGAGAATTACATATGGACTTGATAAATTACATATGAACTTGGACAATTCCCGAATTACATATGGACATGGAAAATTACATATGAACTTGGAGAATTACATATGGACTTGATAAATTACATATGAACTTGGACAATTCCCGAATTACATATGGACATGGAAAATTACATATGAACTTGGAGAATTACATATGGACTTGATAAATTACATATGAACTTGGAAAATTCCCGAATTACATATGGACATGGAAAATTACATATGAACTTGGATAATTACATATGGACTTGATAAATTACATATGAACTTGGACAATTCCCGAATTACATATGGACATGGAAAATTACATATGAACTTGGAGAATTACATATGGACTTGATAAATTACATATGAACTTGGAAAATTCCCGAATTACATATGAACATGGAAAATTACATATGAACTTGGAGAATTACATATGGACTTGATAAATTACGTATGAACTTGGAAAATTCCCGAATTACATATGGACATGGAAAATTACATATGAACTTGGAGAATTACATATGGACTTGATAAATTACATATGAACTTGGAAAATTCCCGAATTACATATGGACATGGGAAATTACATATGAACTTGGAGAATTACATATGGACTTGATAAATTACATATGAACTTGAGAAATTCCCGAATTACATATGGACATAGAAAATTACATATGAACTTGGAGAATTACATATGGACTTGATAAATTACATATGAACTTGAGAAATTCCCGAATTACATATGGACATGGGAAATTACATATCAACTTGACGAATTACATATCAACTTGACAAATTACATATGAACTTGACAAATTCCCGAATTACATATGAACATGAGAAATTACATATGAACTTGACGAATTACATATCAACATGAGAAATTACATATGAACTTGACGAATTACATATCAACTTGACAAATTACATATGAACTTGACAAATTCACGAATTACATATGAACATGACAAATTACATATGAACTTGACGAATTAAATATCAACTTGACAAATTACATATGAACTTGACAAATTCACGAATTACATATGAACATGAGAAATTACATATGAACTTGACGAATTACATATGAACTTGAAAAATTACATATCAACTTGACAAATTCACGAATTACATATGAACATGACAAATTACATATGAACTTGACGAATTACATATCAACTTGAAAAATTACATATCAACTTGACAAATTCACGAATTACATATAAATATAAAAAATTACATATAAATATAACAAATCATTACAAATTTGATTCTTAACATATAAACGTGCTAAATAAAATATAAATCTAATAAATTACATATTAAATTACATATAAATATAAAAAAATATTATATGTTTAGAAATTATGTTTTTATCACTTAACATTAATATACAATGTTTGATACTTTGCATTTTTTTCAAGCACATTATTGAACCAAATATTCCATACAAAGGTTAGTATACAATGTTTAAGTTATATAATTATCATGGAATCAGTTTTTTTTACTTGTTATAAAATGTGTAATATTCATAAATATTTTCATGGGTTAGTGAATAGAATGTTTAACTAATACAATTTTCATGGAACCGGTTATTTTACTTGTTATAAATTATATAATATTCATAATTGCATATTTTCATGGGTAGTGATTTTGATGGGTTACTGAATAGAATGTTTAAGTAATAGTATTTACATGGAACCGTTAATTTTACTTGTTATAAAATATATAAATTTTAAGTAATACAATTTAATTTTTTGCCTTTACAAGATATATGTTTTTTTGTTTTTTTTTTTTCTTCAGAATTATAATGGATTCTAGAACACTATATTTTCATGAGGATCGTCCTTCGAATTCAGAATCTCCTAATGTTGTTGAATGTGAAGTTAGTAGGTGAAGTCTAAGATACAATTGTGAGACTTCAATCTGCTAATCTTTCCATATTTATAAAATTTCAACTTGACAAGTCTATGATACCATTGCATTTCCATCATAATATTTGTAGATATGTTCCAACTTCTTTTACTTCTTTTACAGGGGCTTTAATCTCATCCAAGTCAAATGCACAAAATCAATGGCTATGTATTGCAAACACAATAATTGCCTCAAGTTATTAATTACCAATTCAAATCACAAGTTATAACTTTAATTTAAAAATTTTACCTTATGTTATGTATTTAAGACTTTTTAAATAGATATAAGAGTTACTATTATGTAATAGATGCATATCATGCATATTCAACTTCATCCAGTTATGAGTCCTTAAGTTGATAGGTACGCCTTTAAATTAAAAGAAAAACCTATATTAAATTATACCACTGTCCATTGTAGATTTTTCTGTTGAAAAACAAAGCAAAGGCGATGCCACATGAAAATCTATAAAGACCATTCCAAATCAGCCATATAAAATACATATTGTTATGACAAAAAAATAAAAACTAGAATATAATCTGAACCAAACATTCGTACACTAATATGAAGATGTTCATAGTACAAATTTAATAACAAAAAAAAAAAAAAACAGAAATGTGGACTGAACTTTGCAGACGTAGAATTGTAACATTACATTGATTTCACGATCTTCCCCATCTTTCTCTAAGTACATGGCACTATTATCCTTTGCGTCATAAACATTCCCATGTTCATCAAACTTCTCATCTCCTAGCACCAAAAGACACTGATCCCACTCCTTGAGTTTCTCCTGATCAAATAAATTCATCCAAAAAATATAATAAAAAAACTTAAACTGACAACCCTACAGCCTAAACCCCAATTCAAATCAGATAAGCTGCAACCAAAATTTTAGGGCTGATCAACAGTTCAACACCATGAAGATGAGATTAAAGCAACAATAGATAAAAAGCAGAGCCATCAAGATGAGATTTAAAGCAACAATAAAAAGACAAATAATCTTTCTTGCATGGCTCTGGAGATTTAAAAGACTTTAATCGAATTATTTTAACATGCTTTGTAGAGAAACAGAAACAGCCCTAGTTTTCCATCAAATCCAATCTTTGGACTTTGGAGCATGGACTCTGCAAGCAATTTCTTTGTTTCTCTGTTGCTTTCAATATAATTAGTTTCCAAAAAAAATGTTGTAAACATTAAGGTTAATCCTGTTTTATAGATGATAGATGACTTGAAATTAACAATGTCTCAACACTGGTAAATTCATACAGCTTTCATGCATCTACCAAGAAAGCAAGTACATTGAAAAGAAAGACACCAGTAACATCTATAGTTATACCAAGCCAAAATAGCTAGAATTCTACTCCAAAACCTTAGGTAGAAACAGAGCATCATTTTTACCCCAGAAACTACAGAATTTGAGTAAAACATAGACTTGAATATCTAAGATATAGCTAAAGATGAATGACAAATCAATAAGACTTAAGAACAAATAATAAGCAATTACTAAAATAGTTTTAAGAGAAATCCCACCTCAAATATGACCCATCCCAAAAAACCAGTCTCCCCATTAAAATTAAAGATCAAAATGCCCATTGACCAACTTAAACAAACGTTCAGCAGTAAATTAAACAGATCAACATCCCCAGCATATATGACTATAATATTTCGCTAAAACGGACCCCCTCTATGATTTAAAATCCTCCAGCTACATGAAATAACAAGAACAGATAAAAACAGTTCACCATCTAATGACAATACCAAACTTACTAAGGAACGGATTGAAACACTAACCTTGTAAAGTCTCAGTTGAATGAAAATTATGCATAATTTTCAAAGCTGAAACCTATTGGACTGCAAAAAACCAAGAAGCATCAATTATATTCTTTTAAAAGAATTTTGGGGGAAAAGGGTTTAGTAATAAAGTTTAAAAAAAAAAACAATATCATAAACTTATCAAAAGTTTATTTGTTTATACCTTTAAAAGTGTTGGTATGGAATCTCAGCTCAAAGTGACAATCTTAAAGAAAAAAAAGTTGTTTAAACAACCTTTTGGGAAAAGACATAAAGAAAAAAGAATACCGAAAAAGGCAGTATTTAACGAAAACCTTTTGAAATACTGGAAATTGAAATTTTCATAATGCCTTTAGGAATTGATGCACCCAAAAGAGTGTATCTTATTTAACCTTGCACTAAAAAGATCAATTGTAAGTATAATGATTAGCAAGGGTCGAGTCCTCAGGGATTGGGTTTTAGTTTATAGGTTGATAGTTTAAAACTTAAATTCAAGAACAATAAAAGAAAAGGGGGTTTTGAAGCCAGATTTAAACTAAAGTAAATAATAATTATAAGATGCAAGGCGGTATAACCAGCCAATAAAAATATATATATTAAATTAGGCGGTATAACCAGCCAATAAAAATATATATACTAAATTAGGCGGTATAACCAGCCAATAAAAATAAAACAAAGTTGATATACAAATTAGGCGGTATAACCAGCCAATAAAAATAAATATACTTTTAAAAATAAGCAAACTAGAAAAATAAGAAAACAAGTAAGTAAGAAGAATGAAATATGAAAAATATGGTTAAGGTTTCATTCTCCACCACTAGACATCATTAAGAATCAATTTCAGATCTATCAATATCAACCAACTATCAAAGTTAACAACCGTAGATAACAACAAGCTCTGTTACCCCAATCTTTCCTTAGTTTGTCGTTAAATAGAACAAGCTCTCTATTTAATCTCTAACCATTAAACAACCTAGAATAAGCTCTCTAAATTCAATTTAATGGCAGCTTTATGATGAGAAAGATAGGTTGATCTAAGCAACAAACACATAAGCTCGGATTGTTCAACTTAGGTTATGTTCCACTTTGCAATTATTGAAAACTTGATCATAATCATTAATCACAAATTGCCACTTATGAATAGGAAATCAAGACAATTACACGGATCAAGACTCCTAAACTAGCAATAGATAATTATCAAGATCTATCTAGTTGTACACCTAAATAAATCAAGACAACATCATGAACAATTCTTGTAGAAGAACATAAGCAACTTTGATAGAAAATTAATGATAGATAGAATCTGAAAATCAATCACAAAACATGTCTAGGGCTTTGAAATCACCCTTAACCAAATAGAAGTTTAGCCTAGCATAGGCATTATAAACATAAACATAAAATTAAAGAAAATCTAAGAAGAAAATAAAAGAAAGAAAGAAGAAGAGGAAGAATATTAATTATCCAACCTCTTGCTCTCTCTAAAGAAAAAGAAAACTAGAGAAAAGAAAGAAAACTAGAGAAAAGAAAGAAGAAGAAAACTTAGAGAATTTTATTAAAATGGCTAATATCCTACCTATGTACAATATGATCCCTTACAATCATCCAAGGCCCTCTATTTATACACATTTTGGAGGGCTAAATGACAAGAGACAAGCTTTACAAATTTCAAAGGTAGGTATATGACGATTTTGATCAGCCAACTTGATGGTCGATTTCGTCAATATTGGAGGCCTGATCTGGTCACATGGTCTTCTAGAAAAAGGTTCCCCTATCAGTTACGGAACCATAGCCGTTGGAATCAGCTCATTTGCTGATGTGGTTAAGCAGATATGGGCAAAATACGAAAACATGTCAGCACAGACGTCATTGCACATCAGCCACCTTGATGGTCGATTTCTTCAATATTGGAGGCCTGATCTGATCACATGGTCTTCTAGACAAAGGTTCCCCTATCAGTTACGGAACCATAGCCGTTGGAATCAGCTCATTTGCTGATGTGGATAAGAAGATATGGGCATAATACGAAAACATGTCAGCACAGACGTCATTGCACATCAGCCAACTTGATGGTCGATTTCGCTAGGGAAAACGACTCCGTTTTAAGAAGTGTAAAACATGAAAAAGATAGATATGCCTCTTAGCTTTGCATGGCTACAAATTTCAGCCTTATTGCTTCAGTGAAACTCGAGATATAGCTGATATGGCAAACGGTGTCGGAACTGAAACTGAACTGGATTTGCCCTTAATTCTAGTAATCTGAAATCACTCAAAGAAACTTGTGAAAAACACCAAAATACATAAAAATATAAAAGATCATAAACACAATTAGACTAAACAATAATAACTCGTATTTGACACAAAACATTAATAAAACATAACTAAAAACTATATAATTATACGAGTTATCACACCCCCACACTTAGATTGTTGCTAGTCCCTAGCAACGACTCAATAAAAATAAAATAAGAAAATCTAATCTAATCCATTTTCGTAGGAAATCACGGTGGCACTTAGCATGTGACACAAGCCTTTAAACCCCTAGGTGTCCCTAGTGGACGAGTTTAGTCTCGTGAGGGTTTACTAGAACGATACCCACAAACATTGAAAAACTAAAATATAAATAAACTACATATACTAAAAATATTTACTCCTAATCCTTTCAATACAAATTAGAGACAATCTTTGAACAAGTCTTATAAACTAATCAATAGCTTAAAGAATTTCACAAAAAATCATGCTTGAATGTAAATTGTTTGAGTTAAGCCAATATTAACATAACATATCTCAATCAAAATAGTGCATGTTCAAATTTAATCTCAACTTCTCACATGGGATACCCTCATGATTTTCACTCTTTAAAGTAGTGGTGAAGTGTTTACACTCAATCAATCTCATGAAAACAGTTCTACCATATTCTTGCTTGTCCACCTATTCTCCACTATTTAGATCATACAACTTCATGAATCAAGAGGTCTTTAATCAAGGTTGTAATGGGGCCAAGGGGTTTGTAATGTGGTTGAAGAACAAAAGGATAACGATATCACAAAGGTTCCAAAGAGTTCATAAAGTTTAGAGACATAATAAGATCATACAAAGAAACTTATCAAAACTCTTTACAAGTACATAGTCACCAAGGCCGGATATTCATGTTGGGTCTTTTCTTCATTCTAAACAACTTTGTAACATCTTTTTCTTTTTCCACAAATTCAAGAGATGATTCATATTTTTTTTTTTTTACATAGGAATGTATTTGCCAGTATTCCATTTCTTTTTCTCTTGATTTTTCTTTTCCCCCCACACTTATTTCTTGTTTCTAACCCAAATTTTTAACTAAAAATATCCCTTGTTTTTTTTGCAATATGTCTCAAAATATATAATCCATCTTTAGAACAAGGGTAAGGATATAAGTATATTTAGGCTAGGTGTAAGTTGTGGTTACCAATAAAACATCATATTTAATGTAGGCTCAAATTGGCTCACTAGTGGGGATGTTCTCTTAGAACATTAATAATGGATGGCTGTTTGGCTCTGGTTATAATCCTAATGCCTCTATCATATTCATGTTGTCACATGTATCAATATAGTCTCAAACGGTTTAAAGCAAGTTCTAGAGAATCATGTAATCATAAGAGCACTCAAGAAAGAATTTAGATTGATTTGTATAATGCATCAATCATTATAGGCTCAAAAACTCACAAGGATGATTATACAAGTCAGATTAAGTCTAAACATGCTTCTTTCTCAATCAACATATCATATTAACATTGGCTCATAAAAAGGTTGACATCAAGCTCAATTCTCATGAAAATCTTCTCACTAATAAATCTGTTTTAGACTTATGCAATTCATATCTCATCATTGTATTAAAAAGGAACTAAAACACACTAAAAATAATAATAATAATAATAATAATAAAGACTCATAAAAAAAATAGTAGACAAAAATAAAAGAAATCCTAAATCATTCCCCCCCACACTTAATTCTTACATTGTCCTCAATGTAAATCTATTAACCCAAATGAAAGAATCATGTGTAAGAGAAAAGAACTAATAACATAAGAATAGGAACAACTAAGACTCAAAACAAAACAAACTCATGCAACCTAAATAATCCTAAAATACTAAACAAAAATTAACAAGTAAACATAAAAAGATTAAAATCAAACTGACAAGGTATGTCTCAAGTCTCCCTTACTCAGACCTTGTTCAGAATGAATATTTCTAAATTGCTTAAAACACAACAAACTTTTTTTTTTTTTTTGAAAAGAAGAAATCAAGCTGACAAGGTATGTCTCAAGTCTCCCTTACTCAGACCTTGTTCAAAATGAATACTTCTAAATGGCTTAAAACACATCAATTTTTTTTTTTTTTTTAGGAAAATATGTCCCTTACCCCCTACTAAAGGTAGAATTTAGGAGATATTACCTGCAGAGGTTGCTAACCACTTATTATAACTGAGACACAACAAACAAAATGTTAGATAATGTCACAAAGACAAAGTGCAATCCACTCCTTGCTCGTCCATATCTCTTTTTCTTTTTCCGAGCGTTTGCGAAACAACCGTAGCAGATAAACACTCATAAGCTTGGAGCTTTTTGAGTAAATCTTCAATGGTTGTAGCAGAAATTATGGTTCTCCTTGCCTCTGAAAACATGAATCCATTATCCACAGCATTATCTAAATATGAAAGCAAATTACTAAAATAACCATTAATATTAAGCAAACCAATGGGTTTCTTATTTGTGACCAAAGATGACCAAGAAGCCACGCAAGCTATTTCTTCCAATGTACCCAGACCTCCTGGTAAAGCAATGAATGCATCGGCAGAATGGTACATGATTGTTATCCGTTCAGGGACACTCCAGACTTGTATTTCCTTACCCACGGTAGGTCCACAAAAACTTGTGAATAGTTTTGGCACGATTCCTAGAACTGGACTTCCTCCGGTGTGTGCTGCTGTAGCGACTGCTCCCATTAAACCCGTACTACCGCCTCCATAAATCAAGTGGATCTTTTGTTGGGCAAGTATTACTCCAACTCTTATGGCTTCATCAGCGAATATGTTATTTTTCCCTGGATAAGCACCTCCAAAGACACAAATTTTTTTAATGCGCTGGGATGAAGTACTTTCCATTTTTTTTTTTCGAGTGCCTGAAAGAGAATGAGTACATGGTGTAATATATAGAGGACTGAGTAGTGAATCAGACAAGAGTAATAATGTCGCCGAAAGTGTATCTGACCTGTCAGAAGAAAATGTTAACCTAACAAAAGATTTTTGCGTGATTTCAGGAAGAAAATCAAAAAGAGAAGAAAAAATCAATCGTAAAAGACAAATAAAGTTATTGCAAATCAAACCAAAAGCTGAGAAGTCATTTATTGTAGTTGTGATTGTGGCTCACATCTTCCTCTGGTTTTACGTCCAGAAACGGCTTAAACGCCTTCTATGAGTCGAGGATATGCTTCCCATCCAGTTTTCTTACAAGCTGGCAAACAGGGTCTTTTAACATCAGATTCCCAAGATGTTGCCATTCCCTTTGGAATTGCGGCCATAAATCAAGAATTTCTCTTTGTACGTCTCCACTAGGATGCGTCTCAAGAGAAAGTTGGATATTACCCAAATTCTCCTTACTCAGTCCATCCTTAATGAATTCAATTTTATCATCTCGATTAGAGGACGGAATCCCAATAGAACGACATTTACCGTTACACGTCCATCGTGCACATTTGTGGCAATTTGAACTCATGCGCTTTGCTCGTCGCTTCTTTGCAAAAGTGCTTCTACCTGTACCTGGTAAATGCAAAACAGGAAGATATTCATCTTCACGTACCTTGGCTTCAATTATCCAACGTATGTCGTCAGGAATCCCTTTGTGCATAAGCATTCTTAATCTTTCAAGTCGAACTTGGTAAAGCTTCAGTAAAATATTTCGAGGAAAAGGAGGAAATCGTTTCTGCAATCTTGTGAGAATATCATCCATCCTGAAAAAAAAAATGAAAAAAATTGAAAGAGAAATTGGAAGAGAAATTTATATACAATATCAGTTTTGTGGGTAGCTGATGGAACCGATTTAAATAATCACGGAGTACCGTTATCCGCCATTTAACCGGGGTTAAAAAAAAAATATATTTACATCTAGTGTTTTTCAAAACAAGGATCAGAAAGAAAAACAACATAAAAAAACTCAAAAACAAAACACTCTAAATAAAATCCTAAATTCTTCCCCCCACACATAATTCTTACATTGTCATTAATGTAATGCTATTATCCCCCAATGCAAGAATTATATGTAAGAGAAAAGAACTATTAAACAAAAGAAACTTATGCAGCCTAAATGAACTTAAAAGCAGTAAACACAATTAACAAAGAAACATAAGAAATAAAAATAATAAAAATAATAAAAGAAAAAGGAAAAGAAAGAGAAAGCAAATCTGAATATGGAAGGTTGGCAATTTCATCTTTAATTGGGCTGCCTTCCCAATTAACACTTGAGTTAGTGTTTTGAATCTAACCAACACCCCTTCTTGGCTTTTTAGGCTTGTCAGGCTCATGCATGAAATTTCCCAAATTTATGCGTTTGAGAGGAAGCTTTCTTTGCACAACAGTGGATGCATTCTCCATTACAAGTATTATTCCATCATCCTTGGTGGTGCATATCTCATCGAGGAATGGTGCATCTTTTGGTACTTGTTGAATGACATCCACAAACAAACTGTTTAAGGTTTCCAGCGTGTCTTGTTCATGTTCATCCTCCTTGAACTTTGCGAATCTACTAGGAAAAGGTGGAGAAGAAACATTAGTAAAAATTGGAATCTCAAACGTTACCTCAGGTGCCGAAATACTCTTATTTGGATCATTGGCTTCATTATCCTCAAGAATAGAATTCATCTATAATTTTGTCTCATCCTCATCTTGTTCCTCATTCCTCAAGGTCACAATAGTAGTATTCTCCTTTGGGTTAATCATCGTTTGGGCAGGGAGTTCTTCAGATCTTTGTGCTACCCATCCCACCATACTACTAGCCAATTGGCTCATTTGCTTTTCCAAACTCTGGATGCTTGCCCTTGTTTCCTGTTGAAATTGCAAAGTATTAGTAACAAGAGAATAGACAATATCTTCTAAAGAAGTACCTGAGTTTTGAGTCATATGTGGTGGTTGAAAAAGATCTGGTTCTTGGGACCATGATTGATTGAAGCTAGATTGATGAGTGTAATTGGCATAAGGATCTACTTCTTGGTAATTTTTCGAGTAGCCATAATTAGTATGATCCCACCATCCCTCATGGTAAGTGTTTGAGTAATGATCATACTGTTGGTCTTGAAACACTTGATGGCCTTGACATCCTCCCATGGCAAATTGTTGAACTGGGAAGGTGAGATTGGCTTGTTGATTCTCCATGTTCATGTATGCCACCAACTCTTCAAGTGTTAGATTGCTCAATTCCATCGTTTTGTTTTTTTTTTTTTTTTTCAAAATTTGATAAGAAAAACTTGTATGTACAAGAAAATAGAACTAATTAGAACTGAAAATAAGAATAAACCAAGTAACAAATAAACTAAAGAAAACAATCCCCGGCAACGGCGCCAAAAATTTGATGCACCCAAAAGAGTGTATCTTATTTAACCTTGCACTAAAAAGATCAATTGTAAGTATAATGATTAGCAAGGGTCGAGTCCTCAGGGATTGGGTTTTAGTTTATAGGTTGATAGTTTAAAACTTAAATTCAAGAACAATAAAAGAAAAGGGGGTTTTGAAGCCAGATTTAAACTAAAGTAAATAATAATTATAAGATGCAAGGCGGTATAACCAGCCAATAAAAATATATATATTAAATTAGGCGGTATAACCAGCCAATAAAAATATATATACTAAATTAGGCGGTATAACCAGCCAATAAAAATAAAACAAAGTTGATATACAAATTAGGCGGTATAACCAGCCAATAAAAATAAATATACTTTTAAAAATAAGCAAACTAGAAAAATAAGAAAACAAGTAAGTAAGAAGAATGAAATATGAAAAATATGGTTAAGGTTTCATTCTCCACCACTAGACATCATTAAGAATCAATTTCAGATCTATCAATATCAACCAACTATCAAAGTTAACAACCGTAGATAACAACAAGCTCTGTTACCCCAATCTTTCCTTAGTTTGTCGTTAAATAGAACAAGCTCTCTATTTAATCTCTAACCATTAAACAACCTAGAATAAGCTCTCTAAATTCAATTTAATGGCAGCTTTATGATGAGAAAGATAGGTTGATCTAAGCAACAAACACATAAGCTCGGATTGTTCAACTTAGGTTATGTTCCACTTTGCAATTATTGAAAACTTGATCATAATCATTAATCACAAATTGCCACTTATGAATAGGAAATCAAGACAATTACACGGATCAAGACTCCTAAACTAGCAATAGATAATTATCAAGATCTATCTAGTTGTACACCTAAATAAATCAAGACAACATCATGAACAATTCTTGTAGAAGAACATAAGCAACTTTGATAGAAAATTAATGATAGATAGAATCTGAAAATCAATCACAAAACATGTCTAGGGCTTTGAAATCACCCTTAACCAAATAGAAGTTTAGCCTAGCATAGGCATTATAAACATAAACATAAAATTAAAGAAAATCTAAGAAGAAAATAAAAGAAAGAAAGAAGAAGAGGAAGAATATTAATTATCCAACCTCTTGCTCTCTCTAAAGAAAAAGAAAACTAGAGAAAAGAAAGAAAACTAGAGAAAAGAAAGAAGAAGAAAACTTAGAGAATTTTATTAAAATGGCTAATATCCTACCTATGTACAATATGATCCCTTACAATCATCCAAGGCCCTCTATTTATACACATTTTGGAGGGCTAAATGACAAGAGACAAGCTTTACAAATTTCAAAGGTAGGTATATGACGATTTTGATCAGCCAACTTGATGGTCGATTTCGTCAATATTGGAGGCCTGATCTGGTCACATGGTCTTCTAGAAAAAGGTTCCCCTATCAGTTACGGAACCATAGCCGTTGGAATCAGCTCATTTTCTGATGTGGTTAAGCAGATATGGGCAAAATACGAAAACATGTCAGCACAGACGTCATTGCACATCAGCCACCTTGATGGTCGATTTCTTCAATATTGGAGGCCTGATCTGATCACATGGTCTTCTAGACAAAGGTTCCCCTATCAGTTACGGAACCATAGCCGTTGGAATCAGCTCATTTGCTGATGTGGATAAGAAGATATGGGCATAATACGAAAACATGTCAGCACAGACGTCATTGCACATCAGCCAACTTGATGGTCGATTTCGCTAGGGAAAACGACTCCGTTTTAAGAAGTGTAAAACATGAAAAAGATAGATATGCCTCTTAGCTTTGCATGGCTACAAATTTCAGCCTTATTGCTTCAGTGAAACTCGAGATATAGCTGATATGGCAAACGGTGTCGGAACTGAAACTGAACTGGATTTGCCCTTAATTCTAGTAATCTGAAATCACTCAAAGAAACTTGTGAAAAACACCAAAATACATAAAAATATAAAAGATCATAAACACAATTAGACTAAACAATAATAACTCGTATTTGACACAAAACATTAATAAAACATAACTAAAAACTATATAATTATACGAGTTATCAGGAATTCTGAAAACAAGACCAGAAAACATATAGCATTATGAAGAAAAAGAAAAACCTAGAAAATCTTGACTGATAATAACAAGAGAATTACCAAAGATGATTTCTAGAAAGTTGATTGGAAAAAATAAATCGAGATTTCAAGTAAAGACTGAAACAACTAAATTAAAGAAAGAATATACAGTAAAACCCAGCAGCATCTTGATAGGGAACTCTGAAACTCACAGCCACAGAAATAATACAAAAACAAAACTGATTAATAAATTAACCTCCATTGGAAAAGCAATTTCATTGGATATATGCTCCTGTCAAATTCCGATTTCCAGTTGTCAGAAACCCAAGAATCAAGATATTCTTCACTTCACACCCTCTTTGCTTCTCCATTGAGCCATCTTTCTTGCCTGGCTCTGGATTGCCACCCACCATATCCAACTGAACTATGGCTAGTTGGAGTAGTTACATCATCCCAAAATTCTTTTAAGTTTTCTGCAAGAGAAGTAAAATAAATAACAACATAGTGTGAAGAAAAGAAAAAAGTACAAACAACGATAATGATAATAACAAGATCTAGAGTTCTAAGTTCTTGCAAGCAAACCATTTATGTAGAACTCAGAACATCCCAAGACTTGCACACATAGTCTTAACTCTTAATTCAGGGTGTAGCCAAACTGCAGGTTATTATCATATATCTCAAAGGGTCATTAACTAGTCATACTTTCAGTCAATGACAGTTTTCTACAAACGACTAGTGAAACTGCAGCAATACAGAGATTTTTGTTGGCAATCCTCTCAGGACTTATTTCCCCTCCTCCAACAAGTGCTTCATATTTAATATTGTCAAGAGACTGGCCTTAATCGTAAATTATTCAGTACAGAGACTCAAATTAGGAACATAAACAAGAAGAATCCCAAATGAAACCTACATCCGTAAAATAAGCACAAGTAAATGTGACTGACATGCTATAAAAACAAATTTACAATAAAAGCAAACATTAAAAATATGTAAACGATTGCAAGCATGCTTGGTATTAGCTGTAGAAATCTAGGTAATGGTGCACTAGCAAGCTTACTGATGTACATATAAAACATATCTGCATAAACAACTCAAATAGTGAGCATGCATTGACACGAGTTCTGTTTAACAAGGAGTTTACACATATGGTGAATAAAGCTTCTCAATCAACATATTAGATTAAACCAAACCTGGAACTGAGTAAAGCTTCTCAAATTAAAGACCCATTAAATTAATCAAAAACAAACCTGGAACTGAGTCCTGCCCTTTGGATTCCCCTTTTCTCCCTCTCATCTGTCAAAAACCAAAATACCAACAAAACTCCTAAACTTCAGAATATCCAAAACCTTAAAAAGCACAAATCATCAAACATAAAAGTTTACACTCAAAACAGAACCCAACTATAAAATCCTCAAGCTGCAAAGTACATATAATGGGGTTAGGTTGTTCAAAAACAGAAGGGTGAGGGTTTTTTAATTTTGGGGTTTCGATTTTTTAGAGGAAAATGTAGGGGGAGGCGATGGTGATTAGAAAATTTAGGGTTCTTAGAAACTGATTAGAAAATGAAAAGTGGGTTGGTATTATTCATCTTCTAGTCACCAGGTAAACCGGTTACAAGATTTTTTTTTTTTTTTGATTTCAACGGTTCAGATCATTCATTTATCATCTGACGGATAAGATTACTCTAAGCTTACCAGAAGCTCACGGTAAAAAACGTTTTTTAGAATTTTCCCTTAATCACATCTCCAGAGAATCCTCCGACATTAGACGACTTGCTAACTTCTACAAAGAGGTTATTTCTTTGGACTTTTTTTTGTTCCCTGTTTTTAAGGTTTTAGCTGTTTTTTCACGCTTAGAAGCGATCGAGTATTTGTGTTTTAGATCTTTGGGTTCGATGAAATTGAGAGCCCAGATTTGGGGGAGTTTAAGGTAATCTGGCTGAATCTTCCGGGAGCTTTTCCTATGCACCTAATCGAAAGGAGCCCACTTACGAAACTTCCAGAAGGTCCCTACAGTGCCACGTCGGCTGTTGCTGACCCCAGCCATCTCCCCAGAGGTCACCATATTTGCTTCACCGTCTCCAATTTCGATTCTTTTGTTCAGTCTCTCAAGGTACCCTTTTAATTCTTTGCTATTAGTTCTGGATTTTTCCGTTTCACTTATTTTTTGCTATCTTATTTAAGTAACATGTTATTCTCGACTCAAGCAACCAATGATAATTTGGTGTTAGGATTGATAAAATGTTAGCTATTTTAATCTTAAACTTTAAGATTAGAAATATCCCTGGTTGGTGTTTTTATGTCATGAATTTTCAGCTCTGGCTATTGCCACCAATAGTGAGTCTTTTTATTTCAACAGTTGCTTATCTATTTCCTGTTGACATTATGGGAAATTGGATTTTCTCAGGATAAAGGAATAGAGACTTTTCAGAGGTCCCTACCCAATGGAAAGGTCAGACAGGTCTTCTTCTTTGATCCAGATGGTGAGTTTTTGTTATTAAGAGCTTATATGTACTCAGCACTGGTAAACTATGTTACTCGGATTCGGGTGTGAGTGTCTATGACGAGTATGTGTCTGACACGGGTATTTTCAATTTTTTTTTTTAGTTTTTTCGTGTATTTAGAGGGTTCTTGAAAGGTTATATCCCCATACTCATGTCCGAATATGCGTTTAATATGAGTGTCAGACACGAATACTTAAAAAAAAAAAAAATAAAGTGTTGGAGTAACATAGCTGGTAAATGCAATTCTACCCAAACCCAAAAAAGAAAATCCACTTTCGCCCTACTTTTTTCAAGCATGAACAACACTTTGAAATTTGAATATCAGTACCATTTAGTATTCAGGTGTTGTTGATTACTCCTAGGGTGTTTAATTTATATTTTTGTAATGGTTTGGCCTATTAAAACTTTCAGGTTTATATTTGAGAATTGATGTGCAGGTAATGGATTGGAGGTTGCCAGTAGGGAAAAAGCTCCATAATATAGGATGCGAAACTTGGAGTTTGCATAATAAACTAATAGATCCTCAGCAAGACAATAAAATGCAACTGAATTTCTCTTGCTTTCTGTTGTAAGTGTAATAATATGTGGATGTTTTTGTGAAACCTTTACACATACTTTTCTTCCTCTTAAACAGGACCAGTTGGCATTTCACTGTTACTAATTTTGATTGCCTTCTATTTTATCTGGACTTTCATTTTTTTAAAGTATGCGTGTCCGACATTTGTGTCTGACATATATTCGGACATGGGTATGAGGTATAATTCTCTAAATATAAAAAAAAATTGAATATACTCGTATCGAACATATATTTGTATCCGAAATTCACTCATGAGTCTGGATAATATAGATTGGCTGATTAAGAATGTAGTTTGGATTTGCATAAAATTGTACTCCCTCAGTCTTCTCCTCTGATGGCTAATTAATACATTGTGTGCCTAAAACTCAAATTTAGTGCAGGGTCCAATCTTTCACTGTGATGATGATTAATGTATGAAAAGATAGTGAATTGCTTGAAGGGAAAGGAATCCCCATTTCCAATTACTAGTTTTGTCTCTTCAGCTGCTGACGCTAGTAGACAAGAAGAAAAACTGTGCTATGCCTTTTAGAAGTGTGAAATTTCATTCTCTGCCGAGGATTTTATTCCCCTTTTATGTTGCTTCATATATTCTTGCTTTGGCCACCAGTCCATTTGAATTAAGCTTATTTTGCAAACAACTTTTCTCCCATTTGAGTTTAGTTACAGAGGACTTTGTTGTAGCCCATTTCCGCATATAACAAAAGAAAAATTAGTGTTGGTTTGGCTTTGCAACCTAGCAGGACATTTAGGGATGGTAAAACTCGAACAGTCCAATGGATTTCGAATCGATCCGTTTCGAATGGAGAGATGTTATTTTTTTTTTGAACAATGGAAACAGAGTTGGGCAGGGCGGTTTTTTTTGTTTAAAAGACAGAAATGTAGCAGTTTTGATAATTGCCTGTTTTGTCCTGCCCCGAATATTGAATTTATTATTTTATCCTTAAATATTTAGCTTTCAAAAGGATAATAAAGTAATATAACTAAACTTATTATTTTTATTTTTAAAAATATAAATCTAAACCTTTATTTTTTTTTCTCTTCCTAGATTAGAAATCCGTTTATGTTGAATTTATATTTAAATTTTTTTACAATGCGTTATTACTTGAAAAAAAAATTTAATAAATATCGAATGGGACGGAGCGGGACGGGACTGTTATGAATGTAACCAACATTTATGGAGGTGGTAATGGTATTGAAATTTCAACATTCACAGCGGAACGGAATGGGGGCAGAACATAGCAGAGCAGTCTAATGGCGGGGTGGGGGCGGATACTAAAAAATCCGTCCTTGCCCCGCTCCATTGCTATCCCTAAGAACATTGACGTGGTTGGGCGTATTGGAGGCTAGAAAACCAACACTCTCTTCTTCTTCAAACTATAGTTCCTTTTTTTTTTCTTCAAGAAATATAGTAATACTGCTAGCTGAACCCGGTTTAATACAATATAGTTTATTCATGTAATCATTTTTTAAAGATAGCATTCAGTAAGTTTAAATTTAAATTTTGAATTTCAGTATTTAAAAAAAAAAAAATTCTCCAAATTGCTATCTATAAAAAAAAAAAAAAACTTTTAATTTCACTATACAAGAATGGGGGAGATAAATATCCTATTTATTAAAATTAACTAGTTAGTTTTATCCATGATCCATTATGTATATCTCTTATTGAATATCTTTATCATTTTTTTTCCTTTTCTTTTTGTCCTCATTTTCTTTGCCTTCTCCTTACCATTCCACCAATATAATGCAGCCAATTAAACCAACAAAATCTGCTTGAAAATGAATACCTGAGAAAGGTGAGCATACCATGTAGGAGATCATGCATCTAGCAATTAAATAGTATATCAAAGCGCATTTATCATCAAGTTATACGAAACAGATTCACCTAGAAGCTTAGAATAGCCAAAGTAATTTACTTTTTTTTTTTATGGAAAAATAAGCTAGCCAAGGCAAGCTTACACTCCAATGCTAAGCAATCGAACTGCCATCTGTAACAATTTTCTGTCTAGTGTATCTGATCTAGACCTGATTATGGGTCTGATTCGAATCGGATCGGATCAAAACAAGATACTAATAATTTTTATGTCTGTTCAGATCCGACCTGATCTTAAAATATGGGTAAAATTTTTTATCCGATCCAGTCCTAATTTCTAAAGAATACCCAGATCCGCCCAGCCCAATTTGCTAAAGCATAATGAATTCTATCATTTTCAAAATGGGTTCTCATCATTAACTGCGAAAAAGGTTACCTCTCCTGTGTTCTTTTCCGGTCTTTTTATTTTAATATAGTCAAAAAAAAATTATTTACCAAATTATCGCTCTTTTCAGATTAATTTCCAAAATTCGTTTTTTTTTAATCAGTTGGGAAATCGCCATGGCCCATGGCGATTTCCCAACTGAATTTTTTTTTTTTTTTTTAAATACCAGTTGGGAAATCGCCATGGGCCATGGCGATTTCCCAACTGATATTTTACAAATTTTTCATTTTTTTTATTGGGAAATCGCCACCGTGGGTGGCGATTTCCCAAGGTAAGTTTCCACTTTTTTTTTAATTTTAGTAATTAATAAATTTTGAATAAAAATTATATAATTTATAATTTAAAAAATAAAAAATTAATAATTTTAATATATAATTTTTATCCCATGGTGGTAAAAGTGTTCATGGGCGGGCCGGGCCCATGTATGGTATCAACACTACATTTGCTTGCCCAAGCCACGGTGGTAATTTTTCAACCTTTATTTATTTATTTATTTTTTAATTTTATAAAATAATAAAAATTATATAATTTTTAATTTTAAAAAATAAAAATATAACAATTTACCAAAAATTAAAAAATTATATTCGTAATTAGGCCTGCTCATGGGCCGGGCCGCGATCCGGAAATTTTCAACTTCTTGCCAAGGCCCGGCTCGCGGGCCTGAATTTAATTATTTTAATATATAAATAGTGATCCGGGCCTGGGCGGACTGGCTGCCCGGCCTATGAGCAGGTCTATCTGTAATGTCAATCAAATTCTTTCAACTTGTATTCGTAATAAATGGACCTCCGGGAGAAAGGCCAACCAAAGTGTCGTATTAATCCGGGCTTGGACAAGTGTTTTTGTAATTTTATTAAATAATAAAATTTAAATAAAAATTATATAATTTTTAATTTTAAAAAAAATTAAATAAAAAAATTCAAAAAATTATAAAATATATAAATATATTTCTTTAATAGTGAAATGGGTTTTCGGGTCAGCACGACTCGAAATAGGCTTGGGCAAGGTCAAAAATTCCGAGTCGCGGCCCGGCCCATGAACAGGTCTAATTACGAATATAATTTTTTAATTTTTGGTAAATTGTTATATTTTTATTTTTTATTTTTTATTTTTTAAAATTAAAAATTATATAATTTTTATTATTTTATAAAAAAAAAAAAAATAAATAAAGGTTGAAAAATTGCCACTGTGGCTTGGGCAAGCAAATGTAGTGTTGATACCATACATGGGCCCGGTCCGGCCATGAACACTTTTACCACAATGGGATAAAAATTATATATTAAAATTATTAATTTTTTATTTTTTAAAATTATAAATTATAAATTATATAATTTTTATTCAAAATTTATTAATTACTAAAATTAAAAAAAAAAAGTGGAAACTTACCTTGGGAAATCGAGGGTGGCGATTTCCCAAGGGGGGAATTCACAAAAAAATCACCACCCACGGTGGCGATTTTCCAATAAAAAAAATGAAAAATTTATAAAATATCAGTTGGGAAATCGTCATGGCCCATGGCGATTTCCCAACTGGTATTTTAAAAAAAAAAAAAATTTTCAGTTGGGAAATCGCCATGGGCCATGGCGATTTCTTAATTGATTAAAGAAAAACGGATTTTGAGAATTAATTTGAAAAGAATGATATTTTGATAAATTTTTTTTTTTGTTGCTATATTAAGATAAAAAAACTGTTCTTTTCCTCACTCTTACATGTAAAATCCCAAAGCAAACAAGATCAATCAATCCAACGGCTGTACATAAAAGAAAGAACCTTTGCCTATCTCAAGATGACATAAAATCAAATCCCATCTTGTCAGGTAAAAAAGTAATTTTCGAAGTTAAAATAACGACATGTCATCTTAACCTAGTATCACGAACTTAAATCCTCCCCCTACCTTTTAGCACAAAACCCAAAACCTCTGTCACGGGTACTATGGTCATCCCATTTATAGAAGGCTGACCAATATTAGGATTGGGCCGGCTGGGCTTAAAATTTTATACTCAAAATTCGGTCTATTTAAAAAATGAATTCTAAATTTTGTTCAAATTTAATATTTTTATTTAAAATTTTTTAAATATCAATTTTTAAATTTAAACGAATTTGATCTTTCGGACACATTTCACGAATTTGAACCACAGCAAGAACCAGCAGATGTACATTCACGTATCACTTCTAGCCACCTGTCAATGCCTCCAAAGACTCAAATCCGGCTTGCAATCCCTTCTATATACTCTTTGTGCAAAGGTTGGTCCGGAAAACACCGCAGGAGTGACAGCAATTAGAGCCGGCAAAATAAATTTGAATTCAAAAATTTATTTGAAAATTTTGAATTTATTTAACTTCGATTTGATAAAAAAAAGTTAAAAATTCGAATTTGATTTTTTTTAAAAAAATTTGAAATGGCTTAAAATCGAAATTATTCAAGTTCGAAATGATTTTAATTCGAAATAATCTAAACTCGAAACTATTCGAATTATAACAAACTTAGCATAGAAAATAATGTAAAGAAAATGTATACACAAGATTTAACATAGACATGCAGAAATTATAAGCAAAACAAGTAAGTAGAACAAGGAAAGTTAAGCTCCATGGATGGTATCAAATGGGCATAGCCTCTCACCAAACCATAATCACTTGGTCTTGCCAAGATCATGAAGCCTTTTCATCTCATCAAAACAGAAAATAAACTATGTAAAACAGAAAATAAGGTAAGCTTCATGGATGGTGTCAAATGGGCATAGCCTCTCACCAAACCATAATCTCTTGGTCTAGCCAAGATCATGTAGCCATTGCAACCTTTTTTTGCTTCATATTTTTTAAAAATCATTAGAATACTAAAAAAACTTGTATAAATCATTTTTCACAACAACATGCAAGGAAGAAAGAAAAGAAAAAAACAAGGCAGAAAAATTGAGCCATTCGGCCATCGCATGAAACTCTAAGAAAAAAATTATTTCCACCATTTTAAAGAAGAAGAAGAAGACGAAAACATGAATAAACATTAAAAAACTTTATTTCTAAGAAAAATGTTGTAGGAAAACATGATAAAAAACCAAGAAAACACCATGAAAATGAAGAAGAAAGCTAGACTAGAACTTGGTAGAGATGACTACCTTCAAACTCTCTAAAGAAAACCTTGTTTTTCTTTCTTTCAAATCCTTTTTTCTTGCCAAATTAGATACTATTTTCCAGCCAAAAACCTCTGGAAAAATGAAACTCCCCCTCTCCCTTTAGCCTTGGCCGAATCCCCCCTTAGCCATTGGATGAAAATTGCACTTCTTCCCTTCCAATCTTGGCCTTTAGATTTAGATATTTTGATGACAACATAAAAATGTCATATTTCCAATTGATTCCAGCCCTTAAGATGTTACTCAGCTCTTGTATTAACCTTAGTCATTAGATGCAAAAGAGGACCAATCCCATGCACTCACTTGCTTGTCCCTCTTGAATTGCTACCCTTGGATGAGTTGTGCTCTTCCATTCTTGGTCATTGGATGAAGCCAACATAGAAATGATATCTTGTAGATTAAATCAAGCCCTCAACATGTGTACTCAGCCCTTGTAGATGGCCTAAGCCATTGGATGAAAAGGAATAATCCCATGCACTCCCTTGCTCAACCGAATTGATGCTCACCCTTGGATGAATTATGCTCATCTTTTTTCTTCCATTCTTGGCCATTAGATGAGCATTATTTTATGACAAATAAAAATTTCATTTTGGCATTTAAACTTGGCCATTGGATGGTGCATTCAACTTTCCTATAAGGCACCTAAGCCATTGGATGAAGGGGGGACCATTTGCAAAGTGTTAGTGATAGCATATGGCATGATAGTGACTAGGGAATTAAATTGCTTAAGCTTCCTTCTTCTCCTCTATGTTGGCTGACCAAGGGAAGAAAAAAAATATACATCTTTAAAATTGCCCCGCAAGAGAGAGTACGCCCAAACCAATCTTGGGATATCGAGTATTACCAAACCAAAAAAAGCTGTAACTTAGGAATTGAAAAAAGCCAAATTCACTTCTACATTTCTTTTGCACTCCCCTACTTCTTTTTCTGTACTTTTTGTGATAGATTCAGGTTTTGTTGGACCACCGAAGATTGAACTTGAAGCCTATACACTAACACAAATGAAATACTTTTACATAGGACCTCGAAAATTTGCTTTCTCTCTATCTTTGCTTTCCTACCTAATTATAGCTAACAGCTACTCAATGCAGAATGTTAGGTTCATGCCTTTCCCTAGACCTATAGGTCGGAAGGAGTAACTCTAAGCGCTAGTTAATATTGTTGTCCAACAAAATTTGGAAAAAAAAAAAAAAGTTTTGAGTTAAAAAAAATGTTGTGAAAAAAATATGATTTAAGAATTTTTAAATATTTTGTATTATTATAAAAAAAAAGGTTATGAGAAATTAAAGTGTTAAAATAATATTTTTAAAATAATAAAAATTAGAGATATAAAAATAATAACATTATTTTATCCAAAAATCATCTTTCAAATTGCAAAAACTCAATTTTTTGAATTTTTTGATTTGGATTATCAAATCATAATTTTAATCGCAAAAAAAAAAATTTATCCATTTACCATTATACTTATTATGAAACACAATTTTTACCTAAAAATTTATATCAACAACAATTTTAAACGGGTCTAAAAGATCTAAACTTATGCCGGAACTATTATAGTTTTGACCCATAATGTTAAGTACCAAATGAAAATAGGGGTATTTGTCAAATATAGAAATAGGACAGAGTTTTAACCATTGTGCTTGCATTTGTATTTTTTTGTATTATTTTATTTTATTTTATTCATGATACAATAAAATAGTGTTTGACTTTGACTTTACTTAAGTTTAAAAAATTTTAAATTAAATTTTAACTTTCATTCGTTATAAGGTATTTTTATTTGAATTACCCTTATTTGAAATTTTTTTTTTGTAATTATAGTTAATTTGTTTTTTAGCTTTTCAAATAAGATATTATTGTCAAGGTGGGTTAGTTTAGTTAGTTGAGTACTTATTAGCTTTTTGGTAAATACTATAGTTCGAGGAACCCGGAGCTTAGCTCAATTAATTCATGCAACCACCCTTAAGAGGTGGTATTCAGAAGGTCTGGAATTCGAATCCCAACATCTGCAATCCCTTTCTCTATCCCCAGATTGAGACCTCCTTTGTACCAAAAAAACACTATAGTTCGAGTCTTGCCAACAATCATATTTGATGGGTGAATTGTAAGTACCACTGTTAACTCTCTTTAAGACCTGTGATATGTCTTAATCTTGAACTGGAGTAATCTCCTATCACCTAAACTTTTTAGACAATTAAAAATATGAAAACAAAACAATATTTATTGGGATCAAGAGAGTATTTGTACTATGATAGTAAGCTTAATGAGGTATATATTGATTAATATTTAATGTTGAAAACTAGTTTGTGTGATTATGGTAAAAGTTCAAGCACTAATTCAGTAAGGATCCGTTTGGTTTCTAATTTTTTTTTTCAAAAAAAAAAATAAAAAAGCAAATTACAAAAGCATAAAACCAAATAGAACTTGATTTTCTGTTTATTTTTTGCAATAAAAATAAAAATGTAAAAGACAAATAACAAACACATGAATCAAACAGAACCTAATTTGTTCCAAAGGAGAAGATTGGAACCTAAAGAATATGAGTTTGGTTCTTGAAAGAGATCATGAAACAAATTGAAATGGGATATATAAATACGAATGGTGCAAGGAAATTTTAAAAAAATTTCTCTATAACAAAGAGTTAAATTTAAAATTTTTACAGGGTAAATTACATCCATGATCCCTAAACAATGGGATGCATTTTGTTTTATTATAATTATAAAAGTAACTTGTTGGTCTTTATACTTCTAATGTTATAACGAAATAGTAATTTCATAATGTTTTTGTTAAATTGGATGTTAAGTTTAAGCATAAGACACCTACTGGTCATGTGCCTAAGTTAATGCTACGACGGTCGGCAAGGGAGAAGAGATTGGGCTAGTGAAACTCAATCTCTTCCCTCCTTGTCAGATTGACGATGGCAGGGATCAATTTGGCTCCAATTGATCGTCGTGGCATCAATTAGGTCAGGTCCAGCTCTTGCTAGTGTCGATTGGGCCTTTGGCTGGTGAGGGATAAAGTGGGAGAAAAAAATAGAAGAAAAAAATAAAAATAATTAAAGAACAAAAAGGAAAATTTTAATTTTTTTATATTTCAAATATAATTTATAAAATATATTTTATGTTTTCTATAAATAAATAAATAAATTTTTACTTTTACTTATTTTTATTTTTTAACTTAAAAATAAACTATAATATTAAAAATCATTAAGATTTATTTTATTGTAATATGATTTATTAGTAAAATATATATTTTTAAGTAGCAAAAATATTTTTCTAAAAATTAAGATTAAATTAATAATTCCAGCAAAGAAATTAATTTAATATTAAAAACCAATAGTATTTTTTTTATTTTTTATTATATTACGATTTATTGTAAATTTATACTTTTTTTTAAATAGAAAAAATATTTTTAATAAATTAAATAAATAAATTAATTAATTTAACTTATAATATTAAAACCATTATTTTTTATTTATTATGATATGATTTATTAGTAAAATATATTATTTTATGCTTTTAATAGAAAATAGGTTTTTTAAAAAATTAAGATTAAATTAAGAATTTTCAATAAAACAATGATTTTTTATTTGATACATTGACAATGTATAAGTCTTATACACTGTCAGTGAACCATAACAAAACACCTCATTAATGAGTAAAACAAAACACCCTAGATGGCTTTTATCAATTTTTTTTAATCTGTATGGAAGTTGCCATCTGGGATGGCGACTTCCATAGTAAGTTTTAAAATATTTTAAAAATTAATGTTTTTTCATATAACTTATACAAAATTTTAATTATATATAAACAAATTATTTTAAAAGCCTAAATAATTTTTATTTAAAAATTTTATTTGTATATATAATTAAAAAAATTTTATATAAAAAAATATAAATTATTATTTAAAAAAAAGCATATTCTAAAAAGAAATTAAAAAATTTATATATATTTTTATTTAATTTATAAAATTTTAAAAATTCGTATTATATAGATTTTGAGATATTCGTGTATTTGTTTCGTGTTCGTGTTTGTGTCATATTTGTAGTTATTTTTTCCGTGTCGTGTAATCGTGTCGTATCCAATATTTCCAGGTCTAATAAAACTAAAGCACATTGATATTAAATAGTTGACATAAAGCTAAAGCACAATAACATAAAGTTAAAGCAACAAAGCAGTGTCTTCTTTTTCAAAACTCTTTTTTTGCAGAACTCTTTTTTTGAGTAGAATGTATGCAAAGATTCTTCTTGAGAGGCTTGCTTTGAGTGGAAAATATTCCCTTATTTGTCCAATAAGGATTTCTAGGAAAGTACAAGGCTTCTGATGGGAGTATGATCGGAAGATTGACATGTCTGGTTTGCAAAGGTTCTTCACACCAATCATCCATTAACCATTATCTGTTTACAGTCACGTAGGTGTTAAGGTTCATTCGTAACTTACGAACATACTCTGGAGGATATGATTCCCATGGTTCTTCCTGGTGTTGGGGGTATGGTTTGTGGGTGGAGTATTGATTCTTTTGGCATAGTAGGTCAAGAATTTCATTGTGAAGTTCGGCCTTTATAAAAGGATTCTCGTATAGGGAGAAGGGGAATGTCTTAAATGGTTGTGACCAAGGTTGAAAACAATCTTTTGTATAAGGTCCGTGGAAGAGAATGGTGGTGCAGGTGTATAGGGTATCAGTAGAAAAGATAGAACAAAAAAATGATAGATATACATGCATTTACAAGATAACAGTAACATGATCTAGTCAATCAACATTTACAAGATAACATTTTAACTCGAATAAATTATTCGACTCGACTCGAATTTGTTTTAACTCGACTCGATTCGCTAAAATTTCAAATTGAGTTTGGTTGACAAAATAGGACTCGTCAACTCGATTAATCCGAATTTTTTTCACTCGACTCGACTCGATCGAGCGCTCACCCCTAGTGCCAACTGTGTATCAACAAGCAAACACGTTTGATCTTAAGAACGGTACACATCTTCAATCCCCAATGGTACACATCTAAATTCATCTTTAGTTGTGGTAATGATCATCAAATTTGTTACTAGGGGTTATCATCGATGTTGAAAAAACTGGATCAGAGATCGAACGGGTTAGACTTTTGATTTTCGGTTCAATCGATTTAACTGACCAATTTAATAAAAATGATTTTAAATATATATAAAAATAATTTTAATGTTAAATAAGTAATAAATATAGTAAATAATTAATAAGAATATGTATTTGGCTTAATGGTATAACATTAATTATAAAATCAGGAGGTTAAGAATTCAAATCTCAACACTTACAAAAAAAAAAATTGAAAAAAAAATTTAAAAATAAAAAAACAGTTTTTTACCGGTTAAACCAATTTTGCACCAATTCAAGAAAAAATCGGTTTTATTCATAATATCAGACCGAATGGATCATCGATTTTTGATTCAATCAATTCGACCGATCTTTTATTCCATGGTTTTCATTCACAGAGACAGGATTGTTTATTTATTCAAGTATTCACTGAATAATCTATATGATTTTTTTTTCTTAACACTAACTTTGAGACTGAATGGAAAAGTGAAGTGGTAATATAAATTTGAAAAAGAATTTGAACTTAGTGTTCAACTTTTCTTTGTCCATTTTCAAAAAGCTAATTCTGGTCTTATTTGTTTGTTTATTGAATTTATTTCTAGTTTTCTACAATCTTAGTCAGAGGCAGTCCTGCACAGGCCTCGTCTTTGATTTGATTGATGAATTGGGCCTCTGTGCCTTCATACATTATTAATTTGCTCAATTGTGACACTAGGAGGCTCAAGTATGCTAAGGAAATTTTGCTAGTAAAGGGAACATGAAAATTCTAAAGGGGGGGGGGGGGGGGGAGATTGGCTATCGATGTTGTTGAGTTACTTACCAGTCCAGGTCCCTTAGAAGATGCAAACAAGTAATTGTAGAGATTCATGTTGTTGCTTAAAATGACTGCTGAGCTGTTGCTCCGACTCTTCATTTTTTTTGAAGTATCCGTGTCCGACGCATATCCGGACATAGGTATGGAGATATGATCTTCCAAGGATCCTTTGAATACATGAAAATCTTTAAAAAATTGAACATATCCGTGTTGGACACATACTCACACCCGAGCTTGAGTATAATATTCATAATCGAATCCACATGTGTGTCTGTGTTCCGACCACTTTTCCATTGTTTAAGATAAGTTAGTATCTTTGAGTTGAGGTGTAAATATACGCTAGATTTGAATATAGAGAAAAAATTCTGCTGAAAACTCTTGGTAAATCAGCAATCTCAGATTAGTTAATTTCTAATATTCACCATGCTAATTTGAGTTGTATGTTACAGTCATCTTCCATGGCTTTTTTGCATGGAGCTCAACCCAAAGCATTAGCATCCACAAATTTATTGCAGTCTTCCAGCCTCGATTCCCCTTCTATACAATGGTTGGCAGCACAGTCATCACCTTATGGGGCAGTACCTTTCCAGCCATTATCAAGCACTTCAGGAATGCCTTCGAGTAAGTTTCCATCTTTCTATGGTTTTTCTTTTTTATCTTTTTCTTATCATTATAAGGTTTTCTTCATTTGTTTTACCTGAAATATAATTAAATAATCCTAAGGTTCATACTTGGGGCAAGAATTACCCAACAAGCCGCCACCTGCAGGGTAACTTCTTTTTTCACTTTTCTTCTTTTTTAATCAAATAAAATTAAAAAAATAATAATTATTCGTCACGTGACAAACAAATGTCCTTCAATTGAAAAAAAAAGCATTAAAGTAATTCCATTCATATATTGTATATAAATATAGATATAGATCTATTTTTTTTTTTCAGAGAAAGAATACGCTACTTAACAAAATCATTGATTTTGTTAAGCGTGAAATCCCTCATAAACTCACATACCACATATTTTGATCATCGATGTGAGATAAGAGAACAGACATACACCAAAAGTATGAGAGGGTAATAGCAGACTTCTCTTAGCAACCAGATAGAATCCAACGTTTAGATGCCCCACCAATCTCACATGTTGTAGCATTTGACCTCTCAACCTTTATTTACCAAACATATATCACATATTAATCCGGTCGAATGTCATTTGATAACATTGAACTTCGTAATAGCTAATTCCAAGTTAACCGATGATTTACAATTCTTTATGTTTCATTTGGGAGTATGATCAAAAAACCCATCATATTGAATGTTGTTTTATAATTGATCCGTAAGTACACATACTCTCAAATGAAACTTAGTTTGCAGATTGTGTGCAGATTTATTCATACTAAGAAAATAAAATTTATTCAAATCCGTTTCATTGTTTAAAAAATATTAAAATATTAAAAAAATATTTTATATTAATATTTATATATATATATATATAATTAAATTTAAATAAAAAAATTATTTAATAAATAATAATTCAGACCGGATCGATTAGAATTATCAACTGGCATTTGGACAAATCTAACTCTGTGGTCCAATTAACCTTAAAATTTGGAACATTTGAGCCCGTGACTCTCCAAATAATAATTCATTTCATCATTTGGTGGAAGCCAACCAAGACAAGCAAGTTGTATATCTCACATGCCAAACAATTAAATAATTAATTGCTGTTGCACTAACATTAACCCAAACATCAATTACTAAGCTGTGTAGGTCTTCATCCATCACAAAATTTGAGTGTCCTTTGAAACCCAATCCAACATGAAACACTAGCCTATAAATACAACTAGCTAAGGTCATACTTTGTTTTATGTGGGATTGAATACCATACACAACTACTACCAACTATCTTCCTATTCAAGTGAGTATATAATGAGACCAATTTCTCATTCAAACATGATATCAATTGTGTACATAATTATACACCTTATATGTAGTTACGACAACCTACGTATTAAAATACATATTTCGAATGTATACACATAACTATAAGTTATGATATCCAACATAACTATCAGTTGAAACATATATCTTAAATTTTATAAGTTATGATATCCAACATAACTATCAGTTGAAACATATATCTTAAATTTTTATCAGAGATATAACACTTTATTTTAGATGTAGTTTTATGAGAAACAATACTTACCAATTACTACTATTTATTTAATACAAGTTTCAAAGTATAATGGTTGTAACATAAAAATGTATATATTCAGTACTAAAAAAAATAGAAATTTCAAACAAGAAATATCTTCAGAATAGGACCAACAACTATTGGGATCAGAGCATGCTTGTAACTAAATGCTGTCCCCCTACTGAATGTCCATATATCAATTTGATGGTTATTTTCGAGCATATTTTTAGAGAGATAATATTACTTTTTGTTTGATTCACCACTCAATCTGATATATTAATATTAATCTTTAGATCGGTGCACTAGTATTGTATTCGTATTATTTTTTAATATCGTAATCATATTAAACATGTTATATATTTATATAAATTTTAACACATTAATAATTCGTATTATATAAATTTTGACACGTTTATATATTTATATCATATTCCTATTATTTTTTGTATCAATATCATACTTTATTTCATGTTTTAATTTTTTTCATATCATATTCGTATAATTTAAGTTAAAATTACAATGTTTAATTAATTAGTATTTCTTTCTTCCCCAGCGCTTTCGCTTTCTTTCCGGTGATCATCTTTCTAGTTTGGAAGGTTGTGATTTTTCGAACTTCCAACAATTTTGCTTACTGATATGTTCTATCTTGGACCTGGCTATGCCCAATTAAATTTCCTTTCCCCAACTTTTTTTGGTGCGGAAGAAAGAATATTAATCCGAAAGAATATTTGCATTAATTGCCTGAAGAACTTTATATTTTTATTATACTGAATTAAGCTTTTATTTTTTTTATTCGTATCAAAATAAATTTTTATTTAAGGATCTGTTACAACACGAAATAGGAAGCCAAGTTTAAATTTTGTTCTTGCAGCTCTCATAGCACCTATCAACATAGCGTTGCACTTCTTCAGGACCTGCAATATTTAAAACAACCATAAGATTAAGAGAATGCTGGTTAGTCACGTGGCATATGTAATCTAAGTCACGTGGTTTTTCAAATGACGTGATAATATCATATGATCATTGTTATCATACGTGACAAGTTACGTTATCATTTCTTTACTTGTTAACAACTGGATAATAATAAATAAAAAAAAGTAATTACGAAAATATTAGTTACTAAACCACTTTTGAAACGATCTTAATCACACAAAATTTTTGAGTAATTTACATTTTGGATCACTAAACTTAGAATCAATTTTATGTAGTTCACAAACTTTTAATTTAATCAAATTACATCACTGAACTTCTATTATTAATAAATTAGGTCACTTATGCTAATTCTATTGAGTAATTTTAACGAAAAAGTTAATTCAGCATGCATATATTTTTTATATATCATCAAGATAATGTCTGACTGGTATTTTAGGTAAAGAAAATTTCACACTGAGTCTGCCTTTTCGTTAGAATTACTTAACGAAATTAGCATAAGTGATCTTATTTATTAATAATAAAATTTAATGATAAAATTAAACGTTTGTAACCTATATGAAAGTTAATGCTAAGTTCAGTTCGACCCAAAATGTAAATTACCCTAAAATTCTCACTTTATCTTAATTACCCGTATTTGATATCTTTTGACTTTCGGATATTTCAAAGTATGGAAGTCAAATCCTCACAAATAATGTTTAAAATTACCAAAACAACTGATATTTACGTGTCAGATACGTACACGTATCTCGACACTGAATCTCGAATTCATGTAACATAAATTTCGAATATTTATCTTTACGAAAATTAATAAAAGAGAGAAGGATGGATGTTAAATACCAGCTTTAGAATCGGATTCGACGACAGCCTTAGCACAATCACTAGTACAATTGTAAACAGCTTGTTCAGGTTCAATCTCGCATTCTATCATGCAAAGATCGAAGCAAAGTGCAATCCGTGGAGGCGAAAGCTGAAGAGCGCAACTAAGGCCACACTTTTTCGCACAGTCTTTGACGGAGGTATTGGGTTGAAAATTTGTTGCTAGCGCTGCAGCTCGCACTTGAGCTACCACAACCATCATCAACATCATCAAGGTCAGCATCATTTTTTTCATGCCATTCTTCTCCATGACTTAAAATTTATTTTTTAGGATTTTCTCTCAGATTTGCTGAATTAGTTGAGTAAAACTTCTTTTTTTTTGTGCATATAAGTTGAACACAAAGCATATGTTTATATAGGGGTTGAAGTACTTTACCATGCTAGGGTCATTCAAGAAAAAATCTATTAATTTTGTGTCATTGGTGAGCAATTATGGAATGTCATAAGTGAAGAATCAGCCTGTGGTGGCCCTTTGATTCCCACTATGGAAATCTCATTAATTCTAGGATTTATATTTGATGCACTATCAATGTATAGATCTATACACTGACAGTAAACCCTACGATGTCATCGATTAAAAGTTAGGTTTAGGGTTTTAGGATTTAAGGTTTCTTTACTAATGAGGTGTCATCAAAATCCTACACAAGCCATTTTTAAGAAAATGATTTAGGCTTTCTTTAAATCGTTTTGATCTTCCTAACTGCCTATCCTTTTATCATTCTATCCCTAGTTCACCTCTTTAAGCCACAAAAAGGAAAAGTCATTTTTTTTCTTTACACCTTATATCAGCATTATCCTATTAGAGCAAAAAATCAATTTTTACCTTCCAAGAGAACTTACAAAAAAGAGAGAATAGATTTTGAAGGAATGCAAAGAAACATATTGAGTTATAATAGTATTAGTACTACAACTCAAGTGCATTAAAATAATAAGTTTAGGTCATCTAAATAACTCTATTATTCTTAAAGAAACCTTAAGCTTGATTATGACTCCTTAAAAAAATAGGTTCCAGTATACATTTCATACCTAAGTTCGGGAGTTCTATTACGTGTGGAGAAGGTATTAGCACACACACAACGCTCGTCCAAAGACTATACTAATTAATCTTATATTATCCTAAAATTGTCTTAGCTAAAGTAGTCTTTTCTTTTTTATTTAACTTCTTTATTTAGATATTGGAATATTCCTTAGGTTTTTTCCATCATTCTAGTAGAATTCTTTGAAAATTTTCTCACCTCAAGAGTATTCAAGAAAATCCATTCATTTTCCTGAAAAAGCTCTTTGGTCAGATTTATTTTGTATTTTACAAAAAATTCTTAATTTAATTATTTTTATCCAATTTATAAATTTATTTTCATTCTAATTTTTCAATTTTATTTTCTTTTTATTTGGAAATAAATATCAATCTTTGATATCGAAATATTTCTCCAAATATTCCACCAATCTAGTACAATTTAAAAAAATTTCTCACCTAAAAGTTTCTTAAAAATTATTGAAAGTCGAGAGAGTGGAAGAGATATGGTGATCACTATTTCTATCAATAATCTGCCTCCCTTGGTGAACTGGATCTGGCTTCAAACAGTAGGTAGCAAATTTGGGAAGGTGTTAGATGCTTTCATACCGCAGAAAAGAACGAAGAGAGGAAGAAGGATTGGATTTGTTAGATTTGCGTTATTTGACATGTTTTTTGGATGGTAAAATGTTCATTTATTCAAAAAAATAAAAAAGGTAACTAATAAGAACGATAATTTTTATAAATTAATTAAATTCTGTGAAAATGAAAGATTCTCGAAAGTATTATAAGATCACGTTATTTTCACCTTTATAGCCTAATATATTCAATTTCATATATTAGTTCCATTACCTTAGGCCCATTGACAAATAGTAAATACTAATATGTTACGACTAAATATATTTCAAAATAAAATCACAACGCCGATAATATTAATCAATCAACAAAATAGATGATGCAAAGCAAACTAAACCCTTAATGCAAAAAAGATAATAAAATCAATAAAAAACAAAATATAATTACTAAAATAAATAGAGAAATTGACAAATAATATTTTCCTGAATGATAACACTACTATTTTGAATATTTTAACTTATCTCTAAGGTATAAAGTTTTTAATCTAAACCTAACACCACTTTTGTAGGATAAAAGTAAAATCTATATTAAGTCGTATTAAGTTTGACAATTTTAATTTTCCAAAAAATTAATAATTTTTTTGGTATAAGTAGATTAAAAATATTGTAGGGTTATAAGCCGGTCATGATAAATAATAAATATTTTGAAAAAAAATCCATCATTCATTAATTGACACTAATTTAAGAAAATTATAAGATTAGTAAAATAAAATAAAATAAAATAAAGAATAACTAATAGTAAAATAATAGAAATTCATAAAATTTAAATGAATAAAATAATTTTTTTATATCTAATTGTTAAAAGCATTAACTAAAATATTCTAATATTTATTTTTTTTACAAAAAATTATCATGGTATTGAAATTTTCAATGATAAATTTTATTAATATTTATAATACAAAATCGTAAATAAGAATGAAATAAATTTTATTATTATTTATAATATAATATAAAATATTTATATTATAAAAACTTATTTAGTTATAAAAAATTTATATATTGAGCATAAAGTTACATATTATATAAACAATTAAAATTTTTAATTATGATTTAAAATAGATTAATGTAATTTTCTTTTTTACTTTTTAAGGTTAATAATGAAAAATTATAACTTTGAAGATAAAGTAATTCAATGTAAATCTTAAAATTTTTTATTTATTATCAAATAAATCCATTTAACTAAAGTTTTTCAATAGAATTAGAATTCTTATTTATTAATTGGATAAATTTTATTAATAAAATATTTAAAATGAAAAATTAGTAATATAATGAATAACAATGTGTATTTTCGTCAGTTCAAAAGATTCTCAACATTCGTGTTTATATATATATATATATATATATATAGATAATATTGTGCAACCTCGCACTTCGTTGCGGGTTTTTATTTTTTTAAGACTGTTGAATGATATAATCTTTAATTAATGTATAGCATAAAACATAAAAAAAAAATGATTGAGTTAAATATTTTATCTTAATGTATAACATAAAACATAAAAAAAAAAAGTGATTGAAATAAATACTTTACCTGCGTTTCGCTTGTAGGTATTAATTTTTATACATCAATAAATTATAAAAATATAAAATTAAAAATCATAATATAGTTAAATGATAATTAATTAATAATAGGACGCCCACAATTTTTTTTTTATTCCATCATTCTTTAGACTTCTACTTACACTACAACCTATTAAAAATTATATAATAAAATAATTATAATGAAAAAAAATTATATTTATAATTATCTAATCTTATAAAATTATATTTTTTTAGTTTTTATTTTCACCAATTACAATAATTAAAACATGTATTTAATCTAAAAATTTTAAATATACATGTAAAATTAAATGAAGTAACTAAAGTAAATAAATAAAATTTATCAAAATTAGGCTAAATCCAAATCAAAATAGATCTAAAACTGTGTGAATTTAATTAAATCTGAATTCAATTAAATATTACCCTTTTTTATAAAAATTAAAGAACCAATGTTGCACGTGACACACATTGAAAGTTACATAAATAATACAATCTGAAGAAAATTTTAATTTATTATAATAAAATTTTATATTTATTTCTTTCCATCTCTTGTTTTCTCTTTCCTTTTTATTTCTTCTCTATTCCTCTCTTTCTTTTTTTCTTCTCTTTCATTTCTTCTATCTCCTTTTCTTTTCTTTCTCTTTTTCTTTCTTTCACTTTTCTTCTTTTTGAATCAAATAAATTTTTTTTAAAAAAAGACAATTTCTTGCCATGTAGCAAGCAATTGTCCTTCAATTAAGAAAAAACATTGAAGGGATTTCATTCATACATTGTATATAGATATAAATATAGATATAGACGGTGTTTTTGTTGTTTGGGGAGTGGGCTAAAAAATAGGTATGAGAGGGTAATAGAAGACTTCTCTTCGGAACCAGATAGAGTCCACCATTTAGGGATGGAACCGGGATTCCGTTCATAAACTGAATGATGTTTTATAATTGAACCGTAAATACGTATTCTCAAACGAAACTTAGTTTGCAGGCTGTGTGCAGATCTGTTCATGGTCGGATTTTTTTTTTATTCAAACCCGTTTTATTATTTAAAAAATATTAAAATATTAAAAAAATATTTTTATATATATTATTAAATTTAAATAATTTTTTTTTAATAAATAGTAATTTAGATTAGATCGACTCGAATTACGAATTCGATCTTTGGACAAATCTAACTATGTAATCCCCAACCTTTAAAATTTTGGAACATTTGAGCCCATGACTCTCCAAATAATAATTCATTTCATCATTTGGTGGAAGCTGCCAACCAAGACAAGCAAGTTGTATATATCACATGCCAAACAATTAAATAATTAATTGCTGTTGCACTAACATTAACCCAAACATCAATTTATCAGACTTTATTCATTGAAATTCAATCATTTGGCTAATTAATAATATCTCAAACTGAAACGTCGTAAGTTCATATACATGGTAAAGAAATCAGTTCTTCTCGGCGCATGTCTCTGAGCAAGAATCTACTCAGCTTCCAACTTCTTGTTCACCTAATAATTTATTAAAATAAACAAAACCCTGAGTTTATACGTTAGTCTATTAACAGACAAGATCAAGATTTAAATAGAGGTTGCAACGTGACATTACAATCGCTATTTTGTAATTTTGGCTCTCTTAATCGTAGATATTTATGATCGCGATAGCATTTATTACGTCTACAACCGCAATAAACACGACGCGACTGAAAACGTGTATGTGTATGCAATCGTAAATTAAATCCCTAGACAAGATAGAGAGAGATGGTAAATTACTTACCAGGATTTTCTTTGGAGCTGAGATTTGAGCACAAGGAAGTAGCACAACCAAGTTTGCAGAAGTATTGGGTGTCTTTGAGACTTGCCAAATCTTTAGAGCTTGGAACGATGCAGTCTTTGAGGCACTTGACAGAGCAAGAGAAAACTGTATTTTGTGGTGTAATAACACACAAAACGAAGCAACCCATATAGCAGCTTTGGAAAGAAGCGGTGGACTGCCATACTAGAACCTGCAACACCAAACAAACCATCAAGACTCTCCTAATTCCTTCCATTTTTCTTCCTTTTTCTCCTTTTGTTTGCAATGGGGAAAGAATGATTAAGGTTGAAACTTTAGTTAGAGATGCTCTTTCTCTCCTCCAAGAAAGGTTTATATATGTTATCCGAATTTAAGATGAATTTTGAATAAGTGTAGTTGTCTAATATGAATATATTCAATTTTTTAAAATTTTTTCATATATTTGGATAACATATCTTCATACTCATGTTCAAACAAGTATGAGACACAAATAATTTTGAAAAAATGAGGTGTATGTGGTAGAGAAGGTCTTCTCAGCTTATGCTTGTATATGGAAATTGAATTGGTGGGTCTAATTCAACTTTTGGTAATTAATTCTTAGGCAAAAGGCCAATTATCAAAAGGTTAAGATACTAAAAAAAGCATATAAGTAGTGATAAAATCTTCTATAGTTAGGAACTTAGGATATGACAGATCATCAGCTAGTATGTAAAGGATAAAAATAGATGAGTTTTTTTCTTAAAAAAACCAAAAACAAAAAATAGATGAGTTTCATTATTAGTTAGCAAAATAGTGATTTCATATATGAGTTGTGAATTATTTATAAGTTTATATTTAGAAAATGGTTCGAATAAAAATGATTAAAATATTAAAAAAAAAACTTGTACTTTTTAAAAAAATTAGATAAATTATTATCGCTCTTTGAATTCAATTATATTACTTTTAAAACACTACTTTTATCTAATTAAACTCTTAAAAATACAATTTTTTTAATTAAACTTTTAAAGTCTTTTTTTTTCTAAGTCAATTGGATTTTATTAATAAAATTATAAAGAGCAAAGAGCTAGTACCAAGACTAGCAATAACAAAACTGACAAATAGTTCTGTTAAAAACAGAATTTCCAAGATACAAACTAAGCAAACAAAATCACCTTAAATCAAACTTAAAACACAAAACCCTATAAATCAGACATCATGTGAACAACCAATAAATCTAAACTCTACTAAAAAACAATCAAAGTAGGCAAATATGGAGTACATCAAGCTAAACTTCCAAGAAGACACGAACCATCTCTTCTTTGCCATCAAGCCACCAAATAGATCTTCACCAATCTAGGGAAACACAACTAAAATACCAAATCCACTAAACAGCTCATAGACCCCCTCTGGATTTCCATGATTAAAACCTTAATAAATTACTTCAAAAAATCTGCCCGATCTTTGATACTAAGAACTTGAGAACCTGTCTAGAAATGTCCATCCACCCCATATTTTCTCAGTCAATAACGAAATAAATTCCAGTAATAAACAAGTTTACAGGAACTGCAATACCGTCTACATCACATTCTTCCATAATCAAAGTCAAAACTATATCCATTCTCAACTAGTATTCAACTAGAACCAAGCATAGAAACATATAAAATGTCTGAGCTTGGCCTAAACCACAACCATTAACCAGCCCCCACTATCCTAACCAATTTTCACACCGTAATTAAACATCCCAAACCATCTTTCAAGACCCATGCAAAATCCCAGCTCTTATTTCAACATCTTTTCATACCCATTCTTGACAGCAACACAATATCCCAACTCCACATCATCAATCATTCACCAAAACAAAATATAAAATAAATAGCCACAAATCCCATAATTAAAAAATCTTACCTACTGCTTACCCATGTTCTTTTGGATAATCATCAACTTATTAATTATCTCCTGTTCATCCCCTACTGACATTAATCCCAGTTGCTTTCCCATGTTCCAGGTTGCCACTGCTTCCTCTTCACGAGCTTTCTCTTCTTCACGCGCTCTCTCCTCTTCTTCCTTTAAAATTACTTTATTTCTGTTGTGGAAATCTCCATTCGAAATAGAAATGTTGGCTATTTTGGATCTTTGGTGTCTTTCATTTCTTCGTTTCTTCTTTCCATTCTTCTTATTGTTTTTTTCCACCTTTTTACATAGAGCTTCTTCAAGATCTTCAAAAAACTTCCATTTAGTTTTTTTTTTTTCTCTTTTCTTCAATTTTTTTTTGTGTGGATAAGTAGTAGTTTTCTATTCATCCAAGTAAAAACAGCAATAGCTGTTACAACATGACAGCAGTTTACACCAAGAACAAGCAAGGTTTACTGCAGGTAAACCTGCAATCCCAGCAAACCAAACAAACTAAGAAAACATATTAGAATTGAGCTGCCAGGCATTACATAAGTCAAGATTCACATGATCCATCTTAACTTTGCCAGGATTGTGCAAACGCATCATAATCACACCCTTGATTAATTCCAGTTGTCTGTCCTCTGGGAGTTCAGCTTTAGTATGATGCCTAGTGTTCCTCTCCCTCCAGATGAAATAAATGAAGGCATTCCATGCAATGCGTAAAATGATTGCAATTAGAGCATTTCCTCGTAACTTTGAGGTTGCCCACTGCAACTCTTCCTCCCAACAGCCTACCCTTCGATGAATCTGACTTAAGTCCAAGACCTTCTGCCATACAGCTTTGGAGTATCCACAAGAGAAAAATATATGATCTCTTGTCTCCCTTGCTTGCTTACATAGCAGGCATTCCTCTTCAACTGTCATCCCCCATGTTACTAATCTGTCTTTGGTGGGAAGTCTATCAAGAATAGCCATCCATGAAATTAAGGCGTGTCTGGGAATGTTCAACTTGAACCAAATTAATTTGTGCCAAAGAACTTTATCAGCTTTTGGTTGAATCAGGTTCCATACTGCAGCCACAAAATATCTGTTGGCAGGGAATGGCCAACTTCCCAGGTCACTCATGACACATCCAGAAGCCACTTGCCTCAGTTGCAAGATCTTTCTCCAGTTCCAGCTACTTCCACTGTGAGCAGAGATTTTCCATACATCTCTGCCCTTCACTACATAGGTCTATACCCAAGCAATCCAAAGGGAACCTGCATTCATTAAGACAGACCATAGGTTTCTAATTATGCAGGCTTGGTTCCAGGAGATGGCATCCTTGACTCCCAACCCTCCCTCGGATTTAGGCAAGCAGACTTTCTGCCAACTGACCTTTGCTCCTCTAGCTGGCCCCTCTTTTCCTGTCCATAGAAAACTTGAGCAGATTTGTGTAAGTTTCCTTAGGCATTGCTTAGGAAGTATAAAGTGTCTACACCAGTAATTTTGGAGGTTGAAAAGCACAGATTGAATCAACTGTAACCTTCCTGCATAGGAGAGGTATTTTGCAGCCCAGCCATTGACCCTTGCAGTCATCTTTGCTACCAGGGGTTCACAATCCTTCATAGAGAGTCTTCGAGTAACCAAAGGCACTCCCAAATAACGCACAGGCAGTGTGCCTAATTTGAAGCCAGTGAAGTCTTGAATGTTCCTCAATTCCTCACCTTGAATACCAGTGGAAAATAGCTCACTTTTGGAGCTGTTGAGCTGGAGTCCAGAAAAATGGTAGAACTGGTTAAGGACAATCTGGATTCCCTCTATTGAGTCAAGATTACCTTTAGCAAAAATCAAAAGGTCATCTGCAAAACATAGATGAGTGAGGTTAAGTTTTTTGCATTTGGGGTGATGGGAAAATAAGCCATATCTAGCTGCCTTGTCAAGAAGGTTGGAAAGAACATTCATGGCTAATGTAAACAGATAAGGGGAGAGAGGATCCCCCTGTCTGACTCCCCTTGCTCCTTTAAAGAATCCCATGAGTCCACCATTAACACATATGGAGAACATAGGGGAAGTAAGGCATTGCTTAGTCCACTGCAGGAACTGCTCAGGAACCTGCATTGCTTCCAAAACTCCCAAGATGAAATCCCAGCTTAGGGAATCGAAGGCTTTCTGAAGATCCACTTTTATGGTGCAACGAGGAGAGAGAGATGATCTACCATAGCCTCGAACCAATTCCTGGGCCAGGAGCACATTATCAGTGATACATCTGCCTGGAACAAATGCACTTTGATTGGCACAAATGACTGATGGCAGTCCTAGCTTAAGCCTATTGGCCAGAATCTTGGATATGCATTTGTAAAATACTGAACAACAAGAAATGGGCCTAAAGTCCTTCATAGAGCTGGGATTAGGACATTTTGGTACAAGTGCAACACTGGTGGATGTGAAAGCAGGATGCATGGTTCCAGTCTGGAAGAAAAGCTGAGCTGCCTCAGTGACATCTCTGCCAACTATAGTCCAAGCAGCTTTGAAAAAATGTGCAGTAAATCCATCTGGACCAGGACTTTTCCCACTCTTGGAAGCAAACATTGCTTGTTTGATTTCCTCATTGGTCACAGGTCTGACCATAGCATCTTGAACTTCAGAGGATAATGGGAGAAGCAATTCTTGAAGAATCTCTTGAGAGCAACCTGTGATGTTGCTGTCAGTAGTCCCTAGTTGGCTTTGAAAGTAAGAGACAACCTCAGTTGCAATTTGAGGGAAAGAATCAAGCTTAGTCCCATCAGAAGCATAAAGAACTTTGATGGTGTTTTTCCTTTGCTTGGTTTGCACCATCTTATGAAAGAATCCAATGTTTTGGTCCCCCTCCTGCAGCCATTGAATTCTAGACTTCTGTTTAAGTAAACTTTCCTCTGCTTTGACCAAGTCTTGGAGCTCCAAAGCTGTGGAAGCTTGGCATGCTACCATGTGCACAGCAGATGGGTTATTTAGCAAGAAAGTTGCAAGTCCTCCAGTTCTTTTCTTTTGGCTTTAACTCTCTCAAAGATGTCACCATAATGAGCAAGATTGAACTTTCTAAGCTGCTGCTTCAGCTTTTTCAGTTTAATATGAAGCTTGGCCATGGGATTACCTGAAACATGCTCAGTCCAAGAATTCTCAACAATATTCATGAATTCAGCATTCCTGGTCCAGAAGTTGAAGAATTTGAATGGCTTGGGAGGAGAGAAAGTCAGCACTGCTGTTTTGATTAAAGCAGGGCAGTGATCTGAGACACCTAGGGCAAGGAACTCAGTGTGAGAATGGGGAAATGAAGATAGCCACTGAGCATTAATCAATACTCTATCAAGCTTCTTAGCAAGGAGGGCTTCCTAATGATTAGACCAAGTGAAAAGGGGACCAACATAGCAATGATCATCAAGAGAATTCTGTACAAGACATTCTTTGAATTCAATCATGTCCTGTGAACAACTTTGAGAACTAGTAAAGTTGGAACTCTCAGAAGGATGAGCTATCACATTGAAGTCACCAGCTAAGATCCAAGCCATTCCTTGAAGCAGACCATTAACAGTCTGAAGATGTGTCCACAGACTTCTCCTCCCAGTTCCATCATTCTTCCCATAGATTGCAGTCAGACAAAATTTTTGGTTTTCATAGTTCACTTGGCAAGTGATAGACTGATCTGTCACCAACATCAGATCCACAGGTATGTCAGTTTTGCTGAGTATCCATATTCTTCCATTATCAGCAACCAAGTAGTTATGGATAACCTTCCATCCTTCAAAATGCTTTTCACATATAGGTTTCAGCTTAGGAAGCTTAACTCTAGTCTCAATTAAGCAGACAATATCAGCTTGAACATATCTCATTCTGCCTACTACTGCTTTTTGTTTAAGAGGACAATTTAGTCCTCTTACATTCCATACAAAGATATTTAGAGATGGGGTGAACCATGACTCCCCAAGGCAGCAGTGACTGCCTTTACTTTAGTTCTCTCTTTGTCTGGAAGTCCCCTTTTTTTACTCTTTAGGTTTCGCATCAAATCAGCTACACCTGCTGCAGCTGCCCTAGGCCTCCTAGGGGAAGCACACTTGGTCTCCTCAGGGTTCTTCCCAACTCCAGGATCAGGGCCATAATCAATTTCTTCCTCAATAACTGAGTCCAAAATTGCAAACCGATTAACTGATCCATATGAACCTGATGTCGATGGATCCTGACCTGGTTCAACTGGAATAACCTCTTTGCTTTTGGTTTGAACATGAAGATTTTCATCTTTGTGGTGCTCACTTTGAGATGTAGTCCTGATTATTGGCTGATCATGATTACTTGTCATTGTTTGTTCTTCAGGGTTTCTCTTTGGGACCAAGACCTGTGCAGGCTCCTTAGCTGGCTTGCTAAGGCAATTCTTCTCAACATGTCCAAAAATGCCACAAAGCAGACATTTAGGAGGAATCCAAGGGATCTCCACTGAAATGGAAATAACAGTTCCATTTCGAGTCTCAACCTCAATTGTTTTAGGCAGCTCCTGAGCAGCTTCAATTTCAACACAAACTTTGGCATAAGCAAGCCTCTGCTTGTTTGCAGTGATTTTATCCATGTATAAAGGATTGCCTAATGCACTAGCAATATAGCTCAATCCTTTCGAAGAGTATAACTCCAATGGTATGTTCCTCAGATGAACCCAAATTGGAAGTTTGGTCATGTTGAATTCAAGGGATGTTATACCTGGTTCCTATTTGCGGAGAATGATTGGATTGTTTTGGATGTGCCATGGCCCGTGCTCAAGAACCCAATCCCTGGTCCCAGAAAGAGGAAATTGGATTACATAAAGGTTCCTTCCTGCAGGTTTAATTTCAATTTGTCCTTCTTTGCCCCATAGTAGATTGACAAGCTTGTGAAACATGCTGAAATTTGGAGGTTTCCCAAGAAATTGGGCAACTAAAGTGTTTTTCCATTGAAGATCACCTTCTTCGAACACTTCAATGGACGGTTTCACCATAACTTTCCTTCCCGTTTGCAGCGGAGGAAAGAACTGCAAGGATTGAGACTCAGATGAAGCAAATAGTTTTCTCCAATCAGCACTTGCCACGTCAGCAGAGTTAGTTATAACTAACTCTGTCTTAGCTGAATCTCTTCCTGCTTCCGCAGGAATTTCCCCTGAGTTCCTTTGATCAATGGAGGTTGAGGATGAATCACCATTGATAACTTGTTTGAAGCTCTTTTTCCCCTGTCCAGAATCTTCATCAGCAATCTTCAAAGGAGATCGAAGGGAATTAATTTTCAACTCAATGAATTCGCAGCTTGAAGCTTTGCGACAATCGAGAAGCAAGCAGAAAAAGGATGAGAAAAAGAAAGGAGGAGAAGAAATCGAGTAAAGAAACAAGTCTAGAATCAAATTCTTTAATGGAAATCAAGAGGAATGGAAGAATTTGGCTAGAAAATTCTTCAGTTCAAGATAAGTGCTATATTGAGTTGAGAGCATTTCCTAACGCGCCAAAAAAACCCATAGAGTTGCAGCTTCCCATTTTCACCTGCTCTGAGCACTTGTTGAATAAAAAATGAATCGACAAGTTTCCCTTAGCTCCTCGTGATATTCTTTCTCATTTCTCAGGGACGATGTGGCTTTCTTGAGATGGGGTAAATCCTATAAATCCCACAATAAGAGCTCTTGTAAACTCGTCTCTAATCAAAGCTCCACTCCCCCTTCCTATTTTCAATTTTAAGTGGCAGGAGTAAAGAAAGGTCATTTCTTGTTTTTCTGGCCAAATAAGAAAGAAATTTTTATTTTCTTCAAATTTTCACTCTCATAGTCCGACTCCCTAATATACTCCAATTGGTTCTTTGGCTGTTCCTGGTCCATTTCACCACCTCCTTTTACGCAGCCTGAATGATCCTCTTCCACTATCCAAAAAGAACATGTATTGGCTCTGGGTGTGGGCCCATCCCCCATATTACATCTTATTATGCCTTTTCCACCATTTAAGTCTTCCTTCTCCTTCTGTGTATCATCATCAACACTTTCCAAGCCACACTCATTTATTACTTGTTGAGTAGACCGTTGGACATCATCATTTAATCGCCCACCATCCTCGACACTTTTTATGTTTTCTGCTCCTATGCTTACATCTTCACATATCTCTAGATCATCCGCATGCACATGAGGTTCCACCTCATCTTCTTCCTCGTTGAGCTTACCAGAGGTAACCTCTTCATCTTCTGGTTGATATGATTTCTAATCTGTTTCTGAGTTACTAAGAATATTACAACCGGACTTCACGCTTGATTCAATTCGTTTCGAGGAACTTTGATTTTCATTCTCAAAACAACAATAACGAACAGGCATTACTACCGGGTCAACCTCTGAAACTCTGATCGAATAAACCATATTCCCCACCTGCAATTTTATTGAGTCATCAATTTTCGACTTATGATCCTTGATAATTTGTATATTGCCTCTGAAAAAAGACTGGAATTTCAAAGTATCACTATCCAGTCCAATAAACTCCCCCCATTTTCTAGCAATGTTCTGAAACGTAACAATGTTCCCAGCGTGGATAGGGACTCCATAGCAAGCAATCCAGAGATCAATATAATTTTTCCTGAAATTCTTCTGAAAGTGACACCATTAACCCCCTCATTTTTAACTTGTTAAGAGATTGCATCCATAGTAGAATACTCTCAACACCATCCTACTAAGCATTTTCCCAGCCAGTGAAGGTTTTCATCATCAATCCATTAATTCTAACCTCATTCCCTGAGCTTTCTTGCAACCTTGCCTCATTACCAGAAACTTCCTTCAAACTTTCCTCAATTTTTTCTCCCTTATTTTCCTTCAAAACCTGTACATATGATTTCTTATGAAAACCTCCGATTTCTTTAAGCACCTCAACTCGATTATTATTCATCAAATTCACATTGGCTCTCTCCTTATCGTTCTCATTCTCTCTGGAATTATGCTTCTCTGTTTTCCTCCAAAATGAGACTCTAGAATTAAATCTAGCAACATCCACTCCAATCTTGTAGTCCAAAAACCATACTCCATTCAAGCTCCATACAGCCTTTCTTGCTTGTGCAACGTTAGAGTACCTCACAAATCCAAATCTTCATCCCGTTGCACTCCTTTTAACTGGAATAAAAACATCCAATACCTCTCCAAATCAAACACATACTTTTTCCAGCCATTTTTTTTGGATAAGTAGTGGTTTTCTATTCATCCAAGTAAAACAGCAATAGTTGTTACAAAATGACAGCAGGTGTACACCATGAATAAGCAAGGCTTACTACAAGTAAACCTGCAAACTCAGCTAACCAAATAAACTAAGAAAACATATTAGAATTGAGCTGCCAAGCATTACATAAGTCAAGATTCACATGATTCATCTTAACTTTGCCAAGATTGTGCAATCGCATCATAACTACACCTTTGATGAATTCCAATTGTCTGTCCTCTGGGAGTTCAGCTTTAGTATGATGCCTAGTGTTCCTTTCCCTCCATATAGAATAAATGAAGGCATTCCATGCAATGCGTAAAATGATTGCAATTAGAGCATTGCCTCTTAACTTTGTGGTTGCCCACTACAATTCTTCCTCCCAGCAGCCTACCCTTCGATGAACATGACTTAAGTCCAAGACTTTCTGCCATACAGCTTTAGAGTATCCACAAAAGAAAAATATATGATCTCTTGTCTCCCTTTCTTGTTTACATAGCAGGCATTCTTCTTCAACTGTCATCCCCCATGTTGCTAGTCTGTCTTTGGTAGGGAGCCTATCAAGAACAGCCATCCATGAAATTAAGGCATGTCTGGGAGTTTTCCAGCCATTTCCAATTGACTGTCGGAGGAAGATTGTTTATAAACACTGTCGTTGCCATCTAAAGTTCTCCTAGGATATATTGATATATATGAACTTGCTTTAGTACATTGACACATAAAATAATTACCTGGGCAAAGTTGTCTTTCTTTTGTTTAATTAAACTACTATTTGTCTAATAGGTTTTAGTGGTTTTCATGTAAAATAAAAACTTAATTAAATAAAAATAATACTTTAAGAACTCAATTGGATATAATACAATTAGATAAGAGTTTATTGAAGAAATTTTAATAACTTTTCTTAGTATTTTAGCTGATAAAAGATTATTGTTGTATTAATTCCTTCCTTTTTTTGTTAATACATTATAAAAATATATAAGTATCAGTTCAACCATATATCTTAAATTTTTATCAGAGATATTTTATTTTAGTAATTGACAATTCCATATATATATATGAAAATGTTGAGAAAAAATCTAATGGATCATGTAATAGAATTTCATGAAAAGTAAAAATATTTGTGGTAAAAATTGAAAAAAAAAAGTAAGGCTAAAATATTAAAAAAAAAAAAAATCCCATGAATTATTTCATTTTTCTTAAGTAAGCCTTTATATTTTTATTATATCCAATTAAGCATTTATCCTTTAATTCATATCCAAATAAACCCTTATTTTAAATCAAAGATTGATCTATGATAATGACTTATTTAAATATAAATTAAAAGTTAAGGGCTTATTTATGTGTGAATTAAAAATTAAGGACTTATTTGAGTGCAAATTAAATATTAAAAGTTTATTTTGATACAATCAAAATATAAAAATTTATCTAGATAAAATGATAATGTTCAAAATTATTTTATTATTTTAATAAAAAAAAAATCAAGAATTGAACAAAACTTTTGTAAAAAGCTATATGTTAAATAGAATTTTGAAAGTTTTTCCCCAAAAAAAAAGTCATTTAGAAATTTAAAATCACTTTAATTGTGAAAATCTCATCTAGTTAAATCCCATTTTCATATATAGGGGCTAAAGGTGTTCATGGTCGGGCCGAGATCCAATTTTTTTTTCTTTGTCCAAGCCTATTTCGGGCAAGGCCAGGAACAGTCCGAAAACCCGTTTTATTATTCAAAAAATATTAAAAATATATTTTTGTATTAACATTTATATATAATTTATAATTAAATTTAAATAAAAAATATTTTTATTTAATAAATAATAATTCGGGCCGGATCGAATTATAAAAACACATGTCCAAATCGATCCAATATAAGTTAGGCCTATCGGATGAACTACTCGACTCGTTAATAGATCTAATAGGGGCTTTGACTGAAGTTTATTCCACCTACTAAATAATTATTAGGTCAAATCCACGAGTCATATGTGGCAACTTACTATCTCTCAATCTCTATTTTTAATTACTACAAAGAAAAATTATCTATACGCATCTTAAAAACACTGAAATACGTATATAATATAATTACATAGTGGATTAAATATCTTTGACTAGTACTAATTATATTTACAATCATGACACGAACATAGGGTTCTTGGCCATCAAATTATGAATTTATATTTAATGTACATAAAGTATAAATCTATACATTTTCAGATGATTACATTTCATTAAATATAAAATTATTTATATTCATTTTTAAAAAAATTTAATGAAATGGTATCATATATTATCAGTGTATCGAATATAAACCCTCAAATTATACCCCTCTTGCTTTCTCATAGTCTCTCTTCTTTCAACTTTGCAGTAAAGCCCGTTTGGATGTGCAGGGGCAACGACGGAGGAGCTCCTCTCACCGCACTGGCCTTCTTAAACGGCACTAGACCCGGACTCCCTCCGCACTGCCCCAAGCGGACCTCTATGTTTGCATGACCAAATTTAAACCCTTTTTGCCATAGCTTATATACGAGAAATTAAGGGTGTTCACAATTCGATTTTAACCGAATTAATCGACCGAATTTTTTTTTCGGTTCGGTTAATCAGTTAACCGAACAAAGTTCGGTTCGGTTATCGGTTAATACTTTTGGAATATTTCGGTTATCGGTTAATTCGGTTCAGTTAAGCGAAAATAACCGAATTACACGAATTAACCGAAATATTCTTTGTTTTGAGACTTATGTATTGTTCATTATATTTTATCATGCTTTTTTAGTTGTTTAATATGTTTAGTTGTTTAGTATGTTTGATATTTGGATTTATAATAGTTTTATTATGCTTTGCTTTTGAATTTTTGTTGGTTGGATAGATTATTTGGATATAAAATCATGTATTAAAATAGGTTGTAAAATAAATTAGGTTTTTATTTCGGTTAATTCGAAAACCGACCGAATTAACCGAAATAATTTCGGTTCGGTTAATTCACCGTTTTAACATTTCGGTTCGGTTAACGGTTAATGAAAAAATAAATTCGGTTAATTCGGTTAATGGTAATTCGGTTCGGTTATTAACCGAATTAACCGTTTGAACACCCCTACGAGAAATTATATATTGTTAGGAGTAAGAGCCTTCTGAAAAATTATGCAAAGGGATTTCCTCCATAAGAAGAAGGCCTTTGGATTGCAGGGGTAGAAAATTCCCCTGCTGAAAATGTGACTGCTGTTTAAAGCACTGCTGAAAACAGCCAGATTGTTTCCCAGTACTTCAACTCCTTGACATCTGAAATGTGACTCAAAAATGCCAATGCAAGTTAAAGAGCACTGTATCCAAATGAAAATTTAAGACATACTGAATATTTTTGCCGATAAACCCTTCCAAAGATATGATATTCCATCAAAACAAATCTTATGGAAGTACCAGAATGAAAACTACAGAACTAATCATGAACAACACCAGCTTCCAAATGGAGTTTTCTATTTCTTTGACCTGTGAATGTGAAAGAGAATGATTCATTAAATTAGGTGGTAGACTTTTAGATTATATTTAGATTCAGCTGATCTTTTTGTTTGAACCAGAACTTAGTCTAGTTGGTTCATGAAGTGACCCATTAAAAGGTGGCATCGAATCTCAGCATCTGCAACCCTTCTCAAGTTACAGCTTTCTTTGTACAAAAAAAAATCTTCTTTTTGTTTGGAATGATAGTCCAATTGGAGTACAGAGAAAAGTATTATAATTTCCTACGTTACTCGGATTCGGGTATGTGTCTGACACGGATATGTTTAAATTTTTTTTTAAGTTTTTCCATATATTTGGAGGATCTTTGGAGGGTTATGTCCCCATACCTATGTCCGGATATGCATAGGATACAAGTGTCGGACACGAATACTTAAAGAAAAATGAATAATCGGAACAACATAAACAATTTCTGGCAACAAAGCAATTTCATCCTGATGTCCTTTTACAGGCTAATTTTTTGATAAATCCTGTAAGTAAGTTTTACCAAATCAATCATTGTTTTGATTTATTCAGTTTCAGCTTAGCCATGTCACAGGCAAAGGAAACCCAACAGAAAATTACTGCTCATATTAAGGATGAAAAATGAAGTTACCCTGCAGGTGGCGGCTTGTTGGGTAATTGTTGCCCCAAGTATGAACCTGAGGATTATTTAATTATATTTCAGGTAAAACAAATGAAGAAAACCTTATAATGACAAGAAAAGGATAAAAAAGAAAAACCATAGAAAGATGGAAACTTACTCGAAGGCATTCCTGAAGTGCTTGATAATGGCTGGAAAGGTACTGCCCCATAAGGTAATGACTGTGCTGGCAACCATTGTATAGAAGGGGAATCAAGGCTGGAAGACTGCAATAAATTTGTGGATGCTAATGCATTGGGTTGAGCTCCATGCCAAAAAGCCATGGAAGATGACTGTAACATACAACTCAAATTAGCATGGTGAATATTAGAAATTAACTAATCTGAGATTGCTGATTTACCAAGAGTTTTCAGCAGAATTTCTTCTCTATATTCAAATCTAGCGTATATTTACACCTCAACTCAATGATACTAACTTATCTTAAACAATGGAAAAGTGGTCGGAACACAGACACACATGTGGATTCGATTATGAATATTATACTCGGACTCGGGTGTGAGTATGTGTCAAACACGGGTATGTTCAATTTTTTAAAGATTTTCATGTATTCGAAGGGTCCTTGGAAGATTATATATCCATACCCATGTCTGGATATGCGTTGGACACGAATACTTCAAGAAAAATGAAGAGTCAGCAACATAACCCAGCAGTCATTTTAAGCAACAACATGAATCTCTACAATTACTTGTTTGCATCTTCTAAGGGACCTCGACTGGTAAGTAACTCAACAACATCGATAGCCAATCTCTCCCTCTTTAGAATTTTTATGTTCCCTTTACTAGCAAAATTTCCTTAGCATACTTGAGCCTCCTAGTGTCACAATTGAGCAACTTAATAATGTATGAAGGCACAGAGGCCCAATTCATCAATCAAATCAAAGACGAGGCCTGTGCAGGACTGCCGCTGACTAAGATTGTAGAAAACTAGAAATAAATTCCATAAACAAACAAATAAGACCAGAATTAGCTTTTTGAAAATGGAGAAAGAAGAATTGAACACTAAGCTCAAATTCTTTTTCAAATTTATATTACCACTTCACTTTTCCATTCAGTCTCAAAGCTAGTGTTAAGAAAAAAAAATAATAATAATATAGCTTATTCAGTGAATACTTGAATAAATAAACAACCCTGTCTCTGTGAATGAAAACCATGGAATAAAAAATCGGATCGATAGGTCGAATCGGGGATTGAAGATGTGTCCCGTTCTTAAGATCAAACGTGTTTGCCTGTTGATACACAGTTGGCACTTTGCTGTAAAAGTCACCACCGATTACAAATTAGAAACTCTCATTATGAAAAAAGTCAGACATCTTAAAGAGTAACTTATATTCTGAGAAGAATTACCACTGTAGAAGAATACTGCAAGCCATAACCCAAGACATGGGCTTGAAGTGCTTGCCACCCATGGGATTGTGCAGGAGCTGATAAATGGGTTGCTGCAAAACATTCAGAATATGATCAGATATTAATACAAAGAATAAAAATCATCTTTTCCTTTATTTTGCTCAAAGGAAACATTTGCATAGAAAATATGAAATCCAAATTTCTATTTCTGAAACACTAATGAAGAGATGCAAATGTACAACAAAGGAACTTCAATTTACCTGTGGAAGTTCTTTTCTTCCACCAGATTTCTGCTCTGAAGGACCAGAATACGATATGACTGCAGGATCGATCCCATGACCCTGCACAGAGACAACATACAGAAAAACTCAAGAATAATAACAAAGAAACGTATATTAACATCTTCATTTCTATCCTTTATTTTTGCATAAAAGATGATTTTTTTTTTCTTCATAAAATATGTATAATTCAAATATCTCCATGCAAAGCATTACAACTCTGAATGATTGGAGATGTAAATGCAATATTACTCCGACTCTTCATTTTTCTTAAAGTATTCGTGTCCGAAACACGTGTCCGATGCATTTTGGAACATGGGTACGAGGATATGATCCTCCAAGGACTCTCTAAATACATGAAAATCTTTAAAAAAAAAAAATTAAATATACCCGTGTCCGATACTCATATCCGAATCCGAGTAACATAGTGTAAATAAACAGATAAAAACTTTAATTTACCACTTGAAATTCCTTTTTCCCACTCAATTTATGCACTGAAGGAAGAGACTCCATTATTTACAACTCCAGAACTGGCCTGAGGAATCTGCTGTGGGACAAATTGAGATGATTGCAAATTTGGACTGCTAGAGGGCAAAGGGGAAGTAGATTGACTGGCAGTATCTAGAAATATAGAGCACTGAGGATATGTAATGCCTTTCTCTTGTTTCACATGATTAGCTTCGCTAGAGGAACCACCATGACTCACTAAGGAAGCTTTTGGATTGGCAAAAGTGGAAGTAGGAGATGAAGTCAACACATTGCTTAGTCGTGCAGCAGGAGAAACACCACTATTGCTAGGTGTTTTAGGCATGTTAGGGATTTCTGCAGCAAGCACGCCTCCATTACTCGGTTTCTTTGACACAATGTCCATAGGTTTAGTTGCAGGAACTACAGAGTCCAGTTTTTTTTGCATTTGAAGCAGCCTTTGATTGATTTCTCTGAGTAGGACAATCAATATTGCTCACCAAATTATTAGAATATGGTGAACTTGTTGGTTTTGAGATAGACTGATGACTACTAGATTTTGGTGATTGTTGTGAAGCTGGCTCAGGATCAGAACTGATATTATTTGGGCTTCTTAAAGCGTTCTTTTCATATCCTATAGAATTCAGCCTTCTAGGTTCCTTAGAATACGCAACAGTTTGTCTTGTTCTAACAGTAGATGCAGTCCTCTGCAATGAAGATTTGTACTAGAATGAGAAAAGACACATTCCTGAAAATTATAGAAAGATGGTAATAAACCCATTTCTAACACATATATCACCATGCAAGCCATGAGTATTCATCCATTGCAAGGTAACCTTCTGTCTTACAGGCATAAAAAAGGTCAATTGACAATTCACAAAAAAAATTTGTGTGACTAAGATGTTATACTGACTAATTTTCAGCATTATGGTATCTTTTTTACATAATTGCCTATCCAAAAAGAGGAGTAGTGAGAGAGAGAGAGGGCAATTTTAATCTGTGTGGCCATCTATACAACCTAAAGTTGAAAATAACAAGATAAAGAACTTTTAAAAGACTAAATTCATAGCATAATTAACTGTTAAGCATAACCTAAATCAATTGATAATAGGTAAAAAGATCCAACTTAAATATAAAACCACAATCAATCCAAGATTTAATCAATATGGGATAACACCACTTTAAAAGACCTATCACGTATAGACGGAGACAAAAGAATCTACCAAATGACAAACTCGAAAAGGCTAACAGGCAGGAACAACATAACAAAACCTTGACTTTGATACCATGTTACAAGTAATAACACAAAGGAATATGTAATTCAACTATGATGGTCTGTATCCATGTCTAAAGATCCGGAAGGTTACATTCTTAATATTCAGAATTGTGCATAAGTTTGTACAATAGTGCCTTATATATAAATAGAAGATTCTTATTAATTAAGGAAAGAATCAAGTAAGAATATTTTAACATAATATCTAATACATCTCTAATTATATTTATTATATTAACATTAATTTCTAGAGAAACCATGAGATGTAACTAAGAAAATACTTGGTAAACACCAAAAATTAAAGAAATTGCATCAGGGCCAAGCATAAAATACTAGCTAATTACATAATTTAGGAGAGACTCACTTGCATATGAATAGAACCATCAGAAGGCCTATCACCATCTTCTTTAAGAGCTCGACTCGACAATGATCAAGCCAAATTCGAATTTTTTTGAACCGAACCCAAATAACTTGCGAGTACAAGTGTCTCGTTTATATCCTATTAAACGCAAGTAATTAGCTTACCCTCTTAGGACTCGAAGGCCCGTCAACAGTGCCCTTCTCACCGGTATATCTTCTATCCACATACACATGCCCGTCAACAGTGTCTCGTTTATGTGAGTTTATAAGGGATTTCGCGCTTAACAAAATCAATGATTTTGTTAAGTAGCGTATTCTTTCTCTAAAAAAAAAGAAAAGAAAAATAGATCTATATCTATATCTATATACAATATATGAATGGAATTACTTTAATGCTTTTTTTTTCAATTGAAGGACATTTGTTTGTCACGTGATGAGTAATTATTATTTTTTTTAATTTTATTTGATTGAAAAAGAAGAAAAGTGAAAAAAAAAATTACTGAAAATTTATTATATTCTTACATATAGCTTTTTACAAAAGTTTTGTTCAATTCTTGATTTTTTTATTAAAATAATTTTGAACATTATCATTTTATCTAGATAAATCTTTATATTTTTATTGTATCAAAATAAACTCTTAATATTTAATTTGCACTCAAATAAGTTCTTAACTTTTAATTCACACATAAATAAGCCCTTAACTTTTAATTTATATTTAAATAAGTCATTATCATAGATCAATCTTTGATTTAAAATAAGGGTTTATTTGGATATGAATTAAAGGATAAATGCTTAATTGGGTATAATAAAGATATAAAGGCTTACTTAAGAAAAATGAAATAATTCATGAGATTTTTTTTTTTTAATATTTTACCCTTACTTTTTCATTTTTTTTTTTCAATTTTTACACATATTTTTACTTTTCATGATCACATGATCCATTAGATTTTTTGTCAACATTTTCATATAAATATGGAATTTTCAATTACTAAAACAAAATATCCCTGATAAAAATTTAAGATATATGGTTGAACTGATACTTATATATTTTCATAATGTATTAACAAAAAATGGAAGGAATTAATACAACAATAAACTTTTATCAGCTAAAATACTAAGAAAAGTTATTAAAATTTCTTAAATAAACTCTTATCTAATTGTATTATATCCAATTGAGTTCTTAAAGTATTATTTTTATTTAATTAAGTTTTTATTTTACATGAAAACCACTAAAACCTATTAGAGAAATAGTAGTTTAATTAAACAAAAGAAAGACAACTTTGCCCAGGTAATTATTTTATGTATCATGTACAAAGCAAGTTCATGTATATCAATATATCCTAGGAGAACTTTAGATGGCAAGACGGTGTTTATAAACAATCTTCCTCCGACAGTCAATTGGAAATGGCTGGAAAAAAGTATGTGTTAGATTTGGAGAGGTGTTGGATGTTTTTATTCGAGTTAAAAGGAGTGCAACGGGATGAAGATTTGGATTTGTGAGGTACACTAACGTTGCACAGGCAAGAAAGGCTGTATGGAGCTTGAATGGAGTATGGTTTTTGGACTACAAGATTGGAGTGGATGTTGCTAGATTTAATTCTAGAGTCTCGTTTTGGAGGAAAACAGAGAAGCATAATTCCAGAGAGAATGAGAACGATAAGGAGAGAGCCAATGTGAATTTGATGAATAATAATCGAGTTGAGGTGCTTAAAGAAATTGGAGGTTTTGATAAGAAATCACATGTACAGGTTTTGAAGGAAAATAAGGGAGAAAAAATTGAGGAAAGTTTGAAGGAAGTTTCTGGTAATGAGGCAAGGTTGCAAGAAAGCTCAGGGAATGAGGTTAGAATTAATGGATTGATGATGAAAACCTTCACTGGCTGGGAAAATGCTTAGTAGGATGGTTTTGAGAGTATTCTACTATGGATGCAATCTCTTAACAAGTTAAAAATGAGGGGGTTAATGTTGTCACTTTCAGAAGAATTTCAGAGGTTGACCCGGTAGTAATGCCTGTTCGTTATTGTTGTTGTGAGAATGAAAATCAAAGTTCCTCGAAACGAACTGAATCAAGCGTGAACTCCGGTTGTAATATTCTTAGTAACTCAGAAACAGATCAGAAATCATATCAACCAGAAGATGAAGAGGTTACCTCTGGTAAGCTCAACGAGGAAGAAGATGAGGTGGAACCTCATGTGCATGCGGATGATCTAGAGATATGTGAAGATGTAAGCATAGGAGCAGAAAACATAAAAAGTGTCGAGGATGGTGGGCGATTAAATGATGATGTCCAACGGTCCACTCAACAAGTAATAAATGGGTGTGGCTTGGAAAGTGTTGATGATGATACACAGAAGGAGAAGGAAGACTTAAATGGTGGAAAAGGCATAATAAGATGTAATATGGGGGATGGGCCAATACATGTTCTTTTTGGATAGTGGAAGAGGATCATTCGGGCTGCGTAAAAGGAGGTGGTGAAATGGACCAGGAACAGCCAAAGACCCAATTGGAGTATATTAGGGAGTCGGACTATGAGAGTGAAAATTTGAAGAAAAGAGAAAAAAAAAAAAAAAAAAACTAAATGGAAGTTTTTTGAAGATCTTGAAGAAGCTCTATGTAAAAAGGTGGAAAAAAACAATAAGAAGAATGGAAAGAAGAAACGAAGAAATGAAAGACACCAAAGATCCAAAATAGCCAACATTTCTATTTCGAATGGAGATTTCCACAACGGAAATAAAGTAATTTTAAAGGAAGAAAAGGAGAGAGCGCGTGAAGAAGAGAAAGCTCGTGAAGAGGAAGCAGTCGCAACCTGGAACATGGGAAGCAATTGGGATTAATGTCAGTAGGGGATGAACAGGAGATAATTAATAAGTTTAGCTTGATGGCAAACAAGGGATGGTTCGTGTCTTCTTGGAAGTTTAGCTTGATGTACTCCATATTTGTCTACTTTGATTGTTTTTTAGTAGAGTTTGGATTTATTGGTTGTTCACATGGTGTCTGATTTATAGGGTTTTGTGTTTTAAGTTTGATTTAAGGTGATTTTGTTTGCTTAGTTTGTATCTTGGAAGTTCTGTTTTTAACAGAACTATTTGTCAGTTTTGTTATTGCTAGTCTTGGTACTAGCTCTTTGGAATTTTATTAATAAAATTCAATTGACTTAGTAAAGAAAAAAAAAAACAAAAGAAAGACTTTAAAAGTTTAATTAAAAAAAATGTATTATTAAGAGTTTAATTAGATAAAAGTAGTATTTTAAAAGTAATATAATTGAATACAAAGAGCGATAATAATTTATCTAATTTTTTAAAAAAGTACAATTTTATTTTTAATATTTTAATCATTTTTATTCGAACCATTTTCTAAATATAAACTTATAAATAATTCACAACTCATATATGAAATCACTATTTTGCTAACTAATAATGAAACTCATCTATTTTTTGTTTTTGGTTTTTTTAAGAAAAAAACTCATCTATTTTTATCCTTTACATACTAGCTGATGATCTGTCATATCCTAAGTTCCTAACTATAGAAGATTTTATCACTACTTATATGCTTTTTTAGTATCTTAACCTTTTGATAATTGGCCTTTTGCCTAAGAAATAATTACCAAAAGTTAAATTAGACCCACCAATTCAATTTCCATATACAAGCATAAGCTGAGAAGAACTTCTCTACCACATACACCTCATTTTTTAAAAACTATTTGTGTCCGACATTTGTTTGAACATGAGTAAGAAGATATGTTATCCAAATATATGAAAAAACTTACAAAAATTGAATATACTCATATTAGACAACTACACTTATTCTTTCTTGGAGGAGAGAAAGAGCATCTCTAACTAAAGTTTCAATCTTAATCTTTCTTTCCCCATTGCAAACAAAAGGAGAAAAAGGAAGAAAAATGGAAGGAATTAGGAGAGTCTTGATGGTTTGTTTGGTGTTGCAGGTTCTAGTATGGCAGTCCACCGCTTCTTTCCAAAGCTGCTATATGGGTTGCTTCGTTTTGTGTGTTATTACACCACAAAATACAGTTTTCTCTTGCTCTGTCAAGTGCCTCAAAGACTGCATCGTTCCAAGCTCTAAAGATTTGGCAAGTCTCAAAGACACCCAATACTTCTGCAAGCTTGGTTGTGCTACTTCCTTGTGCTCAAATCTCAGCTCCAAAGAAAATCCTGGTAAGTAATTTACCATCTCTCTCTATCTTGTCTAGGGATTTAATTTACGATTGCATACGCGTTTCCAGTCGCGTCGTGTTTATTGCGATTGTAGACGTAATAAATGCTATCGCGATCAATTGCGATAAATATCGGCCATAAATATCTACGACTAAAAGAGCCAAAATCACAAAATAGCGATCGTAACTTCGCGTTGCGACGTCTATTTAAATCTTGATCTTGTCTGTTAATAGACTAACGTATAAACTCAGGGTTTTGTTTATTTTAATAAATTATTAGGTGAACAAGAAGTTGGAAGCTGTGTAGATTCTTGCTCAGAGACATGCGCCGAGAAGAACTGATTTCTTTACCATGTATATGAACTTACGACGTTTCAGTTTGAGATATTGTTAATTAGCCAAATGATTGAATTTCAATGAATAAAGTCTGATAAATTGATGTTTGGGTTAATGTTAGTGCAACAGCAATTAATTATTTACTTGTTTGGCATGTGATATATACAACTTGCTTGTCTTGGTTGGCAGCTTCCACCAAATGATGAAATGAATTATTATTTGGAGAGTCATGGGCTCAAATGTTCCAAAATTTTAAAGGTTGGGAATTACATAGTTAGATTTGTCCAAAGATCGAATTCGTAATTCGAGTCGATCTAATCTAAATTACTATTTATTAAAAAAATATATTTTTTATTTAAATTTAATAATATATATAAAAATATTTTTTTTAATATTTTAAAATAATATAACGGGTTTGAATAAAAAAAAATTTTCCGACCATGAACAGATCTGCACACAGCCTGCAAACTAAGTTTCGTTTGAGAATACGTATTTACGGTTCAATTATAAAACAACATTCAGTTTATGAATGCAATCCCAAAACGGTGGACTCTATCTGGTTCCATCCCTAAATGGTGGACTATATCTGGTTCCGAAGAGAAGTCTTCTATTACCCTCTCATACCTATTTTTTAGTCCACTCCCCAAACAACAAAAACAACGTCTATATCTATATCTATATCTATATACAATGTATGAATGAAATCCCTTCAATGTTTTTTTTTAATTGAAGGACAATTGCTTGCTACATGGCAAGTAATTGTCTTTTTTTTAAAAAAATTTTATTTGATTCAAAAAGAAGAAAAGTGAAAGAAAGAAAAAGAGAAAGAAAAGAAAAGGAGAAAGAAGAAAGAAGAAATGAAAGAGAAGGAAAAAAAAAAAAGAGAGGGATAGAGAAGAAATAAAAAGGAAAGAGAAAACAAGAGATAGAAAGAAATAAATATAAAATTTTATTATAATAAATTAAAATTTTCTATTATTTATGTAACTTTCAATGTGTGTCACGTACAACATTGGTTCTTTAGTTTTTATAAAAAAGGGTAATATTTAATTGAATTCAGATTTAATTAAATTCACACAGTTTTAGATCTATTTTGATTTGGATTTAGCCTAATTTTGATAAATTTTATTTATTTACTTTAGTTACTTCATTTAATTTTACATGTATATTTAAAAATTTTAGATTAAATACATGTTTTAATTATTGTAATTGGTGAAAATAAAAACTAAAAAAATATAATTTTATAAGATTATAATTATAAATATAATTTTTTTTCATTATAATTATTTTATTATATAATTTTTAACAGGTTGTAGTGTAAGTAGAAGTCTAAAGAATGATGGAATAAAAAATAAAAAAAAAAAATTTGTGGGCGTCCTATTATTAATTAATTATCATTTAACTATATTATGATTTTTAATTTTATATTTTTATAATTTATTGATGTATAAAAATTAATACCTACAAGCGAAACGCAGGTAAAGTATTTATCTCAATCACTTTTTTTTTTTATGTTTTATGTTATACATTAAGATAAAATATTTAACTCAATCATTTTTTTTTTATGTTTTATGCTATATATTAATTAAAGATTATATCATTCAACAGTCTTAAAAAAAAAAAAAAACCCCGCAACGAAGTGCGAGGTTGCACACTATTATCTATAATCTATATCTATATATATATATATATATATCTATATATATATATATATATATATATATATATATAAACACGAATGTGGAGAATCTTTTGAACTGACGAAAATACACATTGTTATTCATTATATTACTAATTTTTCATTTTAAATATTTTATTAATAAAATTTATCCAATTAATAAATAAGAATTCTAATTCTATTGAAAAACTTTAGTTAAATGGATTTATTTGATAATAAATAAAAAAATTTTAAGATTTACATTGAATTACTTTATCTTCAAAGTTATAATTTTTCATTATTAACCTTAAAAAGTAAAAAGAAAATTACATTAATCTATTTTAAATCATAATTAAAAATTTTAATTATTTATATAATATGTAACTTTATGCTCAATATATAAATTTTTTTATAACTAAATAAGTTTTTATAATATAAATATTTTATATTATATTATAAATAATAATAAAATTTATTTCATTCTTATTTACGATTTTGTATTATAAATATTAATAAAATTTATCATTGAAAATTTCAATACCATGATAATTTTTTGTAAAAAAAATAAATATTAGAATATTTTAGTTAATGCTTTTAACAATTAGATATAAAAAAAATATTTTATTCATTTAAATTTTATGAATTTCTATTATTTTACTATTAGTTATTCTTTATTTTATTTTACTAATCTTATAATTTTCTAAAATTAGTGTCAATTAATGAATGATGGATTTTTTTTCAAAATATTTATTATTTATCATGACCGGCTTATAACCCTACAATATTTTTAATCTACTTATACCAAAAATTTTATTAATTTTTTGGAAAATTAAAATTGTCAAACTTAATACGACTTAATATAGATTTTACTTTTATCCTACAAAAGTGGTGTTAGGTTTAGATTAAAAACTTTATACCTTAGAGATAAGTTAAAATATTCAAAATAGTAGTGTTATCATTCAGGAAAATATTATTTGTCAATTTCTCTATTTATTTTAGTAATTATATTTTGTTTTTTATTGATTTTTATTATCTTTTTTGTATTAAGGGTTTAGTTTGTTTTGCATCATCTTTTTTGTTGATTGATTAATATTATCGGTGTTGTGATTTTATTTTGAAATATATTTAGTCGTAACATATTAGTATTTACTATTTGTCAATGGGCCTAAGGTAATGAAACAAATATATGAAATTAAATATATTAGGCTATAAAGGTGAAAATAACGTGATCTTATAATACTTTCGAGAATCTTTCATTTTCACAGAATTTAATTAATTTATAAAAATTATCATTCTTATTAGTTACCTTTTTTTTTTGTGAATAAATGAACATTTTACCATCCAAAAAACATGTCAAATAACGCAAATCTAACAAATCCAATCCTTCTTCCTCTCTTCGTTCTTTTCTGCGGTATGAAAGCATCTAACACCTTCCCAAATTTGCTACCTACTGTTTGAAGCCAGATGTAGTTCACCAAGGGAGGCAGATTATTGATAGAAATAGTGATCACCATATCTCTTCCACTCTCTCAACTTTCAATAATTTTTAAGAAACTTTTAGGTGAGAAATTTTTTTAAATTGTACTAGATTGGTGGAATATTTGGAGAAATATTTCGATATCAAAGATTGATATTTATTTCCAAATAAAAAGAAAAAAAATTGAAAAATTAGAAAGAAAATAAATTTATAAATTGGATAAAAAGAATTAGATTTAGGATTTTTTTTTATAAAATACAAAATAAATCTGACCACAGAGCTTTTTCAGAAAAATGAATGGGTTTTCTTGAATACTCTTGAGGTGAGAAAATTTTCAAAGAATTCTACTAGAATGATGGAAAAAACCTAAGGAATATTCCAATATCTAAATAATGAAATTAAATAAAAATAAAAGACTACTTTAGCTAAGACAATTTTAGGATAATATAAGATTAATTAGTATAGTCTTTGGACGAGCGTTGTGTGTGTGCTAATACCTTTTCCACACGTAATAGAACTCCCGAGCTTAGGTATGAAATGTATACTGGAACCTATTTTTTTAAGGAGTCATAATCAAGCTTAAGATTTCTTTAAGAATAATAGAGTTATTTAGATGACCTAAACTTATTATTTTAATGCACTTGAGTTGTAGTACTAATACTATTATAACTCAATATGTTTCTTTGCATTCCTTCAAAATCTATTCTCTCTTTTTTGTAAGTTCTCTTGGAAGGTAAAAATTGATTTTTTGCTCTAATAGGATAATGCTGATATAAGGTGTAAAGAAAGAAAATGACTTTTCCTTTTTTGTGGCTTAAAGAGGTGAACTAGGGATAGAATGATAAAAGGATAGGCAGTTAGGAAGATCAAAACGGTTTAAAGAAAGCCTAAATTATTTTCTTAATAATGGCTTGTGTAGGATTTTGATGACACCTCATTAATAAAGAAACCTTAAATCCTAAAATCCTAAACCTAACTTTTAATCGATGACATCGTATGGTTCACTGTCAGTGTATAGATCTATATATTGATAGTGCATCAAATGTAATCCTAAATTTAATGAGATTTCCATAGTGGGAATCAAAGGGCCACCACAGGCTGATTCTTCACTTATGACATTCCATAATTGCTCACCAATGGCACAAAATTAATAGATTTTCTCTTGAATGACCCTGGCATGGTAAAGTACTTCAACCCCTATATAAATATATGCTTTGTGTTCAACTTATATGCACAAAAAAAAAGTTCTACTCAACTAATTCAGCAAATCTGAGAGAAAATCCTAGAAAATAAATTTTAAGTCATGGAGAAGAATAGCATGAAAAAAATGATGCTGACCTTGATGATGTTGATGATGGTTGTGGTAGCTCAAGTGCGAGCTGCAGCGCTAGCAACAGATTTTCAACCCAATACATCCCTCAAAAACTGTGCGAAAAAGTGTGGCCTTAGTTGCGCTCTTCAGCTTGCGCCTCCACGGATTGCGCTTTGCTTCGGTCTTTGCATGATAGAATGCGAGATTGAACCTGGACAAGCTGTTTACAATTGTACTAGTGATTGTGCTAAGGCTGTCGTCGAATCCGATTCTAAAGCTGGTATATAATCCATCCTTCTCTCTTTTATTAATTTTCGTAAAAATAAATATTCGAAATTTATGTTACATGAATTCGAGATTCAGTGTCGAGATACGTGTACGTATCTGACACGTAAATATCAATTGTTTTTTTAATTTTAAACATTATTTGTGAGGATTTGACTTCCATACTTTGAAATATCCAAAAGTCAAAAGATATCAAATACGGGTAATTAAGATAAAGTGAGAATTTTAGGGTAATTTACATTTTGGGTCGAACTGAACTTAGCATTAACTTTCATATAGGTTACAAACGTTTAATTTTATCATTAAATTTTATTATTAATAAATTAGATCACTTATGCTAATTTCGTTAAGTAATTCTAACGAAAAGGCAGACTCAGTGTGAAATTTTCTTTACCTAAAATACCAGTCAGACATTATCTTTATGAGATATAAAAAATATATGCATGCTGAATTAACTTTTTCGTTAAAATTACTCAATAGAATTAGCATAAGTGACCTAATTTATTAATAATAGAAGTTCAGTGATGTAATTTGATTAAATTAAAGGTTTGTGAACTACATAAAATTGATTCTAAGTTTAGTGATCCAAAATGTAAATTACTCAAAAAATTTGTGTGATTAAGATCGTTTCAAAAGTGGTTTAGTAACTAATATTTTTGTAATTACTTTTTTTTTTTTTATTATCCAGCTGTTAACAAGTAACGAAATGATAACGTAACTTGTCACGTATGATAACAATGATCATATGATATTATCACGTCATTTGAAAAACCATGTGACTTAGATTACATATGCCACGTGACTAACCAGCATTCTCTTAATCTTATGGTTGTTTTAAATATTGCAGGTCCTGAAGAAGTGCAACGCTATGTTGATAGGTGCTATGAGAGCTGCAAGAACAAAATGTAAACTTGGCTTCCTATTTCGTGTTGTAACAGATCCTTAAATAAAAATTTATTTTGATACGAATAAAAAAAATAAAAGCTTATAAAGTTCTTCAGGCAATTAATGCAAATATTCTTTCTTGCGCACCAAAAAAAATTGGGGAAAGGAAATTTAATTGGGTCTGTTTAAATATCAATAATTAGGGCATAGCCAGGCCCAAGATAGAACATATCAGTAAGCAAAATTGTTGGAAGTTCGAAAAATCACAACCTTCCAAACTAGAAAGATGATCACCGGAAAGAAAGCGAGAGCGCTGGGGAAGAAAGAAATACTAATTAATTAAACATTGTAATTTTAACTTAAATTATACGAATATGATATGAAAAAAAATTAAAACATGAAATAAAGTATGATATTGATACAAAAAATAATACGAATATAATATAAATATATAAACGTATCAAAATTTATATAATACGAATTATTAATGTGTTAAAATTTATATAAATATATAACATGTTTAATATGATTACGATATTAAAAAATAATACGAATACAATACAAGTGCACCGATCGAAAGATTAATATTAATATATCAGATTGAGTGATGAATCAAACAAAAAGTAATATTATCTCTCTAAAAATATGCTCGAAAATAACCATCAAATTGATATATGGACATTCAGTAGGGGGACAGCATTTAGTTACAAGCATGCTCTGATCTCAATAGTTGTTGGTCCTATTCTAAAGATATTTCTTGTTTGAAATTTCTATTTTTTTTAATACTGAATATATACATTTTTATGTTACAACCATTATACTTTGAAACTTGTATTAAATAAATAGTAGTAATTGGTAAGTATTGTTTCTCATACAACTACATCTAAAATCAAGTGTTATATCTCTGATAAAAATTTAAGATATATGTTTCAACTAATAGTTATGTTGGATATCATAACTTATAGTTATGTATATATATTCGAAATACGTATTTTAATCAATAGGTTGTTGTAACTAGATACACGGTGTATAATTATGTACACAATTGATATCATGTTTGAATGAGAAATTGGTCTCATTATATACTCACTTGAATAGGAAGATAGTTGGTAGTAGTTGTGTATGATATTCAATCCCACATACAACAAAGTATGATCTTAGCTAGTTGTATTTATAAGTTGGTGTTCCATGTTGGGTTGGGTTTCAAGGAACACTCAAATTTTGTGGTGGGTGAGGATCTATACAGCTTAGTAGTTGATGTTTGGGTTAATGTCCTTTTACAGGCAACAAAGCAATTTCATCCTGATGTCCTTTTACAGGCTAATTTTTTGATAAATCCTGTAAGTAAGTTTTACCAAATCAATCATTGTTTTGATTTATTCAGTTTCAGCTTAGCCATGTCACAGGCAAAGGAAACCCAACAGAAAATTACTGCTCATATTAAGGATGAAAAATGAAGTTACCCTGCAGGTGGCGGCTTGTTGGGTAATTGTTGCCCCAAGTATGAACCTGAGGATTATTTAATTATATTTCAGGTAAAACAAATGAAGAAAACCTTATAATGACAAGAAAAGGATAAAAAAGAAAAACCATAGAAAGATGGAAACTTACTCGAAGGCATTCCTGAAGTGCTTGATAATGGCTGGAAAGGTACTGCCCCATAAGGTAATGACTGTGCTGGCAACCATTGTATAGAAGGGGAATCAAGGCTGGAAGACTGCAATAAATTTGTGGATGCTAATGCATTGGGTTGAGCTCCATGCCAAAAAGCCATGGAAGATGACTGTAACATACAACTCAAATTAGCATGGTGAATATTAGAAATTAACTAATCTGAGATTGCTGATTTACCAAGAGTTTTCAGCAGAATTTCTTCTCTATATTCAAATCTAGCGTATATTTACACCTCAACTCAATGATACTAACTTATCTTAAACAATGGAAAAGTGGTCGGAACACAGACACACATGTGGATTCGATTATGAATATTATACTCGGACTCGGGTGTGAGTATGTGTCAAACACGGGTATGTTCAATTTTTTAAAGATTTTCATGTATTCGAAGGGTCCTTGGAAGATTATATATCCATACCCATGTCTGGATATGCGTTGGACACGAATACTTCAAGAAAAATGAAGAGTCAGCAACATAACCCAGCAGTCATTTTAAGCAACAACATGAATCTCTACAATTACTTGTTTGCATCTTCTAAGGGACCTCGACTGGTAAGTAACTCAACAACATCGATAGCCAATCTCTCCCTCTTTAGAATTTTTATGTTCCCTTTACTAGCAAAATTTCCTTAGCATACTTGAGCCTCCTAGTGTCACAATTGAGCAACTTAATAATGTATGAAGGCACAGAGGCCCAATTCATCAATCAAATCAAAGACGAGGCCTGTGCAGGACTGCCGCTGACTAAGATTGTAGAAAACTAGAAATAAATTCCATAAACAAACAAATAAGACCAGAATTAGCTTTTTGAAAATGGAGAAAGAAGAATTGAACACTAAGCTCAAATTCTTTTTCAAATTTATATTACCACTTCACTTTTCCATTCAGTCTCAAAGCTAGTGTTAAGAAAAAAAAATAATAATAATATAGCTTATTCAGTGAATACTTGAATAAATAAACAACCCTGTCTCTGTGAATGAAAACCATGGAATAAAAAATCGGATCGATAGGTCGAATCGGGGATTGAAGATGTGTCCCGTTCTTAAGATCAAACGTGTTTGCCTGTTGATACACAGTTGGCACTTTGCTGTAAAAGTCACCACCGATTACAAATTAGAAACTCTCATTATGAAAAAAGTCAGACATCTTAAAGAGTAACTTATATTCTGAGAAGAATTACCACTGTAGAAGAATACTGCAAGCCATAACCCAAGACATGGGCTTGAAGTGCTTGCCACCCATGGGATTGTGCAGGAGCTGATAAATGGGTTGCTGCAAAACATTCAGAATATGATCAGATATTAATACAAAGAATAAAAATCATCTTTTCCGCTCAAAGGAAACATTTGCATAGAAAATATGAAATCCAAATTTCTATTTCTGAAACACTAATGAAGAGATGCAAATGTACAACAAAGGAACTTCAATTTACCTGTGGAAGTTCTTTTCTTCCACCAGATTTCTGCTCTGAAGGACCAGAATACGATATGACTGCAGGATCGATCCCATGACCCTGCACAGAGACAACATACAGAAAAACTCAAGAATAATAACAAAGAAACGTATATTAACATCTTCATTTCTATCCTTTATTTTTGCATAAAAGATGATTTTTTTTTTCTTCATAAAATATGTATAATTCAAATATCTCCATGCAAAGCATTACAACTCTGAATGATTGGAGATGTAAATGCAATATTACTCCGACTCTTCATTTTTCTTAAAGTATTCGTGTCCGAAACACGTGTCCGATGCATTTTGGAACATGGGTACGAGGATATGATCCTCCAAGGACTCTCTAAATACATGAAAATCTTTAAAAAAAAAAAATTAAATATACCCGTGTCCGATACTCATATCCGAATCCGAGTAACATAGTGTAAATAAACAGAAAAAAACTTTAATTTACCACTTGAAATTCCTTTTTCCCACTCAATTTATGCACTGAAGGAAGAGACTCCATTATTTACAACTCCAGAACTGGCCTGAGGAATCTGCTGTGGGACAAATTGAGATGATTGCAAATTTGGACTGCTAGAGGGCAAAGGGGAAGTAGATTGACTGGCAGTATCTAGAAATATAGAGCACTGAGGATATGTAATGCCTTTCTCTTGTTTCACATGATTAGCTTCGCTAGAGGAACCACCATGACTCACTAAGGAAGCTTTTGGATTGGCAAAAGTGGAAGTAGGAGATGAAGTCAACACATTGCTTAGTCGTGCAGCAGGAGAAACACCACTATTGCTAGGTGTTTTAGGCATGTTAGGGATTTCTGCAGCAAGCACGCCTCCATTACTCGGTTTCTTTGACACAATGTCCATAGGTTTAGTTGCAGGAACTACAGAGTCCAGTTTTTTTGCATTTGAAGCAGCCTTTGATTGATTTCTCTGAGTAGGACAATCAATATTGCTCACCAAATTATTAGAATATGGTGAACTTGTTGGTTTTGAGATAGACTGATGACTACTAGATTTTGGTGATTGTTGTGAAGCTGGCTCAGGATCAGAACTGATATTATTTGGGCTTCTTAAAGCGTTCTTTTCATATCCTATAGAATTCAGCCTTCTAGGTTCCTTAGAATACGCAACAGTTTGTCTTGTTCTAACAGTAGATGCAGTCCTCTGCAATGAAGATTTGTACTAGAATGAGAAAAGACACATTCCTGAAAATTATAGAAAGATGGTAATAAACCCATTTCTAACACATATATCACCATGCAAGCCATGAGTATTCATCCATTGCAAGGTAACCTTCTGTCTTACAGGCATAAAAAAGGTCAATTGACAATTCACAAAAAAAATTTGTGTGACTAAGATGTTATACTGACTAATTTTCAGCATTATGGTATCTTTTTTACATAATTGCCTATCCAAAAAGAGGAGTAGTGAGAGAGAGAGAGGGCAATTTTAATCTGTGTGGCCATCTATACAACCTAAAGTTGAAAATAACAAGATAAAGAACTTTTAAAAGACTAAATTCATAGCATAATTAACTGTTAAGCATAACCTAAATCAATTGATAATAGGTAAAAAGATCCAACTTAAATATAAAACCACAATCAATCCAAGATTTAATCAATATGGGATAACACCACTTTAACAGACCTATCACGTATAGACGGAGACAAAAGAATCTACCAAATGACAAACTCGAAAAGGCTAACAGGCAGGAACAACATAACAAAACCTTGACTTTGATACCATGTTACAAGTAATAACACAAAGGAATATGTAATTCAACTATGATGGTCTGTATCCATGTCTAAAGATCCGGAAGGTTACATTCTTAATATTCAGAATTGTGCATAAGTTTGTACAATAGTGCCTTATATATAAATAGAAGATTCTTATTAATTAAGGAAAGAATCAAGTAAGAATATTTTAACATAATATCTAATACATCTCTAATTATATTTATTATATTAACATTAATTTCTAGAGAAACCATGAGATGTAACTAAGAAAATACTTGGTAAACACCAAAAATTAAAGAAATTGCATCAGGGCCAAGCATAAATTACTAGCTAATTACATAATTTAGGAGAGACTCACTTGCATATGAATAGAACCATCAGAAGGCCTATCACCATCTTCTTTAAGAGCTCGACTCGACAATGATCAAGCCAAATTCGAATTTTTTTGAACCGAACCCAAATAACTTGCGAGTACAAGTGTCTCGTTTATATCCTATTAAACGCAAGTAATTAGCTTACCCTCTTAGGACTCGAAGGCCCGTCAACAGTGCCCTTCTCACCGGTATATCTTCTATCCACATACACATGCCCGTCAACAGTGTCTCGTTTATGTGAGTTTATAAGGGATTTCGCGCTTAACAAAATCAATGATTTTGTTAAGTAGCGTATTCTTTCTCTAAAAAAAAAGAAAAGAAAAATAGATCTATATCTATATCTATATACAATATATGAATGGAATTACTTTAATGCTTTTTTTTTCAATTGAAGGACATTTGTTTGTCACGTGATGAGTAATTATTATTTTTTTTAATTTTATTTGATTGAAAAAGAAGAAAAGTGAAAAAAAAATTACTGAAAATTTATTATATTCTTACATATAGCTTTTTACAAAAGTTTTGTTCAATTCTTGATTTTTTTATTAAAATAATTTTGAACATTATCATTTTATCTAGATAAATCTTTATATTTTTATTGTATCAAAATAAACTCTTAATATTTAATTTGCACTCAAATAAGTTCTTAACTTTTAATTCACACATAAATAAGCCCTTAACTTTTAATTTATATTTAAATAAGTCATTATCATAGATCAATCTTTGATTTAAAATAAGGGTTTATTTGGATATGAATTAAAGGATAAATGCTTAATTGGGTATAATAAAGATATAAAGGCTTACTTAAGAAAAATGAAATAATTCATGAGATTTTTTTTTTAATATTTTACCCTTACTTTTTCATTTTTTTTTTTCAATTTTTACACATATTTTTACTTTTCATGATCACATGATCCATTAGATTTTTTGTCAACATTTTCATATAAATATGGAATTGTCAATTACTAAAACAAAATATCCCTGATAAAAATTTAAGATATATGGTTGAACTTATACTTATATATTTTCATAATGTATTAACAAAAAATGGAAGGAATTAATACAACAATAAACTTTTATCAGCTAAAATACTAAGAAAAGTTATTAAAATTTCTTAAATAAACTCTTATCTAATTGTATTATATCCAATTGAGTTCTTAAAGTATTATTTTTATTTAATTAAGTTTTTATTTTACATGAAAACCACTAAAACCTATTAGAGAAATAGTAGTTTAATTAAACAAAAGAAAGACAACTTTGCCCAGGTAATTATTTTATGTATCATGTACAAAGCAAGTTCATGTATATCAATATATCCTAGGAGAACTTTAGATGGCAAGACGGTGTTTATAAACAATCTTCCTCCGACAGTCAATTGGAAATGGCTGGAAAAAAGTATGTGTTAGATTTGGAGAGGTGTTGGATGTTTTTATTCGAGTTAAAAGGAGTGCAACGGGATGAAGATTTGGATTTGTGAGGTACACTAACGTTGCACAGGCAAGAAAGGCTGTATGGAGCTTGAATGGAGTATGGTTTTTGGACTACAAGATTGGAGTGGATGTTGCTAGATTTAATTCTAGAGTCTCGTTTTGGAGGAAAACAGAGAAGCATAATTCCAGAGAGAATGAGAACGATAAGGAGAGAGCCAATGTGAATTTGATGAATAATAATCGAGTTGAGGTGCTTAAAGAAATTGGAGGTTTTGATAAGAAATCACATGTACAGGTTTTGAAGGAAAATAAGGGAGAAAAAATTGAGGAAAGTTTGAAGGAAGTTTCTGGTAATGAGGCAAGGTTGCAAGAAAGCTCAGGGAATGAGGTTAGAATTAATGGATTGATGATGAAAACCTTCACTGGCTGGGAAAATGCTTAGTAGGATGGTTTTGAGAGTATTCTACTATGGATGCAATCTCTTAACAAGTTAAAAATGAGGGGGTTAATGTTGTCACTTTCAGAAGAATTTCAGAGGTTGACCCGGTAGTAATGCCTGTTCGTTATTGTTGTTGTGAGAATGAAAATCAAAGTTCCTCGAAACGAACTGAATCAAGCGTGAACTCCGGTTGAAATATTCTTAGTAACTCATAAACAGATCAGAAATCATATCAACCAGAAGATGAAGAGGTTACCTCTGGTAAGCTCAACGAGGAAGAAGATGAGGTGGAACCTCATGTGCATGCGGATGATCTAGAGATATGTGAAGATGTAAGCATAGGAGCAGAAAACATAAAAAGTGTCGAGGATGGTGGGCGATTAAATGATGATGTCCAACGGTCCACTCAACAAGTAATAAATGGGTGTGGCTTGGAAAGTGTTGATGATGATACACAGAAGGAGAAGGAAGACTTAAATGGTGGAAAAGGCATAATAAGATGTAATATGGGGGATGGGCCAATACATGTTCTTTTTGGATAGTGGAAGAGGATCATTCGGGCTGCGTAAAAGGAGGTGGTGAAATGGACCAGGAACAGCCAAAGACCCAATTGGAGTACATTAGGGAGTCGGACTATGAGAGTGAAAATTTGAAGAAAAGAGAAAAAAAAAAAAAAACTAAATGGAAGTTTTTTGAAGATCTTGAAGAAGCTCTATGTAAAAAGGTGGAAAAAAACAATAAGAAGAATGGAAAGAAGAAACGAAGAAATGAAAGACACCAAAGATCCAAAATAGCCAACATTTCTATTTCGGATGGAGATTTCCACAACGGAAATAAAGTAATTTTAAAGGAAGAAAAGGAGAGAGCGCGTGAAGAAGAGAAAGCTCGTGAAGAGGAAGCAGTCGCAACCTGGAACATGGGAAGCAATTGGGATTAATGTCAGTAGGGGATGAACAGGAGATAATTAATAAGTTGATGATTATCCAAAAGAACATGGGTAAGCAGTAGGTAAGATTTTTTAATTATGGGATTTGTGGCTATTTATTTTATATTTTATTTTGTGAATGATTGATGATGTGGAGTTGGGATATTTTATTGCTGTCAAGAATGGGTATGAAAAGATGTTGAAATAAGAGCTGAGATTTTGCATGGGTCTTGAAAGTGTTATTCGAAATATATATATGCTATATATACTGTGAAAATATAAATAGAAAATAAAAGAACTTGATCTATATATATAGAAGCAGATTACAACAAATATGTAAAAACGAACAAGGACATTTACAGTAATTGATTTGAAAAAATCAATATCGAGTCAAGGTTGGACCTTTTAACCTTAAGACGTTTTTTGCCTGTCTAAGGTGCTTACAGTATCGATGCAAATCGTCTCCCAGGTTTCCTCGATATACGTTGCAAATGAGAGCACACCCGGATGCAACACAGCGAACTGAAGAATGTTGAAGTCTCTCTCTCAGAAAGCAAGAATATTTTTCGGTGAATGAGTGTTTTAAAACAGATACAAACAGTCCTATTTATAGATACATAGAAGTCTGTTCGGTCAGACACAACTGTTGGACATGAACTGGTTCGGTCAAAAGACAAGTCTGAATCAACGAACCGGTTCAATCCTGGTTCGGCTGCTTGGTGTTGAGCTGGTTCGGTTTGGACAAAAAATAATCCGATTGGGCAGTAAAAAATTATTTACTGACCTAGGCCAGCCCAGCCCGGCTCGGCGGCGGCGAGCGCTGTCTAGCCCAAGTTGTGTAGGTCCTCACCCTCCACAAAAACTTGGGTGCCCCTTGGGGCCCAACCCATCATGACACTCTAACTTATATAAACTATAAGCTAAAGTCATTCTTAGTCCTATGTGGGATTGACTACCACACATACCTTCAACCAACTTTCCTTCCTCTTCAAGTGGGTAAAAAATGAGACTAATTTCTCATTCACTTTGATATCATTTGTGTACGACAACCTACGTATTAGAATACGTATTTCGTATATATATACATACTTAATATATACTATGATATCTAACAGAAAGATGGTTTGGGATGTTTAATTACGGTGTGAAAATTGGTTAGGATAGTGGGGGCTGGTTAATGGTTGTGGTTTAGGCCAAGCTCAGACATTTTATATGTTTCTATGCTTGGTTCTAGTTGACTACTAGTTGAGAATGGATATAGTTTTAACTTTGATTATGGAAGAATGTGATGTAGACGGTATTGCAGTTCCTGTAAACTTGTTTATTACTGGAATTTATTTCGTTATTGACTGAGAAAATATGGGGTGGATGGACATTTCTAGACAGGTTCTCAAAGATCGGGCAGATTTTTTGAAGTAATTTATTAAGGTTTTAATCATGGAAATCCAGAGGGGGTCTATGAGCTTTTTAGTGGATTTGGTATTTTAGTTGTGTTTCCCCAGATTGGTGAAGATCTATTTGGTGGCTTGATGGCAAACAAGGGATGGTTCGTGTCTTCTTGGAAGTTTAGCTTGATGTACTCCATATTTGTCTACTTTGATTGTTTTTTAGTAGAGTTTGGATTTATTGGTTGTTCACATGGTGTCTGATTTATAGGGTTTTGTGTTTTAAGTTTGATTTAAGGTGATTTTGTTTGCTTAGTTTGTATCTTGGAAGTTCTGTTTTTAACAGAACTATTTGTCAGTTTTGTTATTGCTAGTCTTGGTACTAGCTCTTTGGAATTTTATTAATAAAATTCAATTGACTTAGTAAAGAAAAAAAAAACAAAAGAAAGACTTTAAAAGTTTAATTAAAAAAAATGTATTATTAAGAGTTTAATTAGATAAAAGTAGTATTTTAAAAGTAATATAATTGAATACAAAGAGCGATAATAATTTATCTAATTTTTTAAAAAAGTACAATTTTTTTTTAATATTTTAATCATTTTTATTCGAACCATTTTCTAAATATAAACTTATAAATAATTCACAACTCATATATGAAATCACTATTTTGCTAACTAATAATGAAACTCATCTATTTTTTGTTTTTGGTTTTTTTAAGAAAAAAACTCATCTATTTTTATCCTTTACATACTAGCTGATGATCTGTCATATCCTAAGTTCCTAACTATAGAAGATTTTATCACTACTTATATGCTTTTTTAGTATCTTAACCTTTTGATAATTGGCCTTTTGCCTAAGAAATAATTACCAAAAGTTAAATTAGACCCACCAATTCAATTTCCATATACAAGCATAAGCTGAGAAGAACTTCTCTACCACATACACCTCATTTTTTAAAAACTATTTGTGTTCGACATTTGTTTGAACATGAGTATGAAGATATGTTATCCAAATATATGAAAAAACTTACAAAAATTGAATATACTCATATTAGACAACTACACTTATTCTTTCTTGGAGGAGAGAAAGAGCATCTCTAACTAAAGTTTCAATCTTAATCTTTCTTTCCCCATTGCAAACAAAAGGAGAAAAGGGAAGAAAAATGGAAGGAATTAGGAGAGTCTTGATGGTTTGTTTGGTGTTGCAGGTTCTAGTATGGCAGTCCACCGCTTCTTTCCAAAGCTGCTATATGGGTTGCTTCGTTTTGTGTGTTATTACACCACAAAATACAGTTTTCTCTTGCTCTGTCAAGTGCCTCAAAGACTGCATCGTTCCAAGCTCTAAAGATTTGGCAAGTCTCAAAGACACCCAATACTTCTGCAAGCTTGGTTGTGCTACTTCCTTGTGCTCAAATCTCAGCTCCAAAGAAAATCCTGGTAAGTAATTTACCATCTCTCTCTATCTTGTCTAGGGATTTAATTTACGATTGCATACGCGTTTCCAGTCGCGTCGTGTTTATTGCGATTGTAGACGTAATAAATGCTATCGCGATCAATTGCGATAAATATCGGCCATAAATATCTACGACTAAAAGAGCCAAAATCACAAAATAGCGATCGTAACTTCGCGTTGCGACGTCTATTTAAATCTTGATCTTGTCTGTTAATAGACTAACGTATAAACTCAGGGTTTTGTTTATTTTAATAAATTATTAGGTGAACAAGAAGTTGGAAGCTGTGTAGATTCTTGCTCAGAGACATGCGCCGAGAAGAACTGATTTCTTTACCATGTATATGAACTTACGACGTTTCAGTTTGAGATATTGTTAATTAACCAAATGATTGAATTTCAATGAATAAAGTCTGATAAATTGATGTTTGGGTTAATGTTAGTGCAACAGCAATTAATTATTTACTTGTTTGGCATGTGATATATACAACTTGCTTGTCTTGGTTGGCAGCTTCCACCAAATGATGAAATGAATTATTATTTGGAGAGTCATGGGCTCAAATGTTCCAAAATTTTAAAGGTTGGGAATTACATAGTTAGATTTGTCCAAAGATCGAATTCGTAATTCGAGTCGATCTAATCTAAATTACTATTTATTAAAAAAATATATTTTTTATTTAAATTTAATAATATATATAAAAATATTTTTTTTAATATTTTAAAATAATAAAACGGGTTTGAATAAAAAAAATTTTCCGACCATGAACAGATCTGCACACAGCCTGCAAACTAAGTTTCGTTTGAGAATACGTATTTACGGTTCAATTATAAAACAACATTCAATTTATGAATGCAATCCCAAAACGGTGGACTCTATCTGGTTCCATCCCTAAATGGTGGACTATATCTGGTTCCGAAGAGAAGTCTTCTATTACCCTCTCATACCTATTTTTTAGTCCACTCCCCAAACAACAAAAACAACGTCTATATCTATATCTATATCTATATCTATATACAATGTATGAATGAAATCCCTTCAATGTTTTTTTTAATTGAAGGACAATTGCTTGCTACATGGCAAGTAATTGTCTTTTTTTTTTAAAAATTTTATTTGATTCAAAAAGAAGAAAAGTGAAAGAAAGAAAAAGAGAAAGAAAAGAAAAGGAGAAAGAAGAAAGAAGAAATGAAAGAGAAGAAAAAAAAAAAAAAGAGAGGGATAGAGAAGAAATAAAAAGGAAAGAGAAAACAAGAGATAGAAAGAAATAAATATAAAATTTTATTATAATAAATTAAAATTTTCTATTATTTATGTAACTTTCAATGTGTGTCACGTACAACATTGGTTCTTTAGTTTTTATAAAAAAGGGTAATATTTAATTGAATTCAGATTTAATTAAATTCACACAGTTTTAGATCTATTTTGATTTGGATTTAGCCTAATTTTGATAAATTTTATTTATTTACTTTAGTTCCTTCATTTAATTTTGCATGTATATTTAAAATTTTTAGATTAAATACATGTTTTAATTATTGTAATTGGTGAAAATAAAAACTAAAAAAATATAATTTTATAAGATTATAATTATAAATATAATTTTTTTTTCATTATAATTATTTTATTATATAATTTTTAACAGGTTGTAGTGTAAGTAGAAGTCTAAAGAATGATGGAATAAAAAATAAAAAATAAAAATTTGTGGGCGTCCTATTATTAATTAATTATCATTTAACTATATTATGATTTTTAATTTTATATTTTTATAATTTATTGATGTATAAAAATTAATACCTACAAGCGAAACGCAGGTAAAGTATTTATCTCAATCACTTTTTTTTTTTTTTTTTATGTTTTATGTTATACATTAAGATAAAATATTTAACTCAATCATTTTTTTTTTATGTTTTATGCTATATATTAATTAAAGGTTATATCATTCAACAGTCTTAAAAAAAAAAAAAAAACCCCGCAACGAAGTGCGAGGTTGCACACTATTATCTATAATCTATATCTATATATATATATATATTTATATATATATATATATATATATATATATAAACACGAATGTGGAGAATCTTTTGAACTGACGAAAATACACATTGTTATTCATTATATTACTAATTTTTCATTTTAAATATTTTATTAATAAAATTTATCCAATTAATAAATAAGAATTCTAATTCTATTGAAAAACTTTAGTTAAATGGATTTATTTGATAATAAATAAAAAATTTTAAGATTTACATTGAATTACTTTATCTTCAAAGTTATAATTTTTCATTATTAACCTTAAAAAGTAAAAAGAAAATTACATTAATCTATTTTAAATCATAATTACAAATTTTAATTATTTATATAATATGTAACTTTATGCTCAATATATAAATTTTTTTATAACTAAATAAGTTTTTATAATATAAATATTTTATATTATATTATAAATAATAATAAAATTTATTTCATTCTTATTTACGATTTTGTATTATAAATATTAATAAAATTTATCATTGAAAATTTCAATACCATGATAATTTTTTGTAAAAAAAATAAATATTAGAATATTTTAGTTAATGCTTTTAACAATTAGATATAAAAAAAATATTTTATTCATTTAAATTTTATGAATTTCTATTATTTTACTATTAGTTATTCTTTATTTTATTTTACTAATCTTATAATTTTCTAAAATTAGTGTCAATTAATGAATGATGGATTTTTTTTCAAAATATTTATTATTTATCATGACCGGCTTATAACCCTACAATATTTTTAATCTACTTATACCAAAAATTTTATTAATTTTTTGGAAAATTAAAATTGTCAAACTTAATACGACTTAATATAGATTTTACTTTTATCCTACAAAAGTGGTGTTAGGTTTAGATTAAAAACTTTATACCTTAGAGATAAGTTAAAATATTCAAAATAGTAGTGTTATCATTCAGGAAAATATTATTTGTCAATTTCTCTATTTATTTTAGTAATTATATTTTGTTTTTTATTGATTTTTATTATCTTTTTTGTATTAAGGGTTTAGTTTGCTTTGCATCATCTTTTTTGTTGATTGATTAATATTATCGGTGTTGTGATTTTATTTTGAAATATATTTAGTCGTAACATATTAGTATTTACTATTTGTCAATGGGCCTAAGGTAATGAAACAAATATATGAAATTAAATATATTAGGCTATAAAGGTGAAAATAACGTGATCTTATAATACTTTCGAGAATCTTTCATTTTCACAGAATTTAATTAATTTATAAAAATTATCGTTCTTATTAGTTACCTTTTTTTTTGTGAATAAATGAACATTTTACCATCCAAAAAACATGTCAAATAACGCAAATCTAACAAATCCAATCCTTCTTCCTCTCTTCGTTCTTTTCTGCGGTATGAAAGCATCTAACACCTTCCCAAATTTGCTACCTACTGTTTGAAGCCAGATGTAGTTCACCAAGGGAGGCAGATTATTGATAGAAATAGTGATCACCATATCTCTTCCACTCTCTCGACTTTCAATAATTTTTAAGAAACTTTTAGGTGAGAAAGTTTTTTAAATTGTACTAGATTGGTGGAATATTTGGAGAAATATTTCGATATCAAAGATTGATATTTATTTCCAAATAAAAAGAAAAAAAATTGAAAAATTAGAAAGAAAATAAATTTATAAATTGGATAAAAAGAATTAGATTTAGGATTTTTTTTTTATAAAATACAAAATAAATCTGACCACAGAGCTTTTTCAGAAAAATGAATGGGTTTTCTTGAATACTCTTGAGGTGAGAAAATTTTCAAAGAATTCTACTAGAATGATGGAAAAAACCTAAGGAATATTCCAATATCTAAATAATGAAATTAAATAAAAATAAAAGACTACTTTAGCTAAGACAATTTTAGGATAATATAAGATTAATTAGTATAGTCTTTGGACGAGCGTTGTGTGTGTGCTAATACCTTTTCCACACGTAATAGAACTCCCGAGCTTAGGTATGAAATGTATACTGGAACCTATTTTTTTAAGGAGTCATAATCAAGCTTAAGATTTCTTTAAGAATAATAGAGTTATTTAGATGACCTAAACTTATTATTTTAATGCACTTGAGTTGTAGTACTAATACTATTATAACTCAATATGTTTCTTTGCATTCCTTCAAAATCTATTCTCTCTTTTTTGTTAGTTCTCTTGGAAGGTAAAAATTGATTTTTTGCTCTAATAGGATAATGCTGATATAAGGTGTAAAGAAAGAAAATGACTTTTCCTTTTTTGTGGCTTAAAGAGGTGATAGAATGATAAAAGGATAGGCAGTTAGGAAGATCAAAACGGTTTAAAGAAAGCCTAAATTATTTTCTTAATAATGGCTTGTGTAGGATTTTGATGACACCTCATTAATAAAGAAACCTTAAATCCTAAAATCCTAAACCTAACTTTTAATCGATGACATCGTATGGTTCACTGTCAGTGTATAGATCTATATATTGATAGTGCATCAAATGTAATCCTAAATTTAATGAGATTTCCATAGTGGGAATCAAAGGGCCACCACAGGCTGATTCTTCACTTATGACATTCCATAATTGCTCACCAATGGCACAAAATTAATAGATTTTCTCTTGAATGACCCTGGCATGGTAAAGTACTTCAACCCCTATATAAATATATGCTTTGTGTTCAACTTATATGCACAAAAAAAAAGTTCTACTCAACTAATTCAGCAAATCTGAGAGAAAATCCTAGAAAATAAATTTTAAGTCATGGAGAAGAATAGCATGAAAAAAATGATGCTGACCTTGATGATGTTGATGATGGTTGTGGTAGCTCAAGTGCGAGCTGCAGCGCTAGCAACAGATTTTCAACCCAATACATCCCTCAAAAACTGTGCGAAAAAGTGTGGCCTTAGTTGCGCTCTTCAGCTTGCGCCTCCACGGATTGCGCTTTGCTTCGGTCTTTGCATGATAGAATGCGAGATTGAACCTGGACAAGCTGTTTACAATTGTACTAGTGATTGTGCTAAGGCTGTCGTCGAATCCGATTCTAAAGCTGGTATATAATCCATCCTTCTCTCTTTTATTAATTTTCGTAAAAATAAATATTCGAAATTTATGTTACATGAATTCGAGATTCAGTGTCGAGATACGTGTACGTATCTGACACGTAAATATCAATTGTTTTGGTAATTTTAAACATTATTTGTGAGGATTTGACTTCCATACTTTGAAATATCCAAAAGTCAAAAGATATCAAATACGGGTAATTAAGATAAAGTGAGAATTTTAGGGTAATTTACATTTTGGGTCGAACTGAACTTAGCATTAACTTTCATATAGGTTACAAACGTTTAATTTTATCATTAAATTTTATTATTAATAAATTAGATCACTTATGCTAATTTCGTTAAGTAATTCTAACGAAAAGGCAGACTCAGTGTGAAATTTTTTTTACCTAAAATACCAGTCAGACATTATCTTTATGAGATATAAAAAATATATGCATGCTGAATTAACTTTTTCGTTAAAATTACTCAATAGAATTAGCATAAGTGACCTAATTTATTAATAATAGAAGTTCAGTGATGTAATTTGATTAAATTAAAGGTTTGTGAACTACATAAAATTGATTCTAAGTTTAGTGATCCAAAATGTAAATTACTCAAAAAATTTGTGTGATTAAGATCGTTTCAAAAGTGGTTTAGTAACTAATATTTTTGTAATTACTTTTTTTTTTTTTATTATCCAGCTGTTAACAAGTAACGAAATGATAACGTAACTTGTCACGTATGATAACAATGATCATATGATATTATCACGTCATTTGAAAAACCATGTGACTTAGATTACATATGCCACGTGACTAACCAGCATTCTCTTAATCTTATGGTTGTTTTAAATATTGCAGGTCCTGAAGAAGTGCAACGCTATGTTGATAGGTGCTATGAGAGCTGCAAGAACAAAATGTAAACTTGGCTTCCTATTTCGTGTTGTAACAGATCCTTAAATAAAAATTTATTTTGATACGAATAAAAAAAATAAAAGCTTATAAAGTTCTTCAGGCAATTAATGCAAATATTCTTTCTTGCGCACCAAAAAAATTTGGGGAAAGGAAATTTAATTGGGTCTGTTTAAATATCAATAATTAGGGCATAGCCAGGCCCAAGATAGAACATATCAGTAAGCAAAATTGTTGGAAGTTCGAAAAATCACAACCTTCCAAACTAGAAAGATGATCACCGGAAAGAAAGCGAGAGCGCTGGGGAAGAAAGAAATACTAATTAATTAAACATTGTAATTTTAACTTAAATTATACGAATATGATATGAAAAAAAATTAAAACATGAAATAAAGTATGATATTGATACAAAAAATAATACGAATATAATATAAATATATAAATGTATCAAAATTTATATAATACGAATTATTAATGTGTTAAAATTTATATAAATATATAACATGTTTAATATGATTACGATATTAAAAAATAATACGAATACAATACAAGTGCACCGATCGAAAGATTAATATTAATATATCAGATTGAGTGATGAATCAAACAAAAAGTAATATTATCTCTCTAAAAATATGCTCGAAAATAACCATCAAATTGATATATGGACATTCAGTAGGGGGACAGCATTTAGTTACAAGCATGCTCTGATCTCAATAGTTGTTGGTCCTATTCTAAAGATATTTCTTGTTTGAAATTTCTATTTTTTTTAATACTGAATATATACATTTTTATGTTACAACCATTATACTTTGAAACTTGTATTAAATAAATAGTAGTAATTGGTAAGTATTGTTTCTCATACAACTACATCTAAAATCAAGTGTTATATCTCTGATAAAAATTTAAGATATATGTTTCAACTAATAGTTATGTTGGATATCATAACTTATAGTTATGTATATATATTCGAAATACGTATTTTAATACGTAGGTTGTTGTAACTAGATACACGGTGTATAATTATGTACACAATTGATATCATGTTTGAATGAGAAATTGGTCTCATTATATACTCACTTGAATAGGAAGATAGTTGGTAGTAGTTGTGTATGATATTCAATCCCACATACAACAAAGTATGACCTTAGCTAGTTGTATTTATAAGTTGGTGTTCCATGTTGGGTTGGGTTTCAAGGAACACTCAAATTTTGTGGTGGGTGAGGATCTATACAGCTTAGTAGTTGATGTTTGGGTTAATGTCCTTTTACAGGCAACAAAGCAATTTCATCCTGATGTCCTTTTACAGGCTAATTTTTTGATAAATCCTGTAAGTAAGTTTTACCAAATCAATCATTGTTTTGATTTATTCAGTTTCATCTTAGCCATGTCACAGGCAAAGGAAACCCAACAGAAAATTATGTTGGAAGTGTGGCTCCAATCCACAAAGTCCACAAAAGTGGCTCAAAGTCCACAAAAGAAGCTTTGGCAGCTTCAACAATTTCTGCAGCAGAAATTGTTGAAAGCTTGGCAGCCTTTGTCTGGTGGCATGGTGGCTATGGTGTATTCACACCATAAGCCTTGCCTATAAATAGGCATGAGGTTGAGAGCTTGGATGAAGGAGATGAGAGGAGCAGAGGAGAAATGAGCTAGAGCTCCAAAGGTGAGCTCCATGAGCTCCCTCCCGGTTGAGGCATAGTGAGAGCTCCAGAGGGAGCCCCTCCCGGTAGAGGTGATGAGAGAGTTTAGAGGCAGTAGCTGCTTGTTAGATGCTTGTGTATTGAGGTGTTGAGTGTGTGCTAGAAAGAGCACTTGTAATATGAAACCGGTTTGTATCCGGTTTGTACTCCATCTCCGATTAAATACAAAGCTTTGCTCCTCCTCCCGTGGACGTAGGTATATTGGCCGAACCACGTAAAATATCTGTGTTTCTTTTGTGTGTTCAGTTCCTATTTTCTCATCTCTTATTTTAGTTGTGAGATACTATTCCGTCACTCTGGTACCTAACAAATTACTGCTCATATTAAGGATGAAAAATGAAGTTACCCTGCAGGTGGCGGCTTGTTGGGTAATTGTTGCCCCAAGTATGAACCTGAGGATTATTTAATTATATTTCAGGTAAAACAAATGAAGAAAACCTTATAATGACAAGAAAAGGATAAAAAAGAAAAACCATAGAAAGATGGAAACTTACTCGAAGGCATTCCTGAAGTGCTTGATAATGGCTGGAAAGGTACTGCCCCATAAGGTAATGACTGTGCTGGCAACCATTGTATAGAAGGGGAATCAAGGCTGGAAGACTGCAATAAATTTGTGGATGCTAATGCATTGGGTTGAGCTCCATGCCAAAAAGCCATGGAAGATGACTGTAACATACAACTCAAATTAGCATGGTGAATATTAGAAATTAACTAATCTGAGATTGCTGATTTACCAAGAGTTTTCAGCAGAATTTCTTCTCTATATTCAAATCTAGCGTATATTTACACCTCAACTCAATGATACTAACTTATCTTAAACAATGGAAAAGTGGTCGGAACACAGACACACATGTGGATTCGATTATGAATATTATACTCGGACTCGGGTGTGAGTATGTGTCAAACACGGGTATGTTCAATTTTTTAAAGATTTTCATGTATTCGAAGGGTCCTTGGAAGATTATATATCCATACCCATGTCTGGATATGCGTTGGACACGAATACTTCAAGAAAAATGAAGAGTCAGCAACATAACCCAGCAGTCATTTTAAGCAACAACATGAATCTCTACAATTACTTGTTTGCATCTTCTAAGGGACCTCGACTGGTAAGTAACTCAACAACATCGATAGCCAATCTCTCCCTCTTTAGAATTTTTATGTTCCCTTTACTAGCAAAATTTCCTTAGCATACTTGAGCCTCCTAGTGTCACAATTGAGCAACTTAATAATGTATGAAGGCACAGAGGCCCAATTCATCAATCAAATCAAAGACGAGGCCTGTGCAGGACTGCCGCTGACTAAGATTGTAGAAAACTAGAAATAAATTCCATAAACAAACAAATAAGACCAGAATTAGCTTTTTGAAAATGGAGAAAGAAGAATTGAACACTAAGCTCAAATTCTTTTTCAAATTTATATTACCACTTCACTTTTCCATTCAGTCTCAAAGCTAGTGTTAAGAAAAAAAAATAATAATAATATAGCTTATTCAGTGAATACTTGAATAAATAAACAACCCTGTCTCTGTGAATGAAAACCATGGAATAAAAAATCGGATCGATAGGTCGAATCGGGGATTGAAGATGTGTCCCGTTCTTAAGATCAAACGTGTTTGCCTGTTGATACACAGTTGGCACTTTGCTGTAAAAGTCACCACCGATTACAAATTAGAAACTCTCATTATGAAAAAAGTCAGACATCTTAAAGAGTAACTTATATTCTGAGAAGAATTACCACTGTAGAAGAATACTGCAAGCCATAACCCAAGACATGGGCTTGAAGTGCTTGCCACCCATGGGATTGTGCAGGAGCTGATAAATGGGTTGCTGCAAAACATTCAGAATATGATCAGATATTAATACAAAGAATAAAAATCATCTTTTCCGCTCAAAGGAAACATTTGCATAGAAAATATGAAATCCAAATTTCTATTTCTGAAACACTAATGAAGAGATGCAAATGTACAACAAAGGAACTTCAATTTACCTGTGGAAGTTCTTTTCTTCCACCAGATTTCTGCTCTGAAGGACCAGAATACGATATGACTGCAGGATCGATCCCATGACCCTGCACAGAGACAACATACAGAAAAACTCAAGAATAATAACAAAGAAACGTATATTAACATCTTCATTTCTATCCTTTATTTTTGCATAAAAGATGATTTTTTTTTTCTTCATAAAATATGTATAATTCAAATATCTCCATGCAAAGCATTACAACTCTGAATGATTGGAGATGTAAATGCAATATTACTCCGACTCTTCATTTTTCTTAAAGTATTCGTGTCCGAAACACGTGTCCGATGCATTTTGGAACATGGGTACGAGGATATGATCCTCCAAGGACTCTCTAAATACATGAAAATCTTTAAAAAAAAAAAATTAAATATACCCGTGTCCGATACTCATATCCGAATCCGAGTAACATAGTGTAAATAAACAGATAAAAACTTTAATTTACCACTTGAAATTCCTTTTTCCCACTCAATTTATGCACTGAAGGAAGAGACTCCATTATTTACAACTCCAGAACTGGCCTGAGGAATCTGCTGTGGGACAAATTGAGATGATTGCAAATTTGGACTGCTAGAGGGCAAAGGGGAAGTAGATTGACTGGCAGTATCTAGAAATATAGAGCACTGAGGATATGTAATGCCTTTCTCTTGTTTCACATGATTAGCTTCGCTAGAGGAACCACCATGACTCACTAAGGAAGCTTTTGGATTGGCAAAAGTGGAAGTAGGAGATGAAGTCAACACATTGCTTAGTCGTGCAGCAGGAGAAACACCACTATTGCTAGGTGTTTTAGGCATGTTAGGGATTTCTGCAGCAAGCACGCCTCCATTACTCGGTTTCTTTGACACAATGTCCATAGGTTTAGTTGCAGGAACTACAGAGTCCAGTTTTTTTTGCATTTGAAGCAGCCTTTGATTGATTTCTCTGAGTAGGACAATCAATATTGCTCACCAAATTATTAGAATATGGTGAACTTGTTGGTTTTGAGATAGACTGATGACTACTAGATTTTGGTGATTGTTGTGAAGCTGGCTCAGGATCAGAACTGATATTATTTGGGCTTCTTAAAGCGTTCTTTTCATATCCTATAGAATTCAGCCTTCTAGGTTCCTTAGAATACGCAACAGTTTGTCTTGTTCTAACAGTAGATGCAGTCCTCTGCAATGAAGATTTGTACTAGAATGAGAAAAGACACATTCCTGAAAATTATAGAAAGATGGTAATAAACCCATTTCTAACACATATATCACCATGCAAGCCATGAGTATTCATCCATTGCAAGGTAACCTTCTGTCTTACAGGCATAAAAAAGGTCAATTGACAATTCACAAAAAAAATTTGTGTGACTAAGATGTTATACTGACTAATTTTCAGCATTATGGTATCTTTTTTACATAATTGCCTATCCAAAAAGAGGAGTAGTGAGAGAGAGAGAGGGCAATTTTAATCTGTGTGGCCATCTATACAACCTAAAGTTGAAAATAACAAGATAAAGAACTTTTAAAAGACTAAATTCATAGCATAATTAACTGTTAAGCATAACCTAAATCAATTGATAATAGGTAAAAAGATCCAACTTAAATATAAAACCACAATCAATCCAAGATTTAATCAATATGGGATAACACCACTTTAACAGACCTATCACGTATAGACGGAGACAAAAGAATCTACCAAATGACAAACTCGAAAAGGCTAACAGGCAGGAACAACATAACAAAACCTTGACTTTGATACCATGTTACAAGTAATAACACAAAGGAATATGTAATTCAACTATGATGGTCTGTATCCATGTCTAAAGATCCGGAAGGTTACATTCTTAATATTCAGAATTGTGCATAAGTTTGTACAATAGTGCCTTATATATAAATAGAAGATTCTTATTAATTAAGGAAAGAATCAAGTAAGAATATTTTAACATAATATCTAATACATCTCTAATTATATTTATTATATTAACATTAATTTCTAGAGAAACCATGAGATGTAACTAAGAAAATACTTGGTAAACACCAAAAATTAAAGAAATTGCATCAGGGCCAAGCATAAAATACTAGCTAATTACATAATTTAGGAGAGACTCACTTGCATATGAATAGAACCATCAGAAGGCCTATCACCATCTTCTTTAAGAGCTCGACTCGACAATGATCAAGCCAAATTCGAATTTTTTTGAACCGAACCCAAATAACTTGCGAGTACAAGTGTCTCGTTTATATCCTATTAAACGCAAGTAATTAGCTTACCCTCTTAGGACTCGAAGGCCCGTCAACAGTGCCCTTCTCACCGGTATATCTTCTATCCACATACACATGCCCGTCAACAGTGTCTCGTTTATGTGAGTTTATAAGGGATTTCGCGCTTAACAAAATCAATGATTTTGTTAAGTAGCGTATTCTTTCTCTAAAAAAAAAGAAAAGAAAAATAGATCTATATCTATATCTATATCTATATACAATATATGAATGGAATTACTTTAATGCTTTTTTTTTCAATTGAAGGACATTTGTTTGTCACGTGATGAGTAATTATTATTTTTTTTAATTTTATTTGATTGAAAAAGAAGAAAAGTGAAAAAAAAAATTACTGAAAATTTATTATATTCTTACATATAGCTTTTTACAAAAGTTTTGTTCAATTCTTGATTTTTTTATTAAAATAATTTTGAACATTATCATTTTATCTAGATAAATCTTTATATTTTTATTGTATCAAAATAAACTCTTAATATTTAATTTGCACTCAAATAAGTTCTTAACTTTTAATTCACACATAAATAAGCCCTTAACTTTTAATTTATATTTAAATAAGTCATTATCATAGATCAATCTTTGATTTAAAATAAGGGTTTATTTGGATATGAATTAAAGGATAAATGCTTAATTGGGTATAATAAAGATATAAAGGCTTACTTAAGAAAAATGAAATAATTCATGAGATTTTTTTTTTAATATTTTACCCTTACTTTTTCATTTTTTTTTTCAATTTTTACACATATTTTTACTTTTCATGATCACATGATCCATTAGATTTTTTGTCAACATTTTCATATAAATATGGAATTGTCAATTACTAAAACAAAATATCCCTGATAAAAATTTAAGATATATGGTTGAACTGATACTTATATATTTTCATAATGTATTAACAAAAAATGGAAGGAATTAATACAACAATAAACTTTTATGAGCTAAAATACTAAGAAAAGTTATTAAAATTTCTTAAATAAACTCTTATCTAATTGTATTATATCCAATTGAGTTCTTAAAGTATTATTTTTATTTAATTAAGTTTTTATTTTACATGAAAACCACTAAAACCTATTAGAGAAATAGTAGTTTAATTAAACAAAAGAAAGACAACTTTGCCCAGGTAATTATTTTATGTATCATGTACAAAGCAAGTTCATGTATATCAATATATCCTAGGAGAACTTTAGATGGCAAGACGGTGTTTATAAACAATCTTCCTCCGACAGTCAATTGGAAATGGCTGGAAAAAAGTATGTGTTAGATTTGGAGAGGTGTTGGATGTTTTTATTCGAGTTAAAAGGAGTGCAACGGGATGAAGATTTGGATTTGTGAGGTACACTAACGTTGCACAGGCAAGAAAGGCTGTATGGAGCTTGAATGGAGTATGGTTTTTGGACTACAAGATTGGAGTGGATGTTGCTAGATTTAATTCTAGAGTCTCGTTTTGGAGGAAAACAGAGAAGCATAATTCCAGAGAGAATGAGAACGATAAGGAGAGAGCCAATGTGAATTTGATGAATAATAATCGAGTTGAGGTGCTTAAAGAAATTGGAGGTTTTGATAAGAAATCACATGTACAGGTTTTGAAGGAAAATAAGGGAGAAAAAATTGAGGAAAGTTTGAAGGAAGTTTCTGGTAATGAGGCAAGGTTGCAAGAAAGCTCATGGAATGAGGTTAGAATTAATGGATTGATGATGAAAACCTTCACTGGCTGGGAAAATGCTTAGTAGGATGGTTTTGAGAGTATTCTACTATGGATGCAATCTCTTAACAAGTTAAAAATGAGGGGGTTAATGTTGTCACTTTCAGAAGAATTTCAGAGGTTGACCCGGTAGTAATGCCTGTTCGTTATTGTTGTTGTGAGAATGAAAATCAAAGTTCCTCGAAACGAACTGAATCAAGCGTGAACTCCGGTTGTAATATTCTTAGTAACTCAGAAACAGATCAGAAATCATATCAACCAGAAGATGAAGAGGTTACCTCTGGTAAGCTCAACGAGGAAGAAGATGAGGTGGAACCTCATGTGCATGCGGATGATCTAGAGATATGTGAAGATGTAAGCATAGGAGCAGAAAACATAAAAAGTGTCGAGGATGGTGGGCGATTAAATGATGATGTCCAACGGTCCACTCAACAAGTAATAAATGGGTGTGGCTTGGAAAGTGTTGATGATGATACACAGAAGGAGAAGGAAGACTTAAATGGTGGAAAAGGCATAATAAGATGTAATATGGGGGATGGGCCAATACATGTTCTTTTTGGATAGTGGAAGAGGATCATTCGGGCTGCGTAAAAGGAGGTGGTGAAATGGACCAGGAACAGCCAAAGACCCAATTGGAGTATATTAGGGAGTCGGACTATGAGAGTGAAAATTTGAAGAAAAGAGAAAAAAAAAAAAAAAAACTAAATGGAAGTTTTTTGAAGATCTTGAAGAAGCTCTATGTAAAAAGGTGGAAAAAAACAATAAGAAGAATGGAAAGAAGAAACGAAGAAATGAAAGACACCAAAGATCCAAAATAGCCAACATTTCTATTTCGGATGGAGATTTCCACAACGGAAATAAAGTAATTTTAAAGGAAGAAAAGGAGAGAGCGCGTGAAGAAGAGAAAGCTCGTGAAGAGGAAGCAGTCGCAACCTGGAACATGGGAAAGCAATTGGGATTAATGTCAGTAGGGGATGAACAGGAGATAATTAATAAGTTGATGATTATCCAAAAGAACATGGGTAAGCAGTAGGTAAGATTTTTTAATTATGGGATTTGTGGCTATTTATTTTATATTTTATTTTGTGAATGATTGATGATGTGGAGTTGGGATATTTTGTTGCTGTCAAGAATGGGTATGAAAAGATGTTGAAATAAGAGCTGAGATTTTGCATGGGTCTTGAAAGTGTTATTCGAAATATATATATGCTATATATACTGTGAAAATATAAATAGAAAATAAAAGAACTTGATCTATATATATAGAAGCAGATTACAACAAATATGTAAAAACGAACAAGGACACTTACAGTAATTGATTTGAAAAAATCAATATCGAGTCAAGGTTGGACCTTTTAACCTTAAGACGTTTTTTGCCTGTCTAAGGTGCTTACAGTATCGATGCAAATCGTCTCCCAGGTTTCCTCGATATACGTTGCAAATGAGAGCACACCCGGATGCAACACAGCGAACTGAAGAATGTTGAAGTCTCTCTCTCAGAAAGCAAGAATATTTTTCGGTGAATGAGTGTTTTAAAACAGATACAAACAGTCCTATTTATAGATACATAGAAGTCTGTTCGGTCAGACACAACTGTTGGACATGAACTGGTTCGGTCAAAAGACAAGTCTGAATCAACGAACCGGTTCAATCCTGGTTCGGCTGCTTGGTGTTGAGCTGGTTCGGTTTGGACAAAAAATAATCCGATTGGGCAGTAAAAAATTATTTACTGACCTAGGCCAGCCCAGCCCGGCTCGGCGGCGGCGAGCGCTGTCTAGCCCAAGTTGTGTAGGTCCTCACCCTCCACAAAAACTTGGGTGCCCCTTGGGGCCCAACCCATCATGACACTCTAACTTATATAAACTATAAGCTAAAGTCATTCTTAGTCCTATGTGGGATTGACTACCACACATACCTTCAACCAACTTTCCTTCCTCTTCAAGTGGGTAAAAAATGAGACTAATTTCTCATTCACTTTGATATCATTTGTGTACGACAACCTACGTATTAGAATACGTATTTCGTATATATATACATACTTAATATATACTATGATATCTAACAGAAAGATGGTTTGGGATGTTTAATTACGGTGTGAAAATTGGTTAGGATAGTGGGGGCTGGTTAATGGTTGTGGTTTAGGCCAAGCTCAGACATTTTATATGTTTCTATGCTTGGTTCTAGTTGACTACTAGTTGAGAATGGATATAGTTTTAACTTTGATTATGGAAGAATGTGATGTAGACGGTATTGCAGTTCCTGTAAACTTGTTTATTACTGGAATTTATTTCGTTATTGACTGAGAAAATATGGGGTGGATGGACATTTCTAGACAGGTTCTCAAAGATCGGGCAGATTTTTTGAAGTAATTTATTAAGGTTTTAATCATGGAAATCCAGAGGGGGTCTATGAGCTTTTTAGTGGATTTGGTATTTTAGTTGTGTTTCCCCAGATTGGTGAAGATCTATTTGGTGGCTTGATGGCAAACAAGGGATGGTTCGTGTCTTCTTGGAAGTTTAGCTTGATGTACTCCATATTTGTCTACTTTGATTGTTTTTTAGTAGAGTTTGGATTTATTGGTTGTTCACATGGGTGTCTGATTTATAGGGTTTTGTGTTTTAAGTTTGATTTAAGGTGATTTTGTTTGCTTAGTTTGTATCTTGGAAGTTCTGTTTTTAACAGAACTATTTGTCAGTTTTGTTATTGCTAGTCTTGGTACTAGCTCTTTGGAATTTTATTAATAAAATTCAATTGACTTAGTAAAGAAAAAAAAACAAAAGAAAGACTTTAAAAGTTTAATTAAAAAAAATGTATTATTAAGAGTTTAATTAGATAAAAGTAGTATTTTAAAAGTAATATAATTGAATACAAAGAGCGATAATAATTTATCTAATTTTTTAAAAAAGTACAATTTTTTTTTTAATATTTTAATCATTTTTATTCGAACCATTTTCTAAATATAAACTTATAAATAATTCACAACTCATATATGAAATCACTATTTTGCTAACTAATAATGAAACTCATCTATTTTTTGTTTTTGGTTTTTTTAAGAAAAAAACTCATCTATTTTTATCCTTTACATACTAGCTGATGATCTGTCATATCCTAAGTTCCTAACTATAGAAGATTTTATCACTACTTATATGCTTTTTTAGTATCTTAACCTTTTGATAATTGGCCTTTTGCCTAAGAAATAATTACCAAAAGTTAAATTAGACCCACCAATTCAATTTCCATATACAAGCATAAGCTGAGAAGAACTTCTCTACCACATACACCTCATTTTTTAAAAACTATTTGTGTCCGACATTTGTTTGAACATGAGTACGAAGATATGTTATCCAAATATATGAAAAAACTTACAAAAATTGAATATACTCATATTAGACAGCTACACTTATTCTTTCTTGGAGGAGAGAAAGAGCATCTCTAACTAAAGTTTCAATCTTAATCTTTCTTTCCCCATTGCAAACAAAAGGAGAAAAAGGAAGAAAAATGGAAGGAATTAGGAGAGTCTTGATGGTTTGTTTGGTGTTGCAGGTTCTAGTATGGCAGTCCACCGCTTCTTTCCAAAGCTGCTATATGGGTTGCTTCGTTTTGTGTGTTATTACACCACAAAATACAGTTTTCTCTTGCTCTGTCAAGTGCCTCAAAGACTGCATCGTTCCAAGCTCTAAAGATTTGGCAAGTCTCAAAGACACCCAATACTTCTGCAAGCTTGGTTGTGCTACTTCCTTGTGCTCAAATCTCAGCTCCAAAGAAAATCCTGGTAAGTAATTTACCATCTCTCTCTATCTTGTCTAGGGATTTAATTTACGATTGCATACGCGTTTCCAGTCGCGTCGTGTTTATTGCGATTGTAGACGTAATAAATGCTATCGCGATCAATTGCGATAAATATCGGCCATAAATATCTACGACTAAAAGAGCCAAAATCACAAAATAGCGATCGTAACTTCGCGTTGCGACGTCTATTTAAATCTTGATCTTGTCTGTTAATAGACTAACGTATAAACTCAGGGTTTTGTTTATTTTAATAAATTATTAGGTGAACAAGAAGTTGGAAGCTGTGTAGATTCTTGCTCAGAGACATGCGCCGAGAAGAACTGATTTCTTTACCATGTATATGAACTTACGACGTTTCAGTTTGAGATATTGTTAATTAGCCAAATTATTGAATTTCAATGAATAAAGTCTGATAAATTGATGTTTGGGTTAATGTTAGTGCAACAGCAATTAATTATTTACTTGTTTGGCATGTGATATATACAACTTGCTTGTCTTGGTTGGCAGCTTCCACCAAATGATGAAATGAATTATTATTTGGAGAGTCATGGGCTCAAATGTTCCAAAATTTTAAAGGTTGGGAATTACATAGTTAGATTTGTCCAAAGATCGAATTCGTAATTCGAGTCGATCTAATCTAAATTACTATTTATTAAAAAAATATATTTTTTATTTAAATTTAATAATATATATAAAAATATTTTTTTTAATATTTTAAAATAATAAAACGGGTTTGAATAAAAAAAAATTTTCCGACCATGAACAGATCTGCACACAGCCTGCAAACTAAGTTTCGTTTGAGAATACGTATTTACGGTTCAATTATAAAACAACATTCAGTTTATGAATGCAATCCCAAAACGGTGGACTCTATCTGGTTCCATCCCTAAATGGTGGACTATATCTGGTTCCGAAGAGAAGTCTTCTATTACCCTCTCATACCTATTTTTTAGTCCACTCCCCAAACAACAAAAACGTCTATATCTATATCTATATCTATATACAATGTATGAATGAAATCCCTTCAATGTTTTTTTTAATTGAAGGACAATTGCTTGCTACATGGCAAGTAATTGTCTTTTTTTAAAAAAAATTTTATTTGATTCAAAAAGAAGAAAAGTGAAAGAAAGAAAAAGAGAAAGAAAAGAAAAGGAGAAAGAAGAAATGAAAGAGAAGAAAAAAAAAAAGAGAGAGATAGAGAAGAAATAAAAAGGAAAGAGAAAACAAGAGATAGAAAGAAATAAATATAAAATTTTATTATAATAAATTAAAATTTTCTATTATTTATGTAACTTTCAATGTGTGTCACGTACAACATTGGTTCTTTAGTTTTTATAAAAAAGGGTAATATTTAATTGAATTCAGATTTAATTAAATTCACACAGTTTTAGATCTATTTTGATTTGGATTTAGCCTAATTTTGATAAATTTTATTTATTTACTTTAGTTACTTCATTTAATTTTACATGTATATTTAAAATTTTTAGATTAAATACATGTTTTAATTATTGTAATTGGTGAAAATAAAAACTAAAAAAATATAATTTTATAAGATTATAATTATAAATATAATTTTTTTTCATTATAATTATTTTATTATATAATTTTTAACAGGTTGTAGTGTAAGTAGAAGTCTAAAGAATGATGGAATAAAAAATAAAAAAAAAATTTTGTGGGCGTCCTATTATTAATTAATTATCATTTAACTATATTATGATTTTTAATTTTATATTTTTATAATTTATTGATGTATAAAAATTAATACCTACAAGCGAAACGCAGGTAAAGTATTTATCTCAATCACTTTTTTTTTTTTTATGTTTTATGTTATACATTAAGATAAAATATTTAACTCAATCATTTTTTTTTTATGTTTTATGCTATATATTAATTAAAGATTATATCATTCAACAGTCTTAAAAAAAAAAAAAAAACCCCGCAACGAAGTGCGAGGTTGCACACTATTATCTATAATCTATATCTATATATATATATATATCTATATATATATATATATCTATATATATATATCTATATATATATATATATATATATAAACACGAATGTGGAGAATCTTTTGAACTGACGAAAATACACATTGTTATTCATTATATTACTAATTTTTCATTTTAAATATTTTATTAATAAAATTTATCCAATTAATAAATAAGAATTCTAATTCTATTGAAAAACTTTAGTTAAATGGATTTATTTGATAATAAATAAAAAATTTTAAGATTTACATTGAATTACTTTATCTTCAAAGTTATAATTTTTCATTATTAACCTTAAAAAGTAAAAAGAAAATTACATTAATCTATTTTAAATCATAATTACAAATTTTAATTATTTATATAATATGTAACTTTATGCTCAATATATAAATTTTTTTATAACTAAATAATTTTTTATAATATAAATATTTTATATTATATTATAAATAATAATAAAATTTATTTCATTCTTATTTACGATTTTGTATTATAAATATTAATAAAATTTATCATTGAAAATTTCAATACCATGATAATTTTTTGTAAAAAAAAATAAATATTAGAATATTTTAGTTAATGCTTTTAACAATTAGATATAAAAAAAATATTTTATTCATTTAAATTTTATGAATTTCTATTATTTTACTATTAGTTATTCTTTATTTTATTTTACTAATCTTATAATTTTCTAAAATTAGTGTCAATTAATGAATGATGGATTTTTTTTCAAAATATTTATTATTTATCATGACCGGCTTATAACCCTACAATATTTTTAATCTACTTATACCAAAAATTTTATTAATTTTTTGGAAAATTAAAATTGTCAAACTTAATACGACTTAATATAGATTTTACTTTTATCCTACAAAAGTGGTGTTAGGTTTAGATTAAAAACTTTATACCTTAGAGATAAGTTAAAATATTCAAAATAGTAGTGTTATCATTCAGGAAAATATTATTTGTCAAATTCTCTATTTATTTTAGTAATTATATTTTGTTTTTTATTGATTTTTATTATCTTTTTTGTATTAAGGGTTTAGTTTGCTTTGCATCATCTTTTTTGTTGATTGATTAATATTATCGGTATTGTGATTTTATTTTGAAATATATTTAGTCGTAACATATTAGTATTTACTATTTGTCAATGGGCCTAAGGTAATGAAACAAATATATGAAATTAAATATATTAGGCTATAAAGGTGAAAATAACGTGATCTTATAATACTTTCGAGAATCTTTCATTTTCACAGAATTTAATTAATTTATAAAAATTATCGTTCTTATTAGTTACCTTTTTTTTTGTGAATAAATGAACATTTTACCATCCAAAAAACATGTCAAATAACGCAAATCTAACAAATCCAATCCTTCTTCCTCTCTTCGTTCTTTTCTGCGGTATGAAAGCATCTAACACCTTCCCAAATTTGCTACCTACTGTTTGAAGCCAGATGTAGTTCACCAAGGGAGGCAGATTATTGATAGAAATAGTGATCACCATATCTCTTCCACTCTCTCGACTTTCAATAATTTTTAAGAAACTTTTAGGTGAGAAATTTTTTTAAATTGTACTAGATTGGTGGAATATTTGGAGAAATATTTCGATATCAAAGATTGATATTTATTTCCAAATAAAAAGAAAAAAAATTGAAAAATTAGAAAGAAAATAAATTTATAAATTGGATAAAAAGAATTAGATTTAGGATTTTTTTTATAAAGTACAAAATAAATCTGACCACAGAGCTTTTTCAGAAAAATGAATGGGTTTTCTTGAATACTCTTGAGGTGAGAAAATTTTCAAAGAATTCTACTAGAATGATGGAAAAAACCTAAGGAATATTCCAATATCTAAATAATGAAATTAAATAAAAATAAAAGACTACTTTAGCTAAGACAATTTTAGGATAATATAAGATTAATTAGTATAGTCTTTGGACGAGCGTTGTGTGTGTGCTAATACCTTTTCCACACGTAATAGAACTCCCGAGCTTAGGTATGAAATGTATACTGGAACCTATTTTTTTAAGGAGTCATAATCAAGCTTAAGATTTCTTTAAGAATAATAGAGTTATTTAGATGACCTAAACTTATTATTTTAATGCACTTGAGTTGTAGTACTAATACTATTATAACTCAATATGTTTCTTTGCATTCCTTCAAAATCTATTCTCTCTTTTTTGTAAGTTCTCTTGGAAGGTAAAAATTGATTTTTTGCTCTAATAGGATAATGCTGATATAAGGTGTAAAGAAAGAAAATGACTTTTCCTTTTTTGTGGCTTAAAGAGGTGAACTAGGGATAGAATGATAAAAGGATAGGCAGTTAGGAAGATCAAAACGGTTTAAAGAAAGCCTAAATTATTTTCTTAATAATGGCTTGTGTAGGATTTTGATGACACCTCATTAATAAAGAAACCTTAAATCCTAAAATCCTAAACCTAACTTTTAATCGATGACATCGTATGGTTCACTGTCAGTGTATAGATCTATATATTGATAGTGCATCAAATGTAATCCTAAATTTAATGAGATTTCCATAGTGGGAATCAAAGGGCCACCACAGGCTGATTCTTCACTTATGACATTCCATAATTGCTCACCAATGGCACAAAATTAATAGATTTTCTCTTGAATGACCCTGGCATGGTAAAGTACTTCAACCCCTATATAAATATATGCTTTGTGTTCAACTTATATGCACAAAAAAAAAGTTCTACTCAACTAATTCAGCAAATCTGAGAGAAAATCCTAGAAAATAAATTTTAAGTCATGGAGAAGAATAGCATGAAAAAAATGATGCTGACCTTGATGATGTTGATGATGGTTGTGGTAGCTCAAGTGCGAGCTGCAGCGCTAGCAACAGATTTTCAACCCAATACATCCCTCAAAAACTGTGCGAAAAAGTGTGGCCTTAGTTGCGCTCTTCAGCTTGCGCCTCCACGGATTGCGCTTTGCTTCGGTCTTTGCATGATAGAATGCGAGATTGAACCTGGACAAGCTGTTTACAATTGTACTAGTGATTGTGCTAAGGCTGTCGTCGAATCCGATTCTAAAGCTGGTATATAACATCCATCCTTCTCTCTTTTATTAATTTTCGTAAAAATAAATATTCGAAATTTATGTTACATGAATTCGAGATTCAGTGTCGAGATACGTGTACGTATCTGACACGTAAATATCAGTTGTTTTGGTAATTTTAAACATTATTTGTGAGGATTTGACTTCCATACTTTGAAATATCCAAAAGTCAAAAGATATCAAATACGGGTAATTAAGATAAAGTGAGAATTTTAGGGTAATTTACATTTTGGGTCGAACTGAACTTAGCATTAACTTTCATATAGGTTACAAACGTTTAATTTTATCATTAAATTTTATTATTAATAAATTAGATCACTTATGCTAATTTCGTTAAGTAATTCTAACGAAAAGGTAGACTCAGTGTGGAATTTTCTTTACCTAAAATACCAGTCAGACATTATCTTTATGAGATATAAAAAATATATGCATGCTGAATTAACTTTTTCGTTAAAATTACTCAATAGAATTAGCATAAGTGACCTAATTTATTAATAATAGAAGTTCAGTGATGTAATTTGATTAAATTAAAGGTTTGTGAACTACATAAAATTGATTCTAAGTTTAGTGATCCAAAATGTAAATTACTCAAAAATTTTGTGTGATTAAGATCGTTTCAAAAGTGGTTTAGTAACTAATATTTTTGTAATTACTTTTTTTTTTTTTTTATTATCCAGCTGTTAACAAGTAACGAAATGATAACGTAACTTGTCACGTATGATAACAATGATCATATGATATTATCACGTCATTTGAAAAACCATGTGACTTAGATTACATATGCCACGTGACTAACCAGCATTCTCTTAATCTTATGGTTGTTTTAAATATTGCAGGTCCTGAAGAAGTGCAACGCTATGTTGATAGGTGCTATGAGAGCTGCAAGAACAAAATGTAAACTTGGCTTCCTATTTCGTGTTGTAACAGATCCTTAAATAAAAATTTATTTTGATACGAATAAAAAAAATAAAAGCTTATAAAGTTCTTCAGGCAATTAATGCAAATATTCTTTCTTGCGCACCAAAAAAAATTGGGGAAAGGAAATTTAATTGGGTCTGTTTAAATATCAATAATTAGGGCATAGCCAGGCCCAAGATAGAACATATCAGTAAGCAAAATTGTTGGAAGTTCGAAAAATCACAACCTTCCAAACTAGAAAGATGATCACCGGAAAGAAAGCGAGAGCGCTGGGGAAGAAAGAAATACTAATTAATTAAACATTGTAATTTTAACTTAAATTATACGAATATGATATGAAAAAAAATTAAAACATGAAATAAAGTATGATATTGATACAAAAAATAATACGAATATAATATAAATATATAAACGTATCAAAATTTATATAATACGAATTATTAATGTGTTAAAATTTATATAAATATATAATATGTTTAATATGATTACGATATTAAAAAATAATACGAATACAATACAAGTGCACCGATCGAAAGATTAATATTAATATATCAGATTGAGTGATGAATCAAACAAAAAGTAATATTATCTCTCTAAAAATATGCTCGAAAATAACCATCAAATTGATATATGGACATTCAGTAGGGGGACAGCATTTAGTTACAAGCATGCTCTGATCTCAATAGTTGTTGGTCCTATTCTGAAGATATTTCTTGTTTGAAATTTCTATTTTTTTTAATACTGAATATATACATTTTTATGTTACAACCATTATACTTTGAAACTTGTATTAAATAAATAGTAGTAATTGGTAAGTATTGTTTCTCATACAACTACATCTAAAATCAAGTGTTATATCTCTGATAAAAATTTAAGATATATGTTTCAACTAATAGTTATGTTGGATATCATAACTTATAGTTATGTATATATATTCGAAATACGTATTTTAATACGTAGGTTGTTGTAACTAGATACACGGTGTATAATTATGTACACAATTGATATCATGTTTGAATGAGAAATTGGTCTCATTATATACTCACTTGAATAGGAAGATAGTTGGTAGTAGTTGTGTATGATATTCAATCCCACATACAACAAAGTATGACCTTAGCTAGTTGTATTTATAAGTTGGTGTTCCATGTTGGGTTGGGTTTCAAGGAACACTCAAATTTTGTGGTGGGTGAGGATCTATACAGCTTAGTAGTTGATGTTTGGGTTAATGTCCTTTTACAGGCAACAAAGCAATTTCATCCTGATGTCCTTTTACAGGCTAATTTTTTGATAAATCCTGTAAGTAAGTTTTACCAAATCAATCATTGTTTTGATTTATTCAGTTTCAGCTTAGCCATGTCACAGGCAAAGGAAACCCAACAGAAAATTACTGCTCATATTAAGGATGAAAAATGAAGTTACCCTGCAGGTGGCGGCTTGTTGGGTAATTGTTGCCCCAAGTATGAACCTGAGGATTATTTAATTATATTTCAGGTAAAACAAATGAAGAAAACCTTATAATGACAAGAAAAGGATAAAAAAGAAAAACCATAGAAAGATGGAAACTTACTCGAAGGCATTCCTGAAGTGCTTGATAATGGCTGGAAAGGTACTGCCCCATAAGGTAATGACTGTGCTGGCAACCATTGTATAGAAGGGGAATCAAGGCTGGAAGACTGCAATAAATTTGTGGATGCTAATGCATTGGGTTGAGCTCCATGCCAAAAAGCCATGGAAGATGACTGTAACATACAACTCAAATTAGCATGGTGAATATTAGAAATTAACTAATCTGAGATTGCTGATTTACCAAGAGTTTTCAGCAGAATTTCTTCTCTATATTCAAATCTAGCGTATATTTACACCTCAACTCAATGATACTAACTTATCTTAAACAATGGAAAAGTGGTCGGAACACAGACACACATGTGGATTCGATTATGAATATTATACTCGGATTCGGGTGTGAGTATGTGTCAAACACGGGTATGTTCAATTTTTTAAAGATTTTCATGTATTCGAAGGGTCCTTGGAAGATTATATATCCATACCCATGTCTGGATATGCGTTGGACACGAATACTTCAAGAAAAATGAAGAGTCAGCAACATAACCCAGCAGTCATTTTAAGCAACAACATGAATCTCTACAATTACTTGTTTGCATCTTCTAAGGGACCTCGACTGGTAAGTAACTCAACAACATCGATAGCCAATCTCTCCCTCTTTAGAATTTTTATGTTCCCTTTACTAGCAAAATTTCCTTAGCATACTTGAGCCTCCTAGTGTCACAATTGAGCAACTTAATAATGTATGAAGGCACAGAGGCCCAATTCATCAATCAAATCAAAGACGAGGCCTGTGCAGGACTGCCGCTGACTAAGATTGTAGAAAACTAGAAATAAATTCCATAAACAAACAAATAAGACCAGAATTAGCTTTTTGAAAATGGAGAAAGAAGAATTGAACACTAAGCTCAAATTCTTTTTCAAATTTATATTACCACTTCACTTTTCCATTCAGTCTCAAAGCTAGTGTTAAGAAAAAAAAATAATAATAATATAGCTTATTCAGTGAATACTTGAATAAATAAACAACCCTGTCTCTGTGAATGAAAACCATGGAATAAAAAATCGGATCGATAGGTCGAATCGGGGATTGAAGATGTGTCCCGTTCTTAAGATCAAACGTGTTTGCCTGTTGATACACAGTTGGCACTTTGCTGTAAAAGTCACCACCGATTACAAATTAGAAACTCTCATTATGAAAAAAGTCAGACATCTTAAAGAGTAACTTATATTCTGAGAAGAATTACCACTGTAGAAGAATACTGCAAGCCATAACCCAAGACATGGGCTTGAAGTGCTTGCCACCCATGGGATTGTGCAGGAGCTGATAAATGGGTTGCTGCAAAACATTCAGAATATGATCAGATATTAATACAAAGAATAAAAATCATCTTTTCCGCTCAAAGGAAACATTTGCATAGAAAATATGAAATCCAAATTTCTATTTCTGAAACACTAATGAAGAGATGCAAATGTACAACAAAGGAACTTCAATTTACCTGTGGAAGTTCTTTTCTTCCACCAGATTTCTGCTCTGAAGGACCAGAATACGATATGACTGCAGGATCGATCCCATGACCCTGCACAGAGACAACATACAGAAAAACTCAAGAATAATAACAAAGAAACGTATATTAACATCTTCATTTCTATCCTTTATTTTTGCATAAAAGATGATTTTTTTTTTTTTTTTCATAAAATATGTATAATTCAAATATCTCCATGCAAAGCATTACAACTCTGAATGATTGGAGATGTAAATGCAATATTACTCCGACTCTTCATTTTTCTTAAAGTATTCGTGTCCGAAACACGTGTCCGATGCATTTTGGAACATAGGTACGAGGATATGATCATCCAAGGACTCTCTAAATACATGAAAATCTTTAAAAAAAAAATTAAATATACCCGTGTCCGATACTCATATCCGAATCCGAGTAACATAGTGTAAATAAACAGATAAAAACTTTAATTTACCACTTGAAATTCCTTTTTCCCACTCAATTTATGCACTGAAGGAAGAGACTCCATTATTTACAACTCCAGAACTGGCCTGAGGAATCTGCTGTGGGACAAATTGAGATGATTGCAAATTTGGACTGCTAGAGGGCAAAGGGGAAGTAGATTGACTGGCAGTATCTAGAAATATAGAGCACTGAGGATATGTAATGCCTTTCTCTTGTTTCACATGATTAGCTTCGCTAGAGGAACCACCATGACTCACTAAGGAAGCTTTTGGATTGGGAAAAGTGGAAGTAGGAGATGAAGTCAACACATTGCTTAGTCGTGCAGCAGGAGAAACACCACTATTGCTAGGTGTTTTAGGCATGTTAGGGATTTCTGCAGCAAGCACGCCTCCATTACTCGGTTTCTTTGACACAATGTCCATAGGTTTAGTTGCAGGAACTACAGAGTCCAGTTTTTTTGCATTTGAAGCAGCCTTTGATTGATTTCTCTGAGTAGGACAATCAATATTGCTCACCAAATTATTAGAATATGGTGAACTTGTTGGTTTTGAGATAGACTGATGACTACTAGATTTTGGTGATTGTTGTGAAGCTGGCTCAGGATCAGAACTGATATTATTTGGGCTTCTTAAAGCGTTCTTTTCATATCCTATAGAATTCAGCCTTCTAGGTTCCTTAGAATACGCAACAGTTTGTCTTGTTCTAACAGTAGATGCAGTCCTCTGCAATGAAGATTTGTACTAGAATGAGAAAAGACACATTCCTGAAAATTATAGAAAGATGGTAATAAACCCATTTCTAACACATATATCACCATGCAAGCCATGAGTATTCATCCATTGCAAGGTAACCTTCTGTCTTACAGGCATAAAAAAGGTCAATTGACAATTCACAAAAAAAAATTGTGTGACTAAGATGTTATACTGACTAATTTTCAGCATTATGGTATCTTTTTTACATAATTGCCTATCCAAAAAGAGGAGTAGTGAGAGAGAGAGAGGGCAATTTTAATCTGTGTGGCCATCTATACAACCTAAAGTTGAAAATAACAAGATAAAGAACTTTTAAAAGACTAAATTCATAGCATAATTAACTATTAAGCATAACCTAAATCAATTGATAATAGGTAAAAAGATCCAACTTAAATATAAAACCACAATCAATCCAAGATTTAATCAATATGGGATAACACCACTTTAACAGACCTATCACGTATAGGCGGAGACAAAAGAATCTACCAAATGACAAACTCGAAAAGGCTAACAGGCAGGAACAACATAACAAAACCTTGACTCTGATACCATGTTACAAGTAATAACACAAAGGAATATGTAATTCAACTATGATGGTCTGTATCCATGTCTAAAGATCCGGAAGGTTACATTCTTAATATTCAGAATTGTGCATAAGTTTGTACAATAGTGCCTTATATATAAATAGAAGATTCTTATTAATTAAGGAAAGAATCAAGTAAGAATATTTTAACATAATATCTAATACATCTCTAATTATATTTATTATATTAACATTAATTTCTAGAGAAACCATGAGATGTAACTAAGAAAATACTTGGTAAACACCAAAAATTAAAGAAATTGCATCAGGGCCAAGCATAAAATACTAGCTAATTACATAATTTATGAGAGACTCACTTGCATATGAATAGAACCATCAGAAGGCCTATCACCATCTTCTTTAAGAGCTCGACTCGACAATGATCAAGCCAAATTCGAATTTTTTCGAACCGAACCCAAATAACTTGCGAGTACAAGTGTCTCGTTTATATCCTATTAAACGCAAGTAATTAGCTTACCCTCTTAGGACTCGAAGGCCCGTCAACAGTGCCCTTCTCACCGGTATATCTTCTATCCACATACACATGCCCGTCAACAGTGTCTCGTTTATGTGAGTTTATAAGGGATTTCGCGCTTAACAAAATCAATGATTTTGTTAAGTAGCGTATTCTTTCTCTGAAAAGAAGAAAAGAAAAATAGATCTATATCTATATCTATATACAATATATGAATGGAATTACTTTAATGCTTTTTTTTTTCAATTGAAGGACATTTGTTTGTCACGTGATGAGTAATTATTATTATTTTTTTAATTTTATTTGATTGAAAAAGAAGAAAAGTGAAAAAAAAATTACTGAAAAATTATTATATTTTTACATATAGCTTTTTACAAAAGTTTTGTTCAATTCTTGATTTTTTTATTAAAATAATAAAATAATTTTGAACATTATCATTTTATGTAGATAAATCTTTATATTTTTATTGTATCAAAATAAACTCTTAATATTTAATTTGCACTCAAATAAGTTCTTAACTTTTAATTCACACATAAATAAGCCCTTAACTTTTAATTTATATTTAAATAAGTCATTATCATAGATCAATCTTTGATTTAAAATAAGGGTTTATTTGGATATGAATTAAAGGATAAATGCTTAATTGGGTATAATAAAGATATAAAGGCTTACTTAAGAAAAATGAAATAATTCATGAGATTTTTTTTTTAAATATTTTACCCTTACTTTTTCATTTTTTTTTTCAATTTTTACACATATTTTTACTTTTCATGATCACATGATCCATTAGATTTTTTGTCAATATTTTCATATAAATATGGAATTGTCAATTACTAAAACAAAATATCCCTGATAAAAATTTAAGATATATGGTTGAACTGATACTTATATATTTTCATAATGTATTAACAAAAAATGGAAGGAATTAATACAACAATAAACTTTTATCAGCTAAAATACTAGGAAAAGTTATTAAAATTTCTTAAATAAACTCTTATCTAATTGTATTATATCCAATTGAGTTCTTAAAGTATTATTTTTATTTAATTAAGTTTTTATTTTACATGAAAACCACTAAAACCTATTAGACAAATAGTAGTTTAATTAAACAAAAGAAAGACAACTTTGCCCAGGTAATTATTTTATGTATCATGTACAAAGCAAGTTCATGTATATCAATATATCCTAGGAGAACTTTAGATGGCAAGACGGTGTTTATAAACAATCTTCCTCCGACAGTCAATTGGAAATGGCTGGAAAAAGTATGTGTTAGATTTGGAGAGGTGCTGGATGTTTTTATTCCAGTTAAAAGGAGTGCAACGGGATGAAGATTTGGATTTGTGAGGTACATTAACGTTGCACAGGCAAGAAAGGCTGTATGGAGCTTGAATGGAGTATGGTTTTTGGACTACAAGATTGGAGTGGATGTTGCTAGATTTAATTCTAGAGTCTCGTTTTGGAGGAAAACAGAGAAGCATAATTCCAGAGAGAATGAGAACGATAAGGAGAGAGCCAATGTGAATTTGATGAATAATAATCGAGTTGAGGTGTTGGGCATGGGTCCCTCCTATGTGGAGGAAATACCCATTCTGCCCTTTGCCCCTTTTAATTAAGAGGGCTATTGTATTTTGGTGAGTAGAGAGTCAGAAGCTAAACAAAAAGAAAAAGGGGAGAGTGGCGGCAGAGAAGGAGAAAGAGTGAGTTGCACAGTTTTGATCAAGTCGTCGATCGGAGGTTCATCCGTGGTCCGATCTTCTTGATTTTCTGGCAGTGGCTACAGGATACGTAGATGCTGATTGTGTACGGTGAGAATTTCCATCTGAACACTATAAAGTACTATTTTGTGTCCGAATAGTAGTCACGTTTTTGGGGTGATTTCTCAACTTTCTCTCTTTGATTTTAATATCACTTGTTGATAGCTAAGTTAGAGTTGTGTACTCATTGTGTTAGCTGAATTATTGTGATATTGTAAACACACTCTCATTATAGTGAAGATTTTGACTGGACTCCTAAGTCCCGTGGTTTTTACCCTTTGATTTAAAGGGGTTTTCCACGTAAAAATTGTGTGTCTCGTGTGATTGGTTGTTGTTGATTATCCTTGGTTGAATTTGTGTTGCTGGAATATATATATATATCTTGTGCAATTTAGTACCATATTTACAGATCCTGTTAATTGGGAGAGAAAGAACTATCGGTTGTTTTTTCCCGATTTTTTTGGTAAGTTCGGTTTCTGCCCATCACACTGGTATCAGAGCTTTGATTGTGTTGTTGTGTAATTATGGAGGCTGGCACAAGTAGAATGATTGTTTTGAATGGCACAAATTATCAATTGTGGCAGAATAAAATGAAAGACCTGTTATTTGTGAAGTCTTTGCATCTTCCTGTCTTTGCTACTCAAAAACCCGAATCTAAAAGTGATGAGGAATGGGAATTTGAGAATCAACAGGTGTGTGCTTTTATTCGCCAATTTGTTGAGGAAAATGTTTACAATCACATTGATCAAGAGACACATGCACGCACATTGTGGAACAAGCTTGAAAACTTGTATGCTTTAAAGTCTGGCAATAACAAGTTGTTCATGCTTAAAAAGATGATGGAACTGAAGTATAAAGAAGGAACAACTGTGGCTGATCACTTGAATGAGTTTCAAGGAGTTATGAATCAGTTAATTGGTATGGGCATCAAATTTGAGGATGAAGTAGTAGGGCTTTGGTTGCTTGCTACTCTACCGGATTCTTGGGAAACATTTCGAGTTTCACTTATTAATTCTGCTCCTAATGGTGTAGTAACTTTGGAACTTGCCAAGAATGGTGTTTTGAATGAAGAAGTGAGAAGAAAGTCTCAGGGTTCTTCATCACAGTCTGAGGTTCTAGTTACTGAAAATAGGGGGAGAAGTAGGAGCAAAAATGAAACGGGTAGAGATAAAAGCCGAAGCAAGTCAAGATCAAGATTTAAAAATGTTGAGTGCCATCATTGTGGCAAGATGGGCCATATCAAGAAATATTGCTACAAGTGGAGGAAAGAGAACAAAGGTGGTAGTGATAAACAAGAGAAGATGGATCATGGACAGAATGATCGTGTTACTACTGCTACCTCTGATGATCTGTTGGTTACTTGTGATGAGAATGTGATCAACTTAGCATGCGACGAGACAAGTTGGGTAATAGACACTGGTGCTTCACTTCATGTCACGTCTAGGAAGGAATTCTTCACATCTTATACGCCTGGTAATTTTGGGGTATTGAAGATGGGTAATGATGGCTTAGCACATGTTGTTGGCATGGGAGATGTCTGTTTGAAAACTAACAATGGAACAAAGTTGACGCTAAAAAATGTCAGACATGCACCGGATATCCGTTTGAATTTGATTTCAGCGGGAAAGCTAGATGATGAGGGATTTTGTAACACCTTCAGTGATGGTCAGTGGAAATTGACTAGAGGCTCATTAGTTGTGGCTCGAGGAAAGAAGTGTTCAAATTTATATTTGATGCAGTCTTCAATTTCCAGAGGCATTGTTAATGTGACGGAAAATGATAGTTCAACTGTGCTATGGCATAAACGGCTTAGTCACATGAGTAAAAAGGGGCTTAATTGTCTGGCCAAGAAGAATCAACTTTCTGGGTTGAAAAATGCTACACTGAAGAATTGTGCTCATTGTTTGGCTGGAAAACAAAGAAGAGTTTCATTTAAGAGTCATCCTCCTTCAAGAAAATCAGATTTGCTAGAGTTGGTACATTCCGATGTTTGTGGTCCTTTGAAAGTAAGGTCGTATGGTGGTGCACTTTATTTCGTGACTTTTATTGATGACCATTCAAGAAAACTTTGGGTCTATACTTTGAAAACAAAAGACCAAGTGCTTGATGTGTTCAAACAGTTTCAGGCTTCAGTTGAAAGGCAAACTGGGAAGAAGTTGAAGTGCATCCGTTCTGATAACGGCGGCAAATATAGTGGACCATTTGATGATTATTGTCGTGCACAGGGAATCAGACATCAAAAGACACCTCCTAAGACACCACAGTTGAATGGTTTAGCCGAAAGAATGAACAGAACATTGATTGAGAGAGTCAGATGTTTGCTTTCAGATGCAAAGTTACCTAGATCTTTTTGGGGTGAAGCTTTGTATACAGTGGCACATGTGATTAATTTGTCTCCAAGTGTTCCTTTGCAAGGTGATGTTCCAGACAAAGTTTGGTTTGGTAAGGATATGTCATATGATCACCTGTGTGTGTTCGGTTGCAAGGCTTTTGTACATGTTCCAAAGGATGAGAGGTCAAAGTTAGATGCCAAGACTCGTCAATGTATCTTTGTTGGTTATGGTCAAGATGAATTTGGGTACAGGTTATATGACCCAGTTGAAAAGAAGCTTGTTAGAAGCAGAGATGTTGTTTTCATTGAGGATCAGACCATTGATGACATTGACAAGGCGGAGAAAACCGATCCACAGAATAGTGATGACTTGACCACCATGGATCCAATTCCTCTAACCCCTCCGCCAAATCCAGTTGAGGATGGCATGTAAGAAGATGTCCATGATGACCAGCAGGGTATGGGTGATTTTGATGCTCCCATGGATAGTGTTGTGAATGATCAACACCAAGGACCTATATCTCCACCAGCAGTTCCACTTCGGAGGTCTACTAGAGATCGACAGCCTTCTGTGAGGTATTCTTCTGATCAGTATGTTCTTTTAACTGATGGGGAAGAACCGGAGTGTTATGAAGAGGCTATGGAGAGTGAATGCAAAAGTCAGTGGGTTGATGCTATGAAAGATGAGCTTAAATCTTTACATGACAACCATACGTTTGAGCTGGTGAAATTGCCTAAAGGTAAAAGAGCTTTGAAAAATCGATGGGTTTACAGGTTGAAGCAAGAAGAGAATTCTTCAACTCCACGATACAAAGCTAGATTGGTCGTCAAGGGTTTCAGTCAGAAAAAAGGGATTGATTTTGAGGAAATATTCTCTCCAGTTGTAAAAATGTCCTTTATCAGATCTATATTGAGTTTGGCATCCTATTATGACTTGGAAGTCGAGCAAATGGATGTGAAAACTGCTTTTCTTCATGGTGATTTAGAAGAAGAGCTTTACATGGAGCAACCAGAGGGTTTCATTGCACAAGGAAAAGAGGACTATGTGTGCAAATTAAAGAAGAGCTTGTATGGTTTGAAGCAAGCTCCGAGGCAATGGTACAAGAAGTTTGAGTCTGTTATGGGGGAGCATGGCTACAAGAAGACTACTTCTGATCATTGTGTTTTTGTCAAGAAATTCTCTGGTGATGATTTTATTATTTTGTTGCTCTATGTTGATGATATGCTTATTGTTGGTCGTAATGCTTCTAAGATTAATATGTTGAAGCAAGAGTTGAGAAAATCCTTTGCGATGAAGGACTTGGGGCCAGCAAAGCAAATTCTTGGCATAAGGATTACACGTGATAGAAATGCCAAGAAATTGTGGTTATCACAAGAGAAGTACATTGAAAAAGTAGTTCAAAGGTTTAGTATGGATAAAGCTAAAGTGGTGAGCACTCCTCTTGCTACACACTTTAGATTGAGTGTCAAGCAGAGTCCTTCCATAAAAGAAGAGAATGAAGACATGCAGAAGGTTCCTTATGCTTCTGCCGTGGGTAGTTTGATGTATGCAATGGTATGCACAAGACCTGACTTAGCTCATTCTGTTGGCACCGTCAGTCGGTTTCTTTCTAATCCAGGCAGAGAGCATTGGAATGCAGTGAAGTGGATTATGAGATATCTTCGGGGTACTTCCAACTTGAAACTTTGCTTCGGCAATGAGAAACCTGTTCTAGTTGGTTATACAGATTCTGATATGGCTGGAGACATTGACTCCAGAAAGTCCACTTCGGGTTACTTAATTACTTCTGCAAGGGGAGCTGTGGCTTGGCAATCCAGATTGCAAAAATGTGTTGCATTGTCCACCACTGAGTCAGAGTTCATTGCAGTGACCGAAGCGTGCAAGGAGTTGCTTTGGATGAAGAGATTTATGCAAGAACTTGGCTTTACCCAAGAGAGGTATGTTTTATTTTGTGATAGCCAGAGCGCTATTCATCTTGGTAAGAATTCAACCTTTCATGCTAGGTCTAAACATATCGATGTAAGGTATCATTGGATACGAGATGTTCTCGATGCTAAATTGTTAGAACTTGAGAAAATTCATACTGATGATAATGGTGCTGATATGTTGACTAAAGCCTTACCAAGAGAAAAGTTTGAAATATGTTGTTTGATCGCCGGGATGGCGAACACCTCCACATAGTCGGGAGGGGGAGATTTGTTGGGCATGGGTCCCTCTTATGTGGAGGAAATACCCATTCTGCCCTTTGCCCCTTTTAATTAAGAGGGCTATTGTATTTTGGTGAGTAGAGAGTCAGAAGCTAAACAAAAAGAAAAAGGGGAGAGTGGCGGCAGAGAAGGAGAAAGAGTGAGTTGCACAGTTTTGATCAAGTCGTCGATCAGAGGTTCATCCGTGGTCCGATCTTCTTGATTTTCTGGCAGTGGCTACAGGATACGTAGATGCTGATTGTGTACGATGAGAATTTCTATCTGAACACTATAAAGTACTATTTTGTGTCCGAATAGTAGTCACGTTTTTGGGGTGATTTCTCAACTTTCTCTCTTTGATTTTAATATCACTTGTTGATAGCTAAGTTAGAGTTGTGTACTCATTGTGTTAGCTGAATTATTGTGATATTGTAAACACACTCTCATTATAGTGAAGATTTTGACTGGACTCCTAAGTCCCGTGGTTTTTACCCTTTGATTTAAAGGGGTTTTCCACGTAAAAATTGTGTGTCTCGTGTGATTGGTTGTTGGTGATTATCCTTGGTTGAATTTGTGTTGCTGGAATATATATATATATATCTTGTGCAATTTAGTACCATATTTACAGATCCTGTTAATTGGGAGAGAAAGAACTACCGGTTGTGTTTTCCCGATTTTTTGGTAAGTTCGATTTCTGCCCATCATGAGGTGCTTAAAGAAATTGGAGGTTTTGATAAGAAATCATATGTACAGGTTTTGAAGGAAAATAAGGGAGAAAAAATTGAGGAAAGTTTGAAAGAAGTTTCTGGTAATGAGGCAAGGTTGCAAGAAAGCTCAGGGAATGAGGTTAGAATTAATGGATTGATGATGAAAACCTTCACTGGCTGGGAAAATGCTTAGTAGGATGGTTTTGAGAGTATTCTACTATGGATGCAATCTCTTAACAAGTTAAAAATGAGGGGGTTAATGTTGTCACTTTCAGAAGAATTTCAGAGGTTGACCCGGTAGTAATGCCTGTTCGTTATTGTTGTTGTGAGAATGAAAATCAAAGTTCCTCGAAACGAACTGAATCAAGCGTGAACTCCGGTTGTAATATTCTTAGTAACTCAGAAACAGATCAAAAATCATATCAACCAGAAGATGAAGAGGTTACCTCTGGTAAGCTCAACGAGGAAGAAGATGAGGTGGAACCTCATGTGCATGCGGATGATCTAGAGATATGTGAAGATGTAAGCATAGGAGCAGAAAACATAAAAAGTGTCGAGGATGGTGGGCGATTAAATGATGATGTCCAACGGTCCACTCAACAAGTAATAAATGGGTGTGGCTTGGAAAGTGTTGATGATGATACACAGAAGGAGAAGGAAGACTTAAATGGTGGAAAAGGCATAATAAGATGTAATATGGGGGATGGGCCAATACATGTTCTTTTTGGATAGTGGAAGAGGATCATTCGGGCTGCGTAAAAGGAGGTGGTGAAATGGACCAGGAACAGCCAAAGACCCAATTGGAGTATATTAGGGAGTCGGACTATGAGAGTGAAAATTTGAAGAAAAGAGAAAAAAAAAAAAAAAACTAAATGGAAGTTTTTTGAAGATCTTGAAGAAGCTCTATGTAAAAAGGTGGAAAAAAACAATAAGAAGAATGGAAAGAAGAAACGAAGAAATGAAAGACACCAAAGATCCAAAATAGCCAACATTTCTATTTCGGATGGAGATTTCCACAACGGAAATAAAGTAATTTTAAAGGAAGAAAAGGAGAGAGCGCGTGAAGAAGAGAAAGCTCGTGAAGAGGAAGCAGTCGCAACCTGGAACATGGGAAAGCAATTAGGATTAATGTCAGTAGGGGATGAACAGGAGATAATTAATAAGTTGATGATTATCCAAAAGAACATGGGTAAGCAGTAGGTAAGATTTTTTAATTATGGGATTTGTGGCTATTTATTTTATATTTTATTTTGTGAATGATTGATGATGTGGAGTTGGGATATTTTGTTGCTGTCAAGAATGGGTATGAAAAGATGTTGAAATAAGAGCTGAGATTTTGCATGGGTCTTGAAAGTGTTATTCGAAATATATATATGCTATATACTGTGAAAATATAAATAGAAAATAAAAGAAGAACTTGATCTATATATATAGAAGCAGATTACAACAAATATGTAAAAACGAACAAGGACACTTACAGTAATTGATTTGAAAAAATCAATATCGAGTCAAGGTTGGACCTTTTAACCTTAAGACGTTTTTTGCCGTCTAAGGTGCTTACAGTATCGATGCAAATCGTCTCCCAGGTTTCCTCGATATACGTTGCAAATGAGAGCACACCCGGATGCAACACAGCGAACTGAAGAATGTTGAAGTCTCTCTCTCAGAAAGCAAGAATATTTTTCGGTGAATGAGTGTTTTAAAACAGATACAAACAGTCCTATTTATAGATACATAGAAGTCTGTTCGGTCAGACACAACTATTGGACATGAACTGGTTCGGTCAAAAAACAAGTTTGAATCAACGAACCGGTTCAATCCTGGTTCGGCTGCTTGGTGTTGAGCTGGTTCGGTTTGGACAAAAAATAATCCGATTGGGCAGTAAAAAATTATTTACTGACCCAGGCCAGCCCAGCCCGGCTCGGCGGCGGCACGCACGCGGTCTAGCCCAAGTTGTGTAGGTCCTCACCCTCCACAAAAACTTGGGTGCCCCTTGGGGCCCAACCCATCATGACACTCTAGCTTATATAAACTATAAGCTAAAGTCATTCTTAGTCTTATGTGGGATTGACTACCACAGATACCTTCAACCAACTTTCCTTCCTCTTCAAGTGGGTAAAAAATGAGACTAATTTCTCATTCACTTTGATATCATTTGTGTACGACAACCTACATATTAGAATACGTATTTCGTATATATATATATATACATACTTAATATATACTATGATATCTAACAGAAAGATGGTTTGGGATGTTTAATTACGGTGTGAAAATTGGTTAGGATAGTGGGGGCTGGTTAATGGTTGTGGTTTAGGCCAAGCTCAGACATTTTATATGTTTCTATGCTTGGTTCTAGTTGACTACTAGTTGAGAATGGATATAGTTTTAACTTTGATTATGGAAGAATGTGATGTAGACGGTATTGCAGTTCCTGTAAACTTGTTTATTACTGGAATTTATTTCGTTATTGACTGAGAAAATATGGGGTGGATGGACATTTCTAGACAGGTTCTCAAAGATCGGGCAGATTTTTTGAAGTAATTTATTAAGGTTTTAATCATGGAAATCCAAAGGGGGTCTATGAGCTTTGAGTGGATTTGGTATTTTAGATTGGTGAAGATCTATTTGGTGGCTTGATGGCAAACAAGGGATGGTTCGTGTCTTCTTGGAAGTTTAGCTTGATGTACTCCATATTTGTCTACTTTGATTGTTTTTTAGTAGAGTTTGGATTTATTGGTTGTTCACATGGTGTCTGATTTATAGGGTTTTGTGTTTTAAGTTTGATTTAAGGTGATTTTGTTTGCTTAGTTTGTATCTTGGAAGTTCTGTTTTTAACAGAACTATTTGTCAGTTTTGTTATTACTAGTCTTGGTACTAGCTCTTTGGAATTTTATTAATAAAATTCAATTGACTTAGTAAAGAAAAAAAAACAAAAGAAAGACTTTAAAAGTTTAATTAAAAAAAATGTATTATTAAGAGTTTAATTAGATAAAAGTAGTATTTTAAAAGTAATATAATTGAATACAAAGAGCGATAATAATTTATCTAATTTTTTAAAAAAGTACAATTTTTTTTTAATATTTTAATCATTTTAATTCGAACCATTTTCTAAATATAAACTTATAAATAATTCACAACTCATATATGAAATCACTATTTTGCTAACTAATAATGAAACTCATCTATTTTTTGTTTTTGGTTTTTTTAAGAAAAAAACTCATCTATTTTTATCCTTTACATACTAGCTGATGATCTGTCATATCCTAAGTTCCTAACTATAGAAGATTTTATCACTACTTATATGCTTTTATAGTATCTTAACCTTTTGATAATTGGCCTTTTGCCTAAGAAATAATTACCAAAAGTTAAATTAGACCCACCAATTCAATTTCCATATACAAGCATAAGCTGAGAAGAACTTCTCTACCACATACCCCTCATTTTTTTTAAACTATTTGTGTCCGACATTTGTTTGAACATGAGTATGAAGATATGTTATCCAAATATATGAAAAAACTTACAAAAATTGAATATACTCATATTAGACAACTACACTTATTCAAAATTCATCTTAAATTCGGATAACATATATAAACCTTTCTTGGAGGAGAGAAAGAGCATCTCTAACTAAAGTTTCAATCTTAATCTTTCTTTCCCCATTGCAAACAAAAGGAGAAAAAGGAAGAAAAATGGAAGGAATTAGGAGAGTCTTGATGGTTTGTTTGGTGTTGCAGGTTCTAGTATGGCAGTCCACCGCTTCTTTCCAAAGCTGCTATATGGGTTGCTTCGTTTTGTGTGTTATTACACCATAAAATACAGTTTTCTCTTGCTCTGTCAAGTGCCTCAAAGACTGCATCGTTCCAAGCTCTAAAGATTTGGCAAGTCTCAAAGACACCCAATACTTCTGCAAGCTTGGTTGTGCTACTTCCTTGTGCTCAAATCTCAGCTCCAAAGAAAATCCTGGTAAGTAATTTACCATCTCTCTCTATCTTGTCTAGGGATTTAATTTACGATTGCATACGCGTTTCCAGTCGCGTCGTGTTTATTGCGATTGTAGTTATTGCGATTGTAGACGTAATAAATGCTATCGCGATCAATTGCGATAAATATCGGCCATAAATATCTACGACTAAAAGAGCCAAAATCACAAAATAGCGATCGTAACTTCGCGTTGCGACGTCTATTTAAATCTTGATCTTGTCTGTTAATAGACTAACGTATAAACTCAGGGTTTTGTTTATTTTAATAAATTATTAGGTGAACAAGAAGTTGGAAGCTGTGTAGATTCTTGCTCAGAGACATGCGCCGAGAAGAACTGATTTCTTTACCATGTATATGAACTTACGACGTTTCAGTTTGAGATATTGTTAATTAGCCAAATGATTGAATTTCAATGAATAAAGTCTGATAAATTGATGTTTGGGTTAATGTTAGTGCAACAGCAATTAATTATTTACTTGTTTGGCATGTGATATATACAACTTGCTTGTCTTGGTTGGCAGCTTCCACCAAATGATGAAATGAATTATTATTTGGAGAGTCATGGGCTCAAATGTTCTAAAATTTTAAAGGTTGGGAATTACATAGTTAGATTTGTCCAAAGATCGAATTCGTAATTCGAGTCGATCTAATCTAAATTACTATTTATTAAAAAAAATATTTTTTATTTAAATTTAATAATATATATAAAAATATTTTTTTTAATATTTTAAAATAATAAAACGGGTTTGAATAAAAAAAAATTTTCCGACCATGAACAGATCTGCACACAGCCTGCAAACTAAGTTTCGTTTGAGAATACGTATTTACGGTTCAATTATAAAACAACATTCAGTTTATGAATGCAATCCCAAAACGGTGGACTCTATCTGGTTCCATCCCTAAATGGTGGACTATATCTGGTTCCGAAGAGAAGTCTTCTATTACCCTCTCATACCTATTTTTTAATCCACTCCCCAAACAACAAAAACAACGTCTATATCTATATCTATATCTATATCTATATCTATATCTATATACAATGTATGAATGAAATCCCTTCAATGTTTTTTTTAATTGAAGGACAATTGCTTGCTACATGGCAAGTAATTGTCTTTTTTTAAAAAAAAATTTTATTTGATTCAAAAAGAAGAAAAGTGAAAGAAAGAAAAAGAGAAAGAAAAGAAAAGGAGAAAGAAGAAAGAAGAAATGAAAGAGAAGAAAAAAAAAAGAGAGGGATAGAGAAGAAATAAAAAGGAAAGAGAAAACAAGAGAATGAAAGAAATAAATATAAAATTTTATTATAATAAATTAAAATTTTCTATTATTTATGTAACTTTCAATGTGTGTCACGTACAACATTGGTTCTTTAGTTTTTATAAAAAAGGGTAATATTTAATTGAATTCAGATTTAATTAAATTCACACAGTTTTAGATCTATTTTGATTTGGATTTAGCCTAATTTTGATAAATTTTATTTATTTACTTTAGTTACTTCATTTAATTTTACATGTATATTTAAAATTTTTAGATTAAATACATGTTTTAATTATTGTAATTGGTGAAAATAAAAACTAAAAAAATATAATTTTATAAGATTATAATTATAAATATAATTTTTTTTCATTATAATTATTTTATTATATAATTTATAACAGGTTGTAGTGTAAGTAGAAGTCTAAAGAATGATGGAATAAAAAATAAAAAAAAAAATTTGTGGGCGTCCTATTATTAATTAATTATCATTTAACTATATTATGATTTTTAATTTTATATTTTTATAATTTATTGATGTATAAAAATTAATACCTACAAGCGAAACGCAGGTAAAGTATTTATCTCAATCACTTTTTTTTTTTTTTTTTTTTATGTTTTATGTTATACATTAAGATAAAATATTTAACTCAATCATTTTTTTTTATGTTTTATGCTATATATTAATTAAAGATTATATCATTCAACAGTCTTAAAAAAAAAAAAAAACCCCGCAACGAAGTGCGAGGTTGCACACTATTATCTATAATCTATATCTATATATATATATATATATATATATATATATATATATATATATATAAACACGAATGTGGAGAATCTTTTGAACTGACGAAAATACACATTGTTATTCATTATATTACTAATTTTTCATTTTAAATATTTTATTAATAAAATTTATCCAATTAATAAATAAGAATTCTAATTCTATTGAAAAACTTTAGTTAAATGGATTTATTTGATAATAAATAAAAAATTTTAAGATTTACATTGAATTACTTTATCTTCAAAGTTATAATTTTTCATTATTAACCTTAAAAAGTAAAAAGAAAATTACATTAATCTATTTTAAATCATAATTACAAATTTTAATTATTTATATAATATGTAACTTTATGCTCAATATATAAATTTTTTTATAACTAAATAAGTTTTTATAATATAAATATTTTATATTATATTATAAATAATAATAAAATTTATTTCATTCTTATTTACGATTTTGTATTATAAATATTAATAAAATTTATCATTGAAAATTTCAATACCATGATAATTTTTTGTAAAAAAAATAAATATTAGAATATTTTAGTTAATGCTTTTAACAATTAGATATAAAAAAAATATTTTATTCATTTAAATTTTATGAATTTCTATTATTTTACTATTAGTTATTCTTTATTTTATTTTACTAATCTTATAATTTTCTAAAATTAGTGTCAATTAATGAATGATGGATTTTTTTTCAAAATATTTATTATTTATCATGACCGGCTTATAACCCTACAATATTTTTAATCTACTTATACCAAAAATTTTATTAATTTTTTGGAATATTAAAATTGTCAAACTTAATACGACTTAATATAGATTTTACTTTTATCCTACAAAAGTGGTGTTAGGTTTAGATTAAAAACTTTATACCTTAGAGATAAGTTAAAATATTCAAAATAGTAGTGTTATCATTCAGGAAAATATTATTTGTCAATTTCTCTATTTATTTTAGTAATTATATTTTGTTTTTTATTGATTTTTATTATCTTTTTTGTATTAAGGGTTTAGTTTGCTTTGCATCATCTTTTTTGTTGATTGATTAATATTATCGGTGTTGTGATTTTATTTTGAAATATATTTAGTCGTAACATATTAGTATTTACTATTTGTCAATGGGCCTAAGGTAATGAAACAAATATATGAAATTAAATATATTAGGCTATAAAGGTGAAAATAACGTGATCTTATAATACTTTCGAGAATCTTTCATTTTCACAGAATTTAATTAATTTATAAAAATTATCGTTCTTATTAGTTACCTTTTTTTTTGTGAATAAATGAACATTTTACCATCCAAAAAACATGTCAAATAACGCAAATCTAACAAATCCAATCCTTCTTCCTCTCTTCGTTCTTTTCTGCGGTATGAAAGCATCTAACACCTTCCCAAATTTGCTACCTACTGTTTGAAGCCAGATGTAGTTCACCAAGGGAGGCAGATTATTGATAAAAATAGTGATCACCATATCTCTTCCACTCTCTCGACTTTCAATAATTTTTAAGAAACTTTTAGGTGAGAAAGTTTTTTAAATTGTACTAGATTGGTGGAATATTTGGAGAAATATTTCGATATCAAAGATTGATATTTATTTCCAAATAAAAAGAAAAAAAATTGAAAAATTAGAAAGAAAATAAATTTATAAATTGGATAAAAAGAATTAGATTTAGGATTTTTTTTTATAAAATACAAAATAAATCTGACCACAGAGCTTTTTCAGAAAAATGAATGGGTTTTCTTGAATACTCTTGAGGTGAGAAAATTTTCAAAGAATTCTACTAGAATGATGGAAAAAACCTAAGGAATATTCCAATATCTAAATAATGAAATTAAATAAAAATAAAAGACTACTTTAGCTAAGACAATTTTAGGATAATATAAGATTAATTAGTATAGTCTTTGGACGAGCGTTGTGTGTGTGCTAATACCTTTTCCACACGTAATAGAACTCCCGAGCTTAGGTATGAAATGTATACTGGAACCTATTTTTTAAGGAGTCATAATCAAGCTTAAGATTTCTTTAAGAATAATAGAGTTATTTAGATGACCTAAACTTATTATTTTAATGCACTTGAGTTGTAGTACTAATACTATTATAACTCAATATGTTTCTTTGCATTCCTTCAAAATCTATTCTCTCTTTTTTGTAAGTTCTCTTGGAAGGTAAAAATTGATTTTTTGCTCTAATAGGATAATGCTGATATAAGGTGTAAAGAAAGAAAATGACTTTTCCTTTTTTGTGGCTTAAAGAGGTGAACTAGGGATAGAATGATAAAAGGATAGGCAGTTAGGAAGATCAAAACGGTTTAAAGAAAGCCTAAATTATTTTCTTAATAATGGCTTGTGTAGGATTTTGATGACACCTCATTAATAAAGAAACCTTAAATCCTAAAATCCTAAACCTAACTTTTAATCGATGACATCGTATGGTTCACTGTCAGTGTATAGATCTATATATTGATAGTGCATCAAATGTAATCCTAAATTTAATGAGATTTCCATAGTGGGAATCAAAGGGCCACCACAGGCTGATTCTTCACTTATGACATTCCATAATTGCTCACCAATGGCACAAAATTAATAGATTTTCTCTTGAATGACCCTGGCATGGTAAAGTACTTCAACCCCTATATAAATATATGCTTTGTGTTCAACTTATATGCACAAAAAAAAAAAGTTCTACTCAACTAATTCAGCAAATCTGAGAGAAAATCCTAGAAAATAAATTTTAAGTCATGGAGAAGAATAGCATGAAAAAAATGATGCTGACCTTGATGATGTTGATGATGGTTGTGGTAGCTCAAGTGCGAGCTGCAGCGCTAGCAACAGATTTTCAACCCAATACATCCCTCAAAAACTGTGCGAAAAAGTGTGGCCTTAGTTGCGCTCTTCAGCTTGCGCCTCCACGGATTGCGCTTTGCTTCGGTCTTTGCATGATAGAATGCGAGATTGAACCTGGACAAGCTGTTTACAATTGTACTAGTGATTGTGCTAAGGCTGTCGTCGAATCAGATTCTAAAGCTGGTATATAACATCCATCCTTCTCTCTTTTATTAATTTTCGTAAAAATAAATATTCGAAATTTATGTTACATGAATTCGAGATTCAGTGTCGAGATACGTGTACGTATCTGACACGTAAATATCAGTTGTTTTGGTAATTTTAAACATTATTTGTGAGGATTTGACTTCCATACTTTGAAATATCCAAAAGTCAAAAGATATCAAATACGGGTAATTAAGATAAAGTGAGAATTTTAGGGTAATTTACATTTTGGGTCGAACTGAACTTAGCATTAACTTTCATATAGGTTACAAACGTTTAATTTTATCATTAAATTTTATTATTAATAAATTAGATCACTTATGCTAATTTCGTTAAGTAATTCTAACGAAAAGGCAGACTCAGTGTGGAATTTTCTTTACCTAAAATACCAGTCAGACATTATCTTTATGAGATATAAAAAATATATGCATGCTGAATTAACTTTTTCGTTAAAATTACTCAATAGAATTAGCATAAGTGACCTAATTTATTAATAATAGAAGTTCAGTGATGTAATTTGATTAAATTAAAGGTTTGTGAACTACATAAAATTGATTCTAAGTTTAGTGATCCAAAATGTAAATTACTCAAAAATTTTGTGTGATTAAGATCGTTTCAGAAGTGGTTTAGTAACTAATATTTTTGTAATTACTTCTTTTTTTTTATTATCCAGCTGTTAACAAGTAACGAAATGATAACGTAACTTGTCACGTATGATAACAATGATCATATGATATTATCACGTCATTTGAAAAACCATGTGACTTAGATTACATATGCCACGTGACTAACCAGCATTCTCTTAATCTTATGGTTGTTTTAAATATTGCAGGTCCTGAAGAAGTGCAACGCTATGTTGATAGGTGCTATGAGAGCTGCAAGAACAAAATGTAAACTTGGCTTCCTATTTCGTGTTGTAACAGATCCTTAAATAAAAATTTATTTTGATACGAATAAAAAAAATAAAAGCTTATAAAGTTCTTCAGGCAATTAATGCAAATATTCTTTCTTGCGCACCAAAAAAAATTGGGGAAAGGAAATTTAATTGGGTCTGTTTAAATATCAATAATTAGGGCATAGCCAGGCCCAAGATAGAACATATCAGTAAGCAAAATTGTTGGAAGTTCGAAAAATCACAACCTTCCAAACTAGAAAGATGATCACCGGAAAGAAAGCGAGAGCGCTGGGGAAGAAAGAAATACTAATTAATTAAACATTGTAATTTTAACTTAAATTATACGAATATGATATGAAAAAAAATTAAAACATGAAATAAAGTATGATATTGATACAAAAAATAATACGAATATAATATAAATATATAAACGTATCAAAATTTATATAATACGAATTATTAATGTGTTAAAATTTATATAAATATATAACATGTTTAATATGATTACGATATTAAAAAATAATACGAATACAATACAAGTGCACCGATCGAAAGATTAATATTAATATATCAGATTGAGTGATGAATCAAACAAAAAGTAATATTATCTCTCTAAAAATATGCTCGAAAATAACCATCAAATTGATATATGGACATTCAGTAGGGGGACAGCATTTAGTTACAAGCATGCTCTGATCTCAATAGTTGTTGGTCCTATTCTGAAGATATTTCTTGTTTGAAATTTCTTTTTATTTTAATACTGAATATATACATTTTTATGTTACAACCATTATACTTTGAAACTTGTATTAAATAAATAGTAGTAATTGGTAAGTATTGTTTCTCATACAACTACATCTAAAATCAAGTGTTATATCTCTGACAAAAATTTAAGATATATGTTTCAACTAATAGTTATGTTGGATATCATAACTTATAGTTATGTATATATATTCGAAATACGTATTTTAATATGTAGGTTGTTGTAACTAGATACACGGTGTATAATTATGTACACAATTGATATCATGTTTGAATGAGAAATTGGTCTCATTATATACTCACTTGAATAGGAAGATAGTTGGTAGTAGTTGTGTATGATATTCAATCCCACATACAACAAAGTATGACCTTAGCTAGTTGTATTTATAAGTTGGTGTTCCATGTTGGGTTGGGTTTCAAGGAACACTCAAATTTTGTGGTGGGTGAGGATCTATACTACTTAGTAGTTGATGTTTGGGTTAATGTTAGTGCAACAGCAATTAATTATTTAATTGTTTGGCATGTGAGATATACAACTTGCTTGTCTTGGTTGGCTTCCACCAAATGATGAAATGAATTATTATTTGGAGAGTCACCGGCTCAAATGTTCCAAATTTTAAGGTTAATTGGAACACAAGTTAGATTTGTCCGAATGCCAGGTTGATAATTCAAATCGAACCGGTCTGAATTATTATTTATTAAATAATTTTTTTATTTAAATTTAATTATATATATATATATTAATATAAAATAAAATAAATTTTTTAATATTTTAATATTTTTTAAACAATGAAACAAATTTGAATAATTTTTTTTTTCTTAGTATGAATAAATCTGCACACAATCTACAAACTAAGTTTCATTTGAGAGTACGTACTTATGGATCAATTATAAAACAACATTCAATATGATGGGTTTTTTTATCATACTCCCAAATGAAACATAAAGAATCGTAAATCATCGGTTAACTTGGTATTAGCTATTACGAAGTTCAATGTGATCAAATGACATTCGACCGGATTTATATGTTATATATGTTTGGTAAATAAAGGTTGAGATGCTACAACATGTGAGAATGGTGGGGCATCTAAACATTGGACTCTATCTGGTTCCTAAGAGAAGTCTGCTATTATCCTCTCATACTTTTGGTGTATGTCTGTTCTCTTATCCCACATCGATGATCAAAGTATGTGGTATGTGAGTTTATAAGAGATTTCGCGCTTAACAAAATCATAAGATTTTGTTAAGTATCGTGTTCTTTCTCTGAAAATAAGAAAAGAAAAAAAGATCTATATCTATATCTATATACAATATATGAATGTAATTACTTTAATGCTTTTTTTTCAATTGAAGGACATTTGTTTGTCACGTGACGAGTAATTATTATTTTTTTAATTTTATTTGATTAAAAAAAAAAGAAAAATGAAAAAAAAAAGAGAAAGAAAGAAAGAAGAAAGAAAGAGAGGAAAGAAAAGAAATAAAATGAAAAGAGAAAACAAGAGATAGAAAGGAATAAATATAAAATTTTATTATAATAAGTTAAAATTCACTTCAAATTGCATTATTCACATAACTTTTAATTTTGTGTCATGTGTCACACGATTATTGGTTTTTTAATTTAATTATAATATAAAATTGACTACAAAAATTGCTCATGTGTTGACATCTGTCTTTTTTTTTTTTTTGGGAAGGAAAGGAAGGAAAGGAAATAGAAAGGGGAAGAGAAAAGGAAAGAAAAGAAAGAGGGAAGAAAGGAAAAGATGAAAAAAATTATGTATTTGTGTTATTTTTTTCGTGTATTTAAAGTAGTATAAATTTATATAAATTTATACATGTTAATAATTCGTTTTATGTATATTTTGACACGGTCGTGTATTCGTGTTGTATTTTAATTATTTTTCGATTCTATGTTCGTGTCGTCTCTCAATTTATTTCATATTTTGCATAGTTTGTCATTGTGTTTCAATTTAGAGCAAATTTTGTGTTCGTTTATTGTTCGTGCATTGTCTCAATTTATGACATATTTTGCATAATTTGTTACGCTGGTTCAATTTAAAAAAAAAAAAATTAAGTGTTCATGACGTATTCCTGTTCATGTTATTTTTGTATGTGTTCAAAGTATTATAAAAAATAATTTTAAAAATATAGATGTTATTTTACTACTTTTATAAAATATAATTTTTTAAAGACTTTAAAAAAACTATAAATAACTTTTTTTCCCTTTAAAACACATTTTTTTATAATAAAAAACACATGCATAGTAAGTGAACAAATTCTAATAGAAATTTTAATGCTCTATTTTGTAAATAAACAATCATTTTACATTTAAATAATATCAAAATACAAGATAATAAAATAATAAATACAAGGCAATAACAAAGAAATAAATGAGAAACATTTATGTGTTTGTGTTATTTTTTAGTATATTTAAAGTATTATAAATTTATATAAAATTTTACGAGTTAATAAATTTTTTATGTATATTTTGACACGTTCGTGTATTCGTGTAGTGTTCATGTTATTTTTTGTGTTGTTTTTAATTATTTTTCTTATGTTGTGTTCGTGTCATATCTTAATTCATTTCATATTTTACATAGTTTGTCATTGTGATTCAATTTAGAGAAAAATTTGTATGTTCGTGGCGTGTCTCAATTCATGACATATTTTGCATAATCTATTATAATGATTCAATTTAAAGAGAAATTTCTGTGCTCGTGACATGTTCGTGTTTGTATTATTTTTTTATGTTCAAAATATTATAAATTTATATAAATTTTTACACATTAATAATTCATTTTATATAAATTTTGACACGTTAGTGTACTGATGCGATGTTTATGTTATTTTTCGTCATGTTGTATTTGTATCTTGTCTCAATTCATCTCATATTTCGCATAATTTATCATAGTGATTCAATTTTTACTCTAAATTCATTTATTTACGATATCAAAACATAAAAAATTATTTAAATAAATAATAATTATTTAATATAATTTAACTTAAATTTATTTATAATTGTTAATTTAATTAAAATTTTATAAATATTAAAAACAATCCCCGAGCGAAGCCAGGGAAGAATTCTAGTTTTTATAAAAAAAAAAAAATAGGATTGTATTTAATTTGGATCCAAATTTAATCAAACCCATACAGTTTTGGATCTATTTTGGTTTGGGTTTAGCCTAATTTTGATAAATTTTAAAATTTATTTATTTATTTACTTTAGTTACTTCATTTAATTTTACATGCATATATATTTAAAAAAAATTTAAATTAAATACATATTTTAATTATTATAATTGGTGAAAATAAAGGCTAAAAATATAATTTTATAAGATTAGATAATTATTATAAATATAGTTTTTTTTCATTATAATTATTTTATCATATAATTTTAATAGGATTTAGTACAAGTAGAAGTCTAACCAATGATGGAATGAAAAAAAAAATTGCGGGCGTCCTATTATCAATTAACTATATTATGATCCATAATTTTAAATTTTTATAATTTATTGATGTACAAAAATTAATACATACTCGCGAAACTCGGGTAAAATATTGATCTCAATCACTTTTTTTTTTTTTTTAAGTTTTATGTTATACATTAAGGTAACGTATTTAACTCAATCATTTTTCTTGTGTTTTATGCTATACATTAAATAAAAATTATATAATTCACCGGTAAGGGTAAATATAAAAAACATGTCCTCTATAATTGAATAATTGTTAAATGGTTTAATAGTTAAGAGTTATTTGAAAAAGAGAAATGAAGAATTAGAAATTGTTAAGAAGGATATTGTAAAGACAAAATTATCCTTAATGAAAAAACTTCTATTTCCTTTCTCTTTCCATTAAAGAATTATTATTTTTTAAAAATAAATTAAAAAATAAAATACTTAAATATTATTTTTTTTAAAATTTAAAAAAATAAAAAAATGAATTTTAGAAATATTATTTGTATTATTTATTTAATTTTTTTAATTAAAAAAGTAAATAAAAAAATTATTTTTTAAAATTAAAAAATTTAATTCATGCTTAACATTGAAAACAATAAACAAGGGAGTTTCACCATCATAAAACTACAAGAGAATAAAAGAAGATTAAGGGAAAGGAGAAAACTAATGTTGCAGGACTTCAGTCTTCTAATCTCCAAAACCTCTCTTAGCTCTTTGCAAACTTGTGGTGCCTGCTCTCCTCTTCAGAAAAATTAAAACTAAGAGCTAAGAAGGTAAATAATAAAAGTCCTAATGGTTCCTATTTATAGAGCTCTAAAAGCCCGAAGAAGAAAAACTTTGTGGCCAAGGAACTGCTTCCAGTTTGGACTTTCCATATATGAACTGATTCACTCCTTCTTACTTTAGGACTCTACAAAGCTACAAAAGACATTAAATTAATAACTAAATTAAACATAAAATAAATAAATAAAACTAAATTAAGAAACTACTAAAAGCAATTAATTAATAATTTAAACTACAAGAACTTAGCTAATTTAAAAGCACAAAATATGATAAAATAACTCTATTTCATAGAGTTATCAACAAGTTGATAACTCGTATAATTATATAGTTTTTAGTTATGTTTTATTATTGTTTTGTGTCAAATACGAGTTATTATTGTTTAGTCTAATTGTGTTTATGATCTTTTATTTTTTTTTTATGTAATTTGGTGTTTTTCACAAGTTTCTTTGAGTGATTTCAGATTACTAGAATTAAGGGCAAATCCAGTTCAGTTCCAGTTCCGACACCTTTTGCCATATCAGCTATATCTCGAGTTTCACTGAAGCAATAAGGCTGAACTTTGTATCCCTGCAAAGCTAAGAGGCATATCTATCTTTTTCATGTTTTACACTTCTTGAAACGGAGTCGTTTTCCCTAGCGAAATCGACCATCAAGTTGGCTAATGTGCAATGACGTCTGTTCTGCACCGTTTTGGTATTTTGACCATATCTCCCGATCCACGTGCGCAAATGATCTGATTCCAACGGCTATGGATCCGTAACTGATAGGGGTATATTTTTCTAGAAGACCATTTTATCAGATCGAGCCTCCAACATTGACAAAATCGACCATCAAGCTGGCTGATCAGAATTGTCATACAATATGACGAAAATTGTTAGAAAAATGCACCCACCTATTATACCTACCTTTGAAATTTGTAAAGCTTGTCTCTTGTCATTTAGCCCTCCAAAATGTGTATAAATAGAGGGCCTTGGATGAGTATTGGGAGACATTGATACATTGGTAGGATAGCCATTGTAATAAAATTCTCTAAGTTTTCTTTTTCTTTCCTTTCTCTAGTTTTCTTTTTCTTCTTACATTTCTTTTCATTTTATTCATATCTAGTATGTATTGCTAATCATATTGTTGAGGTGATGAGGTGAAGCTCTTGGTAAATGCTAAGGTTAGTCTCTTAAACATGAGCTAAAATGAATCATCATTTATAAACACTAGTATAGATAATATTTTCTTTTGGTTTAAAATCATACTTGCAAAGTAGAGATCTTGATTCATTATTGACAATGAAAATGGCACAGTAAATGCTTGGTTTCATAACCTTGATTTGTTGTAGACATATACCTTGGCATAAGGAATGCTTGGACTCTTTTTGTGAGTTTTGAGGACACCAAATGAACATAATATCATATGCTATGGACGTTGGACAATTTGGACTGAATTGCTAAACCTTCCGGTTGGAACCTCCCTTATGTGTGGATTTCAATTGTGTAATAAAACAAGATTAATCTTAGCATAACACCAAGAGTGGATTCTCTAACCTCAACATCTTTTCTTATTGTTTTTTTTTTATATCTTGTTTAATTGCTTTTATGTTATTTTGTTTATTTTGTTCTCTAATATCTTGTTTACTTTCTTTGTTATTGATTCCCTAATATCTTGTTTATTTTCTTTTTCTTATATATTTATAAACTTATACTTACTAGTACGCTTCCCTGTGGTTCGACCTCGGACACCCGAGAATTTATTACTTGAACATAACCTGCACTTGGGTTTACAACTCTTAATTGAGTTTCTATCAAGTTTTTGGCGCCGTTGCCGGGGAGGCAATACTAAGTATATAAGTTTATAAGTATATTTATTTTTATTGGCTGGTTATACCGCCTATATTTATTTTTATTGGCTGGTTATACCGCCTAATTTGTATATTAACTTTGTTTTATTTTTATTGGCTGGTTATACCGCCTAATTTTGTATATTAACTTTGTTTTATGCTTGTTTGGCGACGTGATTTTAGATCTCGTCGTTTAGTTAGATTTTATTGTGAAACTTTTTCAGGTAATCTTTCTAATACAACTCCTACCATGGCTGACAATGAAAGTGTTCATGCTGAAGATGAGAACAGACAAGTACGCACCATGCGTGACTACTTGCAACCAATTCGAAGCTCATCACCCTCTTGTTTTATTTTTCCTCTCAATGCAAACAACTCTCGTTTTAAACCAGGTATGATAGGTTTGCTTCCAAATTTCCATGGGTTAGAATCGGAAAGTGCTTACTCGTTTCTAAAAGACTTCGAAGATGTATGTGTCACCTTTAATGACCAACAATGCACAAATGAAATTGTCAAGCTAAAATTATTTCCTTTTTCTTTAAAAGATAAAGCAAAAATTTGGCTTCATAATTTAAAACCAAGGTCAATTGGCACATGGCAAGAATTACAAACTGAGTTTCTAAAGAAATTTTTCCCAGCACATAAAACTACTGCTTTGAAAAGACAGATTCAAAATTTCAATCAAAATCAAAATGAAGCATTTTTTCAGTGCTGGGAGCGTTTTAAAGATTTGTTAAGTTCTTGTCCACATCATGGTTTTGAAAAATGGCGTCTTATTAGTTTCTTTTATGAAAGTTTAACTCCCGAAACTAAACAATTTGTTGAAACAATGTGTAACGGTGAGTTTCTAGAAAAAGAACCTGAAGAAGCCTTTGACTACTTAGACCATTTGGCAGATAACTCTCAAGCCTGGCACACAGATAATTCCTCTGAAAGTTCCAATAGATCTAATGTTGTTTCTAACAGAGGAAAATATCATTTTAGTCAAGAAGATGAGATAAAAGCTAAAGTAGCTAATTTGGCTAGAAAGATTGAAGCCATGGAACTTAGAGAAGTAAAAGAAGTCAAAACGGTTAAAAATGAAGAAAGTTGTGGAATTTGTGAAATCATGGGACACCCCACTTCTGAATGTCCAAACATTCCCATTCTTAAAGAAGCGTTGCATGATCAAGTAAATTCCATAAACACATTTAAAAAGCCTTTTCCTTCTCCTTACTCTGAAACGTATAACCCTGAATGGAGAAATCATCCCAACTTCAGTTGGCAGAATAATAATCATGTTCAGGTACCACAATCTCAAAAGCCGGGCAACACTTTTTCCTATCAACCTTCACGTGTACAAACCTTGGAAGAAACATTGCAAGCATTCATGCAAACACAAGCAAATGTGAATAACCGGACTTCACAGGACATCAATGAGATCAAAAACACCTTGTCCACATTGACAGCTTCATTACGCACTCAAGAAAAAGGTAAGTTTCCTGCTCAACCTCAGCCTAACCCTTCTACTCAATGTCTTGTTTCTTGCTCCAATGAAACTCAACAGGAAAATGCCAGTTCTATCACAACTCTTCGAAGTGGAAAGGCAATTGACAAAAACATTCCATCAAAAGACCAAGATCCTCCTTCCCCTCCGAAAAGTAATGGTAAGGATGATGGTAAGTCTGAACTTCTTGAAAATTTGGACAAAGAAAAAGGTATGCATCCTGCTCCTTTTCCTCAAAGGTTGCAAACAATAAAGAATTTGAATCAAAATGCAGAAATTTATGATCTTTTCAAACAAGTTAAGATTAACATTCCTTTATTGGATGCAATCAAACAAGTTCCATCTTATGCTAAATTTTTGAAGGACATGTGCACATTTAAAAGGAAACATAATGTACAGAAGAAAGCATTTCTGACGGAAAGTGTGAGCTCAATCATTCAGCACCTTACTCCACCAAAATTCAAAGATCCTGGATGTCCAACAATCTCATGCATCATTGGAAACACTAGAATAGAACGTGCATTGCTTGATCTTGGTGCTAGTGTTAATCTTTTGCCTTTTTCTGTTTATCAACAGTTAGGTTTAGGTGAACTCAAGGAAACACCTGTTACACTTCAACTAGCTGATCGTTCTGTAAAAATTCCTCGAGGGATAGTTGAAGATGTTTTGGTTCAAATTGATAATTTTTACTTCCCTGTTGATTTTATTGTTTTGGACACACATCCTGTTTCAAATCCAAATGTTCAAATTCCTGTTATATTAGGCCGTCCATTTCTTGCAACTTCTAATGCTCTGATAAATTGCAGGAATGGTATGTTGAACATTTCTTTTGGAAATATGACTTTAGAATTAAATGTGTTCAACACTTGCAAGCAACCTGGTGATGATTCAGAAGTACATGAAGTGGATTTCATTGAAGAACTTGTTCATGAACATCTCACCACTACCACATTCCATGATCCTTTAGAAGCTTATTTAATTGAATGTGAGTTTGATAATGCTTCAGAAATTTCACACACTGATTCTTTGTTAAATTCTTTTCAGGTTAAGCATTGTTGGAAACAAAAACTTGAGGAACTCAGAAAAGATGCATATGAGAATTCTAAAATTCATAAAGAAAGAACTAAAGCCTTTCATGACAAGTTAATTTCAAGAAAAACATTTGATGTTGGGCAAAAAGTTCTACTTTATAATTCTAGACTTCACATATTTCCTGGTAAGTTGAGATCAAGATGGACTGACCCATTTGTGGTTAAGCATGTGTATCATTATGGAGCAGTTGACATTGAGAATCCTCAAAATGGTAACGTATTCAAGGTAAATGGACAAAGACTCAAACTCTTTTTGGAAAATCATGTTACTCAAGAAGAGGTTGTTTTTCTTTCTGATCCTTGTTTTGAAAATAACTAGATGTAAATATAATTTTTACTAATCTTCAAAAAAAAAATAAAAAAAAAAAAAATTTTTTAACCCCGGTTAAATGGCGGATAACGGTACTCCGTGATTATTTAAGTCGGTCCCATCAGCTACCCATAAAACTGATATTGTATATAAATTTCTCTTTCAATTTCTTTTTCATTTTTTTTTTTTCAAGATGGATGATATTCTCACAAGATTGCAGAAACGATTTCCTCCTTTTCCTCGGAATATTTTACTGAAGCTTTACCAAGTTCGATTAGAAAGATTAAGAATGCTTATGAATAAAAGGATTCCTGAAGACATACGTTGGATAATTGAAGCCAAGGTACGTGAAGATGAATATCTTCCTGTTTTGCATTTACCAGGTACAGGTAGAAGCACTTATGCAAAGAAGCGACGAGCAAAGCGCATGAGTTCAAATTGCCACAAGTGTGCACGATGGACGTGTAACGGTAAATGTCGTTCTATTGGGATTCCGTCCTCTAATCGAGATGATAAAATTGAATTCATTAAGGATGGACTGAGTAAGGAGAATTTGGGTAATATCCAACTTTCTCTTGAGACGCATCCTAGTGGAGACGTACAAAGAGAAATTCTTGATTTATGGCCGCAATTCCAAAGGGAATGGCAACATCTTGGGAATCTGATGTTAAAAGACCCTGTTTGCCAGCTTGTAAGAAAACTGGATGGGAAGCATATCCTCGACTCATAGAAGGCGTTTAAGCCGTTTCTGGACGTAAAACCAGAGGAAGATGTGAGCCACAATCACAACTACAATAAATGACTTCTCAGCTTTTGGTTTGATTTGCAATAATTTCATTTCGGTTTAATTTACGTGTTGTTCGATTTGTGTAATTATTCTCGTTTTTTTTTTTTTTTTTTTGCATTGGTCTTTTACGGTTGATTTTTCTTCTCTTTTTGATTTTCTTCCTGAAATCACGCAAAAATCTTTTGTTAGGTTAACATTTTCTTCTGACAGGTCAAATACACTTTCGGCGACATTATTACTCTTGTCTGATTCACTACTCAGTCCTCTATATATTACACCATGTACTCATTCTCTTTCAGGCACTCGAAAAAGAAAAAAAATGGAAAGCACTTCGTCCCAGCGCATTAAAAAAATTTGTGTCTTTGGAGGTGCTTATCCAGGGAAAAAAAACATATTCGCTGATGAAGCCATAAGAGTTGGAGTAATACTTGCCCAACAAAAGATCCACTTGATTTATGGAGGCGGTAGTACGGGTTTAATGGGAGCAGTCGCTACAGCAGCACACGCCGGAGGAAGTCCAGTTCTAGGAATCGTGCCAAAACTATTCACAGATTTTTGTGGACCTACCGTGGGTAAGGAAATACAAGTCTGGAGTATCCCTGAACGGATAACAATCATGTACCATTCTGCCGATGCATTCATTGCCTTACCAGGAGGTCTGGGTACATTGGAAGAAATAGCTTGCGTGGCTTCTTGGTCATCTTTGGTCACAAATAAGAAACCCATTGGTTTGCTTAATATTAATGGTTATTTTAGTAATTTACTTTCATATTTAGATAATGCTGTGGATAATGGATTCATGTTTTCAGAGGCAAGGAGAACCATAATTTCTGCTACAACCATTGAAGATTTACTCAAAAAGCTACAAGCTTATGAGTGTTTATCTGCTACGGTTGTTTCGCAAACGCTCGGAAAAAGAAAAAGAGATATGGACGAGCAAGGAGTGGATTGCACTTTGTCTTTGTGACATTATCTAACATTTTGTTTGTTGTGTCTCAGTTATAATAAGTGGTTAGCAACCTCTGCAGGTAATATCTCCTAAATTCTACCTTTAAAATTTGACATTGGGGACAATGTCATATTTTAGTAGGGGGTAAGGGACATATTTTGTTAAAAAAAAAAAAAAAAAAAAAATTTGTTGTGTTTTAAGACATTTAGAAGTATTCATTCTGAACAAGGTCTGAGTAAGGGAGACTTGAGACATACCTTGTCAGTTTGATTTAATCTTCTTCTTCAAAAACAAAAAAAAAAAAAAAAAAAAAAAAAAAAAGCATGTTTAGACTTAGTGTGTTTTTTTTTTTAGTTACTTTCAATACAATGATGAGATATGAATTGCATAAGTCTAAAACAGATTTATTAGTGAGAAGATTTTCATGAGAATTGAGCTTGATGTCAACCTTTTTATGAGCCAATGTTAATATGATATGTTGATTGAGAAAGAAGCATGTTTAGACTTAATCTGACTTGTATAATCATCTTTGTGAGTTTTTGAGCCTATAATGATTGATGCATTATACAAATCAATCTAATTTCTTTCTTGAGTGCTCTTATGATTACATGATTCTCTAGAACTTGCTTTAAACCGTTTGAGACTATATTGATACATGTGACAACATGAATATGATAGAGGCATTAGGATTATAACCAGAGCCAAACAGCCATCCATTATTAATGTTCTACGAGAACATCCCCACTAGTGAGCCAATTTGAGCCTACATTAAATATGATGTTTTATTGGTAACCACAACTTACACCTAGCCTAAATATTCTTATATCCTTACCCTTGTTCTAAAGATGAATTTTATATTTTGAGACATATTGCAAAAAAACAAGGGATATTTTTATTTGAAAATTTGGGTTAGAAACAAAAGATAAGTGTGGGGGAAGAAAAGAAAAGAAAAAGTCAAGAGAAAAAGAAAGGGATCATTGTCAAATACATTCCCATATTAAAAAAAAAAAAAAAAAAATCTTCTCTTGAACTTCTAGAAAAAGATGTTACAAAGTTGGTTAGAATGATGCAAAGGCTCAACATGAATATTTAGCCTATGTTATTATGTGCTTTATAAGAGTTTTGAGAAGTTTTATTTGTATGATCTTATTATGTCTCTAAAATCTATGAACTCTTTGGAACCTTTGTGATATCTTTATCCTTTTGTTCTTTAACCACATTATAACCCTTTGGCCCCATTACAACCTTGAATAAAGACCTCTTGATTTATGAAGTTGTATGATCTAAATAGTGGAGAATAGGTGGACAAGCAAGCATATGGTAGAAGTGTTTTCATGAGATTGATTGAGTGTAAACACTTTACCACTACTTTAAAGAGTGAAAATCAAGAGAGTATCCCATGTGAGAAGTTGAGATTAAGTTTGAATATACACTATTTTGATTGAAATATGTTATGTTATTATTGGCTTAACTCAAACTATTTACATTCAAGCAAGATTTTTTGTGAATTTCTTTAAGCTATTGATTAGTTTTTAAGACTTGTCCAATGATTATCTCTAATTTATATTGGAAGGATTAGTTATAATTATTATTTTTTGTTTTTCTTATGTCTTCAATGTTTGTGGGTATCGTCCTAGTAAACCCTCACGAGACTAAACTCGTCCACTAGGGACACCTAGGGGTTTAAAGGCTTGTGTCACATGCTAAGTGCCACCGTGATTTCCTACGAAAATGGATTAGATTAGATTTTCTTATTTTATTTTTATTGAGTCGTTGCTAGGGACTAGCAACAATCTAAGTATGGGGGTGTGATAACTCGTATAATTATATAGTTTTTAGTTATGTTTTATTATTGTTTTGTGTCAAATACGAGTTATTATTGTTTAGTCTAATTGTGTTTATGATCTTTTATTTTTTTTTATGTAATTTGGTGTTTTTCACAAGTTTCTTTGAGTGATTTCAGATTACTAGAATTAAGGGCAAATCCAGTTCAGTTCCAGTTCCGACACCTTTTGCCATATCAGCTATATCTCGAGTTTCACTGAAGCAATAAGGCTGAACTTTGTATCCCTGCAAAGCTAAGAGGCATATCTATCTTTTTCATGTTTTACACTTCTTGAAACGGAGTCGTTTTCCCTAGCGAAATCGACCATCAAGTTGGCTAATGTGCAATGACGTCTGTTCTGCACCGTTTTGGTATTTTGACCATATCTCCCGATCCACGTGCGCAAATGATCTGATTCCAACGGCTATGGATCCGTAACTGATAGGGGTATATTTTTCTAGAAGACCATTTTATCAGATCGAGCCTCCAACATTGACAAAATCGACCATCAAGCTGGCTGATCAGAATTGTCATACAATATGACGAAAATTGTTAGAAAAATGCACCCACCTATTATACCTACCTTTGAAATTTGTAAAGCTTGTCTCTTGTCATTTAGCCCTCCAAAATGTGTATAAATAGAGGGCCTTGGATGAGTATTGGGAGACATTGATACATTGGTAGGATAGCCATTGTAATAAAATTCTCTAAGTTTTCTTTTTCTTTCCTTTCTCTAGTTTTCTTTTTCTTCTTACATTTCTTTTCATTTTATTCATATCTAGTATGTATTGCTAATCATATTGTTGAGGTGATGAGGTGAAGCTCTTGGTAAATGCTAAGGTTAGTCTCTTAAACATGAGCTAAAATGAATCATCATTTATAAACACTAGTATAGATAATATTTTCTTTTGGTTTAAAATCATACTTGCAAAGTAGAGATCTTGATTCATTATTGACAATGAAAATGGCACAGTAAATGCTTGGTTTCATAACCTTGATTTGTTGTAGACATATACCTTGGCATAAGGAATGCTTGGACTCTTTTTGTGAGTTTTGAGGACACCAAATGAACATAATATCATATGCTATGGACGTTGGACAATTTGGACTGAATTGCTAAACCTTCCGGTTGGAACCTCCCTTATGTGTGGATTTCAATTGTGTAATAAAACAAGATTAATCTTAGCATAACACCAAGAGTGGATTCTCTAACCTCAACATCTTTTCTTATTGTTTTTTTTTTATATCTTGTTTAATTGCTTTTATGTTATTTTGTTTATTTTGTTCTCTAATATCTTGTTTACTTTCTTTGTTATTGATTCCCTAATATCTTGTTTATTTTCTTTTTCTTATATATTTATAAACTTATACTTACTAGTACGCTTCCCTGTGGTTCGACCTCGGACACCCGAGAATTTATTACTTGAACATAACCTGCACTTGGGTTTACAACTCTTAATTGAGTTTCCATCACAAGTCATTAGAACAACACTCTCATGGAAAAGACACCTCCACCGAAAGTATTCTACAGAAGACGTTCTACCTGATGCCACTTCACCGAAACAAAAAAAAAATGGAAATAACCCCAAAATATGGCAGGGTTCTTGGGTTAATTTCACTATTGGGATGTTCTGGAGAACTTGGCTTGGTGGATCAGATATGGAGATAGTTAAGAGATCTTCTCTTAACCTTTTCCTGAACTATGAGTGCTTCTCTCTTTCTTTCAGAATAAATAGTGAACTCTTATTCACTATTCACTACTATCAACAACAATTTAAACTCCCATCAGACAAAGCATTAATGCCTTAGTAACTGACCTTTTCCTCCATTATACCTATTAAATACCTATGTTTTATAACTCCTATTTTGAAACCTATAAATAGGAGTACTCACAACTCATTTGGAGACTTTTGACATTGGAGTAAACTTTCTCTCTAAAGTTTTCTCTGCAATTATCTATTCTCCTATTTTGAAACCTATAAATAGGAGTACTCACAACTCATTTGGAGACTTTTGACATTGGAGTAAACTTTCTCTCTAAAGTTTTCTCTGCAATTATCTATTCTCTAATTTTCTCTCAACATTGTTCTCAGCCATATTCAGCCTTATTCTACAATCTCTTCACTTCTTCCACCTTACTTACCACCACCTGCAGCTGCGCTCAGTGCTTCAGGGTCTGCTCCAGTCTTCCTTTTCGCCGTCTTCCGAAACATTCCGTTTCACTTGTTTGCAACACTTCCTCTCTCTATCAAAGAACCCTCTACACTTATTAATTGAAATGTAACTGCTAGATAAGAATAAAAAATTAAGAAAAACAATAAATTAGGCATTCCGCTTACAACAAAACCTGGCATCAAACATTTAATCAAGAAAAAAAAATGGATAATCAAAAATCATAAATAGTAAACAATAAAAAAATTATCAATATAAGTAAATAGGGGTATATCGCAGCCCGACCAACATTATTGGGATCTTCTAAAATAGAAGATGCAGCCTTCTTTGCATCCTTCAAGAAAGCTTTCAGCAAGGGTATAGGGGGGAACTTGTCCACAAAGCCAACTTCGTAAGTGAAATGAACTGCATCAAGCTGCTGTCCCTTACTGATCAATTCTTCAATCATGTTTGTATAGAAGATTTAAAGGTCAACCTTATAATTGTAACTTATGGACCAATTCCAAATACATATGGTAAAAAACCCATAGAAAGCTTCAGCAAAAGCACAACAGTCCATTATAAGCAATATTTTTCAATCAAATGTTGACCATGTTAAGGATTAAATAGTGATATAGACATTAAAAACAACATTGCAAATTAGATACCGAATCTTTACTTGTTTGACTTATGCAAGCTACATCTATTTGATTGCAATACCGATACCTCTGAATTCACATTTTTCTCAGTAACAAACTAGCAGAACTCTCGACTTCAACAAAAGACTTGATACATATCCAATCCCATGAACATCTAGCTTCACCTATCTCAACATAAAGTTCTAGTTCTATCTTTACAAAATCTAGCACAAAAGTCCCCAAATGCTAAAATTGCATTACGATATTAGTTCCCTAAATGGTGCTCTGAAGACATACCATATATCTTCCTAAAACACCAAGCAACAAAATAATATATATATATATATATATATAGATATATGTATATATATATATATATATATTGGCGACACTCCTACCAGTCAAATCACCAATGAACAAATTACTGACAAGCACGAACCATCTCAAGAGCATGTATGCTTATAAAAGAAAAGGCACATGCTTTACCAACATCCTTGGTTGTAAGTCACTTAATTATGCTAATCAACTATTGCTTCTGACTCTTCATTTTTACTGGAGTACCAATGTCCAGCACATATGAAACCGAAATGCCTATAGAGTTTCGACTCGAACCCTCCAAATATAATGAAAAAGTTTTAAAAATTTGAACATAACCCGTGTAGGATACATATACCGTATCTAACACTCGCTCCCAAATACAAGCAACATAGCTCATGAAATGCCCTAAAAATCTTATATTTACAACTCTTAAGTTAGTTTTGGTGAAGCCAAAAATATTTTGAAAATGGTTATTCCGCCAAGGTCATCTCGTCAAATTATTTCTGGCTTCACCAGATATCTTCTCAACTTTTGGTTTTGCCAAGGTTATCTCATCAAATCATTTCTGGCTCCACCCAAATCTCTTCTCGACTTTTAGTTCTGCCAAGGTCATCTCGTTCAAATTATTTCAGGCTTCACCAGATTTCTTCTCGACTTTTGGTTTCGCCAAGGTTATTTCGTTTAAATCATCTCTGGCTTCACCGAGATCTCTTTTCAACTATTGGTTCTGCCAAGGTCATCTCGTTTCAATTTTTGGTTAGCACAAGATAAGACAAGGCCCCGGGATGTCGTCAAGGTATTTACTTTTCTTACAAATCGAACTCGTTTCCTTAAGACGGGTGGAGCCTTGGTATGATAGTCAAGGAAATTAATTTAAGACAAATCATTTTCTCACAAGTTTTCAAAAAAAAAATGAAAATTGAAAAATGAAAATTGAAAATTGAAAATTGAAAAAATGAAAAAAAAAATAAAAATGAAGAAAACTCTCTTTTCTCCTACATATGTGATCTCACTGACCGGACAAAATTATTGTCAATTTGTCTTTGCCTTATTCCTGATTCTCAGCAATAGCCAAAGAGGGACAGTTGTAGACATTTAATTTTGTCCGGGCTCCTAAAAGGTATGTTTTCCTACAAAACTGATTTTTCTAAATTCACTTCAATTTCCTGGTTTAGTGGCCTAACATTTGATTTTGTTAAAGTGGGTATGCCGGTTTTGATACTTCAAATTGGAAAAGTCAAAGTCGACCAAAAAGTCAAAGTCAAAGGTCAAAATCAACTTTGACAAATCAAGATTAAAAAGGAAATTTGGGTGTTAAAGAAGTAATCTTGATGATTTTAATGTCAATTTTGAATACTGAAGTGATGAAATTAAATAGAAGTGAAGTGAGTGAAAATGGTAGAGAGCACTTGGTGGTTTTCGGCCAAGGTGCTTAAAAGCAAGGGGGAAGCCCATTATTTCTATCCAAGTGGATAACAATTTTTGGTGGAGATATGGAAACCCAATTTTTTACTTAAGTGGTGAAAATTTTGGTGGAAGTATGGGAGTTCATTATTTTAATGACTAAGTGGTAGGATTTTTGGTGGAAGAGGATGGCCTATTTTTCATGACCAAATGGAAAGAAGTTGGATAGAAAATTAAGAGCCCAACTTGTGTGAAAAAATATGGAGAGCTCAACTTTAAGAGTCCATGTAGGATTTTTTTTGATGGAAGGTCCAAACTTAAAGTCCATGTAGGAAAATGGATAAGAAGAAGAGGGGTGAGTTTAAAAATAAGTAAAAGTTGTATAAAGATTGTATAAATAAGTGCAAGGTAAAGTTGTAATAAAAAGAAAGAGTAGAGGATGCTTTGGAAGGCTAAATGGCAAGGTAGTAAATAAGTGATGAGTCATGAGAGTAAGGACATGACTATCTTATTAGTACATGAGTTGACATTTTTGGCCAATGAGAACCACTTTTGGGGACCAAGTAGGAGGGTGATTGGCTAGCCAATGGGTGGTGAACTTAATGAGGAAGGGATGAATCTCATTGGCTAGTAAATAAGAGCACATGTGGCTCAAAAAAATAAAAGAGTAAGGGAGCTAAAGGAGGATTTCGACCAAGGTAAAGAGCAAGGAGGCTGGAATTTTTCATTAGGCAGCAGCCTTCCAATAGCAAAGAAAAAAAAAAGAGGAAGAAAAGGAGAGAAAATAAAAAGGGAAACGATTTTTGCTAGAAAAGTTGTAGTAAGGTAGCTATCTTATTCTTCTCCTCCATCTTTTCTTTTCAAACTTTTCTTCTACATGGTTTTTACTTCTTTTATTCTAAGTTTTAAAATTTCTAAAAAGCTTCATTAGAAGCTTCTCTTCTCTTCCCTTTTTCAAAACCATAAAACTTTTTTTTTGGTTGCTAAAATGATTCTCAAAGTGGCGCAACTTTAATGTATTTCTTGCTATATGTTATTCTCCCTTTGTTAAGATATATGATGACTTGTGGTATATTGTGGTTGATTGATATTTTCTTCTTGTTTTCTCTTTATAAATAAAGAAGCTATGAGATTAGTGATCTTAGATTTTTCTAAGTAATAGTTGAGCCGGATTAACCATCCATGTGGCCAACTTTGAGTCAACTTCATGTTTTCTTGAAATTTCTTCTCTACAATTTCTTGTTGCCATTTTTGTTATCTTTAATGTTTGCATATTGTTGACTATGGTTTATTGTGGAGAATTCTTGATGTTGCATATTTTTCTTCATTATTTTTCCTTTTGAGAAAGTGTATTATGAGCTTGATGATCTTGGAGCATTTTTGCTCTAAGTGTTGGTTAGGCCAGATTAACCATCTATGAGACCAACCTTGAGCCAACCACTTTGTTTGTATTAAAATATGTTTTTAAAATGATTTCCAATGGATTTTGAATAGGATTAACCAATGGTCCATAGCCTTTTGTTTTTCAAAGTGTTGGAAAAATCAATGTTTTAGAGGTTGATATGGAGATTGTGGGCTACATGAGTCAAATGCATTTTTGTCAAAATAAAAAACTGTTTTAATCCCATAAAATCATGCCTTGGTCGAACCTATGGGTGGGAGTTGGGGATTTTTTTTAGTTTTCTTTAAGGTTTAAAAAATTAGTTTTGATAAAACGAGTTTCGAGTGGCTAAAACGAGTAAAAGTTTGGATTTTTGACACTAGGGAAAGGGGCTGGCCGAGACCTATGGGGGGTTGTTTCTAAGTTGTTTTTTGGTTATTTAAGACTTAAAAAATAAGGTCTTGATAAAATGAGTTTTAGGTAGTTAAAACGAGCTTAAAAAAAGGGAACTAGAACATGGATTCCTAGACTAGGTGGTATTGGGCCAAGATTGTTTTTCCTTGAAATTTTGCATTTTTAGATTGTTTTCTTCATGTTTTAAAGTATTGCATTAAGGCTAAACCGAGGGGCATTAGGATGTCTAGCAATGGCATTCGAATGCCTTTCTTTTTTCGAGTCAATTAGCCTAAAGTTGCTAAAGGAATCCGAATATCTCTTCCATGATATTCAAATACCCTTCAAGAAAAAATCATTGCCCAAAATCCTTCAATTTTTAAAGTTCAATCTAAGTTTCTTTCAAATGTATTAGGATACCCCTATAGGTATTCGGCTGCCCTCTCTTCAAGAGAAACACATTTCGATAATAGTCTCGTTTTCATGTATTTCATATTTTCAAAAAGAATGTCTTTCCAAATTTATCATTAAAAACGTGCTTTCTCGGCTTCATAAACATTTGGCGAGAACTATTTCTTAATCTTTGTCGGGTTTGCCGGGGAGGTTAGGAAATTCTTCAACGCACGTGTTTATGAAATATTAAAGTATGGTTTTCGTTTTACTCGAAATTACATACGTGTTAGGGGAAATAATATTTTTCTAAGCTTTGTCAGGTTTGTCGGGGAGTTCGATTAAATCTTTCGACATTTTCCATTTATGTAATTTCAAATAATAATACATAAAAAGTATTTTAAATATATGGTTGTGTGCACATTTCATGTTTATGTTATTCAACGATTATTTGCTTATGTTAATTTCATGTTCATGGTATTTCTTAATTAATGTTCATATGATTTTTTTTGTTTATAATATGATCTTGATTATGCCATGTGACAATTGTTGCTTAGGTTAATATCTTGATTATGCTATGTGATAATTGTTGCTTAGGCCAATTTCATGATTATGCCATGCGATAATAAATGTTCATGTCATTTCCTTTATATTTGCATATTAATTATGTTTGCATATCCATGTTCATCTTTAAATGAGTTTAAATGCATATAAAAAATTAATGTTTTTTTAAAACAAGGTTATTTCCAAGTTAAAATAATTCATGAGTTCTCTGTTGGGTCTTCCGGGGAGGATATCATCATTTATTATTAATAAAGGATACCCTTCTTTAAAAAAAAAAAAAAAAAAGGAGAATGATGCGTACGATTTTTTAAAATAAAGAAAAATTTTATGTTTTGTCGGGTCTGTCGGAAAATATAAAAAAATTTTGTGATAATAAATTCCAAATCATTCTCAAATAACATGATTGTTTTTTAAAGAGAACTATTTTGAAATACCGATATCTAAAACCAACTTTATCGAGACTTGAAATAACACATGATTAATAAGGTACCGTTTTACACGGGCGTTGTGGGGGTGCGAACACATTCCTCACATGTAACCGATTCTCGAACCCACATTTTGATTTTCTCTGGTTTAACGTTTACCTTAAAATTGGTTTTTAAAATGATTTTTAAATTTCTTTAAAAAAACTCGTTTTAATAGGTAATCGATCACACCTAGCCAAAAAGATCGGTGGCGATTCCATTTTTCAATTTTTCAAAACCTATGTTATTTACGAGGACTCATTATCTTTTCTTTCCTCTAAATATCATTTAGCGATCGCGATATCGTTAAGACAATGACGGTTCACTTTTTATGTTTAATGATCAAATTTTCGAATTTGCACGTTATGATCCAAAATCTTAATTCAACGGGACAACATCAAATCTTGGGGTAGTCCCAAGCTGACCTCATATTTTGTTGCCAGCCTAAGGGCCCTAACAAAAGCCTTAAAAGGTTGCCTCAATAATATGATGTGAATTTTTTTTAGCTAAGACAATTTTAGGATAATATAAGATTAATTAGTATAGTCTTTGGACAAGCGTTGTGTGTGTGCTAATACCTTCTCCATATGTAATAGAACTCCCGAACTTAGGTATGAAATGTATACTAGAACCTTTTTTTTTTTTAAGGAGTCATAATCAAGCTTAAGATTTAAGAAGAATAGAGTTATTTAGATGACCTAAACTTATTATTTTAATGCACTTGAGTTGTAGTACTAATACTATTATAACTCAATATGTTTCTTTGCATTCCTTCAAAATCTCTTCTCTCTTTTTTGAAAGTTCTCTTGGAAGGTAAAAATTGATTTTTTACTCTAATAGGATAATGCTGATATAAGGTGTAAAGAAAGAGAATGACTTTTCCTTTTTGTGGCTTAAAGAGGTGAACTAGGGATAGAATGATAAAAGGATAGGCAGTTAGGAAGATCAAAACGATTTAAAGAAAGCCTAAATCATTTTCTTAATAATGGCTTGTGTAGGATTTTGATGACACCTCATTAATAAAGAAACCTTAAATCCTAAAATCCTAAACCTAACTTTTAATCGATGACATCGTATGGTTCACTGTCAGTGTATAGATCTATATATTGATAGTGCATCAAATGTAATCCTAAATTTAATGAGATTTCCATAGTGGGAATCAAAGGGCCACCACAGGCTGATTCTTCACTTATGACATTCCATAATTGCTCACCAATGGCACAAAATTAATAGATTTTCTCTTGAATGACCCTGGCATGGTAAAGTACTTCAACCCCTATATAAATATATGCTTTGTGCTCAACTTATATGCACAAAAAAAAAGTTCTACTCAACTAATTCAGCAAATCTGAGAGAAAATCTTAGAAAATAAATTTTAAGTCATGGAGAAGAATAGCATGAAAAAAATGATGCTGACCTTGATGATGTTGATGATGGTTGTGGTAGCTCAAGTGCGAGCTGCAGCGCTAGCAACAGATTTTCAACCCAATACATCCCTCAAAAACTGTGCGAAAAAGTGTGGCCTTAGTTGCGCTCTTCAGCTTTCGCCTCCACGGATTGCGCTTTGCTTCGGTCTTTGCATGATAGAATGCGAGATTGAACCTGGACAAGCTGTTTACAATTGTACTAGTGATTGTGCTAAGGCTGTCGTCGAATCCGATTCTAAAGCTGGTATATAACATCCATCCTTCTCTCTTTTATTAATTTTCGTAAAAATAAATATTCGAAATTTATGTTACATGAATTCGAGATTCAGTGTCGAGATACGTGTACGTATCTGACACGTAAATATCAGTTGTTTTGGTAATTTTAAACATTATTTGTGAGGATTTGACTTCCATACTTTGAAATATCCAAAAGTCAAAAGATATCAAATACAGGTAATTAAGATAAAGTGAGAATTTTAGGGTAATTTACATTTTGGGTCGAACTGAACTTAGCATTAACTTTCATATAGGTTACAAACGTTTAATTTTATCATTAAATTTTATTATTAATAAATTAGATCACTTATGCTAATTTCGTAGTGTGGAATTTTCTTTACCTAAAATACCAGTCAGACATTATCTTTATGAGATATAAAAAATATATGCATGCTGAATTAACTTTTTCGTTAAAATTACTCAATAGAATTAGCATAAGTGACCTAATTTATTAATAATAGAAGTTCAGTGATGTAATTTGATTAAATTAAAGGTTTGTGAACTATATAAAATTGATTCTAAGTTTAGTGATCCAAAATGTAAATTACTCAAAAATTTTGTATGATTAAGATCGTTTCAAAAGTGGTTTAGTAACTAATATTTTTGTAATTACTTTTTTTTTTTTTTTATTATCCAGCTGTTAACAAGTAACGAAATGATAACGTAACTTGTCACGTATGATAACAATGATCACATGATATTATCACGTCATTTGAAAAACCATGTGACTTAGATTACATATGCCACGTGACTAACCAGCATTCTCTTAATCTTATGGTTGTTTTAAATATTGCAGGTCCTGAAGAAGTGCAACGCTATGTTGATAGGTGCTATGAGAGCTGCAAGAACAAAATGTAAACTTGGCTTCCTATTTCGTGTTGTAACAGATCCTTAAATAAAAATTTATTTTGATACGAATAAAAAAAATAAAAGCTTATAAAGTTCTTCAGGCAATTAATGCAAATATTCTTTTTGCGCACCAAAAAAAATTGGGGAAAGGAAATTTAATTGGGTCTGTTTAAATATCAATAATTAGGGCATAGCCAGGCCCAAGATAGAACATATCAGTAAGCAAAATTGTTGGAAGTTCGAAAAATCACAACCTTCCAAACTAGAAAGATGATCACCGGAAAGAAAGCGAGAGCGCTGGGGAAGAAAGAAATACTAATTAATTAAACATTGTAATTTTAACTTAAATTATACGAATATGATATGAAAAAAAATTAAAACATGAAATAAAGTATGATATTGATACAAAAAATAATACGAATATAATATAAATATATAAACGTATCAAAATTTATATAATACGAATTATTAATGTGTTAAAATTTATATAAATATATAACATGTTTAATATGATTACGATATTAAAAAATAATACGAATACAATACAAGTGCACCGATCGAAAGATTAATATTAATATATCAGATTGAGTGATGAATCAAACAAAAAGTAATATTATCTCTCTAAAAATATGCTCGAAAATAACCATCAAATTGATATATGGACATTCAGTAGGGGGACAGCATTTAGTTACAAGCATGCTCTGATCTCAATAGTTGTTGGTCCTATTCTGAAGATATTTCTTGTTTGAAATTTCTTTTTATTTTAATACTGAATATATACATTTTTATGTTACAACCATTATACTTTGAAACTTGTATTAAATAAATAGTAGTAATTGGTAAGTATTGTTTCTCATACAACTACATCTAAAATCAAGTGTTATATCTCTGACAAAAATTTAAGATATATGTTTCAACTAATAGTTATGTTGGATATCATAACTTATAGTTATGTATATATATTCGAAATACGTATTTTAATATGTAGGTTGTTGTAACTAGATACACGGTGTATAATTATGTACACAATTGATATCATGTTTGAATGAGAAATTGGTCTCATTATATACTCACTTGAATAGGAAGATAGTTGGTAGTAGTTGTGTATGATATTCAATCCCACATACAACAAAGTATGACCTTAGCTAGTTGTATTTATAAGTTGGTGTTCCATGTTGGGTTGGGTTTCAAGGAACACTCAAATTTTGTGGTGGGTGAGGATCTATACAGCTTAGTAGTTGATGTTTGGGTTAATGTTAGTGCAACAGCAATTAATTATTTAATTGTTTGGCATGTGAGATATACAACTTGCTTGTCTTGGTTGGCTTCCACCAAATGATGAAATGAATTATTATTTGGAGAGTCACGGGCTCAAATGTTCCAAATTTTAAGGTTAATTGGACCACAAGTTAGATTTGTCCGAATGCCAGGTTGATAATTCAAATCGAACCGGTCTGAATTATTATTTATTAAATAATTTTTTTATTTAAATTTAATTATATATATATAAATGTTAATATAAAATAAAATAAATTTTTTAATATTTTAATATTTTTTAAACAATGAAACGAATTTGAATAATTTTTTTTTTCTTAGTATGAATAAATCTGCACACAATCTACAAACTAAGTTTCATTTGAGAGTACGTACTTACGGATCAATTATAAAACAACATTCAATATGATGGGTTTTTTTATCATACTCCCAAATGAAACATAAAGAATCGTAAATCATCGGTTAACTTGGTATTAGCTATTACGAAGTTCAATGTGATCAAATGACATTCGACCGGATTAATATGTTATATTTGTTTGGTAAATAAAGGTTGAGATGCTACAACATATGAGAATTGTGGGGCATCTAAACATTGGACTCTATCTGGTTCCTAGGAGAAGTCTGCTATTATCCTCTCATACTTTTGGTGTATGTCTGTTCTCTTATCCCACATCGATGATCAAAGTATGTGGTATGTGAGTTTATAAGAGATTTCGCGCTTAACAAAATCATAAGATTTTGTTAAGTATCGTGTTCTTTCTCTGAAAATAAGAAAAGAAGAAAAGATCTATATCTATATCTATATACAATATATGAATGTAATTACTTTAATGCTTTTTTTTCAATTGAAGGACATTTGTTTGTCACGTGACGAGTAATTATTATTTTTTTAATTTTATTTGATTAAAAAAAAAGAAAAATGAAAAAAAAAAGAGAAAGAAAGAAAGAAGAAAGAAAGAGAGGAAAGAAAAGAAATAAAATGAAAAGAGAAAACAAGAGATAGAAAGGAATAAATATAAAATTTTATTATAATAAGTTAAAGTTCACTTCAAATTGCATTATTCACATAACTTTTAATTTTGTGTCATGTGTCACACGATTATTGGTTTTTTAATTTAATTATAATATAAAATTGACTACAAAAATTGCTCATGTGTTGACATCTGTCCTTTTTTTTTTTTTTTGGGAAGGAAAGGAAATAGAAAGGGGAAGAGAAAAGGAAAGAAAAGAAAGAGGGAAGAAAGGAAAAGATGAAAAAAATTATGTATTTGTGTTATTTTTTCGTGTATTTAAAGTATTATAAATTTATATAAATTTATACATGTTAATAATTCGTTTTATGTATATTTTGACACGGTCGTGTATTCGTGTTGTATTTTAATTATTTTTTGATTCTATGTTCGTGTCGTCTCTCAATTTATTTCATATTTTGCATAGTTTGTCATTGTGTTTCAATTTAGAGCAAATTTTGTGTTCGTTTATTGTTTGTGCATTGTCTCAATTTATGACATATTTTGCATAATTTGTTAAGCTGGTTCAATTTAAAAAAAAAAATTAAGTGTTCGTGACGTATTCCTGTTCATGTTATTTTTGTATGTGTTCAAAGTATTATAAAAAATAATTTTAAAAATATAGATGTTATTTTACTACTTTTATAAAATATAATTTTTTTAAAGACTTTAAAAAAACTATAAATAACTTTTTTTCCCTTTAAAACACATTTTTTTTTAATCAAAAACACATGCATAGTAAGTGAACAAATTCTAATAGAAATTTTAATGCTCTATTTTGTAAATAAACAATCATTTTACATTTAAATAATATCAAAATACAAGATAATAAAATAATAAATACAAGGCAATAACAAAGAAATAAATGAGAAACATTTATGTGTTTGTGTTAGTGTTATTTTTTAGTATATTTAAAGTATTATAAATTTATATAAAATTTTACGAGTTAATAAATTTTTTATGTATATTTTGACACGTTCGTGTATTCGTGTAGTGTTCATGTTATTTTTTATGTTGTTTTTAATTATTTTTTCTTATGTTGTGTTCGTGTCATATCTTAATTCATTTCATATTTTACATAGTTTGTCATTGTGATTCAATTTAGAGAAAAATTTGTATGTTCGTGGCGTGTCTCAATTCATGACATATTTTGCATAATCTATTATAATGATTCAATTTAAAGAGAAATTTCTGTGCTCGTGACATGTTCGTGTTCGTATTATTTTTTTTATGTTCAAAATATTATAAATTTATATAAATTTTTACACATTAATAATTCATTTTATATAAATTTTGACACGTTAGTGTACTCATGCGATGTTTATGTTATTTTTCGTCATGTTGTATTTGTATCTTGTCTCAATTCATCTCATATTTTGCATAATTTATCATAGTGATTCAATTTTAACTCTAAATTCATTTATTTACGATATCAAAACATAAAAAATTATTTAAATAAATAATCATTATTTAATATAATTTAACTTAAATTTATTTGTAATTGTTAATTTAATTAAAATTTTATAAATATTAAAAACAATCCCCGAGCGAAGCCAGGGAAGAATTCTAGTTTTTATAAAATAAAAAAAAAATAGGATTGTATTTAATTTGGATCCAAATTTAATCAAACCCATATAGTTTTGGATCTATTTTGGTTTGGGTTTAGCCTAATTTTGATAAATTTTAAAATTTATTTATTTACTTTAGTTACTTCATTTAATTTTACATGCATATATATTTTAAAAAAATTTAAATTAAATACATATTTTAATTATTATAATTGGTGAAAATAAAAGCTAAAAATATACTTTTATAAGATTAGATAATTATTATAAATATAGTTTTTTTTTTCATTATAATTATTTTATCATATAATTTTAATAGGATTTAGTACAAGTAGTAGTCTAACCAATGATGGAATGAAAAAAAAAATTGCGGGCGTCCTATTATCAATTAACTATATTATGATCCATAATTTTAAATTTTTATAATTTATTGATGTACAAAAATTAATACATACTCGCGAAACTCGGGTAAAATATTGATCTCAATCACTTTTTTTTTAAGTTTTATGTTATACATTAAGGTAACGTATTTAACTCAATCATTTTTCTTGTGTTTTATGCTATACATTAAATAAAAATTATATAATTCACCGGTAAGGGTAAATATAAAAAACATGCCCTCTATAACTGAATAATTGTTAAATGGTTTAATAGTTAAGAGTTATTTGAAAAAGAGAAATGAAGAATTAGAAATTGTTAAGAAGGATATTGTAAAGACAAAATTATCTTTAATGAAAAAACTTCTATTTCCTTTCTCTTTCCATTAAAGAATTATTATTTTTTAAAAATAAATTAAAAAATAAAATACTTAAATATTATTTTTTTAAAAATTTAAAAAAATAAAAAAATGAATTTTAGAAATATTATTTGTATTATTTATTTAATTTTTTTAATTAAAAAAAGTAAATAAAAAAATTATTTTTTAAAATTAAAAAATTTAATTCGTGCTTAACATTGAAAACAATAAACAAGGGAGTTTCACCATCATAAAACTACAAGAGAATAAAAGAAGATTAAGGGAAAGGAGAAAACTAATGTTGCAGGACTTCAGTCTTCTAATCTCCAAAACCTCTCTTAGCTCTTTGCAAACTTGTGGTGACTGCTCTACTCTTCAGAAAAATTAAAACTAAGAGCTAAGAAGGTAAATAATAAAATTCCTAATGGTTCCTATTTATAGAGCTCTAAAAGCCCGAAGAAGAAAAACTTTGTGGCCAAGGAACTGCTTCCAGTTTGGACTTTCCATATATGAACTGATTCACTCCTTCTTACTTTAGGACTCTACAAAGCTACAAAAGACATTAAATTAATAACTAAATTAAACATAAAATAAATAAATAAAACTAAATTAAGAAACTACTAAAAGCAATTAATTAATAATTTAAACTACAAGAACTTAGCTAATTTAAAAGCACAAAATATGATAAAATAACTCTATTTCATAGAGTTATCAACAAGTCATTAGAACAACACTCTCATGGAAAAGACACCTCCACCGAAAGTATTCTACAGAAGACGTTCTACCTAATGCCACTTCACCGAAACAAAAAAAAAAAAAAGTGGAAATAACCCCAAAATATGGCAGGGTTCTTGGGTTAATTTCACTATTGGGATGTTCTGGAGAACTTGGCTTGGTGGATCAGATATGGAGATAGTTAAGAGATCTCCTCTTAACCTTTTCCTGAACTATGAGTGCTTCTCTCTTTCTTTCAGAATAAATAGTGGACTCTTATTCACTATTCACTACTATCAACAACAATTTAAACTCCCATCAGACAAAGCATTAATGCCTTAGTAACTGACCTTCTCCTCCATTATACCTATTAAATACCTATGTTTTATAACTCTTATTTTGAAACCTATAAATAGGAGTACTCACAACTCATTTGGAGACTTTTGACATTGGAGTAAACTTTCTCTCTAAAGTTTTCTCTGCAATTATCTATTCTCTAATTTTCTCTCAACATTGTTCTCAGCCTTATTCTACAATCTCTTCACTTCTTCCACCTTATTTACCACCACCTGCAGCTGCGCTCAGTGCTTCAGGGTCTGCTCCAGTCTTCCTTTTCGCCGTCTTCCGAATCATTCCGTTTCACTTGTTTGCAACACTTCCTCTCTCTATCAAAGAACCCTCTACACTTATTAATTGAAATGTAACTGCTAGATAAGAATAAAAAATTAAGAAAAACAATAAATTAGGCATTTCGCTTACAACAAAACCTGGCATCAAACATTTAATCAAGAAAAAAAATGGATAATCAAAAATCATAAATAGTAAACAATAAAAAAATTATCAATATAAGTAAATAGGGGTATATCGCAGCCCGACCAACATTATTGGGATCTTCTAAAATAGAAGATGCAGCCTTCTTTGCATCCTTCAAGAAAGCTTTCAGCAAGGGTACAGGGGGGAACTTGTCCACAAAGCCAACTTCGTAAGTGAAATGAACTGCATCAAGCTGCTGTCCCTTACTGATCAATTCTTCAATCATGTTTGTATAGAAGATTTAAAGGTTTTAGAAACTCAACCTTATAATTGTAACTTATGGACCAATTCCAAATACATATGGTAAAAAACCCATAGAAAGCATCAGCAAAAGCACAACAGTCCATTATAAGCAATATTTTTCAATCAAATGTTGACCATGTTAAGGATTAAATAGTGATATATACATTAAAAACAACATTGCAAATTAGATACCGAATCTTTACTTGTTTGACTTATGCAAGCTACATCTATTTGATTGCAATACCGATACCTCTGAATTCACATTTTTCTCAGTAACAAACTAGCAGAACTCTCGACTTCAACAAAAGACTTGATACATATCCAATCCCATGAACATCTAGCTTCACCTATCTCAACATAAAGTTCTAGTTCTATCTTTACAAAATCTAGCACAAAAGTCCCCAAATGCTAAAATTGCATTACGATATTAGTTCCCTAAATGGTGCTCTGAAGACATACCATATATCTTCCTAAAACACCAAGCAACAAAATAATATATATATATATATATATATATATATATATATATATATAGATATATGTATATATATATATATTGGCGACACTCCTACCAGTCAAATCACCAATGAACAAATTACTGACAAGCACGAACCATCTCAAGAGCATGTAAGCTTATAAAAGAAAAGGCACATGCTTTACCAACATCCTTGGTTGTAAGTCACTTAATTATGCTAATCAACTATTGCTTCTGACTCTTCATTTTTGCTGGAGTACCAATGTCCAGCACATATGAAACCGAAATGCCTATAGAGTTTCGACTCCAACCCTCCAAATATAATGAAAAAGTTTTAAAAATTTGAACATAACCCGTGTAGGATACATACACCGTATCTAACACTCGCTCCCAAATACAAGCAACATAGCTCATGAAATGCCCTAAAAATCTTATATTTACAACTCTTAAATTAGTTTTGGTGAAGCCAAAAATATTTTGAAAATGGTTATTCCGCCAAGGTCATCTCGTCAAATTATTTCTGGCTTCACCAGATATCTTCTCAACTTTTGGTTTTGCCAAGGTTATCTCATCAAATCATTTCTGGCTCCACCCAAATCTCTTTTCGACTTTTAGTTCTGCCAAGGTCATCTCGTTCAAATTATTTCAGGCTTCACCAGATTTCTTCTCGACTTTTGGTTTCGCCAAGGTTATTTCGTTTAAATCATCTCTGGCTTCACCGAGATCTCTTTTCAACTATTGGTTCTGCCAAGGTCATCTCGTTTCAATTTCTGGTTAGCACAAGATAAGACAAGGCCCCGGGATGTCGTCAAGGTATTTTCTTTTCTTACAAATCGAACTCGTTTCCTTAAGACGGGTGGAGCCTTGGTATGATAGTCAAGGAAATTAATTTAAGACAAATCATTTTCTCACAAGTTTTCAAAAAAAAAAATGAAAATTGAAAATTGAAAATTGAAAATTGAAAATTGAAAATTGAAAAAATGAAAAAAAAATGAAGAAAACTCTCTTTTCTCCTACACATGTGATCTCACTGACCGGACAAAATTATTGTCAATTTGTCTTTGCCTTATTCCTGATTCTCAGCAATAGCCAAAGAGGGACAGTTGTAGACATTTAATTTTGTCTGGGCTCCTAAAAGGTATGTTTTCCTACAAAACTGATTTTTCTAAATTCACTTCAATTTCATGGTTTAGTGGCCTAACATTTGATTTTGTTAAAGTGGGCATGCCGGTTTTGATACTTCAAATTGGAAAAGTCAAAGTCGACCAAAAAGTCAAAGTCAAAGGTAAAGTTGTAATAAAAAGAAAGAGTAGAGGATGCTTTGGAAGGCTAAATGGCAAGGTAGTAAATAAGTGATGAGTCATGAGAGTAAGGACATGACTATCTTATTAGTACATGAGTTGACATTTTTGGCCAATGAGAACCACTTTTGGGGACCAAGTAGGAGGGTGATTGGCTAGCCAATGGGTGGTGAACTTAATGAGGAAGGGATGAATCTCATTGGCTAGTAAATAAGAGCACATGTGGCTCAAAAAAATAAAAGAGTAAGGGAGCTAAAGGAGGATTTCGACCAAGGTAAAGAGCAAGGAGGCTGGAATTTTTCATTAGGCAGCAGCCTTCCAATAGCAAAGAAAAAAAAAGAGGAAGAAAAGGAGAGAAAATAAAAAGGGAAACGATTTTTGCTAGAAAAGTTGTAGTAAGGTAGCTATCTTATTCTTCTCCTCCATCTTTTCTTTTCAAACTTTTCTTCTACATGGTTTTTACTTCTTTTATTCTAAGTTTTAAAATTTCTAAAAAGCTTCATTAGAAGCTTCTCTTCTCTTCCCTTTTTCAAAACCATAAAACTTTTTTTTTTGGTTGCTAAAATGATTCTCAAAGTGGCGCAACTTTAATGTATTTCTTGCTATATGTTATTCTCCCTTTGTTAAGATATATGATGACTTGTGGTATATTGTGGTTGATTGATATTTTCTTCTTGTTTTCTCTTTATAAATAAAGAAGCTATGAGATTAGTGATCTTAGATTTTTCTAAGTAATAGTTGAGCCGGATTAACCATCCATGTGGCCAACTTTGAGTCAACTTCATGTTTTCTTGAAATTTCTTCTCTACAATTTCTTGTTGCCATTTTTGTTATCTTTAATGTTTGCATATTGTTGACTATGGTTTATTGTGGAGAATTCTTGATGTTGCATATTTTTCTTCATTATTTTTCCTTTTGAGAAAGTGTATTATGAGCTTGATGATCTTGGAGCATTTTTGCTCTAAGTGTTGGTTAGGCCAGATTAACCATCTATGAGACCAACCTTGAGCCAACCACTTTGTTTGTATTAAAATATGTTTTTAAAATGATTTCCAATGGATTTTGAATAGGATTAACCAATGGTCCATAGCCTTTTGTTTTTCAAAGTGTTGGAAAAATCAATGTTTTAGAGGTTGATATGGAGATTGTGGGCTACATGAGTCAAATGCATTTTTGTCAAAATAAAAAACTGTTTTAATCCCATAAAACCATGCCTTGGTCGAACCTATGGGTGGGAGTTGGGGATTTTTTTTTTAGTTTTCTTTAAGGTTTAAAAAATTAGTTTTGATAAAACGAGTTTCGAGTGGCTAAAACGAGTAAAAGTTTGGATTTTTGACACTAGGGAAAAGGGCTGGCCGAGACCTATGGGGGGTTGTTTCTAAGTTGTTTTTTGGTTATTTAAGACTTAAAAAATAAGGTATTGATAAAATGAGTTTTAGGTAGTTAAAACGAGCTTAAAAAAAGGGAACTAGAACATGGATTCCTAGACTAGGTGGTATTGGGCCAAGATTGTTTTTCCTTGAAATTTTGCATTTTTAGATTGTTTTCTTCATGTTTTAAAGTATTGCATTAAGGCTAAACCGAGGGGCATTAGGATGTCTAGCAATGGCATTCGAATGCCTTTCCTTTTTCGAGTCAATTAGCCTAAAGTTGCTAAAGGAATCCGAATATCTCTTCCATGATATTCAAATATCCTTCAAGAAAAAATCATTGCCCAAAATCCTTCAATTTTTAAATTTCAATCTAAGTTTCTTTCAAAGGTATTAGGATACCCCTATAGGTATTCGGCTGCCCTCTCTTCAAGAGAAACACATTTCGATAATAGTCTCGTTTTCATGTATTTCATATTTTCAAAAAGAATGTCTTTCCAAATTTATCACTAAAAACGTGCTTTCTCGGCTTCATAAACATTTGGCGAGAACTATTTCTTAATCTTTGTCGGGTTTGCCGGGGAGGTTAGGAAATTCTTCAACGCACGTGTTTATGAAATATTAAAGTATGGTTTTCGTTTTACTCGAAATTACATACGTGTTAGGGGAAATAATATTTTTCTAAGCTTTGTCAGGTTTGTCGGGGAGTTCGATTAAATCTTTCGACATTTTCCATTTATGTAATTTCAAATAATAATACATAAAAAGTATTTTAAATATATGGTTGTGTGCACATTTCATGTTTATGTTATTCAACGATTATTTTCTTATGTTAATTTCATGTTCATGGTATTTCTTAATTAATGTTCATATGATTTTTTTTGTTTATAATATGATCTTGATTATGCCATGTGACAATTGTTGCTTAGGTTAATATCTTGATTATGCTATGTGATAATTGTTGCTTAGGCCAATTTCATGATTATGCCATGCGATAATAAATGTTCATGTCATTTCCTTTATATTTGCATATTAATTATGTTTGCATATCCATGTTCATCTTTAAATGAGTTTAAATGCATATAAAAAATTAATGTTTTTTTAAAACAAGGTTATTTCCAAGTTAAAATAATTCATGAGTTCTCTGTTGGGTCTTCCGGGGAGGATATCATCAATTATTATTAATAAAGGAATACCCTTCTTTTAAAAAAAAGGAGAATGATGCGTACGATTTTTTAAAATAAAGAAAAATTTTATGTTTTGTCAGGTCTGTCGGAAAATATAAAAAATTTTGTGATAATAAATTCCAAATCATTCTCAAATAACATGATTGTTTTCTAAAGAGAACTATTTTGAAATACCGATATCTAAAACCAACTTTATCGAGACTTGAAATAACACATGATTAATAAGGTACCGTTTTACACGGGCGTTGTGGGGGTGCGAACACATTCCTCACATGTAACCGATTCTCGAACCCACATTTTGATTTTCTCTGGTTTAACGTTTACCTTAAAATTGGTTTTTAAAATGATTTTTAAATTTCTTTAAAAAAACTCGTTTTAATAGGTTATCGATCACACCTAGCCAAAAAGATCGGTGGCGATTCCATTTTTCAATTTTTCAAAACCTATGTTATTTACGAGGACTCATTATCTTTTCTTTCCTCTAAATATCATTTAGCGATCGCGATATCGTTAAGACAATGACGGTTCACTTTTTATGTTTAATGATCAAATTTTCGAATTTGCACGTTATGATCCAAAATCTTAATTCAACGGGACAACATCAAATCTTGGTGCAGTCCCAAGCTGACCTCATATTCTGTTGCCAGCCTAAGGGCCCTAACAAAAGCCTTAAAAGGTTGCCTCAATAATATGATGTGAATTTTTTTTAGCTAAGACAATTTTAGGATAATATAAGATTAATTAGTATAGTCTTTGGACAAGCGTTGTGTGTGTGCTAATACCTTCTCCATATGTAATAGAACTCCCGAACTTAGGTATGAAATGTATACTAGAACCTTTTTTTTTTTAAGGAGTCATAATCAAGCTTAAGATTTAAGAAGAATAGAGTTATTTAGATGACCTAAACTTATTATTTGAATGCAATCCCAAAACGGTGGACTCTATCTGGTTCCATCCCTAAATGGTGGACTATATCTGGTTCCGAAGAGAAGTCTTCTATTACCCTCTCATACCTATTTTTTAGTCCACTCCCCAAACAACAAAAACAACGTCTATATCTATATCTATATCTATATCTATATACAATGTATGAATGAAATCCCTTCAATGTTTTTTTTAATTGAAGGACAATTGCTTGCTACATGGCAAGTAATTGTCTTTTTTTTAAAAAAAATTTTATTTGATTCAAAAAGAAGAAAAGTGAAAGAAAGAAAAAGAGAAAGAAAAGAAAAGGGGAAAGAAGAAAGAAGAAATGAAAGAGAAGAAAAAAAAAAAAAGAGGGATAGAGAAGAAATAAAAAGGAAAGAGAAAACAAGAGATAGAAAGAAATAAATATAAAATTTTATTATAATAAATTAAAATTTTCTATTATTTATGTAACTTTCAATGTGTGTCACGTACAACATTGGTTCTTTAGTTTTTATAAAAAAGGGTAATATTTAATTGAATTCAGATTTAATTAAATTCACACAGTTTTAGATCTATTTTGATTTGGATTTAGCCTAATTTTGATAAATTTTATTTATTTACTTTAGTTACTTCATTTAATTTTACATGTATATTTAAAATTTTTAGATTAAATACATGTTTTAATTATTGTAATTGGTGAAAATAAAAACTAAAAAAATATAATTTTATAAGATTATAATTATAAATATAATTTTTTTTCATTATAATTATTTTATTATATAATTTATAACAGGTTGTAGTGTAAGTAGAAGTCTAAAGAATGATGGAATAAAAAATAAAAAAAAAAATTTGTGGGCGTCCTATTATTAATTAATTATCATTTAACTATATTATGATTTTTAATTTTATATTTTTATAATTTATTGATGTATAAAAATTAATACCTACAAGCAAAACGCAGGTAAAGTATTTATCTCAATCACTTTTTTTTTTTATGTTTTATGTTATACATTAAGATAAAATATTTAACTCAATCATTTTTTTTATGTTTTATGCTATATATTAATTAAAGATTATACCATTCAACAGTCTTAAAAAAAAAAAAAAAAAAACCCCGCAACGAAGTGCGAGGTTGCACACTATTATCTATATCTATATATATATCTATATATATATATATAAACACGAATGTGGAGAATCTTTTGAACTGACGAAAATACACATTGTCATTCATTATATTACTAATTTTTCATTTTAAATATTTTATTAATAAAATTTATCCAATTAATAAATAAGAATTCTAATTCTATTGAAAAACTTTAGTTAAATGGATTTATTTGATAATAAATAAAAAATTTTAAGATTTACATTGAATTACTTTATCTTCAAAGTTATAATTTTTCATTATTAACCTTAAAAAGTAAAAAGAAAATTACATTAATCTATTTTAAATCATAATTACAAATTTTAATTATTTATATAATATGTAACTTTATGCTCAATATATAAATTTTTTTATAACTAAATAAGTTTTTATAATATAAATATTTTTATATTATATTATAAATAATAATAAAATTTATTTCATTCTTATTTACGATTTTGTATTATAAATATTAATAAAATTTATCATTGAAAATTTCAATACCATGATAATTTTTTGTAAAAAAAATAAATATTAGAATATTTTAGTTAATGCTTTTAACAATTAGATATAAAAAATATTTTATTCATTTAAATTTTATGAATTTCTATTATTTTACTATTAGTTATTCTTTATTTTATTTTACTAATCTTATAATTTTCTAAAATTAGTGTCAATTAATGAATGATGGATTTTTTTTCAAAATATTTATTATTTATCATGACCGGCTTATAACCCTACAATATTTTTAATCTACTTATACCAAAAATTTTATTAATTTTTTGGAAAATTAAAATTGTCAAACTTAATACGACTTAATATAGATTTTACTTTTATCCTACAAAAGTGGTGTTAGGTTTAGATTAAAAACTTTATACCTTAGAGATAAGTTAAAATATTCAAAATAGTAGTGTTATCATTCAAGAAAATATTATTTGTCAATTTCTCTATTTATTTTAGTAATTATATTTTGTTTTTTATTGATTTTTATTATCTTTTTTGTATTAAGGGTTTAGTTTGCTTTGCATCATCTTTTTTGTTGATTGATTAATATTATCGGTGTTGTGATTTTATTTTGAAATATATTTAGTCGTAACATATTAGTATTTACTATTTGTCAATGGGCCTAAGGTAATGAAACAAATATATGAAATTAAATATATTAGGCTATAAAGGTGAAAATAACGTGATCTTATAATACTTTCGAGAATCTTTCATTTTCACAGAATTTAATTAATTTATAAAAATTATCGTTCTTATTAGTTACCTTTTTTTTTGTGAATAAATGAACATTTTACCATCCAAAAAACATGTCAAATAACGCAAATCTAACAAATCCAATCCTTCTTCCTCTCTTCGTTCTTTTCTGCGGTATGAAAGCATCTAACACCTTCCCAAATTTGCTACCTACTGTTTGAAGCCAGATGTAGTTCACCAAGGGAGGCAGATTATTGATAGAAATAGTGATCACCATATCTCTTCCACTCTCTCGACTTTCAATAATTTTTAAGAAACTTTTAGGTGAGAAAGTTTTTTAAATTGTACTAGATTGGTGGAATATTTGGAGAAATATTTCGATATCAAAGATTGATATTTATTTCCAAATAAAAAGAAAAAAAATTGAAAAATTAGAAAGAAAATAAATTTATAAATTGGATAAAAAGAATTAGATTTAGGATTTTTTTTTATAAAATACAAAATAAATCTGACCACAGAGCTTTTTCAGAAAAATGAATGGGTTTTCTTGAATACTCTTGAGGTGAGAAAATTTTCAAAGAATTCTACTAGAATGATGGAAAAAACCTAAGGAATATTCCAATATCTAAATAATGAAATTAAATAAAAATAAAAGACTACTTTAGCTAAGACAATTTTAGGATAATATAAGATTAATTAGTATAGTCTTTGGACGAGCGTTGTGTGTGTGCTAATACCTTTTCCACACGTAATAGAACTCCCGAGCTTAGGTATGAAATGTATACTGGAACCTATTTTTTAAGGAGTCATAATCAAGCTTAAGATTTCTTTAAGAATAATAGAGTTATTTAGATGACCTAAACTTATTATTTTAATGCACTTGAGTTGTAGTACTAATACTATTATAACTCAATATGTTTCTTTGCATTCCTTCAAAATCTATTCTCTCTTTTTTGTAAGTTCTCTTGGAAGGTAAAAATTGATTTTTTGCTCTAATAGGATAATGCTGATATAAGGTGTAAAGAAAGAAAATGACTTTTCCTTTTTTGTGGCTTAAAGAGGTGAACTAGGGATAGAATGATAAAAAGATAGGCAGTTAGGAAGATCAAAACGGTTTAAAGAAAGCCTAAATTATTTTCTTAATAATGGCTTGTGTAGGATTTTGATGACACCTCATTAATAAAGAAACCTTAAATCCTAAAATCCTAAACCTAACTTTTAATCGATGACATCGTATGGTTCACTGTCAGTGTATAGATCTATATATTGATAGTGCATCAAATGTAATCCTAAATTTAATGAGATTTCCATAGTGGGAATCAAAGGGCCACCACAGGCTGATTCTTCACTTATGACATTCCATAATTGCTCACCAATGGCACAAAATTAATAGATTTTCTCTTGAATGACCCTGGCATGGTAAAGTACTTCAACCCCTATATAAATATATGCTTTGTGTTCAACTTATATGCACAAAAAAAAAGTTCTACTCAACTAATTCAGCAAATCTGAGAGAAAATCCTAGAAAATAAATTTTAAGTCATGGAGAAGAATAGCATGAAAAAAATGATGCTGACCTTGATGATGTTGATGATGGTTGTGGTAGCTCAAGTGCGAGCTGCAGCGCTAGCAACAGATTTTCAACCCAATGCATCCCTCAAAAACTGTGCGAAAAAGTGTGGCCTTAGTTGCGCTCTTCAGCTTGCGCCTCCACGAATTGCGCTTTGCTTCGGTCTTTGCATGATAGAATGCGAGATTGAACCTGGACAAGCTGTTTACAATTGTACTAGTGATTGTGCTAAGGCTGTCGTCGAATCCGATTCTAAAGCTGGTATATAACATCCATCCTTCTCTCTTTTATTAATTTTCGTAAAAATAAATATTCGAAATTTATGTTACATGAATTCGAGATTCAGTGTCGAGATACGTGTACGTATCTGACACGTAAATATCAGTTGTTTTGGTAATTTTAAACATTATTTGTGAGGATTTGACTTCCATACTTTGAAATATCCAAAAGTCAAAAGATATCAAATACGGGTAATTAAGATAAAGTGAGAATTTTAGGGTAATTTACATTTTGGGTCGAACTGAACTTAGCATTAACTTTCATATAGGTTACAAACGTTTAATTTTATCATTAAATTTTATTATTAATAAATTAGATCACTTATGCTAATTTCGTTAAGTAATTCTAACGAAAAGGCAGACTCAGTGTGGAATTTTCTTTACCTAAAATACCAGTCAGACATTATCTTTATGAGATATAAAAAATATATGCATGCTGAATTAACTTTTTCGTTAAAATTACTCAATAGAATTAGCATAAGTGACCTAATTTATTAATAATAGAAGTTCAGTGATTTAATTTGATTAAATTAAAGGTTTGTGAACTACATAAAATTGATTCTAAGTTTAGTGATCCAAAATGTAAATTACTCAAAAATTTTGTGTGATTAAGATCGTTTCAAAAGTGGTTTAGTAACTAATATTTTTGTAATTACTTTTTTTATTTTTTATTATCCAGCTGTTAACAAGTAACGAAATGATAACGTAACTTGTCACGTATGATAACAATGATCATATGATATTATCACGTCATTTGAAAAACCATGTGACTTAGATTACATATGCCACGTGACTAACCAGCATTCTCTTAATCTTATGGTTGTTTTAAATATTGCAGGTCCTGAAGAAGTGCAACGCTATGTTGATAGGTGCTATGAGAGCTGCAAGAACAAAATGTAAACTTGGCTTCCTATTTCGTGTTGTAACAGATCCTTAAATAAAAATTTATTTTGATACGAATAAAAAAAATAAAAGCTTATAAAGTTCTTCAGGCAATTAATGCAAATATTCTTTCTTGCGCACCAAAAAAAATTGGGGAAAGGAAATTTAATTGTGTCTGTTTAAATATCAATAATTAGGGCATAGCCAGGCCCAAGATAGAACATATCAGTAAGCAAAATTGTTGGAAGTTCGAAAAATCACAACCTTCCAAACTAGAAAGATGATCACCGGAAAGAAAGCGAGAGCGCTGGGGAAGAAAGAAATACTAATTAATTAAACATTGTAATTTTAACTTAAATTATACGAATATGATATGAAAAAAAATTAAAACATGAAATAAAGTATGATATTGATACAAAAAATAATACGAATATAATATAAATATATAAACGTATCAAAATTTATATAATACGAATTATTAATGTGTTAAAATTTATATAAATATATAACATGTTTAATATGATTACGATATTAAAAAATAATACGAATACAATACAAGTGCACCGATCGAAAGATTAATATTAATATATCAGATTGAGTGATGAATCAAACAAAAAGTAATATTATCTCTGTAGACACCTAATTTTGTCCGGGCCACTAAACAGGTATGCTTTCTTCCCATATTGATGTTTCCGAGTATAAAAAGACTGTTTTCATCCTGCAGGTGGTACTCCGAGACTTAGTTTAAGAGAACGAGCATAAAATGTCAAACTTTAAAAAAAAGTCAACCCCGAAAAAGTCAACCCCAAAAAATTCAACCCCAGAAAGTCAACTACTGAAAAAGTCAACCCACTTTCAAAATCAAGATTTTAAGTTCAATTGAAAAATGGAGAAAGAATTTTGATAATCCGAGGTCTACATTGAAAGATATGGAGTTCGGAAGTTGGGATTTGGAGATTTAGTAGAAAAGAAACCCTAATCCGAGAAATTTGGGGAAAAGTGCTTAAACGATCAAACTGGTCGAAATTGAAGGTTCCAAATGAAAGATAAGCACTGACTACGGGTAATGGAGAAGTCACTTGCAAGAAAAACCGAAAGAAAAGTCAATCCGGGAGAAAATCGAGAATTAGGGTTTTTAGTGGATTTCGGTGAAATTGGGAAGAATCACAGAAATGGCCCGACTTGGTAAGAACAAAGCCCCCAATGGATGAGGAATGATTAAAAAGGATGGCCCAAGGCTCAGATTGAAGAAAATCTGAAAATCGGACTTGTTTTGAGCAAAACCGGGTTTCGGAGGTTAAAGGGGCAAAATTGGAAAAATTTTGGAAAAATAGCAAATGAGCTCTAAATCTTTTGAAAATTTGCAGATCTCATTTTTAAATTATTTGGAAGAGATTAGCGAAAGAAAATCTTGATTGCGAGTTCGTTTGCAAAATGGCCAAATCCCTGGCTTCTTATGCAGTAATTCAAAAAGATAAATCCCGGAAAAATAGTAAATGGACTCCAAAAATTCTGAAATTTGGCAAATCTCATTTTTAAATTATTTGGAAGAGATTGGCGAAAGAAAATCTTGATTCCGAGTTCGTTTGCAAAATGGCTAAATCCCGAGCTTCCTATGCAGTAATTCAAGCCGATAAATCCCGAAAAAATACCAAATGAGCTCCAAAAATTATGAAAACTTCCAGATCACACTTTTTAATTATTTTGAAGAGATTGGTGAAGAAAAATCTTGATTTGGGAGCTCGTTTAAAAAATGGTAAAAGTAGGGGCATAAAAGGACATTTTGGGAAGAAAAAATCCAAATAAATAGCAAACGGACTCGGATAATTTTGAAAACTTCCAGAACTCAATATTTTATTATTTTGGAAGTATTAAAAAAATAAAAATTGAATTTGGAGCCCGTTTGATATTTATTTTGCATCCGAGGGGGCAAAATGGTCATTTCACCCAAGCAACCGAAAAGGGCTTTTTGGGCCCTTCAAAAAATCAGAGTTGGGCTGGAAAAAAGATGTCAACATTTTTCTTGGACAGCTGTAACTTGAGAGGGCTGAGATGCTAATCTAAGGGTGATAATTTCATGACTTTTCATCTTGAATTATTGGCCATTTGATTGAAATTAGGTTACACAAAAATGGCAACATCTTGGAGTCCATATAAGCATCATTTTCTGCCAGCCCTAGAGGAGGAGGCAGATTTTGTTTTTTCTTTTCCATTTTGGCTGATTTCTCTTAGTTTTTCTTAGTTTTTTATCTTCTTGGTTGAGAGCAAAAAAGAAAAGTTTAGAAAAAAAGGAAAGTTTGAAGAGAAAAGCTTGAAATATTAGCTTCTTGAGGTTGCTCTTGAGCACCAACTCTTGCACTTTCATTTTCTATTCTTATTTTTTGCTCTTTTAATCTCTACTTGGTGAGTTTTCATTTTAAAATAATGTTTCTTGTTCTTCCTTCATTTCCTTTCTTAAGTATATTTTTTTTACATTTTGTTTTTATAATAAACTCACCATGGCCAAATGGCCTACATTATTTATTTTAAGTTGTTGTTTTTGATTCATTTTACCATATTGTTTATGCTATTTTCTTTATTTTTGATGTTTTAAATATTATGTTATTTCATGTTCTTAAGTTATATTTAATTTGGTTGCTTTGTTTGTTGCCATTTATGTCTTAGATATCATGTTTTTGCATTTTTAATTTTCTGTTTTCATGTTGTTTAAATTTGAGCATGTTTTAGAGTTAGCATATTAAGTGTTTGTGAAAATGCTTGTGTGATTCTTTGCATGATTCTTGTTTTATATCTTAGTGAGCATGTTTTAGATTTGGTATATTAGGTGTTTGTGAAAATGCTTGTGTGATTTTTGTGTTATGACTTAGTTTTTCATGCTAGCATATCAAGTGTTTGTGAAAATGCCATGCTTGTTGGAGCTTGGGGTCATTTGGCTACTCCATGTGTTTTGCATTGTGTGTTGCATTCTTTGTCATGCTAGTTGTTAGGTTTTTGCATTTGCATGATATTTGGTTGGATTTTTGAATTAAGCATGCCTTGTGTTTGTGAAAATGCCATGCATGTCTTAGGTCTAGGTTACATTAAATGCCATGCAAGTTCATGTTAGGTCTAGGCCATATTATTTATGTCATGCATTTTCCTTACATTTAGGTTTAGATCCATGCATTTCATGCATTATGTTTGCTGCATTGTTTCATGCATTTCATGTTCATGCCACTTGAATAATGACTTGAGCCAATTAATGGTTCAAGATCATGCTCTCTTGAGCACACTTGTGGAAAATTAAGTTTGTCAAATTGATTACTCTACCTTTGTGATTTTTTTATTTAGCCAATTTTTATCTAACTTTCAAAGAGTCCTAGATGCTGCTTTCAAGTCATTTTATGAGTTTCAAATATTTTTACTTTGGTTTTTAAATGATTTTATCAAAAGCAAAAATGTGTTGGCAAAGCAGTTTTTTTTTTCTCTCCTCCAAAAACTCGTACATCTATGATTTTTCTGGGAATTCATCTTTGATCAGAAAATTAAGCCGATTTGTTTTCATGTAGTTTTACATGTCCTGAGTCTTCAGTATTTTTTTATAATAATTTTTGGAAGTTTTAAAAATTGGGTAAAAAATCATGTATTAAAACTGGACAGTGGAGTCAGAATTGAATTTAAAGAAAAACAAAGCAGTTTTTTTTCTCCTCCAAAAACTCGTACATCTATGATTTTTCTGGGAATTCATCTTTGATCAGAAAATTAAGCCGATTTGTTTTCGTGTAGTTTTACATGTCCTGAGTCTCCAGTATTTGTTTTAGAATTTTTGGAATTTTTAAAAATAGGATAAAAAATCGTGTATTAAAACTGGACAGTGGAGTCAGAATTGAATTTAAAGAAAAACAAAGCAGTTTTTTCTCCTCCAAAAACTCGTACATCTCTGGTTTTTCTGGGAATTCATCTTTGATCAAAAAATTAAGCCGATTTTTTCTCGTATAGTGTTATATGTCCTGAGTCTCCAGTATTTTTTTAGAATTTTTGGAATTTTTAAAAATAGGGTAAAAAATCGTGTATTAAAACTGGACAGTGGAGTCAGAATTGAATTTAAAGAAAAACCAATTTTCTGTTTTGGTTAATTTACTTAGAGTGGGCTGATTATGAGGGTTAGCTACTAACTTAGGATGATTTCTAAGCCCTTTTAAACTCTAAAAATGGTTTTTCAAGTCCCGGGTTAAGGGTAGTCAAGTCCGGATTTTTCAAACTTAGGAAATTAGAGCCATTTAAAAAACTTTAGCCCAGTTTTTATTGTTAATTCAAGCTTTTCAAAATTGTTTTCAAACAATCACAAAGTATTTTGGTTTTAGAATATTTAATTTGACATATTTTCCTAAGGTAGCCGGATATCTTTTTAGATATACGAATTTCCTTAATTAAAGGAAAAAATACATTTCATGCATTGCATTTTTATTTTCATGCATATTATATGATAACATTAGTTTATTCCATGTCATTTAAATTATATTCCATATCATTCATGTTTGCCATGTCATTTAGGTTGCATTATATTATTTAGATTTTGCTATGTCATTTTATTTATGTCATGCATATACATATTCATTTATTTTAAATGTTTTCAAAAAGATAATGGTTTTCAATAAAAATAAAGATATTCCCGAGTTAAAATAATTCATGAGTTCTCTACCGGGTTTGCTGGAGGGAATTTCATCAATTATCATTAATAAAGGAATATCTTTCTTTCAAAAAAAGAGAATGATTCGGAAAGTTTTCCAAAACTAATAAAAATTTCTATATTTTGCCACGTTTGTTGGGGAATATAGGAAAATTTTGAATTTATAAATTCCGGATCATTTTCAATAAAAAAAATGAAATTATTTTTCTTTAAATTGGGAATTAACTTGAAATTCTAAATTTAAAACCAATCTTTACCGAGACTTGAGATAATACACGATTAATAAGGTACCGATTTATACGGGCGTTGTGGGGGTGCTAATCCTTCCCCACACGTAACCGACTCCCGAACCCGCTTCTTTGATTTCTCTGGTTTAAAACGCAGACTTGAAATTGGTTTTTAAAATATTTTAATTAATTTTTAAAATATTTTATAAAACCGGTTTTAATAGGTGGCCGATCACACCTAGCTAAAAAAGATTGGTGGCGACTCCATGTCTTTTTTAAGGTCATTTTCAAAACCTTCATTTTTTTAGAGGAATTAAGTCGACTTTTCCTCGGTTTTTTAATGTCACGCTTAACGAATAATAAAGTCTTGCGATGAGACATCGTTATTATTTTTTAGGTTGCGACAGCTTGGCGACTCCGCTGGGGACATATTAGAGAGTCAGGCCTAGAATTAGTCGTGTGTTATCAAAGTCTCGGTTTTGTTGGTTTAATTGGTATTTAATTTTAATTCCCACATTTTTTTTAATAAGGAGAATTTTGAAAATAATAAAATGTTTTTAAATATGTTCATACTCATGTGCATGCATTTTATTATTGTTCTCTAGTTATTTAAGGTTGCATATTATAATTGCTTGTTGGTTAATGCGTTACACTATTCTTGAATGTTTTAATTGCTAGGGCATTTAGAATAAGGTTTGTAGAATAGGTGGTGAAAGGTTTATTATTCCTCCACATACACTACACGTGCATTTGCATAACATGAATCCTATACCCGGGTTCCGTCCTTTTAAGTGGGAGTAAAGTAACTACGCCTTCGTGATGATCCTCCGTATGGGCTAGTGAAACACTTTCGGAGTATAAAGTACCTAATACCTTCGTGATAATCCTCCGTACGGGCATAGGAAAATATACTCTAACGAATTGAACCAGCTTTTATCGGGGTGCCTTACTAGCCTTCACCGGCGACAGTGAGGAACAATTCGGGGCCTTAGAACCGATTCACCCTCATATAGTGAACCTAGGCGAAGCCATCCCGAATTTCCGTTAGATATACCGAAAATAGGAACACATGGAGGGACATTTCTAAACTTTTTGTTACATGTTTTACACTCCGAATAAGTGTGGTAGATCGGGCAACGATGTACGTACATCGCCCGTAATAAATGTGATACTCCGCCTCGAAGGCATCGTGATGCCTAAATAAGCAGATATTGCTGGGGCATATGTTCATTAGCTGTTTTTAAAAAAAGAAAAAAATCCTTTTTCAAGCATTTTTGCATGTGGCACATTTCATGCATGTGTAAATAGAGCATGTACATTTTTGGTTGTATTATTGATCTCATTCTTTGCAATAAACAGTTGGTAATTGAATTTGATAATTTCATAAAACCGGTAGTGTCACATGAACATTTGCATATTGTACCATAGTAAGATCCACCCTGAAATTCTTTTGAAAATGATATGTGATTGGTTTATCAAAAAAAAAATCAAAAAAAAAATCAAAAAAAAAAAAAATTGGAGGCAAATCCTGCATAATGAGATTTTTGAATAGTCCCACCAATTTCGTGTAATCATTGATTTCTTTGTATATACCTTTGTGTTAATTCATTTATTTTTGCATGTATCATTTTGACATCATGTTATAGTCATAGCATGCATGGTCATTCATTGTAAGATACGTTTATGACATGCATGGTCATTATTTGTATATACTTATGTATCAATTTATTCTTTCTTTACATGCATCATGTTGGCATCAGGTGGCATTCATGACATACACGGTCAGCATGACCTTCTTTGTATATACTCTGTGTCAGTCATTTATTCTTCACATGCATCATAATTGACATTGTGTGGCATTCATAGTGTATATGATCATTCATTGGGAAATGCATTTGGAACATACATGGTCATTCATTGTATATATCCATGCATTAATTTGCTTATTTTTTACATGCATCATGTTGGCATCAGGTTGCATTCATGGCATACACAGTCATCATGATATGCTCATGCATTAATTTGTCATATTGGCATCAGGTTGCATTCATGACATACACGGTCAGCATGACCTTCGTTGTATATACTCTGTGTCAGTCATTTATTCTTCACATGCATCATAATTGACATTGTGTGGCATTCATAGTGTATATGATCATTCATTGGGAAATACATTTGGAACATACATGGTCATTCATTGTATATATCCATGCATTGATCTGCTTATTCTTTACATGCATCATGTTGACTTTGGGTTGCATTCATAACAAACATAGTCAGCATAATTTCTTTGTATATGTTCATGCATTAATTTGCTTATTACATACATCATGTTAGCATTAGGTCGCATTCATGACACACATGGTTAGCATGATTTTCTTTGTATATACTCTATATCAATCATTCATTGTTTGCATGTATCATAATTGACACCGTGTTGCATTCATAGGATATAGATCATTCATTGGGAAACATGCTAAAATGCATATGACCAGTCATTGCATATATCCATGTGTTGATTTGTTTATTCTTTGTTTGCAACATGTTGGCATTGTGATTGCATTTATCACATATATGGTCAGCATGTTTCCATTGTACATATCCATACATCATATTGTTTAGGCTTCACATGCATCAAATTGCATTCATGGCTCATTCATCATGACATACATTTGGGGGAAATAAAATAGAAGTTGGCTTGGCCTTAGGAGTCTTTGAAAGAATTTCCATTTCAAATCAGAAGAATTACAGAGTACACTTTTAATACAGGCTGGTGCTATGGAGGATGAACAAGTTGCCCGAATGAAAAAAATGGAAAGGGAACAGAAAGAATTGCGAGAACAGCTGGCAAAGTCTCAAGCAGAATCTAAGGATCGGATGACTAAATTGATGGAGCTGATGTCCACCGTAATCAAAGGAAAAGGATACACCGAAAACGTTATCGCCAGAGAAGGGTTAGAGGCATAAAAGGGCCAGGATGAGGTCATAATAAGTGATGCCCAGAACACTGTTAACCTCGTCAATGTCCTAAACTCAGATGATCTAGCTGAACAGGCAAAGTTGAAAAGGGTTGCAGTAAATGAGGTTGAGTTGGCAGATTCCCAAGGGAAATATCAGTTGTTAGATGAAAGGCTCCGGGCAATAGAAAGAACAGATGTATTCGGGAGTGTGGAGGCAAAAGAACGATGTTTGGTCCTCGATTTAGTCATTCCTCCTAAGTTCAAGATCCCTGACTTTGTGAAATATGACGGGACGACCGATCCATCAGCCCACATCACTATGTTCTGCCGGAAGATGACGAGTCATATAGGTAATGATAAGCTTTTGATTCACTGTTTTCAGGATAGCCTCAGCGGGTCCGCAATTAGGTGGTATAGTCAGTTGAGCAAGGACCAGATACGCTCTTGGAATGATTTGGCTAGAGCTTTTCTAAACCAGTACAAGCATATGACCGACATGGCGCCTGACCGTCTCACATTGCAAAATATGAAGAAAAGAGCTACTGAGAGCTTCAAAGAATATGCGCAACGGTGGATGAGCCTGGCCGTCCAAGTACAACCGCCCTTAACTCAGAAGGAAACCACTGTCCTTTTTGTGAATACACTGCAGGCCCCGTACTATGATATACTTGTTGGTAACATCACAAATAATTTTTCAGACATGGTAATTTCAGGGGAGATGATTGAGAATGCTATCAAGGATGGGAAAATTGAAGGAGAAAGAACATCCAATACCAAGAACAAGGGGGCATCTGAAAAGAAAAAGAAAGATACCCAAGTCGTGGAAGACTTTGCCCCACCTCCCCAATTCTCCTCATATCAGCCATTTTACTCTACCCTGAATAATGTCTCTCATGGTTTTTATCCCTACCAACCAATGACTGCAAATACACCAGAATTTACATCTGTCTATCAATCGAACACCCTTGGGGATAATCGAAAGGGGCATAAAAAGCGAAAAAGAAATCTGGTTGACCCGATTCCTATGACATACAGTGAGATACTACCTCAACCCATCCAGAATCACCTTGTGACACCCATGCAAATAGCGCCTCTGAAAGCCCCTTATCCGAGCTGGTATGATGCTAATGAGTGTTGTGGGTACCATTCTGGCAATCAAGGTCACTCAACAGAGAACTGCCCCGCTTTGAAGTACAAGGTCAGAGATCTCATCAAGGCTGGTTCGATAAGTTTTGAAGATGGGGAAGTCAAGTGTCATAAGAAACATTGTGCATGATCATATTAGGTTTTTGACACATGTAGTTCTATACACTGTGATGAGGAAAGCACTTGTCTCATGTTAATTAAATGAATTTTGTATTTTAAATGTTTTGTGTTTGTTGTGTTTCAACAATAACTTGAATTTGCAAAAAACAAGCATTAAGGAATTTTTAGTAATGGATAGTCTCAAGAAAATTGATGATCATTGTTAGAAATGACCCAATACCTTCAGCCCTTTCTTTTAGGCTTTCCTAAGCCTAAATCTTTTGAACCGAGACCACTTGAAAGACCTAATGCTTCAAGGAATATGAATGATTTGACTTCATAAAACCATTGTCATCACAGAATAAGCAAAGATGTAGATCTTAGTCTAGGCTATGAACAAAGGAACGAACCTTTTGAAATTTTTCGAATTCCTTGAAAATCAAACAAATGAGACATTCTTTCAAGAGTCTAGATTTTGATAATTTGGTGTGTGTCAAGATTGTGCTAAAACCATTCATGACCTTTCCCAATAACCACAAAACACTAATTGCCCAAACATCACTTCATGATTGACATCCTGGGGCACAATGATTAAACTAGATTATCCCTTGTCCCAGAGAAAACCCGTTTTTGGGTCATATTTTCCTTATCTCTTCAAAAAAAACTCAGATTGGAAACTCAGCCTTTTCAAAATAGACCTAGACTTGCTATGTTCCTCGTTGATACAGATTCTCATGGTTAATCAAATTGGGGCATCATATATGGAAATGATGGACACATGGTAAAGAAGGATGGGCTAATGCATGAATCATTGGGGGGATGCGACGAAAAAAAAAAGAAAAATCGTGATATCATGCATGTGAGAATTCGGATGATTCCAAAGTGCAAAATGAAATTCTGAATATCTATTTCCCATGGGGATTGCTGTTCAATGTGAATATTTGTGCTTGACATGAGAAATGGCCATCTTTCATATCCCTTTCAAAAAAAAAAAAAAAATTATTATCCATAGTCACCCCTTTTGAGCCAAAAGAATTCTTTCTTCTTTGAACCCTGATCAAGGATTACCCTCTACACTGGGGGGCAAATGCGAGGAAAGGTCTTTTCAAATATCATTGAGAAATGAGTGACAGCTCAAGGATAGACATAAAGCAAATGGAGCCCCGAATAAATACGGGCTCACTCTGTCAAAGAAAAAGAAGAGAAAAATATGGTGAAATGAAAGCCAAGAAAAACAAAAGAAAAACACAATAAAAAAGAAAACAAAATGTGTGAAAGACATGGCAAATGGAAAGCCAAAAGCAAGGAAGAAAAAGAGCAAAGTCAAAAGGAAAGAAATGTCCGAGAAGGGACAAATACTTCAAAGGGAATCCTCCTCAAGAAATGATCCTTGATCTGATTACCCTCAAACACATATTTTGGGCCTATTTATCCTTTCTTTCTGAACCCTGAGCCATGGCCTACATTACGTGCTTTAAAAGTCCATTTTGATCAAGCATGAATATTTAATTTGAAAGGTTTTTCCTCAGATTTTATCCCATTTCATCGAATTATCATTTCACTAAGGAAGAATTTAGAATTCTCAAGTGCATGGTAAAAAAAAAAACAAAAAAAATGGAAAGAATGGGACTCTAGGGCGAAAACCCAAAAATGGGCGGTCTAGAGTAAATTTGGAAATTTTCGATGCCATCTATGATAGTGCCGATACCCCAAAAGAAAAGATCTTATTAAAGGAGTGGTCATCGAGGAACATCTAGGAATTCCTGAACCCCCCAAATTGTCAGTTCTCATTCAGAAGATTGTCTTCAAAAACTGAAACTTTTTTCCTCCAAAATCAACTTTCCAGTTTAAACATCCCGGCCAATCTTGACGCTTGTCAAAATGCCTTGATATGGAAACTAAAAGAATGTTGAATTTGTTTGGTTCTCAATGAATTCATGATTTATAAAAACTGTTCCATTTGTGAGCCTATAAGGGATATACATTTTTGTCATGAAGTTTTCCTAGAAAAGCCAGAATCTTGTTATACTAAGCCTTGCCAATCCAGTTGAAAAAAAAACCAGATTGATACTTAGGGAATTTTCTAACAGTAATCATCAGTCATCAAAAGATTTGTACATCATACACTGTGGAGTTAAAATTTTTGGCTTAGAAGTTTTCCTTAAATAAGCAAAATTGTTTTTCAAAACAAAAAAAAAAAAAAAATTGAAATACCCATTTTTGATGATGACATGTGACAAGGATTTTTCTAACTCAAAGGTATAGAACTGCCAGGATAGGTCCTGACTTCCAGATATGAGAAGAAGATATCGAACCCAGTTCAGATCTCTGTTGATGAAATTTTGAAAACTGTTGGGGCAAAGAGAATAGCCGAAATGAATTGAAGATATACTCTGATTTGAAGAGGAAAAATGAATTTGAAAGGCTAAGCCAAAGTCTAGAAAAACAACCGGGGGCATTTGCATCACTCATGAGCACTCATCTCTTTATCGAGCTTTTGCATCTGCACAGTGTCGGCAAGCATTTGCATCATTCATGGGTATTTGCATTGGCATTATTCCATAAGCATCTGCATTTTACCTTTACATTTACATTCTTCATGGAATTCGCATTTGTGTCATCTCAAGCAATTGCATCATTTCTAGAATCATTGCATTTTCATTATTGTGTGGTAATTGTAGTTATACCATTCATAAACCAGTTACATGAACACAATTAATAGGGGCATCTGCATCATGAAACATGGGCATCAATCCAGGCCATTTGCATTTGCACTAAGAAATATTTTACATTTGCACCATGAAGCATGAGCACCTTGTTAAAAGACATGTGCATCTGCATCATTTCTCAAAGCTTCTGGTGGGGATATCCAGAATTTTACAGTTTTTAAAAAGTGAACAAGTCTTCGGTGGTGATAGCTGAAGCCTCTGGTGGAGATATCCAGAGTTTTATAATTTTGAAAAATGAGAAATTTTCTTCTGGTGGGGATATCCAGAATTTTACAATGAGCAAGTCTTTGGTGGTGATAGCCAAAGCTTCTGGTGGGGATATCCAGAATTTTACAGTTTTAAAAGTGAACAAGTCTTCGGTGGTGATAGCTGAAGCCTCTGGTGGAGATATCCAGGGTTTTATAATTTTGAAAACATGAGAAATTTTATTCTGAAGGAGTTACCCAGAATTTTACAATGAGCAAGTCTTTGGTGGTGATAGCCAAAGCTTCTGGTGGTGATATCCAGAATTTTGTAGTTTTAAAAGTGAACAAGTCTTCGGTGGTGATAGCTGAAGCCTCTGGTGGAGATATCCAGGGTTTTATAATTTTGAAAAATGAGAAATTTTATTCTGAAGGAGTTACCCAGAATTTTACAATGACCAAGTCTTTGGTGGTGATAGCCAAAGCTTCTGGTGGTGATATCCAGAATTTTGCAGTTTTAAAAGTGAATAAGTCTTCGGTGGTGATAGCTGAAGCCTCTGGTGGAGATATCCAGGGTTTTATAATTTTGAAACATGAGAAATCTTCTTCTAGATGAGTTATCTAGAATTTTATATTGAGCAAGTCTTTGGTGGTGGTAGCCAAAGCTTCTGGTGGGGATATCCAGAATTTTACAATTTTAAAAATGAAGAAGTCTTCGGTGGTGATAGCTGAAGCCTCTGGTGGAGATATCTAGGGTTTTATAATTTTGAAAAATGAGAAATCTTATTTTGAAGGAGTTATCCAGAATTTTTTCAACATGTGCATCTACATCAAGAAGCATTTGCATCAATCTAAGTTAGTTAAATCTGCATCAAGAAAGTTTGCATCAAATCAAGTTATTTACATTTGCATCAAAGACATTTGCACCAATCTAAGTCATTTGCATCTACATCAAGAAGCGTTTGCATCAACAAAAGACATTCGCATTTGCATCATGAAGCATTTGCATCATCTCTTAAAGCTTTCAGGTATAATCGATTTCGTTTCCTTAAGGCGAGTCGAGCCCCGAAATCATCGTCGAGGTACTTTTTTTATTTATGAACAAGTCTTCGGTGGTGATAGCTGAAGCCTCTGGTGGAGATATCCAGAGTTTTTTTTAAAAGTCCTTTGAAAAGGTAGAAAGTCTTCGGTGGTGATAGCTGAAGCTTCTGGAGATGCTACCCAGAATTTTACAGTTTTAAAAATGAGAAAGACTTCGGTGGTGATAGCTGAAGCCTCTAGTGGAGATATCCAGAGTTTTAAAATCCTTTGAAAAGGTAAAAAGTCTTCGGTGGTGATAGCTGAAGCTTCTGGAGATGATACCCAGAATTTTACAGTTTTAAAAATGAGCAAGACTTCGGTGGTGATAGCTGAAGCCTCTGGTGGAGATATCCAGAGTTTTAAAATCCTTTGAAAAGATAGAAAGACTTTGGTGGTGATAGCCGAAGCTTCTGGAGATGATACCCAGAATTTTACAGTTTTAAAAATGAGCAAGACTTCGGTGGTGATAGCTGAAGCCTCTGGTGGAGATATCCAGAGTTTTAAAATCCTTTGAAAAGATAGAAAGTCTTCGGTGGTGATAGCTGAAGCTTCTGGAGGTGATACCCAGAATTTTTACATTTTAAAAAATGAGCAAGACTTTGGTGGTGATAGCCGAAGCTTCTGGAGGAGATATCCAGAATTTTAAACACAGCTGAGAACAAGAAAGGTTAAGGCCCCGAGAACATCGTCGAGGTCGTTTCCTTTCTTGCAAATCGAATTCGTTTCCTTAAGACGAATCGAGCCTTGATTAGTCAGGGAATTCAATTTAAGGACAAATCTTCAATTTACTGTTTTCAAAAAAAAAATTGAAAAAAAAAAGAAAAAAATAGAGAAAAAATGAAAAAAATAGAAAATAAAAAAAGAAAATAAAAAATGGAAAATGCAAAAATGAATGAAGAAATGAAAAAGAAAATCCCTTTCCTTTCCATGTGATTTCACTGACCGTACAAAATTAGTGTTGGTTTATCTTTGCCTGATTCCTGATTCTCAGCAATAGCCAAAGAGGGGCAGCTGTAGACACCTAATTTTGTCCGGGCCACTAAACAGGTATGCTTTCTTCCCATATTGATGTTTCCGAGTATAAAAAGACTGTTTTCATCCTGCAGGTGGTACTCCGAGACTTAGTTTAAGAGGGCGAGCATAAAAAGTCAAACTTGAAAAAAAGTCAACCCCGAAAAAGTCAACCCCAAAAAAGTCAACCCCAGAAAGTCAACTACTTAAAAAGTCAACCCACTTTCAAAATCAAGATTTTAAGTTCAATTGAAAAATGGAGAAAGAATTTTGATAATCCGAGGTCTACATTGAAAGATATGGAGTTCGGAAGTTGGGATTTGGAGATTCAGTAGAAAAGAAACCTTAATCCGAGAAATTTGGGGAAAAGTGCTTAAACGATCAAACTGGTCGAAATTGAAGGTTCCAAATGAAAGATAAGCACTGACTACGGGTAATGGAGAAGTCACTTGCAAGAAAAACCGAAAGAAAAGTCAATCCGAGAGAAAACCGAGAATTAGGGTTTTTAGTGGATTTCGGTGAAATTGGGAAGAATCACAGAAATGGCCCGACTTGGTAAGAACAAAGCCCCCAATGGATGAGGAATGATTAAAAAGAATGGCCCAAGGCTCAGATTGAAGAAAATCTGAAAATCGGACTTGTTTTGAGCAAAATCGGGTTTCGGAGGTTAAAGGGGCAAAATTGGAAAAATTTGGGAAAAATAGCAAATGAGCTCTAAATCTTTTGAAAATTTGCAGATCTCATTTTTAAATTATTTGGAAGAGATTAGCGAAAGAAAATCTTGATTCCGAGTTCGTTTGCAAAATGGCCAAATCCCGGGCTTCTTATGCAGTAATTCAAAAAGATAAATCCCGGAAAAATAGTAAATGGACTCCAAAAATTCTGAAATTTGGAAAATCTCATTTTTAAATTATTTGGAAGAGATTGGCGAAAGAAAATCTTGATTCCGAGTTCGTTTGCAAAATGGCTAAATCTCGAGCTTCCTATGCAGTAATTCAAGCCGATAAATCCCGAAAAAATACCAAATGAGCTCCAAAAATTATGAAAACTTCCAGATCACACTTTTTAATTATTTTGAAGAGATTGGTGAAGAAAAATCTTGATTTGGGAGCTCGTTTAAAAAATGGTAAAAGTAGGGGCATAAAAGGACATTTTGGGAAGAAAAAATCCAAATAAATAGCAAACGGACTCGGATAATTTTGAAAACTTCCAGAACTCAATATTTTATTATTTTGGAAGTATTAAAAAAAGAAAAATTGAATTTGGAGCCCGTTTGATATTTATTTTGCATCCGAGGGGGCAAAATGGTCATTTCACCCAAGCAACCGAAAAGGGCTTTTTGGGCCCTTCAAAAAATCAGAGTTGGGCTGGAAAAAAGATGTCAACATTTTTCTTGGACAGCTGTAACTTGAGAGGGCTGAGATGCTAATCTAAGGGTGATAATTTCATGACTTTTCATCTTGAATTATTGGCCATTTGATTGAAATTAGGTTACACAAAAATGACAACATCTTGGAGTCCATATAAGCATCATTTTCTGCCAGCCCTAGAGGAGGAGGCAGATTTTGTTTTTTCTTTTCCATTTTGGCTGATTTCTCTTAGTTTTTCTTAGTTTTTTATCTTCTTGGTTGAGAGCAAAAAAGAAAAGTTTAGAAAAAAAGGAAAGTTTGAAGAGAAAAGCTTGAAATATTAGCTTCTTGAGGTTGCTCTTGAGCACCAACTCTTGCACTTTCATTTTCTATTCTTATTTTTTGCTCTTTTAATCTCTACTTGGTGAGTTTTCATTTTAAAATAATGTTTCTTGTTCTTCCTTCATTTCCTTTCTTAAGTATATTTTTTTTTACATTTTGTTTTTATAATAAACTCACCATGGCCAAATGGCCTACATTATTTATTTTAAGTTGTTGTTTTTGATTCATTTTACCATATTGTTTATGCTATTTTCTTTATTTTTGATGTTTTAAATATTATGTTATTTCATGTTCTTAAGTTATATTTAATTTGGTTGCTTTGTTTGTTGCCATTTATGTCTTAGATATCATGTTTTTGCATTTTTAATTTTCTGTTTTCATGTTGTTTAAATTTGAGCATGTTTTAGAGTTAGCATATTAAGTGTTTGTGAAAATGCTTGTGTGATTCTTTGCATGATTCTTGTTTTATATCTTAGTGAGCATGTTTTAGATTTGGTATATTAGGTGTTTGTGAAAATGCTTGTGTGATTTTTGTGTTATGACTTAGTTTTTCATGCTAGCATATCAAGTGTTTGTGAAAATGCCATGCTTGTTGGAGCTTGGGGTCATTTGGCTACTCCATGTGTTTTGCATTGTGTGTTGCATTCTTTGTCATGCTAGTTGTTAGGTTTTTGCATTTGCATGATATTTGGTTGGATTTTTGAATTAAGCATGCCTTGTGTTTGTGAAAATGCCATGCATGTCTTAGGTCTAGGTTACATTAAATGCCATGCAAGTTCATGTTAGGTCTAGGCCATATTATTTATGTCATGCATTTTCCTTACATTTAGGTTTAGATCCATGCATTTCATGCATTATGTTTGCTGCATTGTTTCATGCATTTCATGTTCATGCCACTTGAATAATGACTTGAGCCAATTAATGGTTCAAGATCATGCTCTCTTGAGCACACTTGTGGAAAATTAAGTTTGTCAAATTGATTACTCTACCTTTGTGATTTTTTTATTTAGCCAATTTTTATCTAACTTTCAAAGAGTCCTAGATGCTGCTTTCAAGTCATTTTATGAGTTTCAAATATTTTTACTTTGGTTTTTAAATGATTTTATCAAAAGCAAAAATGTGTTGGCAAAGCAGTTTTTTTTTTCTCTCCTCCAAAAACTCGTACATCTATGATTTTTCTGGGAATTCATCTTTGATCAGAAAATTAAGCCGATTTGTTTTCATGTAGTTTTACATGTCCTGAGTCTTCAGTATTTTTTTTATATAATTTTTGGAAGTTTTAAAAATTGGGTAAAAAATCATGTATTAAAACTGGACAGTGGAGTCAGAATTGAATTTAAAGAAAAACAAAGCAGTTTTTTTTCTCCTCCAAAAACTCGTACATCTATGATTTTTCTGGGAATTCATCTTTGATCAGAAAATTAAGCCGATTTGTTTTCGTGTAGTTTTACATGTCCTGAGTCTCCAGTATTTGTTTTAGAATTTTTGGAATTTTCAAAAATAGGATAAAAAATCGTGTATTAAAACTGGACAGTGGAGTCAGAATTGAATTTAAAGAAAAACAAAGCAGTTTTTTCTCCTCCAAAAACTCGTACATCTCTGGTTTTTCTGGGAATTCATCTTTGATCAAAAAATTAAGCCGATTTTTTCTCGTATAGTGTTATATGTCCTGAGTCTCCAGTATTTTTTTAGAATTTTTGGAATTTTTAAAAATAGGGTAAAAAATCGTGTATTAAAACTGGACAGTGGAGTCAGAATTGAATTTAAAGAAAAACCAATTTTCTGTTTTGGTTAATTTACTTAGAGTGGGCTGATTATGAGGGTTAGCTACTGACTTAGGATGATTTCTAAGCCCTTTTAAACTCTAAAAATGGTTTTTCAAGTCCCGGGTTAAGGGTAGTCAAGTCCGGATTTTTTAAACTTAGGAAATTAGAGCCATTTAAAAAACTTTAGCCCAGTTTTTATTGTTAATTCAAGCTTTTCAAAATTGTTTTCAAACAATCACAAAGTATTTTGGTTTTAGAATATTTAATTTGACATATTTTCCTAAGGTAGCCGGATATCTTTTTAGATATACGAATTTCCTTAATTAAAGGAAAAAATACATTTCATGCATTGCATTTTTATTTTCATGCATATTATATGATAACATTAGTTTATTCCATGTCATTTAAATTATATGCCATATCATTCATGTTTGCCATGTCATTTAGGTTGCATTATATTATTTAGATTTTGCTATGTCATTTTATTTATGTCATGCATATACATATTCATTTATTTTAAATGTTTTCAAAAAGATAATGGTTTTCAATAAAAATAAAGATATTCCCGAGTTAAAATAATTCATGAGTTCTCTACCGGGTTTGCTGGAGGGAATTTCATCAATTATCATTAATAAAGGAATATCTTTCTTTCAAAAAAAGAGAATGATTCGGAAAGTTTTCCAAAACTAATAAAAATTTCTATATTTTGCCACGTTTGTTGGGGAATATAGGAAAATTTTGAATTTATAAATTCCGGATCATTTTCAATAAAAAAATGAAATTATTTTTCTTTAAATTGGGAATTAACTTGAAATTCTAAATTTAAAACCAATCTTTACCGAGACTTGAGATAATACACGATTAATAAGGTACCGATTTATACGGGCGTTGTGGGGGTGCTAATCCTTCCCCACACGTAACCGACTCCCGAACCCGCTTCTTTGATTTCTCTGGTTTAAAACGCAGACTTGAAATTGGTTTTTAAAATATTTTAATTAATTTTTAAAATATTTTATAAAACCGGTTTTAATAGGTGGCCGATCACACCTAGCTAAAAAAGATTGGTGGCGACTCCATGTCTTTTTTAAGGTCATTTTCAAAACCTTCATTTTTTTAGAGGAATTAAGTCGACTTTTCCTCGGTTTTTTAATGTCACGCTTAACGAATAATAAAGTCTTGCGATGAGACGTCGTTATTTTTTTTCAATCGTGTTTGTATAGAAGATTTACTTACTGATCAATTCTTCAGTACATATGGTAAAAAACCCATAGAACTTGTCCACAAAGCCAACTTCGTAAGTGAAATGAACTGCATCAAGCTGCTGTCCCTTACTGATCAATTCTTCAATCATGTTTGTATAGAAGATTTAAAGGTTTTAGAAACTCAACCTTATAATTGTAACTTATGGACCAATTCCAAATACATATGGTAAAAAACCCATAGAAAGCTTCAGCAAAAGCACAACAGTCCATTATAAGCAATATTTTTCAATCAAATGTTGACCATGTTAAGGATTAAATAGTGATATAGACATTAAAAACAACATTGCAAATTAGATACCGAATCTTTACTTGTTTGACTTATGCAAGCTACATCTATTTGATTGCAATACCGATACCTCTGAATTCACATTTTTCTCAGTAACAAACTAGCAGAACTCTCGACTTCAACAAAAGACTTGATACATATCCAACCCCATGAACATCTAGCTTCACCTATCTCAACATAAAGTTCTAGTTCTATCTTTACAAAATCTAGCACAAAAGTCCCCAAATGCTAAAATTGCATTACGATATTAGTTCCCTAAATGGTGCTCTGAAGACATACCATATATCTTCCTAAAACACCAAGCAACAAAATAATATATATATATATATAGATAGATATATGTATATATATATATATATATTGGCGACACTCCTACCAGTCAAATCACCAATGAACAAATTACTGACAAGCACGAACCATCTCAAGAGCATGTACGCTTATAAAAGAAAAGGCACATGCTTTACCAACATCCTTGGTTGTAAGTCACTTAATTATGCTAATCAACTATTGCTTCTGACTCTTCATTTTTGCTGGAGTACCAATGTCCAGCACATATGAAACCGAAATGCCTATAGAGTTTCGACTCCAACCCTCCAAATATAATGAAAAAGTTTTAAAAATTTGAACATAACCCGTGTAGGATACATACACCGTATCTAACACTCGCTCCCAAATACAAGCAACATAGCTCATGAAATGCCCTAAAAATCTTATATTTACAACTCTTAAGTTAGTTTTGGTGAAGCCAAAAATATTTTGAAAATGGTTATTCCGCCAAGGTCATCTCGTCAAATTATTTCTGGCTTCACCAGATATCTTCTCAACTTTTGGTTTTGCCAAGGTTATCTCATCAAATCATTTCTGGCTCCACCCAAATCTCTTCTCGACTTTTAGTTCTGCCAAGGTCATCTCGTTCAAATTATTTCAGGCTTCACCAGATTTCTTCTCGACTTTTGGTTTCGCCAAGGTTTTTTCGTTTAAATCATCTCTGGCTTCACCGAGATCTCTTTTCAACTATTGGTTCTGCCAAGGTCATCTCGTTTCAATTTCTGGTTAGCACAAGATAAGACAAGGCCCCGGGATGTCGTCAAGGTATTTTCTTTTCTTACAAATCGAACTCGTTTCCTTAAGACGGGTGGAGCCTTGGTATGATAGTCAAGGAAATTAATTTAAGACAAATCATTTTCTCACAAGTTTTCAAATAAAAAAATGAAAATTGAAAAATGAAAATTGAAAATTGAAAATTGAAAATTGAAAATTGAAAAAATGAAAAAAAAATAAAAATGAAGAAAACTCTCTTTTCTCCTACATATGTGATCTCACTGACCGGACAAAATTATTGTCAATTTGTCTTTGCCTTATTCCTGATTCTCAGCAATAGCCAAAGAGGGACAGTTGTAGACATTTAATTTTGTCCGGGCTCCTAAAAGGTATGTTTTCCTACAAAACTGATTTTTCTGAATTCACTTCAATTTCATGGTTTAGTGGCCTAACATTTGATTTTGTTAAAGTGGGTATGCCGGTTTTGATACTTCAAATTGGAAAAGTCAAAGTCGACCAAAAAGTCAAAGTCAAAGGTCAAAATCAACTTTGACAAATCAAGATTAAAAAGGAAATTTGGGTGTTAAAGAAGTAATCTTGATGATTTTAATGTCAATTTTGAATACTGAAGTGATGAAATTAAATAGAAGTGAAGTGAGTGAAAATGGTAGAGAGCACTTGGTGGTTTTCGGCCAAGGTGCTTAAAAGCAAGGGGGAAGCCCATTATTTCTATCCAAGTGGATAACAATTTTTGGTGGAGATATGGAAACCCAATTTTTTACTTATGTGGTGAAAATTTTGGTGGAAGTATGGGAGTTCATTATTTTAATGACTAAGTGGTAGGATTTTTGGTGGAAGAGGATGGCCTATTTTTCATGACCAAATGGAAAGAAGTTGGATAGAAAATTAAGAGCCAAACTTGTGTGAAAAAATATGGAGAGCTCAACTTTAAGAGTCCATGTAGGATTTTTTTGATGGGAGGTCCAAACTTAAAGTCCATGTAGGAAAATGGATAAGAAGAAGAGGGGTGAGTTTAAAAATAAGTAAAAGTTGTATAAAGATTGTATAAATAAGTGCAAGGTAAAGTTGTAATAAAAAGAAAGAGTAGAGGATACTTTGGAAGACTAAATGGCAAGGTAGTAAATAAGTGATGAGTCATGAGAGTAAGGACATGACTATCTTATTAGTACATGAGTTGACATTTTTGGCCAATGAGAACCACTTTTGGGGACCAAGTAGGAGGGTGATTGGCTAGCCAATGGGTGGTGAACTTAATGAGGAAGTTCGTAAGTGAAATGAACTGCATCAAGCTGCTGTCCCTTACTGATCAATTCTTCAATCATGTTTGTATAGAAGATTTAAAGGTTTTAGAAACTCAACCTTATAATTGTAACTTATGGACCAATTCCAAATACATATGGTAAAAATCCCATAGAAAGCATCAGCAAAAGCACAACAGTCCATTATAAGCAATATTTTTCAATCAAATGTTGACCATGTTAAGGATTAAATAGTGATATAGACATTAAAAACAACATTGCAAATTAGATACCGAATCTTTACTTGTTTGACTTATGCAAGCTACATCTATTTGATTGCAATACCGATACCTCTGAATTCACATTTTTCTCAGTAACAAACTAGCAGAACTCTCGACTTCAACAAAAGACTTGATACATATCCAATCCCATGAACATCTAGCTTCACCTATCTCAACATAAAGTTCTAGTTCTATCTTTACAAAATCTAGCACAAAAGTCCCCAAATGCTAAAATTGCATTACGATATTAGTTCCCTAAATGGTGCTCTGAAGACATACCATATATCTTCCTAAAACACCAAGCAACAAAATAATATATATATATATAGATATATGTATATATATATATATATATATATATATATTGGCGACACTCCTACTAGTCAAATCACCAATGAACAAATTACTGACAAGCACAAACCATCTCAAGAGCATGTACGCTTATAAAAGAAAAGGCACATGCTTTACCAACATCCTTGGTTGTAAGTCACTTAATTATGCTAATCAACTATTGCTTCTGACTCTTCTTTTTTGCTGGAGTACCAATGTCCAGCACATATGAAACCGAAATGCCTATAGAGTTTCGACTCCAACCCTCCAAATATAATGAAAAAGTTTTAAAAATTTGAACATAACCCGTGTAGGATACATACACCGTATCTAACACTCGCTCCCAAATACAAGCAACATAGCTCATGAAATGCCCTAAAAATCTTATATTTACAACTCTTAAGTTAGTTTTGGTGAAGCCAAAAATATTTTGAAAATGGTTATTCCGCCAAGGTCATCTCGTCAAATTATTTCTGGCTTCACCAGATATCTTCTCAACTTTTGGTTTTGCCAAGGTTATCTCATCAAATCATTTCTGGCTCCACCCAAATCTCTTCTCGACTTTTAGTTCTGCCAAGGTCATCTCGTTCAAATTATTTCAGGCTTCACCAGATTTCTTCTCGACTTTTGGTTTCGCCAAGGTTATTTCGTTTAAATCATCTCTGGCTTCACCGAGATCTCTTTTCAACTATTGGTTCTGCCAAGGTCATCTCGTTTCAATTTCTGGTTAGCACAAGATAAGACAAGGCCCCGGATGTCGTCAAGGTATTTTCTTTTCTTACAAATCGAACTCGTTTCCTTAAGACGGGTGGAGCCTTGGTATGATAGTCAAGGAAATTAATTTAAGACAAATCATTTTCTCACAAGTTTTCCAAAAAAAAAATGAAAATTGAAAAATGAAAATTGAAAATTGAAAATTGAAAATTGAAAAAATGAAAAAAAATAAAAATGAAGAAAACTCTCTTTTCTCCTACACATGTGATCTCACTGACCGGACAAAATTATTGTCAATTTGTCTTTGCCTTATTCCTGATTCTCAGCAATAGCCAAAGAGGGACAGTTGTAGACATTTAATTTTGTCTGGGCTCCTAAAAGGTATGTTTTCCTACAAAACTGATTTTTCTAAATTCACTTCAATTTCATGGTTTAGTGGCCTAACATTTGATTTTGTTAAAGTGGGTATGCCGGTTTTGATACTTCAAATTGGAAAAGTCAAAGTCGACCAAAAAGTCAAAGTCAAAGGTCAAAATCAACTTTGACAAATCAAGATTAAAAAGGAAATTTGGGTGTTAAAGAAGTAATCTTGATGATTTTAATGTCAATTTTGAATACTGAAGTGATGAAATTAAATAGAAGTGAAGTGAGTGAAAATGGTAGAGAGCACTTGGTGGTTTTCGGCCAAGGTGCTTAAAAGCAAGGGGGAAGCCCATTATTTCTATCCAAGTGGATAACAATTTTTGGTGGAGATATGGAAGCCCAATTTTTTACTTAAGTGGTGAAAATTTTGGTGGAAGTATGGGAGTTCATTATTTTAATGACTAAGTGGTAGGATTTTTGGTGGAAGAGGATGGCCTATTTTTCATGACCAAATGGAAAGAAGTTGGATAGAAAATTAAGAGCCCAACTTGTGTGAAAAAATATGGAGAGCTCAACTTTAAGAGTCCATGTAGGATTTTTTTTTATGGAAGGTCCAAACTTAAAGTCCATGTAGGAAAATGGATAAGAAGAAGAGGGGTGAGTTTAAAAATAAGTAAAAGTTGTATAAAGATTGTATAAATAAGTGCAAGGTAAAGTTGTAATAAAAAGAAAGAGTAGAGGATGCTTTGGAAGGCTAAATGGCAAGGTAGTAAATAAGTGATGAGTCATGAGAGTAAGGACATGACTATCTTATTAGTACATGAGTTGACATTTTTGGCCAATGAGAACCACTTTTGGGGACCAAGTAGGAGGGTGATTGGCTAGCCAATGGGTGGTGAACTTAATGAGGAAGGGATGAATCTCATTGGCTAGTAAATAAGAGCACATGTGGCTCAAAAAAATAAAAGAGTAAGGGAGCTAAAGGAGGATTTCGACCAAGGTAAAGAGCAAGGAGGCTGGAATTTTTCATTAGGCAGCAGCCTTCCAATAGCAAAGAAAAAAAAAGAGGAAGAAAAGGAGAGAAAATAAAAAGGGAAACAATTTTTGCTAGAAAAGTTGTAGTAAGGTAGCTATCTTATTCTTCTCCTCCATCTTTTCTTTTCAAACTTTTCTTCTACATGGTTTTTACTTCTTTTATTCTAAGTTTTAAAATTTCTAAAAAGCTTCATTAGAAGCTTCTCTTCTCTTCCCTTTTTCAAAACCATAAAACTTTTTTTTTGGTTGCTAAAATGATTCTCAAAGTGGCGCAACTTTAATGTATTTCTTGCTATATGTTATTCTCCCTTTGTTAAGATATATGATGACTTGTGGTATATTGTGGTTGATTGATATTTTCTTCTTGTTTTCTCTTTATAAATAAAGAAGCTATGAGATTAGTGATCTTAGATTTTTCTAAGTAATAGTTGAGCCGGATTAACCATCCATGTGGCCAACTTTGAGTCAAGTTCATGTTTTCTTGAAATTTCTTCTCTACAATTTCTTGTTGCCATTTTTGTTATCTTTAATGTTTGCATATTGTTGACTATGGTTTATTGTGGAGAATTCTTGATGTTGCATATTTTTCTCCATTATTTTTCCTTTTGAGAAAGTGTATTATGAGCTTGATGATCTTGGAGCATTTTTGCTCTAAGTGTTGGTTAGGCCAGATTAACCATCTATGAGACCAACCTTGAGCCAACCACTTTGTTTGTATTAAAATATGTTTTTAAAATGATTTCCAATGGATTTTGAATAGGATTAACCAATGGTCCATAGCCTTTTGTTTTTCAAAGTGTTGGAAAAATCAATGTTTTAGAGGTTGATATGGAGATTGTGGGCTACATGAGTCAAATGCATTTTTGTCAAAATAAAAAACTGTTTTAATCCCATAAAACCATGCCTTGGTCGAACCTATGGGTGGGAGTTGGGGATTTTTTTTTTTAGTTTTCTTTAAGGTTTAAAAAATTAGTTTTGATAAAACGAGTTTCGAGTGGCTAAAACGAGTAAAAGTTTGGATTTTTGACACTAGGGAAAGGGGCTGGCCGAGACCTATGGGGGGTTGTTTCTAAGTTGTTTTTTGGTTATTTAAGACTTAAAAAATAAGGTCTTGATAAAATGAGTTTTAGGTAGTTAAAACGAGCTTAAAAAAAGGGAACTAGAACATGGATTCCTAGACTAGGTGGTATTGGGCCAAGATTGTTTTTCCTTGAAATTTTGCATTTTTAGATTGTTTTCTTCATGTTTTAAAGTATTGCATTAAGGCTAAACCGAGGGGCATTAGGATGTCTAGCAATGGCATTCGAATGCCTTTCCTTTTTCGAGTCAATTAGCCTAAAGTTGCTAAAGGAATCCGAATATCTCTTCCATGATATTCAAATACCCTTCAAGAAAAAATCATTGCCCAAAATCCTTCAATTTTTAAAGTTCAATCTAAGTTTCTTTCAAAGGTATTAGGATACCCCTATAGGTATTCGGCTGCCCTCTCTTCAAGAGAAACACATTTCGATAATAGTCTCGTTTTCATGTATTTCATATTTTCAAAAAGAATGTCTTTCCAAATTTATCACTAAAAACGTGCTTTCTCGGCTTCATAAACATTTGGCGAGAACTATTTCTTAATCTTTGTCGGGTTTGCCGGGGAGGTTAGGAAATTCTTCAACGCACGTGTTTATGAAATATTAAAGTATGGTTTTCGTTTTACTCGAAATTACATACGTGTTAGGGGAAATAATATTTTTCTAAGCTTTGTCAGGTTTGTCGGGGAGTTCGATTAAATCTTTCGACATTTTCCATTTATGTAATTTCAAATAATAATACATAAAAAGTATTTTAAATATATGGTTGTGTGCACATTTCATGTTTATGTTATTCAACGATTATTTGCTTATGTTAATTTCATGTTCATGGTATTTCTTAATTAATGTTCATATGATTTTTTTTGTTTATAATATGATCTTGATTATGCCATGTGACAATTGTTGCTTAGGTTAATATCTTGATTATGCTATGTGATAATTGTTGCTTAGGCCAATTTCATGATTATGCCATGCGATAATAAATGTTCATGTCATTTCCTTTATATTTGCATATTAATTATGTTTGCATATCCATGTTCATCTTTAAATGAGTTTAAATGCATATAAAAAATTAATGTTTTTTTAAAACAAGGTTATTTCCAAGTTAAAATAATTCATGAGTTCTCTGTTGGGTCTTCCGGGGAGGATATCATCAATTATTATTAATAAAGGATACCCTTCTTTTAAAAAAAAAGGAGAATGATGCGTACGCTTTTTTAAAATAAAGAAAAATTTTATGTTTTGTCGGGTCTGTCGGAAAATATAAAAAATTTTGTGATAATAAATTCCAAATCATTCTCAAATAACATGATTGTTTTTTAAAGAGAACTATTTTGAAATACCGATATCTAAAACCAACCTTATCGAGACTTGAAATAACACATGATTAATAAGGTACCGTTTTACACGGGCGTTGTGGGGGTGCGAACACATTCCTCACATGTAACCGATTCTCGAACCCACATTTTGATTTTCTCTGGTTTAACGTTTACCTTAAAATTGGTTTTTAAAATGATTTTTAAATTTCTTTAAAAAAACTCGTTTTAATAGGTAATCGATCACACCTAGCCAAAAAGATCGGTGGCGATTCCATTTTTCAATTTTTCAAAACCTATGTTATTTACGAGGACTCATTATCTTTTCTTTCCTCTAAATATCATTTAGCGATCGCGATATCGTTAAGACAATGACGGTTCACTTTTTATGTTTAATGATCAAATTTTCGAATTTGCACGTTATGATCCAAAATCTTAATTCAACGGGACAACATCAAATCTTGGTGTAGTCCCAAGCTGACCTCATATTCTGTTGCCAGCCTAAGGGCCCTAACAAAAGCCTTAAAAGGTTGCCTCAATAATATGATGTGAATTTTTTTTAGCTAAGACAATTTTAGGATAATATAAGATTAATTAGTATAGTCTTTGGACAAGCGTTGTGTGTGTGCTAATACCTTCTCCATATGTAATAGAACTCCCGAACTTAGGTATAAAATGTATACTAGAACCTTTTTTTTTTTAAGGAGTCATAATCAAGCTTAAGATTTAAGAAGAATAGAGTTATTTAGATGACCTAAACTTATTATTTTAATGCACTTGAGTTGTAGTACTAATACTATTATAACTCAATATGTTTCTTTGCATTCCTTCAAAATCTCTTCTCTCTTTTTTGTAAGTTCTCTTGGAAGGTAAAAATTGATTTTTTACTCTAATAGGATAATGCTGATATAAGGTGTAAAGAAAGAAAATGACTTTTCCTTTTTGTGGCTTAAAGAGGTGAACTAGGGATAGAATGATAAAAGGATAGGCAGTTAGGAAGATCAAAACGATTTAAAGAAAGCCTAAATCATTTTCTTAATAATGGCTTGTGTAGGATTTTGATGACACCTCATTAATAAAGAAACCTTAAATCCTAAAATCCTAAACCTAACTTTTAATCGATGACATCGTATGGTTCACTGTCAGTGTATAGATCTATATATTGATAGTGCATCAAATGTAATCCTAAATTTAATGAGATTTCCATAATGGGAATCAAAGGGCCACCACAGGCTGATTCTTCACTTATGACATTCCATAATTGCTCACCAATGGCACAAAATTAATAGATTTTCTCTTGAATGACCCTGGCATGGTAAAGTACTTCAACCCCTATATAAATATATGCTTTGTGTTCAAATTATATGCACACAAAAAAAGTTCTACTCAACTAATTCAGCAAATCTGAGAGAAAATCCTAGAAAATAAATTTTAAGTCATGGAGAAGAATAGCATGAAAAAAATGATGCTGACCTTGATGATGTTGATGATGGTTGTGGTAGCTCAAGTGCGAGCTGCAGCGCTAGCAACAGATTTTCAACCCAATACATCCCTCAAAAACTGTGCGAAAAAGTGTGGCCTTAGTTGCGCTCTTCAGCTTGCGCCTCCACGGATTGCGCTTTGCTTCGGTCTTTGCATGATAGAATGCGAGATTGAACCTGGACAAGCTGTTTACAATTGTACTAGTGATTGTGCTAAGGCTGTCGTCGAATCCGATTCTAAAGCTGGTATATAACATCCATCCTTCTCTCTTTTATTAATTTTCGTAAAAATAAATATTCGAAATTTATGTTACATGAATTCGAGATTCAGTGTCGAGATACGTGTACGTATCTGACACGTAAATATCAATTGTTTTGGTAATTTTAAACATTATTTGTGAGGATTTGACTTCCATACTTTGAAATATCCAAAAGTCAAAAGATATCAAATACAGGTAATTAAGATAAAGTGAGAATTTTAGGGTAATTTACATTTTGGGTCGAACTGAACTTAGCATTAACTTTCATATAGGTTACAAACGTTTAATTTTATCATTAAATTTTATTATTAATAAATTAGATCACTTATGCTAATTTCGTTAAGTAATTCTAACGAAAAGGCAGACTCAGTGTGGAATTTTCTTTACCTAAAATACCAGTCAGACATTATCTTTATGAGATATAAAAAATATATGCATGCTGAATTAACTTTTTCGTTAAAATTACTCAATAGAATTAGCATAAGTGACCTAATTTATTAATAATAGAAGTTCAGTGATGTAATTTGATTAAATTAAAGGTTTGTGAACTATATAAAATTGATTCTAAGTTTAGTGATCCAAAATGTAAATTACTCAAAAATTTTGTGTGATTAAGATCATTTCAAAAGTGGTTTAGTAACTAATATTTTTGTAATTACTTTTTTTTTTTTATTATCCAGCTGTTAACAAGTAACGAAATGATAACGTAACTTGTCACGTATGATAACAATGATCATATGATATTATCACGTCATTTGAAAAACCATGTGACTTAGATTACATATGCCACGTGACTAACCAGCATTCTCTTAATCTTATGGTTGTTTTAAATATTGCAGGTCCTGAAGAAGTGCAACGCTATGTTGATAGGTGCTATGAGAGCTGCAAGAACAAAATGTAAACTTGGCTTCCTATTTCGTGTTGTAACAGATCCTTAAATAAAAATTTATTTTGATACGAATAAAAAAAATAAAAGCTTATAAAGTTCTTCAGGCAATTAATGCAAATATTCTTTCTTGCGCACCAAAAAAAATTGGGGAAAGGAAATTTAATTGGGTCTGTTTAAATATCAATAATTAGGGCATAGCCAGGCCCAAGATAGAACATATCAGTAAGCAAAATTGTTGGAAGTTCGAAAAATCACAACCTTCCAAACTAGAAAGATGATCACCGGAAAGAAAGCGAGAGCGCTGGGGAAGAAAGAAATACTAATTAATTAAACATTGTAATTTTAACTTAAATTATACGAATATGATATGAAAAAAAATTAAAACATGAAATAAAGTATGATATTGATACAAAAAATAATACGAATATAATATAAATATATAAACGTATCAAAATTTATATAATACGAATTATTAATGTGTTAAAATTTATATAAATATATAACATGTTTAATATGATTACGATATTAAAAAATAATACGAATACAATACAAGTGCACCGATCGAAAGATTAATATTAATATATCAGATTGAGTGATGAATCAAACAAAAAGTAATATTATCTCTCTAAAAATATGCTCGAAAATAACCATCAAATTGATATATGGACATTCAGTAGGGGGACAGCATTTAGTTACAAGCATGCTCTGATCTCAATAGTTGTTGGTCCTATTCTGAAGATATTTCTTGTTTGAAATTTCTATTTTTTTTAATACTGAATATATACATTTTTATGTTACAACCATTATACTTTGAAACTTGTATTAAATAAATAGTAGTAATTGGTAAGTATTGTTTCTCATACAACTACATCTAAAATCAAGTGTTATATCTCTGATAAAAATTTAAGATATATGTTTCAACTAATAGTTATGTTGGATATCATAACTTATAGTTATGTATATATATTCGAAATACGTATTTTAATACGTAGGTTGTTGTAACTAGATACACGGTGTATAATTATGTATACAATTGATATCATGTTTGAATGAGAAATTGGTCTCATTATATACTCACTTGAATAGGAAGATAGTTGGTAGTAGTTGTGTATGATATTCAATCCCACATACAACAAAGTATGACCTTAGCTAGTTGTATTTATAAGTTGGTGTTCCATGTTGGGTTGGGTTTCAAGGAACACTCAAATTTTGTGGTGGGTGAGGATCTATACTACTTAGTAGTTGATGTTTGGGTTAATGTTAGTGCAACAGCAATTAATTATTTAATTGTTTGGCATGTGAGATATACAACTTGCTTGTCTTGGTTGGCTTCCACCAAATGATGAAATGAATTATTATTTGGAGAGTCACCGGCTCAAATGTTCCAAATTTTAAGGTTAATTGGAACACAAGTTAGATTTGTCCGAATGCCAGGTTGATAATTCAAATCGAACCGGTCTGAATTATTATTTATTAAATAATTTTTTTATTTAAATTTAATTATATATATATAAATATTAATATAAAATAAAATAAAATAAATTTTTTAATATTTTAATATTTTTTAAACAATGAAACGAATTTGAATAAATTTTTTTTTCTTAGTATGAATAAATTTGCACACAATCTACAAACTAAGTTTCATTTGAGAGTACGTACTTACGGATCAATTATAAAACAACATTCAATATGATGGGTTTTTTTATCATACTCCCAAATGAAACATAAAGAATCGTAAATCATCGGTTAACTTGGTATTAGCTATTACGAAGTTCAATGTGATCAAATGACATTCAACCGGATTAATATGTTATATTTGTTTGGTAAATAAAGGTTGAGATGCTACAACATATGAGAATTGTGGGGCATCTAAACATTGGACTCTATCTGGTTCCTAAGAGAAGTCTGCTATTATTCTCTCATACTTTTGGTGTATGTCTATTCTCTTATCCCACATCGATGATCAAAGTATGTGGTATGTGAGTTTATAAGAGATTTCGCGCTTAACAAAATCTTAAGATTTTGTTAAGTATCGTGTTCTTTCTCTGAAAATAAGAAAAGAAGAAAAGATCTATATCTATATCTATATACAATATATGAATGTAATTACTTTAATGCTTTTTTTTCAATTGAAGGATATTTGTTTGTCACGTGACGAGTAATTATTATTTTTTTAATTTTATTTGATTAAAAAAAAGAAAAATGAAAAAAAAAAAGAGAAAGAAAGAAAGAAGAAAGAAAGAGAGGAAAGAAAAGAAATAAAATGAAAAGAGAAAACAAGAGATAGAAAGGAATAAATATAAAATTGTATTATAATAAGTTAAAGTTCACTTCAAATTGCATTATTCACATAACTTTTAATTTTGTGTCATGTGTCACACGATTATTGGTTTTTTAATTTAATTATAATATAAAATTGACTACAAAAATTGCTCATGTGTTGACATCTGTCCTTTTTTTTTTTTTTTTGGGAAGGAAAGGAAATAGAAAGGGGAAGAGAAAAGGAAAGAAAAGAAAGAGGGAAGAAAGGAAAAGATGAAAAAAATTATGTATTTGTGTTATTTTTTCGTGTATTTAAAGTATTATAAATTTATATAAATTTATACATGTTAATAATTCGTTTTATGTATATTTTGACACGGTCGTGTATTCGTGTTGTATTTTAATTATTTTTTGATTCTATGTTCGTGTCGTCTCTCAATTTATTTCATATTTTGCATAGTTTGTCATTGTGTTTCAATTTAGAGCAAATTTTGTGTTCGTTTATTGTTTGTGCATTGTCTCAATTTATGACATATTTTGCATAATTTGTTAAGCTGGTTCAATTTAAAAAAAAAAAAATTAAGTGTTCGTGACGTATTCCTGTTCATGTTATTTTTGTATGTGTTCAAAGTATTATAAAAAATAATTTTAAAAATATAGATGTTATTTTACTACTTTTATAAAATATAATTTTTTTAAAGACTTTAAAAAAACTATAAATAACTTTTTTTCCCTTTAAAACACATTTTTTTTTAATCAAAAACACATGCATAGTAAGTGAACAAATTCTAATAGAAATTTTAATGCTCTATTTTGTAAATAAACAATCATTTTACATTTAAATAATATCAAAATACAAGATAATAAAATAATAAATACAAGGCAATAACAAAGAAATAAATGAGAAACATTTATGTGTTTGTGTTAGTGTTATTTTTTAGTATATTTAAAGTATTATAAATTTATATAAAATTTTACGAGTTAATAAATTTTTTATGTATATTTTGACACGTTCGTGTATTCGTGTAGTGTTCATGTTATTTTTTATGTTGTTTTTAATTATTTTTTCTTATGTTGTGTTCGTGTGATATCTTAATTCATTTCATATTTTACATAGTTTGTCATTGTGATTCAATTTAGAGAAAAATTTGTATGTTCGTGGCGTGTCTCAATTCATGACATATTTTGCATAATCTATTATAATGATTCAATTTAAAGAGAAATTTCTGTGCTCGTGACATGTTCGTGTTCGTATTATTTTTTTTATGTTCAAAATATTATAAATTTATATAAATTTTTACACATTAATAATTCATTTTATATAAATTTTGACACGTTAGTGTACTCATGCGATGTTTATGTTATTTTTCGTCATGTTGTATTTGTATCTTGTCTCAATTCATCTCATATTTTGCATAATTTATCATAGTGATTCAATTTTAACTCTAAATTCATTTATTTACGATATCAAAACATAAAAAATTATTTAAATAAATAATCATTATTTAATATAATTTAACTTAAATTTATTTGTAATTGTTAATTTAATTAAAATTTTATAAATATTAAAAACAATCCCCGAGCGAAGCCAGGGAAGAATTCTAGTTTTTATAAAATAAAAAAAAAAATAGGATTGTATTTAATTTGGATCCAAATTTAATCAAACCCATATAGTTTTGGATCTATTTTGGTTTGGGTTTAGCCTAATTTTGATAAATTTTAAAATTTATTTATTTACTTTAGTTACTTCATTTAATTTTACATGCATATATATTTTAAAAAAATTTAAATTAAATACATATTTTAATTATTATAATTGGTGAAAATAAAAGCTAAAAATATACTTTTATAAGATTAGATAATTATTATAAATATAGTTTTTTTTTTCATTATAATTATTTTATCATATAATTTTAATAGGATTTAGTACAAGTAGTAGTCTAACCAATGATGGAATGAAAAAAAAAATTGCGGGCGTCCTATTATCAATTAACTATATTATGATCCATAATTTTAAATTTTTATAATTTATTGATGTACAAAAATTAATACATACTCGCGAAACTCGGGTAAAATATTGATCTCAATCACTTTTTTTTTAAGTTTTATGTTATACATTAAGGTAACGTATTTAACTCAATCATTTTTCTTGTGTTTTATGCTATACATTAAATAAAAATTATATAATTCACCGGTAAGGGTAAATATAAAAAACATGCCCTCTATAACTGAATAATTGTTAAATGGTTTAATAGTTAAGAGTTATTTGAAAAAGAGAAATGAAGAATTAGAAATTGTTAAGAAGGATATTGTAAAGACAAAATTATCTTTAATGAAAAAACTTCTATTTCCTTTCTCTTTCCATTAAAGAATTATTATTTTTTAAAAATAAATTAAAAAATAAAATACTTAAATATTATTTTTTTAAAAATTTAAAAAAATAAAAAAATGAATTTTAGAAATATTATTTGTATTATTTATTTAATTTTTTTAATTAAAAAAAGTAAATAAAAAAATTATTTTTTAAAATTAAAAAATTTAATTCGTGCTTAACATTGAAAACAATAAACAAGGGAGTTTCACCATCATAAAACTACAAGAGAATAAAAGAAGATTAAGGGAAAGGAGAAAACTAATGTTGCAGGACTTCAGTCTTCTAATCTCCAAAACCTCTCTTAGCTCTTTGCAAACTTGTGGTGACTGCTCTCCTCTTCAGAAAAATTAAAACTAAGAGCTAAGAAGGTAAATAATAAAATTCCTAATGGTTCCTATTTATAGAGCTCTAAAAGCCCGAAGAAGAAAAACTTTGTGGCCAAGGAACTGCTTCCAGTTTGGACTTTCCATATATGAACTGATTCACTCCTTCTTACTTTAGGACTCTACAAAGCTACAAAAGACATTAAATTAATAACTAAATTAAACATAAAATAAATAAATAAAACTAAATTAAGAAACTACTAAAAGCAATTAATTAATAATTTAAACTACAAGAACTTAGCTAATTTAAAAGCACAAAATATGATAAAATAACTCTATTTCATAGAGTTATCAACAAGTCATTAGAACAACACTCTCATGGAAAAGACACCTCCACCGAAAGTATTCTACAGAAGACGTTCTACCTAATGCCACTTCACCGAAACAAAAAAAAAAAAAAAGTGGAAATAACCCCAAAATATGGCAGGGTTCTTGGGTTAATTTCACTATTGGGATGTTCTGGAGAACTTGGCTTGGTGGATCAGATATGGAGATAGTTAAGAGATCTCCTCTTAACCTTTTCCTGAACTATGAGTGCTTCTCTCTTTCTTTCAGAATAAATAGTGGACTCTTATTCACTATTCACTACTATCAACAACAATTTAAACTCCCATCAGACAAAGCATTAATGCCTTAGTAACTGACCTTCTCCTCCATTATACCTATTAAATACCTATGTTTTATAACTCTTATTTTGAAACCTATAAATAGGAGTACTCACAACTCATTTGGAGACTTTTGACATTGGAGTAAACTTTCTCTCTAAAGTTTTCTCTGCAATTATCTATTCTCTAATTTTCTCTCAACATTGTTCTCAGCCTTATTCTACAATCTCTTCACTTCTTCCACCTTATTTACCACCACCTGCAGCTGCGCTCAGTGCTTCAGGGTCTGCTCCAGTCTTCCTTTTCGCCGTCTTCCGAATCATTCCGTTTCACTTGTTTGCAACACTTCCTCTCTCTATCAAAGAACCCTCTACACTTATTAATTGAAATGTAACTGCTAGATAAGAATAAAAAATTAAGAAAAACAATAAATTAGGCATTTCGCTTACAACAAAACCTGGCATCAAACATTTAATCAAGAAAAAAAATGGATAATCAAAAATCATAAATAGTAAACAATAAAAAAATTATCAATATAAGTAAATAGGGGTATATCGCAGCCCGACCAACATTATTGGGATCTTCTAAAATAGAAGATGCAGCCTTCTTTGCATCCTTCAAGAAAGCTTTCAGCAAGGGTACAGGGGGGAACTTGTCCACAAAGCCAACTTCGTAAGTGAAATGAACTGCATCAAGCTGCTGTCCCTTACTGATCAATTCTTCAATCATGTTTGTATAGAAGATTTAAAGGTTTTAGAAACTCAACCTTATAATTGTAACTTATGGACCAATTCCAAATACATATGGTAAAAAACCCATAGAAAGCATCAGCAAAAGCACAACAGTCCATTATAAGCAATATTTTTCAATCAAATGTTGACCATGTTAAGGATTAAATAGTGATATATACATTAAAAACAACATTGCAAATTAGATACCGAATCTTTACTTGTTTGACTTATGCAAGCTACATCTATTTGATTGCAATACCGATACCTCTGAATTCACATTTTTCTCAGTAACAAACTAGCAGAACTCTCGACTTCAACAAAAGACTTGATACATATCCAATCCCATGAACATCTAGCTTCACCTATCTCAACATAAAGTTCTAGTTCTATCTTTACAAAATCTAGCACAAAAGTCCCCAAATGCTAAAATTGCATTACGATATTAGTTCCCTAAATGGTGCTCTGAAGACATACCATATATCTTCCTAAAACACCAAGCAACAAAATAATATATATATATATATATAGATATATGTATATATATATATATTGGCGACACTCCTACCAGTCAAATCACCAATGAACAAATTACTGACAAGCACGAACCATCTCAAGAGCATGTAAGCTTATAAAAGAAAAGGCACATGCTTTACCAACATCCTTGGTTGTAAGTCACTTAATTATGCTAATCAACTATTGCTTCTGACTCTTCATTTTTGCTGGAGTACCAATGTCCAGCACATATGAAACCGAAATGCCTATAGAGTTTCGACTCCAACCCTCCAAATATAATGAAAAAGTTTTAAAAATTTGAACATAACCCGTGTAGGATACATACACCGTATCTAACACTCGCTCCCAAATACAAGCAACATAGCTCATGAAATGCCCTAAAAATCTTATATTTACAACTCTTAAGTTAGTTTTGGTGAAGCCAAAAATATTTTGAAAATGGTTATTCCGCCAAGGTCATCTCGTCAAATTATTTCTGGCTTCACCAGATATCTTCTCAACTTTTGGTTTTGCCAAGGTTATCTCATCAAATCATTTCTGGCTCCACCCAAATCTCTTTTCGACTTTTAGTTCTGCCAAGGTCATCTCGTTCAAATTATTTCAGGCTTCACCAGATTTCTTCTCGACTTTTGGTTTCGCCAAGGTTATTTCGTTTAAATCATCTCTGGCTTCACCGAGATCTCTTTTCAACTATTGGTTCTGCCAAGGTCATCTCGTTTCAATTTCTGGTTAGCACAAGATAAGACAAGGCCCCGGGATGTCGTCAAGGTATTTTCTTTTCTTACAAATCGAACTCGTTTCCTTAAGACGGGTGGAGCCTTGGTATGATAGTCAAGGAAATTAATTTAAGACAAATCATTTTCTCACAAGTTTTCAAAAAAAAAAATGAAAATTGAAAAATGAAAATTGAAAATTGAAAATTGAAAATTGAAAATTGAAAATTGAAAAAATGAAAAAAAAATGAAGAAAACTCTCTTTTCTCCTACACATGTGATCTCACTGACCGGACAAAATTATTGTCAATTTGTCTTTGCCTTATTCCTGATTCTCAGCAATAGCCAAAGAGGGACAGTTGTAGACATTTAATTTTGTCTGGGCTCCTAAAAGGTATGTTTTCCTACAAAACTGATTTTTCTAAATTCACTTCAATTTCATGGTTTAGTGGCCTAACATTTGATTTTGTTAAAGTGGGTATGCCGGTTTTGATACTTCAAATTGGAAAAGTCAAAGTCGACCAAAAAGTCAAAGTCAAAGGTCAAAATCAACTTTGACAAATCAAGATTAAAAAGGAAATTTGGGTGTTAAAGAAGTAATCTTGATGATTTTAATGTCAATTTTGAATACTGAAGTGATGAAATTAAATAGAAGTGAAGTGAGTGAAAATGGTAGAGAGCACTTGGTGGTTTTCGGCCAAGGTGCTTAAAAGCAAGGGGGAAGCCCATTATTTCTATCCAAGTGGATAACAATTTTTGGTGGAGATATGGAAGCCCAATTTTTTACTTAAGTGGTGAAAATTTTGGTGGAAGTATGGGAGTTCATTATTTTAATGACTAAGTGGTAGGATTTTTGGTGGAAGAGGATGGCCTATTTTTCATGACCAAATGGAAAGAAGTTGGATAGAAAATTAAGAGCCCAACTTGTGTGAAAAAATATGGAGAGCTCAACTTTAAGAGTCCATGTAGGATTTTTTTTTATGGAAGGTCCAAACTTAAAGTCCATGTAGGAAAATGGATAAGAAGAAGAGGGGTGAGTTTAAAAATAAGTAAAAGTTGTATAAAGATTGTATAAATAAGTGCAAGGTAAAGTTGTAATAAAAAGAAAGAGTAGAGGATGCTTTGGAAGGCTAAATGGCAAGGTAGTAAATAAGTGATGAGTCATGAGAGTAAGGACATGACTATCTTATTAGTACATGAGTTGACATTTTTGGCCAATGAGAACCACTTTTGGGGACCAAGTAGGAGGGTGATTGGCTAGCCAATGGGTGGTGAACTTAATGAGGAAGGGATGAATCTTATTGGCTAGTAAATAAGAGCACATGTGGCTCAAAAAAATAAAAGAGTAAGGGAGCTAAAGGAGGATTTCGACCAAGGTAAAGAGCAAGGAGGCTGGAATTTTTCATTAGGCAGCAGCCTTCCAATAGCAAAGAAAAAAAAAGAGGAAGAAAATGAGAGAAAATAAAAAGGGAAACGATTTTTGCTAGAAAAGTTGTAGTAAGGTAGCTATCTTATTCTTCTCCTCCATCTTTTCTTTTCAAACTTTTCTTCTACATGGTTTTTACTTCTTTTATTCTAAGTTTTAAAATTTCTAAAAAGCTTCATTAGAAGCTTCTCTTCTCTTCCCTTTTTCAAAACCATAAAACTTTTTTTTTTGGTTGCTAAAATGATTCTCAAAGTGGCGCAACTTTAATGTATTTCTTGCTATATGTTATTCTCCCTTTGTTAAGATATATGATGACTTGTGGTATATTGTGGTTGATTGATATTTTCTTCTTGTTTTCTTTTTATAAATAAAGAAGCTATGAGATTAGTGATCTTAGATTTTTCTAAGTAATAGTTGAGCCGGATTAACCATCCATGTGGCCAACTTTGAGTCAACTTCATGTTTTCTTGAAATTTCTTCTCTACAATTTCTTGTTGCCATTTTTGTTATCTTTAATGTTTGCATATTGTTGACTATGGTTTATTGTGGAGAATTCTTGATGTTGCATATTTTTCTTCATTATTTTTCCTTTTGAGAAAGTGTATTATGAGCTTGATGATCTTGGAGCATTTTTGCTCTAAGTGTTGGTTAGGCCAGATTAACCATCTATGAGACCAACCTTGAGCCAACCACTTTGTTTGTATTAAAATATGTTTTTAAAATGATTTCCAATGGATTTTGAATAGGATTAACCAATGGTCCATAGCCTTTTGTTTTTCAAAGTGTTGGAAAAATCAATGTTTTAGAGGTTTATATGGAGATTGTGGGCTACATGAGTCAAATGCATTTTTGTCAAAATAAAAAACTGTTTTAATCCCATAAAACCATGCCTTGGTCGAACCTATGGGTGGGAGTTGGGGATTTTTTTTTAGTTTTCTTTAAGGTTTAAAAAATTAGTTTTGATAAAACGAGTTTCGAGTGGCTAAAACGAGTAAAAGTTTGGATTTTTGACACTAGGGAAAGGGGCTGGCCGAGACCTATGGGGGGTTGTTTCTAAGTTGTTTTTTGGTTATTTAAGACTTAAAAAATAAGGTGTTGATAAAATGAGTTTTAGGTAGTTAAAACGAGCTTAAAAAAAGGGAACTAGAACATGGATTCCTAGACTAGGTGGTATTGGGCCAAGATTGTTTTTCCTTGAAATTTTGCATTTTTAGATTGTTTTCTTCATGTTTTAAAGTATTGCATTAAGGCTAAACCGAGGGGCATTAGGATGTCTAGCAATGGCATTCGAATGCCTTTCCTTTTTCGAGTCAATTAGCCTAAAGTTGCTAAAGGAATCCGAATATCTCTTCCATGATATTCAAATACCCTTCAAGAAAAAATCATTGCCCAAAATCCTTCAATTTTTAAAGTTCAATCTAAGTTTCTTTCAAAGGTATTAGGATACCCCTATAGGTATTCGGCTGCCCTCTCTTCAAGAGAAACACATTTCGATAATAGTCTCGTTTTCATGTATTTCATATTTTCAAAAAGAATGTCTTTCCAAATTTATCACTAAAAACGTGCTTTCTCGGCTTCATAAACATTTGGCGAGAACTATTTCTTAATCTTTGTCGGGTTTGCCGGGGAGGTTAGGAAATTCTTCAACGCACGTGTTTATGAAATATTAAAGTATGGTTTTCGTTTTACTCGAAATTACATACGTGTTAGGGGAAATAATATTTTTCTAAGCTTTGTCAGGTTTGTCGGGGAGTTCGATTAAATCTTTCGACATTTTCCATTTATGTAATTTCAAATAATAATACATAAAAAGTATTTTAAATATATGGTTGTGTGCACATTTCATGTTTATGTTATTCAACGATTATTTGCTTATGTTAATTTCATGTTCATGGTATTTCTTAATTAATGTTCATATGATTTTTTTTGTTTATAATATGATCTTGATTATGCCATGTGACAATTGTTGCTTAGGTTAATATCTTGATTATGCTATGTGATAATTGTTGCTTAGGCCAATTTCATGATTATGCCATGCGATAATAAATGTTCATGTCATTTCCTTTATATTTGCATATTAATTATGTTTGCATATCCATGTTCATCTTTAAATGAGTTTAAATGCATATAAAAAATTAATGTTTTTTTAAAACAAGGTTATTTCCAAGTTAAAATAATTCATGAGTTCTCTGTTGGGTCTTCCGGGGTGGATATCATCAATTATTATTAATAAAGGAATACCCTTCTTTTAAAAAAAAGGAGAATGATGATTACGATTTTTTAAAATAAAGAAAAATTTTATGTTTTGTCAGGTCTGTCGGAAAATATAAAAAATTTTGTGATAATAAATTCCAAATCATTCTCAAATAACATGATTGTTTTTTAAAGAGAACTATTTTGAAATACCGATATCTAAAACCAACTTTATCGAGACTTGAAATAACACATGATTAATAAGGTACCGTTTTACACGGGCGTTGTGGGGGTGCGAACACATTCCTCACATGTAACCGATTCTCGAACCCACATTTTGATTTTCTCTGGTTTAACGTTTACCTTAAAATTGGTTTTTAAAATGATTTTTAAATTTCTTTAAAAAAACTCGTTTTAATAGGTAATCGATCACACCTAGCCAAAAAGATCGGTGGCGATTCCATTTTTCAATTTTTCAAAACCTATGTTCTTTACGAGGACTCATTATCTTTTCTTTCCTCTAAATATCATTTAGCGATCGCGATATCGTTAAGACAATGACGGTTCACTTTTTATGTTTAATGATCAAATTTTCGAATTTGCACGTTATGATCCAAAATCTTAATTCAACGGGACAACATCAAATCTTGGTGTAGTCCCAAGCTGACCTCATATTCTGTTGCCAGCCTAAGGGCCCTAACAAAAGCCTTAAAAGGTTGCCTCAATAATATGATGTGAATTTTTTTTAGCTAAGACAATTTTAGGATAATATAAGATTAATTAGTATAGTCTTTGGACAAGCGTTGTGTGTGTGCTAATACCTTCTCCATATGTAATAGAACTCCCGAACTTAGGTATGAAATGTATACTAGAACCTTTTTTTTCTTAAGGAGTCATAATCAAGCTTAAGATTTAAGAAGAATAGAGTTATTTAGATGACCTAAACTTATTATTTTAATGCACTTGAGTTGTAGTACTAATACTATTATAACTCAATATGTTTCTTTGCATTCCTTCAAAATCTCTTCTCTCTTTTTTGTAAGTTCTCTTGGAAGGTAAAAATTGATTTTTTACTCTAATAGGATAATGCTGATATAAGGTGTAAAGAAAGAAAATGACTTTTCCTTTTTGTGGCTTAAAGAGGTGAACTAGGGATAGAATGATAAAAGGATAGGCAGTTAGGAAGATCAAAACGATTTAAAGAAAGCCTAAATCATTTTCTTAATAATGGCTTGTGTAGAATTTTGATGACACTTCATTAATAAAGAAACCTTAAATCCTAAAATCCTAAACCTAACTTTTAATCGATGACATCGTATGGTTCACTGTCAGTGTATAGATCTATATATTGATAGTGCATCAACTGTAATCCTAAATTTAATGAGATTTCCATAGGGGGAATCAAAGGGCCACCACAGGCTGATTCTTCACTTATGACATTCCATAATTGCTCACCAATGGCACAAAATTCATAGATTTTCTCTTGAAAGACCCTGTCATGGTAAAGTACTTCAACCCCTATATAAATATATGCTTTGTGTTCACCTTATATGCACAAAAAACAAGTTCTACTCAACTAATTCAGCAAATCTGAGAGAAAATCCTAGAAAATAAATTTTAAGTCATGGAGAAGAATAGCATGAAAAAAATGATGCTGACCTTGATGATGTTGATGATGGTTGTGGTAGCTCAAGTGCGAGCTGCAGCGCTAGCAACAGATTTGCAACCCAATACATCCCTCAAAAACTGTGCGAAAAAGTGTGGCCTTAGTTGCGCTCTTCAGCTTTCGCCTCCACGGATTGCGCTTTGCTTCGGTCTTTGCATGATAGAATGCGAGATTGAACCTGGACAAGTTGTTTACAATTGTACTAGTGATTGTGCTAAGGCTGTCGTCGAATCCGATTCTAAAGCTGGTATATAACATCCATCCTTCTCTCTTTTATTAATTTTCGTAAAAATAAATATTCGAAATTTATGTTACATGAATTCGAGATTCAGTGTCGAGATACGTGTACGTATCTGACACGTAAATATCAGTTGTTTTGGTAATTTTAAACATTATTTGTGAGGATTTGACTTCCATACTTTGAAATATCCAAAAGTCAAAAGATATCAAATACGGGTAATTAAGATAAAATGAGAATTTTAGGGTAATTTACATTTTGGGTCGAACTGAACTTAGCATTAACTTTCATATAGGTTACAAACGTTTAATTTTATCATTAAATTTTATTATTAATAAATTAGATCACTTATGCTAATTTCGTTAAGTAATTCTAACGAAAAGGCAGACTCAGTGTGGAATTTTCTTTACCTAAAATACCAGTCAGACATTATCTTTATGAGATATAAAAAATATATGCATGCTGAATTAACTTTTTCGTTAAAATTACTCAATAGAATTAGCATAAGTGACCTAATTTATTAATAATAGAAGTTCAGTGATGTAATTTGATTAAATTAAAGGTTTGTGAACTACATAAAATTGATTCTAAGTTTAGTGATCCAAAATGTAAATTACTCAAAAATTTTGTGTGATTAAGATCGTTTCAGAAGTGGTTTAGTAACTAATATTTTTGTAATTACTTTTTTTTTTTTATTATCCAGCTGTTAACAAGTAACGAAATGATAACGTAACTTGTCACGTATGATAACAATGATCATATGATATTATCACGTCATTTGAAAAACCATGTGACTTAGATTACATATGCCACGTGACTAACCAGCATTCTCTTAATCTTATGGTTGTTTTAAATATTGCAGGTCCTGAAGAAGTGCAACGCTATGTTGATAGGTGCTATGAGAGCTGCAAGAACAAAATGTAAACTTGGCTTCCTATTTCGTGTTGTAACAGATCCTTAAATAAAAATTTATTTTGATACGAATAAAAAAAATAAAAGCTTATAAAGTTCTTCAGGCAATTAATGCAAATATTCTTTCTTGCGCACCAAAAAAAATTGGGGAAAGGAAATTTAATTGGGTCTGTTTAAATATCAATAATTAGGGCATAGCCAGGCCCAAGATAGAACATATCAGTAAGCAAAATTGTTGGAAGTTCGAAAAATCACAACCTTCCAAACTAGAAAGATGATCACCGGAAAGAAAGCGAGAGCGCTGGGGAAGAAAGAAATACTAATTAATTAAACATTGTAATTTTAACTTAAATTATACGAATATGATATGAAAAAAAATTAAAACATGAAATAAAGTATGATATTGATACAAAAAATAATAAGAATATAATATAAATATATAAACGTATCAAAATTTATATAATACGAATTATTAATGTGTTAAAATTTATATAAATATATAACATGTTTAATATGATTACGATATTAAAAAATAATACGAATACAATACAAGTGCACCGATCGAAAGATTAATATTAATATATCAGATTGAGTGATGAATCAAACAAAAAGTAATATTATCTCTCTAAAAATATGCTCGAAAATAACCATCAAATTGATATATGGACATTCAGTAGGGGGACAGCATTTAGTTACAAGCATGCTCTGATCTCAATAGTTGTTGGTCCTATTCTGAAGATATTTCTTGTTTGAAATTTCTATTTTTTTTAATACTGAATATATACATTTTTATGTTACAACCATTATACTTTGAAACTTGTATTAAATAAATAGTAGTAATTGGTAAGTATTGTTCTCATACAACTACATCTAAAATCAAGTGTTATATCTCTGATAAAAATTTAAGATATATGTTTCAACTAATAGTTATGTTGGATATCATAACTTATAGTTATGTATATATATTCGAAATACGTATTTTAATACGTAGGTTGTTGTAACTAGATACACGGTGTATAATTATGTACACAATTGATATCATGTTTGAATGAGAAATTGGTCTCATTATATACTCACTTGAATAGGAAGATAGTTGGTAGTAGTTGTGTATGATATTCAATCCCACATACAACAAAGTATGACCTTAGCTAGTTGTATTTATAAGTTGGTGTTCCATGTTGGGTTGGGTTTCAAGGAACACTCAAATTTTGTGGTGGGTGAGGATCTATACAGCTTAGTAGTTGATGTTTGGGTTAATGTTAGTGCAACAGCAATTAATTATTTAATTGTTTGGCATGTGAGATATACAACTTGCTTGTCTTGGTTGGCTTCCACCAAATGATGAAATGAATTATTATTTGGAGAGTCACGGGCTCAAATGTTCCAAATTTTAAGGTTAATTGGACCACAAGTTAGATTTGTCCGAATGCCAGGTTGATAATTCAAATCGAACCGGTCTGAATTATTATTTATTAAATAATTTTTTTATTTAAATTTAATTATATATATAAATATTAATATAAAATAAAATAAAATAAATATTTTAATATTTTTTAAACAATGAAACGAATTTGAATAATTTTTTTTTTCTTCGTATGAATAAATCTGCACACAATCTACAAACTAAGTTTCATTTGAGAGTACGTACTTATGGATCAATTATAAAACAACATTCAATATGATGGGTTTTTTTATCATACTCCCAAATGAAACATAAAGAATCGTAAATCATCGGTTAACTTGGTATTAGCTATTACGAAGTTCAATGTGATCAAATGACATTCGACCGGATTAATATGTTATATATGTTTGGTAAATAAAGGTTGATATGCTACAACATGTGAGAATGGTAGGGCATCTAAACATTGGACTCTATCTGGTTCCTAAGAGAAGTCTGCTATTATCCTCTCATACTTTTGGTGTATGTCTGTTCTCTTATCCCACATCGATGATCAAAGTATGTGGTATGTGAGTTTATAAGAGATTTTGCGCTTAACAAAATCATTATGATTTTGTTAAGTAGCGTGTTCTTTCTCTGAAAAAAAAAAAAATCTATATCTATATCTATATACAATATATGAATGTAATTACTTTAATGCTTTTTTTCAATTGAAGGACATTTGTTTGTCACGTGACGAGTAATTATTATTTTTTTAATTTTATTTGATTAAAAAAAAGAAAAATGAAAAAAAAAGAGAAAGAAAGAAAGAAAGAAGAAAGAAAGAGAGGAAAGAAAAGAAAAGAAATAAAATGAAAAGAGAAAACAAGAGATAGAAAGGAATAAATATAAAATTTTATTATAATAAGTTAAAGTTCACTTCAAATTGCATTATTCACATAACTTTTAATTTTGTGTCATGTGTCACACGATTATTGGTTTTTTAATTTAATTATAATATAAAATTGACTACAAAAATTGCTCATGTGTTGACATCTGTCCTTTTTTTTTTTTTTTTTTGGGAAGGAAAGGAAATAGAAAGGGGAAGAGAAAAGGAAAGAAAAGAAAGAGGGAAGAAAGGAAAAGATGAAAAAAATTATGTATTTGTGTTATTTTTTCGTGTATTTAAAGTATTATAAATTTATATAAATTTATACATGTTAATAATTCGTTTTATGTATATTTTGACACGGTTGTGTATTCGTGTTGTATTTTAATTATTTTTCGATTCTATGTTCGTGTCGTCTCTAGGGATGGCAAAACCCGATCCGACCGATGGATTTCGCACCGATCCGCTCCAAATGGAGAGGTTTTTTTTTGGAGCGGGGTGGAGCGGAGCGGTTTTGGTAAATACTTGCTCCACTCCGCCCCGCCCCGACTTTTGAAAATACTATTTTATCCTTTAAAATATTTTATATTTTTTCTTATATTTTTAATATATATTAGATATATATACTAAAATCATATATATACTAATATTTTATATCTATACTTTTAGTATATATGTATTATATATATTATATTAAAGATTTTTATATACTAAAATTATGTTCTTGAATAAATTATAATATAATTTTTACAATATTAAGTTAAAAATAATTAATATAAATTGGGGTGTAGCGGAGGGGAGCACCGTGGAGCGGTTATGGATGTAACCGACATCCATGGATGTGGATGTTTTCAATATCCATGCAAGAGTGGGGTGGAGGTGGATAAGGCAGTATCTGCCCCCGCCCCGCTCCATTGCCATCCCTAGTCGTCTCTCAATTTATTTCATATTTTGCATAGTTTGTCATTGTGTTTCAATTTAGAGCAAATTTTGTGTTCGTTTATTGTTCGTGCATTGTCTCAATTTATGACATATTTTGCATAATTTGTTACGCTGGTTCAATTTTAAAAAAAAAAAAATTAAGTGTTCGTGACGTATTCCTGTTCATGTTATTTTTGTATGTGTTCAAAGTATTATAAAAAATAATTTTAAAAATATAGATGTTATTTTACTACTTTTATAAAATATAATTTTTTAAAGACTTTAAAAAAACTATAAATAACTTTTTTTCCCTTTAAAACACATTTTTTTTAATCAAAAACACATGCATAGTAAGTGAACAAATTCTAATAGAAATTTTAATGCTCTATTTTGTAAATAAACAATCATTTTACATTTAAATAATATCAAAATACAAGATAATAAAATAATAAATACAAGGCAATAACAAAGAAATAAATGAGAAACATTTATGTGTTTGTGTTAGTGTTATTTTTTAGTATATTTAAAGTATTATAAATTTATATAAAATTTTACGAGTTAATAAATTTTTTAAGTATATTTTGACACGTTCGTGTATTCGTGTAGTGTTCATGTTATTTTTTATGTTGTTTTTAATTATTTTTCTTATGTTGTGTTCGTGTCATATCTTATTTCATTTCATATTTTACATAGTTTGTCATTGTGATTCAATTTAGAGAAAAATTTGTATGTTCGTGGCGTGTCTCAATTCATGACATATTTTGCATAATCTATTATAATGATTCAATTTAAAGAGAAATTTCTGTGCTCGTGACATGTTCATGTTCGTATTATTTTTTTTATGTTCAAAATATTATAAATTTATATAAATTTTTACACATTAATATTTCATTTTATATAAATTTTGACACGTTAGTGTACTCATGCGATGTTTATGTTATTTTTCGTCATGTTGTATTTGTATCTTGTTTCAATTCATCTCATATTTTGCATAATTTATCATAGTGATTCAATTTTAACTCTAAATTCATGTATTTACGATATCAAAACATAAAAAATTATTTAAATAAATAATCATTATTTAATACAATTTAACTTAAATTTATTTGTAATTGTTAATTTAATTAAAATTTTATAAATATTAAAAACAATCCCCGAGCGAAGCCAGGGAAGAATTCTAGTTTTTATAAAATAAAAAAAAATATATAGGATTGTATTTAATTTGGATCCAAATTTAATCAAACCCATACAGTTTTGGATCTATTTTGGTTTGGGTTTAGCCTAATTTTGATAAATTTTAAAATTTATTTATTTATTTACTTTAGTTACTTCATTTAATTTTACATGCATATATATTTAAAAAAATTTAAATTAAATACATATTTTAATTATTATAATTGGTGAAAATAAAAGCTAAAAATATAATTTTATAAGATTAGATAATTATTATAAATATAGTTTTTTTTCATTATAATTATTTTATCATATAATTTTAATAGGATTTAGTACAAGTAGAAGTCTAACCAATGATGGAATGAAAAAAAAAAAATTTGCGGGCGTCCTATTATCAATTAACTATATTATGATCCATAATTTTAAATTTTTATAATTTATTGATGTACAAAAATTAATACATACTCGCGAAACTCGGGTAAAATACTGATCTCAATCACTTTTTTTTTTTTAAGTTTTATGTTATACATTAAGGTAACGTATTTAACTCAATAATTTTTCTTGTGTTTTATGCTATAATTCACCGGTCTTAGAAAAATAAAAGGGTAAATATAAAAAAATGCCCTCTATAACTGAATAATTGTTAAATGGTTTAATAGTTAAGAGTTATTTGAAAAAGAGAAATGAAGAATTAGAAATTATTAAGAAGGATATTGTAAAGACAAAATTATCCTTAATGAAAAAACTTCTATTTCCTTTCTCTTTCCATTAAAGAATTATTATTTTTTAAAAATAAATTAAAAAATAAAATATTTAAATATTTATTTTTTTAAAATTTAAAAAAAATAAAAAAATGAATTTTAGAAATATAATTTGTATTATTTATTTAATTTTTTTAATTAAAAAAAGTAAATAAAAAATTATTTTTTAAAATTAAAAAATTTAGTTCGTGCTTAACATTGAAAACAATAAACAAGGGAGTTTCACCATCATAAAACTACAAGAGAATAAAAGAAGATTAAGGGAAAGGAGAAAACTAATGTTGCAGGACTTCAGTTTTCTAATCTCCAAAACCTCTCTTAGCTCTTTGCAAACTTGTGGTGGCTGCTCTCCTCTTCAGAAAAATTAAAACTAAGAGCTAAGAAGGTAAATAATAAAAGTCCTAATGGTTCCTATTTATAGAGCTCTAAAAGCCCGAAGAAGAAAAACTTTGTGGCCAAGGAACTGCTTCCAGTTTGGACTTTCCATATATGAACTGATTCACTCCTTCTTACTTTAGGACTCTACAAAGCTACAAAAGACATTAAATTAATAACTAAATTAAACATAAAATAAATAAATAAAACTAAATTAAGAAACTACTAAAAGAAATTAATTAATAATTTAAACTACAATAACTTAGCTAATTTAAAAGCACAAAATATGATAAAATAACTCTATTTCATAGAGTTATCAACAAGTCATTAGAACAACACTCTCATGGAAAAGACACCTCCACCGAAAGTATTCTACAGAAGACGTTCTACCTAATGCCACTTCACCGAAACAAAAAAAAAAAAAAAAAGTGGAAATAACCCCAAAATATGGCAGGGTTCTTGGGTTAATTTCACTATTGGGATGTTCTGGATAACTTGGCTTGGTGGATCAGATATGGAGATAGTTAAGAGATCTCCTCTTAACCTTTTCCTGAACTATGAGTGCTTCTCTATTTCTTTCAGAATAAATAGTGGACTCTTATTCACTATTCACTACTATCAACAACAATTTAAACTCTCATCAGACAAAGCATTAATGCCTTAGTAACTGACCTTCTCCTCCATTATACCTATTAAATACCTATGTTTTATAACTCCTATTTTGAAACCTATAAATAGGAGTACTCACAACTCATTTGGGGACTTTTGACATTGGAGTAAACTTTCTCTCTAAAGTTTTCTCTACAATTATCTATTCTCTAATTTTCTCTCAACATTGTTCTCAGCCATATTCAGCCTTATTCCACAATCTCTTCACTTCTTCCACCTTACTTACCACCACCTGCAGCTGCGCTCAGTGCTTCAGGGTCTGCTCCAGTCTTCCTTTTCGCCGTCTTCCGAAACATTCTGTTTCACTTGTTTGCAACACTTCCTCTCTCTATCAAAGAACCCTCTACACTTATTAATTGAAATGTAACTGCTAGATAAGAATAAAAAATTAAGAAAAACAATAAATTAGGCATTCCACTTACAACAAAACCTGGCATCAAACATTTAATCAAGAAAAAAAATGGATAATCAAAAATCATAAATAGTAAACAATAAAAAAAAATTATCAATATAAGTAAATAGGGGTATATCGCAGCCCGACCAACATTATTGGGATCTTCTAAAATAGAAGATGCAGCCTTCTTTGCATCCTTCAAGAAAGCTTTCAGCAAGGGTACAGGGGGGAACTTGTCCACAAAGCCAACTTCGTAAGTGAAATGAACTGCATCAAGCTGTTGTCCCTTACTGATCAATTCTTCAATCATGTTTGTATAGAAGATTTAAAGGTGTTAGAAACTCAACCTTATAATTGTAACTTAATGGACCAATTCCAAATACATATGGTAAAAACCCCATAGAAAGCATCAGCAAAAGCACAACAGTCCATTATAAGCAATATTTTTCAATCAAATGTTGACCATGTTAAGGATTAAATAGTGATATAGACATTAAAAACAACATTGCAAATTAGATACCGAATCTTTACTTGTTTGACTTATGCAAGCTACATCTATTTGATTGCAATACCGATACCTCTGAATTCACATTTTTCTCAGTAACAAACTAGCAGAACTCTCGACTTCAACAAAAGACTTGATACATATCCAATCCCATGAACATCTAGCTTCACCTATCTCAACATAAAGTTCTAGTTCTATCTTTACAAAATCTAGCACAAAAGTCCCCAAATGCTAAAATTGCATTACGATATTAGTTCCCTAAATGGTGCTCTGAAGACATACCATATATCTTCCTAAAACACCAAGCAACAAAATAATATATATATATATATATAGATTTATGTATATATATATATATATTGGCGACACTCCTACCAGTCAAATCACCAATGAACAAATTACTGACAAGCACGAACCATCTCAAGAGCATGTAAGCTTATAAAAGAAAAGGCACATGCTCTACCAACATCCTTGGTTGTAAGTCACTTAATTATGCTAATCAACTATTGCTTCTGACTCTTCATTTTTGCTGGAGTACCAATGTCCAGCACATATGAAACCAAAATGCCTATAGAGTTTCGACTCCAACCCTCCAAATATAATGAAAAAGTTTTAAAAATTTGAACATAACCCGTGTAGGATACATACACCGTATCTAACACTCGCTCCCAAATACAAGCAACATAGCTCATGAAATGCCCTAAAAATCTTATATTTACAACTCTTAAGTTAGTTTTGGTGAAGCCAAAAATATTTTGAAAATGGTTATTCCGCCAAGGTCATCTCGTCAAATTATTTCTGGCTTCACCAGATATCTTCTCAACTTTTGGTTTTGCCAAGGTTATCTCATCAAATCATTTCTGGCTCCACCCAAATCTCTTCTCGACTTTTAGTTCTGCCAAGGTCATCTCGTTCAAATTATTTCAGGCTTCACCAGATTTCTTCTCGACTTTTGGTTTCGCCAAGGTTATTTCGTTTAAATCATCTCTGGCTTCACCGAGATCTCTTTTCGACTATTGGTTCTGCCAAGGTCATCTCATTTCAATTTCTGGTTAGCACAAGATAAGACAAGGCCCCGGGATGTCGTCAAGGTATTTTCTTTTCTTGCAAATCGAACTCGTTTCCTTAAGACGGGTGGAGCCTTGGTATGATAGTCAAGGAAATTAATTTAAGACAAATCATTTTATCAAAAACACATGCATAGTAAGTGAACAAATTCTAATAGAAATTTTAATGCTCTATTTTGTAAATAAACAATCATTTTACATTTAAATAATAACAAAATACAAGATAATAAAATAATAAATACTAGGGAAAGGGGCTAGCCAAGACCTATGGGGGGGGTTGTTTCTAAGTTATTTTTTGGTTATTTAAGACTTAAAAATAAGGTCTTGATAAAACGAGTTTTTGGTAGTTAAAACGAGCTTAAAAAAAGGGAACTAGAACATGGATTCATAGACTAGGTGGTATTGGGCCAAGATTGTTTTTCCTTGAAATTTTGCATTTTTAGATTGTTTTCTTCATGTTTTAAAGTATTGCATTAAGGCTAAACCGAGGGGCATTAGGATGTCTAGCAATGGCATTCGAATGGCTTTCCTTTTTCGAGTCAATTAGCCTAAAGTTGCTAAAGGAATCCGAATATCTCTTCCATGATATTCAAATACCCTTCAAGCAAAAATCATTGCCCAAAATCCTTCAATTTTTAAAGTTCAATCTAAGTTTCTTTCCAAGGTATTAGGATACCCCCATAGGTATTCAGATGCCCTCTCTTCAAGAGAAACACATTTCGATAATAGTCTCGTTTTTATGTATTTCATATTTTCAAAAAGAATGTCTTTCCAAATTTATCACTAAAAACGTGCTTTCTCGACTTCATAAACATTTGGCGAGAACTATTTCTTAATCTTTGTCGGGTTTGCCGGGGAGGTTAGGAAATTCTTCAACGCACGTGTTTATGAAATCTTAAAGTATGATTTTCGTTTTACTCGGAATTACATACGTGTTAGGGGAAATAATATTTTTCTAAGCTTTGCCGGGTTTGTCGGGGAGTTCGGTTAAATCTTTCGACATTTTCCATTTATGTAATTTCAAATAATAATACATAAAAAGTATTTTAAAATACGGTTGTGTGCACATTTCATGTTTATGTTATTCAACGATTATTTGCTTATGTTAATTTCATGTTCATGGTATTTCTTAATTAATGTTCATATGATTTTATTTTTTGTTTATAATATGATCTTGATTATGCCATGTGACAATTGTTGCTTAGGTTAATATCTTGATTATGCGAACTTTGACCTTTTGCATTTGCACTGAAGGGACCATTGTCATTCATCCTACATTTGAATGACTTACCCTGCTTAATGAAGGAACTTAGTTTCTCTTCATGACTCAAGCTATCCATACTCTCATCTTCATGCCTGGTACCTGAAGATTTCCAAGCAACAGCATCTTGTGCATTCTCACTGTCACCTCTTCGCTTCTTTTTCATCTCCCTTTCCATCTTCTTTTGTGTTTTCCTTGTTAATTTGCTGAGTACTTCATCTGATAATGGGGTAAATGCAGAACCATCCCCATCAGGTTTGCCCTCATCTTCCTCATTTAGGTGCTTTAGAAGTGCATCATATGCCTTGATGATGGACCAGTAAGCAGTTCCAGCAGGGTTGATGTACACTGCATCCAAGTAGTCCCTGTTCCTCCTTGGTCTATAATCTATTGTCCAGCCTGCTTCCTGAAGCATCCCCCTTAGTCGTTCACGTAATTTCTGTTTTTCTGTGCTACATCCACGCCTAACTTTTCCTTCTTTGGTTGTGGTAGGCAGAAGCTGCTCAACTTTAGTTTTTTCCTCTTTGCTACTTACCAACTTTGTTGAGTTAGAAGCTTCCATGTTCTTTGATCGAAGCTTCAGAGATGTATCACTATCCTCTGAATCCCACTCAGAGACCTTATTCTTAGTTGTTGGTGTCTTTAGCAAATTCATTTCCTTTTTCTTTTTCCTACCAAGTGAAACAGGCTTCTCAAGAACTTCCGTCTCAGAGTACAAGGATGGACGGACATGCAAGTTCCTCCTAACTGTTTCATCAATCCTTGAACCACTCCGGGCTTCCTCAACTTCCAAGTGATCAAAATTTTTCAAAGGCTCATCCACCTTCTTTTTCTTGTTCACCATTACCTTCAAAACACCATTTTTTCCCTGAACCCTGATGGATTCATCCGAATCAGTCATATACCTCTCCCTCAACAAGGAATAATGCCACCGACCGCCATCCATATCCTTCCTAAACCTGTTCCTATCATCATGATCACCCCGACTCATCCAATCAATCTTATCAGAGTTCAATTTTTTCTTCTTTTTCTCAAGAAAAACATGCCTGCTTGGACCACTCTCATATTCTCTCTCAATACTCCTCCGAGCAACTGCAGGCATTGAACCTAACAGTCTCCTCCCGCCAACCTCTTCTCCACCATAATCAAATCGGTTCCTCCTCACAATCATCTCCTCATCAACTCCATCATAGTCGTTAAAGTCAAACACATCTAACCTATACCTATTCCTCTTACTCTCACTCAAATCCTCCCCATTCCTAACAATGCAACATGCCTTTGCCCGTCTTATCCTCTCCTCCCGATTCCTCTTCCTACCAATTTCACTTGATTTATAAACAGCTAAACCATTACAAATTTGAATTGTTTCGGGCCCAACCCTTCTTCGAGGTGGCATTACTAGCTCATCGCTAGAACCCGAATCACTCATAATCATCCTCGGCCTCTTCTCTTTTTTGGACCCGTAAATCTTTCGGTTCCCCATAGACCCGACCCCACCCGAACCATCCCCTTTCTTCCTCACAATCAAACATCCCGATTGGCTCCTATTCTTCACCACAATCCCCGAATGCTCACCAGATCTAGTTCGCTCTTCCATCAAAACCAAACAAAAACCCTAAATTCCCCTTCTTTTCCTCAAATTCATCACAAATTCAAAAAAAAAAAAATCGTTAAAAACAACAGAAGAAAACCTAAATATCTCTCATCCACCAGTTCTGTAGTGAAAATTTCCCAGAAGAAAGAAAGTGACAACAAAACTGAATAATAAAAGCTTTCAGATTTTCAAACGAAATAATAGCTTTGGTGAAAAATGATACTTCGCTGAAGATAAATGGGATTCTTTTTGGCGGCAATCCACCAGCAATCGCTGACGCAATTTTCCGGCGAAGAAAACGAAACGAGAAAAAAGAGAGAAAAACAAAGGGGAAGAGAGAGAAACAGAGAAATAAAAACTTTTAGTTTGGATTATAAAGCCGTTGTGAAATAAATAAATAAATATTATTATTAGAACTGTTTCCCCTTTATTTTATTTTTATCATTTTTTATGTTTTCTTTTTGGTTGATTAATTAATATCGTCAGCCTTTTTCCCTCCAAATCTCGCTGCTACAATAGTCGGGGCACGACGATACGACGCCGTTAGATCTTGCACGTCAGATCGGGCCCACGATTTACAATGTCGTTTGCTTCCGTGGCAATCTCTCGTTAGCCTTGAACCCAGGTTGTTGTTTGTACAGTTTGAGTGAACCGCTATTTTTTTTTTTTTAATTTGTTTTAATTAACGGAATTTATAAAAGAAAGATTAGCGAGGGACGTGAAGGGCAAACGCGTGAAAAGAGCGGGTGGGACGAGACAATAGAATCTTGTCGTGGATTTTTTTTTTTTTCCAAAAAAAAAAATACATCACTTAATAAAATTATAATGATTTTATTAAGCACAAATTTTTTTTATCAATTTCCGAATGCTGACACCAGAGAATGGGTTCTTGAGCAGGGACCTTGGCACATTCAGAATAAGCCACTCATTCTGAGGAAATGGGAGCCAGGTATGAAATCATTAGAGTTTAATTTGAAGAAATTACCTGTTTGGATCCATTTGGGAGGAGTTCCTCTGGAATTGTACACCAGACGTGGCCTCAGCTATATTGCTAGTGCCCTAGGAACTCCATTGTATATGGATAGAATCACTGCTAGCCAACAGAGATTGGTCTATGCAAAGGTATGTGTGGAGATTGCAGTGGATGTCCTCATCCCAAAATGTATTAATGTTGAGTTATGTGATGGCACTATTGCAAATGTTGTTGTGGATATCCCTTGGTACCCTCCAAAATGCAAGCATTGCAATTTGTTTGGGCATACAGACGGAAATTGCACCAAACAGCCTGTAGGGGCTACCAAAGTTTGGATTCCAAAGGAGGGGCCTAAAGCAGAACTGTCAAAACATGATGCACAGGCTACAAGCAGTTTAGCAGTTGAAAGCAGTGCCCTGCCTATGGCTCAAGAACAGAAAGAGGCAAGTATGAAGGAAACAGAAGTTAATGAGGGCAGTAAAGGGAGAGGAAGCAGAAGCATACAGAAAAGCAAGAAGTCAGTATTAGCTGGTTCCCAAAACAGATTTGACATCCTGAGTGACTCAGAGAGGACAAATGTAGACCCTGGACACACTAGTGGCCCTGAGCAATGGAGAGAGGAGGAACAATTGGTGGAAATCCTTCCAAACTCTCCTAAGAAGCAAAGGGCAGCAGCAGCAGGAGTTGCAGACTTGATGAAAGCCTTGAAGAATAAGAAGAAAGGGCCTATTGACAAGGGGAAAAGAGGTAAGGCAGTTTTACCTGCCTCTGGAGTGACCCCCCCTCAACTTTCATGAATTTTATAGTATGGAATACTAGGGGGCTAAACAACCCTCAAAAGCAGAAAAGTATTATACAGAGAATAAACTGCCTGAAGGCAGACCTTGTTTGCTTACTGGAAACAAGAGTGAAACAACAAAACATGCCAGCTATAGTAGATAGGCTCTTTCAGGGATGGAAGCTACATCACAACTACTTAGAAGCTTATAATGGGAGAATATGGTTCCTATGGAGAAATCAGATGCAGGTTGATCTTATTGCAACATCTGATCAGAGCATTACATGCTGCACCACTTATAATTCTACCAGGTTCTACATTACAGCAATTTATGGAAGCAATGAAGGAATAAGTAGAAGAAGGCTTTGGCACCATCTTCAGGACATTCAAGGCAGAATTGATGGCTCTCCTTGGCTTTTGGCTGGAGATTTCAATGTTATAGCAAGACCACAGGAAAGCTCAGATTTCAATGGCTCCTACATGCTTACCTCTGATATGAAGGATTTTCAGGACTGCTTGACACAGCTATCAGTGTTTGATCATACCAGTACTGGACCAGCATTCACTTGGTCCAACCACCAAACTAATGCTTACTTGGCTAAAAAGCTTGATAGGGTTTTGGTGAATGATTGCTGGCATACACAGTTTGCTCACTCATTTGTTGAGTTTTTGGCTCCAATGGTTTCTGATCACTGCCTAGCATACATAAAGATGAACTTGACTGCTCATTCTCCCCCAAAGCCATTTAGGTTTTTTAATTTCTGGACTAGGAATCCAGAGTTCCTGAACATTGTGGAAAACTCTTGGCAAGAGCCTTTCATTGGCAATCCTATGACCACTCTATTCCACAAATTGAAGAGATTAAAGGCAGTACTGAGGGCATTTAACCTGGCCATATATGGCAATATTTCAGGGAAGGTTCAAGATAAAAGGCAAGAATTGGAGAGCATGCAGATGATCAATCTGCATCAAAAGCCATCTAATACTCTTGTTGAAACAGAAAGAAGACTCTATGCAGAATTGATGGAACTCCAAAAGGCTGAGGAAAGTTATTACAGGCAGAAATCAAGGATAAAATGGCTGCAGGAGGGGGATCAGAACACTCATTATTTCCATAAAATGGTGTCAGCAAAGCATAGCAAGCAATCCATCAGAGTCCTCTATGATGATGAGGGAAGGAAGTTGGAAGATTTTGACCAAATCTCAAAGGAGGCTGTAAGGTTCTTTCAGAAGTTGATTGGGACTGAGGACAAACAGATCACAGACTGCCCTAGGGAGCTTCTTACTGAACTTATTCAGCCTGCCTTGCCTGCTGAAGCTAAGGACAATTTAGCTAAGGCTGTTACAAAAGAGGAGGTGAAAAGAGCCATGTTTGAGCAGAATGGGGACAAAGCCCCAGGGCCAGATGGATACACTGCATAGTTTTTTAAAACTGCTTGGCCTATTGTGGAAGAGGATGTCACTGCAGCAATCTTATCCTTCTTTCAATCAGGGAGCAGGATATCAGTCTTTAACTCTACATGTATTGCTCTTGTCCCAAAATTCCAGAATCCTAATCATATGAAGGACTTCAGGCCTATTTCATGCTGCTCTGTCATTTATAAATGTATTACCAGGATCATCACTGCCAGGCTCACTCCACTCCTTCCTGCTATGATCTCCAGCAATCAGAGTGCCTTTATACCAGGGAGAAGCATCTCAGATAATATTCTCATGGCTCAGGAACTGGTCAAAGGGTATGGAAGAGCAACCTTATCCCCCCGTTTTGCAATGAAGATTGATCTCCAAAAAGCTTTTGATTCATTAAATTGGGACTTCATTCTCACTGTTTTATCAGTTTATGGATTGCCTGATAAGTTCATAGGATGGATCAAGGCATGCATCACTTCCCCAAAGTTCTCAATTTCTCTTAATGGGGGGTTAGTAGGGTACTTTGAAGGAGCAAAGGGGTTAAGGCAGGGAGACCCTCTCTCTCCTTATCTTTTTGTCATTGCTATGAATGTTTTATCCAGACTTCTGGATGCAGGGGCTCTTCATGGAGTTTACAACTACCATCCTAAATGTCACAGAATCAAGCTTACTCACCTGTGCTTTGCAGATGATCTGCTGATTTTTGCAAAGGGTAACTTGGATTCTGTTGTGGGCATACAGGGTATTCTCCATTACTTTTATACCATTTCTGGTTTGCAATTAAACCCTTCCAAGAGTGAAGTCTTCTCCTCTGGTGTTAGTAGGACCACTCTACTTGAGATGCAAGAGTTGACAGGGTTTAAACTTGGCAAACTACCTGTTAGGTACCTTGGGGTCCCTTTGGTCACAAGAAGACTCTCTGAAAAGGATTGTTCTCCTTTGATCGACAGAATTACTCAGAGAATCAATGGCTGGGCAGCACGCATGTTATCCTATGCAGGAAGGCTTCAGCTCATTCAATCTGTTCTTTTTAATGTGTCCAATTTCTGGTGCAGGCACTTTGTATTGCCTAAGGCTGTTCTTAAAAGAGTTAATCAATTATGCAGCAGGTTCTTCTGGAAAGGAAGAGATGACTCAGCTAAGGGAGCAAGAGTCAAATGGAGTTCCATTTGCTGTCCAAAGTCAGAGGGGGGTCTTGGATTAAAAGACTTGGGAATATGGAATAAGGCTTGCATTATTCAACACCTATGGGCACTTCTCTCTCAGGCAGGTTCATTGTGGATTGCCTGGCTTCATGCCTATGTGCTGAAAGGAAGAACAGTGTGGCAGGTTCAACCTTCCCCAGGAAGCAGCTGGACATGGCGTAAAATGCTTCAGCTGAGGGCTTTGGCTTTGAGGTTTACCTCCAACCAGAATGGTGCTCTAACTTGGAAGTTCCCTGGGAACAGATTTATGGTGGCTAAGGTCTGGAATGATCTCAGGCCTAGGCAGGACAAGGTGGAGTGGGATAAACTGATCTGGTTTCCATTTCATATTCCTAAACATGCACTGGTAGCTTGGATGGCTATATTGGACAAACTGCCTACAAAGAACAGATTGATGTCATGGGGCATGGAGGTGGATGGCAAATGTGAGCTATGTCAAACTGAGCAAGAAACTCGGAATCATATATTTTTTGAATGTGACTATTCAAAGGAAATCTGGGGGCATATACTATGCTTATGTCAACTTCATAGAAGCATAAGGAGCTGGCAAGCAGAGCTGCAATGGGCAGTAAACAGAATCAGAGGAAAAACTCTCATTTCTGTTATTTTGCGTTTATCATGGAGTGCCTTTCTTTACTCGATCTGGAGGGAGAGAAATAATAGGTGTTTTAATCGCCTTCAATCCACACAAGGAGCCATCATTGAGCAGATAAAAGAGATCATCAGAATGCGATTGTTGGGGCTCAAGAATATTAGTCCTGATGAAGTGAACCGAAGATTGGATGCAGACTGGGGACTGTCTCTTTTTTCCTAGGATCTTTGTCCATTCTGGTATAGCTTTAAGTATTGCTGAAGTATGTTGCTATTGTTCCCTGATTGATTAGTGGTCTTAAGTTTTGTTCAAGTATTGTTTAAGTATGTATAGCTTTAAGTACATGTTGCACATGATGTTGGATGTAGCAGTTTAACTGCTTTTTGGATAAATAAAACACTTACTTATCCAAAAAAAAAAAATTTTTTATAAATTCTCGTACCACACATTTTAAAATTCGATGTGAGATAAGGAACAGACATATATCATCACAATCGTGGATTTAGGTGAAGACAGACGGGTTGCTATTTTTTCGATATAAATTAATTAAAACATAATAGAAAATATAACACAAAAAATTATTATATCACATTATAATAAATTATGTAGTCAATTTCTTTTATCAATAATGTTTTTATCATATTTTGTTATTTTTATTTTTTTAAAAATTAAAAAAAATTATCAAAATTTTTAAAAATTTTAAGATTATTTTTGTATAATTTTAATTACATAATTATTTTAGTAAACTACAATAAAATAATATAATTTGATAAAAGAAAATTGTAATTTACAAAATAAAGATGTTGAAATTTGATTACATAATTTTTTTATCATGTAATATAATAATTTAAGTAATCTGTAACAAAATCATATAATTTGATAATAAAAATTGTAATAATGTAAATCCAAAATTTAACTAAATGAAATTTTAAAATAAAAGCGTAAACTCTGATTTCATAATTTTGTTATCATATAGTCTAATAATTTTAGTAATTTGTAACAAAATCAAGTAATTTCATAAAGTATTGTAATCTTGCCACAAGTATAATTAAATTACAACATATATTATCTTTATGTATAATATATTTTGTGACCTGTTAAGAAAAATATGTAATTTAAAAAATATATATCTAAGCGATAATTACATAATTATTTTATCATGTTGTCTAATAAATTACATAATTTATAACAAAATCACATAACTTGATAAAAAAAAAAATCGTAATCACCTATAATAAAATAATTTCTTTGGATATTCAAATATCAATTCAAGGGTATTCGAATATCCCATATTAGCCTCTCCTAAAAGGGGATATTCGAATACCTTTAAAGATATTCGAATGAATGGATATTCGTATATCCCATATTAGCCTCCCTATTAGAAGAGATATTTGGATACTTTTTGAGATATTTGAATATCCCCTTCTTCTTTTTCTTCTTCTTCTTCTTCTTCTTCTTCTTCTTCTTCTTCTTTTTTTTTAAAAAAAAAAAATTCAGATTGATTACATAAATTTTTTTTTTATCATTAGTCTAATAATTTAAGTAATATATAACAAAAATAAGTAATTTTATAAATAAAAAAAAATTGTAATCTTGCCAAAAGAAATTACAACACGTAATCTAATAATATATTATGTAATTTCTTAAGAAACAATTTAACCTAAAAAGAAAAATTATTTAAGTTTTGATTACATAATTTTATTATCATGTAATCTAATAATTTAAGTAATTTGTAACAAAATCATGTAATTTCATAAAAAAATTGTAATTATGTAAATCATGAAGTTTAACTAAATTACAAGATATATTATCTTTATGTATAATATATCTTGTAATTTCTTAAGAAAAAAAAATGTAATTTCAAAATAAAAATATAAACGCTGATTACATAATTTTATTATCATGTAGCCTAATAATTTTAGTAATCAATAAGTAGTTTCATAAAAAAGTTGTAATCTTGCGACAAGTGTAACTAAATTACAACATCTATTATCTTTATGTATAATATATCTTGTAGTTCCTTAATAATATCATGTAATTTGGTCAAAAATTGTAATTTTCAAAACAAAGATGTTAAAATTTGATATTATCACTTTTTCTTATATTGTGTAAAAAAATTATATTACTGATAATTAAAAAAAGTAATTATAATAAGATTTTGTATTTTATTTTTTATAATAAAAGTTGTAAAAAAATATAAATTCATAAAAAAATAAAAAAATAAAAAAAAAACAAATTGTAAAGGTAATAAAACTTGTAATAAAATTTTGTATTAACTTATGTTAACAAATTATGTAACTTAGCTTATAAATTATGTAAATATAATAAAAATTGATAATATCACTTTTTTATCTTTTGTAAAAATTTATGTAATTTTGCAAATAAATTATGTAAACATAATAAAAGTTGATATTATCACTTTTTCTTATCTTTCGTAAAAATTATGTTATACATAATAAAAACAAGTAATTGTTATTGGATGTATTTGGATATAAGTGTTTAAATACACCAAGTACGCACAAGATTAACTTAATATGAATGATGAATGATGATGGTAAATTAGCAATGAGATGAAATAAGCTTGTAGAAGCTTATAGGAGCTTAAAGTGAAGCTTACTCAGCTTAAGCCGGCTCAAGAGAGCTGGACACTAGCTCACTCAGCTCAATGTAGCTAGAGTTCAGCTAGGTGAATGACACTCTAATGAGGTGGAGTGACACTAGCTAGTGGTAGCTAGATTGGCCGGATGATGTGGCACATAGGTATGACACATCAGCACCATCATGTCCAAGTGTCACCAATGGGATTGTGACATGTGACATCATTCATTAAAGGGGCTGCCACACATGGCCGAAACATTATGTTGTTTCTGATTGAATGATTCCCTTCTTTAGCCGAAACATCATATTCATTTGGAAGGGAATAGTTCTGTTGGCCGAACCACTATGACCAAATGAAGGGTGTTGATTCTGAAAAGGTTATATCCTTTGACCTTTTCAGAAGTAACCTTTGAAAGACTATAAATATGAGAGGATTCGGCCAAGACAGATACACCAATATTGTGAGACAACAATAAGCAATCAGATGTGATTGTACTACAATTGGGATTGCCGATTGCAAGAGTAAAAGGTTCTTGATAAGCTCAGAAAATATACATTTTATATCTTTCTACCTTTAGTTTTTGTTATGTTTTCGATCTTTATCTTATTTACTTATATTATATTTTTGAATTATAGGTATATTTAAACGAATGAAGTCAAAAGATGTCAATAATGATGGTAAAGAGCTTACAAAATCATAATCACAAGATGGAAGAAGACTTGGGAGTAAAAAAATCAATTTCTAGTTGCAAAGCGACAAGGCAAATTTGACCTCCGGAGCTTGTTTCAAGGCAAACATGATGTTAAATTCCTTATTGGAAGAAACTTTCGCCTTGACTTTTGAAGCTGACTTGAATACCTTTCCAACGGTAGTTTACATGCCCAAATCGGACAAGAAATGATTATCCAAATCAGTCGACGAAGTGAAGAAAGATGCAGCAGAAAAATAAAGGCAGAGAGCCCGACGTTGCGGCGCCAAGAATTAAGGAAAAACCATGAAAAAACCCTGAAAAACGTGATTTTATGCCTCCAGGCTTACTTGTGCGGCAAAAACTTATTCCCAGGGTTTTAAAACTCTATAAATATCATCTTTTGAGCCAAAAACTATCTATCTTTTGAGGATACTCAAGGATATCATTCTTCTTCTTCTTCTTCTTCTTCTTCTTCTTCTTCTTCTTTTCTTTTTAGTTTTCTGTATATATTATCTATGCCTTGCTAGGCTAAACTTCTCTTTGGTTAAGGGTGATTTCAAAGCCCTAGAAATGTTATGTAATTAATTTTCAGATTCTATTTATTATTAGTTTTCTATCAAAGTTGCTTGTGTTCTTCCATAAGAATTGTTTATGATTTTTATCTTGATTTGTTTAGGATGCATACTAGATAGATCTTGATAATTATCTAATGCTAGTTTAGGAGTCTTGATCCATGTAATTGTCTTGATTTTCTATTCATAAGTGGCAATTTGTGATTAATGATTATGTTAAAGTTTTCGCTAATTGTAAAGTGGAACATAACCTAAGTTAAACAATTCATGTTCATGTTTTTGTTACTTAGATCAACCTATCTTTCTCATTATAAAGCTGCTGTCAAATTAAATTTAGAGATGTTTATCCTAGGTTGTTTGATAGTTAGAGATTAAGTAGTGGCGTTCGTCCTGCTTAACGACGAACTAAGAAAGGATTGGGGTAACACGAGAGGTTGTTATCTACGGTTGTTAACTTTGATAGGTAATTGATATTGATAGATCTGAATTTGATTCTTAATGATGTCTAGTGGTGGAGAATAAACTTTTAGTCATATTTCTCACATCTGATCACTTCTTGTTTACTTGCTTTCGTATTTTTATTGTTTTCTTTATTTTTAAACTCTTTCAAAACCCTCTTTTTCTTTTATTATTCTTGAATTTAAGTATAAACTAATAATTCTTAAACTAAACACCAATCCCTGTGGACTCGACCCTTGCTAATCATTATACTTTACAACTGATCTTTTTAGTGTAAGGTTAAATAAGATACGCTCTTTTGAGTGCATCAAATTTTTGGCGTCGTTACCGGGGATTGCTTTCTTTAATTTATTTGTTACTTGGTTTATTCTTATTTTCAGTTGTAATTAATTTTATTTTTCTTGTACATACAGGTTTTTCCTTTCAGAAATCGAGCAAAAAGATATGGCAGGTGCTACATCAAAACTTCAGAACCTTCAGAACCAACTAGACAATCTCATCTCCATAGTTCAACAAGTGGCCATAAGTGAGATTCAACAATCAAGGAAGTGTAGAGTGTGCTTCATGATGGATCATCCAACCAATTAGTTCCCATACTACCGAAAAAATAATTTTGAACCAGCCTATGATGTGGAAGGATACCAAAGCCAACAAAGGTTCCACCAACAACAGTGTGAACAATTAGGGATGGTGGGATCATTATAATTATGGCTACTCGGGAAATTATCAAAAAGTAGATCTTATGCCAACTACAATCATCCATCGAGCTTCAATCAATCATGGTCTAAAGAACCATATCAAGAATTAAAAGACCTTGTCAAAATTGTTGTTGCGAATACTTTGGAAATTCAACAGGAAACAAAGGCAATGCAACAGGAAAGAAGGGCTCAATCTGTCTCTACTCAACCATGGACACAACAACAAGATCTTTTTCAACCCCCACCGCAAGAATCAGGTACTTCTTTGGAAGATTTTGACAATTCTATTGTTGCTAATACTTTTCAATTTGAACAGGAAACGCAAATGAACTTGGTTAATAGTATGGAGGAATTAGTAGAACAAAGATCTCAAGAACTCCCTTCCCAAACTATGATTGATCCAAAGGAAAGTGTTAGTGCCACACAACTTGAGGATGAATCAGAAAATCCAAGAGAACCCGAGGATGAGAACGAACTAAAGATGGATTCAACTATTGAAGATAATAAAGCTATAATTCCAATTGAGAGTACTTCGGCACCTGATGTAACGTTTAAGGTTCCAATTTTTAATAATATTTTTTCTCCACCTTTTCTTAGTAGATTCGCAAAGTTCAAGGAGGAGGAACATGAACAAGACATGCTGGAAAGCTTAAACAGTTTGTTTGTGGATGCCATTCAACAAATACCAAATATGCACCATTCCTTGATGAGCTATGCACCACAAAGGATGATGGAATAATAATTGTAATGGAGAATACATCCATTATTGTGCAAAGAAATCGCCCTACAAAACGCACAAACTCGAAAAGTTTCTTGTATAAGCTTGCAAATCCCAAAAAGCCAAGAAGGGGTGTTGGTTAGGTTGAAAACACTAACTCAAGTGCTAATTGAGAAGGCAACCCAATTAATGAAGAAATTGCCAACCTGCCAAACCAGATTTGTTTTCTCTCTTTCATGATTTGTTTTAATTTTTTTATAGTGTTCTTTAGTTATTTTTCTTCTTTTATTTAGTAGTTTTTTTCTCTTACATATAATTCTTGCATATGGGGTGATAGCATTACATTGAGGACAATGTAAGAATTAAGTGTGGGGGAAAGAATTTAGGATTTCTTCTATTTTTAGGTTATTTTTTTGTTTTGTTTTGTTTTGAGTCCTTATTTTTTTAGTGTGTTTCTAGTTCTTTTCAATACAATGATGAGACATGAATTGCATAGGTCTAAAATTGGTTATTATTGAGAAGATTTTCATGAGAATTAAGCTTGATATTATTTTTTATGAGCCAATGTTAATGTGATATGTTGATTGAGAAAGAAGCATGTTTAGACTTAAAATTGACTTGTATAATCATCCTTGTGAGTTTTGATCCTATATGATTGATGCATTATACATATCAATCTAATTTCTTTCTTGAGTGCTCTTATGATTACATGATTCTCTAGAACCTGCATTAAACGTTTTGAGACTATATTGATGTATGTGACAACATGAATATGATAAATGTATTAGGATTATAACCAGGGCCAAATAAACCAATCCCCTATTGATGTTCCATGAGATAATTCCCCTAGTGAACCAAATTGAGCCTACATTGAATAAGTTATTTCTTTGGTAATCATATCTTACACCTAGCCTAAATACATTTATATCTTTACCCTTATTCTAAAGATGGACTAGAATGTTGGAGACATATTGCAAAAACAAGGGATATTTTTTGAAAATTTGGGTTATAACAAAAGATAAGTATAGGGAGGAGAAAGGTAAAAATCAAGAGAAAATGAAAAGGGAACATTGTAAAAATACATTCCTATAAAAAAAAAATTAAAGAAAAAAAAATGAACCATCTCTTAAACTTCTAGTTAAAGAAAAGAAAAAGAATGTTACAAGGTTGGTTAGAATGAAGCAAAGGCTCAACATGAAATATTCAACCTATGTGATTATGTACTTCTAAGGAATATTGAGAAAGTTTTATTTTCAAAATCTTATTTTGTCTTTAAATTCTATGAAGTCTTTGAAACCTTTGTGATATCTTTTTCTTTTTATTCTTTAACCACATTATTACCCCTTGGCCCCATTACAATCTTGAATAAAGACCTCTTGATTTATGAAGTTGCGTATCTAAATAGTGGGGAATAGGTGGACAAGCAAGCATATGGTAGAACTATTTTCATGAGATTGATTGAGTGTAAACACTTTACCACTACTTTAAAGAGTAAAAATCATGAGAGTATCCCATGTGAGAAGTTGAGATTAAGTTTGAATATGCATTATTTTGATTGAAATATGTTATGTTAATATTGGCTTAACTCAAACTATTTACATTTAAGCATGATTTTTTATGAAATTCTTTAAACTATTGATTAGTTTATATGACCTATCCATTGATTTTCTTTAATTTATATTGAAAAGATTAGTTGTAATTATTATTTTTATTATTATTTTTATGTTTCCAATGTTTGTGGGTATCGTCTTAGTAAACCCTCACGAGACTAAACTCGTCCACTAGGGACACCTAGGGGTTTAAAGGCTTGTGTCACATGCTAAGTGCCACCGTGAATTCCTACGAAAGTGGATTAGATTAGATTTTCTTAAATTATGTTTTATTTTGTTTTGCTCGAGGACTATCAAAAAACTAAGTGTGGGGGTATTTGATAAGCTCATAAAATATACATTTTATGCCTTTCTATCTTTAGTTTTTGTTATGTTTTTGGTCTTTATCTTGTTTACTTATATTATATTTTTGAATTATAGGTATGTTTAAGAGAATAAAGTCAAAAGATGTCAATAATGATGGTAAAGAGCTTACAAAATCATAATCACAAGATGGAAGAAGACTTGGAGTAAAAAAGATCAATTTCTGGTTGCAAAGCAAGAAGACAGATTTGACCTCCGGAGCTTGTTGCAAGGAAAACATGATGTTAAAATCTTTTTTTTAAGAAAATTCCTTCTTGCCTTTTGAATCTGACTTGATTACCTTTCCAATGGAAGTTTACACGCCCAAATCGGATAAGAAATGGTCATCCAAATTAGCCGAAGAATTGAAGGAAGATGCAGCAAACAAATGAAGGTAGAGAGCCCGTCGTCGTGGCGCCAGTAATTCGGGAAAACGTGATTTTATGCCTCTAGGCTTACTTGTGCGACAAGGACTTGTTCCCAGAGTTTTAAAACTCTATAAATACCATCCTTTGAGCCACAAACTATCTATCTTTTGAGGAGACTCAAAGATCATCATTCTTCTTCTTCTTCTCCATTCTTTTATTTTCTTTTTAGTTTTAAAAGCCCTAGACATGTTTTGTAATTAATTTTCAGATTCTATCTATTATTATTTTTCTATCAAAGTTGCTTGTGTTCTTCCATAAGAATTGTTTATGATTTTTATCTTGATTTATTTAGGATGCATACTAGATAGATCTTGATAATTATCTAATGCTAGTTTAGGAGTCTTGATCCGTGTAATTGTCTTGATTTCCTATTCATAAATGGAAATTTGTGATTAATGATTATGTTAAAGTTTTCGCTAATTGCAAAGTGGAACATAACCTAAGTTAAACAATTCATGTTCATGCTTTTGTTACTTAGATCAACCTATCTTTATCATCATAAAACTGCTGTCAAACTAAATTTAGAGATGTTTATCCTAGGTTGTTTGATAGTTAGAGATTAAGTAGTGGCGTTCGTCCTGTTTAACGACGAACTAAGGAATGATTAGGGTAACACGGGAGGTTGTTATCTACGGTTGTTAACTTTGATAGATAATTGATATTGATAAATCTGAATTTGATTTTTAATGATGTCTAGTGGTGGAGAATGAACCTTTTGTCATATTTCTCACATCTGATCATTTCTTGTTTACTTGCTTTCTTATTTTTATTATTTTCTTTATTTTTAAACTCTTTAAAAACCCCATTTTTCTTTTATTGTTCTTGAATTTAACTATAAACTAATAATTCTTAAACTAAACACAAATCCTTGAGGACTCGACCCTTGCTAATCATTATACTTTACAACTGATCTTTTTAGTGCAAGGTTAAATAAGATACGCTCTTTTGAGTGCATCAGTTCTTAATTACTAAGTTATCAAGAGACAAGACAATAAAGCATTCTGGTTTGTATGAGCAAAATAGGTTATGGATACGTTTCTTGTAGTTGCTTAATCTATTAAGTACAAGACTGCCCTATACATTCGGTTGAGTTCTTTTCTCATATCCACAACAAGTGAGTATTGCATAGGAAGACAAGTAAATGATCTAAACTCTTCCTCTATATTCTCAGATGTCATAAATCGAAATCCAACAGTGATATCAGAGCCTATAGGTTGTTTGATATGCATGCTCTTACGCTGTAAGAACATATGAATGCATGTTGATTAGGGTTCTATGCCTTTTCGCTATTCGGCTATATGAAAATGCATGTTTTTGTTTGTTCAGCCCTTGCTTGTTAGAATAATACGTTATTCTACTTGTCATTGACATGATAATAAACCGAATGCATGTCTTGTTAAAGCTTGTAACCTTAAAAGGTATTTCCAAACAAATTGAATAAGGTTAATGATCTTATGTCCAAATGGATTTGATTGCATTCTATAAGTTTGTTTTTGGTACATTTTGGCATAATGACATTATCTTATTTATTTTGTGTTTGGAAATATCTTGTTGTGATGAATATGCTAATTGGGTACACAATTGCATGAAGTAGATGACTAGTGCCACAAAGGGCATTATTACCTAATTGAACAAAGACCTTAAGCTTGATGGTGATAATTACACCATATGACAACAAAAGGTTCAATTCATTCTCACCGAGCAAGATTTATTGGACATAATATCTAAAGAAGTTGTAGAACCAACTTATTAATCCACATTAGAGGAAAGAAGGAAGTATGATGCCTTTAAAAAGAAAGACACCATGTATCAAATTACATTGTTGAGTACAATGATCGATAATCTTATGGTGGACTTTGTCATGCTTGAAACTGCCAAGCCCATATGGGACAAGGTAAAGAACAAGTTTGGTATTGTTTTTTTAGAGAAACAAAGACCTTTGATGATATCACTAGACATTTGCTTCTCGAGGCAGAAGTCATGGATATCAAGAATCCATCTAAGGCATATGTTGCTGAGACTTCTTTTTCTATTGGGAGAAAAAAGAAAGGGTTCAAGAAAAAGGCCTTCAACATTAGGGATGGAACCTCTAATAGGAAATTCAAGAAAGACTGGAAACCCAAGATCAAAAACAGAAGCAAAATTAAGTGCTTCAATTACAATAAGAATGGGTATTTTGTAAGAGAATGCAAAGAGCCTAAAGTACGTACTTCTTCCTCTACTTCATTTGTACATGTTATGCCATGTACTCTAATGGCAGAATATGGCTCTTCATGGGTTATTGATTCAGGTGCCACCAATTACATCATAAAGGATCGTGACTTGTTTGTCCATTATCGAAAGATACCAGCTCGGACTAAATAGGTCTATGTTGGGGACGATTCAAGGCTTGAAGTAGAAGACAAAAGAAATTTTATAGTACCTTGAAAAATGGACACAATTTGATTTTAATTGATGTCTTATATATACCAAATTTCGGAGAAATTTGGTATCCGTTACTAGTTTATTGCGTTTTATCTCAATAAAGAAAGAATAAAATGGTGATTTCTTTGTATTAGATACTATTATGAGTAATAGTAGTTGTCTTATGGCTAATGCAAATGATGAAATCATTTGGCATGCAAGGTTGGGACATATAGGGAAAGATAGGATGAGAAAGTTGGCCAAAAGTGGTTTACTTGGATCCTTATCTAATGTATCCCTCCCAACTTGTGAGTTCTGTCTCACGGATAAGGCAACAAGAAAACCATTTGGAAAAGCTCATAGAAGTGAGTATCCATTGCAGATAATACATTATGATGTTTGTATTCCCTTGAATGTGACATCTAGAAAAGGTTTTAGATACATTATCATATTCACGGATGACTATACTCGATTCAACCATGTCTCTATTTGATAAAGTACAAAAGTGAAGCATTAATTTGTTTCAAGACTTCTGTGACTTTTGTTGAGAATCAAATAGAAAGGAAGATTAAGTCATTAAGGACTGATCGGGGTAAAGAGTATTTGTCAAATGAATTCAAGGGGTTATGTGATGAGAAAGGGATAGCAAGGCAATTGACTATTCCTAGAACACCCCAACAAAATGGAGTGGCTGAGAGAAAGAATAGAACTCTCCTAGACATGGTGAGATGTATGATGGCTCATCCCAACATGGATATTTCCTATTGGGGAGATACATTGCTTATGGCTGTCTATATCTTAAATAGAGTGCCATCCAAATCTATTTTGTCTACTTTTTATGAGTTATGGACTGGAAGAAAACCAAATTTGAGTAATCTAAGGCCTTGGGGTTGTGCATCCTATGTCCATATTCCAAATCATAATCTTGGTAAATTAGGACCAAGAGGGAAGAAATATGTTCTTCTCAGTTATTCTGAACACTCTAAAGGTTATATGTTCATGGATTTGGAACATAAGGATAGACAAGTTGAATTCGAGTCAAGGGACACAACTTTCTTAGAAAATGAGTTTCCTAAGAAAAGGAATGGTGATAAGAATTATTTATTTTTGAAGTCACTGAATCTAGACTATCTAGCACTAGTGATGTGCTAATATTGATTAATGAAAGTGACAATGGTATTGGGCCAAGTGGGAGCTTAGTGTCTCCACAAGTTGCTGGTCATAGTGGCAACAATGACCAAGATCACCCTATGAAGAAATAGGTGATCAAAATGATCAAAACGTTGATCAAGTGTTGGTCCAACAAAATGAGGATGAGTTACCTCAACAAGAGCCTAATGAGAATGCAAATGTGCATGATCAAGAAGAACAGGTTGCTCCTATTGTTCTTCGACGTTTTTCACAAAAATTCAAACCTCCAAGAAAATGGTGGATTTTGGATGAAAGTAAGGCTCATTGGTGTCATCTATGGATGATGAACCTCAAAGTTTGAAAGAGGCTCTTGAAAGTCCAGATAGTGATAAATGGATAATTGCAATGGAAAATGAATTGGAATCAATATATGTGAATAAAGTATGGGACTTAGTTGATCTTCCTAAAGATAGAAAGGCTATTGGGAACAAATGGGTTCTCAAGATCAAGAGGAATATGGATGGTACAATTGAAAGGTACAAGGCACGTTTGGTTGCCAAGGGGTACACACAAGAAGAAAGTATTGATTATAAAGATACTTTCTCACCTGTTGTGAGATTTAACTCCATCAGGTTGATATAGCTATTATTGCTAATCTTGACTTGGAATTACATCAAATGGATGTTAAGACTACCTTCCTCAATAGTGATTTGAGTGAAGATATCTACATGAAACAACTAGAAGGTTTCATTGTAGAAGGTAAGGAACACAAGGTATGTCGACTAAAGAAGTCGATATATGGTCTTAAACAAGCTTCAAGACAATGGTATTTGAAGTTCCATAAACTAGTCTTGAACATTGGATGATGGATGAAGACCATTGTTATGTCTTAAATTCCAAGAACAAGTTTCTAATTATGTCATTATATGTTGATGACATACTATTAGCTAGTAATGATTTGATTTTTGTGCACACCATTAAGAAATGGTTGCCTTCCACCTTTGATATGAAGGATATAGGAGAAGCGGCTTACATTCTTGGAGTTAAGATTCTAATAGATAAGTCCAAAAGGTTGTTAGTGTTGTCTCAAGAACCTTATATCAATAAGATTCTTAAACGCTTCAACATGCACAACTCAAAGCCCATGGATACCCCTATTGCTCACAATTGTAAAATTGGTGAAGCAATGTGTCCACAAACACTTGAAGAGAATGAAGAAATGAAAATGGTCCCATACATAAATTCCATTGGAAGTCTAATGTATGCCATGTTGTGTACTAGGCTGGACATTAGCCAAGCTGTAGGATTGTTAGCTCGTTCTTCATCTAACCATGGCCAACAGCATTGGAAGTGTATTAAAAGAGTTTTTCGATATCTTAAGGGAACGAAAAACTATTGGTTATGTTACCAAAAGGGTAACTTGAGGTTACAATGATACACTGATGCTGATTGGGGTGGTGATAGAGATGAATACAAGTCTACATCAGGTTGTATTTTTTTGCTTTCTAGTAATGCTATTTCATGGAGTAGCAAGAAGCAGACTTGTTCGACTTTATCAACTATGGAAGCTGAATTTGTTGTCGGATTATCTGTTGTGTAAAAAGCCTTATGGCTTGGTTGTTTCCTTGGTCACTTAGGTGTTGTGGCACCTAATGATGATCCAACCATTGGGATAGTATGGTTTCTTTGGCTTATATTAAGGATCCGAAATATCATGGAAAGACCAAGCATATAGGCATAAAATATAACTTTATAAGAGATGTAATTGAAGGGAAAGAAGTTCAAATGGAATACATTTCTACGGATGAGATAGTGGCAGATCCTTTAACTAAACCAATACCACCAATCTTGTTTGCCAAACATGTTAGGGCAATGGTCTCCGTAGATTATAATTCGTTTGGATGAACTTCTTGATGTCAAATTCTTGTACCTTAATATGATTGAATGAATGAATTGTGTTTTATAAGTTTAATACATTATGTGCATATTCTCTTTGTTCCACAATGAATAAAATTTGTATGTCAAACATAGGTAGATATTGGTTTGCTCACACGAACAATCCGCCTCTATTCTTTGTGTAAGAGTAGAGATGGGACTGCTCAAGTGAATAAGTTTAGACATTTGTTGTCTTAAGGAATAGACATTTGTTGTCTTGAAATGAGAGTATACTTATTTTAGTGGGAGTCACATCTTCTAAACATGTGACAGCTTGAGTATGATGGTCACCTTGATTGAGAGAATCAAGATGAGGTAATATGTGATTTACCGAACATGTATGACCACACATACATTAATTAAACCTGTGTGGCCATGTGTGAATATTCAAGTTGATCAATGTGTTTGATTAACTAAGACATGTACGATATTTGTGTATTATTGAATTGACATACACTCCTAGTGGCTAATAATTCCAAATGGGAATTACATGGACTTGTTTATTCAAGTGGGAGTCCATTGAGGAGAAGTCCACGATTAAATGATTTAAGTGGGAGTTGACAAACCCATGTTGTGAAGTAAATCATTTAAGTGGAAATAATACCGTAGCACATGTGCATATCATGTGTGTATAATATTACCAAAAAGAAAATAAGGGGTGATCCCTATTTCTTTGTGGTGTGAGTTTCTTTGATCGAATAAGTTTGATCAGTTTGGATGCTCTTTGTGACTATTAACTAATATTTGATAATTTGAAAGCATTGTATTTACTTTGATGGGATTTCTTATGACTATGGAAAATGCGGTATGTTGGAACCTTGTTGGTTAAATGCATAGTTTCAAATTGTTAAATTGTTAGTGCAAAAGGAAAGACATTATTAAGATACATATGGCATTTATACTTGAAAGACACGCGCATATTACTTTGTGTAATATAAATGAGTTCAAGTATAAGATTGTCTTGAAAAACAAGTGCACTTAGTGTTTGGTACGTTTCATGAGTTTGAAATAAGTTTCAACTCACATGAAAATGATTGAAAGTAGCCAAACTATGTATCGACAAGTCTTAGAGCACATGAGGCATGGCTAATGATTTATGGATCATTAACATGGTAACTTAAGAGTTATTCTAGATTGACATCTATGATAAGTCATGGATGAATTATGGATTGAGAAAGATCTCTTATGTATACTTAACCATTGCATAGTGAGATGAATTCAATTGCATGCCTAGGGTCACACAACCAACTTGCATATATTATTCCAATGTATGAATGCTTTGCCTTGATTATGTCTTTGGACTGAATATGTGTGTATGGTAGCATCAAGTTTATATAAGTGTTCAAATACACCAAGTACGCACAAGATTAACTTGATATGAATGATGAATGATGATGGTAAACTAGCAATGAGATGAGATAAGCTTGTAGAAGCTTATAGGAGTTCAAAGTGAAGCTTACTCAACTCAAGTCAGCTCAAGGCAGTTGGACACCAGCTAGCTCAGCTCAAAGGAGCTGGACACCAGCTGACTCAGCTCAATGTAGCTAGAGGTCAGCTAAGTGAGTGACACTCTAATGAGGTGGAGTGAAACTAGCTAGTGGTAGCTAGGTTGGTCGGATGATGTGGCACATAGGTGTGACACATCAACACCATCATGTCCAAGTGTCACCAATGGGATTGTGACATGTGATATCATTCATTAAAGGGGCTTCCACACGTGACCAAAACATCATGTTGTTTTTGATTGAATGATTCCATCCTTTAGCCGAAACATCATATTCATTTGGAAGGGAATGGTTCTGTTGGCCGAACCATTATGACCAAATGAAGGGTGTTGATTCTGAAAATGTTATATCCTTTGACCTTTTCAGAAGTAACCTTTGAGAGGTTATAAATAAGAGAGGATTCGGCCAAGACAAATACACGAATGTTGTGAGACAACAATAAGACAATCAAATGTGATTGTAGTGCAATTAGGATTGTCGATTCCAAGAGTGAAGGGTTCTTGATTACTAAGTTATCAAGAGACAAGGCAATAAAGCATTCTGGTTTGGACGAGCAAAATAGGTTGTGGATATGTTTCTTGTAGTTGCTTAATCAATTGATTATAAGATTGCCCTATATATTCGGTTGAGTTCTTTTTCTCATATCCACAACAAGTGAGCATTGCATAGGAAGACAAGTAAGTGATCTAAACTCTTTCTCTATATTCTCGGATTTCATAAGTCGAAATCCAACAATTGTATCAACATTTAGTATTTTACTCCTTATAATAAAAGTTGTAAAAAAAAAACATAATTTTTAAGAAAAAAATGTAAAGATAATAAAAATTTGTAATACTATTTTGTATTATCTTATATTAATAAATTATGTAACTAAGTAAAAATTATACGTAAATATAATAAATTTTGATATTATCATTTTTCTTATTTTCTATAAAAAAAAATTAAGGTATTTATAATCAAATTGTATAATTATAATAATTTTTATTATAAATAAATGTTTTATTATTTATAATAAAAATTATAAAAGTTTTATTACTAGTTACCAATAAAGGCATGATGTGGCATGATAAAACTCATGCCACATCAGGAGCTTACGAGAAGCTCTTCTTAAAGAGCTTCTCGTAGAACTCCCCAATAGACGATGATGAAATCTAAATGTAAACGAGATACTTATATTCTCAAGCTATTTGAGTTTGATTCGAAAAAATTTGAATTCGATTTGATCATCGTCGAGTTGAGTTCTGCAGTTTGAGTTATTGAGCGAATCGAGCTTGATATTCAAATGTTCAATTCAAATGACTCGCGAGTCGAATTCGAATATCCTAATACTCAGCTCGAGTGACCCGTGAGCCTAATCGAGTTTTTTATTTTATTATATATTTTTATTATTTTAATTAGTAATGAAAAAGCTCAATCGAGCTCGAGTTCAAATAAGCGAGTTTGAAGTCGAGTATGAGAATCAAACTCATTTTTTACTTGGTAAATGAATCTAATCGAGTTTGTTCAAATAATTTAATTTTTATCTCGAATGAAATTTAAATTTAAAAAAAAAATCGATCAAATTTTAATCAAATTTTAAATTATAAATTGCAAATTTTGAGTTGAACTTAAACTCGAATTTCATATGGTTTGAGCTCAATGCGACACCATTAAAACTAATGAAATTAGGTTGTTTTGGTTGGGAAATTTTAATAGCGATTTCTTTTTGTTGGTAAAAACTAGATCTGTTGAAAACCTTATCCACAACTTCGGTAATTTCTCAAATCGTTCTCTCTCATTGTTGATTATTTATGAAAAATTGTTAATTAATATTTGATGACACTTATTAAGATGATATTTAAAGATATAAAATTATAATTAATATATTAATTTTTTTGAATTCAATAAAAATAATATATTAAATACAAAAAAAAATTAAAATAATAATAAAATAATTTTTAATCAGTACTATAAACAGTAATTAACCTGATTCATTATTATTACTGAAATTAAATGATACATTTATAAATTTTAATTAAGATGGTGTATTGCATTGACTTTAAATTTTATAAATTTTAATCAGTACTATAAACACTAGTTAACCTGATACATTTTTTATTCGTCTCATCAATTTGGCGCATGAACCACGCTTCTGAAATAAAATAAAAAGCCAAATTGTTGACTTCCTTGAAAAACAAAAATCACCTTTCTCCTTATCAAAAAAAAAAAATCACCTTTCTCCCTCTCTTCTCGTTTTTTTAATTTCCAGTTATCTTATTCTCATAAGTGATAATGAATTAGATATCTGTAATTTTTAAAATATTTGAATTTGAATTCGTTTAATTTATCCGATGTGAATTTGTTTAATTTATCCGATAGCTGAATCTGTTTACTAACCGAATCGCATCCGATTTAGATAGTAATATCTTTTAAATATCCGAATTTGCTAAAATATTTGAATTTATTAAATTATTTTTTTAAAAGATAAAAATATAGAATTAAACAAAAATTAAACATATAAACGAATATTGGATTTGAATATCCAAATCTATTATTCGTATAAATAAAACGGATTCGAATAACGAATTCGGATAATAAAAATCTAAAAATTCATATGTGAATCTGTTATGAATAGTAAATCTAATACAAAATTTAAATGGATATTTAAAACTAAAAAGAACTCAGCATCTCACTTGAAGAAGTTCAGTAGCTAATAAAAGAAATGAAGGGAAATGACTCTGGGCTTGATTGTATTGCTGCAAGAAACTAGCTCATAATCTATGAGATCTCATTTCTTCTGGGCAGCAAATATATATTAAAATATAATATCTTAAATATTTTATTAAATAATAATTTTTAATAAAATAATGGAAATATTAATAATATTTTATAAAAAATAAAAAATAAAAAATAATTTTAAATTTATGAATAAAATATTATCATTTAATTCAAGAGTAAAATTAATATTTTTTTACATATTGTTTAACATCGTTTTAATCAATCAAACAATGTAATACTATTATTCATCTATTCCATTCAATCAACCAACTACGTAATATTTAATCCCTTTTTATTTCATTCTCATCGAATAGCTATTCCATTCAACGAACCAAACACAGTATTATTATTTTATATATATATATATTCCTTTTTGTACTGTTGAACTAAATCCAAAGGCCAAAACCCTTTATAAACCCTTTCCACCATCTCAAGAAAAGAAAAGAAATCAACAATGACGTTGATGAATCTTTGTATATGTTGTTAACCCTTTCATCATGCTTTGCATGGGTCGCTTATGCCTCCTCTGGTGGAGTCATGGATGGTTCCTTCCTAAACCTGTTAATATTGGACACAACATGATCATACAATACGAAAAAAATAATTAAAACAATATACGATACAAAAAAGAATTCGGACACAATACGAATACACGAACATGTTAAAATCTATATAACATAAATTATTAACACGTCAAAATTTATATAAATATAAAACACCTTAAACACGATTATTATATAAAAAAAATTCACGAACACGACACGAATATACGAATTATCAGATCTATTTCTCCCTCCCTCCGTTTTTTTTTTTTTCTTCTTCTTCTTCTTACGGCAGGGTCATCCTTGAACCGGTTTTCTTATCAGGGATCTACTTTTTTCATGGGTGGTTAGGCAATAAAAACTGAGTCAGTCCAGTTCAAGCCCGGCCTTTGCCGAAGCATTTCTTTATTTCTCTCTCGGTCATATGCCTACATATTATTGGGCTTTGCCCAACTATGAAACATATTTTAACTTTGTCAGAAACCCTAAGTTTTTATATATATATATATATATATATAAAAATACAGATGTCCCCCAAACTTAAAGTATTTAATTGGAGCTTGAAAAAAATGAACATTTTTATGATTCAACAGCATATTTTGACAAATGAATTAATGACAAATAATAATATCTAAAGAATAGCCAAATGTTCAAATTGATATTTGATCTTTGAAAAGGAGCAATTGGATACTTGGATTAGTAAATTGTTAACCAACTTGATATTTTGGTTAACACCATTAATAAAAAGTGATGATAAGGTTTTTTATTAAATACTAAAAGTAATCTCACGCTTCGCTGCAGATTTAGTTGCTATTGTAACATATGTAAACATAAAGGCCTTGGCTTTGACAACTAATCCATTTAAACAAAGAGTAGATAAAATATGAAAGCAATATCAGTTTGGAGTTGCCTTTGGTGTCACATTGAAGTGCTAAACAAAATTTTCTTGTTTGAATAGCTTAGTTAATGTTCTAGACTTCTGGGTATGATGCCCTTAAAGCATTGTAATTGGACTTTAGAAGTGGTGGGGAACCTTATTAATGAGTTAAAAGCTTTCTTTGGTCTACATCAGGGGTTTTAATTATTTCTCCTTTGAATCTAGGATATAATATAGTATTACTATCTTTTAGATACTATATACTATTACTTGATTTTAATATAAGGACTGCTAAATAAGAAAGTATATGTTTTTTTATAAAACCCAAATAATGAAATATTGCAGGCCTGCAAGAATAATATAAAAAGAACAAAAGATACAGTTAAAGAGTCAAAAAGTATAATTCTAGCATTTTTATTAAAACAAAGAAGAAATAAAAATAATTAAACATATAAAAAAAGTGAAATTTGTAAATGCAGATGATGCAGCAGTAAATTTTTTTATTGAACAGATTTAGCAAACTTTACAATTTGAATACACCTGGTTATAAACTAACGTAAACTATGAGTAGAAAACATATTTTACTAACTTAACAAACCACACTCCATTTGCAAAACATAAGAGCCCTCACAAACTATGTTAATATTATCCTAAAAACAACATCACAAAATCACAACTCTCGAAAACCAACTAAATAAAAATAACTAAACAAAAAAATTCATATACCAGTGAAATACAAACATTTATATACAAATGAATAAAGAAAGCAAATGAAAAAAAGTTTATATACTAGTGGGATACAAATGTGAGAAATTGAAGCAATACGCAAACTTTCAAAAATCTGCAAAAACAGAAAATTCAACATGCAATTCATCAGCTAAAATATTCTTAAGAAGTGAAAAACCCAAAGTTATGTCAAATCTTCTAAATGCATTTATTGAGAAAAGTATAATTTAAACCCCTCAACTCACAGCTTTAACAATGAAGGAAAAAAAATAAAAAATCACCAACATAATAAAAAGACTTTAGAACACCAAAAACCAAACCATTTAGTCATTTGAGCACCACATGCCAGTAAATCAATGTTGACTTTCTAAATTTACAAACTATAATTTTCTCTCCTAGAAAACTATCAAAACTATTCCAATGAGTATTCAACTATTCTGGTAATTTCTAGTAAAATTTATGGAAACCGATTTTTATTTCTTTTGGGTAAGCTTCTACTCTAATTACAATGGGTATTCAACTATTCTGATGGTTTCCATTAAAATCTATGAAAACTCATTTCACTTCAAATAAAAAATTTCTCCAAAGAAATAAAGAAATGAAAAAAAGGAATTTTGAATTGAAATGTCCCAAGGAAAGTTTTGCATTGACAGTTAAGAATGCTTAAGGAAAAAAAAAAAAAAAACAAGCAGAAGTTGAAAATTAATAATGCTTCAAAAAAAAAAAAAAAAACTAAGTTGAGAATGAGATGAAACAAACCAAATCAGGAAGGACAAAAAAAAAAAAAAGGAGTTCTGCTGGAAACAAAGAGAGATTTTGTAATAAGCTAAAAGAACCAAAGCTGAGTTTACCACATAGTCTTTTGAGTTTGTCACATGTTTTTAATAAAGCAACAAATGGCTTTTAAGGACAGAAGAAACAGAGTTGTTTCTAACTAAACAAACAACAAATGGCTTAAAATTGGTAGCTTAATTGATAGAAAATTGATGAGATTGGTAAAAACAATCTGATAAGAATCTGACAGGTTTGAAATTAATAATATGTATATTAATATTAGTAAAGATATTTATGAATAAAATCAAGCCAAATCAAGCATGGTTAGTACTTTTAAAAGCTAATCCAAGATTCTATTGATTCAACAGTTTTATTTAAATTTATTATTAAAATGTTAAAAGCATTATAAATTAACAGTTAAATAAAAAATAATAATTTAATATATTAAAATATTTTAATGGATGAGTCAAGCCAAACTCAAGCTTGTAAAATCATGCCAAGTTCATGGGTTGACAAGTCACTTGATCAGTGGATGGATCTTCATGCAATTATAATGACACATAAAATTAATTTTTGACTCATGAAAATTTTTTTACATCAACATGATATGTGGTTTATCATTACCACAAATTTTTAAGTGATAATTATCTTGGCAATTAAAAAAAAATGTTTTTTATCAAAAAAAAAAACATTTAAGCTTAAAAAAAAAAGTAAAAATTGGTCTTTACATTTTCTAAGGTTAAAATGTTTTGTTTTTTGTTTTTTTTTTTTGTAAATGATTACAACTGAAAATTTTGGACTATTGATGGTACACTATGTGTCATATGGAGTGAATTTTTTTTTTTCATGAATTATAAATTGATTTTATACGTGACATTATATTTAATATGATTTTATCGAATAAAACTCACCTCTTCATTTTCTACTAACGGTATAAATCAAGGTATCAAATTGGTCTAGTAAAAAAAAATATCATGTAATTAATAATTCAATTACCACATTACTTATTTTCAAAATTCAAGTATCATTTTGAACTTTTATTCTTCAGATATCATGTTTGTCATTAATCTTTATATAAAAAAGAATAATTTAGTTTTCATGCTTTAATTTTAAATAATTTAATTTTTATATTCTTAAATAAATAAAAAACATAAGGATAATAGTTAACATCATTCACTTTCATAGTTAAATATGTTGATATAGCAATGATGTGATATTGACATGTAATAACTGATGATGTGACGAGCATGTGATAGTGACATGGACATAAAATAATATAATCAAATATTATATAATCTAAAATAAATAATATATAGCATGATTGTCAAACGGCAATCAATTTCTTTTTTTTTTGGATTAAATGCAAATTTGTCATTGTATTTTAGTTTAATATTAAATTTTGTCACTCTATTTTTGTTTAATTAAATTTTGTCACTAAATTTTAACTTTTTATTGAATTTTGCCACTCAATTTTGATCTTTGATGATTTTAAGATAAAATTTAATAAAAAAAAATTGTCAAATATTTTATTTTAATAACTAGGGTTTAATAAATTAATTAATAAAGAATGATAAAAAAAAAGTTTAAGCTTCAATTTTTTATAAAATAAAAATTTTATGTTAATTTTTTAATTTTTAATATTTTTATAAATAATTTTATCTTCAAATCTTTCAAAATTAAAGTTGAGTGAAAAATTAAATCAAAAATAAAAGTTTAGTAGTAAAATTTAATCAAATAAAATATAGTGACAAATTTGTTCTAATCTCAAAAGTACAATAACAAATATCAATCAATATAAAATATAGTGGCAAATTTTAATATCTACATAATGACAAATTTGCTTATTAACCATTATTTTTTTTTTTGAAAATTCACAACATCATTAAAAATATATTATTTTATATTTATGTCATTATCACGTCATTGTCATATCATCAATTATCACATGTCAACATTACATCATCATATCATCATTATATTTAATGATAAAAGTGAATGATATTTGATGCATTGTCAGTGTATAAATCTATATAGTGACAGTGAATTCTACACGGACACATTAAAAACTAATTTCTAACCCTAACTCTAATCCTTACCTTATAACAAGTGATATGGTAAGATGTACTGTCAATGTATAAATTTATACACTAATAATGTATCAAATATAAATCTTTATTTTTATTTGTTCTTGATTTAAAAGTACAAAACTAAATTATTCATAAAATATAAAAATTAAATTTTGTTTTTCGTATAATATAAGAATCTAGGAGAGACTTCGACCGAATTATATTACAAAAAGGACTCCAAATGTTATTGGCTGTGGCACAAGTGACAAAGTGGAGGCTGTGAACGGGAAGACGGAAGCAAGGCAACATTCAATGCAAGTTTTAAAAGTGATTATGCAATCCTTTTTGTACGAAAGATTTCACTTTTTCCCTTACTTTCTGGTTCTAACTTCAACAGATTTCACTTTCTTCCTTACTTTCTGGTTCTAACTTCAACAGGTGAAGGTTTGTTTGTTTGTAAAGACTCCTTAAAAAGGGAAGTGATGTAATAAAGGGATCTGTATACCTGTGATTATAAACCACTTTTTCATGACCAAACTTTTCTAGTTGTTTTCTTGGTCTCGTGGTGGGCAGCTAAGCTAGGATGCAAGAACATTAAGTTCCTGAAAGTTACAGTTTACTGTCACAACTCACAACTCTAAACTAACTTCATTACTGTTATTTATCAGAATGTTTAATTTACTATGCTTTTTAGCTAAACTTTAACATTTTTTCCAGTACAAATGAAAGTGCAATCTGAGAATAGAAAAAAAAAAATTGTAGATATTGAAATTCAAACCCTAAATTTACTGAATATCAATATTTAAAAATGACAGCATGAACCAACTAAACTAAATTCTGGATTAACTAAGTTTTGGGTTAGCGGTATGTCCTCAACTTATTGTGAGCATGCAAATAGTTGCAATCCATTTTAGAAAGTATAGACAGGGAGGAAGGCGCTAATAGCTTGTGGCTATGTATAGTTTGTATGTGACTGATACAGCATTTAAATATCTAATCAAGTTGGCAAGTTGTGCATGCAGATAATCACATGGCGCCGCAGTTAGTTTGGTGACATATACTTGTTAAACCACTAAAAACCATCAAATATTCTTGTACCATCCTACTTTTTCTTCTCATAAAATGATCCACAGTTGTGCAATGGTTTACTGTAGCAAAAGAAAAGAAGCTGGGGGCTGTGGGGATGGCAATGGACTTCATAGATGATCTGTCATCTGTGGTTGAAGGCCTTCAGGAGCTATATGACTTTAAAATTTATTTAGATAGACTAGAGTTGAAAATACTGAGGGAATTTGGAGACTGATCCTAGCTACAATGGAAATAATCCAATATTAAATGTACATTGGCATGGGGCAGCTGGAAAAATGCCCTCCTCAGCATTCTTTAAGACATGACAGGTAGTAAGCAGTTGCAGTTCTCAGAAACTATGTTGTTCCGACTCTTCATTTTTCTTGAAATACCCGTGTCCGACACTTTTATCCAACGCATATCCGAATATGGGTATGAGAATATGACCCTCAAAGGATTCTCCAAATACATAGAGAACTTAGAATAAATTAAACATATTGTGTCGGACACATACCCGTATCCGACACTCACACCCAAGTCCGAGTAACATAGCTAACAAGTATTGAAGCACAATTAGCACATTCTCATATATATACATATATATATATATATGTATATATGTCTCTCTCTAACAGACAATGCATCAATGTGGATAAGAGGAGATCCCTTCTGCTTGGATTAGATAAAACTTTGTGAAGTGAAACCTTTCATACTTTAATTTAAGTGGGGGTAATGTACAATAACTTGATTGTCGTTCAATGAAGTGATCCCTCTTGGTCATCTACAAGCTGTGAATAGTTAGATCTCCCTTTGAATAACAAATATCGCATTGCCTTCATTTTTGTTATAGAGTGAGTCAGCCTGTAAATGGCTTGAGGGTTTGGTGCAAACCCGGTGAATATAATTAAAAAATTCTGCAACCTCTACACATCTACAGCATCAACTGGAAGGGATGATGCCCTGTGAAGCGGGTGTGGAAGCAAGGCTCCTGTGTAGAAACTCTTGGCAATGGCTACTGTCTCAGGATTATAAGAACCATTAATTGCCTCAGAATTTTGGACTCCTTGGCTTGCAAAACTGGCACATTTTTTCTCACCAGCAATAGGAAAATATGAAGTAAGATGCTTTCCTGAGGGTAATGATTTCAGGAGAGGTCCATTGCTTTCTCTCTTAGGGGATGCCAAAGTTGAAAACATTGAAGCTTTGTTATCTTTGTCGCTGTCCAAATCATTGAAACTTTGAGACAAGCTCAGAGGTGTTGGTTTAACTCCTAATTGTTGGTCTCTAAGCTGCCTTAACTGCATTTGATACTTTGCTTTGAGCCATCTTAGTTCTTGCCTAATTTCATTGTCATAATCATCCAAGAAACAAGAATCCACGGAATTGTAGGCAGAGAAAGAATTCCTAGCCTTGGAATCACTTTGAATATCGATGCTTATAATTCTCTCCTCCTTTCTATAAACTGATTGGTCTAATGTCTCATTTGCCTCATCGCAATGGATATCCTTCGGATCTGGTGAACTTAGTTCTGGTCCTTCTCGTTGAGCCCAAATGTCAGCATAATGGATGCCATCTGATTGGGTTAATGAAGCCTCTGCACCTTCTGAAACACATTGTTCCGGCCCTCCAACTTGGTATGTAATCTCTTCGAAACGGCCATGGACAGCAGTACAACCATGTTTTGAGCACTGAAGAACTTGCAGGTTCTTGGCACCTGCACTACTTGATGATACATAATCTGACAGATAGCCATTTGAAGCACAATTTTGACAAAAACTTGAACTCATGCATTCGGAATTTTTATCTATGCCCAATCCCCTCTTCCACTCTGGTACTAAAGAAGCAATTTCACCATCAATCATATCTGCTATTTTTGTGACATCTTGGTCAGTAATATCAAGCTCAGAAACCATTTCAGTTGCAACACTTAATGCTGTATCAGACTCAATGTCAAATGGGAAGTAGATGTTTCGGATGCGACCTGCATAAGGAATTAAATTTTGTAACACTAATGCAGAATAGAAGCACAAGTATAAAACAAAACCTAGACTTGAAAAAGCACAAAAGAACAAAGAAATGTACAACCCTGGAGTCCAACAGAAACCTAGAGAATTATTCTCTATTTTAGTTAATCATGAAAAAGATAGAAAATTTAGGAAACCAAATAGGAATATTGGAAGGAGATAGTTTAGCACTCTAACCTTCTTTATCTGAAATTCTGAGCCTCAAAAAGATGCCATCATCTTCTCTCCTCTTGCCCTTAATTGTAAGGTCAACATCTCCCAAATGCCCATCTTCTTTACTACTGAAGAGATCAATTTCACTTGTTTCACATTCAAGTGAATGATAACCCAAATCATTCTCAGGTCCATAACCAAGATAATTGGTGTATCCTTTGATGAAAGAGTTGTTTTTACTAATGTAAATATCATAGTAATCTCTTTGGTACTCTATTGGTCTCAAATCAGATCCATAATCATCAATTTGGAGAAAAGGGTCTCTCAAAAGCTCCCTAGCGGGAAGCCTACGGGATACAGCTGCTAAACATTTTTCAACAAATTCTCTAACCTCAGGATCCTTTACCTTGTATAGAGCTTCTGGCTTTTTTCCCTATATCAAATATAAAATATGTCAAATCAAGTGCTGCAGATGAATCCTATGTTACTCGGACTCAGGTGTGAGTGTCGGACACGGGTATGTTCAATTTTTTCTAAGATTTCCATGTATTTGGAGGGTCCTTGGAGGATCATATCCTCATACCCATGTCCGGATATGCATCGGACACGGGCACTTCAAGAAAAATGAAGAGTCAGAGCAACATAGGATGAGTCAACCTAAGACAACAAAATTTTGAGAGGTTATGGTTCATACAGAAACAACTTTCTTATAGATCTGAGCAGGATGTGTGCATTCACTGTATGGATATTCAAAAGTGACCATTTCCAAGATGCACATCCCAAAAGAATATATGTCAACTAATTCATTATATTCCTTTTCATACACCTCTGGAGCCATGAACTCTGGTGTTCCTGAGCATAATAAAAGGAAAGAAGAAAAAGAATGATCTGACATTGAGGTTGCTATTGGAGAAATGGGAATTAAGTCTATTATTCAACAAAATGATGCCATACAAAGAGCAAATAAACAATCAAATAAAAAACGAAGAAATTTGCAATTTTTCATTAACATACCAACACAACGAGCGGCATGGGATTTTCGGAGAATTGCAGCCAGGCCAAGATCACCAATTTTGACCTCCCCTTGATTCCCGTTAACAAAAATGTTATCACACTTGAGATCTCTGTGAATGACAGGGGGGTCATGGCTATGTAGATAGAGAAGCCCTCTCAAAATCTGTCTACACCAATGCTTCACAGCTCTAATATTTACTCTTCTATGTTTTAGCCTATACCTATATCAAAACATGAAATTAAGGACACCCTCATAAAAAAAATAAAAAGAAGCTAATTTGAAGACCCAATTAACCAAACAGACCAAAAAAGAATGGGATTGGCAGAAATTCTATGAAACTACACAATGCTTACTGTCTGAGAGTACCAGAGGTGAACATTTCTGTGACAAAGTTGATGTTCCTGTTAGCAGAATCAACCCAAGAAGTGTAGAATTTCATGATGTTTTCATGTTTCAAGGTCTTGAGGAGGTGAATCTCACAGTACAACCTCTCAAGATCCTCAGAACTTTGCAGGAAATCATGAAACTTCACCTGATTCCATGCTACCTCAATTCCCTCATACTCATCAAAAGCCTTGTAACTGAAAAATTAAACAAACCAATGTACACCATCCAATTAACCAAAAACTTCTTACTATCAAATTATGAATTTACAAGAAAGAGATGAGAGAACTCATACTCTGTCTTTGAGGCACCTTTGCCAAGAATTTCATTATACTGCAAAAAAAAAAAATAATAATAAATAAAAGCATTAAACTTTAGGACTCAAAATCAAAGCTTTAATTCCCAGAAAAAGAAAATTGAAGAAAACTAATAAATGTAGAAAGCAAAAACCAAAGGTTTTCCAAAAAAGGGTTTTTAGTTATATTTAGTTATTTACCCTTCCATATCTTCCAGTAGGATCAACTTCAACAAACTCATAATAACCAGGTTCCAAGCTTGCACCCCCATCTATTTCTTGTTCAAAGCTTGTTTCACCATTCATTCCTAGTTTCAAAGTTTCAACAATGCGTTTAAAGGAGAGGAAGGAAGGAGAAGAAGCAGAAGAAGAATCACTAAAAAAAACAACAAAAATAAAATAGGGCAAAGAAAGGGAAGGAAACTAAAGATTGTTTCTTTATTTATTTTTTAAGTTTTAAGTTGTGTTAGTTTTGTATGAGTTCGGAGAAAAAGCAAAGAGAGCAATGAATATATCAAAAAGGACTAGGTTAATTGCCAACTAAACAACTGATATACAAGGAAGCAAAGATTTCGCAAGGTCGCCTAAAAAAAATATAAAATACATTTAATAAATATAAAAATAATGTAATAAATATGATTGATATAAATTTAATATAAGTTTGATATTTATGTTTAAAATTTATTATATTTATATTTATATAATTAATAAAAAATATAATATATAATATATGTACAAAAGTTACCAAATTTAATTGTTTAAGTTAACCCTAATCTCTACCCCTAAATTTGTTTATAGATTGGGTTGGATTGTATTTTAAATTTTTTTATATTTTTTATTTAATTTTCACTCGAATTTATTCATAAACTTATATCATTTTATAAAAAATATTAATAAAATTATTTTTATATTAATATTTATATATTTTTATAATTAAATTTAAATAAAAATATTTTTTATTAATAAATAATAATTTAAATTGAATCAAAACATTCAAATTAAAAAAATATTTACCCAAATTTGATGCAGTATACATCCTATCCTTGAACAAGTCTGAACCACTCATTACACACAAACTGACTGAACGAAAGCTCTCCTTTTTATGTTCCTTTTTCTTTCTATCTTCTCATCACGAGCTGTAAAAAAGAAAATCTCTTTCTAAGCCTTGCAACAGCTTGCAAGACATGGGACCAACCAAAATGTTTTTTATATTTATTCTTTTTTGTGATTTTTGTAGGCTAAATGGATTTATGGTTTTTTTTTTGCATTTTTGCATTTTTGAAAAAAAAAAAAAAAGATGATGATTTTTGCATCATGAAAATCTTGTGATAGCTTTTCATTTGAGATGGATTTTTGCTTTACATTTTTTAAATTTTTTTTTCTAAGAATTGTATTAAGATTTTTTATAAGATTAGTTATAATTATAATATTATTTATAATAATATTTTTATATTAAATATAATAATTAATATTTAAAATAGTAAATTTAGACTTAACAGCTCATGCTCTCTCCTTATTTAGAAAAAGTCATGTAAGGTCGACATTTTACTATAGGTCTTATTGAAATTTAGAACCACCATAATTAAAACAATATACTATATATATATATTAATTTATAATGGTAGTAGTGCTAGTTGGTAAGGGGTTTTAGTGTTATTAATAATTAATATTTTTTACTTAAGTGTAAGGATGGAATTAAAATTTTTAATTTGAGGGGCGAAAGTTTATATTTAACAATAAAATTATAATTTTTTATTTTATTTGAATTTATGTAAAATTAAATTATATAGATATAAAAAATGTAATACTTTGGGGCGACCCGTCCCCTATTCCGTCCTTGTTCGGATGACTTGAATTTAAGTAGGTTCAATTATACTGTTAAAATAGTTTGTGGATATACTTTTTTAATTTTGGGTATTTGGTTTTTTTTTTTTTTTATGTCATGATTTTAAGAGAGCGTTTGGTATGATGGAAAGTGATCATTTTTCAAAAAATTTAATTGGTGAGAATGTAATTCCATGTTTGGTATGCTAAAAAATACTTATTTTATTGGAAATGTAACTTTCCCTTAAAAATTACTTCTTATAAGCATTGGAATGTGATTCCCATGAGAAGAGGTGAGAAAGTAACTTTTTCATATAGTTGAAAAGTAAAAAAAAAAAAAATTTAAGATAAAATTACCCTTCTTATTTGATTTAAAATTACCAATTGAAATATTATTTTAAATATTTAGTACAAATGTTTGTTAATAATAAATATCATTGAAATATTTAAATAATATTTAATTTGCATCCAGCCTTTTAACTTTTCAACTACATGAGAGTAATTTCAAAATTTTATTATTAATAAATTTTTTTATCCTAAAAATAACTCGAATTACCAATTAAAATATTATTTTTAAATATTTAGTACAAATATTTGTTAATAATAAATATCATTGAAATATTTAAATAATATTTTATTTGTATCCAGCCTTTTAACTTTCCAACTACACGAGAGTAACTTCGAAAATTTATTATTAACAAATTTTTTTTATCCTAAAAGTAACTCAAATTACCAATTGAAGTATTATTTTTTTAATATTTAATACAAATATTTGTTAATAATAAATACCATTGAAAATGTTAAAATTAATAAAATTCGTATTTTATTTGATAAGGGTAATTTCGAAAATTACCATCACATTCCTAGTAAAGTATTTAGTGAACCAAACGTGTCAATGTAATTTTCTCAGAATTTTAATCAACACTTTCATGTATATCAAACGCTGTAAAGTTACATTCCTAAGAATCATATCCCAATAATCACATTTTCAGAAATCACATTTCATTGGAATCATAACATGGGAAAGTACCAAACGCTACCTAATAGAATGTGATTGAAAGAAATGTGATTTCTAGAAATGTTATTATTGGGAAAATAACATTATAGCGTTTGATATACATGAAAAAATACTGATTAAAATCATGAGAAAGTTATATTGAAACATTTGGTTTACCAAACACTTAGTAAAATATGATGATAATTTTCGAAATTAACCTTATCAAATAAAATACAAATTTTATTAATTTTAATATTTTTTAATGATATTTATTATTAATAAACATTTATACTAAATATTTAAAAATAATTTTTCAATTAGTGATTTTTAAAATTATGTCTATCAATTGAATGCACAATAATTTGATAAAGCACCTCACTATTTTGTAGTTTAAAATGATAATTTGTTAAATTTAAAAGCTTGTTCTATTTAGATGATATTGATACATGATATTTCATATTATAGATTCACAACAAATATATGTCTTTTGATTAAGATTCATAACAAATATTTAAGCTATGAAATAAATCAGAGTAAATTATTGAAATTAAACTTTTATTAGAAGCAAGAATTTAAAGTTTATATAAAAAAATATAATCTACGTGATAGTTACAATTAATTTACCCTCACAAATAATTAAAAATAAAATAAAAATAAAGCAATTTATCCACTGTATCTTCTTCTCCAAAAACTGTCAGGTTTTATCTTCTTCAAGAGCTCTTTTACTTGGCTGTCTTGAAAGGCAGAAGAATTGAATATATGTTCTCAAAGGTTTTAAAAATGTCATCAGCTCCAACAATAGCAATCTTGTCCGAAGGAAAAACCAGAACCATAATTTTGGGTTGTTTCATCTGATAAATCAACCCTGGAAATAGAGGTGCTCATGGGCCGGGCCGCGGCCTTTTTTTTTTTTTGCCCAGGCCTGCGCCTGGGTCGCCCAGGCCCGCCCGTTTAAGCCCGAATCACTGTTCATTGAAATAAAAAATAAATTTTTTATTTTTTTTAATTAAAATTAAATAAAAATAATATTATAATAATAAAAAAACACTGTTCCGGGTCGGGCTGGGCCGGCCCGGAACATGGATTTGCCTGCCCAGGCCCAGCTCGTATTGGGCCGGGCCGGGCGGGCTGCCCGGCCCGTGAGCAGGTCTACCTGGAAACAACTATGGCTCATATATTGATGAAAACTTGCTATGAGAATTGCCAGGTTAAAGTATCGTGCAGTATTTATATTAAAGTCAAAAGTGTATTTTAATTTTTTTATTATAAAAGTGAGTAATTTAATCCTTGTCAATTTGAAATTGATGCAAAAAAGTAAAATGGATAACAATGTTAATGAAAAACTGTCTAAATGCTGATGTGGACATGTGAAACTGACAGAATAGATGACTTGAAAAAAAATGATGATGTGTCAAATTTTTTTGCTTAGGTAAAATTTAAAAACTGACAGAATAGATGACTTATAAAAAAAATGATGACATAGTTTTTACGAGTAAGGGAGAGATTTGGGTAAAAAAAATTATGTTTTTCTAAATTCAATTTGAGTAAAAAAATTGACACGTTATCATTTTTTTTTCAAGTCATTTTTTATGTCAGTTTCACATGTCCATGTCAGCATTTAAACGGTTTTCCATTAACATTGTTACTAATTTTACTTTTTTGCACCAATTTCAAATGTACAAAGATTAAATTACTCTGTTCAATAGTATAGAGACTAAAATTCAGTTTTGACTATATTAAAAAAACTATTTAAGTACTTTAACCGAATTGGCAAGCCATATAAGAGTTAAAGTGAATGTAAAATCATAAGAGACAACTATATTTTGAATATCGAATCAAATAGAAAGAAAGATAATTTTTTTTAATTTTTTTTTTAATTTTTCAATTAAATAAAAAAATTACTTTTTTACCTCTCTTTGTGAGAATCATATTCTCAATGTTTGTGAAAAAGTAATTCCTAAAAAAAAATTACACTCTCAAAAAATTGTGGTTCAGGTTAGGTTAATTATGATACTTGGCTATTGATTTGGGAAAACAAAAATAATTTATGCAATGCAATTATTATTATTTTATGATAATAAAGAGACTTCTGCCTACTTAAATTATATTCATTTCATTTTAATTAATTTCTGTTCTCTTCCAAATGCATAGTTTTTCATTTCGTATTCCACAAATTATAACTTATATTATTATTAAAATGTGTGATTGAATTTGATATCACAAATCAAATGACATCAATTAATTAAAATATGTGACTAAATTTGATATCCCAATTCTAATGTAAGTTAATGTCCCTAATATAAGTTTGACGGGTCCATATATGTTTTGCGATTACGAGCACGTCGTGTTTTATTTATATATTTTTTTGGTAATAAGATTAATTGTGTTTTCATGTTTTGTTTATATCTATTTTTTGGGGGGTAATATACACTCTTCCACATGAATTTATTGCAAAATTTAAAAAATATAAATCAATAAGATATTCGATCATCAGTTTAATAGCCGAACCGATTAGATTGGTCAATTTAGTTAAAATGAATTTAAATATTAAATAAATAATTTTAATATTAAATATAATAAATATTTAATAAAAATATGCATTTGTCTAAATGATATGGTTTTTAATATAAATTTGAAAGTTTAAAGGTTCAAGTATCATCACTTATAAAATTCTTTTTAAAAAAATAAACATAAAATCGATTTTTTTACTAGTTTAATATAGTTTTTATCAATTTTTTACCAATTCAAAAAATACCCCGTTCTAAGATATATATTGAACCGAACAAACTTTTGATTTTCGACCAATCCATTTCAATTTTTTAAAACTGATTTATTGCATTCAGGATTTTATTCTCGAAATATTCCCCACAAATATTGAACTTGGTTGATAAAGAACTAGAGTTCTTCTACTTACCCATTGTACTAACCTTTTTGAGTACATGTTATGTTATGTTTTATTTGATAACTCAGACTTTATTTGTTCTTATTTGATTTCTTTTATTCTCGTCCCACTTTATTTGTTTCTATTTTATTTTTTTATCAAACAGATTCTATTTTTATCATTATTTTTTAAAATATAATAGAAATTAAAATTTCAAAAAAATATGTTTTGAAAATTTTAAATTTTAAAATTAAAAATTTGCAAATCTTGTTTCTAAATTATATAGCTTTACTGCTGGAAAATTTCCCAAAAAACGATAAAGGAAAAACCGTAAAGAAAACATAAATACACAGGAATTTACATGGTTCAATCACTTGTCCACGTCCCAGAATAAATAGTTGTTCTACCATTCAAAAATTAAAGTATAATAATATTTCTCTCAATGGTTTCCTAAACCAATTCAAAAACCCTTTGTATATTCTCTCTCAATAGCTTCACAAAAACAATCACTCCAACCCACTCCACCTAAAGTAAAAGATAGAGTTACCAGGTCTTTTTCTCTAAAGCTCCTAAAAGCACTAAATAATTTCTAAAGCCTAGAGAACCAGTTTTATAATATAAAAGTCCGAAGTAGAATATGATTAGAACTAGATGTGGGACAAGCAGTGAAATCTTGAATTCTTTGATAAATTAAAACTCAACGAATCTCCACATTTGGCTAGAGATCAAACTTCTTAAGCTTCTTCCACCAGTTGCACCTAATAGCAATTCCCCAATTCCATCTACTTTTCAACACCTCGAAGAACTTTCCAAGCAAAAAACTTTCTTAATGCCTTCAAAATTACTTAGACTGCACATAATGAATCAAGTATGATCCAACACTCTATCCACAAATAGCTAATGCACATGTGTAGCCATCAAGTCAAAGGCATTAGTTAACTTCGGAGAGAGACTCGACGGCCCTCCAATTCACCAACACTGGCAAGATTTTGCGCCCTCTCACAATCGTCTACACCATCAATTAAGTCTTCTAAATTTAAACTTTTATTCAATTAAGTCCAACTTAATTATAAATCCCAAGTTACATCCAACAATACCGTCCTACGCCAACAAGCTCCTAGCCGAGTGGCCAAGAGTCTTGGGGGCATGATGTCTTGGGTTCAAACCCAAGCAATCCCTCCCCTTACCCAATTATCAAAAAAAACAATACCGTCCTATTGTGTGTGACCCATTAGGTTCCCAACAAGTATAAATTATAATTTATGTTTTTCAACATAACTTACAATTTATATACATAGATCATGAGCGGCATCTAGCAATGCATCATAACCCCCCAAATATTGTAGAGTCAATGTGGCCTCTTTGAAATCTTTCAATAACCAGCCTATCAGTGTAATTCAGTCGTTTTACCAAATATCCCTGAAAGACTATGAGCATGGTGTAGTGTCTACTCATGTAATCAATCCATGTTAGGTCTTGCAGTTTATGGTTAACTTTATGAATTTAGAGAAAAAATTTCTCCTAAATTTATCTTGTTCTGGCCAGAGACTTCATCAAGTTAACTGAAGCCAATAACATATGAGATATATCCCCCAATGTCATTTGGAGTGTGAATCCTCTCTGGATCACTCATCCATCTTCGTGTCCTTCATGTCATACCCAAAATCACCTTACCATAGGCATGATACTTCCTATACTTGGGACCCGTTCAGATGAAATCAAAGCATGACACTCCCCATACAAGATGACATGGTATCATAAGTCAGAGGACTATTTACACGACTAGTGTTAGTATATGCCCTAGAGCCAATCAGATTGGACAAGGGATATACAATTAATAAAGCAAACCTATCACTATACTTTAGTGATATAAGGTTTTCCTTCATGTTAGTACGAGAATAAAGAGTTATTAAATACTAATCGGATGAAGCCATGAAACATAATGGCCCTGCAAAAGAATTATAAAGAGTTATAATTGTGAGATCTTTATGCATCAAAGCCTTGTTGCTCAAACTGTTCTTGGTCATTTTACTGCCAAGACGGGGCATTGGCAATGCTCAAAGACTAGTACATGTCATATTTCTTCACCTAGTGTCTTGTTACTCATTGGGTTGTGCATTGTTGCTCTAATCATTTTTCAGCTTGCATTTTTCTTCTACATTTGGGTCCATGTGCAAGCCCATTAATAATTCATGCGGTTTGCACCATGAAGGGGCGTGTTAGACTTAAATATAATAGTTGGACTATTTCCTATCAGTTTCAACTTTTGAGATAATTGATCACTCAATTTAACAATAATAATATATATGCATGTCATACCAAATTAAACAAGGGGATGCGAAGAAAATTGTGATGAAAATCTTGACCTATGTTATCTGAACTTTTTATTTTTTTAAAATACTTGTATCCGACATATAGTGGGATATAAATATAAAGTATGATTTTTCAAATATATGAAAAAAAAATTTTAAAAAATAAATATACCTATACCAAATATATACTCATATCCAACTCTCATCATTTGAATTTCAATATCATAGATATCGACACATAAAAGCAAAGGTTTAGAACAAGGGCAACAAGGGGAAAAGGAACATGAAAAAAAAAAAACAATATTGTTGATTCAACTTTCATGGCATAATAAAATAAAAAATGAACAGTATGTTGACAATGTTGTGGTTTCATGGCAAAAAAAAAAAAGGAAAAAAAGAAAAGAAAATACACATATCTGGCAACCAGAACTTGAGTGAAGTAACTAAACTCCAACCAAAGTACATGAAAATACTGTCCTAAGTAAAGTGTCATAGATTATATCCCCAAATATCCTTTCACGGGTCTGCCCTCCATTTGGACTCTTCGGAATACCTTATGCCTTTGGTCTTCATAAGTTATAATGACTATATATTTAACATAGCCATGTACAACTGGATATGATATTTTTTGATATCGATATAAAAATGCAATACGAATATGATACGTTTAATAAAAATAAAAATGATATAATAAATATAATTCGATATATTTAAATACGATTAACATGATATGTTTAATATACATATCTTATTCGTATTTAGAATTTTAACATATTTAATAATTTATATTGTATTTTAAAAAAATAAAACATGACATGTATACACGATTTACTAGATCTGTATTTACTATTATGGACGTATATCCAGAAACGGCCGGGATCCTCATATCTATTCCTAATTTCCTAGCTAATTTAACACTTTTGAGTAAGTTTTAAATCATGGATATATAGATAGAGTTTCATTGTCTTTTGTAGGAGAATGCAATCACTTTTATGTATAAATATTTAGGCTTTGCTTGATAGAGTGGAAAAAAAATTAAATTAGAAATATGAAAAATTGGAGGAGAAGAAGTAGAAAGATAGAAAATATATTTTTTCTTTTCTTTGATATGCTTGGTAAGAAAGATGAAAAAGTGAAAAGAAAAAATAATTTTCTTTCCACCTATTGTTTGGTATGATTGAAAAATGAAAGGAAAGAAAATGAAAAATATATTGTTTTATTATTATACCCATTGTAAGTTAAGATGAAAAAAATAAAATTTAAACAATAATGGATAATCTTGTAAATATATACATTTGACTCACACCACTCTCATTTTCCTTCTTTCTTTTTTTCATTTTGGAGTGATTTGTTTTTGTTAATAGATGTGAAAAATGATAATTTTTTTCATTTTTTTTTACTTTCCTTTCACTTTTATTTCTTACCAAGCAAACCCAAAATACATTTTCTTTCCACTTTTTCACTCTTTTATATCTATCCTTTCATTTTTTTACTCTATTAAGTACACCTTTAATCTTGGTACATCATCTTACAAGATAACTAGTGTTCAATATAATCATGTAAATTAACACTATTCGGAAAACCAATGGGTCGGTCCATATCTTGTAATTACACTCTTTCACTTGTATCTTGATCAACTTTCCTTTTGATACAAAGGACGAATTTCAGAGTTTGAATGTAAAAATTTTACTCAAATATCACTTCATTAATTTTTATCATGAGTTAGTTTATATATAGTGATTATGATTAGACTTATTTAAAAGTCGGACTATTCATTCGACGTAATGAAACTGATCCGAATTAGACCAAACCTAAGATAGGATATTATAGATTCGAGTCGGCTTGATCCAATTCGTATTTTTATTCAATCAAGAAAAAATTATATATTTTTTAATTTTATTAAGAAAATATATTAATATAAAAATAAAAATATTTTTTTTAATATTTTAATATATTTTGAACTGTGAAATAAACTTTTCAAATCCTACAAATCGAATCGAGCTTTGGACAAATGAATTTTTTATAATTTGGATCTGACTCGATTCACAAACAAATTTAATTGTAACTACACTCTTGCAATTACATCTGGATCAGCTTTCTTTTCAATAATAAGAAAAATTTCACCATTCAAATCCAAGAATTTTCAACCAAGTGATGGGAAAAGAACTAAATTGAAGTTATTATATTTGATTGAACATTGAGAGCATAAATTTAGGACAAACAAATTAACATGATCATTGCATTTAGTTCTAGGATAGGATGGGACCATTAATGGCATAGTACTATTAAGGCTTGCTTCCATTTTCATGCAATTATATGGTTATACACTTTCTTACAGTTAATATTGCAGTGGGCAGCCTTTCACATTAGAGTGCAGGTTCCCATAAATGAGCTTTGTACAACAGTAATGGCTTATGTAGATACCTGAAATTAAGCTATTTTGAAAGTGTATATTAAAATTAAATGCCGAAAAGTAAAAAAGGAAAAGGGCAAAGCAAATAAGCAATAATGAGACTATAACGGTTGGTGGGCTATAGTTAGAGGTAGCAAATGGATCGGTTAGGACGGGTTCGGATCCGATTTTTATCGGATTCGAGTTATTTTGAATTCAGATTTATTTTGAGTTTGGATCATTTCGAGTTCGGATAATTTCGGATTCGGATAACTTCGAATTTAGGCTTTTTCGGGCTTGGACCATTTCGGATACGGACTTTTTTGGATTCCGATTATTTCGGATTAGGATCGGTTCGAGTTGGGCCAGCTTAGATGAATTCAAATAATTTTGAAACTTTATAAGCTATAAATATATATATATTCTTTTTTAATTTTGAATGTAATAATTAATTTTACTTTTTACATAGTGACAAAATTAATAAAATTAAAAAATATTTATATAAATGTAAAAATATATAATAATTTTATTTATACATTGAGTATCAATATTTTGTTTTTGAATATTGTCTATTATTTTTGGTACAATATCTTTTAAGTTCAAATAAAAACTAAATATATAAGTTCGATATATTTACTATAGTATGAATAAAAATTAATTTATACATTTTGATATTTATTATTATTTTACAATGATTATATACTTATACTTTTTATTTTTATGTTATTTAGTACTGAATAATGAATATAGTTATTATTAATAATTATATAAGATTCTTTTTATTTTATAAGTGAGCTAAAATAAATATAAAATAACACTATAAAAAGTAATAATAAAAAATCATTGGGCTACATTTTAAAAAAATCATTAGAATGAAACAAGTTATAAATAAAACTCACTAAACATTTATATAAATGACTTTTTACTTTTAACCACTCATTGAGCTTAGTCACTTAGTCCAACAAATCATAATATTTAAAATTATTTAATATAAAATTAATAATAATATATTAATTTTAGTTTGTTTAAAAAATAAGATATTTAAATTAATTGTATTAAAATTATTAGTAATATAATATACCTATAAATTATACTTTAATTTAATATTAATAATTAATTTATTTTTTAATAAATATTAATAAATCAATTCAATCAAAATAAATATTAATAAATCAATTCAACTAAATAAAGTTATAATAAATTTAGATTTAAATGTGGAATAATTAAACATGAAGTTCAATTATATGTTGAAATTATATGATATTTTTGTATATTTGAATTATTATTATATTAAAATTTAGATTTAAATTTAAATGTGGAATAAGTATAATAATAGATAGTAAATAATTATTTATAATAGAATCAAATGTCAAATTAATAATTTTATTTTATTTTTTATGTTTAATTATTGTAAATATAATAAGGATGGTATTAAAAGATATTTGATATTTATAGTTAATGTGTTTCAAGTTAAATCCAATTTAAAGATATAGTATTAATTATTTTTGTTAATAATACATTATTGATATAATTGTATAATAATTATAAATATATTTTTACAAATTTAAAATTTTTAGTATTTATATATTTTTTATTTTAAATAAAATAATATAATTATAGTTTAATGTTTTTTTCAACTATAAATTCGGTTTTTTACGGGTTTCGAATCGAATCGATCTCGGGCTCGAATCGTAGTGGATTCGGGCTTTACCGGTTCGGGTTTTTTCGGATTCGGTTTTTCTCAGGTTCGGACTTTTTAGGATTCGAATTTTTCCGGATTCGGGCCTTTGACTTTTTTAATCAATTCTGATCTGATCGGATTCTGTCTCGGATGGGCGGGTTCTCGGATTCGGGCCTGCTTTGCCAGCTCTAGCTATAGTTAGGGATGACAATCGCACGCTTTACTTTTGCATGAATGTTGAAAACATTTGCATCCATAAATGCAAGGTCAAACCGGTGTGACCTCCGGTTTTCGATTCAACCGGTTGGACACTTTAAATAAATTTTTTAAATATTTTTAATGTTAAATAAATATTAAATATAATAAAATAAAAATAAGTATTTAGTTTAGTGGTATGGTCTTTCGTATAATTCCAAGGTGTTATGTGTTCAAATCTCATCAATTACAAAAAATATTTTTGAAAAAAATAATTAAAAATTTTTTTTTTTTTGTTTTTCTCTGGTTTTTACCAGTTTAACCGATTTTTAGCCGGTTCGATTAAATCCGATTTTATTTCATCCGTCGAACCGGATAGGCTACCGATTTTCGATTCAACCGATCTGATCGACTGATCTGATCTAATTTTTTATTCACTGCATAGATGTCGGTTACTTTCATAATTATTCCATGATATTCTATCTCACTTTTTTACTAATTATTTTTAATTTAATATTGTAAAAAATATATATTATAATTTATTTATGAACATAAATTTAGTATATATAGATAATATTAGTATATATATATGATTTTAATATATATAATATATATTAAAAGATATATAAAATATTTTAAGGGGAAAATAATAATTTTAAAAGTCAAAACGGGGCGAAACGGAATAAATATTTATCAAAATCGTTCCGCTCCACCATCTTCATCTTTTTTATATAAAAAAAATATTCTCATTCGAAGCGAATGATGTAAAATCTGTAAAACGAATTAGATTTTACTATCCCTAGTTATGGTATAAGGGCTTGACGGCTTGACCGTGTTTTCTGTAAGGAATCGAAATCCACTTGACAAAGCACAGTAAAACTTCTACAAAATAATAATATCGAATTTAAAAATATATATTATTTAAAAAAAATAATTATATATAAATTAATAAATTATTTATTTATAGATAAATTAATATTTATTCATTTATAAAAAAAATTATGTTTTTAATTAATTTTTTTATACTAAAATATATAAATCATTTATAAAAGAAAAACACTAGATAAGATCTGACAATTTGTGTATCCGTATCGTGTCATAATCGTGTTTAAGATATTTTATATTTATATAAATTTTGATACGTTAATAATTCGTATTATATATATTTTGAGACACTCATATATTCGTGTCGTTTTCGTATTATTTTTTCGTGCTGTTTTGTGTCGTGTTGTAGTTACTTTTAGATGGTGTCGCGTAATCATGTCGTATTTAATATTCTCAAGTTTAAACTAGATAGAGTCAACAATTAATATTTACAAAAAAATTACTTGATAAAACATGAAAAGAATGCGTCGAATCTAGTGTGTGCATTGCAAAAAATTAAAGACGAAATTCAATTTGATTTAGATAGAAAAAAAAACAATTTTATGTGCATATTTTTTAGAAAGAGTTTAAATGAGAAAAAATTTATTAACTAAATTTTTTTCTTATAGTACTATATAAATTTTTATGTAATAATTCTTTAATTGATATATTTATTAGGCTTTAAGGAATTATAAAAGTTATTATCTTATGCATTTAACAAAGTTAATATTTTAATATACTGATCAAAATTAAAAGTATAAAATTTTATTAATTAATCAAAATTATTAATTTATTGAACATTTATTTATCAAAATTTTCCTGTAATAGTTTTTTTTTTTTTGCATTAATTGAAGCATTGATGACGTTGAACCTTACCCATATAACGGCGTTATCAGCCGTCACTTGGCTATATATAGGAATCCCCTTGCTGTATTCCATACTCTCATTATTCAACGTTTCTAATTTTGAACATCTCTTCCCTCTCCTCTCTCTCCGTCTCTCTTTTTATATTCATATTCATCTCTTTACTTTACTGTAAGTTTTTAATGGTCGCGTGAACCAAAAGTTTGGAATTTTGGTGTTGTTTTTGTTAGTAGAGAGAGAGAGAGAAAGAGAGATCATCAGTTATCAGTCAGTTTGATTTAGTAAGTTTCTTTTTGGGTTTCTCGAAATGGGGAAGAAAGAGTTGAGAGATGAGAAATTAGTGAACGGAAGAGTTAAAGCTGTTCTTCAACTTGTTAGGAAACAGTCTCCATTAACAGTGAAACAGGTAGGGTTTTTTTTCAGATCTCTCTGTCGGGTTTCTTTTAGTTTTTACTAGTATCTAAATTGAGATCGCGGACATAATTTTCGACTTTTGTGGTTGCGAACATAAATAAATAATGTTATCGCGATCAATATTTTGAAATCGTAAAACCATTTCAATCCTGGTTTTACTACTACTTATTTTCTTCAAAATTGTTTCTGGGGAAAGGACCATTCATCAATGGTTTCATGAAAAAATATATAGCTAATCATTTTCTCGTATTTGGAAAATAAGATTCCTAGCTAGCTGGGGGTTTCAAATCCTGATGTGATTTATTATTTGTTACATGAAACAGGAGAAGTTCTGCAACAATGCTTGTATAGAGAGGTTTTTAAGAGCAAAAGGTGATAATGTGAAGAAGGCTGCAAAGCACTTACGAGCTTGTCTTTCTTGGAGAGAGAGTATTGGCATTGGTAAGTAGTGAATAGTGATAATGGAATATGGAGTATTTTTTCCTTTCTATATATATTCTTCTTGTTTCTGCAGCTTCTAGCTTTCAGCTTCTTCTCTTTTTATACTCTTTTGCTTTTTCATTTCAATTTAAACGTTAAAGCTAAATCATTAAAGCCACTTACCCAATGGGTTTTTCTTTTCTGGGTATTTTTTTCTTTCTTTCTTTCTCTTTTTACATAGCATTATAGAATTTAAATTACTAGATAAGCTTTCAGTTGCATTACGACATAATAAATATTATTACGATCAATTACGATAAATATCGATAATAAATATAAAAAAAAAATAAAAACTAAAACTAAAACTGCAAACGTATTCCAACTGCTATTTAAATTTCTTGTATTAAATTCTTTTTTTTTTTTTTTCTGTTTTGAATATAAACAGAAAATTTGATAGCAGATGAATTCTCAGCTGAGTTAGCTGAGGGATTTGCTTATGTAGCCGGTCATGGTGAAGAGTCCAGACCTGTCATGGTAATTTTCAACTCCCATTTTTTTTCTTTTCCTCTAAGCTGATTTTCTCGAGAATCGAAGCTAGAAAATTAATCATTTCTAGGAATTAAAATTTTGTTGCTGTTGTCTTTCTTACAGATTTTCAGGATCAAACAAGATTACCAAAAGTTCCACTCTCAGAAACTGTGAGTAATTAAACGCAAATTCTTGTCTTCTTTTTTCTTGTTAACTAACGAAAACAAGATCTGATTTTTTTTGTGTTGTTTTTTTCTTTGTCATGTGTTTAGGTTTACTCGTTTGCTGGTTTTCACATTGGAAGTTGCTATAGGAACCATGCCCAAAAACGTCGACCAATTTGTTCTACTCTTCGATGCAAGTAAGGCCGTTTAGTATTGTTGTTGATACAATTTTTAAAATCAAAAATTAAGTTTCATTATAAATATAATGTTAAATAAGTAAAAAATTTTAATTTTTATGATTTAAATTATGATTTTGTAATTCAAATCTAAAAACCAAAAAAAATAAAACTTTTACGATTTGAAAATTAATTTTTAAATGATAATTTTATTATTTTCATATTTTTATATTTTTATTATTTAATTTTTTTTGATATTTTAATTTTTTATAATATTTTTTCACTGTAATATCAAATAATTAAAAAATTTTGAATCACATATTTTTTTAATTCAAGTTTTTTTAAACGAAAATACTAAATTAGTCCTAAGTTTCACAATCCAAATGACTACAATACCCTTCCAAAATCCAATGAAACTCCACAAAACTTTCAAAATCGAGTTACTTTTGAGTCATTTTGAATTGTGTGTCGTCATTTCACTTTGCTAAAGCAGACTCTAGTGTAATAAATGGGAAAAAGAAAAAACACCCCAAGATAGGCAACTATGTCGAATCACCGGCAGGTTCTGAGACAACCTCAGATAATGTCCAGACTACCCCTTTAAGTGTCACCGTCAATCTTAATTCTTTGTAGGGGATTACGGGGTATTATCGGGAATTGAAGTTATTTATAATTTATTCTTTTCTTTCCTAGAATTAATAAACCTTTTTTTTTTCTTTAACTGGTTATCAAAACCAGAAGTACCCAGAATTCTACTTTTTAAGCTTTTATCTCACAATCCTCTGCAAATGTCAGGCTTTAATAATTTTATAATCATAATTAGAAAAAAAAATCAAAAAATTTGAATTTATTATTTTGTACCTTTGTAGGCTAATAATTTTGAGAATGGGTTTTTTTGGACAGGCTTTTTCAGATCAGCATCGGCTTTTATGAATTTATTGCTGGCAGCACTGAAAATTGTGGCCGAGTGCTATCCAGGACGACTTTACAAGGCATTTGTCATCGACCCACCTTCGCTGTTTTCTTATCTTTGGAAGGTAGTTTCAATACTCTGTCCCTTCTTCGCTACTCCTCCTTTTAGCCCTTTAATAAAATAGAGAAAAATATTTTAATTTAATGTTAAAATACAAAATAACATATATTATAATCTAATTTTTTGGCATAAAAAGATGACAATTTAAAAACAGAAAAAAATTTATAGATATTAAAATTTAAACTCTAAATCTATTTAAATATTATTTTTTAAAAATAATTGTATGAATTAACTTGATTAAACATTTATAATACAATTCAATTATTATTATTATTATTTTTTTCTTATCAAACCAAATGCAAAACTAAACAAATAATGAAAAGTCTACTACTATTGAACCTGCAATGCTCCTGTTTAGATCATCAAGTTTAAGTCAAATCTTGTGGACTTTTTTTTTTTTTTTTTCCCTCTTGGTGGGTCCTTTATACCATCTCGATAATGGGATTGCTTTGAAATTATGCGAGTAATATTACCAAATTGTCCAGTTCAATAAGTTAGTTTGCATGCATTTGAAAATTATGACAAAGTCTAGAATAATTAGGTCCAAGTCTAGTGTAAAATTAAACATTCTCTTCTTTTATGGTTTCATTATGTGATAAAAAGTGATTATGATTATGCTTACATGCGTAATTAGCTCTTAATTAGATTTAATAATTTTGAACATATTATATGACACAAATATAATATAAAAAAATAATTAAAATATGATATAAAATATAATTTAAAATACTACAAATAATACAAATACAATAAAGATACATGAACGTGTCAAAATTTATATAATATAAATTTTTAACGTGTCAAAATTTATATAAATATATTACTTTAAATACGAATATAACACGTGAAAATAACACACGACGCAATATAAATATATGGATTATCAAGTTTACCCTCAATCCTGTTATGGTAATGTAATGTTTCTTCAAAAATTCTATCCTACTCTTAAGTCTTATCGTTTGAGTTAAGTTTAAAGGACGTTACAAATTAATAACTAGTTCTTTTGATGTTATTTTGTAGGGTGTTCGTCCATTTCTCGAGTTATCAACGGCTATAACGGTGGTTTCCTCACTAGATTTTGAAGAATCATTTGAGTTTAATGACTTTGCATCATACCCAAGAGCCTCATCTCTCCGGTTTGACCCATCGTCAATCAAATCAACGGCCAAGATTGGCTCATGCTCTTCCTCCAGATTTTCCTTCACCGTATCACATCATTTTGACTCTCTCAAGCCTTGGAACCTCACCTTGACTGACACGTCAGCATCCAAAATTGGACCCACGAGCCCGTCCCCCTTCGGCCCAGCTCTGATCTCTCCACTCAACGCTAGGTCCCACTCGTTTGCATCACCGGCTGCCAGGACGCCACGTGGAAACATCAGCATGAGGAAGAGCTTATTCCCATCTACACCTCTACCACAGCGTAGCAAAGCCTATGAGTCCATCAAAGCCAACCATCCGCGGACCCCACGGCCATCTTTCCTCCAATCACCTGCCATGTTTTTTCGAAGGGACTGCCACGTTAGCACCAAGACAGAAAAGTCTCGAGAATCGTTCTTGCCCTTTTTGAAGTTCTACATGAGACCGTACGATGAGATGATCTACAGGTCAATGATGCGGCCCCCATTAGGTGGCCTAATCTCCATCGTTAAACGTCACCACATGTCGGTATCGCAACGGTTCTAGAAAAAATACATAAAGTTACTATATTTACATTGACTTCAAGTGTTGCAAAACACTATTAAATTACTACTAATAATTTGATTAATTATTTGTTTATTTCATATTCAAGTTGCTCCGTCATGTGATTATTAAATTAATTAACAAGAAAAAGAAAAGAAAAAAAAAAGTCTATTTAATTGAAGAATTTATTATGGAAGACTACGTGCGAGGTGGGATGTGAATTGTTGTGCAAATTTTAAGCATTGTTGGCCTAAAAAGTTGTTTAATTAAAGTGGGCGTTTTGAGTTTTTGGAGGAGAAGCAAAGCATGGGAAGAAGACAACGTGGTCGAAAAGTTGAACACTGCATTGGAAATCATAGTACCAAAGAAAACCAAAGCGTTGAAAACAAACATGTTTTGTTTTACAAATATTTTAATATTTCATAGTTGATATTATTAAATTATAATCTTTTAAGTTTTGGGAGGTGGAGAGTCTATCACTTGTTTATGTTGGACTTTGGTTTTGAGATAAATGAAGAAAAAAAAAACATTTGTTTAAATCTTCTATTTGTATTGATTATAAAGTTAGTCATATTATATAGTTTATTATGCATTGGTTGGTTTCAACGGTGGGTCCGAAATTGTGTCGTTTTATGTTGTTGTAAGAAGTCAAACTCATCAAAACAAAGAGCTTCTGGTTTTTTACTTGTATGGAAGATTAGGAATTTTATTGCTTAATTCTCTTTCTTTTACTACTCATTCTCAAAATTTTGGGGCATTGTAAATTTAAGCTGAGCTGAAAAATGGGTTTTGAAAGTGGACAAATGGGTACTGTCGTACTGACTACTGAGAGAGCGTCACTGTTTGGAGTTTATTCTTTGTTGTTTGCTCCAAAGTCTAAGCTTTCATTTAGATTTTAGGGCAGTTTTTTTTGGTCCACGTCTTTCAAATATTATGGCGGTAATAGAATTTTTTGGAATATATTTAGGTATTCAAAAGTAATAAATTATTCTATTATTTGGTTCAATCAATATATTACTCGATATATTTGTTCGACCGTAATATTTATGAGAATAATCTTTAGGATGGTAAAATCCGATTCATTCAACGGATTTTACATCAATCCGATTCAAATGAATTTTTTTTTTTTTTTATGAAATATGGAACGGTTGAAAGAGACGGTTTTAATAAATATTTGTTTTGTTATGCCCACCTTGACTTTTAAAATTATTATTTTACTTTTTAAAATATTTTATATTTTTCTTTATATTTTAATATATATATATATATATATACTAAAATTATATGTATACTAATATTATATATATATTTTTAGTATATATGTAATATACATATATACTAAAAAATTATACATTACTAAAATTATATTCATGAATAAATTATAGTATATGTTTTACAATATTAAATTAAAAATAATTAATAAAAAATGGAATAAAGCGGATGGAGCAATTATAAATGTAACTGACATACATGGATGCAGGGATTTTAACATCCTTGCAAGAGTAGAACGGAGGTGATAAGACAATCTCCACCCACGCCTCGCTCTATTGCCTTCCCTAATAATCATGGTAATATAAATTTTTTTCTAAATTACCCTTGAACTTAAATTTTGTACTTTTTTTAAATTTTAAAAATTAAAAAATTAGAAAAATAATATTTAATTTTTTAAAAAGTAAATTAAAATTTAATCAAATTTAGTTAAATATGATTTTTTAAGTTCAATTTTTGTTAAAATAAATTTTTCACTTTCAATTAGTAAATATTTAATTTTATAACTAAAATAAATATTTTGATTCTTTAATTAAAATAAAAATAATTTTTAATTAAAATAAAATAAAATAAAATTTACTTTTTTAATTAAAATAAAAAATAATTTTATGCTAAAATAAAAAACTAAGTTTTTAACAAAAACATAAATTATTTTCTTAATTAAAATGAATATTTAATTTTTTAATTAAAATGAATACTTAATTAAAATAAAAAATTATTTATTTATTAAAACAAAAATTAATATTTTATTTCATTATTTTAATGAAAATAAAAAATAATTTTAATGAAAATAAAAAGTAATATTTTGATTAAAATAATAAATTAAAATTAAAATCTTTAATTTTAATTAAAATAAAAATAAAAATAAAAAGTAATATTTTGATTAAAATAATAAATTAATATTTTAATTGAAATTAAAATTAAAATTAAAATTAAAATCTTTAATTTTAATTAAAACTAAAAGTTTAAAAAAAATTATTTAAAATTAAAGTTTCTTGTTTTTATTTCATATATTTTAATTTTTTATTTAAAAAAATTATCAAATACGATTGTACGTAGACCTGTTTAAGGGTCGGGTAACTCGTCCGGCCTGACAAGCTCGATCCGTATTGGGTAGGGCATGGGTAGAGTTTTTTTCGATTCGAGATGGCTCAGCCTGACTCGAATCACTATTTATATAATAAAATATTATTTTTATTTAAATTTAATTATAAAAATATAAAAATAATTTTTTTTAATTTTTTAATATTATTTAAATAATAAAACAGATTAACGGACCGAATCTGAATAAAAAAAAAAAAAATTCGAGTCTCGCTCCGACCATGAGCAAGTTTAATTGTACTTGTGTGAGGTAAAATTGTCCTTACACTATGAGAATATGTGTAAAATTGTGCAAAAATGTTTTAGACCGAGTAAAATTGTCTGAAAATATGGCCTCACATTAGTGTAACTTGGTAATCTACTAATCTGAGATAGACACTTGTTTTGATGGTGGAGTTTGCCGAAATCTAACTTATTCCTCGATAAAGTCAAAATGGCATTTTCCAGGGAATGGGATTGTCATGGATTTTATTTACTGATAGTGTGATGCTCTCAACTCTGCAGTTTCTGCTCCTAAAATGGACGGACCTTTTAGATTCTCAGAGATTTTAGCATTCTTCCCTGTTTAAGTAAAGCTTAATAAGAATCATTGTGTTTAAATAGTTAAAATATTTAATGTTATACCCAAATCGATATCGTATAAGGTTAAGGTCCAACGTCAAGTTAGATTTAAGAGGCTCATTGATGCATTCAAAATAGTATATCTTATATAATCTTACACTAAAAATCATCAATTGTAAGTCTAGTAATTAGTAAGGGTTGAATCCTCAGGGATTGTGTTTTAATTTATAAGTTATTAATTTATCACTTAAGTTCAAAGACAAGAAAAGAAAAGGAGATTTTGAAATAATTAAAAGTAAAAAAAACAAAATAAGTAAAAAGCAAATAAATAAGAGTTAATCAAATATAAGAGAAGAACGGTTAATGTTTCATTATTCACTACTAGACAATATTATGAATCAAATTCAGATCTATCAATATCAATTATCTATCAAAGTTAACAACCATAGATAACAACATCTCGTGTTACCCCAATCCTTCCTTAGTTCGTCGTTAAGCAGGACAAACGCCACTACTTAATCTTTAACTATCAAATAACCTAGGATAAACATCTTTAAATTTAATTTCACAGCAGCTTTATGATGAAAAAAATAGGTTAATCTAAGCAACAAAAGCATGAACATGAATTATTTAACTTAGGTTATGTTCCACTTCGTAATTAGCGAAATCTTTAACATAATCACTAATCATAAATTACCACTTATGAATAAGAAATCAAGACAATTACACGGGTCAAGATTTCTAAACTAGCATTAGATAATTATCAAGATCTATCTAGTGTGCACCCTAAACAAATCAAGACAAAGATCATAAACAATTCTTATGGAAGAACATAATCAACTTTTATAGAAAACTAATTATAGATAGAATCTCAAAATCAATTACAAAACATGTCTAGGGCTTTGAAATCACGCTTAACCAAAAAAGAGTTTAGCCTAACATAAGCATAAATAATATTTACATAAAACTAAAAATAAAAGAATGGAGAAGAAGAAAAAGAAGAAGAAGAAGAAGAAGAAGAATGATGATTTTTGAGTCTCCTTCCAAAGATAATAATAGTTTGTGACTCAAAAGATAGTATTTATAGAGCTTTTGACCTTGGAAACCCTTTCTTGAGGATCAAGGAAGCTAGGAGGCAAAATAAGGCAAGTTTGGACTTTTTCTCGATTTTGGAGGCAGTAAGGTCGGCGCCGTGGCGCCACTTTCAGGTGTCGCGGCGCCAAGTACACTGATTTGCACGTTTTTGCTCGCTGACGTCGGTTTCGCGACTGCTGCACTGTCTCACACTTCGTCGACTGATTTGGATGACCATCCGTTGTCCGATTTAGGCGTGTAAACTATCATTGAAAAGGTATTCAAGTCAGCTTCAAAAGACAAGAGGAAGTTTCTTCAAATAATGACTTTAACATAATGTTTTCCTTGCAAGAAGCTCCGGAGATCAAATCTGTCTGATTATCTAGCACTAAAAAATTGATCTTTTTGACTCCCAAGTCTTCTTCCATCTTATGATTATGACTTTATAAGCTTTTTACCATTATTATTAACATCTTTTGACTTCATTCTCCTTATTGTACCTAAAATTCAAAAACATAATATAAGTAAACAAGATAAAGATCGAAAACATAACAAAAACTAAAGGTAGAAAGGCATAAAATATATATTTTATGATCTTACATTTATTAGTCTGGGAGTATCAATTACACCTTCTAAAACGAATGACATCTGCTCTACACATACGGGCAGACAGTTACAATATTTGACAGGCAGGTAGATCAGTTAGACAGTCCCAGATTCTCCTTGACCCCAGATATAAAAGGTGTGAGGTATGTAAGATAATGGTCCGATATTTACGGGATAATGGTCAGTTATACTTTTAAGATAACCGACATATTTAATTTATTGAATAATAAATTAATATTTATCCTTAAAGATAAATAAATATCAATCGTTCAGTTGGATCCAAATTAAAGATAGAGATATATTAAATTGGTCCTCTCCCTATCTATGAGGGTTATTAAAAAACACACTCATATTCAGTTTCCATAAAAAAGTCTTGTGTAAAAGAAATAGGGATCAAGGGAGAGAAACCAATTTACTTGTGGAGATCAGGGATTCAATCATGGTTACTTCATCTTCCGCACAATCAAGCACGCTTTCTAAGTGTAAGAATCATGTATTTAAGATCATAAAGATATAAAGTTTAATTTTGTGGATCATGTTTTACATGTGGTATCAGAGCATGGTTGTTGAACACCTAGTTTCTCTATGAATGTTTCCTTTAGAATTTGTTTCCTACATGATTCATTTTCTTTTGTTATGAAATTAAATCTAAAAATTGTGTTACTTTACCATAGCCTTCAAATTTAATTTTATCAATTATATAACTTCACGTTAGTTGCTGCTTGAAGAAAATAATGATTTAAAGAAAAGTCATGTTTCTTTAGCAATTGAAACCGTAGATACTAAACTGCGTCTTTTGATTAAGTAGAAGAAATTTATAGATCTCTTAAGTGATTTATTCTCATATGTATGTTTATTGTTTAGGATGTATGGAGATTCAATAATTCTCTAAATATGCCATTATTATCATGTTATATTTTTGCTATAATTATTGCAATAGCTATTACATTTATATGCATGTTTTATTTTTATATAGTTTGTTAGTCACCAAAGTGGCCAAACTAGAATGAATACATGCATAAAGAAAAATCATTTATCCATAATTATTATGAAATGCCTATTAGTGAAAATTAAGTGGATAAATGAACGTTCACTAGTCATGTAATTTCAGATTTTTGCCCAAAGGTAAATCTATTATTCTATGAATAGTGAGTATGACTGAGGTAAATTAATATTTTGGTCAAATATATATTTGTATATCCAAAGATAGCATGTATATTTGATTTGAAATATTTAATTTCCTAATAAATATTGATATTTGCATTTAATTAATGTTTAATGATAGTATATCATAGTATCTACCCAAAGGAGAACTATGTTATGTTTGCTTGTTATATCTGAATCCATGAAGTAAATGTATTTTGAGTTTGAGCATTTATGTATTATTTGCAATGTTTCACTTCATTCGCATGCTTCATCTGTTGCCATATTTAATGAATTAAACTTCTCTTAATGGTGCGAACAAGTCAAATTTCACTTAGGTGTGTTGGAACTTGACTTAGTACTATTGGAAGATGAACCTGCTATTACAGATTTGAGCAGTGAGAAAGAGAAGTTACACCATAAGGCATGAGAAAGGGTCTAACAGATTGAGCCTTATGTTTCTGCGAATGACTATTGACAACAACATTAAGACCATTATTCCACAAACTGAAAGTGCAAGGGAATATCTTAAATTTGTGGAAGAACGTTTTTGTTTTGCAGACAAATCACTTGCTGATACTCTGACGACGCACAACTCACGATCGTGAAGTTTGATGGGTCGAGAGGCGTGCAACAGCACATTATTGAGATAACAAATATTGCAGTAAGGCTAAAATCCTTGGGAATAACGGTGGATGACTCATTCTTAGTGCAGTTTGTTCTGAACTCATTACCTCTTGAATACGAGCCTTTTCAAAATAATTATAACTCTATTAAGGACAAGTGGAATATTAGTGAATTGGCCAGTTTACTTGTTCAGGAAGAAAGAGGACTGAAAAAACAAGAGGGTCATTCCATTAACCTCATGGGTCAAAGAGTTGGTAAAGGACTTAAGGTCAAGACCAACAAGTTTAAGAAGAAGAAAGCGCCTAAAAAAATTCTCAGGCTGATAAGAAGGAACAAATGGCATATAGGAGTTGCTTTTGTAAGAAAGTGGGGCACTGTCAGAAAGATTGCCCGAAACGTAAAGCTTGGTTCGAAAAGAAAAGAAATCTTAATGCCTTTGTATATTCCAAATTCAAACTTAACTGAAGTTTTTCATAATACTCGGTGGCTTGATTCTGGTGCTACTACTCATGTATCCAACATGATGCAGGGATTTCTTACGATCCAAACCACAAATCCAACTAAGAATTTTCTATTTATAAGGAATCGCATGAAGGCTCCGATTGAAGGCATAGGGACTTATCGTTTGGTCTTAAACACTAGTTGTTGTATAGATGTATTACAGACTCTCTATATATCTTCAGTGTCTAGTAATTTAGTTTCTTTTTCAAAACTTGATGTATCTGGGTTTGATGTTAAGTTTGGAAGTTTTTGTTTATTTTTTTTTAAGAATACTGATTTTGTTGGTTCTGGTATTCTTACTGGTGGTTTATATAAACTGAAACTTGACATAATTTTGCTGAATCCCTACTTACTATTTATAGCAATGTTGAAACTAAGCGTAGTATGCTAATGAAAGTTCTGCTTACTTGTGGCATAGACGTTTGGGTTATATATCCAAAGAAAGGTTAGAAAGAATAGTAAAGAATGAGATTTTTCCAAATCTAAATTTGACTGATCTTGACATATGTGTGGATTACATTACGGAAAAGCAAACCAAACACAGTAAGAAATGTGCCACAAGAAGTACCAAGCTTCTCGAAATTATACACACCAATATATATGAATCTTTTGATGCTTCATCCTTCAGTGGACAAAAGTATTTATCACTTTTATCGACAATTTTTCACGTTATGGATATGCTTATTTGCTTAATGAAAAACATAAAGCGATAAATGCTCTTGAAGTATAAGTGACAATTAGGCATGAAAGTGAAAATCATAAGATCTGAAAGAGGTGGTGAATATTATGGGAAACATAATGAATTAGGACAATGTCCAGGTCCATTTGCAAAGTTCCTCGAAAAAACATGGCATATGTGCGCAATACACTATGCCAGGCACATCTCAACAAAATGGTGTGGCAGAAAGGCGTAATTGGACATTAATGGATATGGTTAGAAGTATGATGGGAAACTCCTCATTACCCAAATCCTTTTGGATGTATGCGCTTAAAACTACCATGTATTTATTAAACAGGGTTCCTAGTAAGGCAGTCTCAAAAACTTCTTTTGAATTGTTGACATGAAGGTAACCTAGTTTAAGGCATATACATGTTTGGGATTGTCAAGCGGAAGCAAGAATTTATAATCCACATGAAAAGAAATTGGATTCTCGAATGATTAGTGGTTACTTTATTAGTTACCCTGAGAAATCCAAAAGGTATAGATTTTATTGTCCAAACTATAATCCAAGAATAGTTGAAACTGGTAATACTAGATTCTTTGAAAATGGTGAAGTTAGTAGGAGTGATGAATGACAAGTTGTGGACGTACAGGAAATGGGGGTTGATGTTTCTTTACCCGTAAATTTCCCTTTATCCACAACCGTTTCAAATATTGTTCCAGCTATTGAAGAATGTTTTCACAATGCTGAACAACATTTGAATGATGAAACTCCTAAGCAGAAACTCTTGAGGAAGAAACTAACCCACATGGATCTGATGTAAATGAACCACAAGGAATGCCATTAAGAAGATCTCAAAGAGAAAGAAGATTGACTATTCCAAATGATCACGTGGTTTATTTGCATGAATCATATTTTGATAGTGAAATCAATAAATATTCGGTTTCTTTTTCACAAGTCATAAAAAGTAATGAGTCTGACAAATGGTTAGATGCCATGAAAGATGAGTTAAAATCCATGAAACAAAACAAAGTCTGTGATCTTGTTGAATTGCTAGAAGGATATAAACGAGTCAGGTGTAGATGGGTCTTTAAGACCAACGCGACTCGAGTGGCAACATTGAACGGTATAAAACCAAGATTTATTGCAAATGGCTATACTCAGAAAGGTGGCATTGATTATAAAGAAACATTTTGGCCAGTCTCAAAGAAAGACTCATTAAGAGTTATTATGGTATTAGTGGTTCATTATGATTTAGAGTTACATCAAATAGATGTGAAAACTGCTTTTCTTAATAGAGAACTTGAGGAAGAAGTTTATATGGACCAACCTGAAGTTTTCTGAATAAAAAGAAAAGGTCATATGGTGTGTAAGCTTAAGAAGTCAATATATGGACTTGAACAAGCTTCCCGACAATGGTATATCAAGTTAAATGATACTATAATGTCTTTTGGATTTAAGAAAAACACTGTTGACCGACGCATATACCAAAAGATTACTGGGAGCAAGTTTATTTTCTTAGTTCTATATGTTGATGACCTTTTACTTGTTGCTAATGATTTAAGCATATTACATGAGACGAAAGATTCTCTCTAAAAATTTGTGAAATGAAAGATATGGGAGAGGTATCTTATGTGATAGGAATTGAAATATTTCGTGAGAGATCATAAGGACTGTTAGGATTGTCTCAAAAAGGATATATCGAAAGAATTTTAGAGAGATTTAATATGGATAAATGTTCAGCAAGAGTTGTTCCCTTACAGAAAGGGGATAAATTAGTCTCATGCAATGTCCAAAGAATGCTGTAGAACGTAAGGGAATGAAATCAATTCCATATGTTCTTTGTGCGCGGTTTGATGTATGTACAAACCTGTAGAAGACCGGATATTAGCTTTGATGTCAGAATGCTAAGTAGGTACCAAAGTAATCCTAGAATGGATCAATGGAAAGTTGCAAAGAAGGTTTTAAGGTACCTGCAAGGAACAAAGAATTACGTGCTAATATATAAGAAATCCAACCACCTAGAAGTGATTGGATATTTGGATTCAGATTTTGCTGGATGCCTTGACAGCCAAAACTTCACTTTTGGTTATCTGTTTCTATTAGTTGAAAGAGCAGTATCATGGAAAAGTGCTAAGTAATCTGTCATTGCTTCATCCACTATGGAAGCAGAGTTTGTGGCATGTTTTGAAGCCATAATCCATGCATTATGGATGCAGAATTTTATTTCAGGGCTTGGGGTAGTCGACACCATTACCAAACCGCTGAAAATTTACTATGATAATTCTGCAGCAGTATTCTTCTCCAAAAAACGACAATTAAAGTATTTTAACGTTAAGGGAGAGGTTCAAAAACAAAGAATGTCTATTGAGCACATTAGAACTGATCTCATGATTGCAGATCCGTTAACTAAGGGTTTACAATCTAAGACATTAAAGAACATGTACATAGAATGGGTCTTGGTTGTATTGATGAATAATGTGTTTATGGTGCTTTTGACACTCTGAACTCAATGATGTGTTTCTGACATACATTAATGAATTTTTTATTTCTCATAATGTGTGCACATAATTTATATTTTGAGTTAATAGGAAAGTTTCTATGAGACATTATTGTAGACCATGATGGAATTTACATATTTCGCTTATGGTACATACTATAGTAAGTTACAAGTGTAGTGGTATATGGAAGAAAGTATATGACCCAAATAATGTACAACCGCCATAACCCGCACTTTGTGATTTATCATAACATGGTAATTATGATGAACGTTATGGAGATATTTGTTATTTTATGCGCGCTATAATGTTTATGCTATTAAAGTTTAATGTTATTGGATCATCGAACCAAGTTGGAGAATGTAAGATATTGGTCTGATATTTACGGGATAATGATCAATTATGCTTTTAAGATAATCAGCATAATGATAATTTAATTTATTGAATAATAAATTAGTATTTATCCTTACAGATAAATAAATCTCAATCGTTCATTTGGATACTTGATGGACGTTCCAAAATAAAGATAGAGATATATTAAATTGGTTATCTCCCTATCCATGAGGGTTACTAAAAAGCACACTCATATTCAGTTTCCATCAGAAAAATATTCTATCAGAAAGTCTTGTGTAACAAAAATAGGGATCAAGGGAGAGAAACTAATTTATTTGTGGAGATCAGGGATTCAATCATGGCTATTTCATCTTCCGCGCAATCAGGTATGCTTTCTAAGTGTGAAAATTATGTGTTCAAGATCCTAAAGATATTAAGTTCAATTATCATAATGCTTAACAATCTTATGGGTCATGTTTTACAAGGTAAGCTAAAAAATCCCTTACGTTCTGTTTTGCTCATCTTCTTCCTTAATCTCTGCTCTTTTCTCCTTAAAATCCTTGCAATATTAAGTATCGGAGTGTCGTGTCCTTCTGACCTCTGTCTCCATTGCAGATCTTGCTCTATAACCTTCTAACTCTCTTTCCACCAAAAAGTCACCTACCAACCTAAAACACCTTCAACAATCAAAAACATACAAATTCATTAAATTTTAAAGTGAAGCTAGCACTCACATTGAATAATTACTATAAAATTGGTTTTAGATACCATCCCATTCCTAGGAGACCAACCAAACTTGAAAATCTGATATTAGAAGGGTGAAGAATAACAGTACTGATTTCTTTATACCTTCCCATGGCGGAAACATGGGTGGGAGCCATTGCAGCTGATCAGTAACTTAAGATCTTTAACTATATATATGTCCTCTTGTTTATCCGTTGGCTCATATTATATGAATCTGGCTTGTCAAACTACATTAGAAACTCAAAGAAGTTAGACTGTCAAAGTGATTGGAATGCTTTCTCTTGGGTCCACGTTCGTAGCTTACGTAGAATTGGATATGAGTTGAAACAACTTTATATATAAATTCTCTTTGTTTTTTTTTTTCCTTCCAATTTTGAAGTAAAAGGTGACACCTAAAACCATAATAAACTTTTAATCTAATGGCTAGGGCACTTTAATTTTTTTTTATATAAAAGAGGTCACTAAAAATAGATAAAGAAATTACAAATACTGATATTCGAACTTCAGACTTCAGACTTATTGAATGCTATCTATTAAAGAAAGGCCACCTTAATTCAACCCTTACATTTAAAGTTTTAAAACGTAATGCAAGATCATATATATATATATATATCCTCTCTAAGATTTTAGGCCTTGTCCATCAAAATTTGCTCATAAATTACAAACCATAATCTTTAGCATGCTTGTTTTTTTGTCACCTTTGACAAAACTATGACACCATTTGACAGATTTTTGGGCATGGGCTTGAGGTTGTTCTTGTAATCAATGTGGAAAAGTCCATATTGACTTAAATATTAAAAAAAAAAAAAATTACACATGAGCTTAATTAAATTGATCAAATAATCATTTATTTTATTTTTACTATTAATTGAACTCTTAAACATATATTTTCATTTAAATAAGTTTTTATTTTAACAAAAACAATGTGTCAGTTCAAACAAAAATGCCATCTGGCCGTGACCATGTGGACTTAATTTCTCGATGTGGATTTTTAAATATATTTAAGAACTTTAGAAAAATATATGTTTATTTTTTAATAATCTTCTTTGCTCTTCCTGATCTTCCGTGTCTTTTTTTTTCTTCACAAATCGGAGCTATCGTTTGGCTCTAGTCTATTTTGGATTGACTTCATCATCTTTCCAAATCAAAGAGCATATCTCACCATCTACTTAAAAATGTTATGCATTTATGTTCATTTATATGTCTCATGCAATCACGCATATATTTAAAAAGATACAGATGAACTTATTGTCTTAAGTAGTCTATCGACCATTAAATTTAAGCTCACAAAATGCATGAAATGATACATTCCCATGCCATATAATATTTTAAAAAATAAATAAAGCATACTTAAACCTTTATAAAAATTACCAAAATACTCATAATATATATGTCATGTCAAATTCCAGATGCCCCTCCGGCATATTTATGAAAAAACATACCTAATTATAAATGACATACTTAGAATGGCATATTAAAATATAAAAATTAATATAAGCATTCAAAAAAGAAGAGTTGCAATTGAAATAAGATTGTTCATGACATAATCCTAGTAGCAATAAGATTCTATATGAAATACGTAATAACATAATTACTTTGATGGAAATGTCCTAGCCTTCATATGTGATGTATGATAAGAGTACTAGTTACATACAAATTCTACATGTCTAGAGTCTTAGTTGAACTGAAACTCTATATAACATATGAAAATGATTGAAATACCCTTATGACTACATGACATGTGATTATATGATGTTCGAGGATATAATGATAGTCAAATTCTACATTTGGTTATGAAAATACCCCTAGGTCTACATGGCATAGTTTTGGCGTCAGGCAAGTTCTAATATCATCCTACTTTATCTATATGACATACAATGATTATAACAATCATACTAGCATACAATTCTACATGGAATATCATAATCCTAATTAATCTAGGCATATCATCATGCATATCTACATCTACATGATGAATGTTCATGAACAAATTGCGTCACATGCTTGTCACACTTTAACAAGAATAAGTTTGGGATTTACAAGTGAACCTATTTTATATTAGGTTTAAAGTGATAGCTTAGGCTACGACTTGCAAGCTGGGTTGATTTCGACAAAATCTAGGTTCTTTAGGCTTCTCTAAGATGTTTAAGGGAGTCTGGACTCTTTTTGAATTTCTGGGCTTTGTTAGGCAAAGTCTGGGTTCTCTTTTGATTTTCGGACTTGGTCTAGGCAGAGTTTGGGCTCTCTTGTGACCTATGGGCTTGGCTAGGTAGAGTCTGAGCTCTCTTTAGACTTCTAGCTTGGCTTGGTCCCTCATGGGCTTATGGGAAATTCTAGGCTCGCCCCTGACCACCAAGGGCTCTAGTGCTTTGGAATATGGAAGAGAGCACTAGAGAGGGAGAAGAAAGAATTGCTTGAGGTGTGAAAAAAAAGAGAAGTGAAGGGGTTTTTTTATAGTGTAGGAAGAGTGAAATGGATGGTTGAGATTGATTAGAGTGAACAGTTGGGATATATGCTAAAATTCATATGTTTATCCCACAAAAAATCATTTAATAGTTGTCATCATTTTAGGAGGATAAATCCTGAAAATAAAAAATAAATAATGAAATCTGGCTAAAAATAGGGAGGGTCAATTGACACTCTTTTCCCCCCTTTACAGGCCCAACTTCGACCAACCATAACTTTCTTCTCCAAAACTAAAATTGAGTGATCTTCATATTGTTGGAAAGCTTAAAGAGTCTAATTTCAAATAAAATTGGTTTAACTAAAAAATTCAAAGTATTGTTCAAGGTATGTTAAAAAACTAAAGGTATGTTAGATTTCAGAACATGTTCCATATTTCAATCATATCTTGCTTAATGCTTATAATATTTGAGTGTTAGTAGTTTATAATGTTGGTAGGTAACCAATCTTATATTATCTAAAAAAGTCAAGCTTATAGAACATATAAAACAATTAATTTTATTATAATATAATTTCAGAACAATTAAGTTTTGCAAATTATAATTGTTCATGATTAGTTGTCTTATAAAGACACAACTTTTGTATTGTAAAAGTTGTCTTGTAAAGACATAACTTTTACGTGTAAAGTTATGTTGTAAAGTCATAACTCTTACATATAAAATTGTCTTGTAAACTAATACAACTCTTACAAAAGGTATCTCATTGAAAGATACATCTGTTCGTAATCTATATAAAAGACTTTTCTATTCAGTTATTTTCACTATTTTGCTTAGAGTATTGAGGATTTTGTTGTATTTTGGAGACATATTAAAGCCTTAAGGAAAGTGTTTTATACGTCTCAAAGTTATCTTACTTAACTAACATTATTTTCTTTTTCTTGTTTTATTCTCTTATTTTTTTCTAACAATCTTAAGGCTTTAAAATGAGAAAATTTAATGTCTCGCAATTATGGAGATACAAGAGAAAGAAATCTAAAAGTGCATTCCTAATGAAGAAACAAGTGATTGGTCGAAAGATATCATTGCACAAATATAAAAGTTTTTTATATTGTGCTTTAAAATGAATTTATATATGATGCATTATTTCATGCAACTTTCTCCTATATATTTTATTTTCCTTATTGTATTTTGAAAAAAGTCAAATTTGTTAATCTCGAATTATTGAGACTTTATGTCTCGTTAAATTTTGCTTCTTTGTTGGTTTTATTTTGATTTTATGATTCATATGAAAGCCAAAATTTGTGATTTCAAGACATAATTATGATTTGGATTTCCATTTCCATGCCATGCTCTAACTTTTTCTTCTTTTAGTGAAAAGGAAGAAATAATTTGTTAATATCAAATTAATGATCATTTGATATTCGGTCTTAAAATGAAAGACTTAGTTTTTACAAAATGGCATAGCTATTAAATTATTGATGTTATGGGTGGCTATTATCATTTTATAAGGATTTATATGTTAGTCCCTAGATATCATTTATAATATAATGGTGCACATAAAATTATTCAATTGTCTTGAAGAAATTGAACTTATAAAATTAATTTTGGTATTATAATTGCATAAACGAAGAAACAAGTAAGTTATTCGTTAAATTGTATAGATGTGTGTAATTGTGCACGAAATTAAAATATATATATTTGCATAAACGTGAGTAATTATGCATGAAATTAAATATATATTTTAATTAGAAGGCACATACATATATGTAATTTTATGATTTGTTGATACGTCCTATGTGGATTTTTTTAGTCATGGCATTGAATAGTCATCAGTGAGTACTTGCTACTTTAGTTATGGATATTTTATGCCTTGCTATATTTTGATAAAATTATATCAAAATGAAATTCTCAAGAATTATATTAAGACATGCAAAAATATGTGATTCATCTAAAATATGATTATTTTATATTTGGATAATGAGTGTTTGCATTATGAATACAATGATTCTGGCCATGGTATATATCCAAGATAAAAAGTATAAGTTAAATTTCTTAGACCATGCCATGAAAGATTAGATTCCTAATAGTAATTGTCATAACGATCTCGCGACCGTCAAATAACGTTGAGGGAAAATGATAATGGTTCCTCGTAAATATTAGGGTTTTAAAACAACTTCGAAAAAATGAGAGTCGCCACCGATCTTTTTGACTAGGTGTGATTGGTCACCTATTAAAACAGATTTTTGTAAAAAAAAATTAAAATTAATTAAAAAACCTTTAAAAAACCAATTTTAAGGTCTACGTTAAACCAGAGAAAAGCAAGAGTGGGTTCGGGAGTCAGTTACATGTAGGGAAGGTATTAGCACTCCTACAACGCCCGTGTCAAACGGTACCTTATTAATCATGTGTTATCATTAGTCTCAATAAAAGTTGATTTTAGATTTGGTATTTAAGAATACTTCCCAATAAAAACAATCATATTAATTATGAATGATCTGAAATTTATTAACACAAAATTTTCTATATCCCCTGGCAAATCCTGCAAAACATAAAAGTTTTCTTTATTTTGAAATCCTCCGGATCATTTTCTTTTTAAGAGAAGGATATTCTGTTGTTAATGATAATTGATGATATCCTCCCCGACCGACCTAGTGGAGAACTCGTGAATTATTTTGACTCGGGAATATTGCATAGTTTATTCTTAAAACATGATTTTTCGTATGCATTAAAACTCATTTGAATAAATATGAATATGCAAGACAAGTACTAATGTACAATATAAGTAAAGTGATATGCATACTAATTATCACATAACATAAATAAGAAATTAATCTAAACAACAATTGCCACATGGCATAAAGATCTAATATAACATTAAACATAGATAACATGAATTAACAAGAGAAATCAAAATGCATTAATTATCCAATAATCATAAAAATGGAAAAAACATGAATAGCAATAATAGAAAGCATATTAATCTTCAAACGATACAATTAAGATCATGCTATAAACAATAGTTATTAAATAACATAAACCAACAATATGCACACAACCATTATTTAAAATTATTTTTCATGTATATTTTATGTATGGAATTACATAAATGGCATACGTCGAAAAATTTAACCGAACTCCCCGACAGACCAGGTAGAGCTTGGAAAATATTCTTTCATCTAACATGTATGTAGCTCCGAATAAAACGAAAATTGTGCTTTTGGATTTCCTAAACACGTGCGTTGAAGAATTTTTTAACCTCCCCGGCAAACCCGGCAAAGATTAAGAAATAATTCTTGCCAAATATTTATGAAACTTGAGAAAGCACGTTTTAATGAAGAATTTTGAAAAACACATTTTTAAAGTATGAAATGCATGAAAAAGAGACCTTCATCGGAATGTGTTTCTCTCTTGAAGAGAGGGTATCAGAATACTTAAGGAGTTATCCTAATACCTTTGAAAGAAACTTAAATTAGACTTAAGAAATACGGATTTTTGGGCACTAATTTTGCTTGGATTAGAGAGGATATTCGAATGCTCTTGTTTTGCATCCGAATATCTCTAAGTGAGCCTTAATGCAATATTTTAAAACCAAAGAAAACAAAAGATGCAATTTTTTTAAAAGGAAAACATGTGTTGGCCGAAACTCCCTAGGTGTAGACTACTTAAATCTTGATTCGGTTTTGAAGCTCGTTTTAACTACCCATAGCCCGATTTATCAAAACCTTATTTTTTAACCTTAAAGGACTAAAAAATAAGTTAGAAACATCCCCTATAGGTTTCGGACAACCACTATAGGTTTCGGCCAACCCCTTTTTATTTAGAAAAAATATCAAACTTTTACTAGTTTTAAAACTTGTTTTAGCTACCTAAAATCGGTTTTATCAAAACTATTTTTTAACCAAAATTTTGGCTATGGACCATTGATTAGTTTATAACCAAAATCATGCTGGAAATCATTTTAAAAACATGTTTTAATGCAAACAAAGTGATTTTCTCAAGGTTAGCCTCTTGGATGTTTAATCTGGTCTAACCATCACTTCGGAGAACCTAAGATCATCAAGCTCATAAACACTTTTCCAACAAGAAAAATGAATATACAACATAAAGAATGCTCCACAATAGACCATATTCATCAAGTATGCAAATGAAAATGACAAGATATAAGAAAAAAGCATAGATAAGCAAGAATCAAAGTAATAAAACTATGAAACTGTCTGTTGCATTCTGTTTGAAGCAAAATTTTAGTTGTTTAAGCCTGGCGTTTTACAAATTTACTTGTTAAAAACTAAGTAATCTCTAGGGTTTTGACTGACTGACAATTTTGATGAGTGTTTTTTTAAACCAACAGTGAGGGTGCTGGTGAAATTCACGAGAATTAAATATTTTAGAACCAAAAGGGGATAGTATAAAGAAATTGATAACCCCCAAATGATTTTCAAATTGGATCGCACGATCCCAATTGCGGATCCTTTGTGATCCAATTCGTGAAGCTTACGATCCCAAATGACCACAATTCACTTGTCCGAGAGATGAGAAGCCAAAAACTACTGTAAGTTACAAAGTGAAAGTGAAGAATGGGGGTTTCAAATTTCAAAAGTTGCTGGAAATTTTTAAAACTGGGTTCCAAACTTAAGTAATGTTTTGGGTTTTTTAAATTTTTTCTTATAAAAGTTAAATGTTATTGGTGGAAGGGGATGACTGTGTCATTGAAGTAATTAGTTACCATGCAAATTACAAAAAGTGGATGAAGATAGATTTAAACTTTCAAGAGTCCATATTCGTTTAAAAAAAAATTCTAATAAAAGTTAACCGTTATTGATAGATAGGGTGGTGAGTCAATGTCTTCATCTTTGAAGTAATTAGTTACTAATGCACTCATAATAGTGTATCTATTTAATCCGTGCACTAATATGAACAATTGTTTAGTATAGTAGTGAGCAAGGGTCTAATCCACAGAGATTATTCTTAATTTATAAGTTACTGATTTATAACTCTAGCTCTAAAAGAATGAAAGGGGATTTTGATTGATTTGAAAGTAAAGAAAACAAGAAAAACAAGATTCAAAGAAATAAGGTGAAAATAAGAGAAACTATGGTTAAGGAGTCATTCGTTACCACTAAACATAATTGAGAATCAATATCAGAATTATCAACATCAATTATCTATCAAAACTATCAACCGTAGATAACAGCAAGCTCTGCTACCCTAATCTTTTCTTAGTTCGTCGTTAAATAAAATAACCTAGAATAAGCTCTCTAGATTTAACCTGACAGCAGCTTTATGATGAGAAAGATAGGTTGATCTAAGCAACAAACACATAAGCTCGGATTGTTTAACTTATGTTATTTTCCACATCGCAATTACTGAAAACTTGACCAAAATCATTAATCACAAATTGTTACTTATGAACAAAAAATCAAGACAATTACACGAACCAAGACTCATAATCTAGCAATAGATAATTATTAAGATCTATTTAGTTGATCACCCTAAACAAATCAAGACAAATATCATGAACAATTTTAATAGAAGAACATAAACAATCTTGATAAATAATCAATGAAAGATAATATCTGTAAATCAATTACAAATCATGCCTAGGGCTTTGAAATCACCCTTAACCAAAAGAAAGTTTTAGCTTAGCATACGCATATTTAACATAAACATAAAACTAGAAAGAAAATAAGAGAATGGAGAAGAAGAAGAAGATTAATAATAACAAAAACATGTCTACTTTGTGGCTCAAAAGATGGTAATTACAGAGTTTCAAACCCGATGAGAACCATTTCTTGCTGCAAAAGTAAGTTTAAGAGGTAGAATTTGCATTTTTTTTATTTTTGGAAAGTTGGAAAATTCTGCCTGGCGCCGCGGCGCTGGTCTCTCGACCTTGGGGCGGGGCGGCGCCAGGCTCTCAGCCAGTCCTCTTCTGCTACTGCATCTTCTCGCACTTCCTCAGACAATTTGTCCGATTTGGACGAGTCATATACTATTAAAAAGCTACTCATGTCAGCTTCAAAAGTCAAGGAGGAAGTTTCTTTGAATAATACTTTAATATCACGTTTTCATAGCAACAAGCTCTAGAGGTCAAATCTGTCTTCTTACTTTGCACCAAGAATTTGATCTTTTTGACTCCCAAGTCTTCTTCCATCTTGTGATTATGATTTTGTAAGCTCTTTAACATCATAATTGACATGTCTTTGATTCATTCTCTTACATATACCTAATATTCAAAAACATAACATAAGTAGCTAGAATAGAGATAGAATACATAAAGAAAACTAAGAATAGAAATGACATAAAATGTGTAATTTATGAACTTATCAGTTACCATCCAAATTGAATTTCATTTATGTCATAACGATCTCGTGACTTCTAAAATGACATTAGAGGGGAAAAGAATAATTTGGTTCCTCGTAAATAATATAGGTTTTGAAAAACCTCGAAAAACGGGAGTCGCCACCGATCTTTTTTGGCTAGGTGTGATCGGTCACCTATTAAAACATATTTTTTGTAAAGAATTTTAAAATTAATTAAAATCATTTTTTAAAAACCAATTTTGAAGTCTGCGCTTTAAACCAGAGAAAAATAAAGGCGAGTCCGAGAGTCGGTTATGTGCGGGAAAGGTATTAGCACCCCTACAACGCCCGTATAAAACGATACCTTATTAATCATGTATTATCATTAAGTCTCGATAAAAGTTGATTTTGGTATTTAAAAATAATTCCCCTCTTTTTAAGAAACAATCATACTATTTAAGAATACTCCAGAATTTGTTATCACTAAATTTTTTATACTCCCCCACAAACCTGGCAAAATATAGAATTTTTCTCATTTTGAAATCATCCGGATCATTCCTTTTTTAAAATAGGATATTCTTTGTTAATGATAATCGATGACATTCTCCTCGGCAGACCCAGCAGAGAACTCATGAATTATTTTAATTCGAAAATATTGCCTCGTTTATTATTTTAAAAAAATGTCATTTTTTATGCATTAAAACTTATTTAAATAAGCATGAATATGCAAAGACAATATTGATATGCAAATATAAAAAAATTACATAAACACTAACTATCACATGGTATAAACATGAAATTAACCTAAGCAAAAATTATTAAATGGCATAGTCAAGATCACATGAATATTAATCATCGAATGACATGATTAGGAACATAGTATAAGCAACAATTATTAAAGAACATAAACAAGAAAATGCACACAACCTAAGTTTGTAAAAAAAGCATTTTTTCATGTTTTTTCTTTGAGAAATTATATAAATGGCATGTATCGGAAAATATTACCGCACTTCCCGGCAAACCTGGCAAAGCTTGGAAAATAGTTCTTCTACATAACATTTATGTAATTCCGAGTAAAACGAAAATCATACTTTATAGTTTCATAAACACGTGCGTTGAAGAATTTTCTAACCTCCCTGGAAAAGATGAAGAAATAATTCTTGCCAAATGTTTATGAAACTGAGAAAGCACGTTTTTATGATAAATTTAGAAAACATTTTTTTAAAGTATGAAATGCATGAAAACGGGACCATTATTGGAATGTGTTTCTCTCTTGGAGAGAGGGCATCCGAATACCTAAGAAGGTATCCGAATACCTAAGAAGATTTCCGAATACATTTGAAAGAAACTTAAATTGGACTTTAAAATAAAGGATTTTTTTGGGCACGGATTTTTACTCGGATTAGAGGGGATATCCGAATGCCATTTCTTTGGCATCCGAATACCTCTAAATTAGCCTTAATGCAAATGTTTTTTTCTTAAAACCAAGAAACAAAAGATGCAAAAAAAGTTTAGGAAAACATTTTGGCCGAATGCTTCTAATGCAAAAAGACCAAACTTTGACTCGTTTTCGAAGCTCGTTTAAGCTACCCATAGTCAATTTTCTTAAAACATTATTTATAAACCTTTAAAGACCAACAAAATGACCTTAAAACTCTCTCCTATAGGTTCAGACAACCCCTCCTAATGCAAAAAAAAAAAAAAAAAAATTGACTTTGACTCGATTTAAAGCTCATTTTAACTACCTGAAACTAGTTTTATCAAAACCTTTTTTTTTAAACCTTAAAAGACTAAGAAACAACTTAGAAACCTCACATTCTTGTGTTCGGCCAACCCTTTTTCCTAATGCCAAAAATCCAAACCTTGACTCATTTTAAAACTCGTTTTTACTACCCAAAGCTTATTTTATCAAAACTATTTTTTAAGCCTCAAAGAAAACTCAAAAAAATTTGAAACTCCCACCAATAGGTTCGGCCAAGGCATGATTTTATGGGATTAAAACAGTTTTTTTATTTTTTTAAAAATGCATTTGACTCATGTAGCCCACAATATCCATATCCAACCTTTAAAATATTAATTTTTCAACACTTTGAAAAACATGACCTTGGCTATGGACCATTAATTGATCCTAGCTAAAATATTATTGCAAATCATTTACAAACATGTTTTGATGGAAACAAAGTGATTGGTTCAAGGTTGACCTCATGGATGGTTAATTCGGCCTAACCATCACTTAGAATGAATCTAAGATCATCAAGCTCATAACCATTTTTTCCAAAGAGAAGTAACAATATGCAACAAAGAGAATGCTCCACAATAAACCATATTCAGCAATATGCAATAAAGATGAAAAAATATAAACAAGAAGTCATAGATAAGCAAAAAAATAAGAGGTTGGCTCAAGATTGGCCTCATGGATGTTTAATCCGGCCTAACCATCACTTGGAAGAATCCAAGATCATCAAGCTCATAACCTCTTCATTTTAAGAAGGAAACCAAAGTAAAGCTCATCAATCAACCAAAATAGATCACAATACATCAAATATCAAGATAAAAACATGAGGCAAAATATAGCAAAAATAACAAGATGTTGCGCCACTTTAAAATGGTTAGGAAAACATTTTGTAAACTTTTTTTTTTTTGGAAAGGAGAATAGAAGAATAAGATAAAGCTTTTAAAAAATATTTTGAAAACCTTAAAATTTTTAAGAAAAAAAAATGGAGAAAGAAGAAGAAAAACGTTCAAGATAAAAAATGCAGAAGAAAAGATAGCAAGCTACCTTAGTGAAGCTCTCTAAAAAACCTCTAAAACCCTTCATTTTTCCTCCTTTTCTCTCTTCATTTTTGCTTTTTTTTTTCCTCTTCTCCCTTAGGATTTTAGCAAGATGGCCGAATGCTGTGAATCAAGGGGCTGCTGCCTTCTTATTTGGTTTTGGCCGAATACCCCTTTAGGCCAAGGCTTCATATTTTTTTCATTTCAAAGTGGTCCCCCTCTCATGGTCCTCACTTTCAATGGTCCCCATTTTCTATTCTTGCTCACCAAGTAGCAATCCTATTGGCCAAACTTTGCCAACTCATGTACCTCTTGCTCCATCTCTCTCCTACTCATCCACTTATTCACCAAAATGTCATTTTGCATTCTTCCCAAAATGCCCTTCATTCTTCCATTTTACTACCTTTTTACCTTAAGATAAACCCATATTTTTCCCTAAACTTTAAAATTTTCTCTTATTCATCCCTCCATGATTTTTCAAACTATTTTCCTATTCAATTGCAACAGTCTCTACAAATCCAAACTTTAATTTTTTCAATTTAGTCCTTCCATTTTCAATTCTTCTTCAAATCAATTCCTCCCCTCATTCTCTTTGTAATGGAGCTTTTCAATCCCATTCCTTTATTGATTCTTCTTCAAATTGAACTTTCAATTTCCTTCAATTTAATCTTTTCTATAATTCCCCTTGAAATTGAACTTTAAATTTGTTCAATTTAGTCCTTCCATTTTCAATTCATCTTCAAATTAACTCCTCCCCTCATTCTCCTTGTAATTGAGCTTTTCAACCTCGTTCCTTTATTAATTCTTTCTCAAATTGAACTTTTAATTTCTTTCAATTTAATTTTTTATGTAATTCTCCTTGAAATTGAACTTTCAATTTTTTTCAATTTAGTCCTTCTACCACTTCAATCCTTAAATCTCACATTCCTTATTCTGTTTCTTTCAATTTCCTCTTCCATTATCTTCCACTCGTCCTAATTATCCTTTTCGACATCTCAATTTGCTTCTCTACCTTTAATTCCAACGTTTGATTTTTTTTTATTTAGTCCCTCCACCACTTCTCTTTAATCTCATTTTTCAATTTCGCCCTTCCATTTTCAATTTTAGCTCTCCAATTATCAAGATTGCCTCTTTTACATCCAATTTTTCTCTTCAATCTTGATTTTCCAAATTTGACTTTTTACCCTTTGATTCTGACTTTTGGTCAACTTTGACTTTTTTACTTTTTTCATGACTTTGGTATTGTCCATTGTGCCTAAACCAAGTGTAGGGATATTAGACCATGAAATTGAGGTAAAGTTAGGAATATGGAGTTGAAGAAAGAACGTACCTTGTTTAGGGGTCGGGACAAAATTAGGTATCTACAATTTAAATTTTAAATTTTAAATTAAATTAAGTTTTTATTAATTAAACACAAATTAAAATAAAATAAAACCCTACAAACCTCATAATTTCTTAGCCTTTATATTTTTCTTTTTCTAGTTCCTTCACATCATAAAACTAAACAAAAGAAAACTCTTCAATAGCTCATGGCTTTTGGGGGAAAAAAAAGAGATGAGTGGATGACGTTGAAGATGTCGTCGTATTGCCCGAATATGAAGAGTACTCCAATAGTGATGATGATAGTGTTGAAAACCTTGAAGCGATTAATACAGAGGTCGATGCTACAACTGTTCATCAATCTAATGTAGTAAAGAGATGACGTTGGGGAAAAAAAAGATGAGTTGATGACGTTGAAGATGTCGTTGTATTGCCCGAATATGAAGAGTACTCCAATAGTGATGATGATAGTGTCGAAAACCTTGAAGTGATTAATACAAAGGTCGATGCTACAATTGTTCATCAATCGAATGTAGTAAAGTGAATAAATTTGACTTGCAAACCTTTGTTAGATGAAGTTATCCTGAAAGGTGTTTCAGGTGGAAAAAATCCAAGGTGCAAAAGTTTGGGAGTGTAAGCATTGCAAGTGTACTTTCACTAGTACGTACACTCCCATCCATGCACATTTTTTTGGTTCTTCTACAAGAAAAAAATCAGAAAATAAGAGATGTTCTGCTTTGTTGAGCAATCAGCGAGAATTTGAAAGGATTCGAAAAAATTTGAAGAAGTAGAGAAAGGGGTGTGTCACATTCTTTGAAGAATTCGAAGTTGACAACTCATGGGTTACCAAAAAATAAAGGTATGATTGCATATTCATTCCAATACATGGACCGTCATCAAGTTGATAAGGAGATTGTTAATGCATTATGTGCTAATGGGATCTCTTTCAATGTTCTTAGAAATCCTCAATTTTGTAAAATGGTAAGTGTCATTAATAATGCACCCAAAGGCTATAAAGCACCGTCATTTGAAAAAGCTAGAACTTCTTTATTAGATGATGTGGAAACAACAATAGATAAAGAATTGATTCCTGTGAAAGAAACTTGGTATACTGAAGGGGTATCTATTGTTTCAGATAGTTGGTCAAATGTGAAGAAAGAATCATTAATTAATATTTTAGTTGTGAATAGTCGTGGTGCAATTTTTTTGTATGCTGAAAATTATTTTGGAGTTGAAAAAATAGGTGCAAGAATTGCTCAACTACTATTGAAAGCAATTGATGAGGTGGGCCCTTCTAATGTAATTCAAGTTGTCACAGACAATGCAGCAAATTGCTAATTGGCTGGAGAAGAAGTTACAAAGGTATATCCTCATATTTTGTGGTCTCCTTGTGTGGTTCATACATTGAATTTGATATTTAAAGATCTAGTTAGCACTTTTAAATTATTCAAAGACACATATTCCAAAGGCAAAAAAATGTAAAATATTTTATTAATCACTCTCATGCATTGGTAATTATTAGAATTCATTCAAAGTTGGAACTTTTAAAGATTGCAAAGACAATATTTGAATTTCATTATGTCATGCTTCAACGACTTGTTTAAGTTAGAAAGGCCTTAGCAACAACTGTTGTTTTGAATTCATGGAAAGAGTGGATGAAAAAGGGTGATCATCTTACAAAACAAATGCTTTGATCACTGAATATATAGGGAGTGATGAATTTTGAGTGAGGTGCATAACTTGTTAGCTATCACAAAACCAATTTATAAATTAATTAGGTTTTATGATAAGGATGGTCCAATTATGGGTGAAAATATATGAAGGGATGGATAACATGCTTGGGGAGATCAAAAATGATATGAAAGATAATATATATGGTGATGAATATCCAAAGATTGAGAAAATAGTGATTGATAGACGGGCTAAAATGAATTTTTTCTGTGCACAGATTTGGATTTGCTTTGTCTCTTAGATATTAATTATGATTCCACTTACCTTAGCACTCCAGCACCCGGGGGGGACAATTAGAAAGAGACCAAATGAAGACAAAGAAGTGATGTATGATATTTTAAAAGCATTTGACAAAATAGCAAGTGATTCTCAAGAGGCAAGATTGTTACGCAAACAATATTCTGATTTTCAAATGCGTAAATGGCTCTTTGCCACATCTGGTGCACTTTTAGATGCTGTAACAATGGATGCAATTGATGGGGAATTTATGGATCGAAAACTCCTGAGTTATCTGAAGTTGCTGTAAAGGTTTTATCTCAACCAATTACCACATCATCTATTGAAAGAAATTGGAGCACTTATTCATACATCCATAATGTAAAAAAAAAAAAATGGTATTTCTTATTATGTTTTGAAAATTTTATTGTTATAAAAGTTTTTAATGTATAATTTTTAAATTTTTATTTCTTATGGTTAAATAAACAAGTTGAACTCAACTCAAGCTGATAAACTGGTATTTATTCACTCTAACATTAGATTGTTAGCAAGATTTCAAGACAATTATTACAAGGAGAGGCCTTTTAAGAAGTGGGATGTTGATCCAGAAGATGCCATGATTGATGATTCTCATGTTAGATTGGAAGAGATGAGGTGACCATCATTGGATGATGAGAATTTTCATATTGGTGAGGAGAATATTGGACAAGAAGACATGCTACAAAGTAATGCAGGGGTTGGGTCTAGCTCAAGAAACCAAAAGCAAAGGTCAACTCTAACATTTGAAGCTTCTAATTCACAACCTCGGAAAAAAAATTCAGCAATCCAACATTTCTAATTTCATGTGATCAGGATCATCTTCTTCTTCGAAACATATCTAGTTGGTCATAATTTTTTTATTTATTTTATGTTTAGTAAGATAAATTTTAGATTTTTAGAATATAATTTGTTTTTATTTTTGACTTTTTAAATATTTATATTAAGCATTATAACTTTTTTTTATGTGTGGTTATTAGATAATTTTTTATCATTAAATTTATGAAAATTAATTATTTTTATTAGTAATTTATGCCGATTTATATTATTTTAATTAAATTGAACTATATATATGTATACGTTCTAAAAAACGATTTACGTTCCAATTAATCGTATTTCGTTCCTATTAAGCGAATCGAAGAAAACTACTCTTATCAAATTACATTCCGGATAAGTAGCGATTTGTGTTCCAATTTCCGTTCTTCGTACCGAACCGATTCGCGTTCCAGGTAACACTGGTGTAAACGCTGTAAATACCAAGTTGATTGATCATTTTGTAGGGATGGGGTTCTCTGAAGAAATGGTTCTCAAAGCGATTCAGGAAAACGGTTTTGGTCCTTAATTTCTCATTTTATCAGACATCAGTTTTCACCTCAACTGCTTTATTTGTGATCCTGTTTTCTATATTTTCAGGAGAGGGAAATACAGATTCCATATTGGAGACTCTATTGACGTATTCGATAAGTTATACACCTGAACCTTGTTTCTAGTCCCATTGTTTAGTGAAAATTTTTCTGAAGCACACTTCTGTGCGAGAGAAAAACCAGTTTGGGTGAATATATTAATCTTGATTTTGATGCAATAACAGATCTACAGGTGATATTTGCCAATCCTCCCCAAATAGAATTGTCTTTGCAAGTTGTTGGACTATCTTGCAAAGCAGTTGTTTACTTTCTTTGTTATGTCATGAGACCTGTTAAAATTTGCAGGGTCTTGAAAAATCTGCTCCCATGCAGCAAACATGCTGATTCTGGTAACTGCTCTTTAGATTATGAAGGGAGTTTTTTGGATGATTTCTCAGATATTGATAGTTCTTCTGAGACTGAGGTATATCTAAACTTTAATATTGCATTTATTATTTCATTTGCTCAATTTGCAGACATTTCTAAAAATTACCTTGTGTTAATATACCAATGAGAAAATTTTAATTTTAAAGAGCTGTTGTGTTTTAATTTTTCTAGCCGCATGGATGATATAATGTGGCCTTTAGTCATTGGATTTGCATTTATTTATATAATGAAGGGTGAGTCTCATGTGACTTAGCAGCCAATAGCCCAATTATCATAAATATTATTCTATAGACCCTTCCCACCACGTCAACTATGATCCCAGCTAATAAAATTAAAATAATTAAATTTTTTGTCCACGTCATATTTACCTTCGAACATAAAACACGAGTTATTTCCCGTAAAAAAAAACAAAAAACAAAGAAAAAGTTACGTTTTTCGCTTTTTCTTTCTCTCTCTCCAAAAAAAATAGAACGAAACCCCAAAAAAAAAGCATGACATGGAAAAAAAAAATCTGATGTGATATAATTTGATTGATCGAGACCATAATTGACCTGGTGGGAAGGGTCCATGAAATAAATTTTCCAATTATCAAAAGATGTGGACTGCATTAAGGAGGAATTGCCAATGAGAAAGTCTTGAAGGGTACTTTGGTAAAAATTGATTTGCATACATTTGAGCCATGACAGCTTCTTGGTAAATCATCGTCTCTCTTTTTTATCTCAATTATATACAAAATTGTAAATGCATTTGAAGTGTTAAGAAACAGAATTCTTGTATAAGGATATTTTATAATATACTATTTAATTTTTCATAAATTTTTATATTATCTTTTTTATAATTTATGTTATGTGTTGATTGTAAAGTTTAATGTAAATATACTTTTTACTATTATTATTAATTACAATTTTTTAAATAAAAGAAATAGTTTTTTTTTTTAAAGTTTTTGAAAATTTAAAAGTGTTTCAAGAATACAAACGCCGCTAAATTAATGACATTTAAAAAACCGAAAGATTGAAAAATAGCGACGTTTGTAATATACAAACGCCACTAAATTAATAAATTTAGCGGCGTTTGTAAACCACAAACGCTACTAAATTTATTAACTTAGCGGCATTTTTTCTCATAAGCGTCGCTAAATTTATTCAATTAGCGGCGTTTATAGAAGACAAACGACGCTAAGTTAATAAATTTAGCGGCCTTTGTAAGCCACAAATGCCGCTAAATTTATTCAATTATTGGCGTTTCTAGATTGAAAATGTCGCTAATTGTCCTCATACAACACCCATTCAAAGTTTTTCGTTGGCGTTTATAAATGCCGGTAAATATCTCAAAAAATGCCGCTAAATTAGTAGCGTTTATGTCTGGACCGCTGCTAAAATTCTCGACGCTGTTTTCCTAGCGCATTTAGCTGCATTTTTGTTAAACGTCGTTAATGTTAAAAAAATTCGCTAAAAACCTACTCTGTTGTAGTATAATATTTGTTATTACGTGTAAATTTTCGTTGTTTTATGTATTTTGAACATATATTTGTATATTTTACAAATAAATAAAATTAATAAAATGTTCATTAACGAAATTTATATTAACATATAAAGTTTATTGTATGTCCAAATTATATAAAATTAATATAATATTTATTATTTTTAATGTTAATATAAAATTAAAAGTACAAAAATAGAGAACTTTAATGTAAGTTTTAACTTTTTTTTTTTTTATTTATCAAATAAATTTATTTAGTTTTGAAGGTTAATAAAAATGAAAACTTTGAAAATAAAGTAATTTTAATGTAAATTTTAACTCTTTTTATTTATTATCAAATAATTTTATTTAACAAAAGTCTTTTAATGAAGTTAATTTTTACTTATAAATTGTATAAATCTTATTAATAGTAAAAACATTTACAGTGATAATTTAAAAGTTTAGTGAACAATAATAAATTTTTTTATCAGTTTAAAAAAAATTTCACATTCGTACTTATATGTATATATAGAGAGAGAGATTATTACCGATATATTGACGTAGTCAAAATGATTTTAATGCTTTATTTTCTGTGTATATGTTCTAAAAATGCTATGCTTATATATAATTATTTAAGTAAATGTAAATTATATTTACAAAAATCATTTTTAATATACATAATATAAATATATAATAACTTTACATTATCTTATAATTATCTACCATTATAATGCACTATTATAACAAAAATAACCCTATGCAAATCAAACATCACATCAATAATCTATACTAATACGAATTTTTTTACTAAGTTAGTGTCATAAGTTAATCGAACATCAATTCAGTTGAAAAAATTATTTAAAAATCAAATTAAAATAATAATATTATGATCAATTACATACTTTTTAAATTTTAAAAGAAAACTATTCACATATATCTAAAAAACTACACACTTTTCTTAATAAACTACCCTACTTATCATAAATTACCCCACTTAACTTTTTCTCTCTTCTAAAATATTTTTTTTCACATCATTTTTTTTCTTTTTCTTTCGTCCGTTATTTTTTCCACCCTATAATGGGGTGTACATGTTTTTAATAATAATAAAATAAAAATTCATAAATTAATACTCCCTTCGACAAAAAAAAAAAAAAAAAAAATTAATACTCCCTAATTGGGCCGCCCAACCCATGAAACCCAAACTAGTAGGTCCAAAAATATCTATATTTATATTAATAATAAAGTATTTGATTGAAGTTGATGTTATTAATCAAATGATATCAATTCAGTTAAAAAAATTATAAAAAAATCAAAAATAAAATAATAGCTAAAATATATACAAAATAAGGATACGCATTTATTTTATTTATGAATTATTTTTCTGTTTCACATGTATTTAGAAAGAAAAAAAAAAAAACTACACACTTATCATTAAAGTTGGCAAAATGAATGTGAACCTAAAAATTTGCCCGAAAACTTGAATTCAAACTCGTTGAAACTTGATTTGACCCAAAAAGTCAACTTGAACCCAAAAAGTCAAAGACTCGATTCGAACCCAAAACGATCCAAACTTGAAAAACCCGAACCTAAAATGATTCGAATCCAAAAAAATCTCAAACCCAAAACGATCCAAACCGAAAAACTCGAACACGAAAAGCATACTGAAATGGTTACATCTTCTATAAAATCTAAAAAACAATCTAACGAGCCCTAACCCGGCCCAAATTTGAAAGGATCCGAATCAGAAAAGATCAAAACAAAAAAGGATCCAAATTCGAAACAGCTAGAACACAAAAGGATCCAAATCCAAAAGAGTCTGAACCGAAAAGATCCGAATACGAAACAACTCAAACCCAAAATAAACATGAACTCGTCCATTTGCTACCTCTACTTATTATATTAAAAAAAACTACTCACTCATCATATAACATTTTATTTTTTTCTTTTAAAACATAAATTTTTTCATTCTAAGGTGTCAATTAAAGGTGTTCATGGGTCAGGCCAGGTCGGGCCTAAGTATGGTATCAATATCACATATACTTATCTAAGCCTGACCCGACCCGAATATGGGCCACAAATTCTATCCAAGTCCGTCTATATTTATAAATGGATAGTTCAAACCTGTTTAGACCTGTCCATATTATTTTTTTCTAAAAAAATTTGAACAAAGATGTAATCTTATTATTAACACTGAGTCCCTCAGGACTCAGTTGGTATTTCTTAATTTTTTTTTTTTGTTTTGTTTTGTTTGATATTGGGGTAAAAAAGTAATCTATTATATTTATTTTTTAGTTGAGATTTAAAGGAGATTTTTTTAAATAGGTTAGGGACAATTTTGTCCTCTTCTATAATATAATTTTTTTTTTTTAGTTTTTTTAAGATTTTAAGATTTTTTAGTTTTAAGTTTTTTTATTTTATTTTAAAATAATGTATTTAAAAGGGTTGGTCCGCACGTTCACGCGTGCGTCGATTTAGGATCCATACCAGACCCATTCGAGAAAAAAAATATTATATTAATTATTTTTATTTTTTTAAATCATTTATTTAAAGGGGGTTAGTCTTTACTTTAACTCGCGGTTTGATTTAGGATCCGTACTCGACCCGCTCGGGACAATTTTTTAAAAAGAAATTTATTTTATTAATTATTTTGAGTTTTTTTATTTTGAGTTTATTTTTAAATAATGTATTTAAAGGTATTGGTCCGCATCTTGACTCGCGAATCGATTTAGGATTTGTACCTGATCAGCACGAAGAAAAAGTTAAAAAAAATATTAATTATTTTTAAAATTTTAAAATTATATATTTAAAGAGATTGGTCCGCATATTAAGTCGAGGTCGATTTAGGATCCATACCCGACCCGATCGAGAAATTTATTTTATTATATTAAATATTTTTAGTTTTTATTTTTTAAAATGATGTATTTAAAAGGATTGGTTTGCACATTGACTCGCAGATCGATATAAGATTTGTACCCGATCCATTCGAGAAAAAAAATTAAAATAAAAAATTTATTTTTTTTAATTACTTTTATTTTAATTCTAAATGGTATATTTAAAGAGTTGACCTATACATTCACTCGCAGGTCGATTTAAGATTCGTAATTGACCCGCTTTAAAAAAAAAATAATTAGTTTTAGTTTTTTATTTTATTTCATTTTAATTTATTTTATTTATAAATGATGTATTTAAAGGGGTTGATCCGCACATTGACTCGCAAGTCGATTTAAGATCCGTACAAGACCCGCATGGAAAAAAAGTTCAAAAATAAAATTATTTAATTATTTAGTTTATTATTTTATTTTTAAATAATGTATTTAAAAGGATTAGTCCGCACGTTGATTCGCGAGTAGATTTAGGATCCGTACCCGATAAGCTCGGAAAAAAAGTAAATTTTTATTTTATTAATTTTTTTATTTTAATTTTAAATGATGTATATAAAGGGGTTCGTCCGCACGTTGACTCGTGAGTCGGTTTAGGATCCGTACCAGCCCGGCTCGGGGAAAAAGTTAAAAACAATTATTTTGTTAATTTTTTTATTTTAATTTTAAATGATGTATTTAAAGGGGTAGGTTCGCACGTTGAGTTGCAGGTCAATTTAAGATCTGTATCCGATCTGCTCGGGAAAAAAAGTAAAAAAAAAAAGGATAAAACGAACTTACTGCTAATCTATGTGAGAAAATCGATCATACGAGAGAATAAAATATAAATCAAAATTTTATTTTCTTATTTTTTAACTCCTATAAATAAAAATATACAACATACAAAAGTCTAAATATTTTTAAATATATATAACTAACATTTGGAAATGCATTTATATTACATAATTTATAAATAAACAATTATCATAAATTTAATTTTAATAATTAACAAAATATTATTATATTAATATTATTATTATTATAATAATTTGAAAATAAAAATTAAATAAATAATTAAATATAATATAATTTAAAGTAATTTATTATTATTATTAATTAATTAAAAAATTTATAAAAAAATAAAAGTACATTGACGAAGTGGGGTCTTTTTTTTTAGTTATTATCATTTTTGAGTCCTTAGGACTCAAGGGGTATTTTGAAATGTTCTAAGAATAATTTTGTCCTATTTTATAATACAAAAGAGGTGTATTTTAGTTTTTTATTTTTAGATGTTTAGTTTTAAGGTTTTTTATTTTTATTTTTTTTAAATGATGTAGGGTTGGTTTGCACGATAAGTCACGGGTCGATTTAAGATCTGTACCCGATCCGTTCGAGAAAATAAATTAAAAAAGAAACTTATTTTATTAATTATTTTTAGTTTTTTATTTTATTTTTAAATGATGTATTTAAAAGGGTTGATCTGCATGTTGACTCGCAGGTCGATTTATGATCCATACTCGATCCGCTCGAGATAAAAAAAAATTTAGTTTTTGCTTAGTTTTTAGTTTTTAGCTTTTTATTTTATTTTTAAATGATATATTTAAAGGGGTTGATACACATGTTGACTCGCGATCGATTCAGGATTCGTACCCGACCAGCACGGAAAAAAAAAGTTAAAAAAGAAAAAAAATATTAATTATTTTTTATTTTTAAATGATATATTTAAAGAGATTGATCCACGTGTTGACTCACGAGTCAATTTAGGATCCATACCCAACCCGATCGAAAAAAAAATAAAAATTATTTTATTAATTATTTTTAGTTTTAAGTTTTTTTTTAAATGATGTATTTAAAGGGGTTGGTCTACATGTTGACTCGCGGATCGATTTAGGATCTGTACTCAACTCGCTCGAGAAAAAAATTAAAACAAAAAATTTATTTTATTAATTACTTTTATTTTAATTTTAAATGGTGTATTTAAAGGGTTGTCTCATACGTTCACTCGCGGATCGATTTAGGATCCGTAATCGACCAGCTTGAAAAAAAATTTAAAATTTTTTTATTAATTTTTTTTAGTTTTTTATTTTATTTTTCAATGATGTATTTAAAGGGGTTGATCCGTAAATTGACTCGAAGGTCGGTTTAGGATTCGCACTTGATCCTCACGAAAAAAAAAAGTTTAAAAAAGAAATTTATTTATTAATTTATTTATAAATAATGTGTTTAAGAGGTCAGTCCGCACGTTGACTCGCGGGTCGATTTAGGATCTGTACCTGACCGGCTCGGAGAAAAAGTTAAAAAAAATTATTTTAATTTCATTTTTAAATGATATATTTAAAGGGGTTGTTCCGTACGTTGACTCACGGGTCGGTTTTGGATCCGTACCAGATCGGCTCTAGAAAAAAGTTTTAAAAATTATTTTATTAATTATTTTAATTTTAAATGATGTATTTAAAGGGGTAGGTCTGCACGTTGAGTCGCATATTGGTTTAGGATTCGTACCCGATCCACTCGGGAAAAAGTAAATAAAAAAGGAAAAAGCGAACTTACTGCTAACCTATGTGAGAAAATCGATATTACAAGAGAATAAAATATAAACCACAATTTTATTTTCTTATTTTTTATCTCCTATAAATAAAAAATATACAGTATAAAATAAAGTCTAAATATTTTTAAATATATATAAATAACATTTGAAAATGTATTTAGTAGACCTGCTCAAGGGTCGGGCTACTCGCCCAAGCGCGAAGGTCCGTCTATATTTTGGAGGGTTTGGACAAAAATATTAAGCTCGAAATATGGGCTTGGACAAAAAAATGAGATCCATTTAGAAAATGGGCTGGGCCTTGGCTCCAACAATCAAGGCCCCATGCCCGGCCCTTTTTCATTTATATAATATATTATTTTTATATTTTATATATTATGTAATTTATATCATACAAAAAATAAATATATATAATACTATAGTGTAAACATTTAAAAATATACTAAGTTATCCATGTTTTAAAGCTTAATAAAAGAAAAAATAGATAAAATTATTAAAAATTATATAATAAAAAAATATTTGTTTAAATGTTTTTAGATAAATAAAATGGCCGGGCCTAAACGGGTTTGGACTATCCATTTACAAATATGGACGGGCTTAGACAGAATTTGAGTCCCATATTTTCGGGTCTGGGTTGGGCTTGGACATATATATATGGTGTTGATACCATACCTAAGCTCAGCCCGACTCATGAGCACCTCTAGCATTTATATTAAGTAATTTATAAATAAACAATTTTCATAATTAACAAAATATAATTATATTAATATTATTAAATTTTAAAAATAAAAAATTTAATAAAATATTATTATTTAATAAAATATAATTTATTATTATTAATTAATTAAAAAATTTATAAAAAATTAAAAAAATACCCCGATAACGCGGGGTCTTTTTTCTAGTTTTTTAATGTAATTTTTAGTAATTTTATCTTTTTTCTTTTATTAAGTTCTAAAATATAGATAACTTAACATTTTTTAAATATTTACACTATAATATTATATATTTATTTTTTATATGATATAAATTACATTATATATATAAATATACAAATGATATATTATATAAATTTAAAATGGACCGGACGAGACCGGGCTCGAGCTTTGATTGTTGGAGCCAATGCCCGATCCAATCCATTTTCTGAACGAGCCTTTGACCAAGCCCATATTTCGAGTCTAATATTTTTGTCCAAACCTTCTCAAATATCGGATGGATCTTCGGGTTTGGACAAGTAGCCCGACCCTTGAACAAGTTTAGTGTCAATATCTAATTATATATTATTTATTGAGAGAGATCCACTTACACTAATGTAAAACTAGATTAGTTTTACACACTTTCATAACTTTTTATACGATTTATATTTTAATAAATCTATCGTTGGATTTAACAATAATATAATTGTACTCGTCATGCACGTAAAGTTTCGAATCGGTTCGATATCTCTTTCATATAGATCGAGAATACTATTTTTTTCAATATATATTTAACAGTTGAAAGTTTTTTATATTAAAACTCGACGTGCATGATATATGTGAATAAAATATGAAATACGATGGTTGAATTAAACAAATATAAATTATATAAAATATTATTGATATATGTAAAACTAATTTAGTTTTTAGATCCCTTCTCTTATTTGTTTAATGGAACGTTAAACTAGTCCATCTCTTTTCCCTACCAACCACCAAACTTAACGGTCGAGAACATAAAAAAAAAAACCCAAAAAATTTGAAAAAATAATCTTTCAACAGTTCATCCCAAGTACCCAACCCATTTCTTTATTTTTCAAAAAAGAAAGTCTTCCCTCTCCTTTCAATTTTTTCACACACCTTCTCCAACCCTAAAAATCGAAATCTTTAAACAAACAAATCTAAGGAACAGCAAAGATTCTTTAACTCTAAATGCAGGATTTTGTTGGATCGGTTCGCCGATCCTTAGTCTTTAGGTCTTCAACGCCCGGCGACGATGGCGGTGGAGGACTTGGGGGCTTTGCTGAGAAGATCGGCGCCAGCATTCGCAGATCGCGAATCGGCTTGTTTGCTAAGTCGCCGGCGCTGCCCGCCCTTCCGCCTGTTAAAAAAACGGATGCTCAGCCGATCCGGTGGCGGAAGGGCGAATTGATTGGTTGTGGCGCGTTTGGTCGCGTTTATATGGGGATGAATCTTGACTCGGGCGAGCTACTAGCTGTTAAACAGGTGAGGTACTGTCAATTGACAGCGCAATAGTTTTGCTTTTGTTTTTAAATTTTATTATATTTTTACTATATTTTTGTGGATGTAGGTTTTGATTGCGGCAAATGCTTCAAAGGAGAAAACGCAGGTAAAAGAGGTTTTTTAAAAAAAAAAAAAAAAACTTTTGAAAGCGAATTTAAAACTATCAACTTAAGAAAACAGTCACTATATTTTTTTAATTTAATTGATTTTTGATAGGCTCATATTAGAGAGCTTGAAGAAGAAGTGAAGCTACTGAAGAATCTATCACATCTAAACATAGTTGTAAGTACTGTTTCTGTGCTTTTATTTGAATTTTGATGTGGGTTATTGATAAACTATTATTTGCTTGTTAGAGATATTTGGGTACCGCTAGAGAGGACGATTCGTTGAATATTCTATTGGAGTTTGTACCGGGCGGATCCATTTCCTCACTTTTGGGAAATTTTGGATCTTTCCCTGAGTCCGTAAGTTATTGTTTTGTGATTAAATTCTATAATGTTTGGTGTTTTCCCTTTCCCGTGAGCCCATGATGATCTTATTTTACTTATTTATTTGCTAAAAAACAGGTTGTAAGAACGTATACGAAACAACTTCTGTTGGGACTGGAATATCTTCACAAGAATAGAATTGTTCATAGGGACATCAAGGTACTTCTTTGTTTCTCAGAGAACTGTTGTGTGTTTGCATACGTGTGTGATTTGATGTGGTACTTTATATTCAGGGGGCAAACATTCTCGTGGATAACAAGGGGTGCATCAAACTTGCAGACTTCGGTGCATCCAAGAAAGTTGTCGAGCTGGTAAGAAAACTATTTTTCTTTCTTTTCTATCCTTATTCTAAAAGTTCTTTTGTTTTGTTTAATTTGAGTGATGGCTTTCTGCTTCTTCAGGCTACAATAAATGGTGCCAAGTCAATGAAGGGAACTCCGTATTGGATGGCTCCTGAAGTTATTCTCCAAACTGGGCATAGTTTGTAAGAAAACTATGTAGCTTCATGCTTATAGATTATCACACTTTTTCAAATTTGTCTTGAGAGTGGATTAGGATGGTTAAATTTCTATAATCATGGTCATGGTTTCTTTGTTTTTCTCCTCTAAAAAGGTTCTCCTTTGAGATTTACCAACTAAAAGGTCTGAGGGATCAGCCGCTAGAATCTTGTTCATATATTGCAAAATTCTTTATTTAAAAAAAAAAAAAAAAGAGTAAACAATATAAGCCTATGTTACTCAGACTCGGGTGTGAGTGTTGGATACGGGTATGTGTCCGACACGAGTATGTTCAGTTTTTTCATGTATTTGGAGGGTCCTTGGAGGGTCATATCTCCATACCCATCTCCGAATTATGCGTCGGACACGGGTGTTGGACACAGGTACTTCAAGAAAAATGAAGAGTCGGAGCAACATAGAGTCATAGATATAAGCAGCTTAAGATAAATCATTCCAAAAATCTCCTGCTCCTAATCTGAGATATATAGTTGTGCAGCATATGTTTGCTTCCTCTTCATTTAAAGAATAAACTAAAATTTCATGCTTGTAGTCCTTGCTATCTGATCTTAGGAGCTTACTTGTTTCCGACTTCACTTTCTTAGCTCTGCTGACATATGGAGTGTCGGCTGTACTGTGATTGAGATGGCTACTGGAAAGCCCCCATGGAGCCAACAGTATCAGGAGGAGGTATGTATCGGAAGCTGCTAGAAAGCCTTCAGAAGTATGATTTATAAGAATAATCTAATTGTAGACTGGATTCGGCAAGTAATTCTTCCTTAGTTTAAAGACTGAACTGGTGTTTCTTTCAGTTTGCTGCTCTCTTCCATATTGGGACAACTAAATCTCATCCACCAATCCCTGAGCATCTCTCCTTTGAGGCTAAGGACTTTTTGCTAAAATGCCTACAGAAGTACGTTATTGATATCTATTTTTCTTGTGTTGTTATAGTTTTGTGTTTTCTTTTATCCATTATTTGGTTCTTAAAAAGGCCAATAAAGTAGTTGAATCATGAATGAATTTTCTGAAATATAAACTTCAACAAGTTTTTTCTGATAGTTGCAATTTTGTTATAATCAACTCTTTATACTCATAATTTTTGGTGCCAGGGAGCCAGGATTGAGACCTACTGCATCAGCCTTGCTGCAGGTAATTTTAAATTATTGACCATTTTTTGCCTTAATTCTTCATAGAATAGTCATAGACCGGTTATAGTACATGCATTTAGCCATGGATATGATTACAGATGTAGAATTCTGCTCACCCATAGTTTATTGTCTTTATTTAAATATATGCAGCACCCTTTTGTCACTGGGAACTACCAGGAACCTCATCCAGTGTTTCGTAGCTCAATTATGGTAAGTCTGATTGCATTTAGCTTTATTAGTTTGATCTTTCTATTCTTTTGACCTTTTTCGATCAATCTACCAGGAACCTGAAAATCTGGTGACGAAATCTGGGATAAACCTGAGGAGCTCGTATGTGTCTCATTTCATGGATAATGTTTATTTATTTATTCTATTTTTGGGTTGAATTTAACGCTAGAAATTATATTGATGTTACAGCATAAATTCTGAGATCAGGTCAACCTGCACAGGTTTAAAGGATATTTGTGAAATGAGTAGTGTGAGGTGCTCTACAGTATATCCTATGAAATTATCAGAACCAGAATCGTGTTGGAGGGCAAGCAGTTGTGATGATGAAATGTGTCAGATAGATGATAAAGATGATCTTGAATTTGGCGCTTCAGTAAAGTTCAACTCTGTTTTAGCATCTGCTGACTTGAATAAAGTAATCAACTTTTCTTTGGAGTCCCTATCCAGTTCAGATGCTTATAATTAGCTTAAATAAAAACGCTTCAGTAAAGTTCAACTCTGTTTTAGCATCTGCTGACTTGAATAAAGTAATCAACTTTTCTTTGGAGTCCCTATCCAGTTCAGATGCTTATAATTAGCTTAAATAAAAATGCTTAATTATTTATTTGCACCAGAGCTTTAATCCCATGTGTGAACCCTCCGAAGACTGGCCATGCAAATTTGATCGAAGTTCCGAGCTAAGGAGAAGTGGAGTAAACTTGTCTTTGGGGGAAACAGTGGAAGCTGCTGGCAGTCCTGGAGTGTCTGGTAAGGAGGAGAAGGATTTTACTTTTCCATGTGGACCTCCAGCAGCTGATGATGATGAAGAAGTTACAGAGTCAAAAATTAGAGCCTTCCTGGATGAAAAGGTATGATTTGTTTTACAAATACAATGATCTTCTTTCTTTTATGGATGAGTAAGAGGATCATCTTTTTTTTTTCTTTTTTTCCATGAGGTCTTGTACGATAGAAGATAATTCTGTACTATTATTTAGCCAGGCTGTAGAACTGAAGAAGATGCAATCTCCTTTATATGAAGAGTTTTACAACACATTGAATGGCAGTTCTTCGACTCCTGTTGGAATTGCTAATGGTGAAAATATTTTGAGCTTACCTCCTAAAATCAGGTCACCTAAGCGGCTGCCTAGCAGAAGACTCTCTGCAGTTGCTGGTGCTGCTGACATAGCTAGCCCAAAGAGTCATACCAATCATTTGTCAAATACTGCTGTTGTCCACGATCGGACTTTGCAAGAAATTCAGCCACCTTCTGTTGGGGAATGGAAAGGGCATCTTCTCAATGCTCAGCAGGAGACAATTAGTCCTAGGTTTGTTAATACTTCTTTGAGATCTGCTTTAGCTTTAGCTTATCTCCGCTAGCAAAAATCTTTGTCCTGTTCTCTAATCTGAGAATGACATTGCAGCATGAGCTTTTCTGAGAGACAAAGGAGATGGAAAGAAGAGCTTGATCAAGAGCTTGAAAGGAAGCGAGGCAAGTTCTGTTTTTCTGCTCATTGTTTCAAATTCATTTAAGCTTATTAAGAAATGTGGTTACTTTGTTTGAAACTGAAGTTGGCCCTTTCTCAATTCTTTGCATCATACATGGTGAGGTAATGATAATGGTGTAGTTCTTGTGTGTTCGGCATGACTCGAATTCAATTATGTTTGTCCATGACTTAATCATGTTTTGATAGTTAAAGAATGGGTCCCTGTTGTTTTTTTTTTTTTTGTATGACATTGTGCTTATTCCATGTTAAGTTAAAAGCTCATATGCGTTCAGATAAGTTATACCCTTTAGAGTTTAGACATATAACAAGCAAAATGTGTATCGCAGAGATGCTGCGCCAGGCAGGTGCTGGAGGGAAGACATCGTCTCCAAATGATAAGTTTCTAATTCGACAAAGAGAGCAAACACGGTTTGCATTTCCAGGCAAGTAAATGTATGTAACTTACATGTACTTGTGTTAATGCCTAATGGAAAAAAAAGAAAAGAAAAGAAGAAATCATGCCATTTCCATTTGGACTGTTCATTTCTGTATTTATTTTTGGTGAGATTATTGGTAGCCCAATAATTTGTAGTGGTCGCTCTGTTATACATATGCATGAGTAGCAGGCATTATAATCTTCTTCCTGCCTGCTGTATCATGCCCTTGTTGTTCAGCAAAAGAAATTTAATATAAGCATGTGTATGCTTTTTTTGCCCTTTCCACTTCTGTAAACTGCTTTATCATCTATGTTATTGAGTAGACTTGTTCAAGGGCTGGGCTATTTGCCTAAGTCCGAAGGCTCGTCCGATATTTGGGAGAGTTTGGACAAAATATTAGGCCATAAATATGGGTTTGGACAAAAAAATGAAATCCGTTTAGAAAATGGATCGGATCTTGGCTCCAATAATTAAGGCCCGAGCTCGGCCCGGCCCGACCGTTTTTTATTTATATAATATATTATTTTTATAGTTATATATTATGTAATCTATATCGTATAAAAAATATATATTGTATTATAGTGTAAACATTTAAAAATAAGTTACGCTATTCATGTTTTAGAACTTAATAAAAGAAAAGAAAAAAAAGATAAATTTACTAAACATTAAATAAAAAATAACATGTTTAAATTAAAAAATATATATATATATATATGGGTGGGCCTAAATCGGTTTGGACTACCCATTTATAAATATGAGTGGATTTTGGTAGAATTTGAGACTCATGAACACCTCTAATACAGACAAGTATATGTGGTATTGATATCAATATTTAGATCCGGCCCGACTCATAAATACCTCTAAAATAGTGAAGGATTCAAACAAAGATTTTTTTTTTAAAAATTTGGTTGAAACCATTTTTGTGGTTTTCGCACATCTTGCTTGGATGTAAATTTTATCGCTATATTTTCTTCTCTTCAAGTTGCAACTTCTTTTGTAATAAAAAAAATTCGTGTATATAATTTTGGTTGGGTCCAAATTAGGCTTGGTGGCCCAAAACATTTGTCTCTACTCAAATTTTGTAAGAGGAGAAAGAGTGACTCACAAGGTTATCTCATTGATTGTTTTTGGAGTTTTTAGATTTTACAAACAAGATTAATAAGATGATATATACTTTTCAAATATATATTTAAAAATAAAAAATAAAAAATTTAAAAAATAAGTTATGTGATAGTTTTTTAATTTTACTTATAGAATTAAAAAATTTCAATATCAATATATCAAAAACGACTTTTATTATTGGATATGTATTTTTGGTTGGATCCAAATAAAATTCGAAGCTTCATGGCCCAAAATATTTGGTCTCAACATATTAAAGCTCAAAATTTGAAGGCTATGTAGGTTATATACAAAAAGGGAAAAAGAAAAAAAAAACGTTGCCCAAAAAAAGAAAATTTACTAACATAAACAAAAATTCTGATATTGATTTTATTTATTTTAAAAGACCCTTTAATATATACTTAGCAAACATTCAATTCGGAGCCGTGATTTATTTAGAGTTAGTTTAGTATTATTGTTGTAAAAAGTTTGGATTAGAAAAAGTTTGAGTTATAAAGAGTATGTTTAAAAAGTGTAGTGAAAAAATACGATTTAAAAATTTTTAAGTATTTGATATTGTTGTGAAAAAATACGGTGAAGAATTAAAATATCAAAAAAAGATATGTTTAAAATAATAAAAGTTTAGAGATACAAAAATAATAAAATTATTTTATTCAAAAGCTATCTTTCAAACCGTAAAAACTCAATTTTTTTGGCATTTTCATTTGGGTTGCCAAACTATAATTTTAACTGTAAAAATAATTTTTTTTATCCGTTTAATATTATATTTACGATAAAATATAATTTTTTATCTAAAAAATTATGTCAACGATAATGCTAAACGGAACCTTGGCATGCTTGTAGTTTCCACTTTCCGGTGCACAGTTATTTAATTCCTTGCTTGTTGCATAGTTTGCCCATCATAATCTACTAATAATTATTTTTGAATCTTAGGATTTAAGAGATATTTTTTAATTGTGCTAGGGACATTTTTGTCCTACTATATAATATTATTTTTTTAGTTTTTTTTTATATTTTTAAATAATGTATTTAAAGGATTAATTTGCACGATAACTAATTGGTCAATTAAAATCCGTATTGGATCCGTTCCAAAAAAAAAACTTTATTTATTTATTATTTATATTTTATTTTTAAATGATGTATTTAAAAGGATTTGTCCGTACGTTGACTCGTGGGTCAATTTAGGATTCATACCCGACCCACACGGTAAAAAAGTTATTTTTTTTAAATTTATTTTTAAATGATGTATTTAAAGAGATTGATCCGTATATTGACTCGCGAATAAGAGACGAGGCTATATTCCTGTGTACCCATTTTTCGATGAATATTTCAAAATCATATTCATTAGCGTTTTGGTCCCAAAATTTAATATCCATACCATCAAATAGACATATTCAAGAGTCGAATTATCCGTCCGATCGGACATGTTCGATCTGTATTGAATTGGGTCTGGATAAGCTTTTTGTTTTTCAATTTAAGTCGACTCAACTATGCCCGATTACTATTTATTAATAAAAAATATTTTTATTTAAATTTAATTATAAAAATATATAAATATTAATATAAAATAAATTTTAAAATATTTTAATATTTTTTAAACAATAATTTGAGCCACCCAATCCTGACCGAACTTGAATAAAATGTAAAAAAAAAAAAAACCTGAATTATGACCTCGAATCATGAACATCTCAACTGTCAGGGGGTTAAAAAATGGAGTTTATTATCGTATTTGGGTAAAATTGAAATCTGACCGTTTGATAAGTAGACTTTTTTAGCTCCTGGGTCGGGGCCCACGCTCCACAACAAATGCAAAAAGCCTCCAAAACCCTCAAAACCTTTTGTCGAAGGCGCGGTTCAGTTTTACTGTTTCACGTCCGCAGCCTAAAACACAACTGAGAAAAATGGGAAAGAAGAAGAGAGTCGAAAGAGAAGCCGAAACAAACAGCCCAACAGGAACCGAAACAAATCTCAGTCTCCTCAACGGCGGCGATTCTCACAATAAAAAGAAGAAGAAGAAAAGAACCAAAGCAGAGAAAGAAACCAACAGTAAAGCAAAAGCCGACGAAATTCCGACCGTTAGTATAGCTATCGCCGGTTCCATCATCGACAACGCTCAATCTCTCGAGCTCGCCACTCGAGTAAGCAGCCCCTTTGTATCTATTCACTCTTTCTACCATTTTCTTCTTTTCTTTTGAAAAGAAAATCATTTTAACAATTTTATTTGATTTTTCCCCAAAAAAAATTCAGTTGGCAGGTCAAATTGCTCGTGCTGCAACCATTTTTCGAATCGATGAGGTCTTTTACCTAATTTCTTATTATTTAATCCTACATTTTAGTCGTTAATTAGTTAATTAGACTAATTAATCCGTGGTTTGTATAAGCAGGTAGTAGTATTTGACAATAAGAGTAGTTCGGGGAATAATGGTGCTTCTTTGACACAAAATAATTCAAATGAAAACGAAAGAGGATCAGCTTTTCTTGTTAGGATCTTGCAGTATCTTGAGACGCCACAATATCTAAGAAAAGCTCTTTTCCCTAAGCATAATACCCTCAGATATGTGGTGCGTATCAATTTTTTTTAACAAATTCGCGGTTTTGATGAGATTCTTTTGTTGTTGCTGTTTGACTTTTAATGGAAGTGAAGTTAAAGTTGATTTTACGTTTGTTTGGATTTTACAGGGAATGTTGCCTCCGCTTGATGCCCCACATCATCTGCGCAAGCATGAGTGGGCTCCCTATCGGGAAGGTAAATTTTGGCTGGTGGCCTTTTGATTTTTTTTTTTTTTTTGTTGATAGTTTGAGCAGGGGAGCATGCACCAACCACTGAGCCAAATGCTCGGTGGCCTTTTGACTTATTCTCTGTTATATTACATCCTATGGCAGATAAGATGATGAAAATGTGTGCTATATCACTCATTCATTTGGATATGATTAACTTCCATTATCGAGTAAACTTAACTCCTCAACAATTGTGTTTGTCTATGTTGCTTCGACTCTTCATTTTTCTTGAGGTACCCGTGTTCGACACTCGTGTCCGATGCCTATCCGGACATGGGTATGAGGATATGATCTCCCAAGGACCCTCCAAATACATGGAAAAACTTAAAATAAATCAAGCATACCCGTGTCGAACACATAGCCGTGTCCGACACTCACACCTGAGTCCGAGTAACATAGGTGTTTGTTATAGATTTCTTACTAGGTCTTTGGTTGTTAAAAGTGAATGGTAGGACTGATAGAATGTGGAGTGATAAATTGATATGGTTTTTACATGAAAGGAACTCAGATATAATTTCAATGGGGAATTGATGGAAACTGAGGTTATATAAAGAAGTGATAAGGTTAGGTTCCAGATTGTAAGGAACTTGGATGCAATTTCTATGTGTTTGATCAATGGCGAGCCTGAACCGAATCCTTTATCTGACTTCATTTGTGTGATAACTTTATAGGTGTCACACTTAAGGAAAGAGCTACAAGCTCCATGGGAACAGTGGTTGATGTAGGTTTGGCTAAGGTATGTCCTTTCTTCTTGGAGTGTGTCTCACTTGAACCTGCTGCCTGCATAATTTCTTTTCTTGTAATCAAACAGCAAATTTAACCCAGATAGACACAAAGAAAAGGGAGAGAGAGAGAGTCGCCATATAAGATTACCTGGACACCAATTCCAAGTTAGTACTCAACTTCTCATAAAAAAAATGAAGAAGATAGTACTCTACTTATGTGACCACATAATGGTCCTTATATGGCTAGCACTTTCCTGCATATCTTCTTGTTTGCTCCTTGTATTTGTTAATAGCTGAAGGTTTCTGTCTTTATTTTCCTTTCTTTTATCCATTTGGCTAAAAATTCCTTAAACTATATGCTTATTTTGTTTTTTTTTGAGCATAGGAGTTATAAATGTAGAGAAATTAAATATCTCTGGATGAACATTTAATTCTTAGTTGCTAATTTCCTGCCGTTCATTTATTGGCATTTCCATAAATTTTTTATAGTATCACCTACTACACAAATTTTAAATAAAAGCTGGCAATGAGAACGGATCATATTTGTTTCTGCACTTGTGTTATACGAGGTTGAAGGTTGTAAATTTTTTTTGTCTAATTTGCATTCACAAAGCTCAATGATGACTTTACTTAATACTTACAATAGTATTTTTTTTCTCTCGTTCAGATTAAATTTGTAATAGTGAGTTCCTTTAATAAGGAGTGTGATACTGATATGCTAATTATGGAATTCTTTTTGGTTATTTCATGGTTCTTTATGCAGAATGTTGTGGTTGATCAAGCACATGAACCTGGAATAAGAGTCACTGTTGCAATGGGAACTAACCAAAACTTGGATTCTGGTAATAAAATTATTCTTATATTATTTTATGTTTCAGTGTCATTTAATGGTTAATCTGAGTTCGGTTGATTCATTGAGTGTCTGAAAATTTAAACCTAACTTGATATATAGGTTTTAAGTTGATTTATTTCTTTATCCTGCCTGTTACTGGATAATGCAATTTAACATGCCTTTGCTGCATCCATAATGGAATGATTTCTTGTAATTTTTTATTTTGCATTTAATGGATGTTTAATAATGAAATATTGCTGGTCAGACTTGAATTATGCATGAAATAAATTTTTTCTCGTTTTTGTTCCTGGATGAACAGTTTCTCTGAGCCTTATTCTAGAAAATTTCTTTCTTTTGGATTTGATGGTGTAAATTTTTTAAAATTTGTTTAAGGTTATAAGTACAAGCACTGATGCAGATGAAATTATGTGTGTTAAGCTCATAAAGTTGTTTTTCTAGATTTACCTCGCCAAGTTGTCTTGTCTTCCAAGCCTAGGGAAGAAGCAGGAACATACTGGGGGTATAAAGTGCGGTATGCTTCCGATATCAGTTCAGTATTCACCGATTGCCCATACAAGGTATTCATACTTCGTTGATAACTTGATATAGTTTAAACTCACTGCCTCTTCCTCTCTAATTTTCTTTTATTGGACTACCACTAACAGCAGGATAGCTTCTATAATGTTGTCGCAGGGTGGATATGATCACTTGATTGGCACATCAGAGCATGGACTAATTGTTAATTCATCACAGCTTAATTTACCTGCTTTTAGGTATATTTTTGTTCATATCAGACCCTTTAAATATGACTTACTATGGGTTCATTATTTTTGTTTGTAAAACTTGTTATTTTATAAATTTATTAGCTTGTTTGCCACTATTGCTTGATGGTTAATTGATTATACATAATTATAGAAAATTTATTAGATTGCAAGATCCCAGCCCAACTAAGCCACTGTTGCATTGATTGTTAGTATTAATGATATGATGATTAATAAATACTAATGATTTGTTAACCTTATTTAAAATGCGCCATCATCACCCTATTTTTGCAGTATGTTCCCTATACCTATGTTGTTCCGACTCTTCATTTTTCTTAAGTACTTGTGTCCGACGCATATCTAGACACAGGTATGGGGATATGATCCTCCAAGGACCCTCCAAATACATGGAAATCTTGTAAAAAATTGAACATACCCATGTAGGACACATACCCGTGTCCGACATTCACACCCGAGTCCGAGTAACATAGCCCTATACTGTGTGGAAGGCATATACATTAATCCACTAGGTTGCTCAATTGGTATGTTTTGAGCATCTTATCTAGGGGAAAATTATAATAGAAATATAAGGACTAGGGGATAGTTGCAAATGAAATACATGGAGTGAACACCAGCAGAATATGTGTCCACTTGAAATCCTTGTGTTGGTGAGTGATGAGCTATGTTCAGAAGCATTTTGAGGATCTGCCTCTCTGTTGTATCTATTTGTAAGGGTTGGTTGGGTATTCCTGCCATATGTGTATAAAACAAGGTTTCATAACATACAATAGTGAGTCTCCTTTAACTATTATGTGCTTGAAATGAACTTATTTTCCTCGTAATTGGCTTTGTAATATTATTAGTACTTTTGAATTAGTAGTGGTTGCTTCACCAACTAGCCCAACTGGATACTCAATCATTTAGAGAAGGCAAGTTTCCTTTTTGGTGATTAGTTTGACAAGTAACAAGCAATCAGTAACATCCAAGGGCCAGACCTTTTTCCTCGGCTCCTTGCATTGCTTTTTGTATTATACCACCTTGAGCTATATTCATACTAAATCTTCATGATGCAGTCATGTGGAAATATTGTTTCTTCCTGACATAGAGTGGTTTCATTCCATGGGCTATGGCACTTCTTGACTTTATTGTATTTATAATTTGGCAGGCATTTATTAATTGCTTTTGGTGGACTTTCTGGGTTGGAAAAGAGTGTAGAAGAAGATCATAAGTTAAAGGTATTATTGGAGGACGCTTAGTCTCAGTTTTGTCTTTCCGATACACGGTACTCTTTCATTTTCTCCGGATACTAGGAACCGTCTGTGATGAATGTTTGTGCTTGAATCAAGATTTATGGCTATGCTTTTGTAGTTTATATTTAGACTACCAATTGTGACATTATTTACTTCCGCACATTTCAAGAACTTTTTGGTTCAAAATAAGGTTTATATTTTGCAGTGTATCAACTGAGCCAGTTTTTCTTTGGTTTTGGTGTTCTATATTCTCTCAGGGAAAAAATGTCCGCGACATATTTGACTTGTATTTGAACACGTGTCCGCATCAAGGAAGTCGAACAATTCGGACAGAGGTACCCTCGATTTCTCTTGTCTAATTTTGCATGTATTAATCAATTTATGTAGTCATAATCAATGTTTGAGTTTATATCTTTACAAAACAGGAAGCACTCTTTATATCACTCCAATATTTCCATGAACCAATTTCTCGAGCAATACAAAGAGATGTGAGCTGAAGATAACATGGGACTCTGAAATACATGGAAGCATCAAGTTTTTGCACATTGGGCAGATCGAATCAAAGAATATTTCTTCTGGAGGTGGACATTCTTCAGATTTTGAAGCTGCTTGCTGGATGCTCATGCTCTCAAACGTATGGCGGCAAAAATGTCTATGCCTATTTTTGTAACCTTTTTTTCCCTTCAAGTTATTCGGCTTTTCTCTTTGACATCAAGGCCCTTATTTCGGATGCTTGTCTTTATTGTAACTAGAAATATGCTCTCTATTTGTGTAAGTTTAGAATATGATATTTATATTAATGTATGATAGATGCAATGATTTAATTTTAAAGTTAATAAATTTAAATTTTAAATTGAATCACTATGACAAAGTATGTAAAGTATTTTTACTTGGAGATAATTTTTAAAGTAAAGTATATATTTATAAAATTATTAAACTTAATCTAAACAAATAATAACTTTCAATTATTATATGACATGACAAAATTGAGAGTTATTTGAATATTGTCAATTAGATTTGTCAATTTCGAACATAATATGATTATACGATACGATTATAATATGAAAAAAATAATTAAAATATGACATGACATGAAAAATAATATGAACACAATATGAATATACTAACGTGTCAAAATCTACATAAAACGAATGACTAACGTATCAAAATACATATAAATATATAATAACGACATAACATGATTATACGACACGAACATAACATGAAAAAAATAATTAAAATATATATAAAATGAATTATTAACGTGTCAAAATTTATATAAATATATAATACCTTGAATACGATTATGATACGAAAAAATAACACGAACACAATATAAATACACAATTTTTTTTTCTTTCCTCTCTTTCTTTTCTCTTTCTTCACCACAATAAGAAAAAGTAATTTGCCACGTGACAAGTCAAAGGGAAGCAATTTCTAATTTATTTTTGGGTTACAAAGTTTCTCTTCCATGTACTAGCAATAAAAAAATAAAAATAAAAATTAAGATATATATATATATATGGATGGATGAAATTTATTTTAAAAAATTATCTAATTTATCGTTAATAGATTTGATAATTTTGAATCCAACACGAAAATACGATATGAATATGACACGTTTAATAAACATAAAAATAATGTAATAAATATGACGTGACATATTTAAACATGTTTAACATGATACGTTTAATATATATCATGTTCTCGTTTAAGATTTTGACGCATTTAATAATATGTGGTGTATATTTTTTATGGTTAACACGAAAAAAACACGAGACATGACACGCGAACACGGATTGTCAGGTCTAATCTTAAGTGGAGTTTTTAGATTTTACAAACGAGATTAATAAGGTAATACATATCACTTAGGGTATATTTAAAAAAATAAATAAAAAAAATTAATTTAAAAAAATCTTCACTTGTTAACTTAAAAAATTTTAATGTATAGAAAACAAACTCTTTATTTAAATGTTTTTATAAAATATCACGAGTGTTTCTATTACCTATTGATTCTTTACATAGTTTCACTTCAACAAATAAAACTTGCTACCCCCTTTATTATAAGTTCCTTCTCACCATTTTCGATAAAAAAAAAAAAAAAGAAATTTACCGAAAAAAGTTTCAAAGTTCCATCCTCCACTTGAAAAAAAATAGAAATATATAGAACCTGCTTTACAATTAGGAGGCCATGACTTTTAAATTAAAAAAAAAAAAATCACTTCATAATCTATCACATCTATCTCATTTTTTATTTTATCTTTTGTATTATTTTTTTTTACAATATATATACTTTTACTTTTTTAAAAAAAATTTCCAAAAATTTGTTTAAAATTTGAAGGCAAATTATATATCATACAAATAATTACACCAAAAAAAAAAAAAAAATCCGACTTGGAGGCTAGAGCGATCGAGTTACAAGGACAACTAAGTACTCATAAGGGGTGGTTTTGTCATTACAGAAAAGATAGTGTCATGTTTGGTTGTGCCAAAAGAAAGCTAGGGCAGGTTTCATGACTCGTGCACGCCCGTCTGGGTCCGAGACGAACACAGTAGGTCCATGACCGGGATCTAAGTTACAGGGAACATCTTGACCCACCAGAATATGCCTAATACCTAAAGCATTTTAGAAGGCTTCGAAAGACAGAATCTACCTGGAGTTTTTAGAAGCCTAGAGATCAAGAGCGAGACCCTTTGGAGGTGCTAGAGGTGCTACAGTTCTTTGGAGATGTGATGCACGCAAATTTACCTAAGAGGCTGCCACCCAAGAGAGAGGTGGATCACAAAATGTTGTTGGAGCATTGGTAAGGTCGAAGGGCATCACAAGGAACTCATAGGAGTCATAGCACGTCACACATGCTTCTTTGGCTCATCTCCCAGCTATCCTCATCTAGTAGTACCTTGATTGCAAGTCTAGCTTGGTGAACCATCTCGCATCTCTAAGCTGATCGAACAAGTCTTGGATGAGTGGTGTCATAAAGATCTCTAGACCGCTAAGACGTTGGGGGTTAAAAAGATAACAAGTCCTCGATAGTAATAGTGAGTTTTGAAAAATCTCGAAAAAAATGAGTTGCCACCAATCTTTTTTGGCTAGATGTGATTGACCACCTACAAAAATTGATTTTTTCTCAAAAATTTTAAGTTAATAAAATATTTTGAAAACCAATTTGAAAGTCTGCGTTTAAAATCAAAGAAAAAATCAAAGTGAGTTCGAGAGTGGGTTACGTGCGGAGAAGGTATTAGCACCCTCACAATGCCCGTATATAATAGTACTTATTAACCACGTGTTATCCTTAGTCTCGATTAAAATTGGCTTCGATATCGGTATTTAAAAATAATTCCTTTATTATTATTAAAAACTAATCATTTTCTTTAAAAGTGAACCAGAATTTAACGCTGAATATTTTTCATATTTTCTGGCAAACCCGACAAAATATGATTTTTTTTTGTTGAAATGATCTAATTCATTTATTTTGAAGAGGGTGTTCGATTGTTTATGATAATCGATTAGATCATCCCCAGTAGTCTAACAGAGAATCCATGAATTATTTTAACTCAGGAACATTGTATTGTTTTAGAATTTTTAAAAAAAATCAAAATCGATTTTTATGTATACGTTTAAAATCGTTAATCACGAATATGAAAATGCAAAACCATAATGCAACACAAACGAGAATTAAGCCATATTGAGTGACAAACATGAAAACGAAATAAAAAGTCAAACACCACGGAAAAATGTATTTCCCCTTTCCATGAGGGACATCTGAATACCCATGGGGATATCCGACTATCTTAGAGGAAACTTCAATAAGACTTGAAAATGGTGGCCCGGAGGTTTAAAAAACGATACCTGAAGGTCTTGAAAAAAACAGTGCCCGGAGGTCTTGAAAAAACAATGTCAGAAGGTCTTAAAAACGGTGCCCGGAGGCCTTGAAAAGTTGTTTTTGGATTTACAAAAAGTTTTCGGGAAAACAAATGGTGGTTAGGAAACTTTAGTCCGTAATCACGTAATCCGACCTAAGAGAGTTTGACATACCCCGGTATATCAAGAGAACAAAAAAATGAACTTAGTTACGGATTATTACTTAATCCGAACCAAAAATTCTCGAGGGGGTTTGAAAAAACTATTTTTGGATGACAACAGGGCGGAGAGGAAAATTTAGCATGTAATCACATTATCCGACCTAGGAGTAAGTTTAATACACTCGGTATATCATGAGAATAAAAAATTATCTTGGTTACAGATCATTGCTTAATCCGAACCAAGAATTACCGGGAGCGTTTTTCAAAACTTTTTTTGGTAACAAAGTGGTTGGCTCAAAGTTAGCTTCATGAAACTTAATCCGGCTCAACTATCACCTAAACCGAAACAGCTAAGGATCATCAAGCTCATAACCATCTTTATTTTCAAGAAAAGATCAACACAATCACAACAAGTATGCACCACAATAGACCATATCCAAGGCAAGCAACATTAGGCATACGCATGCACCATAATGGACCATTTTCAAGGCAAGCAAGATGAGCATAACAAAGAAATAGCAAAAACAAACATAAACAACATTCATGAAAACAAATCAAACCATGCCATATTTTATTTTGAAAATGACAAGAAACAACAATGTTTTTTTTTTTTTATTTTTTATCCTTCTCTTTTTTAGAAGCATTTTCGAAAACTTAAAGGTTTTAAAGGAGAAGAAAAGAGTAGTCTTTTTTAAAACATTTTTGAAAGCTTCAAAGCTTGAAAAAAAGAAAATCAATCTTCAAAAACAATAATCAAAAAGAAGAAAATAAAGCTACCTTGTCTAGCTTTTCCAAGAATTAACCAACCTTTATTTTCTCTCCTCTCCTCTCTTTTCGGTTTTTCTTTTCTTTTTCCTCTCTTCCTTTCTCAGGGCCGAATGGCCTTTTTTTTCATTTTTTTTTTTGTTGGACAAATGCCCCCCCAAGGCTTCTCCCTCATCATCTTTTTTGGTTTGGTCCTCCCTTTCCTATTCTTACTCACCAAGTTTCTCTCCCATTGGCCACTTACTCACCAAATTATTCTTCCATTAGCCAAGCCTTGCCAACTCATGTACCTCTTGATTCCTCTCTCTCTTACTCATCCATTTCTTCACCAATTTGTCATTTTGCTTCCAAAAATATCATTCACTCCTCCATTTTATTACAAGTTTCATGCAAGTAAATTCTTATTTTACACCTCATTCCTTATTATAATTACAACTTTCATCCAAGTAAATCCTCATTTTAACCTTCCATTTTTTCTTTAATTACAACTCATTTCTCCTACAATTCCATTTCTTGGTTTTTGCAATCTCCCGTCAATTACTCTTTAAATTCAACCTTTAATCTTCTTCCAAATTCTTTTCCTCACCAATCTTCCTTTAATTTCATCCTTTAGTTTCTCCCTAATTTCGTCTCTCCACCAATTCTCCTTTTAATTTCTTTCACTTTCATCTCTTCACCAACTTCTACTACAATTCTAACTTTTAATTTTTGCAATTTAGTCACCTCGTTTCTAATTCTTCTTCAATTTGATTCCTCCCTTTATTCTGCTTGTAATTGAGCTTTTAAATTTCTTTCAATCCCAACCTTTTTACCAATTTCCTTCAAACTGAACTTTCAATTTGTTCAATTTAATCCTTCTTATAATTCTCCTTGAAGTATCCGTGTCCGACGTCTGTGTCCGACACATATTCGGATATGGGTATGGGATATGATCCCCAAGAACCCTCCAAATACATGAAAAAACTTAGAATAAATCAAACATACCTATGTCAGGCACATACCCGTATCCAACACTCACACCCGAATCCGAATAACATAAGTTCTTTTACTGGATATAGCATCAATTACTAGTAACTATAGTCATAATAACATGTGGTATAACTTATAGAGAGCCTTATGGGTTTGGTATTTTAACAGGCATGGAATGGAAGGCAAAAGACAACGTGTTATAAGAGTAGAGAAACTGAGGTTTCAGGCCCTGAAGGCTGATGATCAAGAAGCCTATATGAGATTAGTAAAGGAGAGCAAGAATGAACAGTTAAATGTGCTTTTGACAGAAACAAATAAACTCCTTGTTAATTTGGGAGCTTCTGTTCAACGGCAGAAAGATGCTAAGCATTCAGATGGCAATGGCATTGAAGATTTGAAAGATTTATTTTCTGATTCACCTGAGTTGGATGCTTTCAAGGATGGAAGTCCTCGAGATTCGCTTCCTGAAGAAGATATAGATGCCACTGATTCTGATCAGAATGATGACTACAGTGATCTACTTGAAGGTCAGCGGCAGTACAACTTGGCTATTCACTCGATTCAGGAGAAGGTAAGATTATATACCCTATTATCTGTATCCTTGTTTGCTACTCTATTTCAATTTTTAATGTTGTATCCTGGACCATTGGGATTTTTTTGGGCTAAAGGACCATTGCGATTTGATTATCCCAAAATTCAATTGCAAGGTGGAACAGTGTATCTACCTGCTGCACATTCATGGTGATAAAAACAGCTTAAATGTTTTAGTTTGCTTTCCTTTAGCTATTGGAAGATTATTTCCTCAGGGTACTTTCAATTTGTTCATGCATTTGTGCAATCTCTTAGTGGTTCCATTCCATCTTATTGAACTTTTTTTTATCATTATAATTTGTGGCTAATTTATTGTATGGGAGTATACTATATTCAATAATATAATATACAGGTCCAGGTGGATGCCTGTTAATTGTCAGTCCTCTACCAATCTATGTTACTCGGATTCGGGTGTCAGTGTCCGATACGGGTATGTTCAATTTTTTCTAAGTTTTTCATGTATTTGGAGGGTCATATCTCCATACCCATGTCAAAATATGCGTCGGACACAAATATTTCAAGAAAAATGAAGAGTTGAAGCAACATAGCTACCAATAGTCAATGTTACTTCCTGGTTTATCCACCTAATTGCTTTCATAGTCTCTTCTTACGCATATTGTATTTGCATTGTTAACCATCCATGTTCGCATTATTTGTGATCTTGTAATCTCTGTTTAATTTTTTGGGAAGAAGCTACTGATTTATATTATGTAAACAGGTACCTGAGCAACCATCCATGCTTCAAGGTGGAGAGTTAAGACTTAAGACCATACCAGTTAGAAGGGCTTCAATGGATGCTTTCTTTGTGCACTAACAACCTTAATGGAATTTTAGCTGATGAGATGAGTTTGAGGAAAACAATTAATACAGACTATTTCATTAATTGCGTATCTCATGGAGAAAAAAGGTGTGACTGGGCACCACTTGATAGTGGCTCCAAAAGCTGTACTCCCAAACTGGATCCATGAACTCTCGACGTGGGATCCATGAATTCACTTGTATGAATTTGCTTTTGTACATGTAATTTATAATTTGAAATTTCTTTTGCATTGTTTTCTTGTTTCAGCGTTTATGCAGTCCTTTATGATGGATGTTTGGATGAGAGGAAGGTGATGAGGGAAGAAATATCAAGAGATGGAAAATTTAATGTGTTGATCACACACTATGATCTTATTATGAGAGATAAAGAATTATTGAAGAAGATACACTGGTACTACATGATTGTCGATGAAAGGTATCGGTTAAAAAATCATGAGTGTGCTCTTGCACGAACTCTTGTCTCAGGGTATGATGATAAACAGATAGATAGATAGGCGCATTCTATTAATTATGTAATGCGGTGAGTTGCTTTAGGTTGCCTGGCAAATATATTCAATGCCAGATACCAATTGAGTGTTACTACTACTTTGGCTTGAATGTTAACATCTATGTTACTCGGACTCGGGTCTGAGTGTCGGATATGAGTATGTTTGATTTTTCTAAGTTTTTTCATGCATTTGGAGGGTCCTTGGGGGATCGTATATCCATACCTATGTCCGAATATGCGTCGGACACGGGTGTTGGACATAGACATTTCAAGAAAAATAAAAGGTCCGAGCAATATAGGTTAACATATGATTCTTCAGAATTCTAGAGTAGAAGGCAATGCTCTTCTATTTTTCTACCTTTCCCAACTCTCTTTCCCTCCTTTTTTTTCTTGTGCTATTGAGTTTGAAAGCCTTTCGGAGGTCAGTGAAAATATGAATTGTCTAGCATTTTACTCTCCTGCAACATAATTTAAGGCTAAAGCATTTCACTACATTTGGTGCATTATTGCACTATGAAAGATATATTATTTCTCAGATAATCATTATTATGAGTTTTTTTTGCCATTTCTGGAGAAGTGAGGATGTCATGTTATATTTCAGATTAGGTCTGTGCAAGAAATTTGGAAAGGCTTTTCTAATGAATTTTCACCTGTGTGCAGAAGCTATCAGATCCAGTGTAGACTTTTGTTAACTGGGTTACTGGGACACTGATACAAATTTTACAAGCTATGTTACTCGGACTCGGGTATGAGTATCGGACATGGGTATGTTTAATTTTTTCTAAGATTTCTATGTATTGAAGGGTCTTTGGAAGATCATATCCCCATACCCATGTCCGGATAAGCGTTGGGCACGAATGTCAGACACGGGTACTTAAAGAAAAATGAAGAGTTTGAGCAACATAGTTTACAAGAATTGTGGTCCCTCCTTAACATTCTGCTCCCAAACATTTTCAATTCAGTCCAGAATTTAGAGTGGTTTAGTGCCCCCTTTGAAGATCATTGTGATGTTTCTCTTACAGGTGAAGAACATTGATTATTTACCATCTGCATCATGTAGGTCTCCATCTAGTTTCAAACTGTCTTATCTATCATTGAACATCTTAATCTTTGATAAAATTCCTCATTCAGGTTATAACTTATATTACCATTCATCTTAAGGAGAAAAAAAAACATGAGGTGGAGAAATACCTTCCTGGATAATCCCAGGTTATACTCAAACATGATCTGTCAGCATGGCAGAAAGCATACTATCAGCAAGTAACAGTGAAGGGCAGGGTTGGGCTTGACAATGGTTTGTAGATTTTACTTTCATGTGATCAGTTGGCTATTTTTAATGGTGTCTCGCTTAATCTATTTGTCAACAACTATGTTACTCGGACTGGGATGTGAGTGTCGGACACTAGTATACTAACCCCTCGGGTTGCTGCATGCTGACTCTGCCATCAGCTCACACTTTCTCAGCTGATTTGGATGATCAAATCTTATGCAATTTGGGCGAGTAATATATCGTTGGAAAGCTCTAAGAATCAGTTTCAAAAGTCAAGAAAAAAGTTTTCTTGAATAAAAACTTTAAAATCATGTTTTCTTAGTAACAAATTTCGGAGATCAAATTTGTCCTTGTTTTATACATTTTTCATCTTTTCGCACTTTGAAATTTTTTCTCACCTTGGACCTACAGAAACACTAAATTAATAACTAATTTAAAAATTAAATAAACAAATAAAACTTATCTAAAAACAATTAAGAATAATTAATTTCGAATAAAACTTCAACAATTTAGTCGATTTGAATGCACAAAACATGGTAAATTAACTCTATTTCGAGTTTTCACCCATCGTATAGGACAGAAGAAGGAAGTCAGGGTTTTTGTGCCAGTTAGTGTTGGATCAATTGAAGAGGTCATTTTAGAGCGTGCAAAGCAGAAGATGGGTATTGATGCCAAGGTCATCTTGGCTGGACTGTTTAATACAACTTCCACAAGTTTGTTTTGCTGGAATTAATTATTATCTGTGTAATGCATGCAACATAAAAATCAGTATGGCATGAGATAGAATAAGGAATATTTACTCAGTTCTGTCATATTATATTTGATAATCAGCAGTTGCAGTTTGGTGGATAATATGTGTTTGCATGGTATGTATGGTTCTGTGTGTGTCTATGTATATAGGTATGAGATGCAGTTAGTTACTCAAAGATTATTGGGATTTCTTTTTCTTTTAAGAAGAGATAAAAATAAATGACATTTGACACAGTTTAATTATGTTTCATCATATCATACACTTCCTTACCATCAGATCTTAGAGCACATTTTGTGTGATGGAAAGTACTCACTTTTTTGATAATTTAATTGGTAAAAATCTGATTTTCATGTTTGGTATGCTGAAAAATACTTATTTTTTTGGAAATGTAACTTTCTTTTGGGAATTACTTTCCTACAAGCATTGGAATGTGATTCTTATGAGGAGAAGTGAAAAAATAACTTTCCCATGTAGTTGAAAAGTTAAAAAAAAAAATGAAGATAAAATTGTTCTTTTTCTTATTTAGTTTAAAATTATCAATTGAAATATTATTTTTAAATATTTAATACAAATGTTTGTTAATAATAAATATCATTGAAATAGTTAAATAATATTTAATTTGCTTCTAGTTTTTTAATTTTTCAACTAAATGAGGGTGAAGACTATAACGAGAACTTCTTTGGTGAGAATCAAATGAGAACCCCTTCTTTATTTTGATAAACGTGTAAAAAGTAAAATAAGATTATTAGTTAAGAAAAATTATAAAAAGGGTAGAAAAAATTTATTTATTCATAACAAAGGTAATAACGAAAAGAAATTATGTATTCTTATATGATGAATTAATAATAATAAATATTTAAAAGAAAAATAAAAGATTAAAAAATAATTAAATTTGTGATTAAATTTGTTCAATTATTACATTACTTGTCAAGCTTATTAGTATAGTCGATTCAACCCATAATATTATTTTTTATATAAATAACTAAATAAATATTTTAATTTTAATTTTCAAATATCAATATAAAAATATTTTTAATTAAATAAAATTTGAATGAACTATTGAGTCATTTTCGATTTCAAATTTAAATTTTAGAGGTATCGATCGAGTGTGAATGTCTAGATTTTTTTTTTTTTTTTGTCATTTTTTCGTGAAATCATATTGTCCAATAGAAAACTTTTGATGTTTTTATTTTTAATTAATTTCTATGTCAGCTTTAAAAAATATATATTTTTTTAGTGTCACGTCAGATTTATTATGACACATAAACATTTTTTAACATGTCAAATTGTCTAGTCAGCTTTTTAACAGAAACTGTTATAGGTGTTAACAATTTTACTTATTTGCTTCCCTTCTAAAAATAAAAGGATCAAATTACTTACAATTTTGGTACAGAGACTAATTTACACCAGACTCTAAAGTATAAGGATCTGAAAAATATTTTGACCGTTTATTAAATATTATCTTAACAAACATAAAAAGTACGAAAAAAAACTTTGATTTAGACATTCACACTCGATCGATACCTCTAAAATTTAAATTTAAAATCGAACTTGGCTCAATAGTTCATTCAAATTTTATTTAATTAAAATTATTTTTATATTAATATTTTAAAATTAAATTAAAATATTTATTTAGTGATTTATTTATAAAATAATATCATGGGTTGATTCGATTATACAAATAAGCTTGACAAGTAGTATAACTCGTGAACAAATCTAATCACAAATTTAATTATTTTTAATCTTTTATTTTCTTTTAAATATTTATTATTATTAATTCATCATGTAAGAATATATAATTTCTTTTCGTTATTACCTTTGTTATGAATAAATAAATTCTTTCTACCCTTGTTATAATTTTTCTTAATTAATAATCTGATTTTACTTTTTTACACGTTTATCAAAATAAAAAAGAGGTTCTCATTTGATTCTCATCAAAAAAGTTCTCATTGTAGTTTCACCCTAAATGAGAATAACTTGGAAATTTTATTATTAACAAACAAATTTTTTTATACTAAAAATAACTCAAATTATCAATTGAAATATTATTTTTAAAAATTTAGTACAAATATTTGTTAACAATAAATATCATTGAAAAAAATATAAAAAAATTACATTTTATTTGATAAGGATAATTTCAAAAATTATCATCACATTCCTAATAAAATATTTAGTAAACCAAACGTGTTAATATAAGTTTTTCAATATTTTAATAGTAGTTTCTCATTTATATCAAACGCTGTAATATTATCATTAATCACATTTCATTATAATCGTAAGAAAAACACCACACGTCCTTTACTTCTTTGAATACTAAGGAAGAAAATCTGTCTCTACTGTTACAGCTAAAAATTGCTCTGTTTTCTCCCTCAATCATGTCTTAACTTTTGTGATTTAGCAGCATAGGGTTCCTTTCATTTTCTTTTTCCAGAAACTGAAAAACGTGGTGTTGGATACGTGTACGTACATTTTTCCCAAATTATGGATAAGAGAACAGTAAGTACTATTCTGAGACCAGCTTGGATTGGTCTTAAAATAATTTTTTTCCTCTTCTTTTATATCTTAAATAAGTTTTTTATTTTCGTGTGATATACTGGATACTTAAAAGTCCATTTTAACGAGCTGGAGCTTGTTTGTGCCCAGCAATTGTTATTTTCATCTAAAACAAGACAACAGCCTATGCTACTTTGACTCGAATGTAAGTGTTCGACACATCACATGTATGATCAAGCAACGTAGGCAATAACTCCTCTTTTACATCATGTTTTGATTGTATTCAATATGATCATCTTCACTTATGCAGCTGAGAACAGAAAAGAAATGCTGGAAGAAATCATGCGTAAAGGAACGAGCTCACTTGGAACAGACGTGCTAAGTGAGAGAGAAATAAACCGACTTGCAGCTCGTTCAGATGAGGAGTTCCGGATGTTTGAGCAAATGGATAGAGGAAAGAAGACTAAAGGAGAAGAGATCAAGCTATGTTGTTGCAGGAAGTTCATGGAATACTACTACTCATAAGAAGAAGAGATCAAGCTATTTTGTCCCAAGTTCATCATCAGATTCTAGAGGCCAGATTTCCAGTGGCAGAGGAAATGGATGGGTTTTATGTAAATTTCCTCCTCACGCAGCAGTGACTGATGGCATGATCCTGAACAGTCTGGGCAGAGACTGATTTATCCTGAAATAACTTTGGACTATTATTTAAATATGATAATTCGTGTATTTATGTAAGTTTTATTTTTTCTATCACAATTTTTTAAAAAAATATTATATATTTGTATAAATAATTCATATTATATAAATATTAATACATTCATTCATTTGTATCATATTTGTGTTATTTTTTTATATCATATCGTATTTTATATCATGTTTTAATTATTTTTTCTAATCATGTCTAAAATTGCCCAAATTTGTCAGACCTGTTATGTATCTACCATAAGTTTATGAAAAGTTTTAGTTTTGGCCCCACTGAAATTCAATTAATATCTTACTTTAAATTGTATTCGTGTTAATTAGCAAGCTCTTTAAGAAAATTTAACTTCTCCAAGAAAATTTAATATAGTATTTTTTTGTTTTTGATAATAAACACAAATTTTATTGAATGGTAATGCCTTTACCAATTACTGAATTTCATTGAAATCAAAATCAAGAAATAAAGATTTAAAATCTCAGCAGCTAAAAACAAAGAGAAACAACGATATAACAAAAACCAGCAGCTTAGAATAGAACAGATATCAAGCATCATTAGCAATGTTCAGAGGAAAATATATCACCAACAAATAGACCTGTCAATTTGACTTTTCTGATCAAATAAGATTAAATCGGATTTGAATTCGAAAAGATTGATCGAAATTTTCAAATTCGGATAAGAATTAATAGATATACCAACAAAGATTGGCTAATGGCTATTACAATAAAAGACTTCAAGTTTCGAAGTTCCAAACTTACCAATAAATATATAACAACAATCCTACAGAAGCTAACCTGCTAAAACACATCCGTTGGCTACTTGATAGTAATAGCCATCGCCCTGCTCGGTAAAATTAAGCTGAGCAATGAATTCTACAAATTATTAATGTTCTGAAGGTTTCTAAAGCAGCAGGAGCTGAGGAAATTTATAATTTAAAAGGCAAAAGTAAAAGTAAAAGAGAGAAATCTATTCTTCTTGGCTAACTTCAAGATTCTTCATTTTAGATTCCAATTCATCCTCATTAGCTTCACCCTCTACAGATTCTTCGTCATCATCGCCTCCTTCAGGATCATTCTCATCCAAGGAACCAAGCATGTCAGGAGACTTCTTGAATATTTCCTTCACCTCATCAATACCATCATCCGAGATGATATTTCCATCGATGTTTAACAACGTAAACCCAGGTTTCTTAACGACTACTTGAGCCAAATGTCGAGCCCCAGCCCTTCTTATAAAATTGGTGCTGATATCAACTTCCTTTAAAAGGGTATGCCCTTCTTCCAAAGCCTTACTTATTTGGATGGTACCTTCATCCTTAAGTTCATTCTCAGCCAAGTTCAACTTGGTTAGATGCTGCTTTGCTGCTATACAAGCAGCTATACTAGGAGAAGCGTCAGGTGTTATGTCATTTCCAGCCATTTCCAAAACTTCAAGAGAAGGTGCTGATTCCTTTAGAGCATTGGCTACTGCAATCGCACCCTCATCTTCCAAGTTGAGATAACTGAGGTAAACCTCAACCAGATCCAAATGCTTCGAAAGAGCTTTACTCAGGGCAACTCCGGCTTCTACACCAAACATGTTGTCCCGCAGGTCAAGCTTCTTTAAATGGGTACAAGACTCGAGTGCTTCTGATAAGGCAACTCCTCCTTCTGAACCAACCCTGGTAGAGGAGCATCGAAAATCCTCCAATAAAGGAGAGAGCTTCACAACATCAGAAATCGCAAGTGCACCCTCATCTCCTGTCATATTATTATGAAAGTGAAGGACCTTCAACTTCTCTGTAGATGGAATCAATTCACAGACGGCTCTGGCAGCTTCCTCCGAAATACCATCATTCATTAAATAGAGCTCCTCTAGGTAGCTCTGTGATTTCAAAAGAGCGGCAAAAGCCCTAACACCCTTCTCACCTAAGGCATTGTTTGAGAGGTTAAGAGACTTCAAAACACTACCCTCCAAGGCAGCTGAGAAAATATTCATAACTTCAAGCGCTTCTGCCTCTGGTCTTCCAGCAATAAAGTCTGACAAATCAGCTTCTTTCAACTGATTCTTGAGGGAAACCAAAATGGGCTCAGCAACACGGGCTGCTCCTAAACCAAAGCTTCTATTACTAAAGCATATCTTGGTGTAACAATTTCCAGGTTCCTTTAATGGCCTTAGAAGATTCTCCGCCTCCTCTGCCTCAATAAAAGCCCGTTGGCCTTTAGATATATCAAAGAAGGTTTCAGAGGAAGCATCTTTATCAGATGCCAACTCCTCCTTTGCTCCAGACCCTCTTTTAAGAACTTCCAAAAAAAGTTTACTACATTCCTTGGCATAAACCTGCACTGCAGCACCTCCATCACCATCAGGCTCCCGATCATACTGTTCATTTGCTGTGTTAAAAGCTACATCCTCAATTTTCTTAGCATTCTCCTCAGCTTCTTCTTTGTTAAGAGCGCCATACTTCTGGGTAAAGATAGAACTACTGGTGAGATTGTTTGTCAAGCGTTGCACGACTACCTGCCTAGTGCTTTCCCTCGGGGGCCATAGCTTAATTGAAAATGGCCTGCGTTCTGAATTTGTTGTGGAATCCATTACAAAACCTAAACAATAGGGCTGCAAATACTTACCAGCCCCAGTAGAAATTAATGATATGAGAATACAGTAATGCAAAGAAATTACAAGCAAGAAAACATGTGCGGGTTTTTAAGTTTCACTTCGTTCAACTAATTCCCAGAAAAAGAACTGTAATATTGATTAGAAACTTCCTGAAAACTTGGAAAATGCAAAGTCATATAAATACATACATGTTTCTCTTAACCTTTTCACATACAAATGTACAATAAGGAAATAAGACCTTCATTTGAAATCAACAAAACAAACCCAATGTCCTATCCTTCATTAATAAAAAATAAAATAGAAAAAGAACCCAAAAACAGTCCTTTTAACTAGTATCAGAAAAAGAAAAAAAAAAACCCCATAATCTCATGAATTTGTAGTTTAATGCTAAAACTCCATGTTTAAAAAAAACTTGAATATAAAAGAACCCTTAAACTAAAATTAAATAATCATTCAAGTCACTATCGTTTTATTGCAATCAATTAAGCTCTCAAATATTTATTTTCACTCAATTGTACACTTGATTGGAAAAAAATTGGTTAAAAATCATCTTCAATTCCAATTGAGTGAAAATAAATGTTTGAATCCTCAAATTGATGAAAATAGATATTTAAGAACTCAAATAGATAAAAATGAATTTTTGAGCACTTAATTGATTGTACTAAAATAATAAAACTTATCTGATTATTTAATTTTAGTCTTAAGCCAAAAAAGAAAATTTAATTTCCTTTTGGGGAAATTTTAAGTTTTAAATCTTCATGATAAATTCATTAACATTACACATAAAAAGTTAAAAGAAAAAATCCAATCTTCCAACTATTTACTTATAAAAGAAAACTAAAGCAAAGAAAATCTTAAGAAAAAAAAAAAAGCGGTCATTGGCAGAGAATTGAATCAAAATAAATAATGCAATAAATAGGAGGCAAAAATAATAGTAAAAAAAAAAAGGATCTAAGGTAGTAAAGATTTTTTTTTTTTTTTAATATATATATATATATATATAAGTCAAACATGCAATATGATAAAATAAGACAAATTTTTAGTATCAAAATCAGCATAACAGTTTAAGAATTCCCATAATATGGCAGATCTGAAGGGGAAAAAAGAATAAAACATAAAATAAAATAAAAAGCAGAGAGAACGGATTGGAAGCCGCCAAAGGATTTTTGAAAACAGAAAAGTTAACAGTAACGGAACCCTAAGAACATCAAACGGAAGAAATGAGAAGCTAATGCAAAAGAAATAATTTCGAAAAAGAAAAAAAAAAAGAAGAAAAGAATTACCTCGTTTATTAATTATTTTATTTTTGATCCGATTCAGTTATTATAGCTTGCGAGATGAAGGTTGAAGTGAAGAAGCGAGAGTAAGAGTGAGAGTGTGGTCTGTGGAGGGGAAACAGAAATGATGAAATGAAAAGCCAAAGAAAAAATGAAATTTTTTTTTTACTGTGTATTGTATCTAATCCTGCTCATCGCCGGCCAGCCCATCCGATTCGTGTATCGAATTTAAATAAATATTTTTTTTAAATTTAATTCAATTCGAATCATTATTTATAAAATAAAAATTATTTTTATTTTAAATTAATTATAAAAATATATAAATATTAATATAAAAATAATTTTAATTGTATCTCTCTCAGACAGGCGTTTAGAAACACATTTAAATCTATTCTTGTCTAAAGGGATAATGAATTGTATAATTATCATAATTCGTTCAAAGTTTGAGATTTCATATCAATGATTCAATGGTTAAATTATTTTGATTGAGTTAATAAAATATTATAAAATAAAGTAATAAATTATACAAATATTTTGTATATTTGTACAAAATTAAAATTATGATATAAAAATTATAAAAATTTATCATCATTTAAAAAATTTACTAGGAAAGTCAAAACTTATAAAGATTTTTTTCTTACTTTTTAGTTTTTTTATAATGTATTATCAAATTTATTTTAAATTCTTTAAAAAAATAAAATTTTAGTGAAAAAAATGAAAGAATTCATAATTAGTATGCAAAAAATGAATTCATAATTAGTATGCAAAAATTAAATTATGTATGATTTTGAAATCAATTTAAAAATCATTCTTAATTAACCTGAAACATTAAAAAATTTGATGTGTCACAGAATTTTTGATAAATCCGACAAATTAATATGAGTTTTTTTTTTGAATTAATTACATAAAGAATCCAATTAAAAAAACGATTTGGATCAAATGCTAAATCATTGAATCAATCAGTACCGTTCGAACATGTTCGAATTTGATAACAGTGCTTAAAAGGAGAGGATAAAATTGGACAAAATAGAAAATAAGTGAATGTAGTTCTCTTCCTAAAAGAGATATGAAACATACCGCTACGGCACTACATAGAGTTTTTTTTTTTTTTTTTTCAAATAATTAGATTTGATAATTCGTGTATCCATATCATGTTCGTGTATTTTATTGTATCATAATCATGTTTAAGATATTTTATATTTATATAAATTTTGATATGTTAATAATTCATCTTATATAAATATAAAAAAATAAAGCCTTTCGCAAAAAAAAAAAAAAAATTTATGTGGACAGTCTATTCTTTTGACATGTAGTCTATCTAAATTGATGTTATGTTATATACTCATTAATCAATTAAAACTTTTACATTAATTGACTACCAAAATTAAATCTACCATTTACTATATACTTTGACAAGTTGACTAATTTAAAGTAATTTTATATAAATATTTGGCAAAAAAGGAAAATTCTTATATGCACAGTCTATTCTTTTGACACGTGGATTACCTAAATTGATGCTATGTTATATACTCATTAATCAATTAAAACTTTTACATTAATTGACTACCAAATTTAAATTTACCATTTACTATTTACTTTGACAAGTCGACTAATTTAAAGTAATTTATTTTAAGATACAATTCTTAATTAATCACTCATCAATTACGTTAAAAAAAAAAATTATAACTTTTATGTGTCTAAATCTATAATATATAAAAATCTACTTTGATTTGTATTATCTTCTTTCTATTTAAATCAAGAAAAGAGAATTACAATAAATCTTATTTAGATTTAAAATTGATTTTATTTTCTATACTAATAGGTAGATTTTAGGATTTTTTTAATCTTATATATATTAATATAAAAGCCAAAGTTTTTGGCAAGAAAGAAAAATATTTAATGTGGACAGTCTATTCTTTTGACACGTATACAGTCTTGAATAAATGTCATGTGTCCTACATTTAATTATTTTGATTTAATTTGATTTGATTTAAATTTTAAAATATTTCATTTCACATAATAAATTATATTTATTTTTAATCTTTAAATTCAAATCAATATGTATACTTACAAAAAAAAAAAAAAAAATCAACAAGTGTACAAATTTAGTTTACCATAAGTAAATTAAAATTATATTTTTATTCAAAAAATACTATTAAATTTGAAATTCATAATGGCTCTTAAAACTCAACAATAAAACTATTAGAGGAAAAAGTAAAACAATTGAAAATTTCAAAAAGTTTGACATTATTTGATGATTAAATCAACTTAAAATTACTTGATATAATTACTACAAACTATTTTTTTTTTATTTGAGAGAGATAATTTACGAATTTAAATCTTTATTATATCTTCAATTTTATCATTTTTTTTCAATACTTTTGCCTAAAAAAGAATAACAAAAGTATAAAAATTTGTTCTTAAGGAGATAAACAAACAAAATAAACAAAAAAATATTTATTGTTAAATAATAAAATTTTGAATAAAAAAAACTATAACAAAACAATAGGTCAATTTAATATTATTGTAAATATTAAAATCCATGCATCGCACGGGCCAAAAATTAGTATTATATAAATTTTGAGACATTCGTATATTTATGTCGTGTTTGTATTATTTTTTTTAATTAATATCATATTTGTGTCATATTTTAATTTTTTTATGTCGTATTTGTATCGCATATCATGTCAAATATTATCAGAAATCCTACTAAACTTTAGAAAAGAAAAAAAAAAATAATGTAGAAGGAATTCTGTCTTTTCTTCCTTTTTGTTTCATCTTTGCCATTTTTTTTAATTGCTTTTCCTCCTGAATCCTTTATGGATTTGTTCACTCGCTTTTCTCCTTTTCTAATTTATTTATTGAATATCTATATTTTTTTTTACTATTTAAATTCGTAAAATTATTTTAAAATTTAAATTCATAAATTATTCGTATTTAATCCGTATATTATTATCCAAATTTAAATTCGAATTAAATAATTTTATCCACCGAATATCCGAATTCGCTAAAAATTTAAATTCAATAAATCAATTTTTTTAAATAAATTTATAAAATCAAATAAAATTTATATGTTTTGCAAATAAGCGGATTCGAATATCTGAATCCGTTATCTGAATCCGCAGAAGTAATGCGAATTCGAATAATAGATATTCGAGATTTCATATCCGAATCTAACTTTTATCTGAATCAACAAATCTAAATTCACAAAAAACAAATCAAATATCCATAAATATTTGAATTTAGAATTCAGAAGCAAAGATAGTTCTTGATCAGCTGACTAGAAAAAAAAAAAGGTTTCCTTATAAATAAAGAGGATTCAAACATTTGACCAAATAAAATTTAAAATTTTGTAATCTTAATTAATTAATTAATCATAAGTAGATTTATTTAAGGGTCGGACATGGACAAACATTTTTTTAATTCGAATCGATCTGATTTGATCCGAATTATTATTTATTAAAAAAAATATTTAATTATAAAAATATATAAATATTAATATAAAAATAAAAATAATTTTTTTAATATTTTAATATTTTCTAACAGTAATTCGAACTTATGGGCAAGCTCAAACCAGACTCGAACCGGGCTTGGGTAAATGATGTGAAAAAATTTGGGTCGCAGTCATGAACAGGTCTAATCATGTGTGTAAAAAGTTACTCTAGACACCTAATTTTGTCCGGGCCACTAAACAGGTATGTTTTCTTCCCATATTGATGTTTCCGAGTATAAAAAGACTGTTTTCATCCTGCAGGTGGTACTCCGAGACTTAGTTTAAGAGGGCGAGCATAAAAAGTCAAACTTGAAAAAAAAGTCAACCCCGAAAAAGTCAACCCCAGAAAGTCAACTATTGAAAAAGTCAACCCACTTTCAAAATCAAGATTTTAAGTTCAATTGAAAAATGGAGAAAGAATTTTGATAATCCGAGGTCTACATTGAAAGATATGGAGTTCGGAAGTTGGGATTTTGAGATTCAATAGAAAAGAAACCCTAATCCGAGAAATTTGGGGAAAAGTGCTTAAACGATCAAACTGGTCGAAATTGAAGGTTCCAAATGAAATATAAGCACTGACTACGGGTAATGGAGAAGTCACTTGCAAGAAAAACCGAAAGAAAAGTCAATCCGGGAGAAAATCGAGAATTAGGGTTTTTAGTGGATTTCGGTGAAATCGGGAAGAATCACAGAAATGGCCCGAATTGGTAAGACCAAAGCCCCCAATGGATGAGGAATGATTAAAAAGGATGGCCCAAGGCTCAGATTGAATAAAATCTGAAAATCGGACTTGTTTTGAGCAAAACCGGGTTTCGGAGGTTAAAGGGCAAAATTGGAAAAATTTGGGAAAATAGCAAATGGACTCCGAAAATTATGGAAAATTTGTCAATCTCATTCTTAAATCATTTGAAAGAGATTGGTAAAAGAAAATCTTGATTCCGAGTTCGTTTGCAAAATGGCCAAATCCCGGGCTTCTTATGCAGTAATTCAAAAAGATAAATCCCGGAAAAATAGCAAATGGACTCCAAAAATTCTGAAATTTGGCAAATCTCATTTTTAAATTATTTGGAAGAGATTGGCGAAAGAAAATCTTGATTCCGAGTTCGTTTGCAAAATGGCTAAATCCCGAGCTTCCTATGCAGTAATTCAAGCCGATAAATCCCGAAAAAATACCAAATGAGCTCCAAAAATTACGAAAACTTCCAGATCACACTTTTTAATTATTTTGAAGAGATTGGTGAAGAAAAATCTTGATTTGGAGCTCGTTTAAAAAATGGTAAAAAGTAGGGGCATAAAAAGGACATTTTGGGAAAAAAATCCAAATAAATAGCAAACGGACTCGGATAATTTTGAAAACTTCCAGAACTCAATATTTTATTATTTTGGAAGTATTAAAAAAATAAAAATTGAATTTGGAGCCCGTTTGATATTTATTTTGCATCCGGGGGGGCAAAATGGTCATTTCACCCAAGCAACCGAAAATGGCTTTTTGGGCCCTTCAAAAAATCAGAGTTGGGCTGGAAAAAAGATGTCAACATTTTTCTTGGACAGCTGTAATTTGAGAGGGATGAGATGCTAATCTAAGGGTGGTAATTTCATGACTTTTCATCTTGAATTGGCCATTTGATGGAAATTAGGTTACACAAAAATGACAACATCTTGGAGTCCATATAAGCATCATTTTCTGCCAGCCCTAGAGGAGGAGGCAGATTTTGTTTTTTCTTTTCCATTTTGGTTGATTTCTCTTAGTTTTTCTTAGTTTTTTATCTTCTTGGTTGAGAGCAAAAAAAGAAAAGTTTAGAAAAAAAGGAAAGTTTGAAGAGAAAAGCTTGAAATATTAGCTTCTTGAGGTTGCTCTTGAGCACCAACTCTTGCACTTTCATTTTCTATTCTTATTTTTTGCTATTTTAATCTCTACTTGGTGAGTTTTCATTTTAAAATAATGTTTCTTGTTCTTCCTTCATTTCCTTTCTTAAGTATATTTTTTTTTTACATTTTGTTTTTACAATAAACTCACCATGGCCAAATGGCCTACATTATTTATTTTAAGTTGTTGTTTTTGATTCATTTTACCATATTGTTTATGCTATTTTCTTTATTTTTGATGTTTTAAATATTATGTTATTTCATGTTCTTAAGTTATATTTAATTTGGTTGCTTTGTTTATTGCCATTTATGTCTTAGATATCATGTTTTTGCATTTTTAATTTTCTGTTTTTATGTTGTTTAAATTTGAGCATGTTTTAGATTTAGTATATTAGGTGTTTGTGAAAATGCTTGTGTGATTTTTGTGTTATGACTTAGTTTTTCATGCTAGCATACCAAGTGTTTGTGAAAATGCCATGCTTGTTGGAGCTTGGGGCCATTTGGCTACTCCATGTGTTTTGCATTGTGTGTTGTATTTTTTGTCATGCTAGTTGTTAGGTTTTTGCATTTGCATGATATTTGGTTGGATTTTTGAATTAAGCATGCCTTGTGTTTGTGAAAATGTCATGCATGTCTTAGGTCTAGGTTACATTAAATGCCATGCAAGTTCATGTTAGGTCTAGGCCATATTATTTGTGTCATGCATTTTCCTTACATTTAGGTTTAGATCCATGCATTTCATGCATTATGTTTGCTGCATTGTTTCATGCATTTCATGTTCATGCCACTTGAATAATGACTTGAGCCAATTAATGGTTCAAGATCATGCTCTCTTGAGCACACTTGTGGAAAATTAAGTTTGTCAAATTGATTACTCTACCTTTGTGATTTGTTTTATTTAGCCAATTTTTATCTAACTTTCAAAGAGTCCTAGCTACTGCTTTCAAGTCATTTTATGAGTTTCAAATATTTTTACTTTGGTTTTTAAATGATTTTATCAAAAGCAAAAATGTGTTGGCAAAGTAGTTTTTTTTCTCCTCCAAAAACTCGTACATCTATGATTTTTCTGGGAATTCATCTTTGATCAGAAAATTAAGCCGATTTTTTTTTCATGTAGTTTTACATGTCCTGAGTCTCCAGTATTTTTTTTAGAATTTTTGGAAGTTTTAAAAATTGGGTAAAAAATCGTGGAGTAAAACTGGACAGTGGAGTCAGAATTGAATTTAAAGAAAAAACAAAGCAGTTTTTTTTTCTCCTCCAAAAACTCGTACATCTATGATTTTTCTGGGAATTCATCTTTGATCAGAAAATTAAGCCGATTTGTTTTCGTGTAGTTTTACATGTCCTGAGTCTCCAGTATTTTTTTTTAGAATTTTTGGAATTTTTAAAAATAGGATAAAAAATCGTGGATTAAAACTGGACAGTGGAGTCAGAATTGAATTTAAAGAAAAACAAAGCAGTTTTTTCTCCTCCAAAAACTCGTACATCTCTGGTTTTTTCTGGGAATTCATCTTTGATCAAAAAATTAAGCCGATTTTTTCTCGTATAGTTTTATATGTCCTGAGTCTCCAGTATTGTTTTTAGAATTTTTGGAATTTTTAAAAATAGGGTAAAAAATCGTGTATTAAAACTGGACAGTGGAGTCAGAATTGAATTTAAAGAAAAACCAATTTTCTGTTTTGGTTAATTTACTTAGAGTGGGCTGATTAGGAGGGTTAGCTACTGACTTAGGATGATTTCTAAGCCCTTTTAAACACTAAAATGGTTTTTCAAGTCCCGGGTTAAAGGTAGTCAAGTCCGGATTTTTTAAACTTAGGAAATTAGAGCCATTTAAAAAAAAATTAGCCCAGTTTTTATTGTTAATTCAAGCTTTTCAAAATTGTTTTCAAACAATCACAAAGTATTTTGGTTTTAGAATATTTAATTTGACATATTTTCCTAAGGTAGCCGGATATCTTTTTAGATATACGGATTTCCTTAATTAAAGGAAAAAATACATTTCATGCATTGCATTTTTATTTTTATGCATATTATATGATAGCATTATTTTATTCCATGTCATTTAAATTATATGCCATATCATTCATGTTTGCCATGTCATTTAGGTTGCATTATGTTATTTAGATTTTGCTATGTCATTTTATTTATGTCATGCATATACATATTCATTTATTTTAAATGTTTTAAAAAAGATAATGGTTTTCAATAAAAAATATAAAGATATTCCCGAGTTAAAATAATTCATGAGTTCTCTACCGGGTTTGCTGGAGGGAATATCATCAATTATTATTAATAACGGAATATCTTTCTTTCAAAAAAGAGAATGATTCGGAAAGTCTTCCAAAACTAATAAAAATTTCTATATTTTGCCACGTTTGTTGGGGAATATAGGAAAATTTTGAATTTATAAATTTCGGATCATTTTCAATAAAAAATGGAATTATTTTTAAATTGGGAATTAACTTGAAATACTAAGTTTTAAAACCAACTTTTTACCGAGACTTGAGATAACACACGATTAATAAGGTACCGATTTATACGGGCGTTGTGGGGGTGCTAATCCTTCCCCACACGTAACCGACTCCCGGACCCGCTTCTTTGATTTCTCTGGTTTAAAACGCAGACTTGAAATTGGTTTTTAAAATGTTTTAATTCATTTTTAAATATTTTATAAAACCGGTTTTAATAGGTGGCCGATCACACCTAGCTAAAAAAGATTGGTGGCGACTCCATGTCTTTTTTAAGGTCATTTTCAAAACCTTCATTTTTCTAGAGGAATTAAGTCTACTTTTCCTCGATTTTTTTTTAATGTCACGCCTAACGAATGATAAAGTCTTGCGATGAGACGTCGTCGTTATTTTTTTAGGTTGCGACAGCTTGGCGACTCCGCTGGGGACTATTAGAGAGTCAGGCCTAGAATTAGTCGTGTGTTATCAAAGTCTCGGTTTTGTTGGTTTAATTGGTATTTAATTTTAATTCCCATTTTTTTTAATAAGGAGAATTTTGAAAATAAAAAAAAATGTTTTTAAATATGTTCATACTCATGTGCATGCATTTTATTTTTGTTCTCTAGTTATTTAAGGTTGTATATTATAATTGCTTGTTGGTTAATGCGTTACACTATTCTTGAATGTTTTAATTGCTAGGGCATTTAGAATAAGGTTTGTAGAATAGGTAGTGAAAGGTTTGATATTCCTCCACACACACTACACGTGCATTTGCATAACATGAATCCTCTACCCGGGTTCCGTCCTTTTAAGTGGAAGTAAAGTAACTACGCCTTCGTGATTGATCCTCCGTATGGGCTAGTGAAACACTTCCGGAGTATAAAGTACCTAATGCCTTCATGATGATCCTCCGCATGGGCATAGGAAAATATACTCTAACGAATTGAACCCGCTTTTATCGGGGTGCCTTACTAGCCTTCACCGGCGACAGTGAGGAACAATTCGGGGCCTTAGAACCGATTCACCCTCATATAGTGAACCTAGGCGAAGCCATCCCGAATTTTCGTTAGATATACCGAAAATAGGAACACATGGAGGGACATTTCTAAACCTTTTGTTACCTATTTTACACTCCGAATAAGTGTGGTAGATCGGGCAACGATGTACGTACATCGCCCGTAATAAATGTGATACTCCGCCTCGAAGGCATCGTGATGCCTAAATAAGCAGATATTGCTGGGACAGATGTTCATTAGCTGTTTTTTTTAAATAAAAAAAATCCTTTTTCAAGCATTTTTACATGTTGCACATTTCATGCATGTGTGAATGGAGCATGTACATTTTTGGTTGTATTATTGATCTCATTCTTTGCAATAAACAATTGGTAATTTCATTTGATGATTTCATAAAACCGGTAGTGTCACATGAACATTTGCATATTGTATCCATAGTAGGATCCACTACCCCGAATTTCTTTTGAAAATAATATGATTGGTTTTTCATAGAGAAAAAAACATGTTTCAAGAAAAAAAATCGTAAGTGTGGAGGCAAATCTTGCATAATGAGATTGTTGAATAATCAAGATTTAGGTCCCACCAATTTCGTGTAATCATTGATTTCTTTGTATATACCTTTGTGTTAATTCATTTATTTTTTGCATGTATCATTTTGACATCATAGCATGCATGGTCATTCATTTGTATATACTTATGTATCAATTTATTCTTTCTTTACATGTATCATGTTGGCATCAAGTTGCATTCATGCATTCATAGTCAGCATGATTTTTCTGTATATATCCATATATCAATTTATTCTTTCTTTACATGCATCATGTTGGCATCAGGTTGCATTCATGGCATACGTAGTCATCATGATATGCTCATGCATTAATTTGTCATATTGGCATCAAGTTGCACTCATGACATACACGGCCAGCATGACTTTCTTTGTATATACTCTGTGTCAGTCATTTATTCTTCACATGCATCATAATTGACATTGTGTGGCATTCATAGTGTATATGATCGTTCATTGGGAAATACATTTGGAACATACATGGTCATTCATTGTATATATCCATGCATTAATTTGCATATTCTTTACATGCATCATGTTGGCATCAGGTTGCATTCATGGCATACACAGTCATCATGATATGCTCATACATTAATTTGTCATATTGGCATCAGGTTGCATTCGTGACATACATGGTCAGCATGATTTTCTTTGTATATACTCTGTGTCAATCATTTATTCTTCACATGCATCATAATTGACATTGTGTGGCATTCATAGTGTATATGATCATTCATTGAGAAATGCATTTGGAACATACATGGTCATTCATTGCATATATCCATGCATTGGTTTTTCTTATTCTTTAAATGCATCATGTTGGCATCGTGTTGCATTTATAACATACATGGTCAATATGTTTCCACTGTATATGACCACACATAACTTTGTTTATCCTTCACATGCATCAAATTGCACTCATGACATTCATAGCTCATTCATCATGAAACACATTAATAAGATGAAATAGAAATTGGCTTAGCTTTGAAGAGTTTTCTTCGTCAGCTAAAAGCTATGACCCCAACAGCAAGTGCGAGTATCATATTGGGGCAATTGGGCATTCGACTAAAAATGCAGAAAACTGAAGGAAAGAATTGAGGGTCTTGTCCACAATGGCATTTGGATTCCAGAGCTTATCGAACATTGGAAATCTGTTTTACCATAGATTGATTTCCTCTTGAAGGATTTTGAGGATAAGATTTGTTATCTTTGAAAGCATGTCAATAGGAGCATTCTGATGCATATTTTTCTATACACTTTGATGATGAAAACTCTTGTCTCATGATGACATCTACATGAAATAAATAAATTTTGAATTTTAATATTTTGTGTTCATTTTATTTTAGCAATAAATTTGAAATTGTAAAAAAAAAAAAAAACAAATGAAACTTTGAGAAAATTTGTGGTACACAATAAATAAGTGGTTTTCACATGAAATAATGAACAATCTTGAGAATATTGATGATCATTGTTAGAAATGACCCAATACCTTCAGCCTTCTCTTTTAGGCTTTCCTAAGCCTAAATCCTTTGAACCGAGACCACTTGAAAGACCCAATGCTTCAAGGAATATGAATGATTTGACTTCTTAAAACCATTGTCATCACAGAATAAGCAAAGACTTAGATCTTAGTCTAGGCTATGAACAAAGGAACGAACTTTTTGAAATTTTTCGAATTCCTTGAAATTCAAACAAATGAGACATTCTTTCAAGAGTCTAGATTTTGATAATTTGGTGTGTGTCAGGATTGTGCTAAAACCATTCATGACCTTTCCCAATGACCACAAAACACTAATTGCCCAGACATCACTTCATGATTGACACCTTGGGGCACAATGATTAAACTAGATTATCCCTTGTCCCAAAGAAAACCTGCTTTTGGGTCATGTTTTCCTTGTCTCTTCAAAGAACTCAGATTGGAAACTCAGCCTTTTCAAAACAGACCTAGACTTGCCATGTTCCTCGTTGATACAAATTCGCATGGATAATCAAATTGGGGCATCATATGTGGAAATGATGGATACATAGTGAAGAAGGATGGGCTAATGCATGAATCATTGGGGGCATGCGACGAAAAAAACAAAAAAAAAAAGAAAAAAAAGAAAAAGAAAAATCATGATATCATGCATATGAGAATTCGGATGATTCCAAAGTGCAAAATGAAATTCTGAATATCTATTTCCACTGAGGATTGCTTTTCAATGAGAATATTTGGGCTTGATATGATGAATGGCCATCTTTCATATCCATTTCACAAGAAAAAAGTTATTATCCATAGTCACCCCTTTTGAGCCAAAAGAATTCTTAATTCTTTGAACCCTGATCAAGGATTACCCTCTACACTGGGGGGCAAATGCGAGGAAAGATCTTTTCAAAGATCATTGAGAAATGAGTGACAGCTCAGGGACAGACACAAAGCAAATGGAGCCCCGAATAAATACGGGCGCACTCTGTCAAAGAAAAAAAGATGAGGAAAAGATGACGAAATGAAAGCCAAGAAAAACAAACAAAAAACACAATAAAAAAATGTGTGTGAAAGACATGGCAAATTGAAAGCCAAAAGCAAGGAAGAAAAAGAGCAAAATCAAAAAGAAAGAAATGTCCAAGAAGAGACACATGCTTCAAAGAAAATCCTCTTCAAGAAAGGATCCTTGATCTGATTACCCTCAAACACATATTTTGGGCCTATTTATCCTTTCTTTCTGAATCCTGAGCCATGGCCTACATTACGTGCTTTAAAAGTCCATTTTGATCAAGCATGAATGTTTAATTTGAAGGGTTTTCCTCAGATTTTATCCCATCTTATCAGATTCTCATTTCACTAAGGAAGAATTTAGAATTCTCAAGTGCATGGTAAAAAAAAAAAAGAGAAAAATTGAAAAGAATGGGACTCTAGGGCGAAAACCCAAAAAAACGGGCGGTCTAGAGTAGAATGGGAATTTTCGATGCCATCGATGATAGTGCCGATACCCCAAAAGAAAAGATCTTATTAAAGGAGTGGTCATCGAGGAACATCTAGGAATTCCTGAACCCCCCAAATTGTCAGCTCTCATTCGGAGGATTGTCTTCAAAAACTGAAACTTTGTTCCCAAGATTAAACTTTCCGATTTAAACATCCCAGCCAATCTTGATGCTTGACAAAATGCCTTGATATGGAAACTAAAAGAATGTTGAATTTGTTTGGTTCTCAATGAAGTCATGATTTATAAAACCTGTTCCATTTGTGAGCCTAGAAGGGATATACATTTTTGTCATGAAGTTTTCCTGGAAAAGCCAGAATCTTGTTATACCAAGCCTTGCCAATCCAGTTGAAAAAACCCAGATTGATACTTAGAGAAATTTCTAACAATGATCATCAGTCTTCAAAAGATTTGTACATCACACATTGTGGGGTTAATATTTTTTGTTCAGAAGTTTTCAAAATGCGAAAACAAATAAAAAGATTTTTTTGAAATACCCATTTTGATGTTGGCATGAGACAAGGATTTTTCTAACTCAAAGGTGTAGAACTGCCAGGATAGGTCTTGACTTCCAGATATGAGAAGAAGAAATAGAACCCGGTTCAGATCTCTGTTGATGAAAGTTTGAAAAACTGTTGGGGCAAAGAGAATAGCCAAAATGAATTGAAGATATACTCTGATTTGAAGAGGAAAAATGAATTTGAAAGGCTAAGCCAAAGTCTAGAAAAACAGCCGGGGGCACTTGCATCACTCATGAGCACTCATCTCTTTATCGAGCTTTTGCATCTGCACAGTGTCGGCAAGCATTTGCATCATTCATGGGTATTTGCATTGGCATTATTCCATAAGCATCTGCATTTTTCCTTTACATTTACATTCTTCATGGAATTCGCATTTGTGTCATCTCAAGCAATTGCATCATTTCTAGAATCATTGCATTTTCATTATTGTGTGGTAATTGTAGTTACACCATTCATAAACCAGTTACATGAACACAATTAGTAGGGGCATCTGCATCATGAAACATGGGCATCAATCCAGGCCATTTGCATTTGCACTAAGAAATATTTTACATTTGCACCATGAAGCATGAGCACCTTGTTAAAAGACATGTGCATCTGCATCATTTCTCAAAGCTTCTGGTGGGGATATCCAGAATTTTACAGTTTTAAAAGTGAACAAGTCTTCGGTGGTGATAGCTGAAGCCTCTGGTGGAGATATCCAGGGTTTTATAATTTTGAAACATGAGAAATCTTCTTCTGAAGGAGTTACTCAAAAATTTTACAATGAGCAAGTCTTTGGTGGTGATAGCCAAAGCTTCTGGTGGGGATATCCAGAATTTTACAGTTTTAAAAGAACAAGTCTTCGGTGGTGATAGCTGAAGCCTCTGGTGGAGATATCCAGGGTTTTATAATTTTGAAACATGAGAAATCTTCTTCTGAAGGAGTTACCCAGATTTTTACAATGAGCAAGTCTTTGGTGGTGATAGCCAGAGCTTCTGGTGGGGATATCCAGAATTTTACAGTTTTAAAAGAACAAGTCTTCGGTGGTGATAGCTGAAGCCTCTGGTGGAGATATCCAGGGTTTTATAATTTTGAAACATGAGAAATCTTCTTCTAGATGAGTTATCTAGAATTTTATATTGAGCAAGTCTTTGGTGGTGATAGCCAAAGCTTCTGGTGGGGATATCCAGAATTTTACAGTTTTAAAAATGAAGAAGTCTTCGGTGGTGATAGCTGAAGCCTCTGGTGGAGATATCCAGGGTTTTATAATTTTGAAAAATGAGAAATCTTCTTTTGAAGGAGTTATCCAGAATTTTTTTTCAACATGTGCATCTACATCAAGAAGCATTTGCATCAATCTAAGTTAGTTAAATCTGCATCAAGAAAGTTTGCATCAAATCAAGTCATTTACATTTGCATCAAAGATATTTGCACCAATCTAAGACATTTGCATCTACATCAAGAAGCGTTTGCATCAACAAAAGACATTTGCATTTGCATCATGAAGCATTTGCATCATCTCTTAAAGCTTTCAGGTATAATCGATTTCGTTTCCTTAAGGCGAGTCGAGCCCCGAAATCATCGTCGAGGTATTTTTTTTTATTTATGAACAAGTCTTCGGTGGTGATAGCTGAAGCCTCTGGTGGAGATATCCAGAGTTTTTTTTAAAGTCCTTTGAAAAGGTAGAATGTCTTCGGTGGCGATAGCTGAAGCTTCTGGAGATGATACCCAGAATTTTACAGTTTTAAAAATGAGCAAGACTTCGGTGGTGATAGCTGAAGCCTCTGGTGGAGATATCCAGAGTTTTAAAATCCTTTGAAAAGATAGAAAGTCTTCGGTGGTGATAGCTGAAGCTTCTGGAGGTGATAGCTGAAGCTTCTGGAGGTGATACCCAGAATTTTTACATAAAAAAAAAATGAGCAAGACTTTGGTGGTGATAGCCGAAGCTTCTGGAGGAGATATCCAGAATTTTAAACACAGCTGAGAACAAGACAAGTTAATGCCCCGAGACCATCGTCGAGGTCATTTCCTTCTTGCAAATCGAATTCGTTTCCTTAAGACGAATCGAGCCTTGATTAGTCAGGGAATTCAATTTAAGGACAAATCTTCAATTTACTGTTTTCAACAAAAAAAAAAAATTTGAAAAAAGAAAAAGAAAAAAAAAGAGAAAATTTGAAAAAAATAGAAAATAAAAAAAGAAAATAAAAAATGCAAAATGCAAAAATGAATGAAGAAATGAAAAAGAAAACCCCTTTCCTTTCCATGTGATTTCACTGACCGTACAAAATTAGTGTTGGTTTATCTTTGCCTGATTCCTGATTCTCAGCAATAGCCAAAGAGGGGCAGCTCTAGACACCTAATTTTGTCCGGGCCACTAAACAGGTATGTTTTCTTCCCATATTGATGTTTCCGAGTATAAAAAGACTGTTTTCATCCTGCAGGTGGTACTCCGAGACTTAGTTTAAGAGGGCGAGCATAAAAAGTCAAACTTGAAAAAAAAGTCAACCCCGAAAAAGTCAACCCCAGAAAGTCAACTATTGAAAAAGTCAACCCACTTTCAAAATCAAGATTTTAAGTTCAATTGAAAAATGGAGAAAGAATTTTGATAATCCGAGGTCTAAATTGAAAGATATGGAGTTCGGAAGTTGGGAATTTGAGATTCAATAGAAAAGAAACCCTAATCCGAGAAATTTGGGGAAAAGTGCTTAAACGATCAAACTGGTCGAAATTGAAGGTTCCAAATGAAATATAAGCACTGACTACGAGTAATGGAGAAGTCACTTGCAAGAAAAACCGAAAGAAAAGTCAATCCGGGAGAAAATCGAGAATTAGGGTTTTTAGTGGATTTCGGTGAAATCGGGAAGAATCACAGAAATGGCCCGAATTGGTAAGACCAAAGCCCCCAATGGATGAGGAATGATTAAAAAGGATGGCCCAAGGCTCAGATTGAATAAAATCTGAAAATCGGACTTGTTTTGAGCAAAACCGGGTTTCGGAGGTTAAAGGGCAAAATTGGAAAAATTTGGGAAAATAGCAAATGGACTCCGAAAATTATGGAAAATTTGTCAATCTCATTCTTAAATCATTTGAAAGAGATTGGTAAAAGAAAATCTTGATTCCGAGTTCGTTTGCAAAATGGCCAAATCCCGGGCTTCTTATGCAGTAATTCAAAAAGATAAATCCCGGAAAAATAGCAAATGGACTCCAAAAATTCTGAAATTTGGCAAATCTCATTTTTAAATTATTTGGAAGAGATTGGCGAAAGAAAATCTTGATTCCGAGTTCGTTTGCAAAATGGCTAAATCCCGAGCTTCCTATGCAGTAATTCAAGCCGATAAATCCCGAAAAAATACCAAATGAGCTCCAAAAATTACGAAAACTTCCAGATCACACTTTTTAATTATTTTGAAGAGATTGGTGAAGAAAAATCTTGATTTGGAGCTCGTTTAAAAAATGGTAAAAAGTAGGGGCATAAAAAGGACATTTTGGGAAAAAAATCCAAATAAATAGCAAACGGACTCGGATAATTTTGAAAACTTCCAGAACTCAATATTTTATTATTTTGGAAGTATTAAAAAAATAAAAATTGAATTTGGAGCCCGTTTGATATTTATTTTGCATCCGGGGGGGCAAAATGGTCATTTCACCCAAGCAACCGAAAATGGCTTTTTGGGCCCTTCAAAAAATCAGAGTTGGGCTGGAAAAAAGATGTCAACATTTTTCTTGGACAGCTGTAATTTGAGAGGGATGAGATGCTAATCTAAGGGTGGTAATTTCATGACTTTTCATCTTGAATTATTGGCCATTTGATGGAAATTAGGTTACACAAAAATGACAACATCTTGGAGTCCATATAAGCATCATTTTCTGCCAGCCCTAGAGGAGGAGGCAGATTTTGTTTTTTCTTTTCCATTTTGGTTGATTTCTCTTAGTTTTTCTTAGTTTTTTATCTTCTTGGTTGAGAGCAAAAAAAGAAAAGTTTAGAAAAAAAGGAAAGTTTGAAGAGAAAAGCTTGAAATATTAGCTTCTTGAGGTTGCTCTTGAGCACCAACTCTTGCACTTTCATTTTCTATTCTTATTTTTTGCTATTTTAATCTCTACTTGGTGAGTTTTCATTTTAAAATAATGTTTCTTGTTCTTCCTTCATTTCCTTTCTTAAGTATATTTTTTTTTTACATTTTGTTTTTACAATAAACTCACCATGGCCAAATGGCCTACATTATTTATTTTAAGTTGTTGTTTTTGATTCATTTTACCATATTGTTTATGCTATTTTCTTTATTTTTGATGTTTTAAATATTATGTTATTTCATGTTCTTAAGTTATATTTAATTTGGTTGCTTTGTTTATTGCCATTTATGTCTTAGATATCATGTTTTTGCATTTTTAATTTTCTGTTTTTATGTTGTTTAAATTTGAGCATGTTTTAGATTTAGTATATTAGGTGTTTGTGAAAATGCTTGTGTGATTTTTGTGTTATGACTTAGTTTTTCATGCTAGCATACCAAGTGTTTGTGAAAATGCCATGCTTGTTGGAGCTTGGGGCCATTTGGCTACTCCATGTGTTTTGCATTGTGTGTTGTATTTTTTGTCATGCTAGTTGTTAGGTTTTTGCATTTGCATGATATTTGGTTGGATTTTTGAATTAAGCATGCCTTGTGTTTGTGAAAATGTCATGCATGTCTTAGGTCTAGGTTACATTAAATGCCATGCAAGTTCATGTTAGGTCTAGGCCATATTATTTGTGTCATGCATTTTCCTTACATTTAGGTTTAGATCCATGCATTTCATGCATTATGTTTGCTGCATTGTTTCATGCATTTCATGTTCATGCCACTTGAATAATGACTTGAGCCAATTAATGGTTCAAGATCATGCTCTCTTGAGCACACTTGTGGAAAATTAAGTTTGTCAAATTGATTACTCTACCTTTGTGATTTGTTTTATTTAGCCAATTTTTATCTAACTTTCAAAGAGTCCTAGCTACTGCTTTCAAGTCATTTTATGAGTTTCAAATATTTTTACTTTGGTTTTTAAATGATTTTATCAAAAGCAAAAATGTGTTGGCAAAGTAGTTTTTTTTCTCCTCCAAAAACTCGTACATCTATGATTTTTCTGGGAATTCATCTTTGATCAGAAAATTAAGCCGATTTTTTTTTCATGTAGTTTTACATGTCCTGAGTCTCCAGTATTTTTTTTAGAATTTTTGGAAGTTTTAAAAATTGGGTAAAAAATCGTGGAGTAAAACTGGACAGTGGAGTCAGAATTGAATTTAAAGAAAAAACAAAGCAGTTTTTTTTTCTCCTCCAAAAACTCGTACATCTATGATTTTTCTGGGAATTCATCTTTGATCAGAAAATTAAGCCGATTTGTTTTCGTGTAGTTTTACATGTCCTGAGTCTCCAGTATTGTTTTTAGAATTTTTGGAATTTTTAAAAATAGGATAAAAAATCGTGGATTAAAACTGGACAGTGGAGTCAGAATTGAATTTAAAGAAAAACAAAACAGTTTTTTCTCCTCCAAAAACTCGTACATCTCTGGTTTTTCTGGGAATTCATCTTTGATCAAAAAATTAAGCCGATTTTTTCTCGTATAGTTTTATATGTCCTGAGTCTCCAGTATTGTTTTTAGAATTTTTGGAATTTTTAAAAATAGGGTAAAAAATCGTGTATTAAAACTGGACAGTGGAGTCAGAATTGAATTTAAAGAAAAACCAATTTTCTGTTTTGGTTAATTTACTTAGAGTGGGCTGATTAGGAGGGTTAGCTACTGACTTAGGATGATTTCTAAGCCCTTTTAAACACTAAAATGGTTTTTCAAGTCCCGGGTTAAAGGTAGTCAAGTCCGGATTTTTTAAACTTAGGAAATTAGAGCCATTTAAAAAAAATTTAGCCCAGTTTTTATTGTTAATTCAAGCTTTTCAAAATTGTTTTCAAACAATCACAAAGTATTTTGGTTTTAGAATATTTAATTTGACATATTTTCCTAAGGTAGCCGGATATCTTTTTAGATATACGGATTTCCTTAATTAAAGGAAAAAATACATTTCATGCATTGCATTTTTATTTTTATGCATATTATATGATAGCATTATTTTATTCCATGTCATTTAAATTATATGCCATATCATTCATGTTTGCCATGTCATTTAGGTTGCATTATGTTATTTAGATTTTGCTATGTCATTTTATTTATGTCATGCATATACATATTCATTTATTTTAAATGTTTTCAAAAAGATAATGGTTTTCAATAAAAAATATAAAGATATTCCCGAGTTAAAATAATTCATGAGTTCTCTACCGGGTTTGCTGGAGGGAATATCATCAATTATTATTAATAACGGAATATCTTTCTTTCAAAAAAGAGAATGATTCGGAAAGTCTTCCAAAACTAATAAAAATTTCTATATTTTGCCACGTTTGTTGGGGAATATAGGAAAATTTTGAATTTATAAATTTCGGATCATTTTCAATAAAAAATGGAATTATTTTTAAATTGGGAATTAACTTGAAATACTAAGTTTTAAAACCAACTTTTTACCGAGACTTGAGATAACACACGATTAATAAGGTACCGATTTATACGGGCGTTGTGGGGGTGCTAATCCTTCCCCACACGTAACCGACTCCCGAACCCGCTTCTTTGATTTCTCTGGTTTAAAACGCAGACTTGAAATTGGTTTTTAAAATGTTTTAATTCATTTTTAAAATATTTTATAAAACCGGTTTTAATAGGTGGCCGATCACACCTAGCTAAAAAAGATTGGTGGCGACTCCATGTCTTTTTTAAGGTCATTTTCAAAACCTTCATTTTTCTAGAGGAATTAAGTCTACTTTTCCTCGATTTTTTTTTAATGTCACGCCTAACGAATGATAAAGTCTTGCGATGAGACGTCGTCGTTATTTTTTTAGGTTGCGACAGTTACAATATAGACTCTATTAATATTGGACACGACACAAACACGATACGAAAAAATAACTAAAACACAGCACGAAAAAAAACACGAACACGACACAAATACACAAACATATCAAAATCTATATAACACAAATTATTAACACGTTTTATACAAATATGAAACACTTTGAACACGATTATGATATAAAAAAATACACAAACACAACACAAATATACGAAGATCTAACAATATGTTAGCATTTTTTTTATTTCCTTGCCCCCACATAAAGCATTATTTAGAAAGGTAAATTTTGAAAATGTTTTGGGAGTCCGGTTCTCTCTATTAATTTTTAATAAATTTTTAATTATTATTTATAGGTATAATTTTCATAATTATTAAGTATATTCACACATGTAAATAATAATAATAAATATATTAAGAAAATAACGAATAAAAAATTAGTGAGTTGAATAAACCCTAATCCAGGTTTTCGAGGATACACTCAAGAAATAACATCATGACTTGTAAATATGTAATCTTTCTGAGGGTAAAAAAATTCTAAAAATAGTTGAAATTCTGATTAATCTTAATCATCACTTAAATATAAGATTATCACTTAAATATACTTCTAGTTATGATTATAAGTTATTAATCTCGTGATTTCTGATTCAAAAATGTTATTTCTTTGTTGCTTGCATCAATTATTTCTTTTGCTTAGAGAATTGGATTAATTAGTCAATTAATTTTGTTTGAATAAATTATGGTGAAAAAGACCCTTAAATATATCTATATATTAGTGTTTAAATTCTCACGTTACTTCGATTTTATTATCATTGATAATACATTGAATACAATTATGATATAAAAATATAACATAAATTTAATTAAAATTAAAATTGAATTACTATAACCATGCAAAATATCATAACTTGATGACAACTTTTAAAGTAAGGTATAGATATAAAATAATACAAATACAACACGAATACACGAATCAATTCATTATATATACATTATAAACACATTAAGATGGATATTAAAATTTAATTCATTTAGATTATATTGATATCTATCATTTTTATTCATATTAAAAAATAAAAATAAAATATAAACCTAAAAATTATCATATAATAACTAATAGCTTATGACATCATTTAGCATAGCTTTTTTTTATTTAATCATCATAATATTATTTTTTTTGAATTCAACACCAAAAGTTTTTAAAAAAATTTACTTACATCAACCCATCTCATATTATTATTCAATATTTTAATTTTTACCGATATATTATCAATACAATAATTTTTTATTCTATAATATAAAAAAATAGTGACTTTATTTTTCTTAAAAAATAAAGAACCAATCATTATACAGTACATGACATAAAATTAAGAGTTATTTAAATAGTGTCACTCACGAACATGACATGAAAAAATAACTAAAATACGAAACAACACGAAAAAATAACATAATCATGACATGAATACATGAACGTGTCGAAATTTATATAAAACGAACTTGACACAAAATTGAAAATTATTTGAATAGTGTAACTTAGACCTAATAATTTCGGACACGAAAAAATAAATAAAACACAATACAATACGAAAAAATAATACTGTCACAACACGAATGCGCGAATGTGTCAAAATCTATCAACACGACACAAAAAATAACGGAACACAAAATTAGAAGTTATTTGAATAGTGCTAATTAGACCTCGTAATTTCGAACCCAGCACGAACACGAATGCACGAATGTGTCAAAATCTATATATAACGTGTCAAAATTTATATATATATATATAATAATCTTAATACGATTATAAAATAAATATAACACGAAATAATTATAAAAAATTGAAAAAAAAAATTGGAGTTGCTTGTCACATGACAAGCAGCCCATTGATCCCTTAATTGAGGGATTACTTCCATTGATTTATTAAGATATTACTCCTTATGGTAATTAATAATCTGATCCAATTTTAACAACCTTAGAGAATTAATTTGGATTTAATTTTCATCAGAAGACCAATTCCAAATTAACACACTTTAGTTTGGCTAATTATCATAGTTGATAGTAGAATTATTCAGGGATTAAGTTGGATCAGGTACGGATATTAAAAAATTGTTTGTCCAAGGTTCATTCCAGTATGTCAGACCTGAAAGCTTGTTTCGTTATTTAAAATGTGTTAAAATATTAAAAAAAATATTTTATATTATTATTTATATATTTTTATAATTAAATTTAAATAAAAAATATTTTTTTTTATTATGTTGTAATCCTAATCGAACCGGATTGGTTTAGATTTAACATATCTTATCTCAAGTTTAATTCAAATCGAACTGGATCGAGCGAATAATTCAACTCTCGAAGAAGTCTAATGACAGGGTTACAAAAAGTTTAAAAAACAATTACAGTACATAATTTTGTCCAACATGTGATCCAAAAGAGCATTGAGGGAAAAAAATTTCAGACCAAAACACTGGAAAAAAAAAGATTGAACAGTGGCGACATTAAATGTAGATCTACACTTTATGCATTCGTATTGTATTTGTGTATTTTATCGTATCATAATCGTATTTAAGGTATTTTATATTTATATAAATTTTTATACGTTAATAATTCGTATTATATAGATTTTGAGACATTCATATATTCGTATCGTGTTTGTATTATTTTTTTCGTGTGGTGTGTGTTTGTGTCGTATTTTTAATTATTTTTTCGTGTCGTTTTCGTATCGTGTAATCATTTTTATCCGTAATATATTAATAATCTGAATTTAATAAGTCTAAATATCAAAATTGTAAAAACATAAAATTAAGGAACGCTACACACTTAGAAAATCAATGCTTGATATATATATATATATATATATATATATATATATACTTGAAAGCATATAATTACAAATTACATAGAACCAAATATAAAGAACACTTGCAGAAATTGATTTGAAAAAATCAATATCGAGTCAAGGTAGAACCTCTAACCTTAAGACGAATTTTGCATGCCTCTAAGGTGCTTGCAGAATGTTGCAAATCGTCTCCCAGGCCTCCTCGATATCATTGCTAAAGAGGGCAGCGAATCGAAAAAGAAGAAGTCAGACTCTCTCAAAGACAGTATGCAGAAACCGAGAATGAAGAGAATTTGTATTTAGTGAATTAGTGAATTAAACAGACACAAAATGTCTGTATTTATGGATGCCAGAAAATCTGTTCGAAAAAGGTATACCAGTTGGAAGGAGTCTGTTCGGCTTGAACAGACATATCCCAAGAGATGAACTGGTCGGTCATGCAGACCGGCATGACTTTATCCGAAAAGGTTTATTCTAGAAGCAGACCTGAACGCTCGGTCCTAGACCTAACAGTCACAATTAATCGAACAGAAAATTAGCAAGTTGGTCCGGCTGGGCAACAAAGAGAATATTGCTGACCCAAGCCCAAGCTCGGTCCGATCCGACCCAGTCCAAGCCCGGCCCAGCGTGCATGTGTGTGGTCCAGCCCAGTTTTGTGTAGGTCCTTACCCACCACAAAACTTGGGTGCCCTTTGGGGCCCAACCCAACATGGAACACTAGCTTATATAAATAACAAGCTAAAACCATTATTTGTTCTATGTGGGATTGAATACCAAACACAACATCAACCAACTTTCTTCCTATTCCAAGTGGATGTTTAATAAGACCAATTTCTCATTCAACCATGATATCAATTGTGTACATAATTATACACAGTATATCCATTTACGACAACCTATGTATTAATATACGTATTTCATATTTATACACTAAAATATAAGCCATGATATCCAACAATCTCCCACATGAATGAAAATTGTCTAATTAAAACGACGAACTTACTCGGAGTATGGGAGAGACTAACTATGAAGAGTAATTATATCAAGATAGGTAGCTTTTGGCTTTGAACCTTCCATAGTGACAACTATCGAATTTACTCAGCTAACTATTGAACATGATGTCTTGAACTATTCAGCCTTTCGTGTAAACCCAGACAATAGGTATCACACAATTCCCATTCGAACATCTTAGGTTCTCACAGTTGTGTTCATGTTGGCCCCGAACACATCCTGGTTTCTATGAGTACTCTAGAGAATTTAGCCTAATCAATTCTCATAGAAATGACCACGTTTCATACTCATATAGGTGATTTCTTATCAAGAGTATCCTGCAATACTCCACTTGATTTTATCAAGCTATAAGAATCATTAGAAGCATAGCTTATCCTAACTTCTTTGCAGGCAGCACTAATTCATCATAGGAATGGATAAGAGTGTTTAACTCTTCTAGTGCTTGTAGACACCTAATTTTGTCCGGACCACTAAACAGGTATGTTTTCTTCCCATATTGATGTTCCCAAGTGTAAAAAGACTGTTTTCATCCTGCAGGTGGTACTCCGAGACTTAGTTTAAGAGGGCGAGCACAAAAAGTCAAACTTGAAAAAAAGTCAACCCCAAAAAAGTCAACCCCGAAAAAGTCAACCCCGAAAAAGTCAACTACTGAAAAAGTCAACCCACTTTCAAAATCAAGATTTTAAGTTCAATTGAAAAATGGCGAAAGAATTTTGATAATCCGAGGTCTACATTGAAAGATATGGAGTTCGGAAGTTGGGATTTGGAGATTCAGTAGAAAGGAAACCCTAATCCGAGAAATTTGGGGAAAAGTGCTTAAACGATCAAACTGGTCAAAATTGAAGGTTCCAAATGAAAGATAAGCACTGACTACGGGTAATGGAGAAGTCACTTGCAAGAAAAACCGAAAAAAAAGTCAATCCGGGAGAAAACCGAGAATTAGGGTTTTTAGTGGATTTCGGTGAAATCGGGAAGAATCACAGAAATGGCCCGACTTGGTAAGACCAAAGCCCCCAATGGATGAGGAATGATTAAAAAGGATGGCCCAAGGCTCAGATTGAAGAAAATCTGAAAATCGGACTTGTTTTGAGCAAAACCGGGTTTCGGAGGTTAAAGGGTAAAATTGGAAAAATTTGGGAAAAATAGCAAATGGACTCCGAAAATTATGGAAAATTTGTCAATCTCATTCTTAAATCATTTGAAAGAGATTGGAGAAATAAAATCTTGATTCCGAGTTCGTTTGCAAAGTGGCCAAATCCCGGGCTTCTTATGTAGTAATTCAAAAAGATAAATCCCGGAAAAATAGCAAATGGACTCCAAAAATTCTGAAATTTGGCAAATCTCATTTTTAAATTATTTGGAAGAGATTGGCGAAAGAAAATCTTGATTCCGAGTTCGTTTGCAAAATGGCCAAATCCCGGGCCTCCTATGCAGTAATTCAAGCCGATAAATCCCAAAAAAATACCAAATGAGCTCCAAAAATTATGAAAACTTCCAGATCACACTTTTTAATTATTTTGAAGAGATTGGTGAAGAAAAATCTTGATTTGGAGCTCGTTTAAAAAATGGTAAAATGTAGGGGCATAAAAGGGCATTTTTGGGAAGAAAAAATCCAAATAAATAGCAAACGGACTCGGATAATTTTGAAAACTTCCAGAACTCAATATTTTATTATTTTGGAAGTATTAAAAAAAGAAAAATTGAATTTGGAGTCCGTTTGATATTTATTTGTATCCGGGGGGCAAAATGGTCATTTCATCCAAGCAACCGAAAAGGGCTTTTTTGGCCCTTCAAAAAAATCAGAGTTGGGCTGGAAAAGAGAAGTGCTGGCATGCCCAAGCCCAAAGAAAGGAGGAAGCATCTAATTTTTTTTTTTAATCAAGTGGTTAAAAATCAAGAGTTAGTTAACCATTCTCTTTGATCAAGCCATGGTGATTAAACCACATAGGTTAAGAAAGATGTCAACATTATTTTTGCATAGCTGTAATTTGAGAGGGCTGAGATGCTAATCTAAAGGTGGTAATTTCATGACTTTTCATCTTGAATTATTGGCCATTTGATGGAAATTAGGTTACACAAAAATGACAACATCTTGGAGGCTATATAACCATGCATTAAGGCTAGCCCTAAGGGAAGGGGAGGCAGATTTTGGTTTCTTCTTTTCCATTTTGGCTGATTTCTCTTAGTTTTTCTTAGTTTTTATCTTCTTGGTTGAGAGCAAAAAAAGAAAAGTTTAGAAATAAAGGAAAGTTTGAAGAGAAAAGCTTGAAATATTAGCTTCTTGAGGTTGCTCTTGAGCACCAACTCTTGCACTTTCATTTTCTATTCTTGTTTTTTGCTATTTTAATCTCTACTTGGTGAGTTTTCATTTTAAAATAATGTTTCTTGTTCTTCCTTCATTTCCTTTCTTAAGTATATTTTTTTTACATTTTGTTTTTACAATAAACTCACCATGGCCAAATGGCCTACATTATTTATTTTAAGTTGTTGTTTCAATTCATTTTACCATATTGTTTATGCTATTTTCTTTGTTTTTGATGTTTTAAGTGTTATGTTATTTCATGTTCTTAAGTTATATTTAATTTGGTTGCTTTGTTTGTTGCCATTTATGTCTTAGATATCATGTTTTTGCATTTTTAATTTTCTGTTTTCATGTTGTTTAAATTTGAGCATGTTTTAGAGTTAGCATATTAAGTGTTTGTGAAAATGCTTGTGTGATTCTTTGCATGATTCTTGTTTTATATCTTAGTGAGCATGTTTTAGATTTGGTATATTAGGTGTTTGTGAAAATGCTTGTGTGATTTTTGTGTTATGACTTAGTTTTTCATGCTAGCATACCAAGTGTTTGTGAAAATGCCATGCTTGTTGGAGCTTGGGGCCATTTGGCTACTCCATGTGTTTTGCATTGTGTGTTGTATTTTTTGTCATGCTAGTTGTTAGGTTTTTGCATTTGCATGATATTTGGTTGGATTTTTGAATTAAGCATGCCTTGTGTTTGTGAAAATGCCATGCATGTCTTAGGTCTAGGTTACATTAAATGCCATGCAAGTTCATGTTAGGTCTAGGCCATATTATTTATGTCATGCATTTTCCTTACATTTAGGTTTAGATCCATGCATTTCATGCATTATGTTTGCTGCATTGTTTCATGCATTTCATGTTCATGCCACTTGAATAATGACTTGAGCCAATTAATGGTTCAAAGTCATGCTCTCTTGAGCACACTTGTGGAAAATTAAGTTTGTCAAATTGATTATTCTACCTTTGTGATTTTTTTACTTAGCCAATTTTTATCTAACTTTCAAAAAGTCCTAGCTACTGCTTTCAAGTCATTTTATGAGTTTCAAATATTTTTATTTTTATTTTTAAATGATTTTATCAAAGACAAAAAAAATGTGTTGGCAAAGCAGTTTTTTTTCCACCCAAAACTCGTACATCTCCGATTTTTCTGGGAATTCATCTTTGATCAGAAAATTAAGCCAATTTTTTCTCATGTAGTTTTATATGTCCTGGGTCTCCAGTATTTTTTTTAGAATTTTTGGAATTTTTAAAAATAGGGTAAAAAATCGTGGATTAAAACTGGACAGTGGAGTCAGGATTGAATTTAAAGAAAAACAAAGCAGTTTTTTCTCCTCCAAAAACTCGTACATCTCTGATTTTTCTGGGAATTCATCTTTGATCAAAAAATTAAGCCGATTTTTTCTCGTGTAGTTTTAAATGTCGTGAGTCTCCAGTATTTTTTTCAGAATTTTTGGAATTTTTTAAAATAGGGTAAAAAATTGTGGATTAAAACTGGACAGTGGAGTCAGAATTGAATTTAAAGAAAAACAAAGCAGTTTTTTCTCCTCCAAAAACTCGTACATCTCTGGTTTTTTCTGGGATTAAAACTGGACAGTGGAGTCAGAATTGAATTTAAAGAGATTTACCATTATACAAACTACTATGTGCCCTACCAATTGCAAATTGGCTATCGCAATGTATACGAATTGCAGGCACAGGTTTCGGCCAACATGGAAAATTTTATAAAAAATTTCGAAGCCATTCTGCTTCTTCTCCAGCTTTATCTAAGCTATAAACTCAGATTCTATAGTGGATCTGGTAATACATGTTTGTTTAGAAGATTTTCATGACACTACAACTCCTACAATAGTAAAGATAAATTCGTTAATGGATTTCAAATCTTTAGTATCGGATATCTAGTTTGCATCATTGTACCCTTCAAGCACAGTTGGATATCTTGTATAGTGCAGTCCATAACTTGAGGTGTATCTCAAATATATGAGTATCCTCACAATGACCTTCCAGTGATCCATTCCAGGATTACTCAGTTTTGCTAACTGAGTAAGCTATGTCTGGTCTTGTGTAGTTCATGAGATACATAAGACTATCAATTATCCGCGAATATTCAATTTGAGATATTGCGTCACCATTATTTTTCTTTAGATGTAAATTAACATCTACGGGTGTTTTGGCAATATTGGTATCATTCTTATTGGATTTCTCAAGAATATTATTTACATAATGATCTTGAGATATTACCATGTCATCTTGTGTTTTAGAAATTTTAATTCCGAAAACCACAGCTGTTACACACATATCTTTCATATCAAATTTACTAGTCAACCAAGCTTTGGTACCTTTAATGATCTCATCATTACTGCCTAAGATCAACATATCATCTACGTATAGACAAACAATGACATATCCCTTATTCGTATCTTTTACGTATACGCATTTATCGCATTCATTAATACGAAAAACCATTTGACAATATTGTATTGTCAAATTTTTGATGCCATTGTTTAGGAGCTTGTTTTAAACCATATAATGATTTAACAAGCTTATAAGCATTCTTTTCCTGTACTGGAACTTTGAACCTTTCAGGTTGTTCCATATAGATTTCTTTATCTAAATCTCCATTCAGGAAAGCTGTCTTAACATTCATTTGGTGTATTTCTAGATTGTTAAGAGCTGCTATAGCTATTAACATTTGAATGGATGTTTGTAACTGGTGAGTACGTATCAAAATAATCGAGTCATTCCTTTTGCTTGTATCCTTTTATTACAAACCAGGCCTTATATTTATCAATCGATCCATTTGCCTTCATCTTCCTCTTAAATATCCTTTTGGATCCTAAAGGCTTATGCCCATGAGGAAGATCCACCAGTTCTCATGTATGATTTTGCATGATGGATTCTATTTCATTGTTAACGGCCTCTTTCCAGAATTGTGTTTCTGGAGATGACATAGCCTCCTTAAAAGTTTGAGGTTCATTTTCTAATAAATATGTTAGAAAATCCGGACCATAATTAGTTGGTACTTTAGCCCGTTTGCTCCTTATGGGTTCCTCTTGTTCCTCTTCATCCATATTTGGATCACTACTCGAGGACTCATGAGTTCTCTTAGTAGTCTTATTTTCTTGTTTTTCCTTGTAAGGAAGTACATCTTCAAAGAACGAAGCATTCCTTGATTCAATTATCATATTGATATGAATATCGAGAATGTTCAACTTGAACACAAGAAAACGGTAAGCAACACTATTGTTTGCATATCAAATGAATACGCAATCAACAGTTTTAGGTCATATATTGACCTTTTTAGGTGGAGGAACAGCTAGCTTCGCAAGACACCCTCACACTTCCATGTATTTGTATGATGGTCTTCGACCCTTCCACAATTCATACGGTATCTTGTCTAACTTCTTGTGGGGTATTTTATTTAAAATATAATTAGCTAATAAAATAACCTCCCCCACAAGTTCTGAGGTAAACCTGAACTTATCAACAAAGCATTCATCATTTCTTTCAACGTTTGGTTCTTGCTTTCTGCAATACCATTTTGTTGAGGTGAATAAGGAGTAGTGGTTTGATGGAAGATACCATTTTCTGAACAGAATTCATTAAATAATGAATCATATTCACCACCTCCATCACTCCTTATTATCTTAATTTTCTTGCTTAGTTGATTTTCGACCTCATACTTAAAGAGCTTAAAAGCTTCCAAGGCCTCGTCTTTGCTTCTTAGCAAATAAACGTAACAATATCTTGTGCAATCATCAATAAAAGTAATAAAATACTTTTTACCGTCTCTAGTTTGCACAAATTTTAAATCACAAATATCGGTGTGAATTAACTCTATAGGTTCACTACTTCTTTCTATCGAATAGAAAAGGGCCTTAGCTAATTTGGATTCCACACAAATTTCACATTTGTGTTTTTTGTCAATGACAATTTTCGGAAGCAAATCCAAATTGCTGATTCTCTGCAAGGTCTTTTAATTTACATGGCTTAATCTACCATGCCATAATTTAGAGGACTCAACCAAATAAACAGAAGAAATATTTTTATTAATAATCTTGTTGTTCTTTGGTACAACAGTCATAACATTGAGCTTAAAAAGCCCATTACAAAGATATCCCCTACCCACAAATATTCCACTTTTAGTGAGTACAAATTTATCAGACTTGAATACAAGCCTAAACCCGTTCTTGCTCAACAGAGAGCCGAAAACCAAATTCTTACGAATTTTAGGAGCATAAACCACATTATTCAAAGTTAGTTCCTTCTCGAAAGTCATCTTGCAAACCGTACCTTGCAAACCGTAGAGTTTCCCATAAACAGTTGCTCATCATTACCAGTTTTTTTATACTCGGAGAAACTCTTCATTTCAGAACATACATGACAAGTGGCCCTGGTATCAACCCACCATGTCTTAGGGTTTTTCACCAAGTTCACTTGTGATACTACAGCAGCGAGCTCAATCTCATTATCATCAACTAAGTTGGCTTGAGCTTTCTTTTTCTTGTTCTGTCGGCAGTCCTTTGCACGATGTCCGAGATTGTTGCACACGAAACAAGTTCCTGTGAACTTCTTGAAATTCGTTTATTTACTAGCTTGGGAAGAACTAGAACCAACATATTTCCTCTTGTTTGTTTTGTGCGAATGTTCAACAACATTCGCCTTGGCTTCTATGGTCTGAACCTTAACCCTCTTTTTTGAACCACGGTTATCCTCCTCGATTTTTAATTGAACAATCAAGTCCTCTAAAGTCATCTCTTTTCTCTTGTGTTTTAGATAGTTCTTGAGATCCTTCCACGAAGGAGACAATTTTTCTATCAAAGCCACCATTTCAAATGATTCACTAAGAATCATTCATTCGGTAGTAATCTCATTGAGGATCAACTGATAATCTTGAACTTGATTAATCAAGGTTTTTGAGTCCACCATTTTGAAATCTAGAAACCAGCCAACCACAAATTTCTTCGTGTCGGCATCCTCGGTTTTGTATTTTCTCTCTAAGGACTCCCACAGCTCTCTCGCTGTCTTGATCGAGCTATACACGTTGTATAACGTGTTGTCCAATCTGTTGAGAATATAGTTATTGCATAGGAAGTCAGAATGCTTCCATGCTTCCACCAAGGCTACAGCCATAGGATCGGTCTCTCCCTCATTGAGAGTCGGGGCCTCCTCCCGTAAGAACCTGGCTAGGTTGATGGTGATCAGCATCTTTTGCTGCCATCGTTTGAAGTCCAGACTATTGAACTTTTTGGGTCTCTCATCTTGTGTGACATGAAGAGGTTGTGGCGCAACAGGCACATTATCGGTAGATCGTTCGGCCATTTATTATTTCAAAAATAACATGATCAACTTTCGTACAATTTTATAATAGAAAAATTACATTACTAATACAAAGTAGTGTATCTAAAATAATATATATTACTAACAGTAAGTATAATATATATATATATATGTATTAATAAATGAAACAATATATATGTAATATATATATATAAAAGCAAACAGTAACAAAACTAACAGTATATATATATATATATATATATATATATATATATATTAACCAAACAATATATATAAATTACTAAACAGTATGAATATAAATATATATAGTAATCGAACAACAATGTATAATGCAATATATAAGTTACTAAACAAATAATATATATATATATATATTACAACAATAGCAATATATTTCTTACTAAAGAAACAGTATATATAAACCGATATAACTAGGTACATATATATGCTTTCACTTAATAAATATATGTATAACAACAGTAGCAATATTTCGTTATAATATTTATGATAACAATTATATATTATAAAAGCTGTCACTAATTAAAACAGTAATGAAATAATAAACTTATTAAAACAGAACAATATGAAGAAACAAATAAAATTCGTTTTAAGATTGTTATCCATATATATTAATAATATGAATTTAATAAGTCTAAATATCAAAACTGTAAAAATATAAAATTAAGGAACGCTACACATTTAGGGTCCATTTGGATGGGCAGTGAAATTAGTTTCTGTGAGATTAAAAACAGCGATGGCGTTGAGATTAGTTACTGTAGTGGTGAGATTAAAATCAGTTGTGAGATATGTGTTTGGATTCAAACGCAGCGGTGACGGTAAGATGAATTATAATGAGAAAGGAAAATGACCATTAGGGGCATTAGATTAAAATGTGTATATATATAATAAATAATTAAAAATTATTAAATTATATTTATATTAAATAATAAAATATATATTAAAATTATATTTATATTAAATAATTATTAAGAATTATATTTATGTTAAAAATATAATTCTATAATAATTAGTTTAAATTTTAAAAAAAAAAACAATAGAGGGGTAAAATGGGGTAAAAATAATAAATATTCTTCTTATTGAACAATGTTAATAGATCTGAAAACACAGGTTTTCTCCTAGGATGCACCTTGAAGGAGAAGTGAGAGGCAGGTTATTGTTTTGTAGGATTGGTTTTGGAATTGTATTATAAAAACTTTGATGGTGTAAAATTGTATAAAGAGCGACAGAGGCTTAATGATGTTGTACAAAAATAGCTTGTATCCAAATTTTAATATTTATGATCCAAAAGAATCAAATTATTACAGATGATTCTTGTTAGCAAATTTTCTTTATTATATTTGACAAAAAATGTTTGGATTTCAATGTTTTCCATGTCCTTCTTGATGTTTTGTTCACATAAGGAGGCTGGTTTGGTCTAATAATAATTTAAAGTTGGAACTAGTTAAATTTGGGTGCGAACTACAAGAAAATGTAGTATAGTCACTCTATAAACTGTTATATTCAAACCGATTAAATCATAAAAGAACCAATTTTTTCATAATATAATTAAAAGATAAAACCAATATATTCAAAACAAAATCTTGAACTTTGTGGAACTACAAAATCAATAGGTTAATTTATAAAACAATAAAAAAACAACACAATAGCTTAACAGAACAATTTGAAATACCATCTTCAATCACTACCTTCACTAATCTTTAGCAGGAATCTTCTTAGATATCTCGGAAGCCCTGCAAAGTTGCAACAAATTAATTGATAAATTAGTTAACTTAAGAAGAAAATTTATTTTACTCATGAATTGATAAATAATTATTTTACTCATGAAAAACACAGGTAATTTATTAATTGTTTAGTCATAATTAATCATACTGATAGATAAGAATTACCTGATACACAAGATTAAATTACAACTGTATTTGAGTCTTTTTGCCTTTTCATACATGTCCTTCGATCATGACCTGGTTGTTTGCAAAGCCCGCATCTAGTTGTTGTTCGACCCTTATTGATATCCATTTCAATTCTAATCGTGTAGATTGCGGTAAGCCTTTTTTTGAGCGTCTAAGATCAGGATCTAGTAATAATTGAGGGATATTAGGCTACGACCAGTAATCTTCATGAGGGATTGGATTAAAATGAGGTGTCCAAGTTTGAGAGTAATTTTCAATAGAATAATAATCTTCTATATATTGCCAACTGTTAAGGACCAATCTTCCACATACAGCCATCACATTCGAACATGAAAACTTATAAATTTTCCATTTTTCGCATGTATGTGTTCCTTTATCAAGTTGAAGAACTTGTTTCTTATGACCTCGCTACATTCTCTCGCCATAGGATGTAGTTATGACTTCAAACACTCTTCTTTGTCTATCAAATGGGACAAGATCATGTGTGTTTAATTATAACATGAGGAGTGTACAAGTCTCTTTTTATTAATGCCTTTGTTGCAAAGCCTCGTCTAGTGTTAAAATAGCTAACTAATCGATAAAAGGTTAATTACACACATGCATTGATAAGCAAATTTCGAGCTCCGTTTAGCACAATGTTGAACACTTCAGATAAACTAGTTGTCATTATTCCATAGCGTCGACCACCATCATATGTCAATGCCCATTGTCTCACGGGTATCTCGTCTAACCATTTTCGAGCTTCAGGATTAATCTTTCTATCTATTTCATTATGACATCAAACTTTCGTAATTGGTGTCACTTCTAGCTCTATAGATAATCATTTTCAAGTGTTTATTATGAAACTTATCATTGAAATTACTGCATATATGTCGCAAGCAAAATCGATGATAAGCCCATGGTTCTTGCCATCTAGAGCCTGGCTCATTCACTACTGCTCGGATACCATAATGACGATAAGATATCAAACAAATCCTTTTTCGTTGAGTGACCTTCTCTTTAATGCAAGTAAGAAACCATCTCTAACCATCAAAAGATTCTTCCTCAGCAATAGCAAATGCAAGTGGAAAAAGTTGGTTGTTGGCATCAACTGCCATTGCAATTAGCATTTTACCTTTCTATCTTCCATATAAATAGTAGCATCAATACTTATAACTGGCCTACAATACTTGAACCCTTTAATAGAGGGTGGAAAAACCCAAAAGACATGATGGAATACTTCAAACGCTCTGAAAATATAATCTCACAACTGTTCAAATTGCCACATAACAATTGCCCCCATTATACTTCTCAAGAGCAGCAATAAATCTAGACAATACTCTATAAGATGTGTCCCAATCACCAAAAACATTTTTGATGGCCTTTTTTTTGCATGCCACATCTTCTTATATGAACCATCATAAGAAAATTTGTCTTTTACGTTGTCGCTTAAAGTTGTGATCATAATCGAAGGTTCAGCTTTCACTTGGCTTTCAATCTCATGAGCTAATAAATTTGAGGTTAGTTGTGGGTGATCACGACTTAGTCTTAGGTAAACACACGTATTAGGTACATCATATTTAGTAATCTAAAATAACTCATGTCTTTTACGTCGATACACACGAAGCCTCTATTTGCATCCATTTTCAAGATTTCTTTTACACCTCAAGGACTATATCCTTTTTTTTCCCACCACTTCATACTTTTGGTTTCTCTTAATAGAGTACAATTGCACAACTCTTTTCAATTATGCCTTATCTTGGAAAATAAACCTTTCCTTAATTCAAGATCAGGATTCCAAGCAATAATTTGAATTTGTGGTGCCCAATTACTAGTAACAGCATCAGCAACTCGATCAATACTTGTGAAGAATGATATATTTGGCTATTGAGGTGGCACCTCTAAAGTGATGGTATCAGTTTCTAAGCCGACTTTTTATGGATATTGATCAACAATTAGACTTTCAACAGCCATGTTCTTATCAGCATCTTCAAAACTTCTTGCACTTCATGGTCATCATTTTCTTCTTCAAGCACTCCATTATCCGCATTCATATCCCGGAACATATCATTGGTTTCGGAATAAAACAATTGTTCTACTGCTGTCATATTTACACTCGTATTTCTATCATGATGGCTAATAGTTCCATAATCTGAAAAATCCAAAAATATTACCAATGATTGATACTTGTCTTTGTCTTTGCCTTTGCACGGTAGATTCATTGCTTGGCTAGAATGGATGATTAGCATGGTGGGTATTAGCAAGATTAAGCAAGGTGTCATTTTCTTGTGTTGGTACTCGATCAAGTGGTTCAAAACCCATGGATTGACTCACATGTTTTGCAGATTCCATGAAGATTGATTCCACTTCTAAATATAATTCAACATTGTTGATTGAAGGATGAATAGATGGAATTTTCAGCATGATATCTACACTTTCAATCATCCATAATAGGCAAGAGAATAAACTTAATCATTGATGATTGCATTATTGTTGGATACCGACAAACCAAAATTTAATCGTGTGTTCTCTCTATCAAATCATGTGATGCAATACATCTTGTCTAACAGCTTATTGAATTTCATTTTCGGCTTCAATTTAATTGTTTTCAAATGAAGGCCATCATAACACAAGCCATTTGATCCTTTTGAAATGCTACCAGTCCAATAACAAAATACTGGAATTTCTCTTTCAGACATAACCAACTAGCACCGAAACATTAAACAATAATGTCAATTTAATGTTATAAAACTATGTAAATAAATATATCATCCTAAGCTAATGAGAACAAAAAAATGTAATATTCAAAATCAGTTCTAAGGTCAGGGTATGATAAGCAGTTAGATGAAGATAATAGTAATTTGCTTGACTAAAGCAATTACATGAAGGGCGGTGGATGGGACTTAGATCCCAAGGTCGAGTATGATAAGCAATGTGTTTCGTAGCAGCCAATGAAGAGTTCCATCCATTAGGTTCTACAATTTATTCATAAAATAAACGAGACAAGAAAGCATGTTTTAGTAGAATTAAAAGGAACAATCTCAAATAGACCAAGATCAAATTTCAGGTTATTTCTCGGTGAACATGATCTTATGGAAAGTTAAGCAGTCAGCACATAATCTTTGTAGCTTTCAAAAAACATATACTAGTATTGTTAACTTGTTTGAATAACCCTAAATTAAAAACAAAAAATCATTATTATAATTTAAAACAAGAAAAGTAAACAAAAGGAATGAAAATTTACAATATTAATTTCTTCAATGCAAGGTTATAGATAACTATGTAGAGAAAAAAATAGTATTTAGGGTTTATAAAGATATAATTATTTAGTAAAAACAAATAACTTGTATTATATTTCAATTCTTAAAATTTTTTATTTTTTAAAAATAAAAATGATTTAAAAAAATCTGACATGGAGTTGACATGGCAATAACATAGCTTGGGGTACCCATTTAGGAAAATAAGTTTAAAACTACCCTTTTTTAGAGAATACAAAATTTAAAATACCTTATTGACGAAAAGAAACTCACCTACTTTCATTCAGAAGTGACAAGTGGACGAGTTCTGAAAAGTTCAAGTTTTTTCCATCACTATTGTAAAATAAAATCTTTATTCTTTAATAAGGGTACTTTTAATCTTATTTCCACAAATGGAATACTTCAAGCCACATCTATATCAAAATTAAAAAAAAAAAAACTTAATACTCGAGACATGGTGTGATAAAGATAATCCTAACATTTGCAATCTTTTGAACAGTTTCATGGCTATTAAGTTAGTATAAAAATACCCAAAGTTATTATCTCCACTGCAGCATTCAACTTCTCAAGTCTCAACTCATTGCACCCTTTTATTTCTACTTTCTCCAAGCGTCCCTCACAAAATTTTAAAACATGATTATTTTTGTAGGTTACATTTACCAGGTTACACATAGAACAGAGACAAACACCCATTGACATCTGAAAATAGAATTGAAAATTAAAATATATACTAGATAATATAAACAATTGAAAAACACTCCAAATCCCCATTCAGTAAAGATGTTGTTAACTTAATTTCTGGCTAATACAATAAGCAATCAAGCCAAGTGGCTTGATTAGATCCAATTCCTCAAGAACTACTCTGTTCTTGTTTATAAACCTAGGTATCCCCACCTAATAAAAATCCATTTGCCAAAATCCTTTTTGTTTCTCTTATTACTGCAGGCCAAGACTTCTTTCATGCATCATCGTTCTTTTCAAGAAAACAAATTTGCCTTTTATGAGATTTGATCTCAAACCTAAACAATTTCATCAATCTTCTTTGCTTGGTAGGATCATCGATCTTTTTGAAGAAGAACCATCAATTTTCTTGATTCTTCTCCATTTTGCTATTTTTGAATTAAGAAGATAAAGAAAGATCAGCCAAAGATACTTTATAAATTTTACACTCTGAATCACGGTTAACCGGATATTTTATTAGATTTTTGTCTGAAAATAAATTTTTTTTTTTAATATCATAGGTTGATGAACGATAACGTGGCTTGAAGTATCCCATCTAGGGAAATAAAATTAAAAGTACCCCTATTAAGTAATAAAGATTTTATTTTACCCTACTGCAGGAAAAAACTCAAAGAAGTTCATCAAAATGGTATGTTTTTAGATTCAGATTCATTTCGCATAACATAATTGTCGCATATTCAGATAATTTTGTGTTTGGACTATAAATTTCAAATTTAAGTTATTTGGATTCAGATCATTAAGGTTTACGATTTTTTGTTTGAATCATTTTAGATTCAAATAGTTTTAGATTTCGTTTTTTCAAGTTTGATCAGTTTTGAGTTAATTATAGTTTCATTTTTTTGGATTAAAATACGAGTTTTTATGAATTTTGAGTTTGATCAATCTCAACTTTGAGTCATTGCTGTTTCGAGTTACTTTAGGTTCAAATTCAATTTATTTAGGTTTGGATCACCTTCAGTTCAGATTGTTTCAAGTATATTTTTTTTTATACTTTAAAATTTTCAAGTTTGATTCTTATCAATCTGGACCGAATCAAGATAGACTCGAACCCATCTAAATAAGTTTTTTTTTTTTTTTTAAATTTAGCCAAATTTTGCTACTTCTACTCCCATCTTCACACTTTATAGTTTTTACGCGTATTTTGTATTAATGCTTATGGAATAAAATTCAATGTTTATTTTAACTTCCATATCATTAGCTGAAATTTACAAGTTTATCGGATAATTTTATTAAAGTAGTGATAACAGTAAATCTCACGTCTATTAATTTGGATAATCTAACCATATAAATATAACAAGAGTCTTTCCACTTGTTATCAATTGATTTTAAATTAATTACCCATTTAAAATTTAATATGGTATTAGATTAAGCCCTGCCCTCGTCATTTTCCCCTCCATTAAAGTGGTGATAAAAGTAAATCTCACATCAATTAACTTGAAAGCTTCTAAACATATAAATATAATAAAAATCTCTCCACCTACTACTAGAGGTGATCATGGGCCGGGCCGTGGCCCGGTTTTTTTCTCTGCCCAGGCCCGACCCTGGGTAGCCCAACCCGTCCGTTTAGGCCCGAAACACTGTTCATTGGAATAAAAAAATAAATTTTTTATTTTTATTTTTTTATAATTAAAATTAAATAAAATAATATTATTATAATAAAAATCACTGTTCCGAGCCGGGCCGGAACATAAAATATCCTGCCCAGGCCCGGCCCGTGAGCAGGTCTACCTACTACATATTAGTTTTAAATTGAATGCTCATCTGAAATTTGACAAATTTATATAACAGGAAGTAAGCTTTTACAAAACCTTTTTTAATTTGGTTCATACAATGATAGAACCGGATTTTTAGTTTTTGGGAAATTTTTTTTTATATAATATTAAGAATTAATTTTTTATGCTAAATAATGTATCCAAAATACAATATTTTAATATCAAAGTAATAGGATACAATAAACAAAAGGTATCCTTGTTTGTTAATTATTAACTTCCTTCCTATTGAAACATATTCAATGGTTTTTGTCTTGAACATAATTTAACATGGAATTAATGCATTAGGTTTAGTAAATAAATATTCAAATAAAAAAACTATAAGCTAAACAAAATGCATAATAAATATAAAATGAAATAAAGTGCAATTTCATATTTGTGGTATTGTTGTGTGTTAAAACCTTTTGTTTCATGATTATTTTTTTATAAGTTTAAGAACAATAGCAGAGTCTACAAAATTGATGCAATAAATATTGATATTTCAAATAATTTAAATTGATAAAAAAAATTCATGAAAAAACTAAACTAGAATAAAGTCCAATGAAATTTTGAAGTGAGATTGAAGATTACTCGATTAAAAATCTTGTTGAAAAGTTTTGATTCTATAGTTGGAGAAGCAAGCAGCTCTTTTTTTCTTTCTTTCTTTTTTTTTTTGTTTACCTAAGTAAAATAAGTTAAAATAAAGACAATTTAATTTTATATGTAGTTGAATGAAAAAAAATTAAAAAATCGAGGGGATAAAATTATAATCTTTGAATTTTGTAAAATCAAATTACAACATAAGCATAAAATACTTTTAAGCCATCCTTGAGTATATATATTTTAAAACTTAAAAAGCATGTTGTGTTCAACTATTTGCTTAACCAGAAGTAAATCTACAATAGTCTCGGTTTGAGTCGGGTTAGGTTTGGAATAAATTTTTATTTTTTTTAATTTAGGATAGTTTGATATGGTTTGTATTACTATTTAATAAATAAAAAATACTTTTGAACGATAATTTGGATTTTTTGAGTCATTGAATTGAATCGAACTGAGCTTTGGATAAGTAAAAAAATTTATTGAACGGGTCTAATTCTGTTCACCCCGATAATTTATAAACGATTCTAATTTACAACTGCTTTTTAAAAAGAATATCTTAAATTTGACCTAATGACTGTCATCCTTGTTATTATTATGAGGATTGGAGCCGACCATCCAAACCTAATTTTGTTTTTTTTTTTTTTTTTATTTAAAGTTGTCAAGATTTGATCTCAAAGAAATTAAGAATCTAACATTCTACTAACAGATCACACGATTATTGGCAACCTAATTTTCTCTTTGTACCTTCATATATATATATATATATATAAATCTATTTTACACTTGACAATTATTCTCAAAAGGAAATCTTTTTATCTTCCCAATTTAATTCTTGAAGAATGACAACTTTATTATTCACTTAGGAGTTGGCTTAGCGTCTTGAATATTGTATTAAGTACAAAAGTATGGGATAAACTATTAAGATATGTTTAAACCAAATCCTAATAAATAAAATCAAATTAAAGATAACATATTGTGGAACAAAAAGATTAGGCTACGAGACCACTGATATTTATATGGTTAATATAATTATGAAACTGATGATGAAATATTGGGAATATTGATGGGTGTAGTGGAGTGTTGGTACAAGCTAAATATGGATGAATACTTTATGGGAAATCTTGGAAAGGCATGTGAAGTAAAAGTGTTTATGCATAAAATTAGGTCGGGTTTGAATAGAAAAAATTTGTTTGTTTAGATTTGGACTGGACTCGACCCAAAAGCTCGTTTTATTATTAAAAATATATTAAAAAAATTATTTTTATATTAATATTTTTATATTATATAATTAATTTTAAATATTTTTTTTATCATTTAAATAATAATTCAGACTGGGCTAGTCTGGTTTACCAAAAACTTATTCTAGGTCCGGTCTAATTTAAGTCAAATTTATTAGACCGAACGAATAACTCAATCTGTAAACAAATCTATGAAAGAATTATCATCAAGGATCATCAAGAAAATTGAATTATTGGATCTTCAAGATTTATAGGAAAAGGAACTAATATATTATTTTTATTTAGATGTTGCTGCCACGATTAATTAAGAGTCAACTATGTCATAATCTGCTCTTGCAACCTTTGTTTCTGATTACAGTATGCTCCTAAAGGAATTTAATCGCCAAAAAATTATTTAATTATTATTTTAAAAAATTAATATATTAGTTTTACTAAATTAAAAATATATATATATTAATTATATATATTTTTTTATAAATATCATTTTAACAGATGTTATTACCTTTTAATAAATCAAGAAAAAAAAAATTCTCCGTGTCATATTTTGGGACTGGGTAGTAGGACAAGTAGATGGGCACCACACACAAACACATTTCTATTATCTTTTTTTTTTTTTTAAACTAATTAATAGACTAACAGATTCCAAGCTGTAAAAAACCATGAATATTATTTTATATACGGGTTCTGCAAGCTGTTGTTGATCCCATTTTTTTAATTAAATCGTTTAGATTTTCGATTTAATTAATTGATTTACTTAAAAATATTTAAATATTAAATAATTAATAAATAATTAATAAATAAATAAATATATATATATATTTGATTTAATGTTATGATGCTGTATATAAAACTAAAAAATTAAAAAGTCAGATCTCATCAATTATAAATAAAATTTTAAAAAAAATAAAAAAAAATCGATTTTTTTCCATTAAACTGATTTTTTTTCGGTTCAATATATATTCAATTTTTTATACTATATTAAATTGAACAATCTGTCAATTTTTAATTGCGACAAATTGATTTGATTTTTTGATCGTTGTATTGAGATGTTTTGATACATTTATATATATATATATATATAAATTAGGAAGAGGAGAGTGATAAAATTTTGCTATTAATATTTTTAGTAATATTAGATATGTAGGAAATATAATGAAAAGAATTATAATTCCTATATATGTATATTATGCTTGTTGTGCAAAAAAATCTAAAAAATTGAAAATTCGATTTTGCTTGAGTTTAATTATAAACAATTTGGTTTAGTTTCAGTTGGGATGCCTAAACAAAATGTAGGCCGCTTTAATGCTTCCTACATCAAATAGTCACTTTGCCCACATTATGCTTCACCCAACATTTTTCAATCGACTGTCCACTCACCTTTTTCATGCTCATTGCTAACATTTCTCTAAGTTGTTGGCCTTGTTGTATTTAGATATGACATTTTATGTTTGCATTTTGTGTTTTATATTTTTTTTATGTCAATCGTAAAAAATATAATGTAAATTATTAAATATATTAAAATTTTAAATATGAATACGATGTATATTAAACGTATTTTGTTAATAGTGTTAATTAATAATTATATTTAAATATATCATATTAATTATGTTAATTATATTTAAATGCGTGGTATCATATTTATTATATTATTTTTATATTATATTTTGAAGTGACAATGAAAGAGGGAGATGTTGAACTTTATCAAGTGGCTTGGAATCTATGGGATCTGTCAAATTTTTTTTTTTATTCATTTATTTTAATTAAAGTTGGTTAGGTTTAACAACTTTCAATACCCCCATTTTTATTTTACTTAATTCATAGTTTCATTTTCATACCTTGAGATTTGACAATTTCGTTGCATTTATTTGTCTTTTGAGAGAGAGATCTAGCAAAGTAATTCCTATAATATTTAATTATTATGTTAGATGATCACTTTATGATAATCTGTAACAAACTAAACTTTTTAAGTCAATGGCACCCATTCTTTCTTAAGAAAGTGATAGAAAATGAAAAATCTATCAGAAATAATAAGGAAAATATATACTGTTAATGGAATTTTTAAATTAGAGGACCAAAGAATTGTCACATATTTCTTTAAAAAAATTATATTTAAATTTTTTTAAAAATTAATATAATAAAAAATATACATGTTAATCATTTAATTTTATTTGTGAAGTTTAAAAAATTGATTCATAATTTCTAGAAGTAAACTCAAATAATAATATTAATAATTAACTACTTCAATTAACTCTTTGAAAAAAATCTAAGATTAACAAATTGTTAGTAAGAAGCATGGCAATCATTAAAAAATAACTAGTGAACATGATTGCCAAGGACTAGATCAAAGTACATCTGCCAAAAGAAGTTGACCATGTGTGAACTTAGAGAGTATATACATAAAATAAAAAAAAATACACATGATAATCTTTTAATTTGACTTATAAATTTTAAAAACTTGATCCATGATGTCTAGAAACGAAGTCAAATAATAATATTAATAATTAACTACTTCAATTGACTTGTTAAAAAAAAAATACTTCAATTGACATTTTTGAAAAAAGAAAAATGTTAACCAATGATATTGGTGAAAGTGATATTTATAAAAAAAATATATATATAATTAATCATTATTTTTTTAATTCAATAAAAAAAATTAAAATGTAATTTTTTTAAAATTAATAATTAAATAATCTTAATCGATATCTATATGTATCCATTAACCAGATCCTTAAAAAATCTTTAAGAAATCTAAGATTAACAAATTATTAGTAAGAAGCGGCAATCATAAAAGCCAAGGACTAAATCAAAGTACATCGGCCAAAAGAAGTAGACCATGTGTGAACCTAGAGAGTATACATATAAAAATATGGCATAAAAATCATGTATAAAATGCAATTTGTATTTTTTTTTAATATTTTGGAAGTGGTATAGTATAAAAATTAAATGTAGTGGGTATTTCTTTATTAAAAAAATCCATGAGGAAACCAATGACTTTGGACTAGACCTGCTCACGGGCCGGACCGGACCGAGCCGCGGCTCGTTTTTTTAAAATCTTTGTCTAGACCCGGTTAGGCCCGGTAAAATCGAATTTACTGTTCATCGTATTAAAAAAAAATATATATTTATTTTTTTTATTTTTATAATTAAAATTAAATAAAATAATATTATTATAATAATAAAAAAAAACACTGTTCCGGACCGACCAGCCCAAATCAAAAATATCTTGTTCAGGCTTGACCCAATACGAGATGGGTCTGTCGGGTTGAACGGACTGTCCGGCCCATGAGTAGATCTACCTTCGACCCATTGTCCTTTAATTATCTACAAATAAAGAGATAAAGATATGAAATGCTTGTAACTTGAGTTTAATTTAATTGATTTATGTAATAATTTTAAAAAAATAATATTAAATAGATTTGACTTTCGAATTTCAATATTTGCAATTTTTTTCTCGGACGACACTCTACTTTATAAAAAAAATGTTTTCAATCAAGAAAAAAAAATTGAAATTCTTAACCACTGTCATTAGTTAAAAGTTAAAACCTATGCCTTGGTGTTTTCATCAACTTCTAGTCTTGCTCAAGTCAAGAAAACCAGAGAAACCTATTTTCACAATTTTATCAAGCTTATTTAAAACCTTTGCCTACAAAATAGCTCGTTTTCCCTTTACATTCATTGCATTATCAACTACCTCAATAAAGCCAAAAACAAAGGCTAAAGACATGGTGGAAGAGAGCAAGGACAAGAAGAGGATCAAAGGAACAGTGATTTTGATGAAAAAAAATGTGTTGGACATGAATGATCTCAAAGCTTCTTTGCTTGATCGAGTTCATGAGCTCCTTGGCAAGGGTGTTTCTTTGCAGCTTATCAGTGCTGTTCATACCGGCCCTGGTTAGTTTCTTTCTTTTCTTTTCCTCGGTTCTTCTCTGTATTGGACTTTCTTGGAACCTTCCAGGACCAAGAGTTTACAGAGAAAAGAGTCTGCAGTCAGGGTGGTTAATATGAATAGCTTTTCAAAAAAGAAATTTGAAAAAAGATAACTGGTTCATGGATTTAAATTACGGTCATAGATACGTTTTCGGTTGCATCACATTTATCATTAATTGATGTTATCACGGTTAATTGTAGTAAATATTGGCGACGAAAAAAGCCGAAACCACCAAATAATTGTAATATTGCGATGCTACAGCTAATTAAATCTCTGAACAGGTTTTCAATTTTCTTCTCATTTGAGCTCAATTTGGTAAAAGTTGAGCATAATTTAACTGACCATGCCTGGTATTTTTTTTCCTTACAATGTTTCTCTAGTCTTGCTTGTTAGATACTTAGATGCAAGAACTGAGAAACTATAAGGAGTACAGTAGAGCAAAAATAGGGACTGATTTAACAAATCCTTGGGCAAATTCATGTCCTTAAAGCAATGTCCAATCAGTCTTTGTTACCTTTCTTATTTTATGAGTTTGTAACTGAATTACAACACGTGTCTTCAGCCAAACGGTTGCGAGGGAAGCTTGGAAAGCCAGCATATTTGGAGAAGTGGGTGGCAACAATCACACCATTAACAGCAGGAGAAACTATGTTTTGTGCTACATTTGAGTGGGATGAAACCATGGGTGTTCCAGGGGCTTTCATCATAAAAAACCATCATCGCAGCCAGTTGTAGCTCAGGACAGTCACTTTGGAAGATGTTCCTGGCCATGGCAGGTTACATTTTGTTTGCAATTCCTGGGTCTATCCAGCACACCGATACAACAAGTACCATCGCGTCTTCTTCTCCAACAAGGTGACTTCATTTTCAGATTTTAAGTTTTAACATAAGAAATGGGGCAAAACTTAAATCTTTCTCAACAAGTAGATGCACTAACAGACACTTTGACTGTATTTGTTTTAGACCTACCTCCCATGTCAAACACCTGAACCCTTACGCAAGTATAGGGAAGAAGAACTGGTAAATCTCAGAGGAAATGGAAAAGGAAAGCTCCAAGAATGGGACAGAGTATATGATTATGATTTCTATAATGACTTGGGAATGCCGGAAAAGGGTCCAGATTTTGCACGTCCAGTTCTTGGCGGATCACAGGAGTTTCCATATCCCAGAAGAGGGAGAACAGGTCGTAAACCACACAAAAAAGGTCAGAACCCTCACTCAACTATTATTTTAGAAAAAAAAAAACTTATCGGCCTGTCTGAGTTGATGGTTTCAGTTGCTGACTATTGATGTATGATGATTAAGTATCTTAGGATTTAAATAGCGGCAGTATCGTTATGATACAGTCGTTATTTTACCGACTCTTTCGGTTGTTAATATTTATTGCAATTTGAATGTGAATTAGTGGTAGCAACATGAGTCGTTGTTTTGCCATTTCGACTCTTTTCGTCTTGCTATTTGGGTGTGAATGGTTAACTGTTCATAATAGTTAAACTCACTATCGTGAATTACATGTATATAGATTCAGTTTACAACTTGTGAATAATTTTTTTCTTTTATAAATAAAAACTCATAGAGTGCTATAAACTATTTTAAAAATTATTAAAAAAAATTTTATGATATAATTATTATATTTTACAATAAATTATGTAATTTGAAAAAAAAAAAAATCACAATCACAATTACCACGATAACATCTATTATAAACGCGATGCGACCGACTCTTAACATAAGCAGCATTTGATTCGATATTTTAATCAGCAGTCTAATCTAAATATTTTTCCCTTCTAACAGATCCCAATACCGAGAGCAGACTGTTTCTTCTAAGCCTAAACATTTATGTTCCACGAGATGAACGGTTTAACTACGTGAAGTTTTCGGATTTTCTTGCCTATATTTTGAAATCTCTGTTTCAGATATTGATCCCCGAAATTGCAGCATTATGTGACAAAACCAAAAATGAGTTTGACTCCTTTCAAGATGTACTTGATCTCTATGAAGGTGGTGTAAAACTACCAAATAATGCCACTCTAAAGATGATAAGGGATTGCCTCCCTTGGGAGATGATCAGGGAACTTGTTCGTAATGACGGTGAGAGATTGATGAAATTCCCAATGCCTGCTGTGATAAAAGGTATATATAAAAATGTTCCCACTGCATTTCTTGGCTGCATCAGAGATTTAAATAACGGTCTCAACGTGACGTTATGATTTCTATTTTACGGTTTCGGCTCTCTTCGTCGTCAATAGTGACCACGATAGCATATATTATATTCGCAATCGTGATAAACGCGAAGCGTCTAAAACGTATCCGTGACCGCAATTTAAATCTCCCCTGCAGTATACAAAGTCAAACCAATTCATCTAAGCCTTAATTCCAAATAAGTTGGGGTCTACTACACGAATTCTTGTTGCTTATATATATATATATATATATATTCAGATTTTCACTTGCAAATTATCTGTGCTGGCTTGTGTGGTTACAGAGGATAGGTCTGCTTGGAGGACGGATGAAGAGTTTGCACGAGAAACTCTAGCTGGAGTCAACCCAGTTATCATCAGTCGGCTCCAAGTAAATATAACATTGAATGTTCTTTTATTTCTTCCTCATCTCAAGGAATTTCTGTGGTCTCCTGCTTAAATAATTAACTATAACATGTCTGTAGGAATTTCCTCCGGCCAGCAAGCTTGATCCTAAAGCATATGGGAACCAGAAAAGTACCATTAGGGAGGACGAGATTGAGATGAATATGAATGGACTCACTGTGGAAGAAGTACTATTGTAGCAATATCATATTACCAGTTTGTAATGTTTCTTTCTAGATTGCTAATTGGTTTTCTGTTGTTTGCTTTGATCGTATTCAATTCAGGCTCTAAAAAGCAACAGATTGTTTATATTGAATCATCATGATGTATTGATGCCATACCTGCGAAGGATAAATTCTACTAGCACAAAGACTTATGCCACCAGAACCCTATTCTTATTGCAAGACGATGATACACTGAAGCCATTGGCAATTGAGTTGAGCTTGCCACATCCACAAGGAGACAACCATGGTTCTGTCAGCAAATTTTTTACTCCAGCTGAGGACGGCATTGAAGGTTCTGTCTGGCAAATGGCCAAAGCTTATGCTGCTGTGAATGATTCTGGCTACCATCAGCTCGTTTCTCATTGGTATGATGATGCTTAAATGCCAATGCTCCATATAGCAAAAGTTTGAAAGTTTTCTATGGTTTACATTACAATGCTTATCTTACCATGTTTGCAGGTTAAATACCCATGCTGTTATTGAGCCATTTGTAATCGCAAGTAATAGACAATTGAGCGTGGTTCACCCCATATATAAGCTTCTGCATCCTCACTTCCGTGATACAATGAACATAAATGCTCTGGCCCGTCAGACCCTCATCAATGCTGGCGGGGTGCTTGAGTTGACAGTCTTTCCAGGTAGATATGCACTTGAAATGTCTGCTTTCGTTTACAAGACTTGGGTTGGGTTTTCACTGACCAGGCTCTCCCTGTTGATCTGGTTAAAAGGTAAGTAAGCCACACAGGATTTTGATAAAAGTTTCTGTATTTGGTCTTTATCAAAACGAATTTATAAGCAACTATCTTTTAATCATTCATTTCAGAGGAATGGCTGTTCCGGACTCAAGCTGCCCCAATGGCCTCAGACTTGTGATAGAGGATTATCCTTATGCTGTTGATGGGTTAGAAATCTGGTCAGCCATTGAAACTTGGGTCACTGAGTATTGCTGTTTCTACTACCCATCAGATGAAGTAGTAAAAGAGGACAATGAAATCCAATCATGGTGGGCAGAGATCCGAAATGAGGGCCATGGTGATTTGAAAGACGAACCATGGTGGCCTGAGATGAAGACACGAGGTGATCTCATTCAAGCATGCACAATTATCATATGGGTGGCTTCTGCTCTTCATGCAGCTGTCAATTTCGGACAATACCCTTATGCTGGCTACCTCCCTAACAGGCCAACAGTTAGCCGTCGTTTCATGCCAGAACCAGGCACCCTTGAATACGCTGAGCTTGAGAAAGACCCTGACTTGGCCTTCCTGAAAACAATCACAGCACAGTTCCAAACTCTTCTTGGTGTATCCCTCATAGAGGTTTTGTCTCGGCATTCAGCCGATGAGATATACCTTGGGCAGCGCGATACTCCTGAATGGACTTCAGATGCTGAACCGTTAGCTGCATTTAAAAGATTCGGAAAGAAGCTCGAAGAAATCGAAAACAGAATCGTGGACAGAAATAATGACTGTAGACTGAAGAACAGAACCGGACCAGTCAAGATGCCATACACTTTACTGTATCCTAACACCTCAGATTACTCTAGAGAGGGCGGACTTACTGGGAAGGGAATCCCAAACAGTGTCTCTATCTAAATCGTGAATGTGTATTCCTGAAGGAAGTACATAGCAGCATAGCATTTTTTGTATATCTAGTAAAAGAAGCTGCCAATTAGATTTTGCATTTTCCCTTTTTGTTTAGTTTCTTGATTGTACAAAAGACAAGAGTTGTGCAGATTCTTACACATCTTCTCAAAACAATTTGTTTTGTAACAAGGGCATGGTGTACCAATTTTTCATAATATAGTATCTATGAAGCACGGACATGGAATATGGATATAATATAAGACAAACACGACGATACGATAATTTTAAAAAATTAGGTCACTACACGGTAAAAATACGACATTTAAAATATATTAAAATTTAATTAATTCAATTTCATATATAAATGAGCTTTATTTTTATTTTTTCTTATCAAAATTATTCTCTATTAAAATATTTTAAGCAATCAGATTACTTTTTTATTATTAGTATTGATTTTAAATACTTTTATTTCATAAAAAATTAATTAAATATTTTTAAATTATTTTAAAACTGAAGTCCACATAAGTATTAATTTGTTGAAAACTCAAAAATAATATTTTACTTTTTGACTACATTAAGTAATTGAAATATAATATCTGCTTATAGCTTTGGACCCAAGCCCAAATTATAATTAATAAACAAACCCTAATGTTTATTATTCTTTTCTTCTCTTTCTTCCACCGTTGTATCTTTTTTTTCTCTTCAACCGCTGTTTCATCTTTCATCTTCTTCTTCTTCTTTTCACAGCCTTCAATGTTCACAAACATCTTTATTTTTCCATGTCAAAACATATTTGGACTGTGTCCGGACTGTGTCCAATCTGATTTTTGTTTTTTTTTTTCTATGTTTTGGTGTGTTTGATACGTATTTCGACGTATTGGCAGCGTGTCCATGTCAGACATCAGTACGACACCGAGACGAAGAGACGAAGGGGATTCCGACGTACATGTTTCATAGTATAGAATTACTACTGCTATTAAGTAAAGCTGCAAACTTCAGTTTCTAGACTCTCTCCATTTGTTAACAATTTGGTTCAGTTGCCATTAATATCTCAGTCTTGAACAGGATTCTCACTATTCTGGCAAGAGCATGATATCACAGCTTTAAGATATGGATAAAAGAACACAAATATCAGGCAATAAGTAAATCAACCACCATAATCTTATATTTCCACAATGCTAGCTAAAACCTATATATCAAATTTTATTTCAGTTAAATAAAGAAAAAAAAGTATGTTGCTAGGGTTTTCATGACAGGCAAGGATCTATTATGCCAATATAATAGAAACTTTTTTTGTCCAAAATTCAGTCAACAGGTCAACGGAAACGGATAACATGCTTTTTTTTTTTTTTTTTTTCTTTCTTACATCCACCGTCTTTCTATGTGTTGAGATTAAGCCAAGAATTAAAAAGCAAACAGACTTATGCAGCTAAGCTATGTTAAAGAATAAATAAGATTTCATTGGGTAGATACTCAATTTTGGTTATTAATATATTATCTCTTCTTAGAGAGAAATAAAATTGTTTTTGAAAATTGCAATTCCGCGTACAATAGCAAAGGTAATCCAGATTAAGTAACAATGTTGCTTCACTGAGAGTTCTTTCACTGGAAAGCTCATGTTTAGAACAACTTTTGTTCAAAACAATTGAACCTTTTTAGCTTGATCAAATATCCTAAACTCAGCATATAGACAACACATAAGTGACCAATTTTAGGATAGAGCCATGCCAACCCTTGTATAGAGAAGGACCCGAAATAGGACACGTGAAGGAATGTTCTTATTTTTTGACAAACTTTTTGAATATTATTTGTATTTCTCTAATCTGAATTTAACTAATGAATATTGTGAAATCTTTATGGCTATTATTTAAATTAACTTTATTCTTTCATTTATTTTCATGCATTCACATCATTTAAGTACTTCCTTGCATATTCATCATGCATGCATACATGTGCACTTCATGAAAACATATGACCTAAAATTTGAAAAATTGTAGTAACAAGGGTTCAAGGACAACTCAAACAATTAAAGTCCTGGGACATTCCTACAACACTCACTCAGAGACTAAAGTAATGGTCGAAGAACAAACTTCAAAGATGGATATGATGGAACAGATACAAGAGGAAATTAGAGAGCAATTAAGTAACATAATGGAAATGATGATAAGTTTAAAGGGGAAGAAAACGGTAGACGAAGCCAGTTCTCAGGAGAAAAACCAAAATGTGGACGAATCTATGTATCTACCTGGTTTTAACCCTTCTCAGGTTCAAACATCTCAGTAAAGGCAGTTGCAACAAGCACCATTCATGGGAGGATTTAACCATCCTTTTGCTCAACCTCAAGTCCCAAGATTTACCATTCCTACCCTAAGACAAAGATAGATAATGTCTGAGTTCCAGACTTAAATGATCTCAAAGAGTAAGAAAGGCTAAAGGTAGTTGAAGAGATTGACTCTCACCTAATGAGCCTCATAGAAGAAAGACTTCGGGCTATTGAAGGGTTAGATTTCTATGGGTCTATGGACGTTGAAGGGCTCTGTTTGGTTCCAGATGTGGTTATCCCACCTAAGTTCAAGACTCCTGACTTCGAGAAGTTTGATAGGTCCAAGTGTCCCATATCTCAAATCACCATGTACTACCGAAAAATGACTGCTCACTCGAAAGATGATAAGTTGCTCATCCATGACATCTTCCAAAACAGTCTTATAGGTTCTGCTGCCAGGTGGTATGTCCAACTAGATAAGAATCGTGTCCGTACTTGGAAGGAATTAGCAAAGGTGTTGATTAATTAGTACAAGCACATTGTTGACATGGCCCCTGATCAATTGTCATTGCAAAACATGGAGAAGAAACCCATAGAAAGTTTTAAGGATTATGCTCATAGATGAAGGGATATTGCTGCTCAGATCCAACCATCTCTAACTGAGAAGGAGACCACTGTGTTGTTAGCACTCTTAAGGCCACGTACTATGACAGAATGATCAAAAATGCCACGAAGAACTTTGCTGATATGGTGATTTTCTGTGAAATTATAGAGAATGCCATAAAGAGTGGTAAGATTGAAGGAGGGGAAGCATCCACTGCAAAGAGAGATGGGCATTTAAAAAGAAAGAAGAAGATGTCCAAGCTGTGACTTATGGGAGGCAACAGGTAGGAGGTTTTTTCCCATATCATCCATACCCATGTACCAATATTATTACCCCACTGTAAGTAATGTTGCACCAAACCCTTATCCACCAGTACCACAACCAACTTTTTATCCAAACTTTTACACTTGAACACCTATTCCTATGCATAGCCCTACACCTATACTTGCAGCTAGGCTTGTTCCCCAAAGAATACCAATAAACAGTTAAGAGAAAATTCGGATCCCAATTTTCGATCTTCTGCCGTAGTTGGTAAAAAACCAATATCTTACTCCTGTGCCTTTAAAGACAACTCCAAATCCATCAGTAAGGAATTATGATCCTAGCAGCAAGTGTGATTATCATATGTAGGCAATTGGGCATTCAACGAAAAAATGCATGCAGTTGAAAGAAAAGATTGAGAATCTCATTAATAACAGTACCTTGGCTTTGGATGTTTTGGAACAATGGAGATCTGGAGTTTGAAGGTAGGGAATGTCACTCGAATACTCAGTCTGGATAATTTCAATATTTTTTTTTTATGTTTCCTGAGCATAACATTTAAACATTGATTAGGTGTTTGACAGATTTGTTTTCTTTCAATTTTATTGGAATTTTCTTATGTTCGCATGCTTTATTTGTTAAGTTCAAACGAAAAATGTCTTGGATCTTAAATAAAATTAGTGATTATTTCTCAGAATGAATTTTGCAATACATTCTCATGTCTAGTTCCAAATCAAATTACTTAAAAGCTTGATTCCTTTAATGGTATAAGTTTGAAATTTCATAAACATCTTTCCATTTGACCATGAAATGAATTCCAAAATTCAGTGATCTTCATTTGAGCAATGAACAATGAAATAATTGGTTTAATTTGCAAAACATTTTTTGAAAACCAATGCATGAGACTCTCTCTTAAAAGAATCTTGATCTTGGTAATTTGACAAGTGTTAAGACTATCTAGAACCTCAAACACATCACCCCTAAGTTTTTTCACCGTGCTCGAACTTTTCCTTTCCTGAATGGTGTCCTTTACTCGCATCTTGGGGCAAAATTACCTTAAAGGCCATATTTTCCCAACATCCTTGAATGCCATTACATTTTCACCCAAAGTTTTCCTTTGCCCACATCTTGGGGCAGGATTACCAAGAAGCCAAATTACCCGATGTTTCTAATATCCTTGCACATCATTTCGATTTGTGCAAACTTTGTTTTCCTCTATGATTGAATGAAATTGTATGAACATCCTGAGAAAGCCATGAAAAGGAGAATTGTTGGGTTAGGCCTTCACTAAAGTGGTATATTGAGATGATGTATCTTACATAAGTTGCAAAAAAAAAAAAAAAAAAAAAGGATTGTGACATCATGCATATGAGGTATTCAATATTTTTGAGATTCTGATTATCTACCTCATCTGAGGTTTGCTTTTCAATATAAGTATCCATACTTGATGATGCACTCAAAAGAGCATATCTTATTTAACCTTGCACTAAAAAGATCAATTGTAAAATATAGTAGTTAGCAAGGGTCGAGTCCAAAGGGGTTAGGTTTTAATTTATAAATTACTAGTTTATAACTTAGATTCAAAGAAAATAAAAGAAGAATAGGGGTTTTTGAAATAGTTTTTAAAAGTAAAGAAAATCAGAATAATAAGAGTGCAAGTAATTAAAGAGAAGAAATCAAATATGAGAAAAATATGGTTAAAGTTTCATTCTCCACCACTAGACATCAATGAGAATCACTTTCATATCTATCAACATCAATTAGCTATCAAAGTTATCAACCGTAGATAACAACAAGCTCTGTTATCACAATCTTTCTTTAGTTCATTGTTAAATAGAACAAGCTCTCTATTTAATCTCTAACTATTAGACAACCTAGAATAAGCTCTCTAGATTTAATGTAATAGTAGCCTTAAAAAGAGAAAGATAGGTTGATCTAAGCGGCAAACACATAAGCTCGGATTGTTTAACTTAGGTTATGTTTCACATTGCAATTCCCGAAAATCCAACATAATCATGAATTACAAATTGCTACTATTGGATAGGAAATCAAGATAAATATACGAATCAAGACTCCTAAACTAGCACTAGATAATTATCAAGATATATCTAGTTGATCACCTAAACAAATCAAGACATCATCATGAACAATTTTAATGGAAGAATATAAGCAACTTTGATAATAAACCAATGATAGATAGATTCTGAAAATTAATTTAAAACATGTCTAGGGCTTTGAAATCACTCTTAACCAAAAGAAAACTTTAGCCTAACATAGGCATTGTAAACATAAACATGAAATGAAAAAGAAAATAAGAAGAAAACTAGAAGTAAGAAGAAGAAGAAGAAGAAGAATATTAATTATTCTACCTCTTGCTCTCTCAAACTCTCTCAAACAAAGAAAAATAAAATCAGAAACTTAAAGCTTGTGGAAGTGTGATTTGCGGCTGCCCCCTTGCTCTCTATTTATAGGCAGACTTTAGGGCATCAAATAAGGAAGTTGCGGCTCCTCTCTCTCTCTTTTGCTGACTTGCGGCTAGGGTTAGGGTATTAAGGAAAATGGCTGACTTTTTGATGTGTTTGAGGAAAGATAGGAGACTTGGCAGCCAAGGTTTCTTCAAGATAAAGAAAGAAGAATAACTTGCAGTCAAAGACTCTTAAACAAGGAAATATGCTTTACTTGCAGCCAAAACATAATGTAAATAAGGAAAGTCTTAGCCCATTTGGTTCTCCTACTTTGACAAGAATTAGCTTTAAGGAAAGATTCTTACAATTAATGCAAGGTCGAAAAGTTGACAGCCACTAATCCTATTTTGACAAGGAAAGACATATATTTCAGCTAGGTCATTCTACAAGGGACAAATTAAGGCAGCCCATAGTGAATAAAATTAAGTGGCGTTTGCAAGTTTTTACAAGAAGAATTAAGTTGCCGCTAGGGCTCATTTTGATGTGGGAGTGGATTTTTCAACTAGGATTTTTATGGATAAAGAGTATATGATAAGCCACTAGTTTATTTATGGAAGGTTTAGGTTAGGTTTAGCCACATAATGTCTCCTTGATGGGCAGTCAGCTTTCCTTTGTGCTTGAAGCTTCATTTCTTGTCCAAATTCATTCTTTTCAACTCCATAGCAATCTTTATCTTCCAAAACACCTACAAAACACAAAACCATATTAAACTATCAAGGACTTCAAAGAACTAAGCATAAAATTTAAGGAATTGATATATAAAAATATATGAATTTAAGCACTTATCACTTGACAGTTGACATGAGAGATGGCCATCTTTCACATTCCTTTCACAAAATGAGAAATTATCCTTTGCTACCTTTGTTGAGCTTATTAATTTCTTTCTTAAAATAAAACCTAACCAATGATCACCTTGCACATTGGGGGGCAAGTATGAAGAAGTATCATGTGAGTGATTGGATCCTATTTCTAAGCCTTGAAAAAAAATTCCTTATGTCAAGGGGCAAATGTTGAAATAAAATTGAGTTCTAAAATTTTTGAACTCATTTCGTGGTAAAAAAATGAAGAAGAATAAGAAGAATGAAAAAAGACAAGAAAAAAAAGATGAAGTATTTTGAGAAATAGAAATGATGAAAATCCCTATGAAAATAAATAGAAGGAACAAATTTAAATGTATTTAATATAAATATAAATTCAAATGAGTAAAATTATCTGTCTTTTGATTTTTTCAACTTTATACAAAAACCAACATATGAACTCAACACCCATACATTCACTTCTCTTTTACAGATCATATCGTCAACTGGATTTAGTATAACTACAGCATTACGCAACGACCTTCAATTTCTTTTTTTTTTTTACTTTTCTGATGAAATCTTCTTTATTCTTTAACATAGCGAAGCATAAGGGCTAGTTTAGCATTGCTGTTGAAAAATTTATAAGTTTAAAAAAGTTTGGATTGAAAAAAAATATGTATAGAAAGTGTGGTGAAAAACTGTGGTTTAAGAGTTTTTAAGTGTTTGACATTGCTGTGAAAAAATATTGTGAGGAATTGAAATGTCAAAAAAGATATGTTTTAGAATAATAAAAGTATAGAGATTTGAGGATAACAAAATCATTTTAGCCAGAAGCTAGCTTCTAAAGCTCAGAAGCTCTATTTTTTTTACTTTTTAGTTTGTGTTGTCAAACAATGGTTTTAACCGTAAAAGCTAGTTTTTTTTTTATCTGTTTAGCATTACGTTTGTGGTAAAACGCAGTTTTTGACTTCAAAAATTGAGCTAACAACAATACTAAACAAAACCTAAGTTCGTTTGCATTTTACTTTTTGGCTTAATCTCAGCACATAGAAATACGGTGGATGCAAGAAAAAAATAAGCCTGTTATCCGTTTCAGTCGACCTATTGATTGAAGTTTGGACAAAAAGCTTCTATTATATTGGCATAATAGATCCTTTCCTCTCATGAAAACCCTAGCAACATATTTTTTTTTCTTTATTTAACTGAAGTAAAATTTGATAGATAACTTTTAGCGCATTGTGGAAATATAAGATTATGGTGGTTGATTAACTTATTGCCTGATATATGTGTTCTTTTATCCATATCTCAAAGTTGGGATATCATTCTCATGCCAGAATACTGAGAATCCTGTTCAAGACTGAGATATTAATGGAAACTGAACCAAATTGTAAACAAATGGAGAGAACATAGTTCTAAATCGCAGACGCGGATTTAGTTGTGGATGCGGTTGCGGTGTCACAGGCGTTATATAACATGTCGCCGCGGTTGTCGCACATGAATTTGATAGTATTTCAAGGAATTTGATAATGTCACGGACGTTACGTAACGGATAAAATAGTACAAAAATTTTAATTTCTGTTACATCGTGACCGTTACGTTGCGTAACGATCCGCATTTTATAACTATGGGAGAGAAAGTCAGCAGCTTTACTTAATAGCAGTAGTAATACTAAATTATGAAAAATTGGTACACCATGCCCTTGTTATAAAACAAATTGTTTTGAGAAGATGTCTAAGAATCTGCACAACTCGTCTTTTGTACAATCAAGAAACTAAACGGAAAGGGAAAATACTAAATCTAATTGGCAGCTTCTTTTACTAGATATACAAAAGATGCAGCCTATGTACTTCCTTCAGGAATACAAATTTACGATTTAGATTGAGACACTGTTTGGGATTCCCTTCCCAGTAAGTCCACCCTCTCTAGAGTAATCTGAGGTGTTAGGATACAGTAAGGTGTATGGCATCTTGACTGGTCCGGTTCTGTTCTTCAGTCTACTGTCATTGTTTCTGTCCATGATTCTGTTTTCAATTTCTACCAGCTTCTTTCCGAATCTTTCAAATGCAGCTAACGGTTCAGCATCTGAAGTCCATTCAGGAGTATCGCGCTGCCCAAGGTATATCTCATCGGCTGAATGCCGAGACAAAACCTCTATGAGGGACACACCGAGCAGAGTTTGGAACTGTGCTGTGATTGTTTTCAGGAAGGCCAAGTCAGGGTCTTTCTCAAGCTCAGCGTATTCAGGGGTGCCTGGTTCTGGCATGAAACGACGGCTAACTGTTGGCCTGTTAGGGAGGTAGCCAGCATAAGGGTATTGTCCGAAATTGACAGCTGCATGGAGAGCAGAAGCCACCCATATGATAATTGTGCATGCTTGAATGAGCTCACCTCGTGTCTTCATCTCAGGCCACCATGGTTCGTCTTTCAAATCACCATGGCCCTCATTTTGGATCTCTGCCCACCATGATTGGATTTCATTGTCCTCTTTTACTACTTCATCTGATGGGTAGTACAAACAGCAATACTCAGTGACCCAAGTTTCAATAGCTGACCAGATTTCTAACCCATCAACAACATAAGGATAATCCTCTATCACAAGTCTGAGGCCATTGGGGCAGCTTGAGTCTGGAACAGCCATTCCTCTGAAATGAAGGATTAAAAGATAGTTGCTTAAAATTTCGTTTTGGTAAAAGACCAAATACAGAAACTTTTATCAAAATCCTGTGTGGCTTACCTCTTAATCAGATCAACAGGGAGAGCCTGGTCAGTGAAAACCCAAGTCTTGTAAACGGAAGCAGACATTTCCAGTGCATATCTACCTGGAAAGACTGTCAATTCAAGCACACCGCCAGCATTGATGAGGGTCTGACGGGCCAGAGCATTTATATTCATTGTGTCACGGAAATGAGGATGCAGAAGCTTATATATGGGGTGAACCACGCTCAATTGTCTATTACTTGCGATTACAAATGGCTCAATAACAGCATGGGTATTTAACCTGCAAACTTGACAATTAAGCATTGTAAACCATAGAAAACTTTCAAACATGATAATTGGCATTTAAGCATCATCATACCAATGACAAACGAGCTGATGGTAGCCAGAATCATTCACAGCAGCATAAGCTTTGGCCAACTGCCAGACGGAACCTTCAATGCCGTCCTTTGCTGGAGTAAAAACTTTGCTAACAGAACCATGGTTATCTCCTTGTGGATGTGGCAAGCTCAACTCAATTGCCAATGGCTTCAGTGTGTCATCATCTTGCAATACGAATAGGGTTCTGCTGGCATAAGTCTTTGTGCTAGTAGAATTTATCCTCCGCAGGTATGGCATCAATCCATCATGATGATTTAATATAAACAATTTGTTGCTTTTTAGAGCCTGAATTGAATACGTTAAAAGCAAACAACAGAAAACCAATTAGTAATCTAGAAAGAAACATTACAAACTGGTAATGTGATATTCCTATGTTGCTCCGATTCTTCATTTTTTTTTAAATACCAGTGTCGGACACTCATATCCGACGCATATCCAGACATGAGTATGGGAATATGACCCTCCAAATACATGAAAAAATTTGAAAAAAATTAAACATACCCGTGTCGGACACATTCCCATATCCGACACTGACACTCGAGTCCGAGTAACATAGGATATTGCTACAATCTGATGATTACATTAACAAAAAAAAACAGATGATGCGTGAATAGTACTTCTTCCACAGTGAGTCCATTCATATTCATCTCAATATCGTCTTTCGTAATGGTACTTTTCTGGTTCCCATATGCTTTAGGATCAAGCTTGCTGGCTGGGGGAAATTCCTACAGACATGTTATAATTAATTATTTAAGCAGGAGACCACAGAAATTCCTTGAGATGAGGAAGAAATAAAAGAACATTCAATGATATATTTACTTGGAGCCGACTGATGATAACTGGGTTGACTCCAGCTAGAGTTTCTCGTGCAAACTCTTCATCCGTCCTCCAAGCAGACCTATCCTCTGTAACCACACAAGGCAGCACACATAATTTGCAAGTGAAAATTTGAATATATATAAGCAACAAGAATTCGTGTAGCAGACCCCAACTTATTTGGAATTAAGGCTTAGATGAATTAGTTTGACTTGGTACAGTGCAGCGGGGATTTAAATAGCAGTCGCGGACGTGTTTTTAGCACGTCGCATTTATCGCGGTTGCGGATATCGACTATGAATATCGACGATGGAAAAAATTGAAACCGCAAAATAACGACCATAACGCGTTGAGACCGTTATTTAAATACTGATGAAGCCAAAAAATGCAGTGGGAACATTTTTATATCTACCTTTTATGACAGCAGGCACTGGGAATTTCATCAATCTCTCACCATCATTACGAACAAGTTCCCTGATCATCTCCCAAGGGAGGCAATCCCTTATCTTCTTTAGAGTGGCATTATTTGGTAGTTTTACACCACCTTCATAGAGATCAATTACATCTTGAAAGGAGTCAAACTCATTTTTGGTTTTGTCATATAATGCTGCAATTTCGGGGATCAATATCTGAAACAGAGATTTCAAAGCATAGGCAAGAAAATCCGAAAACTTCACGAGGTTAAACCGTTCATCTCGTGGAACATAAATGTTTAGGCTTAGTAGAAACAGTCTGCTCTCGGTATTGGGATCTGTTAGAATGAAAAAATATTAGCTTAAACTGCTATCTAAATCCGTAACATCATGTGCTATTTAAATCTTTCATTAGACTTCTGATTAAAATATCGAATCAAATGCCTGCTTATGCTAGGATACTTAAAGATCATCAGACATCAATAGTCAGCAACTGAAACCATCAACTCAGACAGGCCGATAAGTTTAAAAAAAAAAAAAACAAAGTAGTTGAGTGAGGGTTGTGACCTTTTTTGTGTGGTTTCCGACCTGTTCTCCCTCTTCTGGGATATGGAAACTCCTGTGATCCGCCAAGAACTGGACGTGCAAAATCTGGACCCTTTTCCGGCATTCCCAAGTCATTATAGAAATCATAATCATATACTCTGTCCCATTCTTTGAGCTTTCCTTTTCCATTTCCTCTGAGATTTACCAGTTCTTCTTCTCTGTACTTGCGTAAGGGTTCAGGTGTTTGACATGGAAGGTAGGTCTAAAACAAATACATCAAAGTGTCTGTTAGTGCTTCTTCAAGATTAGGAGAAAGATTTAAGTTTTGCCTCATTTCTTATGTTAAATTTGAAAATGAAGTCACCTTGTTGGAGAAGAAGACGCGATGGTACTTGTACCGATGTGCTGGATAGACCCAGGAATTGCAAACAAAATGTAGCCTGCCATGGCCAGGAACATCTTCCAAAGTGACTGTCATGAGGTAGAATTGGCTGTGATGATGGTTTTTTATGATGAAAGCCCCGGGAAAACCCATGGTTTCATCCCACTCAAATGTAGCACAAAACATAGCTTCTCCTGCTGTTAATGGTGTGATTGTTGCCACCCACTTATCCAAATATGCTGGCTTTCCAAGCTTCCCTCCCAACCCATTGGCTGAAGAAGACACATGTGTGTTGTAATTCAGTTACAAACTCATCAAAATCTAATGTTTCTCCCCCTTGCAAGGTTTAAATAAGAAAGGCAACAAAGACTGATTGGACATTGCTTCAAGGACATGAATTTGCCCAAGGATTTGTTAAACCAATCCCTATTTTTGCACTACTGTACTCCTTATAGTTTCTCAATTCTTGCATCTAACAAGCAAGTCTAGAGAAACATTGTAAGAAAAAAAATACCAGGCATGGTCAGTTAAATTATGCTCAACTTTTACCAAATTGAACTCAATGTTGTGCGGAAGCGAATTGATATTACTAAAACCGATTTAAACACACTGAAAAAACACCGATATTTTACGTGGTTCGGCAACTGTGCCTACATCCACGGGAGGAGGAGCTTGAAGCTTTGTATTAATGGAGTTTAGAGTACAAACATATACCGAATTCAAGGTGCTACACAAGCACTGAACTCACAACTCAACACAATACCGAATTACTCTATAAACACAGAGTATTTTCTTCAACAATTTAGCTCTAACTTACACTCAACTCTACTCATCTCTACTCATCTCTACATGGCTATTTATAGCCAAAATATCAAGGTGTGAACATGCATCAAGTGGCAGCCACCATAGCCTACCATAGCCACCATCCACCACCTATCTTGGTGTGAACACATGCAAGTGGTAGCCACCATAGCCACCATCCATTTGCAAGTGGTAGCTTCCATTATTGGTGGTGCAAGTGGTAGCTCCATTATTGGTGCTAAGCCACCTATGGTGAATGAGCCATATTCAAGCTATATTCAAGCCATATTCTAAGCCATATTCCAACAATCTCCACCTTGGCGAGAATCCACAGAGAGAATTCACAGATCAGAGCTTCCTCTTTTCTCCTTCAAATGTACACACCATTACTCACATATCAGGGCACCTACTGCATTGGTATGATTCATCAATGCACTGAGCCTGAGTCAATTTTTCTGTCTACTTCCCAGGAATTTTCTTGGCTTCTCCAAGATCATCTCGAACTCTGAGCTCAGTTGAGCCTTCAGCCTGTCGATCTCCACCTTGCCTTTTTCAGCAGATAGACAAATGATCCATCTTGAAGTTTCCGGAAATAAACACAGTGATCAAATTGACTGTGTGTGTACTTTTCATCCTGTCTTGAAACAGTCCAACCGTTTGTACAGCTGTCACGGGATTGTTTCAGACCATACAGTGATCAGTTCAACTTGCTTTTGTAATCTCTGCGACCGGGGACTCCAGAACCATCTGGTTGAGTCATACAAATTTCCTCCTCTACGGAACCATGGAGGAATGCAGTTTTTACATCAAGTTGAACTATCTCTAGGTTATACAGTGCTACTAAAGCCAATAAGATCCGAATAGATGCATGCTTAACAACAGGTGAAAATACCTCATTGTAGTCTATTCCTTTCTTTTTGAGCCTAACCTTTGGCTACCAATCTGGCTTTGTATCTGATACTGTCTTTGCCTGTAGCACTCTCCTTTTTGGCAAAGACCCATTTGCACTCAATTGATATCTTGAGTGTTGGAAGTGGAACTAACTTCCAAGTCTGATCGCCTCCTTCCACTGGGCATGCACAAGGCTGTTTACAGCTTCTTTGTAATTGATCAGAACATCATCATCAATTACTGGAAGGGCGTATGTCACCACGTCTGTGTATCGAGCAGGTTTCCGAATATGTCTATTCGGTCTACTGGTGACAACTGATTCAAGTTGCTGAAAGATTTCCGGTGATGACTCCTCCACTTCAATTAAGGTGTCATCAGATTCTGATTCAAACTCCACCTGCTTTAGAGAATCTTGGTTCACATTCTCTGGAGTTGACAGTTTCAGCATTACAGATTCGTCAAAGGCAACATCTCGGCTTACGATGACTTTCTTTGACTCAAGGTTCCACAATCGGACTGCTTTTACTCATTCACTAAAGCCCATGAAGATAGCTTTCTTGGCTCTAGGATCCAGTTTTGCATCCGTAACTACGAAGCCGATCATATTCAATGGCAGAATATCCGGACTACACCTCTATGGGAGTCTTCCCATCAGTGGAGGTTAGTCTGTTGATAATGTGGGAGGCGAACAATAAAGCCTCCACCCAAAATGCTTTGCTCAAGCTCGACTGGGATAACATGCAGCGAACTTTATCAACCAAAGTTCGGTTCATCCTTTCTGCAACTCCATTCTGCTGGGGAGTGCTAGGAACATTGAAGTGTCGAATTATCCCATCATTCTGTGAGAGGCTGCTGCTCTGCCTGTCACGGTTTCTCTGTCAAGGAGATACAGATTTCCCTTCATATAACCCTTCATTGCTAAGAATGCTCCGCGTACAACTCTCAAGACTCCATTCTGAATGGTCACCTTGTAACCATTTGAGTCTAAGACCCCCAGTGATATGAGGTTCTTCTTGAGATCAGGGACATACCTTACGTCTGTAAGTTGTCTGATTGTACCGTCATGCATTTTCAATCGGATCGTTCCGATGCCTCTAGTGTGACAAGTATTGTCATTGCCCATATGGACAATCCCTCCATCAAACTCTTTGAAGTTTGAGAACCACATCCGGTTTGGACACATATGGTAGGAACATCCGGAATCCAGAATCCATTGATCTGAAGAGTGTGTTGTTGTGGAAATTGTAAATGCAGAGTCTTCCTCTCCCTCAGATTCTTGAGCTACACTCACAGTCGACCTCTCCATGTTGGGACAGTTATTTCTCCAATGCCCTTTCTCATGGCAAAAGGCACACTCGTCCCTCGAGAGTCGTGTTCTCGATGATCCCCTCCTTGAGCGGGATTTACCTCGCTTGTTTTCTCCGGCTCCTTGGTTGCTCGTCCTGCCTCTGTACACAGTTAAAGCTTCTGGTGTAGTATTCTGGTGATCATGCTGATCCTTTTTCCGATACTCATTATTCACCAGAGCATTACAAACATTAACATATTCTATATCATTTTTACCATACAACAGTGTAGTGGTTAAATGATCATAGCTATCAGGCAAGGAATTTAACAGAGTAAGAGCCTTATCTTCATCAGAGATATTTGCATCTAGATTTTCAAGATCAGCGAGGATTTTGTTAAAACTTACTAGATGCTCCTGCATGGTGATACCTTGCATATACTGGAAGCGGAACAGCTTCTTCTTCAGATAGAGTCTGTTCTCCATGCTTTTTGTCATGTACTTGTCCTCAAGTTGTTTCCAGAGAGTTTTTGCATTATTCTCTCTCATGACAAAGTACTTCTGGTCCTTGGCTAGGCATAACCGGATTGTGCCACAAGCCTGACGGTTGACAAATTTCCAGTCATCTTCCGAAATATCTCTGGGCCTGTCTTCCAGAGCGATATATGAACCCTCTCGGAATAACAGATCCTGAACTTCGCACTGCCACATGCCAAAGTTGGTGGTGCCATCATATTTCTCCACCTCGAACTTTGCAGTGGTCATCGAGTTCTTTCTGATATAAGAACTTGATCGTGCGCTACTTGTCGTTTCATGTGTCTCTAATGATTCTGCCATGGTAATAAAACAAAATTACCAACAAAGTGTTTTTCCGGTACCTGTATGGAAAAACGGATGCCGCGGTTGAGTCCGGAATAGTCGAAATAGCCAGGAACGGGTCCAACTGTGTAAATTTTGGACACACGGTGAATATTCTGCTACAAGTGGCTCGAAATGGACTCGGTTTAGCTCAACCGGCTCGGAAAAGTCTCGGAATAGTGTTCTGAAACGGCTCAAAAAATAGCCCGAAAAAGTTGGTCGGACCTGCGGCGGCGCGTGCGGCGGCGCGTGGAGCGCGTGGAGCTGTTTGGGTGACCGGCGCGTGGGGCGCGTGGGGCGCGTGGGCTTCACGCGCCTTCAACCTCTGGAGGCGCGTGGGGCGCGTGGGCGCGTGGGCTTCACGCGTCTTCAACCTCTGGAGGCGCGTGGGGCGCGTGGGCGCGTGGGCTTCACGCGTCTTCAACCTCTGGAGGCGCGTGCGGCGCGTGGGCGCGTGGACTTCACTCTCAGCCCTTCTGGCGGCGCGTGCGGGCGCGTGCGGGGTCTTCTGGGCCTCCGGTTGATTCTGCTGCACTCCTCTCAACGACCTCTTCAACCTGGTATTTTCAAAACACAATTTGGAGCACTTTTGAAAAAAGGACAGAATCGAACAAACTCGGTTTTACGTAAAAATTGGCTCTGATACCAATTTGTTGTGCGGAAGCGAATTGATATTACTAAAACCGATTTAAACACACTGAAAAAACACCGATATTTTACGTGGTTCGGCAACTGTGCCTACATCCACGGGAGGAGGAGCTTGAAGCTTTGTATTAATGGAGTTTAGAGTACAAACATATACCGAATTCAAGGTGCTACACAAGCACTGAACTCACAACTCAACACAATACCGAATTACTCTATAAACACAGAGTATTTTCTTCAACAATTTAGCTCTAACTTACACTCAACTCTACTCATCTCTACTCATCTCTACATGGCTATTTATAGCCAAAATATCAAGGTGTGAACATGCATCAAGTGGCAGCCACCATAGCCTACCATAGCCACCATCCACCACCTATCTTGGTGTGAACACATGCAAGTGGTAGCCACCATAGCCACCATCCATTTGCAAGTGGTAGCTTCCATTATTGGTGGTGCAAGTGGTGCAAGTGGTAGCTCCATTATTGGTGCTAAGCCACCTATGGTGAATGAGCCATATTCAAGCTATATTCAAGCCATATTCTAAGCCATATTCCAACACTCAAATGAGAAGAAAATAGAAAACCTGTTCAAGGATTTAAATAGTGATGTTGCGATATTACGGTTGTTATTTTGCGGTTTCGACGGTTTTATCTACCGTCGATATTTTCGCAAATCAAGTTCATACGCAACCGCAATAAATATGACGTGACCGAAAACGCCTTCCCAACTTAATTTAAATAGTGAACCAGTTATCTTTTTTCAAATTTCCTTTTTGAAAAGCTCCTCATATTAACCACCATGTCCATGACTGCATACTCTTTTCTCTGTATAACTCTTGGTCCTGGAAGATTCCAAGAAAGTCTAATACAGAGAAAAACAGAGGAAAAGAAAAGAAAGAAACTAACCAGAGTCGGTATGAACAGCACTGATAAGCTGCAAAGAAACACCCTTGCCAAGGAGCTCATGAACTCGATCAAGCAAAGAAGCTTTAAGATCATTCATGTCCAACACTTTTTTTTTCATCAAAATCACTGTTCCTTTGATCCTCTTCTTGTCCTTGCTCTCTTCCACCATGCCTTTAGCCTTTGTTTTTGGCTTTGCACAGAATTTCACCATTGCTTTATTGAACATCTTTGAACTTGGACAGTACCCCATGAAAGCTTGCTAGCTAGCTCTCCAGTTAAGCTACCAAGATTCAAGAAGACCCAATACAAAAGACGCCTTTATTCAGATGGTTGATAATGCAATGAATGTAAAGGGAAAACGAGCTATTTTGTAGGCAAAGCTTTTAAATAAGCTTGATAAAATTGTGAAAATAGGTTTCTCTGGGTTTCTTGACTTGAGAAAGACTTCAAGTTGATGAAAACATCAAGGCAAAGGATTTAACTAATGATGGTGTCTGAGAATTTCAATTTTTTTCTTGATAGAAAATATTTTCTTACAAAATAGATAGATCGCAGTGTAGATATACGGATATGATTATAAATGTTAAAATTTGAATTTTAAATTTAATAAATATTATATTTTAAAAATAATTAATTAAATTAAACTCGAATTAAAAACATTTCATATCTTTATCTCTTTCGTTGGAGATAATTAAAGGACCTGATTCCCCCAATTGGTCCAAAAGTCATTGGTTTTCTCATGGACCTTTTTAAACAAAGAAATACCCACTACATTTACTTTTTTACACTATACCACTTGCAAAATATATATAAAAAAAATACAAAACGGCATTTTATACATTATTTTTATGACATATTTTTATATGTATACTCTCTAGGTTCACACATGGTCTACTTTCTTTTGACCGATGTACTTTTTTAGTCCTTGGCTTGGCAGAAAAAGGGTTTATGAGTCGGATTAGATTGGATTCAGATCGAGTTCGGATATGATAATAATATTATATTTTTTTATTCAAATTTGATCTAAAATATGAGTTTTAAATTTTGTTCAAATCCGTCCATATTTGTAAATGGATAGTTCAAGTCTGTTTAGGTCCGTCCATATTATTTTTTAAATTTTTTTAAATATATATTTTTTATTATTTATTATTTAATCTTTAAAAATTTTATATTTTTTTTCTTTTATTAAGTTCTTAAATATGAACTAACTTAATATATTTTTTAATAGTTACACTATAATATTATATATATTTAATTTTTATATAACATAAATTAAATAATATATATATAAATAAAAATAATATATTATTTAATTAGAAAATGGGCTGGGTCGAGCCTGGTTCAGCCCTTGAATGTTGGAGCCAAGGCCCAGCTCATTTTTTAAACGAGGTTTTTTTTTTGTTGCCCAAACTCACTTTTTGAGCCTAGTATTCTTGTTCAAGCCCTCGAAAATATGAGCAAACTTTTATGTTTGAACGAGTAACCCGACCCTTTAACAGGTCTACTTAGCAATCATGTTCACTAATTATTATTTTTATGATTGACATGCTTCTTACTAACAATTTGTTAATTTTAGATTTTTCCATAGAGTTACTTGGAGTAGTTAATTATTAATATTATTATTTGAGTTGGTTTTTAAAAATCATGAATTGAATTTTTAAATTTTACAAATCAAATTAAAAGATTATCATGTATATTTTTGTATATTAATTTTTTAAATATATCTTAAACGTACGTGACAATTCTTTCATCTTATAATTTAAAATTTTTATATATTTTTCTTATTATTTTTGATAGATTTTTCATTTTCTATCACTTTCTTAAGAAAGAATGGGTGCCATTGACTTAAAAAGTTTAATTTGTTATATATTATCATAAAGTGATCATCTAACATAATAATTAAATATTATAGGAATTACTTTGTTAGATCTCTCTCCCAAAAGACAAACAAATGCAACGAAATTGTCAAATCGCAAGGTATGAAACTATGAATTAAGTACTATAAAAATGGTGGTATTGGAAGTCACGGTGGTCGGTACATTGTCGATATCGGTAATATTGATTAATATATTTTAATTTTTAATTAAATTGGTATAAGTAATTTTTAATTTCGTTTCGATTTTGATATCGGTTTGTACAGATCTATATCGGTTCATAAAGGTTGGTACAATATTTTAATTTTTTAAAATTTTTTTTTTTAAATTCACTTATTTGATTTTTTAAACCAATTTTAATATTTTTTATGTCATGATCATTTCTATTTTTTTCATAATTACATTTAAAAATAAAATATATTCATTAAATTAGATTATTGAATATAATTAATAATAATTAATATTTATTTTACTTATTTGATGTTTACAAATTTTAGATATTAAATATTTAAAATTTATATTTACATAAAAACATATATATGTATGTAATGGATGTATATTTGAATGTGTATATAATATATATTTTATTAAGAAACTTGAAAATAGGTTATACATATAGATATATGAAAAAATATTTAAAAAATATCGATAAATCCGAAATGATACCCTGAAACACCGATAGCATATGTATCAATATTAAAATAAAAATGATACGTCCATCGATACGGTACTGACTATATTGATTGAAATGCTATTAAATCCAATCAACTTTAATTAAAATAAATGAATAAATAAATAAAAAGTTTTGACAGATCATCAGCCATAGGTTCCAAGCCACTTGGTAAAGTTCAACATCTCCCTTCTTCGTTGTTACTTCTGCGGTTAGATTTAATAATCTTGAATATGATAAAAAATATAATATAATAAATAATATAATAAATATGATATGATATATATAAATATAACTAATATGATTCACGTTTAAATATAATTAATACGATTGACATAATACGTTTAATATATATTATATTCATATTTAAAATTTTGATATATTTAATAATTTATATTGATTTTTTTTTATAATTGACAAAAAATACGAGAAGGTATTATAATTCTTTTCATTACATTTCCTACATATCTACTATAACTAAAAGTATAATAGAAAAATTTTATCACTCTCTTCCTCCTAATATATATATATATATATATATATATATATATATATATCAAACATCTCAACGAAAAAATCAAATCGATCGATCAAATTGATTTATCATATCGATTCAATTAAAAATCAGTTTTTTAAAAGCTTGGAATCGGTTAACCTATTAATTTAGTGAAAAAACGATAAAAGAAAGGTGTTTGTATGTGGTGGCCATCTACTTGTCCTAATTAGATCTGCTCAATAATCGAGCAACTCTTTCAATTGATAGATTCGATCCGATTTAAATTGGATCAAATTTAGATAAGAATTTTGATATTTTGGATTGATTTAGTTTGAATTATTATTTATTAAATAAAAAATATTTTTTATTTAAATTTAATTATAAAATATATAAATATTAATATAAAATATTTTCTTAATATTTTTTTTTAACAATAAAATAAATTTTCAAATCAACTCGAACTTGATCCAAAATAAATTTGAATAAAAAAATTCAATCTATAACTCAATTCAATCCGATTATGAACAAATCTAATCCGAACACCCGGTCCCAAAAATATGACAGGAAGAATTTGGTAGTACAAGAAAAGTAAATTCCAGCAAGCAATGATAATAGCACCATCAATATGCCTTTTTTTTTTTTTTACAAAAAGTAACTACGATAATTTAGAGAATAAAAATATAAATTTTTTAAATAATAATTAAATAATTTTTAATTGGTGCATCAACACACCCGTTAACCGGATACGTCGAAGAGTATTGCGATACAGACATTGTACTGTTGCATTAAAACACAGTAACAGTTTAATAAATAATTAAGAGGTTTTTCGTACAAAGCAAAGGAGACCTCGTTACAAAGCATTTTACTACAGAGATTTCTACTTCAATTATCAGGTTTTTAACATTCAGTTGTTTAGCAAGCATTAACCCATCCCTAAGTGCCCAAATTTCCGCTAAGGTATTAGTTCCTTTTCCTATAAATCTTGAAGATTCAATAATTCAATTTTCTTTGATGATAATCCCTTCATAATTTAGATCTATTTACGATCAGGTTATTCATTCAATTTGATAAATTTGATCCAAATTGGATCGGATCTAGGATAGGTTTTTGGTTATACAAGATAGTCCGACTTGAATTATTATTTAAATAATAAAAAATTATTTAAATTTAATATAAAAATATTTTTTTTAATATTTTAATATATTTTAAATAATAAAACGGAGTTTTGAGTCGAGTCCAATCCAAATTTAAGCAAACAAAAAATTTCTATTCAAATCCAATCTAATCTTGTTCCTCTACTTCACATGCATTTCCAAGATTTCCCATAAAGTATCCATCCATATTGAGCCTGTACCAACTCTCCACTGCACCCATCAATATGCCCGATATTTCATCATCAGTTTCATAATTATATTAACCATGTAATTATGAGTGGTTAATCTGTCCTTGTAGCCTAATCTTTTTGTTCCACAATATGTTATCTTTAATTTGATTTTATTTATTAGGATTAGGTTTAAATATTAAAAAAAATCCCATATTTTTGTACTTAATGCAATATTCAAGACGCTAAGCCAACCCCTATTTTTTTTGAAATAGGATCAATCTTTTATTTATTACTCCTCAGCATTACAATCCTCAGCAACGATACTCTTAATGACATCAGGACATTCACACACCCAATATTTATCAGACAATGACTCTAGACCCAATTTGGCTAGTCTATGTGACACAGCATTCCCCAAACTTAATTTGTTTTTATTTATTTTTATTTTTTATATAATTTTTTTTAATTAATTAATAATAATAAATTAGTTTTAAATTATATTTTATTAAAGAGTTAATAGCATCAATGGTCCCCAAACTTTATGGCATATTTTATATTGGTCCTCAAATTTCAAAACGTATCAATCAGATCTTTGATCTTATAGGCATTAAATGACAGATGGCATGTGACGTGTAAATTACAAAAATGTCATCTTGTTGATATAGTCACTCTTTTTATCTTTTGTCTTTATTCCTTTATTCTTTTTCTTTTTCAAATCTTATATTATTCTTTCTCCTTTTTATAAATAAATACAAAAAATAAAAAATAATTTATATTATAATTTAAATTAATTTTTTGAAAATATAATTAATTTATAAAGATAGAAAATATTTAGTTAAATTAATTTCATAAAAAACGTAACAATAAAATATTTTATATTTTATTTCTTCTTTATTATATTTTTCTTTTTTTCCTCCTTATAAATAAATAATAATTATTTTATAATTTAAACTAATTATATATAAAAAAATTAATTTATAAAAAATAAAATATTTATTTGCGTTAATATTATAAAAATACTTTAAGTTTTTTTATATTTTTCTCTTATTTTCTTTTTCCCTTTTTCGTCTTTATAAATATATAAAAAAAAAAACAATAATTTATATTATAACTTAAATTAAATTTTGAAGTAAAATAATTTATAAAAATATAATATATTAATTTACATTAATTTTATAATAAAAAAATTTATTTTCCTTTTTCTTATTTATTTATTTTTACTTTTTCTTTTTCTAAATAAATTATTTTTTATAAAAAATAAAATCATTTATAAATATAAAATATTTATTTACATTCATTTAATTAAAATTTTATATTTTTTAGGTTAACTCCAATGCTAAAGTTGAAGCCGCAACTACCTTGACCGAATCTGTCATAAAGCTCCAAATCGAATCCTTCTCGATCTAGTGCGAGGGATCAAATTTGACCTCTTGCAATCTTATCGAGCGTTATGAATGACAGTCTGATCCTTTATAAGGTCGAACTGGCGGTGGGTATTCAAATTTTCCTTTTTCGATTGACGAGAGTTAGGTGGAGTGAATAGAAGGAAAAAAAAATATTTACAAAAAAATTAATGTAAATAAATATTTATATTTGGTAAATTATTTAACCTTTTATAAAATTAATTTATTTATAAAAGGAAAGAAAAAAGAAAGAAGAAAAAGGAAAATAACTTTTTTAATTAATTAAAATAAATATATATTTTTATAAATTATTTATTAGTACAAAATAATTAATTTTTATTTAATTATTTATAATAGTAAATAAAAAAAAGAAAATTTATTTTTATAAATTAATGTAAATAAATATTTTTATATTTTTTATAAATTATTTACATTTTAAATTTTAATTTTAATTATATTATAATTTTTTTATTAACAAGAAAAAAGGAAACAAAAAGTAAAAACAAACTTAAAATAATTTTTATAAAATTAATGTAAATGAATATTTTATATTTTCAATAAATTATTTAATATTTAAAAATTAATTTAATATAATATAAATTATTATTTATGTTTTAGTTTATTTATAAAGAATATAAAATGGGAAAAAAAAAGAGAAAAAGGAAAGAAACAAAAAATTTAAAAACAGCTTCTATAAAATTAATTCAAATAAATATTTTATATGTTTATAAATTAATTATATTTTCAAAAAATTAATTTAAATTATAATATAAATAATATAATTTTTTTTGTATTCATTTATAAAAAAAAAAGGAAAATATAAAATTTGAAAAAGAAAATGAATAAATGAATAAGGAATAAAGAATAAAGACAAAAGACAAAAAGAAAGACTACATCAACATATGACATTTTTGTAATTAACACGTCACATGCCATCTTTCATTTAACGTCTACTCTAACGGTTTTGCTAACGGAATTACCACATTAATACAAAACTATAAGATCGAGGATCTGATTGATATGTTTTGTAGTTTGGGGACCAATATAAAATATGCCTTAAAATTTGGAGACTATTGTTGCTATTAACTCTTTATTATATAATAATTTTTTATTTTTTATTTTTAAATTTTAATAATATTAATATACTTATATTTTGTTAATTATGAAAATTAAATTGATGAAAATTATTTATTTATAAATTACGTAATATAAATGCATTTTCAAATGTTATTTATATTTATATATATTTAAAAATATTTAGACTCGATTTTATGTTGTATATTTTTATTTATGGGATGTAAAAAATAATAAATAAGAAATAAGAAAATAAAATTATGGTTTGTATTTTATTCTCTCGTAAGATCAATTTTCTCATATAGGTTAGCAGCAAGCCATTTTTTTTTCCTTTTTTTGTACTTTTTTACCCGAGTTGATTGAATACGAATCCTAAATTAACCCGCGACTCAATGTGCAGACCTACCCATTTAAATACATCATTTAAAATTAAAATAATTAATAAAATAATTTTTTCAACTTTTACAACGAGCCGATGGGGTACGAATTTTAAACTTACCTGTGAGTCAACGTACGGACCAACTCCTTTAAATACATCATTTAAAATTAAAATTAAAATATTTTTTTTTAATTTTTTCCTGAGCCGATCGGGTATGGATCCTAAATACACAATTTAAAATAAAAATAAAAATAAAAGTAATTAAATAAATAAATTTCTTATTTTAACATTTTTTTCTCGAGCGAGTTGGGTACAGATCCTAAATTGATCCGCGAATCAACGTGCTGATCAACCCCTTTAAATACATCATTTAAAAAATTAAAAAACTAAAAATACTTAATAAATTTTTTATTTTTTTCCCGATCAGGTCGGGTATAAATCATAAATCGAACCGCGAGTCAACATGCGAACCAACCCCTTTAAATATATTATTTAAAAATAAAAAATAATTAATATTTTTTTTAAAACTTTTTTTTTTCAAGCTGGTCGGATAGGAATCATAAATTAACCCGCGAGTCAAATGCGGACTAATCCCTTTAAATACATCATTTAAAAATAAAAAGCTTAAAACTAAACAAAAACTAAAATAAATAATTTATTTTTTTTATTTTTTTTTCGAACAGGTCGGGTATGGATCCCAAATCGACACGCGAGTCAACGTACGGACCAGCCCTTTTAAATACATCATTTAAAAAGAAATTAAAAAAATAAAACTAAAATTAATAAAATAATTTGTTTTTAATTTGTTTTCTCGAACGGATAGAGTATGGATATTAAATCGACCCGTGAGTTATCGTACAGACTAATTCCTTTAAATACATCATTTAAAAATAAAATTTTAAATAAAAAACTTAAAATTAAAAAAAAAACTAAAATACCCCTTTTCGTATTATAAAATAGGACAAAATTGTCCTTAGAACATTTTAAAAATACACCTTTAAGTTCTAAGGACTCAAAAATAATAATAGTAGATGTTTAGAAGCTTCCACGTTAGCTGATGTGAGATATACATTTACCATCAGTTTAATACCCCTCACGTGGCATGATTTTAAATTGTAAGCATAACACACTTATTATGGAGCGAAAATGAAGGAGGCAGCGCTTGCTCCAATACTATATTAAATTTTAAATGGGTTGTTATATTTATATGGCTAAAATATCTAAATTAATTGATGTGTAATTTACTTTTATCACTATTTAGTAAAATTATCCAATAAACTTATAAATTTCAGCTAATGATATGAAAGTTAAATTAAACATTGAATCTTATTCCATAAGCATTAATGCAAAATAAGCGTAAAAACTATAAAGTGTGAAGATGGGAGTAGAAGTAGCAAAATTTGACTAAATTCGAAAAAAAAAAAAACTATTTAGATGGGTTCGAGTCTATCTCGATCCAATCCAAATTGATAAGACTCGAACCCAAAAAATTTAAAGTAAAAAAAATTTGTACTTGAACAATCTGAACAAGTGGTGATCCAAACCTAAAAGAGATCGAATTTGAAGCAATTTGAACCTGAAGTAACTTGAAACTGCAATGACTCAAAGCTAAGATCATACCCAAAATCCATAAAAACTCGTATTTTAATAAATAAAAAAACGAAACTATCATTAACTCGAAACTGATCAAACCTGAAAAAACCAAATCTAAAATGATTTAAAGAAAAAAACTATAAACCCGTAATGATCTGAATCCAAACAGCTTAAATTTGAAATATGTAGTCCAAACACAAAATTATTTGAATCTGCGACAATTTGAGTTACTCAAAATGAATATGAATCCGAAGACAAAGCATTTTGATGATTTTCTCTGAACTCGTCCACTTGTCACTTCTAGATGAAAGTAGGACAAGTTTTTTCCGTCAATAAGGTATTTTAAAAATTTTATTCTCTAAAAAGAGTAGTTTTAAACTTATTTTCTTAAATGGATACTCTAAGCCATGTCATTGCCATGTCAACTCTACGTCAGCTTTTTTTAAATCGTTTTTATTTTTAAAAAAATAAAAATTTTAAGAATTGAAATACTATACAGAATTACTTGTTTTTACTAAACAATTATATCTTTAGAAACCCTAAATAATATTTTCTCTCTACGCAGTTATCTATAACCTTGCCTTGAAGAAATCAATATAGTAAGTTTTCATTCTTTTTGTTTAATTTTCTTGTTTTAAATTATAATAATGATTTTTTATTTTCAGTTTTAGGGTTATTCAAGCAAGTTAACAAAACTAGTATATAGTTTTTTGAAAGCAACAAAGATTATGTGGTGATTGCTTAACTTTCCATCAGACCATGTTCACCAAGAAATAACCCGAACTTGATCTTGGTCTATTTGAGATTGTTCCTTTTAATTCTACTAAAACATGTTTTCTTGTCTCTCGTTTATTTTATGAATAAATTGAAGAACTTAATGGATAGAACTCTTCATTGGTTGCTACAAAACACATTACTTATCATACTCGACCTTGGGATCAAAGTCCCATCCACTGCCCTTCATTTAACTGCATTAGTCAAGCAATTACTATTATCTTCATCTAACTGCTTATTCTGACCTTAGAATTGATTATGAACATTACATTTTTTTTGTTCATTAGCTTAGCATGATATATTTATTTACATAAATTTATGACATTAAACTGACAATTATTGTTTAATGTTTCAGTGCGAGTTGGTTATGTCTGAAAGAGAAATTATAGTATTTTGTTATGGGAATGGCAGCATTTCAGAAGGATCAAATGTCTTGTGTTATAATGGTCCTCTTTTGAAAGAAATTAAATTGAAGCCTAAAATGAAAATTCAATAAGCTGTTAAACAAGATGTATTGCATCGCAGGATTTGATAGAGAGAATGTACAATAAAATTTGGTTTGCCGAGCATCCAACAATAGTGCAATCATCAACGATTAAGTTTATTCGCTTGCCTATTATTGATAATGGAAGTGTAGATATCATGCTGGAAATTCCATGTATTTCATCCTTTAATCAGCAATGTTGAATTATATTTAGAAGTGGAATCAATCTTCATTGAATCTGCAGAACGTGAAAGTCAATCCATGGGTTTTGAACCACTTGCTCGAGTACTAAGACAAGAAAATGACACCTTGCTTAATCTTGCTAATTCCCACCATTCTAATCATCTATTCTCGCCAGGCAGTGAATCTGTGCAAAGACAAAGGCAAGTATCAACCATTGATAGTATTTTTGGATTTTCAGATTATGGAACTATTATCCATCATGATAGAAATATGAGTGTAGATATGACAGCAGTAGAACAATTGATTTATTCCAAAATCAATGATATGTTCAGGGATATGAAGGCAGATAATGGAGTGCTTGAAGAAGAAAATGATGACCATGAAGAGCAAGAAGATTTTGAAGATGCTGATAAGAACATGGCTGTTGAAAGTCTAGTTGTTGATCAATATCCAAAATAAGTCGACTTGGAAATTGATACCACCATTTTAGAGGTGACACCTTAAGAGCCAAATATATCATTCTTCACAAGTATTTATTGAGTAGCTGATGCTGTTACTAGTAATTGGGCACCACAAACTCAAATTGCTTAGAATCCTAATCTTGAATTAAGGAAAGGTTTAATTTTCCAAGATAAGGCATAACTGAAAAGAGCTGTGCAATTGTACTCTATTAAGAGACACCAAAATTATGATGTAGTGGAAACAAAACAAAAAAAGATATGGTCCTTGAGGTGTAAAAGACATCTTGAAAATGGATGCAAATGGAGGCTTCGTGTGTATCAACGTAAAAGACATGAGTTATTTAAGATTAATCAATATGATGGTCCTGATACGTGTGTCTACCTAAGGCTGAGTCGTGATCACCAACAACTAACCTCAAATTTATTAGCTCATGAGATTGAAAGTCAAGTGAAAGCTAGACCTTCGATTACGATTGCAGCTTTAAGCGACAAAGTAAATGACAAATTTTCTTATGATGTTTCATATAGAAGATGTGGCATGCAACACAGAAGGCCATCAAAAATATTTTTGGTGATTGGGACACATCTTATATAGTATTGCCTAGATTTATTGTTGCACATGAGAAGTATAATGTGGCAATTTGAACAGTTGTCAGATTCTACTGTCAGAGCATTTGGAGTATTCTATCGTGTCTTTTGGGCTTTTCCGCCCTCTATTTAAGGATTCGGGTATTGATGCTACTCATTTTTATGAAAGATATAAAGGTAAAATGCTAATTGCTATGGGAGTTGATGCCAACAACCAACTTTTTCCACTTCCATTTGCTATTGCTAAGGAAGAATCTTTTGATAGTTGGAGATAGTTTCTTACTTGCATTAGAGAGAAGGTCACTCAATGAAAAGGGATTTGTTTGATATTGTAACACCCTGTCCGAATAATCTACCTAAAATCCGGCAGAGTTTCCTTTCTATCTCAACTATAACCCTCCTGCAAATAACACTCAATTTTATATCCTCAACCAACAGTATTTCTCAATACTATTACCACATATATCCATGCATATTCAAAAATTATTCATGATCAATTTATTCTCAAATCAAACATATTGATCTATTGTCTCATATCTTCAAATATATACAATATATCCAGAAATAAACCTATTTCAGCAAGGTTTACTAGATAAAAACATCAAAAGACCAAATCTTCTAGAAATTTAGATATGATGCCCACCACGTCAATATACTCTTGAAACAGAGAGTAGAGGAAGGCAGCAATCCCGACACCTAAATGTGTCCTGAAAATGAGAAATAAGAGGAGGTGAGATATATGAATATCTCAATGAGTAGACAACATTTAAAGCGTGTGAAAACCATAATGGAAATCTGTAAAGTATAATTGACATTTTCAAAATAAATAATAATAAAACCATAATGAGTAATTCAAAGACGTAGCAAGCTTTTCAAATGTATAACAATATTATAATATTAAATCAATGAATAAAATCCGTAAAGTAAATCAAGTTTCGTATAATTGGGCTCCAACTTTCTGTCATGCACAAGAATACATCCATGAAATAACCAGGCAATATCCATGTAGGCATACTAGTAGCCGGCCCCAAAGGCCAATACCACCATAGGACGCCCCAAAGGCATATGTGTCGCTATGATGTGCCCCCAAAAGGCAAATATAACGGGATAGGGACTCTGGAGGTGGCTCCCACCACAAAGGCGTAGCACGCAGCTCCCATACCCCAGTCTAATATCACGGAATTGGGACTCTGGAGGTGGCTCCCGCCACAAAGGCGTAGCACGCAGCTCCCGTATTCCGGTCTAATATCACGGAATGGGGACTCTGGAGGTGGCTCCCGCCACAAAGGCGTAGCACGCAGCTCCCGTATTCCGGTCAAGGAAATAATCTCATACATTAAGTCAGGTGGAGCCAAAACCATGTACGTCAAATTCTATGTAAAATCATATTTCATAAAATCAACCAACTTACTCGATATAATATTTCTTGAAATAAAAGTACTTTAATAACAAATCAATTCATATGATTAAATATCGTATATACCTTTAATACGTAAAATAAATATTATGTAAAAAAATATATATATAATTATAATTAAAAATATTTCAAATACTATAGTTGTTGTCTACTCACAATCCTTTGGATGATCTCACTGTACACCTCGACCTGAAACTTCGGGATCCACAGGTGACGTCGGATCTACGTGGCCTAGAGATTAACAATAATTAGTATCTATACATGCTCAAAGCATTACACAATTTTTGAATGTAACTTAAGTCCCATAAATCTACCCCATATACTAATTTCTCATACTCAAAACAACATATCCTTAATTGTTAATATCATTTCCATAATAATTTTCTCCATAATTCAACTCCATAATCATGTCCTTATCAAATTCGTTTCTAGTATTCCATGCCTTAGAGATTTTCATAATCCATAACCATCCTTTGATACTATATTTCTCTTAGGCAATAAATTCCTTAATATCAAGTTAGATTAGAAAATCATAACTTGAGTTTGGTAAGGAATTTGGAAGTGATCCCAATTGTTTTATTTCAACCAATATATCTAATTTATGAATAAAATAACTAACTTATACAACTAGAACAAAATTTTGATCAAATTTGATAAATCCCGAAACCATGCTGAAACAGAGATCAACACAGAACAGTAAACTTCACCGAATTTTATCTTTTTAACCGCTTATCGGTTTTGGGTGATTCAAAAACCAAAATTCTCATATTGAAGTCTAGTTTCTAGGAAAAATATCAAAAAAATACAAACCCTAATGTACCGAACCCAGAAAATCCGAACAGCAAGCATGCTCAGTTTCCCCTGTTTTGCTTTTTCTTCCCATTTTCTTGTTCATGCTTTCAAATCCTTTTAATTCTTACCAAGAATGAGTAAAATTCATACTTAATAGATGGATTTCAGACCTTAACATGTTTATGGAGCTATGATCTTAGCATGCCCAAGTAGATATCTAAAGAAAATGAAGAATTTATCAAGAAACTAACCTTGGATGTAATTGTTGTTGAGATTTTGGTGGAATTGTTTGAAGAGAATTTTTTTTTTTTTTTTTTTTTTTTTTTGAGAGAGAGAGATGATGGAGCCGGCTGCACTTGAAGAAGAGAATGAAAAAATGTGTAGAATTTTCGGGAGAAAGGATGAAGAAAAGAGATATTTTTCTTCTTTTTGGGATAATTGCATATTAGTCCCTCAACTTTTTATAAATAACCATTAAGTCCCTAAACTTTTTTAATATGTTCATTTTGATCCTTTCTTCTTTTATTTCCTTCACTTATAACTTCTTACCAATTTTCAAGTTCGTCCTTAAAATTTTCGGGATTTAACTTTACATGATTATACGTAACCTCGGTTGTTACAACTTACCCCCCATAGAAAAATTTCGTCCTCGAAATTTACTTACCAACTTGGTTGAATAAGTGAGGATATTGAGTCCGCATATCTTCCTCCCTTTCCCATGTAGCTTCTTCGTATAAATGATTCCTCCAAAGAACTTTCACTAATGGAATAGTCTTAGTCCTTAGAACTTGGTCCCTTCTATCCAAAATCTCAACCGGCTGCTCTTCATAAGTTAAGTTTTCCTCAATTTCCATAGGCAAATCCTTCAATATATGTGAAGAATCGAAAATGTACTTTCGAAGCATGGAAACATGGAACACATTATGAATTCGTGACAACTCTTCTGGTAAGGCCAATCTATAAGCAACTGGGCCAATCCGTTCAATGATCTCATACGGCCCTATATATCGAGGGCCCAACTTTCCTCGTCTTCCAAACCGGATTACTCCTTTCCAAGGAGTCACTTTTAAAAACACCATATCACCAACTTCAAACTCTAAATCTTTTCTCCGATTATCTGCATAGCTCTTTTGTCGATCTTGAGCTATTTTTATCTTTTCCCGAATTACCTTAACTTTGTCTGCAGTCATCATAACAATTTCTGGACCTAGTAATTTCCTTTCATCTGTATCATCCCAACACACCGGAGTTCTGCACTTCCTTCCATATAAAGCTTCAAACGGAGCCATGTCTATGCTGGACTGATAACTATTGTTATACGCAAATTCTGCTAGAGGCAAGTGTTCATCCCAGTTTCCTTTGAATTCCATAATACAAGATCTGAGCATATCTTCCAAAATTTGAATTGTCCATTCAGATTGCCCATCTGTCTGAGGATGAAAAGCAGTATTGAACTTGAGTTTAGTGCCCATAGCATTCTGCAAACTTGGCCAAAATCGAGATATGAATCGGGGGTCTCGATCAGATACAATCGATACTGGGGCACCATGTAACCTAACAATTTCATTCACATAAAGTTTAGCCAATCTTTCCATGGAAAAAGTCTTCTTGACTGGCAAAAAGTGAGCTGATTTTGTCAGACGATCAACAATCACCCAAATGCTGTCATAACCAGACTGTGTTCTTGGCAATCCCGAAACGAAATCCATAGCAATATCTTCCCACTTCCATTGAGGAATAGGTAGGGGGTTCAATTTCCCAGAAGGTTTTTGATGCTCGGCTTTAATTTGTTGGCATACCAAGCATCTAGAAACAAACTCAGCTATGTCTCGTTTCATACCTTGCCACCAATAATGTTCTCTTAAGGTTCGATACATCTTCACGCTACCGGGATGTAACGCATATGGTGCATTATGAGCTTCCTCCAAAATCACCTTCCGGAGTTCTTGATAGAAACTCAATTAAGAGTTGTAAACCCAAGTGCAGGTTATGTTCAAGTAATAAATTCTCGGGTGTCCGAGGTCGAACCACAGGGAAGCGTATTAGTAAGTATAAGTTTATAAATATATAAGAAAAAGAAAATAAACAAGATATTAGGGAATCAATAACAAAGAAAGTAAACAAGATATTAGAGAACAAAATAAACAAAATAACATAAAAGCAATTAAACAAGATATAAAAAAAACAATAAGAAAAGATGTTGAGGTTAGAGAATCCACTCTTGGTGTTATGCTAAGATTAATCTTGTTTTATTACACAATTGAAATCCACACATAAGGGAGGTTCCAACCGGAAGGTTTAGCAATTCAGTCCAAATTGTCCAACGTCCATAGCATATGATATTATGTTCATTTGGTGTCCTCAAAACTCACAAAAAGAGTCCAAGCATTCCTTATGCCAAGGTATATGTCTACAACAAATCAAGGTTATGAAACCAAGCATTTACTGTGCCGTTTTCATTGTCAATAATGAATCAAGATCTCTACTTTGCAAGTATGATTTTAAACCAAAAGAAAATATTATCTATACTAGTGTTTATAAATGATGATTCATTTTAGCTCATGTTTAAGAGACTAACCTTAGCATTTACCAAGAGCTTCACCTCATCACCTCAACAATATGATTAGCAACACATACTAGATATGAATAAAATGAAAAGAAATGTAAGAAGCATAAGTAAATAAAAAAAGAAAACTAGAGAAAGGAAAGAAGAAGAAAACTTAGAGAATTTTACTACAAAGGCTAATATCCTACCAATGTATAATGTATCCCAATACTCATCCAAGGCCCTCTATTTATACACATTTTGGAGGGCTAAATGACAAGAGACAAGCTTTACAAATTTCAAAGGTAGGTATAATAGGTGGGTGCATTTTTCTAACAATTTTCGTCATATTGTATGACAATTCTGATCAGCCAGCTTGATGGTCGATTTTGTCAATGTTGGAGGCTCGATCTGATAAAATGGTCTTCCAGAAAAATATACCCCTATCAGTTACGGATCCATAGCCGTTGGAATCAGATCATTTGCGCACGTGGATCGGAAGATATGGTCAAAATACCAAAACGGTGCAGAACAGACGTCATTGCACATCAGCCAACTTGATGGTCGATTTCGCTAGGGAAAACGACTCCGTTTCAAGAAGTGTAAAACATGAAAAAGATAGATATGCCTCTTAGCTTTGCAGGGATACAAAGTTCAGCCTTATTGCTTCAGTGAAACTCAAGATATAGCTGATATGGCAAAAGGTGTCGGAACTGGAACTGAACTGGATTTGCCCTTAATACTAGTAATCTGAAATCACTCAAAGAAACTTGTGAAAAACACCAAATTACATAAAAATATAAAAGATCATAAACACAATTAGACTAAACAATAATAACTCGTATTTAACACAAAACAATAATAAAACATAACTAAAAACTATATAATTATACGAGTTATCACACCCCCATACTTAGATTGTTGCTAGTCCCTAGCAACGACTCAATAAAATAAGAAAATCTAATCTAATCCATTTTCGTAGGAAATCACGGTGGCACTTAGCATGTGACACAAGCCTTTAAACCCCTAGGTGTCCCTAGTGGACGAGTTTAGTCTCGTGAGGGTTTACTAGGACGATACCCACAAACATTGAAGACATAAGAAAAACTAAAAATAATAATTATAACTAATCCTTCCAATATAAATTAGAGATAATCATTGGACAAGTCTTAAAAACTAATCAATGGCTTAAAGAAATTCACAAAAAATCTTGCTTGAATGTAAATAAATGAGTTAAGCCAATATTAACATAACATATTTCAATCAAAATAGTGCATATTCAAACTTAATCTCAACTTCTCACAAGGGATACTCTCTTGATTTTCACTCTTTAAAGTAGTGGTAAAGTGTTTACGCTCAATCAATCTCATGAAAACACTTCTACCATATGCTTGCTTGTCCACCTATTCTCCACTATTTAGATCATACAACTTCATAAATCAAGAGGTCTTTATTCAAGGTTGTAATGGGGCCAAAGGGTTATAATGTGGTTAAAGAACAAAAGGATAAAGATATCACAAAGGTTCCAAAGAGTTCATAGATTTTAGAGACATAATAAGATCATACAAATAAAACTTCTCAAAACTCTTATAAAGCACATAATAACATAGGCTAAATATTCATGTTGAGCCTTTGCATCATTCTAACCAACTTTGTAACATCTTTTTCTAGAAGTTCAAGAGAAGATTCTTTTTTTTTTTTTTTAATATGGGAATGTATTTGACAATGATCCCTTTCTTTTTTTCTTGACTTTTTCTTTTCTTTTCTTCCCCCACACTTATCTTTTGTTTCTAACCCAAATTTTCAACTAAAAATATCCCTTTTTTTTTTTTTTTTTTTTTTTTTTTAATATGTCTCAAAATATAAAAATCCATCTTTAGAACAAGGGTAAGGATATAAGTATATTTAGGCTAGGTGTAAGTTGTGGTTACCAATAAAACATCATATTTAATGTAGGCTCAAATTGGCTCACTAGTGGGGATGTTCTCGTAGAACATTAATAATGGATGGCTGTTTGGCTCTGGTTATAATCCTAATGCCTCTATCATATTCATGTTGTCACATGTATCAATATAGTCTCAAACGGTTTAAAGCAAGTTCTAGAGAATCATGTAATCATAAGAGCACTCAAGAAAGAAATTAGATTGATTTGTATAATGCATCAATCATTATAGGCTCAAAAACTCACAAAGATGATTATACAAGTCAGATTAAGTCTAAACATGCTTCTTTCTCAATCAACATATCATATTAACATTGGCTCATAAAAAGGTTGACATCAAGCTCAATTCTCATGAAAATCTTCTCACTAATAAATCTGTTTTAGACTTATGCAATTCATATCTCATCATTGTATTGAAAGTAACTAAAAAAAAAACACTAAGTCTAAACATGCTTTTTTTTTGTTTTTTTTTGTTTTTTTTTTTGTTTTTTTTTTGAAGAAGAAGAAGATTAAATCAAACTGACAAGGTATGTCTCAAGTCTCCCTTACTCAGACCTTGTTCAGAATGAATACTTCTAAATGTCTTAAAACACAACAAAATTTTTTTTTTTTTTTAAGCAAAATATGTCCCTTACCCCCTACTAAAATATGACATTGTCCCCAATGTCAAATTTTAAAGGTAGAATTTAGGAGATATTACCTGCAGAGGTTGCTAACCACTTATTATAATTGAGACACAACAAGCAAAATGTTAGATAATGTCACAAAGACAAAGTGCAATCCACTCCTTGCTCGTCCATATCTCTTTTTCTTTTTCCGAGTGTTTGCGAAACAACCGTAGCAGATAAACACTCATAAGCTTGTAGCTTTTTGAGTAAATCTTCAATGGTTGTAGCAGAAATTATGGTTCTCCTTGCCTCTGAAAACATGAATCCATTATCCACAGCATTATCTAAATATGAAAGTAAATTACTAAAATAACCATTAATATTAAGCAAACCAATGGGTTTCTTATTTGTGACCAAAGATGACCAAGAAGCCACGCAAGCTATTTCTTCCAATGTACCCAGACCTCCTGGTAAAGCAATGAATGCATCGGCAGAATGGTACATGATTGTTATCCGTTCAGGGATACTCCAGACTTGTATTTCCTTACCCACGGTAGGTCCACAAAAATCTGTGAATAGTTTTGGCACGATTCCTAGAACTGGACTTCCTCCGGCGTGTGCTGCTGTAGCGACTGCTCCCATTAAACCCGTACTACCGCCTCCATAAATCAAGTGGATCTTTTGTTGGGCAAGTATTACTCCAACTCTTATGGCTTCATCAGCGAATATGTTATTTTTCCCTGGATAAGCACCTCCAAAGACACAAATTTTTTTAATGCGCTGGGACGAAGTGCTTTCCATTTTTTTTTCTTTTTCGAGTGCCTGAAAGAGAATGAGTACATGGTGTAATATATAGAGGACTGAGTAGTGAATCAGACAAGAGTAATAATGTCGCCGAAAGTGTATTTGACCTGTCAGAAGAAAATGTTAACCTAACAAAAGATTTTTGCATGATTTCAGGAAGAAAATCAAAAAGAGAAGAAAAATCAACCGTAAAAGTCAAAAGTAATAATGTCGCCGAAAGTGTATTTGGCATCTTCCTCTGGTTTTACGTCCAGAAACGGCTTAAACGCCTTCTATGAGTCGAGGATATGCTTCCCATCCAGTTTTCTTACAAGCTGGCAAACAGGGTCTTTTATCATCAGATTCCCAAGATGTTGCCATTCCCTTTGGAATTGCGGCCATAAATCAAGAATTTCTCTTTGTACATCTCCACTAGGATGCGTCTCAAGAGAAAGTTGGATATTACCCAAATTCTCCTTACTCAGTCCATCCTTAATGAATTCAATTTTATCATCTCGATTAGAGGACGGAATCCCAATAGAACGACATTTACCGTTACACGTCCATCGTGCACACTTGTGGCAATTTGAACTCATGCGCTTTGCTCGTCGCTTCTTTGCATAAGTGCTTCTACCTGTACCTGGTAAATGCAAAACAGGAAGATATTCATCTTCACGTACCTTGGCTTCAATTATCCAACGTATGTCTTCAGGAATCCCTTTGTTCATAAGCATTCTTAATCTTTCTAATCGAACTTGGTAAAGCTTCAGTAAAATATTCCGAGGAAAAGGAGGAAATCGTTTCTGCAATCTTTTGAGAATATCATCCATCCTGAAAAAAAAAATGAAATAAAATAAAATGAAAGAGAAATTTATATACAATATCAGTTTTGTGGGTAGCTGATGGAACCGACTTAAATAATCACGGAGTACCGTTATCCGCCATTTAACCGGGGTAAAAAAAAAAATTATATTTACATCTAGTTATTTTCAAAACAAGGATCAGAAAGAAAAACAACCTCTTCTTGAGTAACATGATTTTCCAAAAAGAGTTTGAGTCTTTGTCCATTTACCTTGAATACGTTACCATTTTGAGGATTCTCAATGTCAACTGCTCCATAATGATACACATGCTTAACCACAAATGGGCCAGTCCATCTTGATCTCAACTTACCAGGAAATATGTGAAGTCTAGAATTATAAAGTAGAACTTTTTGCCCAACATTAAATGTTTTTCTTGAAATTAACTTGTCATGAAAGGCTTTAGTTCTTTCTTTATGAATTTTAGAATTCTCATATGCATCATTTCTGAGTTCCTCAAGTTCATTTATTTGTAATTTTCGTAAATTAGAAGCGTCATCAAGGTTTGAGTTGAACATTTTAATGGCCCAATATGCTTTATGCTCAAGTTCCACAGGTAAATGACAAGGTTTTCCATAAACTAGCCTATAAGGAGACATGCCCAATGCTGTTTTAAAAGCTGTTCGATAGGCCCATAATGCATCGTTAAGTCTAAGAGACCAATCTTTGCGATTTGGATTAACTGTCTTTTCCAAAATTTGTTTAATCTCCCTATTTGCTAATTCTACCTGTCCATTTGTCTGCGGGTGATAAGGGGTTGCAACTTTGTGTGTAATGGCATATTTCTTCATTAATGTTTCAAAAACCTTGTTGCAAAAATGTGTTCCCCCATCGCTTATGATAGATCGAGGAATTCCAAATCGACTCAAAATATTTTCTTTTAAAAATTTAATCACTGTTTTGTGATCATTATTTCGACATGGAATTGCCTCTATCCACTTTGAAACATAATCTATTGCTACTAAAATGTATAAGAAACCAAAAGATGGTGGAAATGGTCCCATGAAATCAATACCCCAACAGTCAAAAATTTCAATTACAAGAATTGGGTTCAAAGGCATCATGTTTCTTTTCGAAATGGAACCTAATTTTTGACAACTTTCACATGACTTGCAAAAATTATGTGCATCTTTGAACAAAGTTGGCCAGTAAAATCCACACTGTAAAATTTTTGCAGCAGTTTTCTTTGATGAAAAATGACCACCACATGCCTCGGAATGACAAAACTTAATTACACTACTTACCTCATTGTCGGGAATGCATCTTCGAAAAATCTGATCAGGACAATATTTGAACAAGTAAGGGTCATCCCAATAGAACTTCTTTACCTCATTCAGAAACTTCCTTTTATCTTGGGTGCTCCATTGAGAAGGAATTTTTCCTGTAGCAAGAAAATTAGCAATGTCAGCAAACCAAGGTGTCGTGGAGACAATTAGAAGTTGTTCATCAGGAAAAGTATCATTTATTGGTGAGGTTCCAAAAGATTCATCACAAACAAGTCTTGATAAATGATCAGCCACCACATTTTCTACTCCTTTTTTATCTCGAATGGTGATGTCAAATTCTTGCAGCAAAAGGATCCACCTCAGCAACCTAGGTTTTGCATCCTTCTTAGAGAGAAGATATTTTAAAGCTGCATGATCACTAAAGACAACAATTGATGATCCAACAAGGTAAGATCTGAATTTATCCAATGCAAAAACAACTGCAAGTAATTCCTTTTCTGTAGTGGAATAATTCATTTGGGCTCTATTTAAAGTTTTACTTGCATAGTAAATTACATGTGGTTTATTATCTTTCCTTTGTCCTAACACAGCACCAACAGCATAGTCACTAGCATCACACATTATTTCAAATGGTAAAGACCAATCAGGAGATCTCATAATAGGAGCAGTAGTGAGCATATTTTTGAGTTTTTCAAAAGCATCTTCACAATCTTTAGTCCATTCAAATGCAGTGTCTTTCGTTAAAAGATTACATAGAGGTTTAGATATCGTGCTAAAATCTTTTATGAATCTTCTATAAAAACCTGCATGTCCCAAGAATGACCTAATGTCCTTTACTGTCTTTGGTGTGGGTAGATTAGCAATCAATTCAAGTTTTGACTTGTCTACCTCAATCCCTTTTGCAGAAACAATGTGACCTAGTACAATACCTTTAGTGACCATGAAATGACATTTTTCCCAATTAAGAACAAGATTTTTTTCTTCACACCTAATCAATACATTTTTCAAATTGGCTAAGCAATCATCAAATGAATCACCAGAAACAGAAAAATCATCCATGAAAATCTCAAGATTACGTTCAATCATGTCACTAAAAATGCTAAGCATGCATCTTTGAAATGTGGCAGGGGCGTTACATAATCCAAATGGCATTCTACGATATGCAAAAGTACCAAAAGGACATGTAAAAGTGGTTTTCTCTTGGTCCTCAAGTGCAATGGCAATTTGATTATACCCAGAATATCCATCTAGAAAACAATAAAACTCATGCCCTGCAACTCTTTCTAAGATTTGATCCATGAAAGGCAAAGGGAAATGATCTTTCCTCGTCACTGAGTTAAGTTTCCTATAGTCAATGCATATGCGCCAACCAGTAACAGTCCTAGCTGGAATTAATTCATTGTTTTCATTTTTAACTACAGTAACTCCAGATTTCTTAGGTACGACTTGAGTAGGACTTACCCATTTGCTATCAGAGATAGGATAAATGATTCCATTATCTAGAAGTTTAATGACTTCATTTCTCACTACTTCTTTCATATTAGGATTAAGCCTTCGTTGCATTTGTCTAGAGGGTTTAGCATTTTCCTCTAAATAAATATTATGTGTGCAGATTAATGGGCTTATTCCCTTTATGTCAGCTAAGGTCCATCCTAATGCATTTTTGTGCATCTTCAAAAGTTGTAACAACTTACCTTCTTGTAGTTCATCAAGATGTGAAGAAATTATGACTGGAAAAGTTTCACTCTCACCCAAAAAGGAATATTTTAGCTCGGATGGCAATGGTTTTAACTCCAGCTTGGGTGGTTCAATAGTTGATGGTACAGTGACATTTGTAAGTGATGGAAGTTCCTCAAACTTTTGTTTCCAACAATGCTTATCCTGAAAAGATTTTAACAAAGAATCAGTGTGTGAAATTTCTGAAGCATTATCAAACTCATATTCAATTAAATAAGCTTCTAAAGGATCATGGAATGTGGTAGTGGTGAGATGTTCATGAACAAGTTCTTCAATGAAATCCACTTCATGTACTTCTGAATCATCACCAGGTTGCTTGCAAGTGTTGAACACATTTAATTCTAAAGTCATATTTCCAAAAGAAATGTTCAACATACCATTCCTGCAATTTATCAGAGCATTAGAAGTTGCAAGAAATGGACGGCCTAATATAACAGGAATTTGAACATTTGGATTTGAAACAGGATGTGTGTCCAAAACAATAAAATCAACAGGGAAGTAAAAATTATCAATTTGAACCAAAACATCTTCAACTATCCCTCGAGGAATTTTTACAGAACGATCAGCTAGTTGAAGTGTAACAGGTGTTTCCTTGAGTTCACCTAAACCTAACTGTTGATAAACAGAAAAAGGCAAAAGATTAACACTAGCACCAAGATCAAGCAATGCACGTTCTATTCTAGTGTTTCCAATGATGCATGAGATTGTTGGACATCCAGGATCTTTGAATTTTGGTGGAGTAAGGTGCTGAATGATTGAGCTCACACTTTCCGTCAAAAATGCTTTCTTTTGTACATTATGTTTCCTTTTAACTGTGCACATGTCCTTCAAAAATTTAGCATAAGATGGAACTTGTTTGATTGCATCCAATAAAGGAATGTTAATCTTAACTTGTTTGAAAAGTTCATAAATTTCTGCATTTTGATTCAAATTCTTTATTGTTTGCAACCTTTGAGGAAAAGGAGCAGGATGCATACCTTTTTCTTTGTCCAAATTTTCAAGAAGTCCAGACTTACCATCATCCTTACCATTACTTTTCGGAGGGGAAAGAGGATCTTGGTCTTTTGATGGAATCTTTTTGTCAATTGCCTTTCCACTTCGAAGAGTTGTGATAGAACTGGCATTTTCCTGTTGAGTTTCATTGGAGCAAGAAACAAGACATTGAGTAGAAGGGTTAGGCTGAGGTTGAGCAGGAAACTTACCTTTTTCTTGAGTGCGTAATGAAGCTGTCAATGTGGACAAGGTGTTTTTGATCTCATTGATGTCCTGTGAAGTCCGGCTATTCACATTTGCTTGTGTTTGCATGAATGCTTGCAATGTCTCTTCCAAGGTTTGTACACGTGAAGGTTGATAGGAAAAAGTGTTGCCCGGCTTTTGAGATTGTGGTACCTGAACATGATTATTATTCCGCCAACTGAAGTTGGGATGATTTCTCCATTCAGGGTTATACGTTTCAGAGTAAGGAGAAGGAAAAGGCTTTTTAAATGTGTTTATGGAATTTACTTGATCATGCAACGCTTCTTTAAGAATGGGAATGTTTGGACATTCAGAAGTGGGGTGTCCCATGATTTCACAAATTCCACAACTTTCTTCATTTTTAACCGTTTTGACTTCTTTTACTTCTCTAAGTTCCATGGCTTCAATCTTTCTAGCCAAATTAGCTACTTTAGCTTTTATCTCATCTTCTTGACTAAAATGATATTTTCCTCTGTTAGAAACAAGATTAGATCTATTGGAACTTTCAGAGGAATTATCTGTGTGCCAGGCTTGAGAGTTATCTGCCAAATGGTCTAGGTAGTCAAAGGCTTCTTCAGGTTCTTTTTCTAGAAACTCACCGTTACACATTGTTTCAACAAATTGTTTAGTTTCGGGAGTTAAACTTTCATAAAAGAAACTAATAAGACGCCATTTTTCAAAACCATGATGTGGACAAGAACTTAACAAATCTTTAAAACGATCCCAGCACTGAAAAAATGCTTCATTTTGATTTTGATTGAAATTTTGAATCTGTCTTTTCAAAGCAGTAGTTTTATGTGCTGGGAAAAATTTCTTTAGAAACTCAATTTGTAATTCTTGCCATGTGCCAATTGACCTTGGTTTTAAATTATGAAGCCAAATTTTTGCTTTATCTTTTAAAGAAAAAGGAAATAATTTTAGCTTGACAATTTCATTTGTACATTGTTGGTCATTAAAGGTGACACATACATCTTCGAAGTCTTTTAGAAACGAGTAAGCACTTTCCGATTCCAACCCATAGAAATTTGGAAGCAAAGCTATCATACCTGGTTTAAAACGAAAGTTGTTTGCATTGAGAGGAAAAATAAAACAAGAGGGTGATGAGCTTCGAGTTGGTTGCAAGTAGTCACGCATGGTGCGTACTTGTCTGTTCTCATCTTCAGCATGAACACTTTCATTGTCAGCCATGGTAGGAGTTGTATTAGAAAGATTACCTGAAAAAGTTTCACAATAAAATCTAACTAAACGACGAGATCTAAAATCACGTCGCCAAACAAGCATAAAACAAAGTTAATATACAAAATTAGGCGGTATAACCAGCCAATAAAAATAAATATAAACAAATTAGGCGGTATAACCAGCCAAAAAAAAATAAATATACTTATAAACTTATATACTTAGTATTGCTTCCCCGGCAACGGCGCCAAAAACTTGATAGAAACTCAATTAAGAGTTGTAAACCCAAGTGCAGGTTATGTTCAAGTAATAAATTCTCGGGTGTCCGAGGTCGAACCACAGGGAAGCGTATTAGTAAGTATAAGTTTATAAATATATAAGAAAAAGAAAATAAACAAGATATTAGGGAATCAATAACAAAGAAAGTAAACAAGATATTAGAGAACAAAATAAACAAAATAACATAAAAGCAATTAAACAAGATATAAAAAAAACAATAAGAAAAGATGTTGAGGTTAGAGAATCCACTCTTGGTGTTATGCTAAGATTAATCTTGTTTTATTACACAATTGAAATCCACACATAAGGGAGGTTCCAACCGGAAGGTTTAGCAATTCAGTCCAAATTGTCCAACGTCCATAGCATATGATATTATGTTCATTTGGTGTCCTCAAAACTCACAAAAAGAGTCCAAGCATTCCTTATGCCAAGGTATATGTCTACAACAAATCAAGGTTATGAAACCAAGCATTTACTGTGCCATTTTCATTGTCAATAATGAATCAAGATCTCTACTTTGCAAGTATGATTTTAAACCAAAAGAAAATATTATCTATACTAGTGTTTATAAATGATGATTCATTTTAGCTCATGTTTAAGAGACTAACCTTAGCATTTACCAAGAGCTTCACCTCATCACCTCAACAATATGATTAGCAACACATACTAGATATGAATAAAATGAAAAGAAATGTAAGAAGCATAAGTAAATAAAAAAAGAAAACTAGAGAAAGGAAAGAAGAAGAAAACTTAGAGAATTTTACTACAAAGGCTAATATCCTACCAATGTATAATGTATCCCAATACTCATCCAAGGCCCTCTATTTATACACATTTTGGAGGGCTAAATGACAAGAGACAAGCTTTACAAATTTCAAAGGTAGGTATAATAGGTGGGTGCATTTTTCTAACAATTTTCGTCATATTGTATGACAATTCTGATCAGCCAGCTTGATGGTCGATTTTGTCAATGTTGGAGGCTCGATCTGATAAAATGGTCTTCTAGAAAAATATACCCCTATCAGTTACGGATCCATAGCCGTTGGAATCAGATCATTTGCGCACGTGGATCGGAAGATATGGTCAAAATACCAAAACGGTGCAGAACAGACGTCATTGCACATCAGCCAACTTGATGGTCGATTTCGCTAGGGAAAACGACTCCGTTTCAAGAAGTGTAAAACATGAAAAAGATAGATATGCCTCTTAGCTTTGCAGGGATACAAAGTTCAGCCTTATTGCTTCAGTGAAACTCAAGATATAGCTGATATGGCAAAAGGTGTCGGAACTGGAACTGAACTGGATTTGCCCTTAATACTAGTAATCTGAAATCACTCAAAGAAACTTGTGAAAAACACCAAATTACATAAAAATATAAAAGATCATAAACACAATTAGACTAAACAATAATAACTCGTATTTAACACAAAACAATAATAAAACATAACTAAAAACTATATAATTATACGAGTTATCAGTTCTTCATCCTGAGGCACACAAAGCCTATTTCTCATTATCAGTACATCATCATCCTTTAATTGATAGTCAGTCCTTACACCATCCCTTACTTCTTGCTTTAACTTTACCAACATAGGGTCATTATTTTGTGCTTCACGTATCCAATCAATATGAATCGGTTTAACCTTCAAGTGGGCTATCAGGAGATTATTCTCATCAATCATCAATTCTAAAGGTAAAGACTTCAACTCATTTTGTAAGGGTTTCTGAATTGCTCGGATATGAGCAAGAGAACTAGAAGACTTTCTACTAAGAGCATCGGCCACTACATTGGCCTTTCCTGGGTGATAGTCAATTACACAGTCATAATCTTTTATCAATTCCAACCATCTCCTTTGCCTCAAATTTAATTCTTTCTGATCCATAAGATATTTCAAACTCTTATGATCAGTGTAGATTGTACATTTTTCTCCAAATAAATAATGCCTCCAAATTTTCAGTGCAAACACCACTGCCGCTAACTCTAAATCATGAGTGGGATAGTTTTGCTCATGCTGTTTCAGTTGTCGAGAAGCATAAGCTATCACCTTCCCATGTTGCATCAAAACGCAACCCAAACCTCGCCTCGAGGCATCACTGTATACCACAAAGCTTCCATTCCCTGATGGTAGTGTAAGAACTGGTGCTGTGGTCAATCTATGCTTGAGCTCTTCGAAAGCTTGCTCACATTCATCAGTCCACTCAAACTTAGCATGCTTCCTTGTTAATTTTGACAAAGGAGAGGCAATCATGGAAAATCCTTCCACGAATCTTCGATAGTACCCTGCCAATCCGAGAAAGCTCCTAACTTCTGTGACATTAGTGGGTCTTTCCCAAGCAACTATAGCTTCTATCTTTTGTGGATCCACAAAAATCCCTTCCTTAGATACTACATGACCAAGGAATGCTACTTTGTCTAGCCAGAATTCACACTTGGAAAATTTAGCATAAAGTTGCTTTTCACGCATAGTCTGCAACACCGTTCTCAAATGGCTTACATGATCATTCTTATTCCTGGAATAAACTAGGATGTCATCGATGAAAACAATAACAAACTTATCTAAGTAGGGTCGAAACACCCTATTCATCAAATCCATAAAGACTGCAGGTGCATTAGTTAGCCCAAAAGGCATAACTAAGAATTCATAATGACCATATCGAGTTCTAAAAGCAGTCTTTGGAATATCAGATTCTTTAATCTTCAATTGATGATAACCCGATCTTAGGTCTATTTTGGAGAACACACTTGCACCTTGCAACTGATCAAACAAGTCATCAATCCTTGGCAAAGGATACTTATTCTTAATGGTGACCTTGTTCAATTGTCTATAGTCGATACACAATCGTAAAGATCCATCCTTTTTCTTTACAAATAAAACCGGTGCTCCCCACGGTGAAGTACTAGGCCGAATGAAACCTCTGTCAACTAGGTCTTGCAACTGCACTTTCAATTCCTTTAGTTCCGAAGGTGCCATTCTATAGGGTGCCTGAGAAATAGGAGCACTGTCAGGGATTAAGTCAATAGTAAACTCCAATTCCCTGTCAGGAGGTAAACCGACCAATTCTTCAGGAAAGATCTCAGGAAACTCTTTGACCACAGGTATAGTTTCCAACTTTGCCTCATGTATGTCCTTGTTAATCACATAAGCAAGGTAAGCAGAATACCCTTTTTGCAAGTATCTATTGGCTGCCATCTTGGAGATAAGGCAAGAAGGTAAAACTTTCCTTTCTCCATGAAAAGTAAACTCCGAGTCTCCTGACTTCTTAAAAGTCACAGTTTTGGAAAAACAATCTATCACTGCATTGTGTTTAGACAACCAATCCATTCCCAAAATCACATCGAAATCATACATTCCTAATGGAAACAAATTAACTGGTAATTCATGCTCCTGAACCATAACGGTGCAATCCGGATAAACCACATCAATTTTTAAAGTTTCTCCCACTGGGGTACTAACGACCATAGGGATGTCTAACCTCCTAGACTCTCTACCCAAATGCATGACATATGAATTAGCAACAAAAGAATGAGTTGCACCTGGATCTATTAAGATCCTAGCATTTGCCTTAGAAATTGGAAGAGTACCTGTAACCACTTCAGGAGTAGCCTGAGCCTGTTGTTGGGTCATAGCATAAATTCTGGCTGTAGTTCGAGGTCTACCAGGCTGTCCACTCTGTCGAGGGCCAGTAGATGAACCAACTTGAGATTGTACCCCAATTCTATCTCTAACTGCTGTCGGCTGATGTGCAGCAGTAGGTTGGGTCCTTTCTTTTTGACCCACTGACAACTGACTAGTAACTCCCTTGTTCTCCAGCTTGGGACAATCCCGTTTCATGTGTCCCGGTTCTTTGCAGTAAAAACACACACCCTGTAGTCTCCAACATTCACTAGGGTGATTCTTCCCACAATGGGGACACTGAGGATAAGTCAATGTACGAGATCCTCCTGACCTCCCAGGTGGCAATCTAGTCTGCTGTTGAGGTCCAATGATAAATCTACTAGAAGAACCACTAATAGGTTTTCTGTCTAATCCCTCCTGAAATCTCAAGGGTTTGGAACCACTGACACTGCTTTCTACATAACTTTTCTTAGGCCTCATGTCCTCACTGGAGGTGTGCCATTTTCTTTTTCTGAACATCTCTTCTCTATCTTTCATTTCTTTTAGATTCTGTTCAGCTTTGATTGCCATGTTGACCCATTTATTAAAGTCATCTGTATCCAGGGTCGTCAACCTATCTCGAATACTAACATGTAGCCCATCTTGGAATTTCTTGCATCTATCAGCATCGTTGGCTACTATTGATGGAGCAAATTCTGATAGTTCACTGAATTTTTGCTCGTACTCTGCTACTGACATACCACCCTGTTTTAAATTCATAAACTCAGTCCATTTCTTTTCCCGCAAGGCCCGAGAATAGTATTTTTCTTCAAACTCTCTTCGAAAATCTGCCCAGGTTATGGCAGGACGTCCAACATACCTTTGCACTGTAGTTTTCCACCATGTGTGTGCATGATCCTCCAAAAATTGCACCGCACATGGTAATCTCATAGGCTCGGGAATCTGAAGAGTTATGGAAGTAGTCTCAAATTTTTGTAGCCATGACCAGGCTAAATCTGATTCCAAAGACCCTGTGAAAATCTTGCAACCCATATTCTTCAAATCTTTACAGTAATCAACTATCCCCTTTTCAGTAGGGGCAGTCAAAGCGGGAATTACTCTTGCCAAGGCCGCAACTGCCTCAGCTAAATTACGATCAGCTGCTGGAGGTGCTGCTGAGGGTGCAGCAACAGAAGATGAACCAGCAGCTGAAGCTTGTTCTCCAATTTGCTCATCGACATTCACATTTCTATTCCTATCCCTATTTTGGGGTAGGGGATTGATTCTAGGCCTTCCTCTTCGACGTGGTGGCATCATGTCTGATTTTCTGCACAGGTGACAATATTTTAATACTTCAACAAACAGTTCCTAAGTCTACAGGACCTATAACCTTGCTCTGATACCAAATTGTAACACCCTGTCCGAATAATCTACCTAAAATCCGGCAGAGTTTCCTTTCTATCTCAACTATAACCCTCCTGCAAATAACACTCAATTTTATATCCTCAACCAACAGTATTTCTCAATACTATTACCACATATATCCATGCATATTCAAAAATTATTCATGATCAATTTATTCTCAAATCAAACATATTGATCTATTGTCTCATATCTTCAAATATATACAATATATCCAGAAATAAACCTATTTCAGCAAGGTTTACTAGATAAAAACATCAAAAGACCAAATCTTCTAGAAATTTAGATATGATGCCCACCACGTCAATATACTCTTGAAACAGAGAGTAGAGGAAGGCAGCAATCCCGACACCTAAATGTGTCCTGAAAATGAGAAATAAGAGGAGGTGAGATATATGAATATCTCAATGAGTAGACAACATTTAAAGCGTGTGAAAACCATAATGGAAATCTGTAAAGTATAATTGACATTTTCAAAATAAATAATAATAAAACCATAATGAGTAATTCAAAGACGTAGCAAGCTTTTCAAATGTATAACAATATTATAATATTAAATCAATGAATAAAATCCGTAAAGTAAATCAAGTTTTGTATAATTGGGCTCCAACTTTCTGTCATGCACAAGAATACATCCATGAAATAACCAGGCAATATCCATGTAGGCATACTAGTAGCCGGCCCCAAAGGCCAATACCACCATAGGACGCCCCAAAGGCATATGTGTCGCTATGATGTGCCCCCAAAAGGCAAATATAACGGGATAGGGACTCTGGAGGTGGCTCCCACCACAAAGGCGTAGCACGCAGCTCCCATACCCCAGTCTAATATCACGGAATTGGGACTCTGGAGGTGGCTCCCGCCACAAAGGCGTAGCACGCAGCTCCCGTATTCCGGTCTAATATCACGGAATGGGGACTCTGGAGGTGGCTCCCGCCACAAAGGCGTAGCACGCAGCTCCCGTATTCCGGTCAAGGAAATAATCTCATACATTAAGTCAGGTGGAGCCAAAACCATGTACGTCAAATTCTATGTAAAATCATATTTCATAAAATCAACCAACTTACTCGATATAATATTTCTTGAAATAAAAGTACTTTAATAACAAATCAATTCATATGATTAAATATCGTATATACCTTTAATACGTAAAATAAATATTATGTAAAAAAATATATATATAATTATAATTAAAAATATTTCAAATACTATAGTTGTTGTCTACTCACAATCCTTTGGATGATCTCACTGTACACCTCGACCTGAAACTTCGGGATCCACAGGTGACGTCGGATCTACGTGGCCTAGAGATTAACAATAATTAGTATCTATACATGCTCAAAGCATTACACAATTTTTGAATGTAACTTAAGTCCCATAAATCTACCCCATATACTAATTTCTCATACTCAAAACAACATATCCTTAATTGTTAATATCATTTCCATAATAATTTTCTCCATAATTCAACTCCATAATCATGTCCTTATCAAATTCGTTTCTAGTATTCCATGCCTTAGAGATTTTCATAATCCATAACCATCCTTTGATACTATATTTCTCTTAGGCAATAAATTCCTTAATATCAAGTTAGATTAGAAAATCATAACTTGAGTTTGGTAAGGAATTTGGAAGTGATCCCAATTGTTTTATTTCAACCAATATATCTAATTTATGAATAAAATAACTAACTTATACAACTAGAACAAAATTTTGATCAAATTTGATAAATCCCGAAACCATGCTGAAACAGAGATCAACACAGAACAGTAAACTTCACCGAATTTTATCTTTTTAACCGCTTATCGGTTTTGGGTGATTCAAAAACCAAAATTCTCATATTGAAGTCTAGTTTCTAGGAAAAATATCAAAAAAATACAAACCCTAATGTACCGAACCCAGAAAATCCGAACAGCAAGCATGCTCAGTTTCCCCTGTTTTGCTTTTTCTTCCCATTTTCTTGTTCATGCTTTCAAATCCTTTTAATTCTTACCAAGAATGAGTAAAATTCATACTTAATAGATGGATTTCAGACCTTAACATGTTTATGGAGCTATGATCTTAGCATGCCCAAGTAGATATCTAAAGAAAATGAAGAATTTATCAAGAAACTAACCTTGGATGTAATTGTTGTTGAGATTTTGGTGGAATTGTTTGAAGAGAATTTTTTTTTTTTTTTTTTTTTTTTTTTTTTGAGAGAGAGAGATGATGGAGCCGGCTGCACTTGAAGAAGAGAATGAAAAAATGTGTAGAATTTTCGGGAGAAAGGATGAAGAAAAGAGATATTTTTCTTGTTTTTGGGATAATTGCATATTAGTCCCTCAACTTTTTATAAATAACCATTAAGTCCCTAAACTTTTTTAATATGTTCATTTTGATCCTTTCTTCTTTTATTTCCTTCACTTATAACTTCTTACCAATTTTCAAGTTCGTCCTTAAAATTTTCGGGATTTAACTTTACATGATTATACGTAACCTCGGTTGTTACAGATATCTTATTGTCATTATGGTATCAAGCAATAGTGAATGAGCTAGGCTCTAGATGGAAAGAACCATGGGCTTATCATCGATTTTGCTTGCGACTTATATGAAGTAATTTCAATGATAAGTTTCATAATAAATACTTGAAAATGTTTGTCTATAGAGTTGGAAGTGCACCAATTACAAAAGTTTGATGTCATAATGAAAGAGATAGAAAAGATTAATCTCGAACCTCGAAAATGGTTAGATGAGATACCCGTGAGACAATGGGCATTGACACATGATGGTGGTCAACGCTATGGAATAATGACAACTAATTTATCTGAAGTGTTCAACATTGTGCTAAAAGGAGCGCGAAATTTTCCTATCACTGCATGTGTGCAATTAACTTTTTATCGACTAGTTAGCTTTTTTAGCACTAGATGAGGCTTTGCAGCAGAGCAGTGATAAAAGGAGACTTGTACACCCCTCAGGTTATGATTAAACTTCAACGTTATTTGGCAAAAGCCAACACACATGATCTTGTCCCATTTGATAGACAAATAGGAGTATTTGAAGTAACAACTTCATCCTATGGCGGGAGAATGCAACGGGGTCATAACAACCAAGTTGGTCAACTTGATAAAGGAACATGTACATGCGGAAAATGGCAAATTTATTAGTTTCCATGTTCACATGTGATGGCTGTATTTAGAAGATTGACCCTTAACAGTTAGCAATTCATATAAGATTATTATTCCTCTGAAAATTACTCTCAAACTTAGACACTTCACATTAATCCAATCCCTCATGAAGCTTATTGGTTGGAGCCTAATATCCCTCAATTATTATCAGATCTTGATCATAGACGCTCTAAAAAAGGCCGACCGCAATCTACATGGATTAGAACTGAAATGGATATCAATGAGGGTCGAACAACAACTAGATGTGGGCTTTGCAAACTACCAGGTCATGATCGAAGGACATGTATGAAAAGGTTTTGCAATTTAATCTTGTGTATCAGGTAATTCTTATCTATCAATATGATTAATTATTACTAAACAATTAATAGATTACCTTTGTTCTTAGCCATAGACAAAAGGATTCAAAAAAGAAAAGAAGAAAAGATGTATCAGTCTCAGATACAAAGTTTAGCTTTGATATCATGTGAAAGCTGAAGTTTTTGTTATTTTTAGTGATAATGGGATACAACTTATATAACACAACAAATACATCAGTAATAAAGAACAACTATAATTCTGGGATTAAAATTCCTTCAATCAGGGAATGTAATTAGTCAACGGCATTTACTTTGTTGTCCTAATTTTCTGCTTCTAGATTTGCAGAATCAGCTTTAACGTACATGAACCTAATTAAATTTGAACTACTCTTGCCATACCTGAACTAATTGAGATTAATATCTTATACATGAATTAGATTAGAGGTGTTAATTGACAGAACCAAAACCTTTAGATGCCAAGACTGAGCCTGAACCCGGCTAGCTTAGTTGGCCTTCTTATTTTTAAAATATATTTTTAGTATTAAAATGTTAAGAAAATATAATATCTGAATCTATTATCAATTCATTATTTGTACACCTTCCATAACTTCATGCCTATTATAAGCATGACAAGGAGCAAATGAATCATATTCTCTCTCATGCCATGCCCTGAATGGGCATAAGATGTGTATGAGAGTGTACAAATAATGAGATCCATGATGTATTTATCATGTTTATATAAAAAAACTTAATCGTTTTTTTTGTTTTTTTGTATTTGAGAGTGTTAAGATTGAATCCTAATCATTGAAATTTAGTTGATCATTTATTTATTTGATTCCTATTTATATTTTGGGTTAATTTCAATTGATCAAATTTTTGGAGCCATTATCTTTTTTTCGTTGAAGGCCACCTGCCCGCCCTCTAACCTCGCATATATTTGATTATTTGTACATATATAAATTATAAGGACTGAAATCTATTGGAGAGATCGGTGATTACAACAAATTTTGGTACATGTTGAAATATTAAAAAAAAAATTATGTAAAATACAAAAGTTCCTCTCCAATTTTAGGAAATTTTGGAATCATGGGTCAAACTCCTAGATATAAAACAAACTGTACTTAGGAAGGCAAGCTAGCCAAAAAAAGGAAGAAAAATGAAAGATAATAGAATAAATTTTATTTTTCTTGAAAATCATATAGGATTATATGGAAAATAAAAAGGAAATTAATTGGTGTTTCTGGTCAATCTTTCTCCATGACCCAAAAGTTCTTAATATTTTGTTTGAACCCGCAATCTATTGCTTGTCATAATTAATCAGTCTTATCTAGTTATCACTAGAGGTGTTCATGAGTCGGGTCAGATCGTGGCCCGGATTTTTTCCACACTCTTTGTCCAAGCTCAGATCGGCCTATAGGCCCGGATTATTGTTCATAAAATATTAAAAAAATTATTTTATATTAATATTTATATATATATTTTTAATTAAATTTAAATAAAATATTTTTTTTATTAATATATAGTAATTCAGGCCGACCCGTATTGAAAATGAACCGGTTTAGTTATCACCCAAATCTTTTTTACCCAATTCATTAAATATAGAGAGGGAGAGAGAGTATTGTTGGAGATATTTTGTATATTTGTAAAAGCCTTGTTAAAACTTTTTGCTTGCAACAATTAAATAGCATACCCTTAAATAGAATTTTAGAGAACTTATTTGAAAAGAAAAATTTGAAGAATACAGAACTTAAGTTGTTAACAAGGGTTGAATCCTTTGTCCTTAAGGATAAATTGTTAGTCACTTGGTGCACTCGGATACAATGCAATTACCTTGTAAGATTTCAACAACACCACCTTGAAAAGTTGCAGAGCTTTTCAAGGTCCACGAACTTAAGGAATTTGACTCAATTTTCTCACTACAATGATAGATTCTTAAGCTTTAGAGTAGAAGGAATAAATAAACAAAAGCCTTAGAAAACCAGAACAATAAAGGAAGAAAAAGAGCTTAAGAATTGTTGAATGCTATTTCCATCTTATCAAAGCACCTATTTATAAGACTTGGGGGCCAAAACATTAATCACCCATAATACATGAATATCCATAATTCATGAATGTTCACTAAATAAGTTCATGAATGTTCATAGTTCATGAATGTTCATTAATAACATTGATGTAAGTCACACCATAATTAATGTTTTGGATCATGCACTAAGACATTTTAGAGACTGAAATGTTACTGATCAAACAAGGATTAAATAGCAAAATATTTTTTCATTTAACTAAACCCGAGCCCAAGGTCCAAACCACAAGAAAAGCTTGTAATCTATCAAATATTTTAGAATTTTAGGGTTTGAAAATTTTCCATCCAAAGGATTTTTGAGATCAATTTCTCATTCACCTATAATTGGTTTTAAACGTGTTAATGTTCCATGTTAAATAACTCATGTTGGAGTACAAAATCCAGCAAAATTATAACCTCAAATGTGAGTGAACCCCCACATTTAATTTGGCCTCAAAAGTGCCCATTAACCATGTTTTATAAAACCAATTCCAACAATCCCCTACATGAATGAAAATTTTCTAACCAGTACGAAGACGCTAAGAATTCATAGAGAGAAAATTGAATTGGAAGATCACCACATCAGGATAGGTAGCTTTTGGCTTTGAACCTTCCCTAGTGAAGTACCATCGAATTTCTCAGCTAACTAGTGAACTTGATGTCTTGAAATATTTGGCGGCGCGTGGGCGCGTGAGGGTTACTGGTTCACCGGCGCGTGGGGCGCGTGTGGCGCGTGAGGCCCACTCGTCTTCAACCTCTGGCTGGCGCGTGCGGCGCGTGTGGCGCGTGGGTGTCACGCGTCTTCAACCTCCAGAGGCGCGTGGGCGCGTGCGGCGCGTGAACTCCTCTTCTGGCGGCGCGTGGCGGTGCGTGCGGCGGCTTCTGGCGCTCCGGTTGATTCTTCTGCACTCCTCTCAACGACCTCTTCAACCTGGTATTTTCAAAACACAAATTGGAGCACTTTTGAAAAACGGACAGAATCGAACAAACTCGGTTTTACGTAAAAATTGGCTCTGATACCAATTTGTTGTGCGGAAGCGAATTGATATTACTAAAACCGATTTAAACACACTGAAAAAACATCGATATTTTACGTGGTTCGGCAACTGTGCCTACGTCCACGGGAGGAGGAGCTTGAAGCTTTGTATTAATGGAGTTTAGAGTACAAACATATACAGAATTCAAGGTGCAATACAAGCACTGAACTCACAACTCAACACAATACCGAATTTACTCTATAAACACAGAGTAATTGCTTCAACTCTTAAACTCACTCTACTCTACTCTCTCACTCTACATGGCTATTTATAGCCATAATATCAAGGTGTGAACACTAAGCAAGTGGCAGCCACCATAGCCACCTTCCACCACCTATCTTGGTGTGAACACTTGGCAAGTGGTAGCCACCATAGCCACCATCCATTTGCAAGTGGTAGCTTCCATTATTGGTGGTGCAAGTGGTGCAAGTGGTAGCTCCATTATTGGTGCTAAGCCACCAAATGTGACTTTGAGCCATACCATATTCCAACAAAGACATGTTATGTTTGATGAAAACAAATTTTTTTTTTTTTTTACTAACTTTCATTCTCAGTCTGCAGTCTGTGATGCATCATAGTCTTCTTGGCATCCTGCTTTTGATCTGCCACTAATTACTCAAACTCAACCATTCTCATACACAAACCCAAGTACAGAACTCAATCATGACTCTCTTTCACCCAGCATATATACTCCATCTATATTACAGGCTGGAGATTCATGTGATATGTCAAGTTCTTCCTCTCTAATACAACATCCACTTCGAATTCTGCTTCTAATACTTAAAGGGTACAATTTTTCATGGTCTGCTTATTAAGAAAGAACCAAAATTGTACTTAAATGTCTTTTTTTATTCGGTTTGGGCTGGTAATCATGATGATAGAGCCTCAACATCGGCATATGTGATATATTTAGGAGGTACTCCTATTTCTTGGTCTTCAAAGAAACAAAAGACAATGGCACGATCCTCTACTGAAGCTGAATATAGAGCTATTGCAACTGCTATATCTGAAGCTACTTGGGTTCAATCCATGCTCCAGGAACTTGGGTTGTCATTGTCCATTCCTCCAATAGTTTTTTGTGACAATATCAGTGCCACTTACACTTGCATGAATCCTGTCTTCCATATACAAGAACGAAACATTTGGCTTTGAATTATTGTTTTGTTAGAGAAAAGGTAAACCAAGGTCAACTTGTGGTTAAACACATCTCAACAGTCAATCAACTGACAAATGCACTCACAAAACTCCATTTCAAAGTTCGTTTTCATTATCTACTATCCAAGAATGATGTCATCAATGGTTCCACCATCTTGGGGGCCATATTGGATAAAGGCTTAAGTTTAGCAATTACATTTATTTTGTTATGTATTTATCTTGTATATTTATCTCATTAGCTTAGATTGTATTATAAATACAATGCAATACATTAGATGGCTTCAAGCCTTTTCCTCTCAACTCTATTATTGTTAAAACTCTTTTAATTTGAAGTCATAACTTTTTAGATTTTATATTAAAAACCATACCACTACGTTAAAATAAATATTTTTATCAATTATTTATTATATTTTTTACTTATTTAATATTAAAAGTATTTTTTAATATTTAAAATTATTTTGATTCAAACCGATCGAATTAATAATCGAAAATTACATCAATTTAACTTTCGATCTGATTTTTTTACCCTGCAGGTAACTATAAAAAATAATGGCCAAATGCCCTGTCACTAATTAATATTAATTGCAGTGAGCCCATACTGCCACCAGATTTTTAAACCACACTCTCCAATAATTCAAACAAATGAAAATTCATATACCTTTCCAAACATTTAAAGTCCCCACTCTTCATTCAATCCTTTTTTTCACTGTTTTGGTCTGAATTTTTTTCCCTCAATGCCCTTTTGGAAGGGTTTCATCACAGGTTGGACAAAATTCTGTACTGTAAATGTTTTTTTCACTTTATGTAACCTTATTATTAGGCCTGTCAAGAATTGTGTTACTCGTTCGATTCAGTTCGAATTAAATTGAACTTGAGATAAGCTATTATAAATCTGAACCGATCCAGTTCGATTAAGATTACAACATAATAAATAAAAATAATTTTTTATTTAAATTTATAATAATAATATAAAATTAATATTTTAATATTTAATACATTTTAAATAGTGAAACTAGCTTTCAAATCTGACGAACTAGACCAAACTTTGGACAAATAATTTTTTCATATCCATACCTGATCCAACTTAATCCATAAACAGTTCACCTATCAACTATGATAATTAGCCAAACTAAAGTGTGTCAATTTGGAATTGGTCTTCTGATGAAAATTAAATCCAAATTAACCCTCTAAGGTTGTTGAAATTGAGTCAGATTATTAATTACCATCAGGAGTAATATATATAGATACTAGTGTTTGAATTCTCGCATTGCTTCGATTTTATTGTCATTAATAATACATTGAAAACGATTATGACACAAAAAAAAATAACATGAATTTAAAGTTAAAATTGAATTACTATGACAAACTATGCAAAATATCTCTACTTAAGGATAATTTTTAAAGTAAGATTTTATATAAAATAACACGAATACAATAAGAATACACGAATCTAATTCATTATATGTACATTAAATGTAAAAAAATTAAGATGGATATGAAAATTTAATTTATTTAGATTATATTGATATCCATCATTTCTATTCATATTAAGGAATAAAAATAAATAAATAAATATAAACCTAACAAGTATCATACAATAACTCATAACTTATAACATCATTTAATATATTTTTTTACTATTTAATCATAATAATATTTTTTTTCTTTTTATTCAACACCAAAAGTTTAAAAAAAAAAAAAGTTACTTACATCAACCCATCTCATATTATTATTCAATAATTTAATTTTTATGGATAATTTATGAATACAATAATTTTTTATTCAATAATATAAAAATCAAAAAATTAATATTACCTTATTTTTCAAAAAAAAAATAAAGAATCAATCATTATACAACACATAACACAAAATTAGGAGTTACTTGAAAGGGTCACACACAAATATGACATGAAAAAATAACTAAAATACGATACGATATGAAAAAGTAAAATGACCATGACATGAATGCACAACGTGTCGAAATTGATATAAAACGAACTTGACACAAAATTGAAAGTTATTTGAACAATGCCAATTAGACCTGACAATTTTGGACATCGACACAAACACGACACGAAAAATAACAAAAATACAATACAACATTAAAAAAATAGCACTAACATGACGCGAATGCACGAATGTATCAAAAACTACATAATACGAATTATTTATCAATACAGTAATTTTGTAATTCAATAATATAAAAACCAAACAATTAGTATGATCTTATTTTTTTAAAATTAAAAAAATGACACGTGACACAAAATTATGAGTTATTTGAATAGTGCCAATTAGACCTGATAATTTCAGGCACAACATGATTATACGACAGGAATACGACACGAAAAAAATAACTAAAATACGACACGACACGAATAGACGAACGTGTCAAAATTTCCTTCCTTGCTTCCTTCTTTCTCTTTCTTTCTTTCTTTTTTTATCACAATTTCAACAAAAAAAAAAATGACAGTTACATAATTACCCCTTAATTAGATAACCAAATGAGGAATTATCCCTCAATTAGATAACCAATTGAAAGGATTACTTTAATTTATTTTATATAAATATTTAAGTATAGGGTCTTTTCACCATAATTTATTCAAACAAAATTAATTGACTAATTAATCCAATTCTCTAAGCAAAAGAAATAATTACTGCAAGCAACAAAGAAATAACTTTGTTGAATCAGAAATCATGAGATTAATAACTTATAATTATAACTGGAAGTATATTTAAGTGATGGTTCACATTAATCAACTATTTTTAGAATTTTTTTACCCTCATAAAGATTACAAGTCATGATGAGGTTATTTCTTGAGTATAATCTCGAAAACATGGATTATGATTCCATTCATTAATTTTTTATACGTTATTTTTTAATACATTTATTATTATTATTTACATGCGTGGACATACTCATTAATTATAAAAATTATATTATAAATAATAATTAGAAATTTATTAAAAAGTAATAGAGAGAACCAAACTCTCAAAACATTTTCAAAATTTACCTTTCTAAACAATGCTTTTTGTGGGGGCAACGAAATTAAAAAATGCTAACATAATGTAACTTTTTGCACACAAGACATGAATCGGTCTAGTCAGATCGGATCGAATCGCGGCTCGAATTTTTTCACATATTTTATTCAAAGTCAAGTCAATTCGTAAGTTTGAATAATTATTTAAAAAATATTAAAAAATTAAAATTAAAATTATATTTTTATATTAATATTTATATATTTTTAAAATTAAATTTAAATAAATTTTTTTATTAATAAATAGTAATCGGGCCGGATCAGTCCAAATTGAAAAATACTTATCCAGACTCGACTCAATATGGATCGAACCTATCGGGCTGACTAGGTCTACACATGTTTAATTAATTAAGATTATAAAATTTTAAATTTTATTTGGTCAATTGTTGAAAACACTTTATTGATAAGGAAACTTTTTTTTTCCTAGTCAGCTGATCAAGAACTATCTTTGCTTCTGAATTCTAAGTTGTTGAATGTTGATGCCATGCTTTTCTTGTTTGCCATGAAAGGAATCAGATCAAAGAAAGAAAGAAATTAGAAAAAGGAGAAAAGTGAGTGAACCAATCCATAAAGGATTCAGATCCTTCCAATTAACCGAAAGAGAGGAAAAGCAATTAAAAAAAATGGCAAGGATGAAACAAAAAAGGAAGAAAAGACAGAATTCCTTCTACATTAATATTCTTTACGTAAAGCATATTAGGGATTTAGAAAAAAGTCTATAGTTATAAATCTTATCAACAAAGTTGACATTTATTTTTTTTAGTTTTTCTTTTAGCATATAATTAATGATAAAATTGAAAATTTAAGATATGTGAAGCCTAAGTAAAATATGTGAAGCCTAATTATTCGATTGGTTCGTTTTTTATTCCTTTTTAGTTTCCATCAAACTATTAAGATATGTGAAGCCTAATTATTTTTGACGTTGATTATTCCTATGCAGAGTCAATACGCGGATCAATTTTCATGGTAAGGTCGATGTAGGGGTTGGAAGGAGTGCTGAATTAGACCTGTTCAAGAATTAAATAGTTCGTTCAATCCAATTGGTTCAGTCCATATTAGACTGAGTTTGAGTAAAATTTATTTTATTTTGGACCAGCTCGGTCTGGTTCGAATTATTTTTTATTTAAATTTAATTATAAAAATATATAAATATTAATATAAAAGTATTTTTTTAATGTTTTAACATTATTTAAACAGTGAAATGGAACGACGAGCCGACCTGAGCTTGTTCAGGGCTGGACTTGGATAAAGGAAGAAAACAAATTCGAGTATCTACCTGATCTGACCTGGCCTATGAACAAGTCTATGGTGAATCCCCTTAATCAAATTTTATATGTAATATTTTTATTTATTTTTTTGGTAGTTCGTTTTTTTATATGTAATATTATTAGTAAAGATAGTTTGATATTTTTGCACATGTAATTTGATTGTCGTAATCATTTTTTATTACAGTGAAAAATCTACGGCGATCGCAAATGAATTTAACTCTTATCTTGAAAATGAACATTATAAATATCGTGTGTTCTTTATATTTTATTTTTCTGCGTATTTATTTTATTATCATTCTTTGGTAATAGGATTAAGGCTTTGATCCTAACATGAACATAAAGATGGTAATGGAGCGGGACGGAAACGGATATTTTCTTATCCATCTCCATCCCATTATTGTATGGATGTTAAAAACATCCACATCCATGGATGTCGGTTACATTCATAATCACTCCATGGTGTTCCACTCCGTTATATCTCAATTTTTATTAATTATTTTTAACTTAATATTGTAAAAGATTATATTATAATTTATTCATAAACATAATTTTAGTATATAAAAATCTTTAATATATATAATATACTTATATATACTAAAAGTATATATATAAAATATTAGTATATATATGATTTTAGATATATATCTAATATATATTAAAAATATAAGAAAAAATATAAAATATTTTAAAGGATAAAATGGTAATTTCAAAAGTCGGGTGGAGCGGAGCAAGCATTTATCAAAACCGTTCCGCTCCACCCCGTCCCAAAAAAAAACCTCTCCATTCGAAACGATCGATGCGAAATCCATCGATCGGATCAGATTTTTCCATCCCTACATGAACAAAAACTAGCCTCCAACCAGGCCCTATGAAAAACTGCATTATATGGGAGCGATTGTGCTATCGTTTTTCATAAAGAATGTGAAATAAAAAGAAAAGAAGAAAACTAGCTCTTATTTAGATTTGTTCAAGAGTCAGATTACCCCTTCGATTCAAAAGGTTCGGTCTGAATTGGATTGAATCTGGATAAGAATTTTTTTCAATTCGGACCTCTAAATCACTGTTCATTCAATAAAAAGATATTTTTATTTAAATGTAATATTAATATATATAAATACTAATATAAAACTAATTTTTTTTAATATTTTAATATTTTTAACAGAAAACTTGCCTTATGAGTTGGGCCAAACTTAGATAAGAGAAGGAAAAAAATTCGGATCATGACCTGGCCCAACCCTAGATAGGTTTGCATATCTTGCTGTAAATAAATGATGTAGCATTCAATACTTTTATGAACAAAGCCCCATCTCATAAGGGAAACAAAAAAAAAAAAATCAAGAACAACTATAGAAAAATGAATACTATAAATGTAAACAGAGATAAAATGTGAAGGGAAGGGAAGAGGGATATATATTTTCTTGAATTTTTTTAGGAAAATGAGAATTCAAATCTAAATTTTTGGTATATATATGAGGAGAGATCAACTTACACTGATGTAAAATTAATTAGTTTTACACATTTTTATAATTTTGAGAACAGTTGATACACGCTTTCATAACTTCGAGTTAAACTAATTACATTTAACAATATAATTGTACTCATCGTGCACGTAAAGTTTTCAATCCATCTGATATCTATATCATGTCGATCGAAAATACTGTCTTTTTTATATATATTTAACCGTTGAAATTTTTTTATATCAAACAAATAGTTAAACATTTTTAATATACTCGATATTTGACATGCACGATCTATATGAATAAAGTATAAAATATAACGGTTGGATTAAATAAATATAAATCGTATAAAAATTACGAAAGCATGTAAAATTAAATTAGTTTTACACCAATATAAGTGGATCCTCCTCTATATATTTAACATTGAATCACATGTTTGATTTTTTTTCTTAAATACATATAACATGTAAAAGTTCATTATACTTTAAGTTAAGTTGTTCTTTTTCATCCATAACAAACATTATAGGTTTTCATATAACACTAAAATTGATAAATAAAAAAAAATTATCTTGGCAAAAGTTATTAAATTTTCTGTATTTTGGTAGATTTAGCCATTTTTTAGGAAAATTCATTCATCAAAAGAAACATTTTTTATTCCATTATCAATTTATCCCAATTAATCAAAATAAAAAACCTTAAATCTTGAATTGATCACAATAAAAAATTGTGTCTTGAAATGGAAATTTTTACTATTTCTAATATTAAATTACAAAGAAAATCCAAACTTAGAAATTACTATTCAAGGCTTGACTTGTGAACAAGTCTAGTTTATGTAGTTGGTTTTTTTTTTTTTTTTTTAATGAACATGTACTTGCTTTTTTTATTTTTTTTAAAATAGACATGTCAATTCTGATCCGAATACGAAAAAATTGATCAATTCACTCAAACCCGATTTGATCAAAAAAGTCAATAACCCGAAATCGATCCAATCCGAACTCGAAATGATCCAAATTCAAATTGACCCGAATAATTAACCCGTAATGACCCGAACATAATTTAAGTATAATTTTATTTTAAAAATATTAATTTAATAAAAATAATAAGTATAATATAAATTATTAATTTATTTTAATTTTATAACATGTAATTATCATTTTGGAGTATGATAAAGTATGCACTATGCAGACAGTGATTGTGGAAAAATTAGAAAAATAAAAAAGAATCTTGATATTATTATATATAATTTAGGGTATTAGGAATTAAAATTTTAATCAATTTTGTAAATCAATCTTAATATCTTTATTTTATTTGGATAAATAATAAGTTTGTTGTATTATTACCATAATAACCTTCTTCAATTAGTTGTTAAAGACTTCAAAATAATTGTTCAAAGACTAAAATAATCTTTTAAATATATAATAATCTCTTAAATAAATTAATAAAATATTATATTAATTATAATAATTTTATAATAAAATTTAAAATAAATCATATATTTTAATTATCATGGATATACTTATCATAGCATTATAACATTTTTTATCGTTATACATATTATATAAAATAAAATATATTATTTTTATTTTAAAAGTATAATCTATTCTTATATATATATATTTTTTAAAAAGTACATAAAACAGGTTGTTAATACTGATACGTGTATTTTATTATAATGAGTTGTACGTTATGTTATAATAATATCTTATCATGTAATTTAGATCAAATTATATAATTTCTCATCGTTATACATGTTATTTTTAGGATAAATCTGTTATTTTATTTTAAATGTATAATCGCTTAAGTTTGATCATATGATTTTCTAAAAGTTATAAAACATGTCATCGATATGTGTATTGTATTATAATGATTTGTACACTACGTTATAACAATAAATTTACAAATATGTAAATGGATTGGATAACAATTTCAGTTATAAAATAATGCTTGTTTAAGTAAAACGGATACTCGAATTTGAAAAATTATCAGATTAGTCCGAATTCAAAAAGTCAAGTTAAATAGATATTTATTTTAAATTAAAAATTACAATGCCTATACTTATTTTTAAAATTATTTTTTATTTATTTTTTATATTTCAATAAAATTTTAATTAAATATGACTCGAACAAATAATTTGTTTAAATTTGATCTAATTTGATTTTAAAATTAATAAATTGAACCCAAATGATCTGAACTGAATAACCCGAATGTCAAATGGAATGACAGGAACCCGAATAACCTGAGTGTCAAATCCGAATAACCTGAATCTAAAATGATCCAAACTCAAAATGACTCGAACTCGAAATGATCTAATACCGAAGTGGCCCAAATCTAAAATAATTCGAACCCGAAAAATATCCAAAAATTTTAAGATCCATATTGATCTAATCTGAATTAATCCGAGTCAAAAGTGACAAGTGTTGACGGGTGCATAAGATTTGCTGTGAGGCCCAAAGGCCAAAGCAATGAATGTTATGGCTGACTTTTCTCGATCCTCCAAAGTATTGCAACGACCAAACATCTCCACAACTTTGATTCAAAAAAAAAAAAAAAAAAAAAAAAAAAAACATTATTGATATATTCCCTTTGCGCTTCCCTTGAGTTTAGGCAAGCATTAATATTATGTTCGCCGATCATAAAAATTTTGAGATAAGACATTATGAAAATAAATAAATAACTTTTATCTCTAAAAACAGTTTTCTACTCGTAAATACATTAATTTTCCTCAAAAGAAAGTTTTTAAATATGAATAATTTCTCTCAAGTAGCAAGTAATATATCGGTGAACATATTATTTTTGTCTAATATTGATATTATAGATATCTAATTTTATCGAGATATTTGAATTGTTACTTGACATAATTCGAATTTAATTATGTTTGATTTTTAAATTATTTTTCTTCAAAATAATTTATTTTAAATCGAATACAATTTAATTCAATTTCAAGACTAAAGTTAGTTTTCGAATTTAAAATCGAATTCTTATGAACCCAATTTATAGTCTGAATTTGAACATTAATCTACTTTTTGGGCCTCTAAATTGATTAATAGGCCTTGTTGTTTTGCCCTCCAAAATTCCTTTTGAATGGTTACTAAATGGACCTTGGATAGGTTATTGGATTTTTGAATCCATTTTGGGTCAGTCCATATTTATTTCATTTTATTATTTTTAAATAATTCTAAAAATAAAAATTAAAAAAACTTGGTGAATTTGTTTAGGGCTGAGAAAAAAATTGAGAAAACCGAAAACCGATCCGAACCGTAGTGTTCGGTTTGATTTCGGTTCGTTTTTTTTTTAATTCGGTTAAAATTCGGTTCGGTTATTAGTTCGGTTTATTTGGTTCGGTTCGATTTTCGGTTCATAAGTCAAAAAATCGCAATTAACCGAACCGAACCGAATTCTATTTTTAATTGATTTTTTAATTATTTTTTATTTTTATAATATAAAAATAAATATTTTTTTTCTAAATTAGTGAAAAAAATTTAAAAATACTATAAAAAAAAAAGACAATTTTTAAAATTTTTAAAAATTAAGATACTTTGATTGTGAAAATAGCATGTTAGGCATAAATAACCTGTTTAAATAGCATGTAATAAAGCCCAAAAGTTCAAAAGCCTAAAAAAATATGAAAAACCGATAACCGAACCGAACCGAGATACGACGATTCGGTTATAACCGATCTTTTGGCTATTGCGGTTCGATTTCGGTTACCCATTTGAAAAAATCGAATTTTTCGATTCAATTTATAAAACCCGAAATAACTGACCCGAACCGAACTCACCCCTAATTTTGTTTTTGGAAAATCTTGGGACTCAAGAACATAATCGAGTGATTAAAGGAAAGAAAATCAATAAATAAATAACTAAGGAAGAGGACCGCAGATCCGATCTTCACAAATTAATAAAACCTTATTGGCCTGTTTGGAAACTTAGATTTTGGTTCAAAAATTTGGATTTGAATTTATAAATCCAAATTTATTGTTTGGATATCAAAAAATAAATTTAGAATTTGAAATCCAAAAGTAGGAATTTAGAAATTTAAAGTCTCTTAAAATTTAAAAAACACGGAACAAAAATTAAACCTTGGCTGAAATATTATTTTGCATATTCTCCTTCTCTCATTATTTTCCTCCTCTTATGCTTTCGCCGATTCTTTTTCCTTTCATGCCCGATACTCTCTCATCTTTCTTGACAGAAGTTTGTTGTTCCCTATTTGCAGTAAAGGTATGAGATTTCTTTCTTTCTTTTTTAATTTTAATTTTTTTCTCTTCTCCTAATATTTGTCTTGATTCATGTCATGGATGGCGTTTTCACACACTAGACAGAATCAGAGTTGTTGTGAAATTACCAACACAGATATAGTTTTGTCTGGCAAACTTTGTTAGTAATGTAGTTAAAGAAAGAGACATATGGCTTGTAACATTGGGTATGAATGTAGAACCAATCCCATTTGTTTGGAATGTACTATCTACGTGTCTGCAAAATTACCTTGGGTATGAATGTAGCTTTGCTGATGATGTCTTTATCTGCTAATAATGTCCTTATCTTTGGTATGAATGTAGTTTAGCCCTTTTATATTTTTCAATTAAAGAATAAAAAAATGAAGTAGGGAGAACTTACTCAAAATGTATGTGAGTTGTGAGATGATTTTGAAAGGTTAGTGAGTTTGACTATTTATACCCATGGAAATGGAGGTCTTAATCAATGTTAGTTAGTGCTGCACAAGTTTCAACTAATGAAAATTATAAAAGAAAAAAGGATCCTGGTCAGTCTTAATCTGAATTAAACTTGGTCTTATTTAATTGTGGATTCTTTTTCCATATATTGTTTTAGGAACTTGAACCAGATTTTACGGTTTTTGTTACAACCCAAGCTGTTAATAATCAATATGTTGATATCTGGAAAAGACAAACGAAATTGAAATGCGTTCATGTTCAAATTTTTTGTGATTTTTTTGTGACATTTGACAGGAGAATCTGGAAGACATAGATTGTTAGGGGCATTGAACTTTGGACGCTTTAAGGTTCGTAAAACTTATCTTTGCTACTTCAACTCTGCATTCTTTTTTTTTACTATGTTCTGCTTCTGAATGTGACAAAGTTTTTGTTTTGCTTGTTGTTTCCTAGTAAACAAGTCTGAGATGGCTTGTGTTTATTTCAAAGTTCTCTCTAGTTGGAGTCTTAGATTAAATTGAGCATTACATTGCTTGAATCCATGTAGGTGTTCATTTTGGCTCTTGTTCACTTTTAGACTATTAATGTGGTTTAAACAGTTCACTTTCACTTATTCCCTGCTTGCAATTTCATCCTATTATGTTCTGTTTGTTCTGCTTGATTGATGAGGCTTAGCATATGATAAGAAAAGAGGGCACAAGTTTTTATGACTATCATTATGCTGTAGGAAATTTATTTTGTTGTTCAATAAAGAAATTTATTCTGTTGTAGAAAAAATATGGCTAGTGGAGAAAGGTGTCAATTTAAATGCTCTAGGGAGGAATATGAAAAAAGTCAAGAGGAAGATAAGGAATGTTTAATGTTGTTTGTCAAGTTTTTTATTGCTCTTGTTACAATGTGTCGTCATCGTAGGCGCATTCTAAGAGAAACTTTTGAGGATGAAGTCAATGAGAGAACTTATAAGAGATAATTTTGGATAAGATCTTTGCGTATAGAATCTACTTGTATGTCAAAATTACTCACGACTCCACAAGCATTATCAAAATTGTGCGATATTTTAGTGGAAAAGAGTGGATTAGTGGTAACAAGGAATGCAACGGTTAAAGAAATAGTGGCATCATTTTTACACCTTCTTGCTCATGGCTTAAAGAATAGGACTATTAATTCTATATTTTCTTGTTCAGGGGGGACCATTAGTAGACAATTTCACATTGTGTTACGAGCAGTGATGAATATAGGGAAAATATACATGAGACAAAATTGTCGGGTCCTTAATAATGAAGATGACAAATGGAATTGGTTCAAAGGAGCACTTGTGGCACTTGATGGAACACACATTCCAGGAATAGAAAAGGCATCCTTAGTACAGATGTTTTGGAAAGTTGTGATGACAAATTGAGATTCATTTACGTGTTACAGGGATGGGAAGGATCTGCAGCTGACTCTCGAGTGTTACGGGATGCTTTAATTAGACGCTATGGCTTAAAAATACCATCAAGTAGGTGCTTATATATTTTTATAAAATGATCTTTTTGGTTCTATTTTTATCTTTTTATATACAATATAATGTTATATGTAGATAAATATTATCTTGTTGATGCGGGATATATGAATGGTCCGGAATTTTTAGCTCCTTATAGAGGAAATAGATATCATTTGAATTTGTGGAGAGGAAATATCCCAACAAATTACAAGGAGTTATTCAATCTTCGCCACTCTTTTGCAAGGAATACAATTGAAAGAGCGTATGGTTTATTAAAGAAAAGATGGGGAATACTACGCTCTACTTGTTTCTACGATATGAAAACTCAAATGAGAATTATTAATGCATGTTGCATCTTACACAACTTTTTGCGAGATGAAATGTTAGAGGATCCGTTGTTAAAAGATGTTGACAAAGAGTTGGAAAGTGATCAAACACTTGAAGATGATTCTGAAGATGAAAACATTACAGTTGTGAGAGTGACAAATGAGTGGACAAATTTTCAAGATGATTTAGCAGTGAAGATGTTTGAAGACTATCAAAGGTGACAAACGCGTGCAACTTAAGGCTGTGGAGACTATTAATGTGGTTTAAACAGAAACATGTTTCTGTTATTGGCATTTAGCAGTTTTGCCATTTTTTGCATTTTTAGATTACTGTGAACTCTTCTTTGTATCAGCAAGTTGTTGCTTTTGTATCAGCTGTTAATTAAACTATTAGCACTTCAAAATATAGTGGGAATGGGTTGTATGATGCTTGAGATTGTGGAGATCATTATGATAAATATAAATTTGAATTCATTGAAACTGTCTGTTAAAAATTATCCATGCATATTTTAGTGGAAATATTGCTAGAAACTTCAATGCTCTTTTGAATGTGTTACGTATTCATTTTTTGTCTTTCCTCTCTGTAATGTACCTATCCCATGGCTTATTCTTCTTGCTAATCAACTTTTTGTGAACAGGGTATACCTTTATTACTCTTCTGTCTGTTACAAATTAGAGAATATATAGTTATGCTTTTTGCCAATCAGCATTTTGTGAACAAGGTATACCTTTTGCCAACCAAGCTAATTAAATCATGTCCTAACAGTTTCGTCTCCTCTACATTTGAATATAGCTACTGTCGTAATTCAATGGATAATGCAAGGAGAAAGGCAACAACTTTTCCAAGAGTTCTAGGTATATAATTTCAGCTATTATATTTTCTTTGTATGATATATTAAATTATTCATTTCAATAATTTATGTTACAATGTGTTCACTTGTTAGGTAACCAACAATCTCAACCAAGTACAAGATCGTAGCCTCGATCAAGTCCAAGATTGCAACCTCAACTAAGTAAAGGATCACAACATCAATCAAGTACAAGATCAGAATCTCAAGGGGAAAAGTACTCAAGAGCATATGTTCAATGGAATAGAGAAATGGATAGAGCTTTAGTGACTAGTTTGTATTCCTCCCTTAATGAGGGTTTAAAAAGTGATAATGATTTTAGACCTCAAGCATATGATGCTGCTAAAGACTATATCAACTCTATTTTGAAGCTTAATTTGAGTAGAGAAAATATAAAAAAATAGGTTTAAAATTTGGAAAAAAAACATCATAAGTGGGCATTTATGGGATGAGGAAAAGAAAATGGTACTTGTCACAACAAATATTCTTCATGTTTGGGATGATTACCTCAAGGTATGTTATTATTATATTTTTGCATATCTTCACTTTACTTTTACATGAGCTAGTGTGCTAGTAAACTCTACTTATACAAATCACATTAGTTTCCAAGGCCAGGAGAACTTCCTTGCTTGAAATGTTGAAAAACTTTGACCCTTCATAGCAGCTAATAGCCTATAGAGACTATTGTAGGATGCGTACTCTTTGATCAATCATTAGCCTAAACTTGTATTCGCTGTTGGACTTTTAACATTTGATGATGAAAGAATCTCCTTCTGTCCATTTGAAACCACAAGATTACCATCCTTTGCTATCATGATAATCCCAGAGTCATCTTTGTGGGGTTTGTTTCTGTTGGCTATCCAAATAACAGATTGTTTAAGAATGTCAATATTGTAACATATCCCCGGATCGCAGAATTTGCAAGGCTAAACAACCCCAACCAAATACCCAATATTAGGTTATAGCTTCCGGACTTTGATTGAGTTAGATGGTGTTATAGTGTCTATGGTGGTGCCAAATTTTGTACCATAGTAGGATATAGAGGTGGCAAAATGAATCCGAACTCGAAAACTCGTTCAAAAAAACCCGAATCCGTCCAAATCCGATTTGACCAAAAAGTCAAAAACCCGAACCCGAAATGGCCCGATCCCGAAAGAGCCCGAACCCGAAATTACCCGAACCCGAGCCCGGCCCGAACCCGAACCTGAATTTAATACTAAAAATAAAAATTATCAAATTGTAATTAAATAATTTTTTTATAAAGCAAGAACTTTATTTATCAATTTTATTCTAATATCTTTTTTAATAATTTAATTTAATTTATATTATATTATATTATATATATGATAAACTAATAATTTTATCAAAAATACAATTATATTTTGTGCTTATAATTTTAATGTCTCATATCTTGATGAATCCACTATCTAAAAATTCTAAACTCATGAAAATTTTAGAAATGTAAATTTTTTTGACATAAAATATTACTTATCCTTTATTTATGTTATTTTAAGAGCACCATTATAATAGTATAATAGTATTTTTTTATATATTAAAATTAATTAATAGCAATTTATTCATTTTAACTTATCTCTAGTATAATAGTATTTCTTATATTAAAAAATAGATAAAAACTACTTTTAAAAAAAATGTGTTGCTCTTTGCAACATATATATAATTTTCTTAGGCATATTATTAAATTAAGTCATCAACACCTTATTCACTTGCCCAAGCCCGGATCGATCCGAAATATAGGTCTCAAATTCTACCAAAACCCGCTCATATTTGTAAATGGATAGTTCAAGCCCGTTTAGACCTCAAAGTTGAATGCCAGGGTTCGTCCCTAAAAATCTCTTATTTTGTAGTGAATATAAATTATAATGTATTTACATGTTGAAATTCGAGTTCATCAAATCAATTATTTTAAATATTAATATGATTAATTTATAATATATCATATATCATATTTTTAATAATAAATTATTTTAAAAATTTATTTTATATAAAAATTTAATTTTATACTTTTTTGGTGCTAACAAATATTGATTTTAATAAATAAATATAATTAAAAATATCATATTATAATAAAATATTATTTTTAAAAATAATAAAATAATAAAATTATTTTTAAAAGTAAATATTTAAATTTTGTAAAAATAATTACATCTAACATAAAATAAAAATGATGTAAAACAAACTCGAACCGAGCTCGAACCCGACTGGGCCCGAACCCGAACGGACCCGAACCCGGAGGACCTGAACTCGATCGGACCCGAACCCGAATGGGCCCGAACCCGAATGAACCTGAACCCGAATGAGCCCGACCCGAATCCGTTCGAACTCGCCCAATTGCCACCTCTAGTAGGATAGGAGAAGAAGAACTAATCTTGAGCCACTGATTATTCGCATTACTCTTTGCTTTTTATGAGATTGAAGGTCTTGTATAGGGATGGCAAAACCCGATCCAACCGATGGATTTCGAACCGATCCGATCCGAATGGAGAGGTTTTTTTTTTTGAACAATGGAGGCGGAGCGGGGCGGTGCGGTTTTTTTTGTTTGAAAGGCGGGGATGGAGCAGTTGTGGTAATTGCCTGCTCCGCACCGCCCCGCCCCGAATACTGAAATTACAATTTTACCCTTAAATATTTAGCTTTTAAAAGAATAATAAAATAATATAATTAAACTTATTATTTTTCTTTTTCTTTTTAAAAACTTAAACCTAATACTTTATTTTTTTTTTCTTCCTAGATTAGAAACATGTTTATATTGAATTTATATTAAAAAATTTTTATAATGCTTTATTATTTGAAAAAAATAAAAATAATTAATAAATATCAAATGGGGCGGAGCGGTTATGGATGTAACCGACATCCATAGAGGCGGTAGTGGTATTGAAATTTCAACATCCATGGTGGAGTGGGGCGGGGCGGGACAGAGCAGTGCTATGGCGGGGCGGGGGCGGATACTGCAAAATCCACCCCCGTCCCGCTCCATTGCCATCCCTAGTCTTGTATACATGCTAGTTTTTTTTTTTTTTGGATTAAGTTACAATTGTAGTCCAAAAGCACAACCCTTAACCTATAGTTGCCGAGAATTTGTTTAAGTTCTTATTAATAAAAATAAGACATGCATTTTGTGTGTGTAAAAACTGAGAAGCTGTATATTGGTCCGTCTGTGCTTCCATGTCATGCGTAGGAATGTTTGCAAAACACTCAGCCAGCCAATCTTGGAAGCCAACTCAATTAAGATCCTCATGTTTATCACCTTTTGTGAGATATGTGAGATATGAGATAAGTTGCTGTTGTTTGACATTTTAGGTGCATCCTAAGCTCCTTATGCAAACAAAGTGATTGACATTTGGGATGATATTATGATCTTCTGTGATAGAGATAGAGCAACAGATGAAGGTACAAAAAATTCTGAGGATGCTATTGAATCAATGACAGAAAATGAGGTGAATTCGCCAACTACACAACTGCCAGCAAAAGTTTCAGCTTTTTTAACTCCAACTGAAGGTTCACGTCATAAGAAACGAAAAGTTTCAGCTGCCCCACGTCCCGTGCCTTCAAATATCAAGGTACGAAAGATCTATCCATCTTAGCCTGAGTTTAACTGACTCTGGAAAAAGATCCTTGTAAGTCAAATCTGAAAAATTTTATAAATCTGTTCTACAAAATGGTGCCGCCGAAGAAGTGGGATTTTTCATTTGCCTCGATCTGGAACACTCATGAACTTCTTTGACAAGATCGTCAATGGAACCGCTCAGAGGTATTCCAGAAGCAGCTAGCGAAGAAGTTATCTGCTTCAACACTGCGATTCGTCTTTCTTTCTTTTTTTCTTTGTTTACAAGTAGCGTTACTGAACTACAAGTTAATGACTCTTTCATAAATATGGAAAAAATAGAAACACAGACAACGGAAGCTCAGGTTTTATATATGGTTAATATATAAATTTACTCTTAAATTATACATCTTTTAATAATTCGATATTTTAAAAAATTCACAATCAATACTTGAATTTTATTTTCATCAAACAAATTAATCTAATAGATTAACGTCGTTATATAAAATACTAACGTGACTTACTTGATCAATATTAAGTCGTCACGTGCTAAATTTGTTCATGGATCGGACAACGGTCCGAATTTTTTTTCTTGCCCAAACCTGTTTGGGTCCAGGCTCGAGCTGACCAGAAAGCTCGTTTTATTATTCATAAATTATTAAAATATTAAAAATATATATATTAATATTTATATATTATAATTAAATTTAAATAAAAAAATATTTTTTATTTAATAAATAGTAATTCGGTCAGGCTGGGTTAGTCCAAATTACAAAAATCCTTGTTCAAACTCGATCCAATTCGGGCCAGACCGAACGGACTACCCAACCCTTGAGCAAGTCTAGTTAGGCCAATGTCATATCAGCATTTAAAAAATTAGTATTTGTTATCACATGCATTCGCATGTGAATGTTCGTTGGTTTATTTATTTTTGAATATATAATTGTATATTTTAAAAATAATAAAATGTATATTAACTAAAATTTGCATTTAAAATTTGTTTCATGTGCAAATTATATCAAATTATTATATTATTTTTAATATTAATGCAAAATTAATTATGAAGATAAAAAAATTTAATGTAAATTTTAACTTTTTATTTATATCAAATAAATTAATTCACTTTTTAAGATTAGTGAAAAATTAAAACTTTTAAGATAAAACAATTTTACATAAATTTTTAATTTTTTTATTTATTTTCAAATTAATACATTTAACGAAGGTATTTTAGTGAAATTAAAATTCTTATTTATAAATTAGATAAATCTTATTAAAAATAAAAAATATTTATAATGATAATTTAAAAATATTTGCTAGTAAATACTTAATTTTAAATAATAATATATATTAAATAAGTAGTTCTACACTTGTATATTGTAAATATTTAAAATTAATAAAATGCATAATAACATAAAAAATTTGTCTCATGTATAAAATATATGAGAGTAATATCAAGTTTTAATGTTAATATAAAATTAAAATTTAAAAAATAAAAAATAAAAAAATTAAATAATAATTAAATTAATAAAGTGCATATTAACTTGTAAATTTTATTTCATGTGTATTAATATATCATATGTTAATTAACATAAATTTATTACTTTTAATATTAATTTAATATTAAAACTCTAAAAAAATTTAATGTAAAGTTTAACTCTTTTTTATTTATCAAATAAATTTATTTAATGAAAGTAGAGTTCTTATTTATAAATTACATAAATTTTATTAGTATTTATTTAAAATGGAAATTTAAAAATATAATAAACATATATGTTTATTTTCGTCAGTTCAAAAAAAAAATTTTATTCGTGCTTTTATATATATTATAGATAGATTATAAATATAGATATTTGACTTGAGACGTGGTGATTTAATATTAATCAATCATGTCACATCAATATTTTATATAACAATATTAATTTATTGGGATAATTTGATGATGAAATATAAATTCTAAGTATAAGATTGTAAATTTTTTTATTGTTATTAAAAGATTTATAATTCGAAAATAAATTTATCTATAAACCTTTTTATATATAATCATTGTTTTGGGCTGTTTTTCTTCATTGTTAAATACTGTTTGACACTGGAAATTTTGAAATCTCATTATTGTTTGACAATGCAAGAAAAACTATCTGCCCTTCAACATCCAGCTTTGCGGTCCATCTCCACTCATTATTACATTGTATACAATGAAAGATTTTGCTGATTATTGCTTCAATTCAAGCTCTGATGGACATTCTCATAAGGATTTGAAATCATTACTATTGATGTCTTTTTTGGTGTAAGGCTTCCTTGATAGACCTGGGATCCTGCAGGGAAAGAGCAAGGTCAGGGGCGTCGGAGGTAGGCCTCCGGGACGTGCTTCGACGGTCAAGTTAGTATCGAGAGAGGGTAAAGAGAGCTGAATTGAAAAAGGAAAAAGAGGTGTAGAGAGAGAGTGTAAAGAGAGTAGAGAGAGAGAGCCCTCTTGGATAGTCCCCAAGGGGTGTAGAGAGAGTGTCTGGGAGACCTGCCCGGTTCCACATGTCCGACTCTGATCGAGCTTTGGGAGTAAGCGACATAGGGAACCACGCCAAAGTGGCTATGGCAGTTGTAGGCCACGACTGTGGTAGTCGTAGACCCTCGTGGGTACTGATGTGCCAGGTGACGTGTCCTCTGAAGGGCTGAGGGATGGTATGGCAAGCTCCACAAGTGTGGCGAGCAGAACAGGCCTAGCGAGCTCAACAGGCTTAGCGAGCTCAATCTATTGGAGCCTTAGTGGACCTGGGGTGTGGCGAGCACAACAGGTCGAGCATAAATAGGCATAACAATTGCCCCTCAGGCGAGGCAGAGGTTATAAAGTGGCCGACAACGAGCCTTCTTATACTGAAAATGGTTAGCAAATGTGGCGATCATGATTCTTGTGGAGAGGCCTTACATTGCGTGATTTTGCTATTTATTGGGGAGCATTCACTATCGGGACGTGCGACACGATATGGTTTCCTTGGTATGTATCTTCTACTTGATTGTTTTTGTGAGTGTATTGACTATAAGTGTATAGGGGAACCTGAAGAGGCTTGTTAGAGCCTGAAGAGGCGTTGAGCGCATTACACAGTGTCGTAGCGAGCACACGTGCATGAACGCATGAGGGAGCCAGTTAGGGGCTGTTGAGCATGTTACACGACGTCTTATGACGAGTGCACGTGGTGAACGTATGAGTAGAGCCAGTTAAAGGCTGCTGAGCATGTTACACGGCGCCTTATTGCGAGTGCACGTAGTGAACACATGGATGGGCTAGTTAGAGGCCATTGGGCGTGTAACACGACGTCTTATTGCGAGCGCACGTGGTGAACGCAAGGATGGGCCAGTTAGAGGCCATTGGGCGTGTAACATGACGTCTTATTGCGAACGCACTTGGTGAACGCAAGGATGGGTCAGTTAGATGCCATTGAACGTGTAACAAGGCGTCTTATTGCCAGCGCACATGGTGAACACGAGGATGGATGGGCCAGTTAGAGGCCATTGGGCGTGCAGCATGGCGTCTTATTGCGAGTGCACATGGTGGACGCGAGGATGAATGGGCCAGTTAAAGGCCATTGGACGTGCAGCATAGCATCTTATTGCGAGCGCACATGGCGGATGCGAGGATGGATGGGCCAGTTAGAGGTCATTGGGTGTGCAGCATGGCGTCTTATTGTGAGCGCACATGGTGGACGCGATGATGGATGGGTCAGTTAGAGGTCATTGGGCGTGCAGCATGACATCTTATTGCGAGCGCACATGGTGGACATAAAGATGGATGGGCCAGTTAGAGGTCATTGGGCGTTCAGCATGGCATCTTATTGCGAGCGCACATGGTGGACGTGAGGATGGATGGGCCAGTTAGAAGCCATTGGGCGTGCAGCATGGCGTCTTATTGCGAGCGCACATGGTGAATGCAAGAGCGAGGCCTGAAAGGAGTCGAGTTTGGGGAGTCTGATGGGCATGGTAAACTTTTTGATGATGAGATAAGTGATGCTTCTTTAGATGTTTTGCATTCCAAGTTCTTGGTGTGGGGCTTCTGTCCAGGCGTTCCAGCGCATAGGCCCCGAGGTAGATCTTTTTTGTTATTTGTACAGGCCTTCCAATTTTAGGCTAATTTTTCTGACCGCCTACCGGCCTGCTGGCTTCACAATTGGGGTATCAGATCGCCAACTTGGGGCAATGTGCTCTTAACTTGGATGTTTTCTTTCTTGCCCCCCAGTCTCCACAATGTCTGTTTCATTTCTGCAGTTTGTTGGCGTTCCACCAATGTCTTGTCAGTGAGCTACTTGGGCATAAAGTGGCAATGGCCAGCTCCTGGGCATTCGCGAGCTCCTCGTCGTGGGCGAGCTCTTCGTCATGGTCGAGCTATTCGACTTTGACGAGCTCTTCGTCGTTGACGAGCTCCTAGTTTACGACCTCCTGGGCATTTTCGACCTCTTGCGCTTGGGCGTTGATGAGCTCCTATGCATTGGTGAGCTCGTGGGCATTGTTCGTCATGGTCGAGCTGTTCGTCGTTGACGAGCTCCTAGGTTGACGACGTCCTGGGCATTTTCGATCTCTTGCGCTTGGGCATTGACGAGCTCTTGTGCATTGGTGAGCTCTTCGTCGTCGTCGACCTCCTGTACTTAGGTGTCGATGAGCTCCTAGCCATCGGTGAACTCTTCATCATGGTCGAGCTCTTGGGCGTGAATGAGCTGTTAGTCATCATCGAGTTCTTCGTCATGGACGAACTCCTGGGCGTTGACAAGCTGTTGGTCATGGTCAAGCTCTTGGTGGTCGACCTCTTAAGTGTTGACGAGCTGTTCGTCATCGTCGAGCTCTTCGTGGTCGACCTCCTGGGCATGGTCGAGCTCTTGTTGGTCGACCTCCTGGATGTTGACGAGCTCCTTGGCGTCGACGAGCTCTTGGTGGTCGACCTCCCGGGCGTCAACGAGCTCCTAGATTTGGGCGACCTCCTGGGCTTGAGCGACCTCTTGGCTTGGGCTACCTCCTGGGAGTCGACGAGGTCCTGGATCTGGGCGAGCTCCTTGGCTTGGGCGACCTCCTAGGTGTTGACGAGCTCTTGGGCGTCGAGGAGCTCTTGGTGGTCGACGTCCCGGGGTATACGAGCTCCTGGGCTTAGGCGACCTCTTGGCATGGGCGACCTCCTGGGCATCAAGGAGCTCCTGGGCATTGACGAGCTCCTGGATCTGGGTGACCTCTTGTCTTGGGCGACCTCCTGGGCATCGATGAGCTCCTAAGCATCGACGAGATCCTGGATCTGGGCGAGCTCCTTGGCTTGGTGACCTCCTGAACGTCGATGAGCTCCTGGGCGTCGACGAGCTCCTGGATCTTGGGCGTGGTGAGCTCTTGGTGGTCGACCTCCTAGGTGTTGACGAGCTCTTGGGCGTCGATGAGCTCTTGGTGGTTGACCTCTAGGGCGTCGACGAGCTCCTGGGATTGGGCGACCTTTTGGCTTGGGTGACCTCTTGGGCATCGACGAGCTCCTGGGAGTCGACGAGCTCCTGGATCTGGGTGACCTCTTGGCTTGGACGACCTCCTGGGTGTTGAAGAGCTTTTGGGCGTCGACGAGCTCTTGGTGGTTGACCTCCTGGGCATCAACGAGCTCCTGGGAGCCGACAAGCTCTTGAATCTGGGTGATCTCTTGGCTTGAGCGACCTCCTGGGCGTCAAAGAACTCCTGGACGTCGACGAGCTCCTGGACTTGGGAGACCTCTTGGCTTGGGCAACCTCCTAGGCATCGACGAGCTCCTCGGCGCAGACGAGCTCCTGGATCTGGGCGACCTCTTGGGTGTTGATGAGCTCTTGTACGTCGACGAGCTCTTGGTGGTTGACCTCCTGGCATCGACGAGCTCCTGGACTTGGGCGACCTCTTGGCTTGGGCGACCTCCTGGCTTGGGCGAGCTCTTGGGCTGGTGAATTGGTGATAGGTATGGTAATGGTGGGGGTATCTCACTTGCTGGCTGTTGGACTAGGGAAGGTACTGGTGGTGTTGGGGGAGTTGCTGGCTCGTTTGTGGTAGGGAGATGATGGGGTTTAAGGTGATGTTGGTGTGTCTCATGGCACTGGACTGGGTGTCTACCAGATGGTACGTGGAGGTCACCGCATCTCGATTTGGGTGTTGGCCCCGCTGGGTGGCTAAGACCCCATCTTGCCTTAGGTTTGGGGGGTGGAATATATCGGAGAGGGGGCTTCAAGTAAGCTTTGGTAATAGTTGTGGGAGAGGTACGATTGCTGGAACCAAAAGTTGGACTGTGGAGGTATTTGGTGGTCGTGGCCCGGTCTCATAGGCGGGGGTTTAACGGGGACCCATAACTGGTCGTGATTGGGGGCATGAACAGGGTGGTATTGGGGGTGTCGGTGCTTGGCCCTCCAGGTGGGTGGTTTGTTGCGATAGTGGTAAAGACATGGTTGTCGTTTCCCACAGACAACGCCAAATGTTGATGTCTTTTTCGGTGTGAGGCTTCCTTGATGGACCTGGGATCCTGCAGAGGAAGAGCAAGGTCAGGGGCACTGGAGGTAGGCCTCCGGGACGCGCTCTGACGATCAAGTCAATACTGAGAGAGGGTAAAAAGAGCTGAATTGAGAGAGGAAAAAGGGGTGGGGTGTAGAGAGAAAGTGTAAAGAGAGTAGAGAGAGAGCCCCCTTGGACAGTCCCCGAGATGGCCATTTATACCTGTCTGGGAGACCTGCCCGGTTCCACGTGTCCGACTCTGATCGAGCTTTAGGAGTAAGCGGCATGGGGAATCGCGCCAAAGTGGCTATGGCAGTTGTAGGCCACGGCTGTGGCAGTCGTAGACCCTCGTGGGTATTGATGTGCCAGGTGACGTGGCCTCTGAAGGGCTGATAGATGGTGTGGCGAGCACAACAGGCCTGGCGAGCCCAATCTACTGGAGCCTTAGTGGACCTGGGGTGTGGCGAGCACAACAAGTCAAGCACAAATAAGCATAACAATTACATTTACTGTACTTTCAATTATTGTGCTAAATATTAAAAGTATTTTTTTAAAACAATACTTGAAAAGACACCTTTATCAGCATTTGCCTAGAGAGAAGGGAAGAATATTTGTTTCTTGTAAATCTTTAACAAATTCTTAGCAGAAGATTTAGATCATCACCTTCAACAAAATTGCTTTCAGTACTCTACTCTAATCGATTGGAGGAGGCTACCTCTTTATTTTATTTTATTTCTAATGATATTACCTTTTATTTTCTTAATCATTATTAGAAAGCAGGATTATATTTTTCGGTAACTAGTTAACAGCTCCCATAAATCCTATTTGATAATTTGATTTATATTAGTGGAGACATGGTAGTAGACTTGTCAATTTGGGCGAGTCGGATTGAGTTTGGATTAGATTGGGTTGGGTCAATTCGGATCAGATCAATTCACGTTTAAAAAAATTTAAGTTGATTTCGGATTTGGGTCATTTTGAGTTGGGCCGTTTTGGATTCAGGTCATTTCGGGTTTGACACTTGGGTTATTTGGATTCGGGTCATTCAGATTTGACACTCGGGTTATTCGGGTTCATCACTCAAACTGTTTGGGTTCGATCGTTCGGGTCATTTAAATTCAATTTATTAATTTTGAAATAAAATTAGATCAAATTTAAATAAATTATTTGACCGAGTCATATTTAATTGGAATTTTATCAAAATATAGAAAATAAATAATAAATAATATTAAAAATAAATATAGATATTGTAATTTTAATTTAATAATAAATATTTATCTAACCCGATTTTTTTTTATTCGAACATAATCAGATAATTTTTTGAATTTGAGACTTAAGTATTTAAGTATCTATTTTACAGTTTTACTCAAACGGATATTATTATATACTTGAAACCGTTATCTTAAATTTTTAATCAATTTACATATTTGAATTTGATATTTGAAAATGTATTATTAATTTATTATAATATAATGTACAAATCATTATAACAACATACACATGTCAATGATTTATTTTATATACTTTTAGAAAATCACTTGATAAAATTTAAAAATTATATATTCATTTATCCTAAAATAACATGTATAACAATAACCTTAGGATAGATTATAGGGAATTAGAGAATTATTAATTTCATGGATATGAATATGCATATGAATGTGCATGGTGAGGTAGCATCATCATGAGTTGGGTGGTATCATTTTTGTCAAAAATGAAGAAAAAATTCAAAATATGTTGGTGCAATATTCTTTGTTTATTTAAGAATTATTTACATTGATTTTAAATATATATATATATATATATATTTAAGCAACAAGAGTTATTTAAAATGATCATTCATTGATAAATTTTAATGTAATATCTCTTTAAGTTCAAACAAATATTTGTTCTGACTTTCAGGCATTGATCAAAAAATTCAATTCAATTCCATTCCATTCCAACTAATATAATATATTTTAAAAATTGCAATAACAATTCAAAAAATTTAAACTAATCACATGTTAAAAAATTATCATAATAGTATAATTATAGATCTTGTACGATATCTGTACATGTATAGTCACTGATTCACTGCATTATTTTACATATAGAGAAGATTACAAATATAGGAATAGGATCAATTTATACATATCAAATGGTAATTGCATACTTTATCACACTCCAAAATGGCAATTACAAGTTATAAAATTAAAACAAATTAATAATTTATGTTATAGGTATTATTTTTATTAAATTAATATTTTAAAAATAAAATTACACTTAATTTAATTTCAGGTCATTTTGGGTTAATTCTTCGAGTCATTTCAGATTCAGATCATTTTGGGTTCAAGTCATTTCAGGTTGGGGTCAATTTCGGGTTCGGGTTGTTGACTTTTTTTGGTCAAATCGGGTTGGGTCGGGTTTGGATTCGGGTGGGTTGGTCGGGTTTTTCGGGTTCGAGTCAGAATTGACAAGTCTACATGGTAGGCATCTGGCTTATTCTTTTATTTTGTTTTTGAGAAAGTAATATCGATGTGGCATTTTTTTACATAAATATGTCACGTGTCTTTAACATTATATGTGACGTATCCTGTCAGCATTCCGTTAGTTAAATGAAAAAAAAAAAATTTGTTGGAATCGGGTCTACTCATAATGGGTGGTACCCAAATTTCATTTGAAAGTAACACTTTTTTTAAAATTAAAAATGCAAAATAACTTCCCATTGGAAGTTACTTCATGAGATGTCCTGCACATTAAGAATATTAACTACTGATAACTCAATCACTCTCAAGAGCGGAAAAGAGATAAAAGAGGATAGCAAGAACCTAGAATTGTCAATCAAGCTGATTGAAGAAGAAGTCGTGGGAGAGAAAGAGGTTGAAAACGCTCAAGATGAGAAGATTCAGTGTGACCCACCACCACATTCTCCTCAATGCTTCCAACAATAAAAACTAGTCAATATGGTAAATAGTGCTACTAAAGAAGAGTTCATAGAAATTTATCCCGTTGACCCGCTTGAAATATCCTTGATTTCTACTTCTGAGAAGGATGAATTTTGTTTTCATGCCCATGAAAATGCTAAGCTTTACAAAGAAAAAGACAAAGAGATGGCATGAAAAGAAGATCATAAAGTGGTTAGATACCGGATGATGAACAATAAAAAAGTCAAGCCGATGACTATAAATCAAGCGCTTATTGGGAGGCAACCCAAGTTCTCAAAAAAAAAAAAAATTCTTTTATTTTGAATTTTAAACTTTTGTTAGTATATTCTTATTAATTTCTTTTTGTTTTCTTTTGTAGTAGTAGCCACTCACCCAACTTAGACAAAGCATGATGAGGTTGAAGAGGAAGATTAGAGCTTCTCTTACTTTGCTTTCGTCGATAGGTGAGTTTTCTTGTTCTTACTTTTTTTTATTTCTACACATTGAGGACAATACTTGTTTTAAGTTTAGGGGTGTCTCAGCTTATTGTGTAATTTTTTTTTCTATTTTCTTTTTAGTTTCTTTTATATGCTTATGTTTAGGAGTCTTTATTTTCTTAAAAAAAAAAAAAAAGATTGAGATATTTTGCATTTAATTATGATGAGGTCTTAGTCCTATGATGAAATTTTAGTTATTTATTTATCTTGATTTTTTGGAAAACATAGGCATGTTTGAGTTTATGTTAAATTCTTTTGTTAGACTCATTGTTAGGATATGATTTTCAATAATTGAGCACTTGATCTCTTGCTTAGATTTGCATTGCTTATTTGAAGACTGCTTATGTTGATGTGAATTGCATTTGTCTAGAAGCCTAGAATTCATTTGATTCTCTCTCAAGGCGAAATCCTAGACAACACTAAGCTGAGGAAATGATTTAGGCCATTTTTAGATCGTTTGAGCCTTTCTAGCCTATCTAAATGGCATGCGTCAGAAAATTTTACCGAACTCCCCAACAAACCCAGCAAAACTTGGAAAATAACATTCTTTCTCGATTACATGCTTTCTCGATTACATAAACATTTTGTGAGAATAATTTCTTAGTCTTTACCGAGTTTTCCAGGGAGGTTAAGAAATTCTCCAACACACGTGTTTAAGAAATCGTAAAGTATGATTTTCATTTTATTCGGAATTATGTAAGTGTTAGGTGAAAGCAATTTTTTTTTCAAGCTTTGCTGGGTTTGCCGGGGAGTTCGGTAAAATTTTTCGATGCATGCCATTTATGTAATTCCATAAAAAAAATACATGAAAATGGATTTACAAATTAATATCCATAGTCTACCTCTTTATGCCTAATTGATAAATATCTTTTTTTTTACTGCCACATCTTTTAGCCTAGCCTAATAAGAAAAACCATGACTACCCCTCACTATATAGGCATGTGTATGGTATTATAGGAAATAATTATGAGTCATGTCTAATTTGGGTGGAATTGTGATATTCGATGAATGAAAATGTAAAACCAAATGAAGAAAGAAAAAAATGAAAAATAAAAAATAAAAATGGTGATGAAAAGAAAAGATGCATTCAAAGAATGGAGAATGTAACCTAAGGTAAAGACTATGGCTCTTCGAAAATCCTGAAACAATGAAAAGTATCTATGGAAGATTTAAACCGAAATATATCTTTATTCATAACTTGACCATAGCATTTCATTACAAGCTTAATAAAGTCTTACATGATCCTTGATGAAGTTTTAGTCTACATTAGTGGAGAGAGATGAAAAGCAAATATATGAGAATCTAATACTAATTCGTATTTTACCTGGGCATAAACTTATTCAGATTGCATGCAATGATTTGCAAAGAGATTATTCACGCACACACTGGAAATCAATTTGAGCATGAGGCGTAAGATTGAATTGAATCATGAACTTGGTTGATATTTGTGTTCTACTTTGAGTAGAGATTTTGAGATAACTTTTGAGGACAATTAAACGAATCATTCTTTAAGTGAAGTCATCTCTAATTTTGTGTTTTGATTCGTTTTATTTAGTTTTGTTTTATTTTGATTTTGCTAGTCTTTTGCTCGAGGACTAGCAAAATCTTAAGTTTGAGAGTGTGGTAACTCTATGAAATAGAGTTATTTTACTATATTTTGTGCATTCAAATTAGCTAAGTCTTTGAAATTTAAACTTGGATTTATTTATTTTTAGTTATTTTTAGATTAGTTTTATTTATTTATTTATTTTATATTTAAATTAGTTATTAATTTAATATCTTTTTTATTTTTATAGGTCCTAAATCAAGAAGGAGAAAACCAACTCATATATGGAAAGTACAATTTGTTACTTGTAGGCAAAGTTTCTCATTACAAGCTTTTGGAGCTCTAAAAATAGAAACCCTTTAAGACTTAATTATGCACAACCTTTTAGTTTTCATAAACCTATTTTTCTTAAGAGGAGAGTAGCTACTAAAAAATTTGAAAGGAGCTAAGAGAGATTTTGGAGACTAGAAGATTGAAGACCCTGCAACCCTTAGTTTTCTCTTTTTCCTGTTTTTACTTTCTTGTAATTTTATGATGGTGCAACTCCTTTGTTTTATGTTTTTATTAAGGGTTTGCATTTGATGCACTATCAGTATATAGATCTATACACTTTCAGTGAACCATACGATGACACTTCCTTAATAAATAATTAAATATAAAATTTTAAAAATCCTTAAAAATAAATACATATAACTATAACTTTTAATAGATGGCATCATGTGATTCACTGTCAGTGTATAGATCTATACACTGACGGTGCATCAAATATAAATCCTTTCATTAATTAGCATGAACTAAATTTATTTTTCTAGGATTGCAATGGAACTGAACATGTAGTTTGAATTATTTTACTCTTTTTCTTGATTTTAATGATATTTGAGTTGTTTATTCAATCTAATGCTTAATGCTTCTAATTGTTTGGCCACCAATTAGATTGATTTGGTAACCTAAATACAACTTTACAAAAGGAGTTTAGTGTTAGACATAAATTGAATAACATATGTTTCAAATTCATTTATTATGATGAATTGAGTTGCATGTAGGGTAGAAATATACTTTATGTGTCATGTGTAACCAATTTTAGAGTCTAAGCTTAATGAATTTCTCTTTAATTCAATTTTCTTAGAAATATAGTTAATTGGTTAACAGAGATATTTTATAAGATCATCGACAGATACTTATAAATAAATTAGAACTCTAGGTTAACAACTCAATGTCATTAGTCAAGTTAAGAGAGTAGAAGAGGTTCAAAGTGTTGAGGGAAATTATAATCCTAAGCTTTTCTCAAGTGATTAATCTAAGTTTTAATTTGTTTTCTTTGTTTGTTATTTAATTTAGTTTAGTTTTTAATTAATAATTTTTAATCAAGTGTTTGAATAATTAAGTTGTTTTAATTTTAATAATTAACGAATTTGATACAATTCTCGTAAGAATGATACTCTACTATTTATATTACTTTTTAACGAAACGTGTACTTACGTTATTAATCTGATAACAACTATCAAAGGGTAGTTAACAAGGAACCATAACTTCCTTTCGATTGTACCTTTTTCAATCGGCACTTAACAAGATATATAAATAATAATAAAGTAAAAAAAAAAAAAAAGGAAGAAAAACTTCCTTTAACAGAGAATAAAAAATCGACCACAAGTATGAGAATTCTTCTTTAGGTCATAGAGGTGATCATTCAGTCAAAGAGAATTAAAAGAGAAATAAATTTCTTTTGAATAAATACAGTACTCAACATTTTTTGCATTATCGAAAAATTTAATGTTATAAAAAATAGATAATTTTCGATTATATAATTTTATCTTCGATCAATTAATCAAAATTAAATTTATCGTCGAACGATCCTGTAAATTATTTAACTTCATATTTATTTATAAATTATTTACATGATAATTTTTAATAACATTTACTCAAATGTTAATTATTAAAACGTAAATTTTATAAATGAGTGATCAAAATGAAGAAGCGTCCAAAATTGAATGTTTAATCTTGTAATTTGCCTAATAAGTTTTTAATGCTAAAAAAGTTGTCAGAAGAAAGTATTGATTATTTGATGAGTATGATGTAATCAATATTGTCGTTTATTTCTACTTAAGTGAATTAAGAAATTTAAGTAAAAAAATATAAGAGAAAGGCAGAGGGAGGGACCATCCAAATCCAAATCCAGTCACCATTGAAAACATTGGAGTTTGTGGAATTTTGATGTTAGTCTTACTTGCTAATTATAAAATAATCATTCTTAGCTAATTGATTCCCTAATTAGAAATAAGTTATATGGTAGTCTTTGCCCAACTAAAATACAAACAATATATATTAAATTTTGTGTTCAAAGAGAATAAATAAATAAATAAATAAAATATTGAATTAGATTAGATTGGATTCGTTCATGTCACGGATTAGAAATAAATTAGATTTGATAATTCGTGTATTCGAGTTGTTTTTGTATTTTTTTTACGTGTTATAATTGTATTTAAGATATTGTATATTTATATAAATTTTAATACGTTAATAATTCGTATTATATAAATTTTGATATATTTCTGTATTCATATCGTATTCGTGTTACTTTTTCATAGACAAAGGTCAGGAGTAATGATCTAAACCTCCATTAAATAATGAAGGAGGGATGATATTCAACTAAACAATAATATTCTGACTCACTTACACCTAAAGACAAACATAAAATGAACAAATTATTTATTAAAAAGGGAAATTTAGTATAAATTACTTTCATTTTTTATTATTTTTTTATACTTCTGAAAATGATAATCAAATGAGTTGAAGCCAATTATGATACAGTTTTGATCAATTTGTCTATAGATATTGCCTCAGAGCCCAATGATGTAAATCAACTACCTCCATATATATATATATATATATATATATATATATGAAAGCAACTTGATTAATTCAAATTATTAAAGACACTTCTACCAAAAATCTAGGATGATAAATATTATTTGTTAAACGAGGTCTCTTGTGTTTTTAAATCATAATTTCTCAATTATCCTAAAGTATTAGTATCTATTTTATATATTGACATTCGTGGTCGTGGAGAATCATTAGTTTGAATAACGAGAATTAATTGTTGAATTAGAATAAACAAATATTTATGTATTAAAAAAGGCTTAGGACTGTGTAATGCTTTAAAATATACAAAGAGATAGCGTTTATCTACAAATAATAGTTAGTTGATATTTTTTTTCTTTCTATAATTCACTTTAGATCAGGGATATCTTCAATTGATACCAAAATGGTCAATGTGAACATGTCGCTGATCTAAATTTGAAAATTTTGTTCAATCCATCCGAATCCAAATTTAGTTCAATCCGATTTAATCATAAAAAGTCAATATCCGACTCCAAAAATAATTCAAACTCGAATTGGCTCGAATTCTAAATAACCCAAATCATTAACTCGAAATGACTCGAATTTAAATTAAAAATAATTTTATTTTAAAAATATTAATTTAATAAAATAAATAAATATACATTATTAATTTATTTTAATTTTATAACTTTAAATTATATTTTATAATCTTTTTTCTTTATTATTATAATTTTATATATTTTAATATTATCTTTCCTAATTATAATGAAAAAAGAATAATTTTTTTTTTATTATTATAATTGAATTTTAATTTTTATGTTCATTAGTATATATTATAAATAAATTTTTTATTTTGATAAAATAATTAAATAGATCGATAATAATTATTTAAAAATAATAATTAACAATAATTCAATAAATCTATATGTTATATTGCTTATGATAATCTTATAGTATAATTTAATTTTGAACAAATTAATATATGTTATATTACTTATGATAATCTTATAATATAATTTAATATAAATTATACATTTTATTCTCATGGGTATATATATGATTTATAATAAATTACATAATCTTTTCTTGTTATACATATTATTTTAAATAAATATTATTTTTAATTTAAAAAGTATAATCCCTTCTCAGAAAATGTAACATAAAATACATAAAATAGGTCATTGATAATGATATGTTATTTTATCTTAATGATTGGTATGTTACATTATAATAATCTCTTATCTTGTTATTTAAATTAAATTATATAATTTTTTATCAATATACATATCTTTAAAAATAAATGTGTTATTTTTAATTTCAAATGTATAATCTTTTAAATCTTATCATTTAATTTTTCAAAAGTCTATAAAATAGATCATTGATATATATATCTTATTATAATGATTTGTATACATTATAATAATACATTTTCATATGATATATAATAAATTAATCTCTTATTGTTATACATATTATTTTTAATTTCAAATTTATAATCTCTTATTATATGATTTAGATTAGTTTGATCAATAATCATAATATTAGTCTGTTGAACGATACTTGCTACAAGTTCATACAAATAGATAATTTTTTATTTTATTATAAAGAGTTACAAAGAGAAATATATATATATATATATATAATCATATATGTATATATTAATATGATAAGATTTATACGTTATACAAAAATTTTCATGTGTGTCAGCACGTCAATGTGTTAAGAATTACATCTTTACTTACTATAAAAATTTTATTAATTTAATTTCATTCATTAAAATTAGAATTTAGAAATATTAAGCATAATTAACTAATTTAATTTTATAATTATTTTATTAATATTATTATATTTTATTACACTTGATAGTTAAATTTTCTATTTACCCAAAAAAAGATAATTAAATTTTTAAGTAATGTTCTTAAATATATTTTAATATTAGTAGCAAATATTTCAAATTCTAAGATTGATTTATGTGGTAAAACTTTTAATTAGTATTAAGAATTGTTTATCAAGTTTCAAACATTCCAATAAATATAATATTTTATATATTTTATAAATATTAAAATAGATTCAAGTAATTGTTTCAGATATACAATAATATTTATTTTTTATTTTTAAATATTTATTTTTTAATAAAATTTTAATAAAATTTAATTCGATCAAATAATATTATTTAAATTTAATTCGATCTAATTATAAAAATTAATAAATTAAACATGAAAGGATCCTAATTCAATTTTAAAAATTATTACATTTTAAAGTTTAAAAAACAAAATATTATACGCTTCCAACTATGTTGCTATTTACTCGATTATATATAGGTATAAAAGGAAAAAGGACAACAGGGAAAGGGAAGAAGAGAACGGCCTGAAAAGTCATGCTTACAGGTAAGGCCGTAGGGCTGAGAAAAAAATCGAAAATCGATCCGAATTGTAGTGTTCGGTTCGGTTTTATTAAATTCGATTCGATTTCGGTTCGATTATTAATTTGGTTTATTCGATTCGGTTCAGTTTTCGATTCATAAGTCAAAAAATTGCAATTAACCGAACCGAATCAAATTTTATTTTTTAATTGATTTTTAAATTATTTTTTTATTTTTATAATATAAAAATAAATATTTAATTTCTAAATTAGTGAAAAAAAAACTTAAAAATATTATAAAAAAAAAAGACAATTTTTAAAAATTTTGAAAACTAAAGTACTTTGGTTGTGAAAATAGTATGTTAAGCATAAATAACCGGTTAAAATTGCATGTAATGAAAGCCCAAATATTTTTTCTGTTCAATTTCGATTACGAATATAAAAAAATCGAATTTTTCAATTTGATTTTTAAAATTCAAAAATTTAATTCGAACCGAACTCACTAAGGGTGACAGAAACACAAGGCCCTACATTTTGACTACAGTTTGTTCTTTGTCTTGGGACCCAGCTTAAATAATGAGGGAAAGGGTAAATTTGGAAAAAAGTAAAAGATATTTCTTCTCAATTTATTTTATTTTATATATCTATAATGAATTTAGTAAACAAAAATGAAATGTCCCTATCAATATTTATATCAAAAAAAAAAAAAAACACAGATAAAGTTAGGATACTGACAATAATGCTGTTACCCCTTTTTTATTTGGGTGGGGACTAGGATACTGACAATAATGCTGTTATCTTTTTTTTATTTGGGTGGGGACTGGGGAGGGGTTGATTGTCAAGGATAGGGAGAGTGGGGTAGAGTGTTCACTAATTCACTAGTTGGTAAAGAAAAAAAAATGGACAGGACACTATAAAAGGTAAATACTGTTGATGAATTAGATTATTCGTATAATTTATAAATCCGATTCAATATATTTTTTTATTTAAATTTAATTAAAAATAAATTAGTATTTTAATATATTTTAAATAATAAAATAATTTAAAATTAAACCGGATCTAAATGAGCAAATTTTTTATTATCCGTAAACTATCTCTACAAAATGAATGACCCAGATTTTTAGCCCCTACATAATACAAAACCAAACTAGAAGAGAAGTGAGTTCTTGTAAGTTTGTATTGTACAAACTCTTTTGGTTTTAAAGTTGGTCAGTACTCAGTGGGCTCAAATTCATCCACCTCATCTTATTTTGCCTGCTGGCTGCTGCACACAATATCTACCTCTTTTATCACCACAACAATCAAACACAGCCTAAACCTCACTCTGCCTCAGAATCTTCCTTGCTGCTACTGAGAACTCATAAACTTCTCCATTTTCTTTGAGCCCAAAATACTATGTACACAAAAGAAGTGAATCAAGTAGTAAAAGACTTGTTAAAAAGTAAGGCATATTACCCAAAGAGGCAGAATAAAAAAAGGAGACAGTTAAATAAAAGAATCAAGAATGTACACCCTTCCTTCAGTTGCATATTATATATTATGTCAGGATTTGTTTCCTGATCTATTCTGGAAAATTCAAAATCTGAACCAAAAAAAAAAAAGGAAAAAAATAATTAGAAAAATAACCTCCATTACAGTGACAAAAGATGGAATAGAAGGTGTTGCTCTTCCTTGCTTTTCCTCATCCCTACAATCTTCTTTTGCCTTGCAACACATTTTTTACACAACCTTTTTTCTTCCCATCTTCTGCCCCATCAAACCAATCAAATTTAATTAGAGACTTAAGGATCAAACTCGTCAGGTTATAAACACAAGTGTACATATATGTTGGGACATTGCAAAGCACAATCCACAAGGAACAATTTCCCCACCACTGCATTAAACTTCGCAAAATTGTGGGTTGAGTGAGTTCTATGCCACATGATAGCTTTCAATCATCCTCGTCCGGTTTTTGCATTTTCTCAAGTCTTGTTTGGGCTCTGCCAGAGAGTATGCTGTAATTTCTGGGCAAGAAACCAGTGTCCCCTTCATAAATCTTCAGTCCCCGATCTAACTAAAATCTCTTTTCATTGCTGTATCTTTTTCTTGTTCACTATATGGAGGCTGCAATATGAAACAAAAAGAGACATAATTCTACTCACCAGCAGGTTGTTTCTGCTCTGCTGGTTTTACCTGAAGAGCAGCAGGGACAGCATGAACATATGTGAAGCCTGGCACAAGCTGATGCGGCTTTCCAGAGGATTGTGTAGTAGCATATGCAGAATGGATAAGTCCTTGTGACGCTAAGCCACCTCCTTTCATATTGCCTGCAGCAGCAACTACTGCCTTTGCGGGGTCAGTGGTGCCAGTGTTGGCAAGAGTAACTGAAGAACACGACAATATTGATGTTAATGAGCCTGGAAGCTGTGTCTGCTGTTGCTCATTGCGGTGTCTTTGAAGATAGTACCCACTTGCAGCTGTTGCATTTGAGGTTGCACTTGGTAAGTGTTGAACTTGGCCCTGAATATAAGCATTAGAGAAGAACATATGTGCTTGATGCAATGCATGCTTTTGATGCTGCTGTAGCACCACTTGGGGCTTGGTTCCCGAATTTGATGATGAGCTAATGTGAGGGTTTCCCAGGACTGATGGCACACTCATTCCACCAACTGGAGATGACTTCGGACTAGGCACTGGTGGTGAGTTCTTGGCCTGCTGAGACGATAAACTAGACGCTTGGCCACCTTTATTACCAGTAGAAGTGGAACCTGTTGTCCTTGGGCTACCACCAGCACTCCTGGAGATTGAAGTTGTGGAAGAGCCAACCATCATCAAAGGAGATGGGGATGGAGTACTACTAGGAGGTTGTTGACATTGTGTTGATTTAAGATTAGCCGCAAAAGAAATCTGTGTGTGACTTTGCTGTGGCCGACCTTGTTGCTGGGGAATATTCTTGAGGGATGATGAAGTTGAAGAAGATAGAGATGAAGGAATTTGACAGGTAGCTGCCCTCACAGAATTCTTCCATTGAGAAGATTGAGCTGGACTGCCGCTGCTTTGCACTAGATTTTGAGGAAATGCAGACAGGGCATTTGGAAACTTGGCAGCCATAGATGATGAAAGAAGGTGATCAGAATAAGCACCTCCATTACTTTTTGCCGGTGTCTTACTTTGAGGAGCAGAAGCAGCCCCAAATTGGTGTGGCTTCTGAAGCTGAAGCATCTGCTGTTGCTGCTGTTGTTGATTCTGCTGAAGTTGCTGCTGAGTATTAGGAGCATTGACGCCACTGATTGAAGCTGACATTACTGAACCTGAAGGTCTGGTAGGAGCAGAGCCAAGATTAACGGTACAGGCAGAACTATCAATGTCATTGTTGCCTGGAATAGTGGAAACAGATGAATCAGACAGATCCGGCCTGGAGAAGGCAATGGACTGCCCAACAGTTGCTGAACTCTTACCTCCCATGGCCTTCCTTTCTTCTTCCACACTAGATGCATCACTAGTACCGCGCTTCCCTTCTTGGGAAGCATGATAATTGTTCTTCTGTTGTGCTGCTTGGGCAGCTGCAGCAGCTGCCATGATCTGCTGAAAGCGTTGCCTAGTTCTTTCTGGAAGGCTCTGAAGAATTGCATGACTTTGTGCAAAGGAGGAAATATCAAGGCCAGGAGCAGTAGTACCATTAATGGAAGCAAATGACATGCCAAAAGCCTGAGATGTAAGAGGCTCAACTCCAGCCTTTGAGCCTGGCTGCTGCGTCGATTGCTTCTTCTCCACATGGTTACTGCTGGAACTCATGGAACCACCCATTGAAGCAGCAGTCATCAAAGCAAAGTTTGGAGGCTGTAAGGGCATAGCAAAGTTCTGACCATAAATATTCATATTCGCCCGAGATACTTGGCTATCAGGAGTTGATGGGCTATCTTCACCACCTAATTCACTCTCAAGTTGCTGAGCTTGATGAGAAGCATGCTGACTTGGCTGTTGCTGCCGTTGCTGAAGCTGTAGGGGATGAGGTGACTGGTTTTTTGGGGCAGGAAAAACTTGCAAGTTTCCACTGCCATTACTCACACCACTACCATGTAGCCTCTGCTGCTGGTTCTGCAAATGCTTCTGCGAGGATGATGAACAACTGGACATGCTTGTGTTCTGATGACCTTGTTGGTTTTGCTGTAACTGTTTGGGTGGCTGTTGCTGTTGTTGAAGCTGTGAAGGATGAAGAATTTGGGAAGAATAGAAAGATCCATGAATAAAAGGCATAGGCTGAGCATGATTCGCTCGATAAGCAGGCGGTGCCCCAACATGTGCAGGAATTGGAAATGGATAGCCATTATTCTGCAGAATTGCTAAGGACTGGGTTTCATTGCCTGGCATATTCGCGTAGTTGAAGCTCATAGCTGGGGCTGCCAGGGTGGCACTCACTGAGGCTGAGTTAGATGTACTTGATGAAGCTGTGCTGCCAACAGCAGGGGGAGATTTCACAGAACCAGGTTGGACAGATGCGGCAGCAGCAGCCTGTTGCTGGCTCAATGGGAAAATAAAAGTAGGGCCATGCTGAAATTGAATACACCAAAAAGCAAAATTATAAAAAAAAAAAAAAAAAAAAAAAAAAAAAAATCGTCCAGAAACGATTTGTGTAATTATCACAACCCTGGAGTTTAAAAAATAATAGTGGAACAGAGAAAAGGGGGTTTGAGGGTAAGAGCATACCAGGATAGTACTGGGTGCCCCTGGAGGTAGTGCTGGCTGGAGCAGTATTTGCTTTCTCTGGGCAGCGTCCACCATGTTGGCAGCAGCCTGAGAACCTTTGTCTTTGCCAACATGACCAGGAAAAATTGCAAGACCCTGCCCCTTGTCTTGTACAGAATTTACACCTTTCCCAGGAATGTTCCCATGCAATTCCGAAGGGGGCAAAATATTTAGATTGCAAGCCTTCGGCCCATAGATTGAAGCTGAACCAGGTGCTGCTGGCCAGAAAGGATTCATCTTCATAAATTGCAGGTGAGAGTGTATATTCCGAGCAATGTAGCAATGGGTTGCACATCTTTTTGGTCTTGGTTGAGTTAAAAGCAAATGTGGAGACTGCAAAAGTCCAAAATTTCAAGATAAATTAGGACAACAGAAAAAAAAGAAATCAAGAGCTGTGAACAAAAAAATAGAGCCACATGCCTGAATAGCTGCTGAAGATACAGCGCTCCCATCCATGGATACAACACCTTGTAGAGGAGCCATGTATCTGCTCAGGGGAAAAAAAAAGTTATTTCTCCCAATTATAACATCTAAGGCCAAAAAAGCTGAAAACCAACATGAAATCAACCCGGCTATACCCCATTGGAGGAAGTCCACCAGCCCAGCTAGCCATTGACATCGGCAAAGGTAAAGAACCAGATTGTGCTATAGAAGGCAACAACAAAAAAAAAAACTCCAGATCAGCAACACAAAGGAGAGGGGAAATTTTCCCAGGGAGAAAAAGAAGATTAATTTTACCAGTTTTCTCCATGCGTTGTTGTTGATGCTGTAGCTTTTGAACATGGTGGTTGAGCTTGTTCGCACCAACACTACCTGTGCCACTATCTCTATCAGATTTCTCCAAATCAAGCTGAAGATCAATATTCCTTTCTTTATTTACAACTGGTTTATGTGATTCAGCTTCTTCATCAATCGGTTTAACCTTCTTATTACTATCCTCAGCTTCCACATTCACATCTTCCTTTCTGATTTTCACTCTTTTATCACCTTCCTTCACCATAGAGTTCATCTCCTGCACATATAAACAATAAATAAATAAACCATTAATGTATGAGACAACATCATATCAAAAGATAGGTGACAGCTAGGTGACTCACCAATTCCACATCTGTGGCCCTTGGTTTAGGATCTGAAGCCCCAAAATCAATCTCACCATCCCTTTCTGCATATGATCTAGATGGAGGAGCCTAAAACGAAAAAAAAAAAAAAGGAAAAAGAATCTTAGAATTTCCATAGTCAAGAACTAAAAAGGGAGAAAAAGCTTGGATCTTTTAACAAAAGCAGGACCCACACCATCAGATCTATCTGGAACTTCTCTTCCAGCTGGCTCTCAATCTCACAAACCGTTGAATTCCTGGAACAGCAAATTTTCCAATTAGGAAAATTTCAAACCTTCCAGATTCAACAAAAGAAGAAAAGAGTAAAAGGAAATAATGCTCACGCTTTTGTCACTGTCAAATTCTCACGCCCATCATCCAATTGTAGACCAGCGGAAGAAGGATTATTAATAGGAGAAGGTGAAGATTCCTTCTTTGGCGATTGAGACTCTTCTTTTTTACCGATACCTATATCTCTACTCTCAGATTCTTCAGTCAAAGGCTTAGAATCCGATACCAAATTGTTCTTCTCTTCCTTCATTGGTTCAGCCTGAACCAGCTCCGATGAAGCTGGTGCAGTTTGTGAAGAATTCATCAAATCATAAGAAGTCCCACCATTTTCAGCCACGGGTCCTGAATTCTTCTCCAAATTGGGAGAAGTAGCTTCAATTTTAGCTGGTTGATCAATTTCAACCTTAGTTGTAGTAGATGAAATGGAACTGTTCCTAACAGGGAAAATAGAAGGAGGTAGTGCAGTCGTCGTCGCCGTCGTCTCATCCTCACACTTCACAGGTCTCGGTCTTTTCCTCTTTGGAGCTGCAAAAACAAAACAATACCAAATCAAAATCTGTTACCCAATTGCGCGAAAAAGCAAAAAAATTCCTTCCCTTCTAAGCTGAAAGTTACTAACCAATTGCAGATATAGGAGCAGCAGAGGAGTTAGAATTTGAAGGCAAAATAGAAGATGGTGGAGGAAGAATTGATGGGGAGTTAGAGATCGGTGAAGAGACTCTTGATTTAGCATCATTATTGTGTTTATTAACTTCTCTTGAATCAAACTTGACCGAATCATTCCCAATAATATCTTGCTTAGATGAGACTTGTGGCTGCCTCATCAAACCATATAAAACCTCTGCAATCTCGATCTCAATCTCTTCCTGACCTGAAGATGAAGATTTCGACGACGATTTCGGTGGCCTTTGTTTTGGTCCGTTAGGCTTCTACATCAGAAACCAAACCTTTGTCACTAAATGAAACAAAAAACGAAGCCCAAACAAACCCAAAGAATAAAGGAAGATTTTAATAAGAAAACTGACTATCTTTTTCCTCATAGAAGCATTGGAAGAAGGTGGAGAGGCTGGAGCCAGAGACGGTGACGTTAACATCCCAGCTGCAGCTGTCCTCACAGGTGAAGTTGAAGCTTGACGGTGATTTTGTTCTCCGCCTATAACAGCAGCGCCACCGCCATTTGAAGCCCATTCATGAGACCTTTTAGTAGAAGCTGTAAGAAGATAACATTAAAAGGAAAAAAAAAAAAAAATACAACAAATCAGTGAATTGAAAAGAAGAAAACTTGCTAATAAAAAGATAAAATTTCGTAAATTTCTTCCACCTCTCTACCTGACCGAGCTTTTCTAGGCACTGACACGCCAATCATCTCATCGGCGGCCTTCCATGTAGACGAGGTAGTCGTCGTGGTATTCATAGTCTTCCCCGCCGGTAGTGTCGTTCTAATAACTTTCACCGGCCGAGGAAAGCTCTTCCGATATTGAAGCTGCTGCTGTTGATGTTGCTGATGCTGATGTTGCTGCTGTTGATGGAGATGGTGATGATTTGACATCGACAAAGACCCTACTGTGGTGTTCGGCGGAAGCATCCGAAGAGAACCTCCACCGCCGGTTCCGCCACCGTCTTCGTCATCATCATCTTCGTCATCGCTGACGCTTTCTTCAGAAGTATCATCGCCTCCATCCGCTCTGTTACTTATCAATCTATCGCCTCTTCTTCTCTTACTCGTTCTGCTCAAGCGATCTCTTTCTCTATCTCGTTCCCGTTCCCTTTCACGATCTCGATCCTTCTTTGAATCCCTTAAACGCACCATTTCCTGGAAATCCACCGGCCCATCATCCTCTGCAACAAAGGCAAACAAAAAACAAATCAGAAAATTCACTAGAACGACACCGTTAGAGAAGAAAAAAAAAAACAGATCTGATTTTAAAACCTGGGGAGTCTCTAAGAGAGCTACTTCGATGCCGCCGCCGTGAAAGGCCATTAGTGGGGGCGGCGACGGCCATTGTGACTCTCCTCGCTTCTCTGGTTCTATCCATCTCTGTAAATTAACTCGTTTTGCTGATAAGAAATTATTTGTTATAGAAACGAGACTAATCGCATCACTCATCAGTCAATCGCCTGATATCTACAATAATTCGCCGGCAATGATCTCCGGTGACTATCTCCGGCGAGAAAACCGATTTCAATATTTTTCAAAAATCTTGTGTTGAAGCAATCTGTCAGACTTGAAAGATTTTAGCTTTCTCTTGTTTTCCTCTCTCCCTCTCTTTCTTCTCCTTCTTCCTCTTTCCTCCTTTTATGTTCTACTCTCATCTTCTTTTCGCTATTTCACTCTCAACGAAACCGCACTCCAAACCCTCATGGACGGCTACGATCCATGACTGCAATAAATGCTCAAATCTTAACCGTTGGCTTCTCGATAAATCCAACGGTTTTCATTAGCTTAAACCAAGCTGGCAAGATCTGGACTGTTGGATTAATGATCTTTACATGCTTTTAACCTTTTCTGAATTATAATGCCACGTGTCATCTATTTTCTTCCCTCTCTAGCTTCCGTAGTTTCATTTCACTCACTACCGATTTGATGACAATAAATAATTAAAAATTAATATTTGATGTATTAATGGTGTATAAAATTATATGTTATTCGTATATTTTATTATGTCATATGTTAAAATTAAGTTGTAAGAGTTAGGGGTTAGTGATTAGAGATTAAAATTAGAATTAAAGATTAATGGTTAGGATTATTGATTACTTTTTTATGAAATATCAGTATAAAATTTATTATCAATATATAAAATTTATACAGTAACAATATATCCAAAACAAACTCAATAATTAATATTGTATTTAACTAAAATATTAAAAAATAATAATAGGATGATTGTATTAGGGTTAGGAGAGTTAGGGACTGTTGGCCACCAATATCAACGGAGAGGCCGTGGCTCTTGAATTTCCCAAACAGATGTCGTGACCGGCTATTTCCGGTTGCAGAGACCTTGGAAAAAGCGACATGACGATCACAAGGAATCTAGATGACGGCAAAAAAATATCGTTCCAACAAGTGAAATTCATTATTTCGGTTCCACGTTTTAAATTATAGATTAGGAAGGTAAAAAGATTTATTTTTTATTTTTTTATTAAATTAAATTATTATAATAAATTATGTAAAATATATCATAAATTGAGATACGATACGAACACATAATTTTTTTCTAAATTGAATCAAAATGTCAAATTATGTAAAATATGAGATGAATTAAGACACGACACGAACAGAAAAATGAAAAATAATTAAAACACAACACGAAAAATAACACGAACACGACACGAATATACGAACGTGTAAAAATATACATAAAATGAATTATCAAAATGTAAAAATTTATATAAATTTATAATACTTTGTAAAATACTATGAGATCAAAAATAAAATTATAAATGTATATGCTCTATTCATATATGTATGAATATAATGATTATTAGTGCCTGAAATGTACGAAATATAAAAATGCTTGAAGAAAGGAATTCTCGTACATACAGCTTCTCAAATAAAATGTATGTTATGCAAAAAGCAATGAAAAGATCAAGAAAAAAGAAGATCCTAATATTATTCTTTATTTCTTTGATTTGAATTTTTTTTTTTGACAACTATTCCTTTTAACATCTTTTTCTTATTTTTTTCATACTTTTTCAAAAGTCAAAACTAAAACAAAATTTTTATTATTTTTTACAACACTACTCCACTACAAATGAACTTTTTTCCATTATTATCTTCTCATTTTTTTCAATTTTTTTTAAAGAAGAAATATTTTTCATTCTTTTCATGGAATAAAAAATCTTTTTCTTCTATTCTAAAAATTCCCCATAAATGTACAAGTATAAAATAAAATTTTCAAAATAACCCAAAAATACTAATTTTCAGTATTATTACATGGAAGAAGAGTAGAGAAGTAAATGAGTGAAATCATCAACACAAAATAAAATAAAATAAAAAAGATAATGAACATTTGCCCCAACAATATCAACTTATTTAGGCATCACGGTGCCTTTAGGGCAGAATATTAAACTTATTGTGGGTGATACGATGTACGTTCATCATTGCCCAGTTTATAAAGCCTATGCGAAATGTAAAATAAATAGTAAAGGGTTGGAAATGTTCCTCCATGTGTTCCTATCTTCGGTGTATCTAGCGAAAATTCAGCATGGCTTTGCCTAGGTCCACTATATGAGGTTGAATTAGGTTCTAAAGGCCACAAATTACTCCCCACTGTCGCCTGTGAAGGCTAGTATGACACCTTGATCTGAAGAAAGGGTTCAATTTGTTAGAGCATATTTTCCTAGCCCATGCAGATTGTTAGTCGCGAAGGCATAGGTACTCTAGTACTCCGGAAGTGTTTCGCTAGCCTGTACGGATTGTTAGTCACGAAGGTGTAGTTTACTTTACCTCCACTTACAAAGGACAAAGCCCGGGTATAGAGCTCATGTTATTAAGTGTAGTGTGTGAGGAGGAACAAAAACAAACCTTTCACTACCTATTCTGCAACCTCTATTCCAAATGCCACGATAATTTATTAAAAGTAAAAATCAAATAATGTAAAGCAATAATTAACCAAAGAAAGTAATAATATACAACAATAAATAACCAGAGAACGGAAATAATATGCATGCAAATTAACATATTTAAAAATATTTTATTACTTTCAAAAAATCCTCCTTATTTTGAAAAAATATGGGAATTATAATTGAATACCGATTAAAACCAACAAATTGAAACTTTAGATAACACGTGATCAATTTTAGGCCTGACTCTCTAAACGTCCTCAGCGGAACCGCCAAGCTGTCATAACGTGATCCTATTGTGGGACCCTCAAATGACATTAAAAAATGGGGGAAGAGGAATAGAAAAAATGGTTCCTCGTAAATAAAATGAGGGTTTTAAAACAACCTCGAAAAATGGAGTTGCCACCGATCTTTTTTGGCTAGGTGCGATCGATCACCTATTAAAACTGATTTTTTGTAAATTATTTTAAAATTAATTAAAACATTTTAAAAAAACCAATTTTGAAGTCTGCACTTTGAACCAGAGAGAATAAAAAAATGGGTTCGGGAGTCGGTAACGTCATGGGGAAGGATTAGCACCCCCACAACGCCCGTATAAAACGATACCTTATTAATCACATGTTATCATGAAATCTCAATGAAAGTCGGTTTTATATTCAATATTTAAAAATAAATCCCTTTTAAAAACAATCATATTATTTGATAATGATCCAGAATTATTAACACAAAATTTTCTATATTTCCCGGCAAGCCCGGCAAAACATAGAATTTTTTTTTTTTTGAAATTCTCCGAATCACCCTTATTTTTGAGAAAAAGGATATTCAGTTGTTAATGATAATTGATGATATCCTCCCCAGCAGACCCAGTAGAGAACTCATGAATTATTTTAACTTGAGAATATTGCCTTAGTTATTTTTTAAAAAAATCAATTTTTAAATATTTAAATGATCATGAACATGCAAATTATCACTAAGACATAAATATAAATTAAACAACATGCATAATTATCATGGCATGGAAAATATTTTATTATGACATGGCATACAAAAAGATCATCATAGAAAATGCATACCAATCAAAATATCATGATCAAGGTAGCAACATGAGCATCAATTATAAAGTGACATCATCATGGAATATACATGAACATGGAATATCATTATCAAGGTAGCAATGTAGACATCAATCATTAAATGACCTTATCATGGAATACGTATGAACATAGAATATGCACACATAAAACTTAAATAAAAAATCATGGTTTTCTTTTTGTGTGAAATTACATAAATGGCATGCGTCGAGACATTTTACTGAACTCCCCGGCACACCCGGCAAATCTTTGAAAAAATATCTTTTCGCATGACATGTACATAATTCCGAGTAAAACGAAAACCATACCTTAAGATTTCATAAACACGTGCGTTGAATAATTTCCTAACCTCCCCGGCAAACTCGACAAAGATTAAGAACTAATTCTCGCCAAATGTCTAGAAAACTGAAAAAGTACGTTTTATGACAAATAAAAAAAATAAAAACACTTTTAAATATGAAATGCATTAAAAAAGAAATGTATTTCTCTCCTGAAGAGAGGATATCCGAACACCTAAAAAGATGCCCGACTACCTTAGAAAGAAACTTAAATTGGATTTTTAAAATCGAAAGATTTCGGGCACGAATTTTTGCTCGAATTAAAGGGACATCCGAATGCCATTATTTAAGATCCGAATACCTCTAAACAAGTCTCGAATGAAAACATTTTGAAAGCCAAAACAAGTCAAAAAAATGCTGCAATTTTTGAAAGAAAAGCCAACATGGTCAAATGGTTTAGTGTAAAAATCCAAGTTTTTTTTGCTCGATTTCGAAGCTCGTTTTACCTATCCATGACCTGACTTTCTTAAAACATTTTTTTAAACTTTAAAAGACCATGAAAACAACCTCTAAACAGTAACTAAAACTTTTGGCCAGCCCCTCCCTCTTTGTTAAAAAAAAACGAAACCTTTACTAGTTTTAAAGCTTGTTTTGACTCCAAAAACCCGATTTTACTAGACTATTTTTTTTACCCTTAAAAAAATTCAAAAAAATCTGAAAACTTATATTCAGCTAATGATAAAATAAATGAGGTAGAAATATTTTTTTATTTGGACAAAAAATATATAGGGAAAAAATTGCCCGAAATCAGCAACTCCAACCTTTAAAATATTCTTTTTCCAATTAGTTTGAAATCAAGATTTTGTCTATAAATCATTAATTGATCTTAACCAAAATCATGCTAGAAATGGTTTGAAAACATGATTTACAGCAATAAAAAATTATTGGCTCAAGGCTAGCCCCTTGGATGTAAATCCGGCTATAACCATCACTTGGTAGAAACCAAGATCATCAAGCTCAAAATCATTTTTTCAAAGAGAAATAATCAATAAGTTATTGGGTTATCCGAGCTCATGCTTAAACATAAATATCAAAATAAATATGGCAGAAGATAAACAAAGAAGCACCCGGATAACACAGGATCAACAGATTGCGATTTACATGGGTTTAATGGCCAATAAAAACTTTTAATCAACCATATGTTTAGAGATTACCTACTTAAGATTTCGTAATCTTAAGTTGCAAGTCCAATCAGCCATGGACTCCGATCTTTAAGATCTCCTGCGAGTTCCACAAGATCACGAGAAGCACAACTGTCCTGCCTCTAAAGTTAGTCCACACGAACAGGTGATGGATCCTTCTCCAAGGTATAGCGATTCACTTGTGCTAGCAAGTTGATTATCAGATCACAATCAAAAGATCTAACTGTCAGTGTTTTCTCTCAATGTCGATATAGCCAAGAATAAGTGAAGAATCGGCAAGCACACACAAAGACAAAAATTTGTGGCAACAAGAAGAACAAGCCACAAGGAGGTGGCAGCTATGGTATTTTGCTATGGGAAACTCTTTCTTTCGAAACAAGCTTTCTCTTAATGCAAAATCAGAATGTTCAAAGACTGAAGGAGACTCTCTTGGGCGGCCAGGGCTTGATTATATCGTATATATATTAGCACAAACCCTAACCCCTCTCTCTAAGGGTGGCCGGCCAACACTTGTAGCTTATGCTACAAGTCTTTCATTAATCCACCTAAGGCTTGTGCTAGATGGATTAATAGGTCTAATATACTAACAATTACTAACATTAGGCCTTCTAACTTAACTCTTTAAGTTGGGCTTATCATCCTTAGTAAACAGACTCAAATTAGAATAGTCCGATCTTTAAGATCTCCTGCGAGTTTCACAAGATCACGAGAAGCACAAATGTCCTTCCTCTAAAGCTAGTCCACACGAACAGGTGATGGATCCTTCTCCAAGGTATGGCGATTCACTTGTGCTAGCAAGTTGATCCTCAGATCACAATCAAACGATCTAACTCTCAGTGTTTTCTCTCAATGCCGATAATACCAAAAAGCAGTGAAGAATCGGCAAGCACACACAAAGACAAAGATTTGCGGCAACAAGAAGAACAGGCCACAGGAAGGTGGCAGCTAGGGTATTTTGCTATGGGAAACTCTTTCTTTCGAAACAAGCTTTCTCTCAACGCAAAATCAGAATGTTCAAAGACTGAATGAAACTCTCTTGGGCGGCCAGGGCTTGATTATATCGTATATATATTAGCACAAACCCTAACCCCTCTCCCTAAGGGTGGCCAGCCAACACTTGTAGCTTATGCTACAAGTCTTTCATTAATCCACCTAAGGCTTGTGCTAGATGGATTAATAAGTCTAATATACTAACAATTAGTAAAATTGGGCCTTCTAACTTAACTCTTTAAGTTGGGCCTACATCTTTAGTAAACAGTCTCTAATTAGAATAGCCTTATGGACCTATTCTAATTTCATGCACCATTTAGCTAGATCATGGTTCTGTTGGGATTCAGCTCATGCTCAAATAGAGATAATGTATAATTTAATCAACAATTTAAAATACAACGCAGCGGAATAAAATAAAACATAGAGAAAAGCCGAATCCCTCCAACGATCTGCCTATAAATTCAAAACGATCATATTGTCAAGAACAGATAACAATCAAAATCTCATACCTCTGTATTGGAGATTGCCGAAAGCTCAAGACAGATTCTTAATGTTCTTGTTCTTGTACACAAAGCTCGCTTGTCGAAAACCAAAGCCGTCCAATTGTCTGACCTCTAACAGTAATCCACACAGGTGATTCAAAAGCCTTCACAAGGTTGAGATTATGTTTTGCCAAGACGATGCTAGTAGTCTAGGTTGTGAAAAACCTTCCTCCTCTACCTTAATTAGCCTAAAGAAAATAAAAGAATGGTATTCTCCCTTCTCTATAGGTGTTCGGCTGATTCTCACTTATTGGGGAGAGAGGTGCCGATTCAGGTATTCTCTTAGGGGGAGAATGCAACAACATTAGCCTATATATAAGTAGTTTTAGTGTATGCCAACTCTTGGACTAACTGCACTAAAGCCCTTATACATATTATTAAATATTCACAATAAGCCCACAACACTTGATGAATATTTAATCTGGCCCAATCTCATTTTAATTTCATTAATCACCTTTTGTATGTGACCCATTAGGCCATTAACATGTTGACAATAAATATAATAAATTCAATTAAGAATTTCCTTTTTATATTTATAGATCACGAGCGGCATCTAGCAATGCATCATGACCACCCAAATGCCAAGAGAGTCCTCAAGCTTCGACTAGCCTTTCGTGTACAATATGTCTGTGTAATTCGATCCCTTCATAAAATATCCCGGGATAGAAAATAGTATGGTTCAGTGTCTACTCTTAACCCATTCCATATAAGATCTGCAGCTTTAATATTAACTCCTTAAGTATTGCCTTGGCCAAGGACCTCCATAAGTTAATATAAGCCAGATACATGTGAGATATGTCCCCTTAATCACTTGGGGTGATGAATCCTCTCTGGACCACTCATTCATCTTCGTATACTTCATGTCATACCCAATAACACCCTACTATAAGCATTCTCATGATTGGGACCCGTTCGTGATGAAATCTAAGTATGACAGTTCACATACAAGATGATCTGGTGTCACAAGTCAAAGGATTACTTACACTATTGACACATGAGAGTATTTACCATAGACACTTGAGTGAAATACCAAATGGAACTCTCATAGCGGGTCATGTTCAGTGAACTTGTTCAACTAACAAACACCCATATGTTATCCCCAAGTATCTCTATATTTTCAACCTATGAGATCAGTTGCATGCATCAAGTACATGAAGGCTTAACATATGCCGATCTTTGAGCATTGTCAATGCCCAGTCTTGACAATACAATGACCAGTAACATTTTTAGAAACACGGCATTGATGCATAAGGATCCTTATAATTGTAACACCTTATAATTCCTTTGCAATGCCATTGTGTCTCATGGGCTTTATCTTCACAAGTCATTTATAACAATTATAATAATACTTATGGATAAAGAAATACCTCAATTATAATTAATAAACTATAATGTGCAATACATGAATATATAAATAGTGTCTTACAAGCCCAACTAGATTGGCTTGTAGGGCTTACACCAACAAACTCCCACTAGCACTAAAGCCAATTGCCCATGTACTTAAGCCCATGTCCTTCCATGCGACGATTATGTTTCTGCTGTGACAGAACCTTAGTAGGTAACCTTTTTCATATTAATGTCACCTCTTTTCAATGATTACACTAATCAGGTGAAACTGCCATAATATATGTATAGATCTACGATGAGACCTTGGTTCCTTAGCTTGCTCTATGGCTCCATTGTTATCACAGTAAAGTGGTACTGGATCAACAATGCTCGGAACCAACCAAGTTCTTTAAAGAACTTATTGATCCAAACAACTTCCTTCGTTGCCTCAAACGAGGAGATATACTCGGCTTTGGTTGTTGAATCTACAATCATCTCTAATTTGGAATCTTTCCAACTGACTGCACCAAGATTCGAGGTAAATATATAATTTCACTGCGATTTACTGTCATCCTAATCAGATTAGAAGTCAGCATCTGTATAACCCCTAACTTGGATTTCAGCCCCTCCATAGACTAAGAAAGTATCCTTAATGCTTCTCAAGTACTTAATGACATTCTTCACAGCAGTCCAATAACTTTCACCAGGATTACCCCTTTTTGTATCTGCTCATGACAGCCAGAGCGTATGATACATCTGGTCTATTGCACAACATAGCATACACGATAGATCTAATTTCCGAAGCATATAGAATCCTATCCATTCGTGTCCTTTCTTCACAAGTTTTAGGACACATCTCTTTCGAGAGAGGTAACATAGGCAAGTTTCCTCTTTTGGAGGTATCCATGCTAAACCTTTTAGCACCTTGTCTATGTAAGTGGATTGGAAGAATCCAAGCAGCCTTTTCGATCTATCTCTATAGATCTTAATTCCCAGAATAAATGATGCTTCTCCCAAATCCATCATGGAGAATTGTTTGGATAGCCAGACCTCAATCGTTTGTAGCATAGGTACAACATTTCCTATAAGCAATATGCCATCGACATGTAGCATCAGGAAAACAATTGCCTATCCGTTTACCTTCTTATAAACACATGGATCATCAGGATTCTAGATAAAACTTGGATTGGTTCATCAATTCTAATGTTCCAGCTCCGAGATGGTTGCGTTAAACAATATGCAACGCATCACATTCAGTAGAAATCTATATTTCACTGGATCATGTCTATCCCCACTAGACATTTGGAGCACTTGTGTTTCTTGAGCATTAGTCCGAGCATCCAATGTCTCGACCAATGGCTCAGGTTCCGAGGGAATATTAGGTTGTGGTTCTTGAACTTCTTCAAGATCTACTTTACTCCCACTGAATCCTTCTAGTAGAAACTCTTTCCCTAGAAAAGTTACGTGTTTTGACACAAACACCTTTTGATCAGTAGGACTGTAATAGTAATATCCAACAGTCTCTTTTGGATATCCCACAAACTTACATTTTTTTTTATCTAGCTCCCAGCTTATCAGAAGGTATTTGCTTCACATAAGCAATACATCCCCAAATCTTTAGATAAGATAAGTATGGTTTATTGCCATACCATATCTTATATGGTGCCTTATCTACCGATTTGCTTGGAACCCTATTAGAAGGTAAGCTGCAATCTCCAAGGCATATCCCCAAAAAGATATTGGAAGGTCAGCCTTAGACATCATGGATCGAACCATGTCCAACAAGATTCGATTTCTCCTCTCAGACACTCCGTTATGCTGAGAAGTTCCAGGTGGAGTCCATTGCGACAGAATTCCATTTTTTGTCAAATGATCCAAGAAATCATGGGTTAAATATTCTCTTCCTCGATCCGATCTAAGAGCTAGAATATTTTTCCCAATCTGTTTCTCTACTTCAGCTCTGAACTCTTTGAACTTTTCAAAAGCTTCAGACTTGTATCTCATCAGATACACATAACCATATCTAGAATGATCATCAATAAAGGTTATGAAGTATGAGAAATTACCTCTAGCAGCTGTGTTTAGTGGCCCACATACATCTGAATGTATTAAGCCCAATAAAACACCAGCTCTTTCACCCTTTCCAGTAAAGGGAGTCTTGGTCATCTTACGAAGGAGACAACATTCACAAGTCATATATTATTCATAATCAAAGGGTTCCAAATAACCATGTTTATGCAATTTGGAAATCTTTGTTTCATTGATATGACCAAGTCTGCAGTGACAGATGTAAGTCTTACTTGGATAATCTTTTCTTGCTTTCTTGACATTTATATTGAACACAGACATCTCTGGATCCAAAACATATAATCCATTATGTAATGTTGCTGATCCATAGTGAATGTCTTTAAGAATGATGGAGCAACTATTACCCTTCATTCTTATCTCGAAACCATCATTAATAGTGAGGTATGAAACCGAAATGATGTTTCTAGACAATACTGGAACATAGTAACAATCTTTCAGTTCCAATTTCATGCCAGATGGCAAAGATAAAGTACATGTTCCAACGGTCAATGCTGCAACTTTTGCACCATTGCCTACTCTTATAACTACTTCATCCATGCTGAACTTTCTACTTCCTTTCAACATCGCTATGTCATTACATAGATGTGAACCATATCCTGAATCAATTATCCAGGAATTGGATTTAACAGTAGAAAGATTCAGTTCAATCACAAATACAGTCAACCAGAAACTTCTATAAGTTCTTCTTGACTTGTCAAGTGAGCAACCTTCCTTTCATTGAGAACGCTTCTCAATCTCATATACCAATCCAAACATTTTGGACTAATGGCATTCATAATACTGCGCAATACAGTTAAAGTATGAACCATTTTCAAGAACCTAATATGGAAAAAGTATATATCAATTATATTCATGCATTTATACCAATTCAAGATGAGGTATTAAATCTCTTATTGGTTCTCCCACTAATTTTTCGAGATAATAGCCCTCACTATTATTCGAAAATCTCATCAAGGTATTTCTAGTGGGCTGGGATTCCTTTCAACATGTTGCAACCTTGAGTGACTCAACAAATTACAACAAGCCTAGTTGGATAGATAACATAGCTTATCAATTGCATCTCTATGCAACTCCCAGATCAGTTAGGTGACAACTCTTTGTCTAAGCACATCATATGTACTTCGCCTAACTATGCCTCTAACACCATGCAGTCAAGTTTGATGCATCCGGACAACATGGCATTAGTTGAGTAAGACCCAACTTCATAACTCAAACATATTCGTACAGTAGTTTGACCTTGAGTGACTCAAGAAGCCTCCTATTGGAAGAACTCTGGTTATCTTGTTATGATGATAGAAGGCAACTTTTTCATGCGAAACATGTGACTCGATATTGTAATGAGGGATTTCCTTGTTCTTTATAAGTCTCATCATAATAAACATTCATAGCATTTATAATATCGCATAAAATAAATCTATAACATGCTTTCTACTTGGATAATTATGGACTTTTCTAATCTAATTTCCTTGAGCCATCAAAGGAAATTATTTGGTCAAATTCCTAGGTGATTACATACATAGTCTTCAAAGCTTGCTTGTAATCTTTTTATCTTCATGGTGCCTATCTTCATCTTTAAGTTACAAAAATTATTCCTAACTAATCCTAGTTTTACACTTTGATATAACTAATTACATTTGTAATAAAGAAACCTCAAGTTACATTTGAGGAAAATTAGGTAAGGAAAGAATTTTTACAACTCTAGAAAATGAGAGATAAAGTAGGGTACACAATCCCTATTTAATTTAATAATAACCATAAAAATAAATTCAACCATCCACAATCATATTGGGTCTAAGTCCATAATCATCTCATACATTCACAAACAATTTATGAACATATAAATCATGCTTTAATCTCTAGTTACCATCATTGATTATATTGATTCATAATTTAATTCAAAGAAAATAATAAACATTTATTCTAATCTCATTACAATAAATCCTAATCCAATTAATTAAATAATTAATTGAACATGTAAATTCTTATTTTGGTGATTTAATTGATTTAACAATATTACCATGATTATTAATTTCAGTGTTGTATCTCAACTAGGATACTACAACATTAGTAACTCAATATTGCTAAAATCCATAAGCTGTGAGAATCTGATAGAATAAAAAAACCTAGCAAGGGAGGCGCAGGCATTGGATATTAGGAATAGCCGCCGCCCCTTCATCTCCCTAAGGTTGTCTATCTGCTTTTCACAACTTTCAACTTTTCAATGCTAAATCAATCTTATGATTTTTCAGGCTTGCCAAGAACAATTCTAAGCAATTTTAAATCATAAAAATCATTAAAACATGCATTAAAAATCAGCCAAGAAAAATCTATAAGTTTTTCTCATTAAAATACCAAATTTGCGCAAAGCAGGCAAAACAGTTTTCAATCGTTGCTAAACTTTCGCCAGTTGCATTAATCAGTTTAAAACAATTTTAAACCAATTAATCAACAGAAATTCACCATGATTAACAGATGCCTTCACCGAAACACTACAAGTGTAAATTCTCACAAATTCGATTAGTGACAATCGGATCAAAATAACTCAAAGAACAAAATAATTTTGTTAAAGGTAACAATCAAAGCATAGATCGTATAGGAATAACATAAGCGAGGCTCTGATACCACTGTTGGGATTCGGCTCATGCTCAAACAGAGATAATGTATAATTTAATCAACAAGTTAAACATACAACGCAGCGGAATAAAATAAAACATAGAAAAAAATCGAATTCCTCCAAGGATCTGCTAACGATCATACTATCAAGAACAGATAACAATCAAAATCTCATACCTCTTTATTGGAGATTGCCGAAAGCTCAAGATAGATTCTTAATGTTCTTGTTCTTTTACACAAAGCTCTCTTGTCTAAAACCAAAGCCGTCTAATTGTCTGACCTCTAACAGTAATTCATACAGGTGATTCGAAAGCCTTCACAAAGTTGAGATTATGTTTTGCCAAGATTATGCTAGTAGTATAGGTTGTGAAAAACCTTCCTTCTCTACCTTAATTAGCCTAAAAAAAATGAAAGAATCGTATTCTCCCTTCTCTATAAGTGTTCGACCGATTCTCACTTATTGGAGAGAGAGGCGTGATTCAAGTATTCTCTTAGGGGGGGAGGCGACAACAACATTAGCCTATATATAAGTAGGTTTAGTGTATGCCAACTCTTGGACTAACTGCACTAAAGCCCTTATACATATTATTAAATATTCACGATAAGCCCACAACACTTAATGAATATTTAATCTCGCTCAATCTCATTTTAATTTCATTAATCACCTTTTGTATGTGACCCATTAGGCCATTAACATGTTGGCAATAAATATAATAAATTCAATTAAGAATTTCCTATTTATATTTATAGATCATGAGCAGCATCTAGCAATGCATCATGACCACCCAAATGCCAAGAGAGTCATCAAGCTTCGACTAGCCTTTCATGTACAATATGTCTGTGTAATTCGATCACTTCATCAAATATCCCGGGATAGGAAAAAGCATGGTTCAATGTCTACTCTTAACCCATTCCATATTAGATTTACAACTTTAATATTAACTCCTTAAGTATTGCCTTGGCCAAGGACTTCCATAAGTTAATATAAGTTAAATACATGTGCGATATGTCCCCTTAATTACTTGGGGTGATAAATCCTCTCAGGACCACTCATTCATCTTCCTATGCTTCATGTCATACCCAATAACACCCTACTATAAGCATCCTCGTGATTGGGATCCGTTCGTGATGAAATCTAAGTATGACAGTTCACATACAAGATGATCTGGTGTCACAAGTCAAAGGATTACTTATACTATTAACACATAAGAGTATTTAACATAGACACTTGAGTGAAATACCAAATGGAACTCTCATAGCGGGTCATGTTCAGTGAACTTGTTCAACTAACAAGCACCCATATGTTTTCCCCAAGTACCTCTAAACTTTCAACCTATTAGATCAGTTGCATGCATCAAGTGCATGAAAGCTTAACATATGTCAGTCTTTGAGCATTGTCAACGCCTTGTCTTGACAATACAATGATCAGGAACAGTTTTAGAAAAACGGCATTGATGCATAAGGATCCTCATAATTATAACACCTTACAATTCCTTTGCAATGCCATTGTGTCTCATGGGCTTTATCTTCACAAGTCATTTATAACAATTATAATAGTACTTATGGATAAAAAATACCTCAATTATAATTAATAAACTATAATGTGCAATACATGAATATATAAATAGTGTTTTACAAGCCCAACTAGATTGGCTTGTAGGGCTTACACCAATAGGTTCGTGCCTAGTAATTTAATTCTCAAGTAAGCTACAAGCTCATTATGAACAATTCATATCCATGATCAATCAATATCATCATATGATATTAAACCGAGCTATTGCATAGTCAATCATATATCCTTGCACACCATCTTTGGATTTCACAAATCTCAATTATGTCTCAATTAAACTTAATTGAACAATTCAATCAAGTTCTCAAAATAGATCTTTTATTCCATTAATTTTTACCTGAAAAGAATACCATGATTCATCCATACATTATTGTCCTTATGTGTGTGATCCCTTAGGTTCTCAATATGTTGGCAATGAACATAAGCTAATCCTATTAACTTATTTTCCAGATCAAGAGCGGGATCTAGCAACCCATTATAAGCAACAGACAAAAGACAATATCCAGCAAGATATACACATGGGAATGACAAGATATATAGACAGAAATCATAAACAAACAAGAAAACAAAAGTTGGCTCAAGGTTGGTCCCTTGGATACTAGATCCGGCCTAAACATCACTTGGTGAAAACCAAGATCATCAAGCTCAAAAACCTTTTTGTTTCATTTTTTTAGAAGGAAAACAAAAGAAAGATCACTGTCCTACCACAAATAGAACAACCCACATCAAAATGGCAAGGTAAAAATATGAAGCAAACACAAGCACACAAAGCCTAGTAGTTTCGGCCAAAGAAGAAAAAGAGGAGGAAAAGAGTTTTGCAAGCTTTTTAATGTTGTAAAAAAAGAAGAAAATAAGAAAAGCTTTTGATAAAACTTTTGAAAACCTTGAGATTTCAAGAAAAACATAAGAAATAAAGCTTGAAAATGGATGTAAAATAATGAAAAAGATCAAGGAGAGCAAACTAACTTAGTAAGCTTTCAAGAACCAAACCTTTAAACCTCTTTTTTTCCTCCTTTTCCCATTTTCCTTTCCCTTTCTCCTTGTGAATTTTTTTAAAAACCCTTCCTCATGGTATGATGGCCGAATGGTGCCTTTTAAAGACCCTTGGGCTGCTATTTTTCATTGCCATTTACCATTAGCCGAATGGCCTTGTTTTCCCTTTCGTCTTCATGCTTTTTTCATGTCCAAATGGTCCCCCCTTTGGACCCTTTTCCACATGGTCATCTTTTCCTATTCTTTAGGACCAAGTTTCTTTCTTATTGGACCAAAATGCCATGTCATGTACTCTTACCTCCTCTCTCTTTCCTACTCATCCATTTATTTACAAACAAGTCACCTTATGTTTTCTCTACATTGTCCTCACTTTTTCTTTTTATTACACTATTACCTTGGGATATTTTCATACCCCTCATTCAACTTTTATTTATTTATTCTCTATCCCTCCATCATTTCCAAATAAATTTTATTTCTAATTGCATCCCTCTCTGCAAGTTCAAACTTTTTAAAATATGCAATTTAGTCCCTTAATTTTTCAATTTCTTTTTAAAATTGATTCATCTCTTATTCTCCTTGTATATGACCTCTTCAAATCCATTCCTTCATTGATCTTCTTTTAAATTGAACTTTCAATTTCTTCCAATTTCAAATTTTTCCTTGAAACTAAACTTTCAATTTATTCAATTTAGTCCTTGGATTTTTAAATCATCTTCAAATTAGCTCCTCCCTTCACTCTCCTTGTAATTGAGCTTCTTGAGTTCATGTATTTATTGATTATTTCCAAATTGAATCTTCAATTTCATCCAATTTGATCATTTCCATACTTTCCCCTAAAATTGGAACTTTCAATTAATTTTGTCCTTCATTTTCCAATTCATCTTCCAATTGATTTCTCCTTTTACTCTACTCCGAATTGGACTTTCAAATACCTCCATTTATTCATCCTTTTCCAAATTGAACCTTCAATTTCACCCGATTTGATCATTTTTATATTTTTCCCTAAAATCGAAACTTCCAATTTATTCAATTTTGTCCCTCCTTTTTCAATTCATCTTCCAATTGACTTTTCCTTTTATCCTCCTTGAAATTGGACTTTCAAATACCTCAATTCATTGATTATTTCTCAAATTGAACCTTCAATTTCATCCAATTTAATCATTTCCAATTTTTCCCAAAAAATAAATTTTTAATTTGTTCAATTTAGTCCTTATTTTTTCAATTCTTCTTCCAATTGTTTCTCCTTTTACTCAACTTCGAATTGGACTTTCAAATACCTTCATTTATCGATTCTTTTCCAAATTGAACCTTCAATTTTATCCAATTTAATCATTTTCATATTTTTTTTTCAAAAATTGAAAGTTTAATTTTTTCAATTTTTTCAATTTAGTCTTTTCAACGTTTCCAAACTATTATTTCACATTTCCTCAATTCAATTATCTTAAATCCCATTTCCATCATCTTTAATTTGTCCAAATTAAGCTCCTTGTCGTCTCAATTTTGCTTCTCCACCTTTAATTCCAACTTTTGATTTTTTTTTTTCAATTTAGTCCCTACATTATTTCTGTTCCAATTTTCCTTTTCATTTTCAATTGTAACTCTCCAAATATCAAGGTTGCTTTATCACCATCCAATTCTCTTTTTAGATCTTATTTTTCAAAAGTTGAATTTTTTTCGTTAACTTTGATTTTTAGTCAACTTTGCCTTTTTTACTTATCTCATAACCTTGATCTTGTCCATTGTGTCTAATCCAAGTTTAAGGATATTGGGCCATGAAATCAAGGTAGAATTAAGAATACGGATTTGAAAGAGGAACGTACCTTGTTTATGGGTCCAGACAAAATTAGATGTTTACACTCGTTATACACGTAAAATTTTGAATTGATCCGATATTCATATCATGTTGATCTAAAATACTGTCTTTTTTATATATATTTGACGATTAAATTTTTTTTTATATCAAACAAATAGTTAGACATTTTTAATTTACTCGAAATTAGTACGCGATCTATATGAATAAAACATAAAAATACAATGATCGAATTAAACAAATATAAATCGTATAAAAAATTAAGAAAAATATAAAACTAAACTAAATTTACACTAAATATGTATATATCCATCGTTTCTTCAACTCCATTTGGTAGTATTTTTATTTTTTGCTTTTGGTTATGTCTTTGGTTTTTATCAATTTTTTATTTTTTATTTTTTGCTCTTTTTTCTATTTATATTTTATTAAAAAAACAAAACAAAAACATCTATCAAACATAACCTTCATCTTAATTTGTTTCCTTTTTTTTCTCTATGATTTGTCAATGCCCCACAAGCTTGCATTCTGAGTTAGGACACAGGTGAGAACATTTAAACTTACAAAATCCAATATTATAAATAAAGAGGGCAAGGCAAGGCAAGGCAAGGCAAGAGAGACACATTAATTTCATCTTGCCAATCAAGCACATAAATGCAAAAAAAAATACAAATTTTTTTTTCATTTATTACTTTTTATCAATATGATACAAAGTTTCAGTTAGTGTACTTCATGCAAAAAATACATAAATTTATGCAGAAGAAGAAGAAAGAATTTGATCTTAGGGTCAGAAATGGTAGAAGCAAAAAGAAAGGAATCAACCAGGACTATGATCTTGAACCAAAAGGCCATTCAGAAGCGGGCGCTCTGCATCTGCAGCATTCTCTACCAACAATCTTTTCTCATGTCGCTGACCTCTGCCATAAAAAAATATATATATATATTATATAATATTCAAGACAAAAGATTCAGAAAAAAGTGAAATCACATGAAATAATAAGGGGTTGAATTCGACATTCGATAGAAAATAAAGAACAAAAAGGACTCAACAGTAAGGAATACATAACTCTGCACAATTAGTTTCAGATTACATGTCCATGTCCATGCCCATGAAATACTTCAACCAGACACGACAATAATATGCTTTATTAGACATAGGAATAGTATGATTTCCAATATATCAAAAAAAGTTCCCTATCTGTTTCAGACACCTTTTCTACCCATTGGAAAACCCACATCTAAAAGCTGTTACTACACATGGAATCTGAAAGAAATGTAAAATGCTATCTTACATTTCAATCTACACATAGACGAAAGAAATTTTAAAGGTCGAGCAGACTGCCTTATATAGAACATCGTTCGTTCTTAATTAGGCAGATTACACTTTTCATGTCTTCCTTGTGATTTGTGCACATTACCACCTTGCGACTTGAAAAAGAGTCAGTTATACAGCTTAAAGTCTGTTTGGCAATGCTACACATGTGTCGAGTTGAGATTATGATTTCCGCATTCTTTACGCGTTCTTGTTCAATTAGGATTTATATCAAAGAAAGTTTTCCAGAATCCGTATATGATTACTTCAGTCATTTCATCAAAAAACTTTTGACAGCACAAACACAACTCCCCTACCTGTTATAGAGCATATTTCAAGTTATGATTTAAGAAGTTAAAACCATCTCAGCTTAGTTTAAAATAAAGCTCAACTGTTTTGCAATATCCATTCGAAAGAACAAATCCTTTTTCTAACTTAAAATCCATATGGGTCACTGAAATAGTGTCATAATGACAGAAATCAAATTACTAAACAGAAGTAAAGCAGCATAGAGACCTTACACTAGTTGATTGGAGCTCCATAGTAGCTGAATCCTCACTTTCCTGAAAATGCGAAAGATCAAAGTTCAATTATTGCAGTCAAGTTAAAATCTTAAGAAAAAGCTGATGCAGCCAGAAATACCTCCTCAATCAGCAAATCCTTTCTGGTGATCACACCAATCACATGAGATGCACGAGGAACAACAAATATGTGTCTCAATCCTAGTTGGCGGAAAAGATTGTAAACCTATAACACCACAAACATTAAACATTTTATAAGATACAAGACAAATATACCATAGCAAACAAACCCGATAATCTGTTAAAGATAAAATTGAAAAAATCACCTTTGTTAAAGACATATCTTCAGGTACAACATATGGCGAGGGATTCAAAAATGGTGCAAGATCTATGTACATTTCTAAATCATCTGAACTAAGATGAATATCATTTATTGATATTCCTTTACTCGAAACAGGTTTAGCAAATTCACTAAACTTGTGCCTGTAAATAATTGCTCAGGATTAGCCATTTAGTCTAAAGCTCAACTGAACAAAAAGCCAGAATGACACAATAAAATGTTAAATACAGCAAATTTCCACTTACCTAATTGCTCTGGATCCACCAATGGAATCACAAGATAAAGGACTATGCTGGAAATCTATCTTAGATTGAAGAAGTACCAGTAGGTGACTGCATTATAAACAAATGCAGCAGTTAGTTCTTTTGAGTATGCTTCAGCTCTATAAAATAAAGAGCGAAACATCAAGGAGCGAAAATCAGTCATTTCGTTGTACCTTCGAAGCATAAGTCCAATAACAAGTGTTTCTCCATTTCTTGTGTGATCAATCACCTGGGTTGGGTGAAATTAAACAATTTTCAAAATTGCTGACATTGAACTAGAAAAACAAGCAATGTGAAAGCTAAGCTTACGGGAAAGCCATTATGTTTGTTGCTCCGCAAAATGGAAACCACATCTGCAACCTTTACAACCCGAGGAAGTGAGAGAACCTACAAAGGTAGAAAAACAAGCTGTTTAGGAGTCAAACCATAGGGGCCAGGTCGACGTTGTACTTTGTTTTAAAAACATACTTATTCACATGATTCTCGGCTCATATCTACATTTGAGATGATTTTTACATCAAACACCGCAAAACCATGGCATCTTTGCCACTGAAACATCATTTAAAAAGGATCAATCAACTAACCTTCTGGTTCCCACAGGCTTCCCTGGCAGTCGTTTTCCGCATCTCGTACTTGGGTCTTGATTCCAGCAACGGAATGCCCTTCAATCGTGCTTGTTCTTCATATAAGCCTTCATTAAAAGCATCACCAACAGCCTGGTAGGGAAAAAGAGTGAGGACTTTTTGAAGCACATCAATCAAGAATTGGACAAAGCTACCATTATTCAAATAAATACCTTCGATATGAGAAGAACAAGCATAATAAGAGGTAAAAAATTCAAGTTATTTGTGATTTCAACCATAATGACACACAGAGATACTGTCATCCGCATGGAACCGCCAAGAAACGAAGCAGCTCCCAAAAGTGCATATCTGCAGATCCACCAAATTATAGAGCACTTTAGCAATGAAATAGTGCGATATGTAACAAGAAAGGTGAGACTCTTAGGAATCACTTAACAAAAGGTAGAAAGTAAGGCAATTAAGAAACATGATATAATTGACAGTGAAAACAGATCATATCATGGGCAGATATTATTGCAGAACTTAAGATCTCTCTCTCTCTCATATATATATATATATATATATATATATATATATTTCGGATCTAAATTGACTAATTACAGCCTTCTAAGTTAACTTCTGCTTTATTTCTTCAGCAGTTAATGACTAAAAAATATCAAATTAATTCATAGTGCTCATGAATCATCATTTGCTTAGTTTGGAGGAGATGCTTGGAACCAAGTTCCAAATGGATTTTGATAAAACATAAAAAATGAGTAAAATTGTAATAGCTAGAAATATAGATATGATTATTGAATTTCCATAGAATTAAAACAAATAATATACTTACGTTCCCTCTTCAATGTTGAGCTTCTTGTAGTGGTTAACAGTAAAAATACCAACAAGACGGCCATATGTTGACCCTATCATTATTCCAGGAACAAATTGACCAGCTGGAACAGCAGTACCAAATGTTACTACTGCTAAGGTATAGAACATAACCTGAAAAGAATCATTTGAAAAGAAAAAGAAATTCAGACCATGAAATGATTTCAGGGATAAAAAATATTGGCCAATGACTTCAGCTGTAAATATAAATAGTTAAAATATAATCAATACTACTGTTGACAAAACTCCTAGAAGTTCTCAACTATGAAATTTGGTAAGTTCATTTCCTAAAAGCCCTCAATTGTTTAAATTGTAACCTGTATCAAAAAATATCAGAGGATATAATATGACAATTACAATATATTCTGAACAACCATCCATTTTCTACAACAGTTTCCACTCTCTTTCTTCACTCTTTCTGATTAACTTATTATGACTTTTTTTAATAATAAAAAAAAAAAAAAAAAAAGAGCTGCTCAAAAAGTGCAACATGGTGAAGACAACATAAATATCTTAGGGATTTATAAATTTTCTCTCTTCAATATGAGATACCAAAGGCAAATTGTTTTAGCCAAACAGACTGCCATAACCTCGGGGTAGTTTGGACATTTTATACCGTCTTCTGGTCTCAAATACTTTAAATCTGATTCTGCTAGCCTATATTTCACTTTTTATCTCCTACGATGCCATACTCTTTAGCTAGGCTCTGCAGGGGAACGGAAGATGTTTCCTTCGAATACGTTCTGTGTCCCTTCAACCCAGACTCTACATTATATCTCCTTTCTAAGGAATCTAAAGTAGGAACGGAATTGGTTTAGGGTTCTTACTTTAACAAATAAGACAAAGAGCAGACTAGGCCTGAAAGACAAATAGGAAAACATCCCTGTCATACTAGTAGGAGACATGCAACATACTAACCTTACAATGTCATACATAACCACATAAAGTAAATAGATTTTTAAAATACATTATCAGTATAGAAAGACAAATAGGAAAACATCCCTGTCATACTAGTAGGAGACATGCAACATACTAACCTTAAAACGTCATACATAACCACATAAAGTAAATAGATTTTTAAAATACATTATCAGTATACTTGTAAGGAAGTCAACAAGTTCACAGAGCACTACCAAAAATGTCAATAAGCTTTGGGCACTGAACTCATGAATTGTTTTTGCACTAAACAAATTCCTGATGGCATCATCCTGTTACAAATATAAACCTGTTAAAATAGAAACTACAAGGCAACTAGCATTTCAATGGCAAGGACGTATCTCAAAAGATTAGAGACCTGAGTATTGAAGAAGATAGTCGCAAGGTCATTGTATTCCTTGTCCTTACTGCAGTAGAACTGCAGATCACATTAAGTCAGATAGAGGAGAAATAACCACAATGTAAATTAGCAATCAAAACTTCAAGAAAAAAGACGGAAATTAAAGAACAAAAGGTTTTCTCCCTCTCTCCAAAATAACTATTCATCTGAGAATATATATATATATATATATATTCACATGACAATGATGGCTCTTGAGATAAATGCACTCAGAAGACGAAAAATATTTTAGAACGAAGAAAAGCAACACCAAAGTTAGAAAATAGGAAAGTTGAGATACTCTTCGACCAAAACTCAGTGCATGTTGAAAAGGTAACTCAAGGTTCAAAAGTAACAAGAAAGTAAATTTAAAGTATAGATGGATGCAGTTTCTATATTCTTGCATTCAGTAAACACAATCAAGTTTGAATTATTCTCTTGGTAGTAATTTTTATCTGATAAAATAGCAGAGAAAAACCACAATCATTATAGCCAAATAGATTTAAACTGGATAGAAAAAGCATTTATCAAAGGGAAACTGCATCATAACTGGAACAGTAAGGAAAAACATTGGATACCATGCACATCAAGTTGATACAAACAGTATGTAACTATATGAGCATATCTTACATTTACATAATTCCCATACATTCCAGGAGCCCTAGGACATTCAATTTCAGAGTCAGGATCTGAGTCGGGGCATGGACTGCATTTTCTCAGTAGTGGTAGTCCAAAAGATATAACTGACGTTATCACAGAGATGAGGCATGCTTCATATATCTGCAATGTTTTTATTGGAAATCAGTGGGGGAAGCGGTGGTTAAAAACATTAGATATTGCTCATTGAGAACTCAAACAGTTTCTAAAGTTACTGGAATTCCTCACCTTGACTCGATTCCCTTTCTTGTGCAAATAATTCCGTCGCCAGCGAGTTACATAAAAAGTAAGTTGGTTAAACAAAGCTCCTGGGCTCAACAGAAAAATAAATAAATATTAATAAAAAAGATACTTAAAAAAAAAAAAAAAAAAAACTAGATTAAGATCATAAGAACAGATGTGAAACCCAATTAAAAAGCTCTACCTAGTAGACCTCCAATGACTCCAATAACTGCCATTGGCAATAATTCCTCAAAAGAATAGTCCTCCTGACCACTACAAAGGATGAAAGAGAAAAAATGGTTGGAAGCAGTTAGCCTAAAGCCGAGCAAAAAGTTCAAGAATGGGTTAATATGCAAGAGCTTAAGGAAGTTCAGATCCTAACTCTGATATATCCCATATAATAAAGCCACCAGAGCCAAAATGTCCACAGTTTCCACTTTTGCACCATCCCATTGCAGCACGCACCACAACAGCCACAATCGCAGAAGTGAAAAAGACACGCCACATTAGTTGACTCCTCCACCTTCAAAGGTAAAGTTCAGATAATATGAAGGTTAGAGTTGAATACCTATATGCATAAGCACATAATATATATGCATACAAATCTATATCTGCGCTTACACATGAATGACAACAAAACTATAATTGCATAACTGAAGATACATATGGAAATACAGGAAAATTAATTAAAATGTAACAGTTTAGTCTCAAACATAAACATGCTTGTGCATATATTTAAACAGTAGTTGAGAACAGAACTTCTTTACCAAGATGTAACCTCCTCCAATGCAAATAATACACCCCCAACTGGAGCTCTAAAAGCAGCAGCGACTCCAGCAGCACAGCCACAGGTTACCTTTTCAAAACATTACACAAATAAATAAAATGAGCAAAATTTTAGAGGTACATCACCTCCATTATTAGGAAAAATGATAGACCATGACCAAATATATCTAAGTTCCAATTAAAGCAACCAATATCAGTAGGAATCACAACAAAAGATAATGAAACATATACAATAATATAATGATTCGGAAGTCAGGGAGTAAAACTGTGGCCTATGAGGATTCATTTTTAACAGCTATACATGTAAAAGGAGAAAATCCATAAAGGCATTCTCATATATATCCTTTCCAGAACTATCAATCAATAAGTCATTCTTATACTCACAAGATCACGACGATCCCGATCACTCTTGAAACCTTGAAGCCACCTGGAACTTAGATGATATTTTGTGGATCCACCCTGAATCAACACATAACATGAAATGAAAATTTAGCATGCATGGCAATTTCTGAAGAGATGCCAGACATACAACATCAAGAATGTTCAACTTTGAAGGCAGAAGAACGTAGATACAGTTGTTAAAACTTAAAATACACTACTATCACATTCCAAGACTGAAACCAACAAATGGTTGTGGCGCAAATCAACCCTCCACTCTTCAAGGGGGAAAGAGGGGGGTGAGGGGCAACCATTTGAACTACTTGTAAAACCAGTAATCAAGTCACTTGATTGCTATAAAATAGTGTCATTTCAGAGAAAATTATGATGAAAATTATATCCTGACATTAGCATACTTCTAAGACTAAGTGCTTACTTGTCCAAGCAAAGAAGCAATACAAGCACCGATATGGACAAGAGGACCTTCTTTGCCCAGAGCTAAACCACCTCCAACTGAACCAACACTTCCAAATATCTGCAAATTACAATGAGAAGAATGCAACTGAAACGGATCTAGATGGATATTAAAAGGTGTGGATGTGGGATGATAAACCTCGGAAACCCCATCTGAATTCATAAGAATTTTAAAATGTTACTTCTTAAGTTTTCTATTAAAAAACCTGTGAACTATAAAGTGAGTACTGGTTTATGATTAATCTCAGTTGCAACATCATGCTGGCAAGATTATCATACCTTTCCAATCAAGGTTCTGAAAAGAAGGATACCGGGAATATCAATTCCTGAGGGTTAAGATAAGAATTGGATCGTCAACATATGCAACACTTAGGAATAGCTCATTAATGAGTATAGGAACCAAAACAGCCTGAAAAATATAAACTTACCATTCAAATAACCCTTGATTTCAGGAATACCAGACCCTGCTGCTGCCGGTGCAAATTGGGTAATGATATATACAGAAGAAAAGACTAAAGCTAAGTTGATTAAGATGTAAATTAGACAACCAGCCAGATATGACTTTTGTATTATGTTAAAAGTCAAGGCAAACTTCCATCCAGCAAAGTTCTCAACAGAAATATTGATAAATACAGCAGCTAATCCAGTACCTGAAAGCAATTAAAAACATCATCCAAACTACCGAATACCATATTGGAAAAAATGATACAAAAAGATATAGAAGTTTACTACCGTCTACCGATAATAAAAAGAATTACTTAAAAGCATATCAACATACAAGTTCTTAAATTAGTCCAGGTCAAGAATGAATCATCTAATTACCTCTACATCTTTATTAACCGAACAATCATCCAACTTAAGAGTACTATTCCCTACTCAGAGTAAAACACTCTATCTCTCAAATAATCTTAAGCAACCAATATGATTTTGAACTTTTTTACTCTTTCTAAGCTAATAGCATTAAGGGTGTGCTTGGTAGAGTGGAAAAGTGGAAGGATGGATAAAGGAGAGTGGAGAAGTGGAAAGAAAATAAATTTTAGGTGTGCTTGATAAAAAAGAAAAGTGAGAGAAAAGAAAATAGGAAAGATTATCATTTTCCACACCTATTAACAAAAACAAATCACTCCAAATTGAAAAGAAAAGAGAAAAGAAAATGAGAGGTATGAGTCAAGTATGTATATTTACAAGATTATCTATCATTTTTTAAATTTTATTTTTCCATCTTAACTTATGATGGGTATAATGGTAAAACAACATACTTTTCATTTTCTTTACTTTCATTTTTCAATGGGTGAAAAGAAAATTATTTTTTCTTTCCACTTTTCTATCTTTCAAAGGAAAAAAAAAAAATTTATCTTTTTTTTTATTTTTCTTTACTTCCAATTTTCTATCCACCCTACCAAGCAAAAGCAAAGCCAAAGAGATTCAATAAATAAATGAAAGTAAAATAACTGTCACTCCATCCCCAACTCAAAACCATCACTTGAAATACAACCTAAAAAATGTTGAAATCAGCATAACAAATGAATAAATTTTGTATTTGAAAAACCACAATATCTAAGCGGAATGCGAATCAAGAAACAAACAACTTACCAATGCCGATGAGCAAAGCGAAGAACCACTTCACCCCCACGTTATATCCAACATAAAGCTTTCCTCTTTGAGCCTAAATTAAATTCCAAAACACATAAAAGATTTTCAATAACTTAAAACTGCAAATTGAGCTTTAATTTTTGTATTTTTTATGATTAAAAAGGTACCTGTTCTTCTCGATAAGCGTAATTTTCAATAACTTCATAATCAAGGCTCTCGACGCCGTTCCTATTGCTTGTACTACTCAATAGTCCAACTCCGTCAAGCTCACCTTCTTCTGAATGTGGAAGCCGAGACCAAACAAGCCTCGCCGTTTCCATTCCATTTTGAAAATGATTCGATAACATGAACGATCGATTTCAAAATCGATCGATCTCTTGAATCGAACCCTAAAAACCCTAAGCTTCCACCAGATCACTCCACAACCAAAGCTCCAGCTCCTTAAAGTGATCTCAAAACAAATTATTAAGAATTAAAAAGAGAAAACTGAGAGAGAAGATTTTACGAATGAAAATCTCTGAGAAAATTGGAAATTGAAAGAGAGAGATTCTGGCGTAGGAACGTAAACGACTCTCTTTGTTTTTTTTTTTCTTTTTTGGAAATTTACTGTTATTCGGTTTTAAGTTTTAACTTTTTTTTTTTACTTTAATATAAATACTAAATAGGTCTTTGCGGTTTCCTGTTAAATTTGAGTATTTTATTATTCCGCTTTGGTGTAGCAACGAAGTGGATATGGTAATTCATGTATTTATGTCATGTTATTTTTTTTTTGTTATAATTATGTATTTAATGTGTTTTAATATTTATATAAATTTTGACGTGTTAATAATTTGTGTTATATATATTTGACATGTTAGTGTATTTGTGTCGTATCCGTATTTTTTTCATAAAATAGCGTATTTTAGTTATTTTTTTTATGTCGTGTTCGTATCGTTTAATCGTGTCGTGTTTAATATTGCCAGATATACAACGAAGTATGCCGAAGGGCCACACTTCATGTGAGGTTTTGTGTAGCAACGAGATGATGGTAAAAAATTGAATATTAGATATTATTCATTTGATTTTTGCGAATTTAAATATTGCGAATTCGAATAATTTTTGGATTAGAATATTATATTTATTATTTGTGGCGGATTCAGCTTTGATCGAATCTATTTTGATTTCAGTTCGAATAATATGGATATCCGAATTTGTTATTCTAATTCGCTTTACTTAAATATTATCTGATATCTGATTCTAATATTCGTTTACATATTTGTAAAATATAAATTAAAAAAATTATGTTTATGGAGAGATTTAAACTTGGTATGCAAATCTTTTTTACTAAAAATTCAAATATGTAGCGAATTTGAATATCCAATAAATATTGTTATCTAATGTGAATTTGAATATGGATAGCAATATTCGAATAATAAATCAATAATTTATATAAATTAATCAAATTTAAATATTTTAAAAATTACAAATATTCTATTGATTACCTCTAATTTTACATTTTTTATTTACCGACGGTTGGTCTCTCTCGCAACATGTTTAATTTCTTTTTTGCCTTTTAAATAATACAACCACAATTTCTTGTTTTCTACCTTATTAAAATAATAATATTAATAATTTCTTGTAAAAGACTTTTGCAGATGCATTTCCAAGCAAGCATGATAGCAATGCTTCACACCACAAAAAGAGTGGTGAGTGGAGAACATCCACTAACAAAAACCAAAAAAAAAAAATCATACTTAGACTATAATTCCACTTCCAATTAATTTAATAAATAAAAAATGTATTAATATTTTAATTCGATTTATGAAATTTAAAAACCCACCAAAAATGATATAAAATAATAATTCTTCAAGCTAATAAGAACTTACGTCCTAATCAAGTTCGTAAAATTGTGACCTAGGAAATGTCTATGCTAACAAAATAATTGTTCCCATTTATGTACTTTGCCATCACGCAATGCAACAACTAAATCACACTTGAATCTGATTAGTGGTTTAGGACTAGTTTAGTATTGCTGTTGAAAAAAGTTTAAGTTGAAAAAAGCTTGGGTCAAAAAAAGTATGTTTAAAAAGTGTGGTGAAAAACTGTGGTTTAAAAACTTTTAAGTGTTTAGCATTGCTGTGAAAAAGTATTGTATAAAATTAAAATGTAAAAAAAATATATATGTTTAAAACATTAAAAGTGTAAAGATATGAGGATAATAAATTTATTTTACTCAAAAGCCAACTTTTTTTTTGTCTTAACCTAAAGTGTTCCTTTCATCCTCATTTTATGGCTGATGAAAAATTAATCCTTGTAGGGCCCGAAGTGTAATGGTAAAGCCCTCCCAACATTGACGACTCCCAAGATTCAAACATTGGTTCTCATCTTAGGGGTTGGAGCCACTTTACCACTCCAACCAACCAAATGTTTCAAACTATATTTTTTGACTTTTTGGTTTGGTTTTCAAACCATGATTTCAACAGCTTAATAAGGTGAATGCTTGACATGTGACAGCCTTTTTTTTAAGTTTTAGTTTTTTTTTTTTATTATTATTTTTTTTAGTTTTAAGTTTTCGGTAGTTTATATTAATTTATTTTTAAATGATATATTTAAAGGGGTTGATTCGAATATTAACTCGTAAATTGATTTAAAATTTATACCGTTTGAAAAAAAGTTAAAAAAAAAAATCTCCTAATGAGGTCATTGGTCGCCACATGTCAAGCTCTTTTGCTTGACATGTGCCATGCTTTTTTATTATTATTATTTTTTTGAGTTTTATTATTATTTTTATTATTATTATTTTTGTTTTTAATTTATATTAATTTATTTAATTAATCATTTTTATTGTATTTTTAAATGATGTATTTAAAAAAATCGATCCGCACATTGACTCACGGGTCAATTTATGATTCATACCCGACTCGCTTGAGAAAAAAAAATTATTGATAATCAGTGTGAGAAAGCCGAAAAAATCTCCTAATAGGATAAATGCTTGACACGTGACAATTTTTTTTAAGTTTTAGTTTTAGTTTATTTTTTATTTTTTTTGTTTTAGTTTTAGTTTAAGTTTTCTTTAGTTTATATTATATTATTTTATTTTATTTTTAAATGATATATTTAAAGGGATTAGTTCGAACGTTACTCACAGGTTGATTTAAAATTCGTACCCGACCCGTTCGGAAAAAAGTTTAAAAAAGAAAAAAAATGAACTTGCTGCTAATCAGAATGAGAAAGATAATCAAACGAGAGAATTAAATATAAAATTTTATTTTATTTTAGTTATTTTATTTATTATTTTTATTTGAATAATTAAATATGCAAAATAAAATATAAAAATGAGTTAGTAGTTCATTAATTTAACCAAAAAAAAAAAACGAATTTGTTGTTAATCTATGTGAGAAAGTCGACCCAATGAGAAAATAAAATACAAACCACAATTTTATTTTTATTATTTTTTACCTCCTATAAATAAAAATATACACTATAGATCTAAATATGTTTTAAAAAATGCATATAACTAATAATTGAAAATATATTTGTATTACGTAATTTATAAATAGACAATTATCATAAATTTAATTTTCATAATTAACAAAATATAATTATATTAATATTACTAAAATTTAAAAATAAATAAATAAATTTTATTTAATAAATTTTAATTTAAACTTAATTTATTATTATTAATTAATTAAAAATTATAAAAAATTTAAAAAATCCCCAATGAAACGGGGCATAATTCTAGTATAGAATAAAAACTTCCCAGGCTTATGCTAAAATCTATATAATTAGTCAATCATATTGAACAGACTGTCTGGACTCTGGAGATGATAGTCTCTTTTCTTTTTTTTGAAAAAAAAGTTAAGACTCTCAGTCTCTAATCAGGACATGCCACAAACCTCAAAACGGGCTATCAGTGGCATTTAGAAATCACTCACTAAGTGGGGGTGCTAGTGATAAGGGTGTTCAATCGATCGGTTCGATTAATAATCAAACCGAAATTCTATTAACCGAATTAACCGATTTTTTATTTATCTTAACCGTTAATTGAACCAAATAAGAATAGATGTAAATTAACCAAATCGAAATAAATACCAAATTTACTTTACAATCTATTTTTAATACATAATTTTATATATCCAACCAAAATACCAAAACATGTTAATTATACTCCATCCATAATAATATATCCAACCAACCAAAATTCAAAAGCAAAATATAATAAAACTATAATAAAATTCAAATATAAAACACACTAAAACATAATAAAACCCTAAATTCAAATTTCGATTAATATGATTAATTCGGTTATTTTCTCTTAACCGAACCGAATTAACCGATAACCGAATCAAAAAAATTTTGGTTAACCGATTAACCGAACCGAATTCGATTTCGACCTATTAATTCGGTTAAATCCAAATTATGAACACCACTAGCTGATGAGATTCGAACTCTAATGCTTGCCAAAGCACTAATGAGTACTCCACGTTGGCGGAGATGATAATCTCTAAACCTGCTAAAAGTTCTATTCCTTATTAAGTGTAAAATTGTTTATGAGGTAAGAAAATAATTACAGTTAAAGTAGAATTAAATGATGCAGAGTATGAAGGGAAAAAATTGAAGAAAAAATCAACCATTTTATTTTTCAGATATGGGATTAAAACATACATGAGACTATGTTGGAAGCCTTGGCAAATCTGGGCAACTTTTAGGCTTTCACCGTCTTATTATGCAGCAGTGCCAGTCTGTCTCTGCATTGGAGTTGCTTGATCCTGGATCTATATTTCTTTTTATTGCATTTGACTTCACAACTACTTCTAAGGAGAGGGATCAGATGTAGCAAGCTCTGCATACATGTTTGAAATTGCTTTTGCAAAATATTCCCTTGCTTGAGGTCTCTTAACCTGGCCACAAATGAGAATTTATCATGTCAACTTTAGTTTTTTTTTTTTTTGCTCTGAAGTTCATAAAAAATATAATCACTTACCTTAAATGTCGGAGTAAGCAGACCATTTTCCATAGTGAATGGTTCAAGCACTAAAGTCACAGCTTTGGCAAATTCGAAGCCTCTCAGCTGTTCCAAAATCGATTAATCAAAAATTAAGGCTCATTGAAGAAGGAAATGAAAAATTCAAGGTGGAATTTAAATATAACTGGAGAAAACAGTGAATTCATTCAAGAGGCATTGCCTGAGCTTCTCTTCCAACAGCATCCATATCAGCCAGGACAGCAGCCCTTGCTCTTGGGTCATTGCACAGTTGTCCTAAATCATTGTACTGCACGCAATCATTGCCGGATAACAATTAGTAGGTGATTAAGCGAGATAGTTAATACCCACAGACATTGCACAAAATGGGAGAAGAAAATATAAATAAAGCTCAGGACAACAGGAATATGGCCCTAACAAAGATTATCCTTGATCTTGCCGCCCATGTTACTCAGACTCAGGTGTGAATGTCGGACACAGGTATGTATCTGACACGAATATGTTTGATTTATTCTAAGTTTTTCCAGGTATTGGAGGGTCTTTGGGGATCATATCCCCATACCCATGTCCGAATATGCGTCGGACATGAAAACTTCAAGAAAAATAAAGATTCGGAGCAACATAGCTTGCCGCAATATAAAACAGAAAAAGATAGACCACCTTAATGCCTTCAGACGCAGCCCATGCTTTCAAAACATCCGGGTCCACTGAGACAATAGCTACCAATGAAGAATTCAGGCTGTCACCTACCAAGCAAAACAATTAAAGTGTCAGCAGAGAAGAGAAAGGAGAGCAGGAAATTATCAAACCTCATTGTCTTACCATATATAAAACACTGGGCAATAAATTTGCATTTAGCATATACATTTTCAATTTTTTCTGGAGCTATGTACTCTCCCTGAGCCAGCTTAAAAATGTTCTTCTTCCTGTACCAATACACAATTTCCAGTAAACATCTAGAGATATACATGTCCCAGAAACACAGGCACACACCGACTGACAATTTAATTCAGGCAGCAGTTATTTGAATACAGTACCAAAGTACTACAGAAAGTGAGAGAGAGGACAGAAATGAAAAAAAAAATGGTGAACAATTCTAAGTGACATTCATGATTTCTGTCTGCAATTCAAGGGGCTAAAACTGTAATACAACATTTACGTCACGTTTGGTTTGCTGAATGGGATAGAGGAGGAATGTAATAGTTCTTCGGTGGGAATGAAATAGAGGATGAATAAGCATTATGTGATTTGGTTCATTGAATAGAGGAGAAATATTATTACATTATTTGGTTGGTTAAAATTATGTTAAGGAATAAATAATGTATAAAATGACTATTTTACCCTTACATTAAATAATAATATTTTATTTATAAAATCATTTTTATTTCTTTAATAGCTTATAAACTATTATAAATATATTTAAAAATTTGTTAAATATATTATATTTAATAATAAACTTTAAAATATTAAAATTAAATAATGATATTTATAAATATTATTTAAAAATATATAGTCAAAAAGAAATATTTTTAATGTTTTATATTAATATTTATATATAACAATATTTAAAAAATATTTTTTTAAAAATATTTTTGTAATTTAAATTTAAAATTATATTAAAATAACATTTAAAATATTTCAAACTAAATTTAAAAAATATTTAAAATTAAAATTTCATAATATATAAAAGGCAAAAATATTTTTTTCTCATTTTTTCTCTCCACTCTCTCTCCTTAAGTCTCTCCCCCCCTCTCTCTAGAAGCTTTAAAATTCAACCAGAAACTATCAAACGTAGTTTCCGATCGTCGACCGATGCAGCTACCGCCATACGCCACCGCCGGCCGCCGTCGACAGCCGATATACCAACCCAAAAATTCTTCAAAATTCATCCAAATCTTCCTGTAGGCCTCCTATTTCCCATTTTATAATTCATTTTTCCTAAAAATCTTCGAAAAAGCCTAGATCTACAAAAATATCACGAGGCTTTCATCTTCATTTTCGCCGCCCTCCGCCGCTCCAAACGCCTCCATTTTCCCATATGTTCATACTCTCTGTGTCCTCTTCCTCTTATCCAAATTTGGAGCCCTAAAAATCTCTCTACAACTAGCCTAATCCGAAACCTTAGGAAAGAGAAAATTCTCTCTCCTCTCCTTTTTTTTTTTTTTTTTTTTTTCTGATTCGATTTTGTTAGTTGTGTTGGTTCCTCAGATGTTTTCTGAGGATGATGCTAGATTGTGATTTCTTTTTCTGGAATTTTTTGATTTTTTTCTCAAATTTGGGTTTTTTTTCTTTGTTAGAATCTGTTGAACATTTTTTTGTTCCGATTTGGGTTTTCAGATGTTTTTTCTTTCTCCTAAAGCTTAGACAAAAATGAAATTTAAAAAATTATATGAGGATAAATTTATCACAAATTTTTTGTGGTATTCGATGGTATGAAGAATAGAGTAGGAATAGCCATTTTTGGGTAGGAGCCAAGAATGGCTATTCAATGAATTTGCTAAATAGCTCATTCAGCAGAATGGCTATTCAGCAAATTCCTTCAAACCAAACTGCTGCATAGTGATGCAGCATGGAATAAGGGGGGAATGGCATACCCTGTTGGTGTTGGAGTTATATACACCAAATGTAAAACAAGGATATAAACATGTTGTCTAATAAGATCCTAGATAGGATTTTAACATTTATAATTAAGAAACACATTAGATGTTTGACCTTACCTGTCAATAATCTTTAGACGACCTCCAGATAACCATAGCCCTATATCTCCGGTATGAAGCCATCCATCTTCATCAACTACTTCTCTCCTGTCCAAATTTTACATTTTAGACACATTCAATATCAATATATGAAAGTTTCAAGAAGACAAAAGATGGGTCATCTGAGAGAGCATACTCTTAAGCATTCAACCTAAAACTAATTGGTAGTAAGTGAAGAGAGCCAACTTGAATATAAGATCATAAGAAATTCAATATTTAATAAATGTGGGATAACACCACTTAACATTCCCCTCACGTGTAGCTCAACAAAAACCTACATGTGGACAACCTCACAAAGGGTAGTCAACCTCACATGAAGTTAAGCAGGAAAAAGGGAACACACCTAAGCTTTGATACCATGTTAAGCACAGTAAGTGGAGAGGCCCAACTTAAATATAAGATCACAAGAAATTCAATACTTAATAGATGTAGTATAACACCACTTAATACATACGTTTGCACTTCATCTTTGTAATATCCTTGGAAAACAATTGGACCCCTAACACAGATTTCTCCACGAGGATAGGGCTGGTCATCAGATGTGTAGTTCATTTCTGGGACATCAACAAGCTTTATTTCTGAAATAAGAACGACAAATTTATGAATTTATTGCCAAAAAAAACTAGAAGAAAACATCCCGAATAAAGCCAAAAGAATAGGCCCAACACCATTGTATTATAGTATGCTAGATTAAAACTCTCATAATAACTCACCACAAGCTGCATTAGGAGAGCCAACATGGCCAGAAAGATTGTCACCCTCATCCATACTGCTTATGACACATGAAGTCTCAGTCATTCCGTAACCTTCCACTACTCGACCACCAAAGCAGCTGCAGATTCATGACAGAAACAATGATAAGAGGGATAGGAGATACTACCAACTTCTTGATGAGAGCATTCAACATGCTTAAAGTAATTAACTTACATCTTCAAGAAGTCTAGGACATCAGGAGACAAGGGTGAAGCACCTGAGCTCAGAAAACGAACTCGTCCTCCAAGTTTGGCTTTTATTTTGTTGAACACCAATCGGTCCCACATGGGAGAAGGACTCTTTCCTTAAAAATAGATTATACACATAATCAATACATATCAATGCAGTAAAGTGGTGACAAAAGGGTATATTCTTTTATAATATATGTGAGTGCATGTAAGTGTACATATGTATATGCATTGTTGAGTTATTTTCAATGGCCAGACTTGTAGTACGAGGAACTCACTAAATAGCTAAAAGAAAAAAAAAAATCCTTTGGCATGCCTCACATCAGCTTTAGTTCTTCAAAAATAAATTAATAATTTCAATTACACTGTCAAATAATTAGCACAACATTGGTTAAACAAAATGCATAAAGAAATAGGTACTATTTGAATGCTACAGGACACTTTTTTTTCTGGGTCACTATCTGCCATACAAAATGACTACAACTCCACACCAATTTACTTATATAAAGATAATTAATGCATAAATGCAACAGTATTCGCAGGTTGATCAATTAACAAATAATGATTTTATTACGGTTTACTATTAAGTAGTTTCGTAACTAAAATCCATAGACACAATAAGTACATTTATGATTAAAGAGACAAGAATTTTAAGCAATACAAATCAGATTACACTCATAATATACGGCAAAGGACATTCTATACTAACCCTCCAGCAAGGGACAAAAAAGAAAAACACCAATCTAGTGATGTAAATCTTTACCATTCATTATTGCTTGCTTCTTGGAACTGTAGGCAACATTAAAAAGTCTCTCCTTTAGGGGACCAGATGACTTTACAGCATTCACAATACTGCAAAAATGAAGAGTTCGATAAAATGATTCAATCAATATATCAGTCGCAATCAACTAAACAATCAGAGTAGTACCCTGCGTAAATTCTGTTATACAGTCTAGGGACACTGCAGAATAAAGTGGGCCGTAGAGCAGCCAGATCATCCATTAATTTCATGTTATCCTGCATACAAAGATCAAGAACCAGAATTCAAGGCTTCATCTCAAGAACATGAGAGATTTTTTCACATCTACAGCATACGTGGTACCAAAAGGTGAGACTGCTGCTTCAAGAATATGGACAAGTTCTTAGATAAATTAGAACAATTATAATTTATATGGATTTGGAAACAACATGACTACTATTAACAAAAGAAAGAAGAAAGAGCTTTACTAGATTCTGTTAAGACTAGTTAGCTCTTACTTAGAAGGTAACCTTCATCCAGCTAAAAATTCCAAACAGGATAAAATAAAAACCAAAGATCATTTTCAAATCAAATCCAATAACCACAAAAGATAAGTAGGGTTCACAAAAATAAAGATGAAAATCTAGACAAACGACAGTAAAGTTTTTGCTTGTTGAATTCACGTTAAGCAAGAAGAAGCACAGGATTTCATTGACTCAGCAATTTGAACAGTGCAGTCAGAATGTGGACCAAATGAATTCAAAAACGATTCCAAATTAAAGGCAAAACATAGAACCAACCAAAGATCTTATATTAGAGCGAAGGTGATTAGGTTTACTCTCATACCCCCTGGTAGAATCCAACTGCAACTCCAAAATACAGTAAAGCAATCTGATAAGCTCGTTCGTAAATGTGTGCCAAAGGAAGATATGATATGTAACTGAACAAAGGACAAATGTTTCAGCAAGGCAGTGAAGGTAAAACAGTAAATTCAACCATAAATACTAACCAAAATTTATTATGATTTATATTCATTTAAAACCAATTAGAACTTACACGTCTGAGGGGTTAAATTTTGTAGCAATGCTACATCCAGCAGAACTTGAAATCAAGTTTCCATGGGTCAACACAACTCCCTGGCCAAAACTTATGAAGAATAAGTAGGTGAATAAAAGAACATTTACTTAATATGATTATTCAGATCTGTTAAAATTCATAGGACTAAGCTACACCTTTGGTGTTCCAGTTGTACCACTAGTGTAGCAAATGGTTGCAACATCATCTGGTTTTGGTGGGCAAAAAGGCTGAAGGTTACTGCAGCCCTAAAAGAACCATTCAATGAGAAACAATTATACCACACAACAGTCGAGCAAAATTGTAATATTTCATATTATCAGATAACATTGAAGCCAGACACCAATTAAATAAACAAATAAAATAAAAACACAGCATCAGAAATACAGCTATGAGTAACTAACATAGACCAAAATCAGAACTGATAACAAATTAGGCATGCAATCAAAGGAATTTTATGCACAATTGGTGTGTTAGGCTGTGGGTGTGTGCAGACACAAGTTTTCAAAAATCACTGTAAAAACATTACCATTAACCCTGAGTTTCTGGGCCACAAAAACCAGCAAAAGCAATGGTGGGATATATGTTTGGATGTAAAAGCAGCGGTGGCGGTGAGGTGAGAATGAAAATGACTATTAAGAACATTAATGTAAGAGTGTATTGATAAATTATCTTTATATATATTTTAATAATATTTAAAATTTTAATTTATATTATTATTTTAATTTATTTAAATATTTTAATTAATTATTATATTAAATGAATAAATAATTTTCAAATAAAAAATTAATAAAATTAAAATAAGAAAATTAAAAAATAAAAAAAAAAATTTTAAAATTTGTTTGAAAAAGAAAAAGGGGTGAAAGGGAGATTTCACCCCCACTACAGGGTCACTGGACCTTGGCCCCTCCAGTAGCTGACTGGAGGAGCGGTGGCGGTGCATCCCAAATACACCTCCAGTTCAGTTGGGGGGATACGTTATTTAAAATATCACAAAAATATATTAGTACAATATCTTATATAAATAAAAAAAAATTCTATTTCTCTTTCCAAAACCTATTAAAAAACTTTTTTTTAAATGCTTAAATTCAATTTTTTATAGTTAATGTTAATTTTAAATATTTGTATTTAGTAATCTTAAATCTTTGATATTAAATGTTATATCAAAGATTTAAAAGGCCTATGATCTTTGATATTAAAAGCCCAAAATACAAAATGGCGTACAACTTTTTTTTTTCTTTCCTTTTTGGGCAGGACAATTTTTTTTTTTCTTCTTTTCTTTTCTTCTCTTTTTCCTTTCTTTTCTTTTCTTTTTTGTCTTCCTTTTCTTTCTTCTCTTCTACCCCACCTAAACGCACTGTACCTCATTTCTCTCTTCTCTCCAAACTCTCTCTCTAAAATCAGCAACACCTTAAAACTCAAAACCCGAAGGTGGACTGCCGCGCCTGCCTCCGGTCGCCGCCACTGACTAGAGTTGGATTTTCATCAAATTTCACCAACATATTCCCCTTTATCTCCTCTTTCCATTTTTCCAATTAGATTTTTGAAAAAAGCCTCCAAAAAGCCTAGATCTAGAATCAAAATCCGCGGCAACTATCCCAAAAACATCTCATTCTGCCACTCCAAACGGCCTGATTTTTTAGTAGGTTATTACCCACGACTTGCTCTTCCTCCTCACACCTTTTGAAACTTTAAAACAACCTCACCGCTATAAGCTACCACTACCGACGTCGTTAGTCGCCACCTCTCAAACTCAAAAAGACGAGTCAGAATGCATAGCACCGAGTCCGACACATATTCGGTGTCCGTGCCCGTGTCGTGCCGACACAGGTACAGCACCCTAAAATGCCAAGTCCATGGAACAAAGGTTTTAGCTACATAAAGTTTTGAATGATTAGACAAGTTAGTTGTAATCTTAGAATAATTAGATAAGGTTAGGATTTAATCCTGTAAAGATAATAAGCTACAGCTTATCACCAACACTAACACTTGTATATATATATATATATATATATATACCCTGTACTTAATAGAATTAATTCAAGCCTCCATTCACCAAAGCATATGTTCTTTCATAAAACTATTACTTGTGTATAGTCCAAGTCACTTTATGAAGAAACGATGAAATTATTACTACGGAACAATTCTTGAAAGGAAAATAAGAGGAAAAGATATCCAATTACTGAAACATACATAGTAGAAAATGCAAACCAAACTTGGAAAATTAAATGCATGCTTGCTCTTGATTTAACCATTTGGACAATATGAAATAAGAAATTTTAAAAGATCATACAGGATAAAAACGTACTTATGTATTGGTTCTAAAGTTACCAAGATCATGTCGCTATAAACTAATGTGATGTAGACAAAAAGGATTTCTAATTACCTGACTTAATAATTTTGCATATGTCACAACCTGAATGCCCGTTGATGGTGGCAATGAAGGCACTTCATTGTCCATTCCTCCAACCACCTGCAGCGAGAGAAGCAAATAATTTACTCCTGAGAAAATGGCAAATCAGTATGTATACTTTTTTTCTTGTTCAAAGATTCAGTAAGAAGGTTTGAAAGGTTTGGCAAGAAAGTATACCACAACCAAACGTACGGATGGAATCTCGGAAAAAAAGCTTAGCAACTGCAATTCCAAGCGGAAAGATGAATAAATCTTACAAAACAAATTCAAAATCCTCAAAATAGTATGAACTAGACAACAAAAAAAGGTGTCAAGTACAAAATTAACTAGTCAATGAAGAAAAATACAATTAAAATTTAAGAGCCCATACAAAATATTAGCTATTTCTGTCACTCATTTCAAAGACCATTTTACTAGGCTTAAAAGCCAATAGTACATAGAGGAAAAGAGAATAAGTCCTTACAGCTAGTTGAGGGGATGTAGAAAAGGGGATTTATGGTTATCTATCAGCATGGTGAAAATAAACGCTTCGATTTACACTACAAAATCTTTTACAGAAGAAATGGAATTTAAATTCCAGTTCCTACTTTCAGCCATCCAAATTACATGCCTCGAAAAGAAGTATCAAGGAAGAACAAATATTGCAAATCTTGCCGAGAAAGATTCTAGAGTAGTAAGATATCCTAAAAAGAGAAATTAAAAGACTTAAGATCTAAAAATGCTGAAAAGAATTGTGCTCAAGAAAATTACTCAAGCATGTCCATGAAACCATTGTTCTTGTACCCAAGAAAGATTTCAATATTGCATAGCGGTCAAAAAATTGGCTATTAAGGCATCAGGGCATTCATGGTTCATAGCCAGAAAAGACGGATCTCACTCCAGTAGGGATGGCAATGGAGTGGGACGGGAGAGGGGATTATCCTATCCACCTCCGCCACACTCTTGCATAGATGTTGGAAACCCCCACCTCCATGGATGTTGATTATATCCTTAACAGCTCCACCTCATTTTTATTAACTATTTTTAATTTAATATTGTAAAAAATATATTATAGTTTATTTATGAACATAACTTTAGTATATATAATTTTTTAGCATATATAATATACATATATATATATATGAAATGTTAGTATATTTATGATTTTAGTATATACATCTAATATATATATATATACTAAAAATATAAAGGAAAATATAAAATATTTTAAAGGGTAAAATAGTAATTTCAAAAGGCGGAGCAGGGCGGAGCGGAGTAAGGATTTACCAAAACCGCCCCGCCCCGCTCCACCCTGCCCTACTTTTCAAAAAAAAAACCTCTCCATTCGGAGCAGATCAGTGCAAAATCCATTCGGCAGATCAGGTTTTGCTATCCCTGCACTCCAGTTAAGGACAGTACATGAAGGAAGTGATCAAGAGGAGGAAGTAAAGCCACTAATAAACAATGATTTAACAAAGAAGAGAATCCATAAAAAAGTCCTCCCACATAAAAACTAAATAATTATGCCAAGCTTAAATACCAGTTTAGCAGTTGGCTGTTGTCAAAAAGTTGGCTTTGACTTAAAACAAAGACCTTTGTAACTTTTGAAGAAAAATTTCCCTTCAATTCATCAAACAAGTAATTCTAGAGTTTAGACCTTAGAATAGTAAGTAACATTTGTTTGTCATACATTTTCCTAACACCTTCTGAAAGCACGCATTTAAGAATCAACTTTATCCTATCCACATTGTGAAAGTAAAAAAAAAAAAAAAAAAATCCATTATCCTTACTCAAAATGGACACCGCATGCTCTAGGTAATATATATATATATATATATATATATATATATATATTTAACCTACCATTTAAATCTTCACCCTATCCATGACAACCACAATCTAATAACATGTTTAGAAAGCAATTAAAAATTGGGAGAGATCTCACCAGATTCCCAGCCTATATAGAATATAGTTGCAAAAGAAAATTAATGCCTTGAGTGTTATTTTTTCCAGATGAGCATCTTCTACTTATGTGTAGCCTGAAAAGGAGCACAGATTGAACTTACAGAATTCAATGTTTGAGGCACGCAAAATATAGCTTTCACATCCGCATGATTAACAATGTACTTGACAGCATCTGGACCTGCCAAGAAACAAAATTGTGCACTTAGCATCTTAATAATAGGCCATGATGGACAAACATTCAATTAAAAAGGAGAGCATTTGGCCAGTGGCAAACCTAGAGTGTCATATAAAGGAACTGATATAAGGGAATATGAAGAGCAGGCATGATCAACGATGAGCCACTCTGGTCTGTTGATGAAATATATTCCAACACAAGAGCCCTGGCATAATAAAAGCAGTAGAACCACATGCTAGATGAGGAACAATCTATTAACTTAAACTGGCTATGTTACATGATGCACATATGTTAACCAGGCAATAAAGTTATTGCAGATAAAAAGTTCTGAAGGACCTAAATAATATAATTATTGCTAAAATCCTCACCTTTGGTATTCCATGATATAATAGGCCAGAACCTATGGCTGCCCGAGCTGTTCCAGCTTCTCCATATGTCATCCACTTGTACCTTGATGAATAAAAAATGAAAGTTAATGAATGAACTTTGAAAACTGTCACTATGACCCTTATTTTGACAATAGGAAACTTACTCTCCAACTGTTCCATCAACTTGAATTCTTGTACCAAGATATTTGTAATCTCGGAAGGTATCAACCGCATGTCTAAATAAAAAAAATAAAAAATAAAATAAAAGAAAGAAGAAATAAAGAAAAGTGAAGAAACCATCCGAAGTACTTCAATATGAAATAAATGATAAAGCATTGATGCATTGCACCACAGCCACAGATTATCAAATTCAAACATGATTCAGCCAGGAAAATAGGGATGCTTACACAAAATTATCGTGCAATGTACCGATATCAGGATGATCAGGAAATCTAGTCACGAGCTTCAATGGAGAGCGAGCAGATCTGCGATAAGGCATAAAAGTAAAATAAATATTGACAACAGATGAATAGAGAAGGGGCAATACAGAGCAAAATACAAAGTATACTAGTAGAGTTTTACCTGTATACATTCCATTTTCCTGTCTGCAGTTTCTCTGGCAGCACAACACTATAACCCTGTTCTGCTCAAAAATCAACATCAATAGATGTCAGTTAAAAAATAGATAAATTAGCAACAGATGTCAGCTTCTAACAGATAAATCAGATAAAAACTAAATACATATTATTTATTACCAACCGATAAACTGGCTATCAGCTGCTAACATCTCTTCCTCTGTCCCAAAGTAGATGGTCACTTCCATGCAACCATTACTTCAAATTCAAACTCAAACCATTCTTTTAACCTCTAGCGATAGTTTACCAAAGATACCACTGCAAACAAATTTTTTTTTTCTATTGATATGTAACAAATAATCCAATCGACCTCACCAACAACTCACAAACATACCAGCTAGGCCTACAGGTCCTGCTTACTATTAAAATGAAGGAGATTCATCATCAGCATCTCAACACCCACCAAGCATAGTCCATCCTTTCTACTCTCACTTAACACAATAAATTGCAGATTTAGAAGAGACCAACTTATAGACAAATTCTAAAACTGATTGCTTGTCATTTTCCCTATCTGACGACAACTATTCAGACTACAACACAACATGTTATAAAGGAACTAACCCGTCAAAGCAATTATCATCTGTCCTCTCACTGATCTAGAACAATAAACTCATGCTAGATACCTTCTGAAATGGATAAAAAAAAAAAGTACAGATCTACCACAAAAGGTTGTGTAGAATGGACTACATTTTCTGGGTCCGCAGCCACATTGACATAAAATAAACCAATCCTCTAGAATAATATTTCTTTAATAAATTCCATTGCAGCTAATTTTTTTCTTTTTCATCTTCACACAATTCAACACATTTCAACCAGGCATTACATCAGCTCTCTGGATATGAGTTAAATTCAAAAAACACTCTCTAAAAGGATATGCTCCTTCTCAATTCTGTGGATAACATGTTTCTAGCTCCCATAGCGTAAACCATAACCAGAAGCTTCCTGAAAATCCTTATCAAATATCAACATACTTTAAAGTTGGGCAACATCCTTTCCTAATCAATATTACACATTTCCCTCCAATGACATTATTTTTTTCTCATGAATACTCTACCTAACATCACTGACACAAAATAAAGTCGAGTGAAAGTGCTTCTTGGGACCCATAAAAAACTTGCTCATTACTTCAAATATCAGCAACCTGACCCATCGTCCATTAACCATATTGATGGAAAATGACATTAGAAAACCATCAAAGTACAAATCTTAAATTTGTCTCTCCTCGGCAAAGCCTTAAACCATGATCAAATTATTTGAAAACGAAGAATTGTCTGTCTGAAAGCCGCTCCTCGTTTTTAACAATCGAATGATCAAGAAATCTAACTTAACAATCAACTTTATGCTTCTTATGAATAATTCCCAGATCAAAAAAGAAGGGAATTTTTCCACTTTACACATCAAAATAAAAAAGACCAATCAAATGATAAAAACTTTATTACATGAAAATTTAAAGAACAACCAATCAAAACCAAAAGCACAGACCAAATATATATATATATATATATATATAGTACTAATTAAAAGTTACTACTACTTTTTTCAGCCAAGGACCATTTACCTAAAAGAAGAAAATAATACAAAAATAAAAAATAAAAGAAGAAAATAATTAACTTAAAAACAAATCAGGTCAACCAAATCTATACTATTGTTCTTCTCAACCGTACATATTTATACACATACCACAGAGGAATTCGCCGGCGGTTGGATTAGCATGGAGGTCGAAATGAGAACCGGCCGCGGCGGCGACGACGACGGGGACAATGTGACCGTGAATGGCGTTAAGTCGACGTTGAGCTGTGCTGGAATCCATGGGAAAGCTGACGTGGATCCTTTCCTCTCTGTTTTTTTTTTCTCGTTTTCTGTTTGTTTATCAGAAATCTGGTTAAGAGAAACACGGCTGAGTTTTCGAAGATAACGATGATATTATAAGGTTGAGCCGTTGAGGTCAAGGATAAGAGCCTTTGCCTAAAGTTTTTATTAAAAAAAGGGTAAATGATGGTTTATAATTGGAATATAATAATTTCTGGTCTTGTATTTTTGTTTAATGTTTTTGGGAACTTATAGTTTTTGTACAGCCCCTGTAACTGTTTTTTCTCTTCTCCTCCAAATGTTTGTTTTAATCTAAGTTTTCGGTTTCTTCAAAAAAAAATTTTAAGTATATGTATCTATTTATATCCGATATATATTCGGATATACATATAAATATGATATGTCAAATATATAAATTTTAAAAAACAATTTTTAATATATTCATATCGATGACATACCTGATTAAACACCCACATTCGAATTTAAATAATATAGTTTTTTAATATAAAAAAATATCACAGTTTGAAAAAAAAAATTACATATATTGAAATTAAAACTTTAAATTTATTAAATACTATCTCTTAAAATAATTGCATGAATTTATTGATCTAATTTATGTATTTTAGATAACATAGGTTTTAAATACAAATCTTATGAACTTTGCTTTCTTATTATAATAATAAATATTATTCATGTTTAAATTTCTTTTCAAGTTTAGTTTGAATTTATTAACGTTAATTTAATTTAATTTTCTTATCCCTTGTCTTTGCTACTATTTTGTAACGTTAAAAAAATTGTTGATTTTGAACAAAACTTTTAATAAGCCCGTGGCTTTATAGATTGAATCGTGGTTTGAAATTGTTTTTAATTTTTACTCAGCTTTTATTTTGGACGGATTCAGATTGACTCATCAACCTAAATTACTATCCATTTAATAATAAAAAATTAAAAAATTATTTTTATATTAATATTTTTATATTTTTATAATTAAATTTAAATAAAAAATAATATTTTAATATATAAATAATTATCCAAGCCAAAACGATTGGAATCAAAAAAAAATTCAACCAAATACGATCCAGTTTAACTTTTTCAAATGTTTGGTGACAGGAAATAAAAAGTATAGAATAGGATGTTGATATTTTCTCAATTTTTTTTAAAAGTTAGACTTTTTCAAATCTTTGGTGTTAGTTAGATCTGTTCGGGCCGGGACCAAGTCGATTTGTATAAGTCAATTTTATTATTCAAATATATTAAAATATTATTTTTTATTAATATTTATATATATTTTATAATTAAATTTAAATAAAAAATAATATTTTAATACTTAAACAGTGATCCAGATTGGGTCGGCGTTAATCATAAAAAATCATATCCAGACTCAACCCAATACAAGCCGGGTCGGGAGGGTTATCCGGCTCATGGACAGATCTAGTGGTAGTACGTTTGCTAATTCATGTACGTGTATTTAGTTTTTTTATTAATTATATAAATATAATATAAATTATATTAAAATTTTAAATATAAATATAATATATATTAAATGTATAGTATTAATTATATTTAAATATATAATATTTTATTTATTTATTAATAATATTATATTTATATTATATTTTCGTATTATATTCAAAATTATAAAATTTAGATGACAAATAAAAATAAAATAAGTATCCACTTTTCAAACATCCAAAAAAAAAAAAGGAAAATTCATATATTATTTTTAATTTAAAAATAATAATACAATAAATAAAAAATATATTATTTTATAAAATAGATATTTAAGAAATGTTTATAGACGTCTTTTTAACAGGTTTTTTTATTCAAATATAGCCAAAAAAAATTATATCCCAAAATACTGTTCATTTCGGATTAATTTCCAAAATCCGCTTCTTTTTATACTAGCTGGGAAATCGCCATCCCCCATGGCGATTTTCCAGTGTAAAAGTTAACATTTTGGCAAAAAACACCAAGGGAAATCGCCATGGGGGGTGGCGATTTCCCTTGGTGTTTTTTGCAAAATTTGCAAATTATACCAAGGGAAATCGCCACCCCCCATGGCGATTTCCCTTGGTATAATTTGCAAATTTTGCAAATTCCATGAAGGGAAATCGCCATGGGGGGTGGCGATTTCCCTTCATGAATTGTTTTTTTTTTACTTAAATTAAAAAACAAATTTTTAAATTATTTTTAAATTTGTAAAAATTATAAATTAAATTAAAATATTTTTTAGGTTTGGTTATTTATTTTTTTTAAATATATATTAAAAATGTAATTTAATTTATTATTAAAATTTTATAAAAAAATAAAAATATATTTCTTATTAAAATTTAAAAAAGAAGATTATAGCTCTTATGAAATTTTTATATAAAAAATTGTATTTTTTATAATTTTGTAATATTATAAAAAGCAAAATTTAATTTATATCAAAAAAAATTAATGATGTAAAATGTAAATATCGAGTAACTTTTTTAAATAAAGAAGTTATTTTTAAGTTGGTATCGTAAAATAATTTTTTTAATTTGATTTTTTTTATTGAGTTGGTATTCGATTAACTCGTGACATCAATTTAATCATTGTTTTTAATAATAGTATAGATTGTTACAGTTTAAAACTGGATATTTGATAAAATAATTTTAATTTAATTTATGATTAAAATTTTATAAAAATAAAATTTTATTTCTTATTAAAATTTAAAAAAGAAAATTAAATTAACATCAATGTATCAGAAAATTAAATTAACATCAATGTATCAGAAAATTAAATTAAAATTTATAAAATATACTATTTTATTGCTTATTAAAATTTTAAAAATAACATTATATTTCTTATAAAATATTTATATCAAAAATTTTATTTCTTATACTTTTTTAATTTTATAAAAAATTTAATTTATTAAATATACTATTTTATTGCTTATAAAAATTTTAAAAATAAAATTATATTTGTTTTACAATTTTAATTTTATGATTTATAAAATATTGGAATTGGATTCCTTCTGCAATGGATTAGACTAATGATTTAGGGTTTGAGAGAGGTTTCAGCTATTTTTCAGTCCATCAAATGTTGCAGAAAATATTGGAATTGGATTCCTTCTGCAATGGATAAGACTGATGATTTAGGGTTTGAGAGAGGTTTCAGCTATTTTTCAGTCCATCAAATGCTGCAGAAAATATTGGAATTGGATTCCTTCTGCAATGGATAAGACTGATGATTTAGGGTTTGAGAGAGGTTTCAGCTATTTTTCAGTCCATCAAATGCTGCAGAAAATATTGGAATTGGATTCCTTCTGCAATGGATGAGACTGATGATTTAGGGTTTGAGAGAGGTTTCAGCTACTTTTCAGTCCATCAAATGCTGCAGAAAATATTGGAATTGGATTCCTTCTGCAATGGATGAGACTGATGATTTAGGGTTTGAGAGAGGTTTCAGCTATTTTTCAATCCATCAAATGCTGCAAAAAATATTGGAATTGGATTCCTTCTGCAATGGATAAGACTGATGATTTAGGGTTTGAGAGAGGTTTCAGCTATTTTCCAGTCCATCAAATGCTGCAGAAAATATTGGAATTGGATTCCTTCTGCAATGGATGAGACTGATGATTTAGGGTTTGGGAGAGGTTTCAGCTATTTTTCAGTCCATCAAATGCTGCAGAAAATATTGGAATTGGATTCTTTCTACAATGGATGAGACAAAGGATGGGATTTATCAATCAGATTTTGCATTGAATAAGTTATAACTTTTTCAGTCAAATAGTTCTAGGCAGAATATGAGAATCAGATTCCATCCTACAAAGGATGGGATTTGTCATCTGGTACAACATAATGAACCATTATAAATTCATAATACTTATGAAGGTTTACAATACCCCCTACAACAGTTTTTCAATCAGATTTTTCATGAGTGCTAAAACCTCCTCATTCTCATCCTTCTATATTTCTTCTTTCTTTTGCAGAGTGATAATACCTACATTCTCATCTTTCTTAGTTTCATTACTACACAACATGAGCAATAGAGTGATCGCATTGGTCTACTATAATGGCCAAATTCATAATACTGACGAAGGTGCTACCTTTGATTGTGAACGTCCTAAAAGTTTTCGTGTTGAAGACGACGTCACATTAGAGGAACTGAAGCTGCAAATTCATACAAAAATTAAAGCTGGAAATAGAAAAAGAGTTTCAGAGGTTAAGTATAGGCATCCTTTTTCTATTGGTGAAGGATGTGTCCAATATAGAACATTTCCACTTGAAGATGATGATGATGTTAGATGCATGTTTTATGCTCATGAGACATTTGCAAATGTTGGTGTACTTGAGTTATATGCTGACATAGATGATGTTGACGATGATTGTGGCCCTTCAAATGTTCGCACAACAGAAAACTTTCCCATAGAAGATTATGATTCTGGGTCGTTCTATGTTCACACTACATACGACGTTCCCACAGAAGAAGTCGTACCCTTATCTCAAGCTACAACTTTTCAGACTTCATTAGTCTCACAAACCCTAATTCCTACTACCCTCGAAGATGAGCCAGCTGGTGTTGATCCTGTTCGTCCACGTGGAGTCCATGGTGAAAATTTTGGTGAATTTAGTGAGCAGGAAGAGGATGCTGAATTCGCAAGTGATGACAATAGTGATTCTGACCCAGACGTCGTCCCTGCTGAGATCAACACTCATGGAGATCTTCCCCCATATAAGGCTACATCCCATATGCATACACTGGATCTGGAGGCAATGCATGTGCCGGAATTTCCTGAGTATGCTCATACATTAGCTACGCCTCTGACATTTGATCCATCTGCAGTTGATCTGTGTGTTGGGTTACAATTCCCAACGAAAGAGGCTGTACTTTCAGCTATCAAGCACTATAACATCAAAAACTCTGTAGATTACAGAGTAATTGAATCTGAGCGGACGAAATATTATGCCAAGTGCGTAATGTATGGAAATGGGTGTAATTGGAGAATAAGGGCAACTTTTATGAAGAAGAAACAGGTATGGGAGATTAGAAAATATGAAGGGCCTTATACTTGCACATCGAGGAGGATTTCACAAGATCATTGCAAGTTAGATTGTAACATGATCTGTTCATGCATTTTGTCATTGGTCCAAGCAAATCCGAAGATTTCCGTTTCAGTTTTGATCGCTGAGATGCGAATCCGGTATGGATACATCACCTCCTACAAGAAAACATGGAAAGCAAAGCAAAAGACAATTGTTCGAGTATTTGGCGATTGGGAAAGATCGTACAATGAGCTACCTAAATGGTTAGGTGCAATGCAACATTTCGTGCCTGGTACAATTGTGGAATTGCAAACGGTACCTGCATATCACGGTGATCGACTGGTCCAGGGTAAGAGAATATTCCATCGACTATTTTGGACATTTAAGTCGTGCATTGAAGGGTATCCGTATTGTAAACCTATTGTGCAAATAGACTGTACTTTCTTATATGGAAAATACAAAGGCACATTATTGTTAGCTATTGCACAAGATGGCAACCGAAACATACTGCCAATTGCCTTTGCCATTGTGGAGGGCGAGACAACAGAGGCTTGGTCATTCTTTCTCAGTAACTTGCGTAGACACGTGACAAAACAGCCTGGCATTTGCTTGATGTCTGATCGACATCAAAGCTGCGATTAGACGCGATGGTGGATGGAATCCTCCACATGCATATTCAGTGTACTGCATTCGACACATTGCAGCGAACTTTATGAAAAAGTTTAACAATAAGGAATTGCGTCGACAAATTGTTAACATGGGTATGGAATCAAATCATAGTTATTTTATCTCTTATATTTCGTTTAGTATATAAAATAATACTGAAATTCACAAGTTTTTTGTTTTAAAATTTATTAGGATACGAGTTGAGGCGATCGAATTTTCATTTCATGTATGACAATCTTCGTGGAGAAAATGCAGAGGCGGCTAATTGGCTTGATAGGATCCCCAATGAGAAGTGGGCGCAGTCATATGATCAAGGAAGACGTTATGACCATATGACAACCAACCTAGCTGAATCTATCAATTCGGTGTTGAAGGGAACGCGTCATCTTCCCATTACTGCTTTAGTGCAATCAACATATTATAGGTTGGCTGCACTTTTTGTTAAGATGGGGAACAAGCAAATTGCAATGATGGAAGGAGGGCACACATATTGTGAAACAGTCACACAGGCTATGCAAGAAAATCGCAGGAAAGCTAACTCCCACATTGTTCGTAATTTTACGCGAGCAAATCAATCTTTTCTGGTTGAAGAGTTAGTTGATCCACAAGAGGGTGTTTCTGCAATGAAGTACAAAGTCAAGCTTAATGACATGTGGTGTGATTGTGGAAAGTTTCAAGCACAAAGGTTCCCTTGTTCACATGTAGTTGCTGCCTGTGCACATGTCCATGTAGATTGCATGCAATATGTGGACAAAGTCTATAGACTGGAAACTATATTGAATGTTTAGACATGAGTTCGAAGCTGTTGGAAATGAAGGTTACTGGCCTCAATATGATGGTCCAGAAGTGTGTCCCAATCAAGAAATGCGGAGAAATCCACATGATCGGCCAAAATCAAGTCGTATTCATAATGAAATAGACCTCAGGGAGAAAGGCCAACCAAAACGTTGTGGATTATGCAGAAATGAAGGTCATAACCGTCGAAATTGTCCGCATCGATCTGGCACATTGGGGGAGACTTCGGATCAACAATAAATGAATTACATGTTTTTGTCAACTTATCATGTAATTTGGATTATTATTTTACATATAAGGGAAAATGTAATGCAAGTTTTTTTGTTTTTTGTTTTTATCTAATACAAATCAATTAACAAAATTTACAAAAATTTGTTCTTAAATTTTAAATAATAAAATATACCTTACGAAATTTCTTTTTTCTTTTTAAATTATAAAAAATTATTTTAATTTAATTTATAATTTTTAAAATTAAAAAACAAAACTTACAAAATTTTAAAATTAAAACAAAACTTACAAATAAAATTTTTGATATGAAAATTTAAGAAGAAATATGATTTTCTTTTTTTAATTTTTATAAGAAAAAAAATTTACCATATTTAAATTTAATAAGAAATTTAATTTTCTTTTAATTTTTAAAATTAAAAAACAAAACTTACAAATTTAAAAATAATTTAAAATTTTGTTTTTTAATTTAAGTAAAAAAAAAATACATGAAGGGAAATCGCCACCCCCCATGGCGATTTCCCTTCATGGAATTTGCAAAATTGGCAAAAAATACCAAGTGAAATCGCCACATCCCATGGCGATTTCCCTTGGTGTTTTTTGCCAAAATGGGTTTTTTTACACTGGGAAATCGCCATGGGGGATGGCGATTTCCCAGCTAGTACTAAAAGAAGCGGATTTTGGGAATTAATCTGAAATGAACGGTATTTTGGGATATAATTTTTTTTGGCTATATTTGAATAAAAAAACCCTTTTTAACATACTAGAAAAATGCCAGGGTATGTTATCGAATTTAAATTGATATTTTGTAATAAATTTGAAAGATAAAAGAGCAGTTTAGAAAAATAATAACTTCTATCATTATACGACACCTGATATAAAATTGAGAGTTATTTGATATGATCAATTAGATCTGATAATTTTGGATAAAACATAATTATACGATACAAATATAACATGATAAAATAATTAAAACATGACACAACACGAAAAATAAAATGAACATGATACAAATATATGAACATGTTAATAAAAAGATATTTTGATAATAATTTGTAATAAATTAATATTTTGTATTAATATTTTGAATTAATATTTTGTAACAAATTTGAAAGATAAAAAAGTAAGAGTAGTAAAGATAATAATTTAGAAAAATAATAATTCTTATTCTTATACAACATATGGCATAAAATTGAGAGTTATTTAAATATGATCAATTACATCCGGTAATTTAAGATACAACATAATGATACGAATATAACATGGAAAAAATAATTAAAACACGATATGACAAAAAAAGTAACATGAATTGGACACAAAAAATAACATGAACATGAATACGAACATGATGACGAGCGACACAAATTTGTGAGTTATTTGAATAATGTCAATTAGACTCGGCAATTTTGGACACAACATGATTATACGACTAGAACACAACATAGAAAAAGTAATTAAAACACGACACGAAAAATAACATGAACACGACACAAAAACACGAATGTATCAAAATCGAATTAAACGAATTATTAACGTGTAAAAATTTATATAAATTTATAATATTTTAAACACACAATAAAATAACACGAACACACAAAATTGAATCATTATAACAAATTATATAAAATATGGGATAAATTGAGATACGACACGGGCACACAAAATTTTCTCTTAATTGGATCAGCATGACAAATTATGCAAAATATTTTGATGAACTGAAATCGGCCACGAACACATAAAAAAAATTAAAATACGACCTGACACAAAAATAACATGAATACAATATAAATATACGAACGTATAAAAATTTATATAAAATAAATTATTAATATATAAAAATTTATATAATAATATAATACTTTGAACACACAAAAAACACGAACATAAAAAATAATACGAATACGACATGGACGTACAATTTTTTTTTCTTCTTTCTTTTTTTTCCCTATCTTTTTTTTTTTATCTTTTTAAAAAAAAAAATTAGCTTGCCGACGTGGCAAGCCAATTTGAAAGAATTGCCCCAATTACATACAGTAATTATAGATTGCTTTTAATAGGTGATATAGATATCTTTTTAAAAATTAACATTATTTACTCTTATTAATTATTTTAAATCAATAATTTTTTAGACAAGATAGTAAATAGTACTAGCTGGGCTATATATATATATATATATATATATATATATATATATATATTTTTCCAGATAGTTTCATACTTTCAATTTTTCATTTAAGTGTGTCTCACCTTTCATTTAAAATTAAAATACACTATTTTTTTTAGTTTCATTTTTGTACGTCGATAGAGTTTTTAAATTTTACAAAATTAAAAGATTTTCATATGTCTTATTTTTATTTATTTTTTTAATATATTTTAAAAGGGTATATGTCAATCTACCAATCTACTAATTTTGGATTTAAAAGTTCTAATATCGATGGATGAGATAAATTTTTTTAAATCTTTGTGGAAAGATCTATTTCATCAACTTAAATATTTTTTTTAAATCAAGCTTGACTTTTTTTTTTTATTTAGGAAAATGAAAAATTTGGATATACGAGATACATGTATCCATCACTAAATAAAATAATCAATGCCAAGAATGACAATTTTAAAGTTATTGACTTATTGTTTAAGTTATAAAATGATAAAAGCTTTTGAGATGATTTATTATATATGTATGGCTATAGGTTGGGAGCAATAACTTAAACTAGTCCATTTTATTTATTTGTTTCATTAAAGAGAAATGAATATCTAAAAGATTGAACCTAAAGCAATAGTACAACAACCATTCAATGATTTTATAAATATTGATGCATTTAAGTGTCTCAATTGTTTTTGGAATAAAGGACAAATTTGTAATGGTCCCCAAAATTTAGACTAGATTTTATATTGGTCTTCAAATTTCAATACATATTAATCTGATCCTCGATCTTATAGTTTTGTATCAATGTGATCATTCCGTTAGTAAAATCTTTACAATAGGTGTTAAATGACAGATGAATGTGACATGTAAATTACAAAAATATCATCCTGCCGTGGTCCTTCTTTTTATCTTTTATCTTTATTTTTTATTTTTTTTTTCAAATTTTATATTTTCTTTTCTTTTTTTTATAAATAAATACAAAAAATAAAAATAATTTATATAATAATTTAAATTATTTTTTTTAAATATAATTAATTTATAAACATATATAATATTTAGTTAAATTAATTTTGTAAAAACATAACAATAAAATATTTTATATTTTATTTCTTCTTTATTATATATTTTATTTCTCCTCTTTATAAATAAAAAATAATAATAAATATATTATAATTTAAACTAATTTTATAAAAAATAATAATTTATAAAAATATAAAATATTTATTTGCATTAATATTATAAAAATAGTTTAAGTTTTTTTACTTTTTTCTCTTTTGCCTTTTTCTTCTTTATAAATATATAAAAATAAAAAATAATTTATATTAACTTAAATATTTTTTATAAATATATAAAAAGTTCTAATATCGATGGATGAGATAAATTTTTTTAAATCTTTGTGGAAAGATCTATTTCATCAACTTAAATATTTTTTTTAAATCAAGCTTGACTTTTTTTTTTTTTTATTTAGGAAAATGAAAATTTTGGATATACGAGATACATGTATCCATCACTAAATAAAATAATCAATGCCAAGAATGACAATTTTAAAGTTATTGACTTATTGTTTAAGTTATAAAATGATAAAAGCTTTTGAGATGATTTATTATATATGTATGGCTATAGGTTGGGAGCAATAACTTAAACTAGTCCATTTTATTTATTTGTTTCATTAAAGAGCAATGAATATCTAAAAGATTGAACCTAAAGCAATAGTACAACAACCATTCAATGATTTTATAAATATTGATGCATTTAAGTGTCTCAATTGTTTTTGGAATAAAGGACAAATTTGCGATGGTCCCCAAATTTTAGACTAGATTTTATATTGATCTCCAAATTTTAATACATATTAATCTGATCTTTGATCTTATAGTTTTGTATCAATGTGATCATTCCGTTAGCAAAATCGTTACAATAGGTGTTAAATGACAGATGGATGTGACATGTAAATTACAAAAATATCATCCTGCTAATGTGGCCCTTCTTTTTATCTTTTATCTTTATTCTTTATTTTTTTTCAAATTTTATATTTTCTTTTCTCTTTTTTTTTATAAATAAATACAAAAAATAAAAATAATTTATATAATTATTTAAATTATTTTTAAAAAAATATAATTAATTTATTAACATATAAAATATCTAGTTAAATTAATTTTGTAAAAACATAACAATAAAATATTTTATATTTTATTTCTTCTTTATTATATATTTTATTTCTCCTCTTTATAAATAAAAAAATAATAAATATATTATAATTTAAACTAATTTTATAAAAAATAATAATTTATAAAAATATAAAATATTTATTTGCATTAATATTATAAAAATATTTTAAGTTTTTTTACTTTTTTCTCTTTTGCCTTTTTCTTCTTTATAAATATATAAAAATAAAAAATAATTTATATTATAATTTAAATTAAATTTTCAAAAATAAAATAATTTTTAAAAACATAATATATATTTACATTAATTTTATAATAAAAAATAAATTTTATTTTCCTTTTTCTTATTTCTTATTTCTTTTTTCCTTTTTATTTTTCTAAATAATTATTTTTTATAAAAAATTAAATGATTTATAAATATAAAATATTTATTTACATTCATTTAATTAAAATTTTATATTTTTTATGTCGACTCCAATGCTGAAGTTGAGGAGGCAACTAATTTGACCGAATCTACCATAAAGTGCCAAATCAAACCCTTCTCGATTTAGCGCGAGGGATCAAATTTGACTTTTTGCAATGCCTATCGAGCGTTAGTCTGATCCTTCGTAGGGTGGGACTGGCGTTGGGGATTCAAATTTCCCTTCTTCAATCAACAAGAGTTAGGTGGAGAGTATAGAAAGAAAAAAAAAATTAAAAAGGAAAAAAAATAAAAAAAATATATATTTACAAAAAAATAATGTAAATAAATATTTATATTTTATAAATTATTTAATATTTTACAAAATTAATTTATTTATAAAAGGAAAGAAAAAAAAATAAGAAAAAGGAAAATAACTTTTTTAATTAATTAAAATAAATATATTATTTTTTTATCAATTATTTAATTGTTATAAAATAATTAATTTTTATTTAATTATTTATAACAATAAATAAAAAAGAAAAGAAAATTTAATTTTATAAATTAATGTAAATAAATATTTTTTATAAATTATTTACTATTTTAAATTTAAGTTATATTATAAATTATTATTTTTTCTTCTTTGTATTTATTTATTAACAAGAAAAAAGGGAAAAGAAAAAAGAAAAAAGAAAAAAGAGAAAAAAATAAAAATAAAAATAAAAATAAAAATAAAAACAAAAACAAAATAAAAATAAAAATAATTTTTATAATATTATGTAAATAAATATTTTATATTTTTAATAAATTATTTAATATTTATAAAATTAATTTAATATAATGTAAATTATTATTTATGTTTCAATTTATCTATAAAGAATATAAAATGAAAAAAAAAAAAGAGGAAAAGGAAAGAAACAAAAAAATTAAAAGTAGTTTTTATAAAATTAATTTAAATAAATATTTTTTATATTTATAAATTAATTATATTTTCAAAAAATTAATTTAAATTATAATATAAATTATTTTTTATTTTTTGTATTTATTTATAAAAAAATAAAGGAAAATATAAAATTTGAAAAGGAACAAAAATAAAGAATAAAAGAATAAGGAGTAAAGACAAAAAAATAAAAAGAAAGACTACATCAGCAGATGATATTTTTGTAATTAACACGTCACATGTCATTTGTCATTTAACGTCTACTCTAATGATTTTGCTAACGGAAAGACCACATTGATACAAAACTATAAGATCGAGGATCTGATTGATACGTTTTGAAGTTTGGGGACCAATATAAAATATACCCTAAAGTTTGGAGATCATTGGTGCTATTAACTCCAAATTTGTCGTATATTATGGATAAATATTGAATTTTGTCACTGTATTTTGATATGTAAAATTAAAAAATCTCCTAACAAAATACCTACATTTAAATGGGAGATTTTAAGGAAGAATTTCGTTTGTGTAAAGAATTTTAAGATTTTGAGACAAAATTACCTTTTTTGGTAAAATAAAAATAAAAATTTAAAATTCATGAAGTTTGAATGAAGGATTTTGGAGGACTCATATTCTCATTTCAACTTTCATCTCAAGAGGCTTGATCTTTCAATAAGATATCAACATTAATTATATTTCTTTTTTATGCAACTTTTTTAACTCTGATTTTAAAAATTCAATCTAAAATATATTTCTTGATTTTTTTTTTTTCATATTATTAGTAATTCATTTTTATAAAAAAAATTTGCATTTTTTTTCTTTTTTTTTATCCTAACATCATTATTCTTTTTTTTTTTATCTCATTTCAATAGTCAATTTTTTTTATAAATATTTTATCCAAACAATGCAATTTTAAATGTTATTATTTTAAATTAATACATTTGAGAATATCATCATTTAAAATTTTCTCTAAATTTCAAAAAATTTCACCCGAACTCAAATTTTAATACATTCTTACATTTTAATTTTAATCGTTTCTCAATTTTAAAGGGTAATTATGTTTTTCTATATTTGGAATTAACTTTTGACAAGTAATGTTGGACGGCTGGTAAGTATATTTTCGGAGTCTTGTTAGGAGAATTTTTCAATTTTATCCATACTTTGATTTCATTAAATGTTATCATTGTATTTTTATTTTATTTTGAAAGCATGATTCGCGATAGATTAAGGCATTGGTTTGGGTGGAAACTATATAAAAAAGAAAAGAAAGAGCAAATGCGTTAGTAAAAAAAATACTAAAAAAAAATAGGCTTTCTACATATTGCAACATCCAAAAACCGATTTCTATCAGCTGTAATAAAATAAAAAAAAACCTTCATAAAAAGTCAAAATATGAAAAAAAATATATATATATATATATGCCTAGATACTTTATTCTATATCTAATTGATAGAAGAAGTGCCGTAAAGATCAATTAGCGAGGTTTTGAGTCGATACAATAAATAAGAACTGCTTATTTATGTCATGATATGAGATAAAAATTAGAAATCAACTTAAGTAATAAAGCCGATCCCTTAAGTTATCGAGCAACGATGTAGCATCAGATCCCAAAGACAATAAGTCTTTTTTATGAGGAAGAAGTTTTTTTCAAAGATTCTATATAAATTTCTGTATGATATGAAATCGAAATAGTTACATTTCAAAAAAATCTAACGGATGATAGTCCCGAAATGCCTATGCTTTATTTTTTTAAAGGTGGGAGAAAAGATAAAATTTATTATTAATTTAATCCAAATTAAAGTTTGAAACTCATGTAATTAACCTCTTTTGGTTAACCCGAGAAAAAGCGATAGATCTATGAGAAATCTCATTCAATTGGATATATGGTAGGGTAAAAAAAGGGGACACAAAAAGAATTGATTGCTGAGCTGTATGAGGTAGGAAACCCTCAATTACGATTTTAAGGGAAGGAATTGAACCGCCTATTCTGACAGGGGAGAACAAGCCATTCGATAAGGAGATTCTGAAATAGCAGAGGCTTGGTTCGATCAAGCCGCTGAGTATTGGAAACTGGTTATAGCACTTACTCCTGGTAATTGTATTGAAGTTTTAAATTGGTTAAAAATCATGAGACGTTTCAAATAAAAAGGGTCAAATTATGCATTTGGTCCCTCTACCATATTCAAATTTTGAATTTAGTCCCTATACAATATTTTGTCAACATTGAATCCCTATACTTTTATTAATGTCAAATTTGAGTCAAATCGTTAACAATGTTTAAAAACACCCGTTATCTTTATGACGTGGATTTTTTTTTTTTTACATTACCTGGCATTTTTTTCCACGTTGGACCCGTTATCTTTAAAAACTACCTTTTTAAGAAACAAAATATATTACCCTAAACCTATTTCACCTTTCACCGAAATGAAAGAAGCCATTTGAATATTTCAGAATATTTAACAAAAATGTAAAAGGGGATAGGAAATATGCACTTGTTCCAATTTCTTTAGAAAATATATGGGAGGTAATCGGTGTGTTCGGGTAGTGTGAAGAAGAATCTCGAATTTGAGGGGCAAGAATTTCAAATGTTGAAGATGAGCAAAGAATCTTCGAAAAAAGGCAATGATCTGGGTAAGTGTTTTAATTATTTTGTTTGATATATTGGGAAAGTTTTGTAATTTTGTGTGTAGATTAGAAATTTGGGTTTTTGTTGATGATTTTGCACTTAATGGAATGTTGGGTTTTTGCTGGGTATGTAATTTTTTATGCCTGCAGATGAATGAATGTTGGGTTTTGTTGATGATTTGCTAAAAACAAAAAAAAATGTTATTTCCTTTACGTATAGAACATGCCTACAATCAGTATGAGTATGAAGGTAATCCTGTATATTGCTATTGTGGAGTTAAAGCTCCTTTAGTTACATCAACAAGTGATGACAATCCTGGTAGGCGATTCTTTGGCTGCAGCAACTATCAGGTATAATGAGTTTATTAACATGTTATATTGGTTCTATTTCTTTTTTGAACACAATATTGGAGGTTGTAAGTCTTCTTTATCTTTTGCTTGCATAATGAAAAATAACCAAAACTGAGTTCAATGGGTATATTGTGGCTCAGTAGAAGAAAAAAGTTCAAGAAAGTTCGTTTATTTTTGCTGCTAATGGAGGATTGAAGGTTCAAAAAGTTATTTTTTTTTTTTGTATATGTAGACTTGAAGCATAATCATGGCTTGATCATGCTTTATTCTTTTTTCACTTATATTTTTAGTAGTACATATATGTGCAATTTGCAAAACGGGTGCAAGTTTGAATGCTATGAAATTGAGTGTGATATTCGATGTTGGTGTGAGTAATGATCAGAAACTAAATAATTAATTAGGGTTTGATATGAGAGAATTAATATTATATTAGCACTAAGCATATCAATATTATTTTGTTAATATCTTCAACATTACGTTACAAATTAATCTTTAGGCTCAAGGGTAGGGAAAGAGACTAGATACGCATGCATGCATATATAGCTAAGTTTCATTACTACCTTTCAGTGTGTTTTGAGTGCATGACTTACTGTTCACCGCTTGTTTTAAGTGCAGGTGAAACGTTGTAAATTTTTCCTTTGGCATGATAGCCCAATCAATGAACGTGCAAAAGCAATGATCATTGAGTTAAGAAATGGTAATAGAGGTTTAAGACAAGAGATTTCTATGGTGATGGAAGAGAATAGAAAATTGACAAGAATGATACATGAGCTGAAGAGTGAAGAAGAATGTCTAAGAAAGATGTCTTCTACATCCAGTAATGATGAGTTACGTGATGAAATTTCTATATTAAAAGCTGAAATTGAGGTGGTACAAGAAAAACTGAACAATGTAATGGTAGATGCAAGAAATGAAGCACAATCAAAGAAGCTTTACAAATTAGCTTTGATAGTCACTTGGTTTCTATTGTTGTATTTGGTATTAGGTCATGACAGTAATGATATGAATAGGAATGAATTATTAGGTCTTCCCTATTAGATTTGACAATGGCCATCATTTTGTAGCTTCTTTTGTATAATATCAAAGATATGGCCATCATTTTGTAGCTTCCATATTATAATGTTGTATTAGAACATATATGGCTGTATAAAATGCTTTTTTTTTGTCATTCGAAATTTCACAACTTTGAGAATAGTGGTTTTGACTGGTAATGGAATTTATGGGATTGGGGTTACTTTGTTTCTTGCTGAAATGCCCAGATTGAAAGAGGTTCATTTGAGAAGCTTATGTTATTTAGGATTTGATAACAATAAGCTTGAACGGAGGAGTTTGGGTTCCTGGAGTTTGTAAGTGAAATTAATTTGGAAAACAACAATCTGAGTGGAAGAGTTCCTTTCTCTACTAAATTAATCAATGACAAGTTATGTAATTATAGTTGATGTAGACATGAACTATCCATTATCATCTAATCAAAAAAAAAAAAACAATCAATTCATAATCTAGCCATGATCAGTTTGATCACGATAGATATTCCATTTTCATTATGATCTAATTAAATTTAAAGTTAAAACCCCCCATGCTTTGAAAATTTTCCTCCATTGAAAACTTAATCACAGAATCAGTTTCAAGTTTCAACAATTAATTCCACTAAAGCAAAAGAGAGTGTAGCTAGTAGCTACCAATGTTTATAAAATATACCAACCAAAAAATGACAAAAAATGCCACCAATATTGAAATTTTCTCAGGATTCCCCTTCTTCAAAACCCTCCCTGGAGAAAACAGTATGTTAGAAGAACAAAATGACAAAAAAGAAAACCTAAAAACTATGATAATCTTCAAGCTGTTAACATCTTCAAGCTTTTTCTTTCCCTTTCCTTGATGCAACACTAAGTTGTGTTGAGATTGTTGCAAATAATCTTGTAGAGTCCTTAGTTATATCTTTCTGTGTTGTAGCAAGTTTATTATTCCTTTCAACCTGTATGAAGAAAAAGGGAAAATTTATTACAAAAAAATGTGTAATATTATTTGGTATTATAATAGTAGTTTTGGTGTAAGTTTTACCAGCAATTGCTTTAAGGTTATGCATGAAGAAGACTTGTTGACTCCCTTGCCTACAATCAGTCCACTAGTGGTACCAGGCTATTTGAAATAAACAAAGAAAAAAAATGTAAGAGGGGTAGATTATGAGTAATAACAATGAAAAATATTCAAATACTTACATTTAATATAGATATTCCAGTGTCATCATGTTGGTGTGCTTTATCCGTGTTCATTTTGGTTGAAGTGTCACCATTTTTTTTTGTAACCTGCAAAACAAAAAATTAACATTGATACATTGTTGCAGTCGTATTTATTCAATTAACATTGATACTTTGCACTGATTATGGACCTCATTATGTGTCATTTTTCTCCCCTTTCGAGGTCTTTCTTGTGCAAGAATTGTCTACAAATACAAAAATAACAAAAAAATTATTTTAATTACTAACAATGATAAGTAATGGAATGAAAATGATATTTATACATATAGTAGTATTCTTACAAATTCAGATCTTCTTGGACATCGGAGCTTGTTATGGCCTTCCTCATGGCAGTAACTACATCTCATCACTTTCCCAACTTTAGAAAGTCTGCCTTTGTTCTTTCCTTCAAGTGGTTCTCTCTTCCTTTTCTTTGCGGGCCTACCAGGCATTCTTTTCACCAAAGGAGGCAGAACTGGCCCAACTATGCTTTTGGGCCAAAACAATCTTCCTTTCACTGGGTTGAGCAAGTACTTATATGCAGACAAATATATGTCTTTCTTGAACCATGAAGATAGATAATCAAGAGGGTCTGAGCCTTCATACATAATGGCACTCATAGCATGTTCACATGATACTCCACTTATGTCCCACTTTCTACAACTACATGAATGTTGTTGTAACATAACAGTGTAACTCTTCTTGACCTATTTATCTAAATTATCCCAATAAATTTCATGTTTGGCACCACCATTCCATTCAACTTCCCACTTAGCACCAAGTCTCCTTGACTTCTCAAGTCTTTCAAGAACTGTGGGTCCATAATCTATTTTCCACTTTCTCATATATCCCCTCTTCTGCACCAGCCTTTTCATCACATACATTGTTATATCCTCAAGCATGCTAATGATAGGCTTACACCTAGCTTCTAAAATCACCTCATTAAACGTTTCACACATGTTGTTATCAATGACATCACACTTAATGAGTTCACAGAAGAAAGCTTGACACCAACCTTGAACAGGCCATTTTTCTAATAATGATTCTTTTGCACTAAACCCACCATCCAAATCTGTCATCTTTTTCTAATTGTTTATTCAACTCAGGTTGGTTAGGAGATCTAGCACAAGTCCAAAATTGCAGTTGCAACTCCTTACCCCTATGTGTCTTTCCCCATCTAGCATAAATATGCCTAGCACACATTCTTTGCTCCACTAAAGGCAACAACTCCCTAACGGATCTTATTAAACCCTAAAACATGAACAAATAAGAATGTTTTACTTGTACAATTAAAACATATTTATCATTGCATAATAAAAGTTATTTATTAAATGCAATTGTTTAAAGTAAAAGTGAATAAAACATACCTTTTGCATGTCACTGATGACTGCCCATCCTAGACCATCTCCAATATCTAAATCAACACATAGTTGTTGTATGAACCATGTCCAGCTGTCTGTATTCTCCCTTTCCACCACTGCCCATGCAATTGGGAACATTTGATTATTCCCATCCCTTCCTACAGCCACAAGTAACTGTTTTTTTACCAATCTTTTCAGGAAACAACCATCAAGTCCAATCAGCCTTCTGCAACCCTCTAGGAAACCTTGTTTCAAAGCACCAAAACATACATACATCTTTTCAAAAACAGGTGTTGCATCAGGTGTTGCTGTGTGAGATGTAACCAAGATAGTGCTTCCAGGATTTGTTGCTTTTATTTCCTCAGCATAATCATTCAAAACATGATATTCCTGGTTGCATTTCTCTTCTATTTTTTTAATAACCAATCCTTTCGCTGCTCTGCACACACTATCAGACACAATCACTCCTAAATCTTTTCTCACAAGTGCCCTTAAATACCTAGGCTTAATGAAAGGCATAACACTAATCTTCTCCCCATATTTTCTTGCAATCACTCCTGCTGTCACCTTTTTATTTTTTGATGTAGGCTGACATGAGTGCTCCTTATCATATGTTTTGATAATGTATGCCTTCTTACCATTACACCAGGAACAAAGAATTTTTCAATTGCATCCCTTAGCAGTACATATAGCTCTGACCCTTACTTTATCATTCTTCAAAAAATTAAATTCAAATCTTTTCTTTGTGGAATAATCAGCAAGAACAGTTTTAAAGACCTTCAAATCTTGAAACCTCATTCCAAGTACAAAATCATCAAATGAGACTTTACTATGATAGTATTCATTGGTAGACTTCACTCTTTGTGCATCATCTTTGTCTGACCCATCACTAGTGTCCCTAAAACTGCCTGGATCAGATGAGTCAAAGTACTCACTTGTGTACCCATGTACTTTTTCAGTATCAAAGCTAGGCCTACAAGCTTCAGATGCAGCTCATACATCATCAACAAGAACATTAACTCCATTTGCCTTATCATCATCAGAATCACAATCAGCCCCAGCCCCAGAATCAGATTCAGAACCAACATCAGAATCAGAATCATTGATGCCTAACTATTTTTTCCTTTCAGCATACTCCCTTACATTTTTCCTAGCAACTTCTAATTCAACAGCTACTAACCTCTCTTCATCCCCAATTGAAAAAGTTCCAACATCATTGTCATTTCTTTTACATGCATCTACTTCGTTGACTTCAACCGCAACAGGCATTTGTTTCTCACCATTATCATTTTCATTAACTACATTGACTTCACACACATTCTCATTTTCCCCTTCCAAATCACTAAAAAAATCTTCAAAGGCAGGTGTAGGAGGGGTACGAGCTAATTGTTCATGTTCACTATCATTATTAACACTAGTAGCAGTAGCAGCCTCCACCACTGGTAGTAGGAGAGATTCTGGCATGTCATTCTCATTAACACTATCCAAATGTTCTAAGTAAATATCAATTGTCTTATTCTGCCTTAATTGACTACCCAATTCTATAACACTCTGGTCATTATCACCTAACAATTTCAATCATGTATTCAATGTCTTCCCACCCTCAACATAGTATATTCTAATTGACTTCGACAAATTATAACCTAATGCCTTCACTGTTCCTAATATAGTCTAATAATAGATTTTATCAACATCCTCATCAAATTCTTCTACTAACCCATTTAGATATCTAATTTCTGGGGTTTGTGATAATGTTCCTCCATGATGGTACCTTAGTTTGCATACTTCCCAACTCATACTACATTAAATAAAAAAAAAAAATTAATCAATATCGTGTAAGGGAATTAGCAACAAAATTGAATTTTGAATAACAAAAGGGCCATAGTATTTTACAAAAATTCCTAAAAATATCATCACAGCAGGTAAGCTTCATTCAAGTTCCCTATTTAAATAAAGCAGCTGCAAATAGTGGTAGTAGTGATAAAGAAGTGGTTGTAAGCAGCAAACAAGTCATATTTATAATATATTCAAGTTCCCTATTTAAATAAAACAGTTACAAATAGTGGTAGTGATAAAGAAGTGGTTGTAAGCAATAAATAGGTCATATTCAAGGATTATATTACTGGGTTTTCGAAGGAATCAGACATGGTCGTCACCAGCACTGGCAATGTAAAACTGAAGGTAGCAGCTGGTTCCAAAGAAATTCTTGTGAAGAATCACTACTTATCATGTGATCCTTATATTCGACACTTAATGAGAACCTAGTCTCTGAAACTTTCAATCCCTATATAATTTTTTTGTGAAGAATTTCTTTGGAACCAGCTGGCAATATTGATAATATTTTTGTGTTTTCAATGTAAAACAAACATGTCAATAATCAAATTAGAGTCCAAAGGCCAATATCTTTATAAATCAATATTAATATTTGGCAGTACTTCACAAAACAAACATGCCAAATAATCAATGTCAATATTTAAAAAATCAAATCAGAGTCGATATTTCAAATTGATATTTTTGCCAAATAAACAATGCCAAATAATCAATGAATCAATGTTAATCATTTTGGCTGTCGATTTTTTCACATTGATATTTTTCACAAATCAATGCCAAAAAAAAATATTGCCAGTACTTCACAAAACAAACATGCAACCAATAAAAAAAAATATAATATTGTCAGTACTTAGTGGCAGACAAAAGTAAACAGAAAAGACCAAACAAACACCATTATCAAAACAAAAGCAGGACCACATACAACAGTTCAAACACAAACATCCAACCAATAAATCAAAAAAAGACAAGAAATCGAATAAATTTATATTTCCCCAAACCTACGATTGTCTTCCGACTCGGTTTGATTCTCTCCCTTTTGACTCGGGTTGATTCTCTCCCTTCTAACTCGAATTGATTCTCTCGATTAACCCTAAACAGTTCAAAAGCTTTCGCTTACTTCAACAAAGAATTTCTTGTCTTTGATTCCTCTTTCCCGATTAACCCTAAATCGAAAAGAACAAAATCCCTAAATTTATATTTCTCCAAACCTGAAAATAGTTTTTTACTTAATAAAGTTTGATTTGTTTTTAACCCTCGAAAAACTTATTATTAAGGTTATTTTTTTTTTTGACTTTAATGAAAACACAAATAGACAGCCGAAATGGGTCCAACGTGAAAAAAAAATGCCAGGTAATGAAAAAAAAATCCACGTCATAAAGATAACGGATGTTTTTAACACTGTTAACGATTTGACTCAAATTTGAGATTAATAAAAGTACAGGGATTCAATGTTGACAAAATATTGTATAGGGACTAAATTCAAAATTTGAATATGGTAAAGGGACCAAATGCACAATTTGACCAATAAAAACAAGAGCTTTCAAATAAAAACAAGAGCTCTATGTTTATTTAGTATTTTAAGATTAAAAATTCTAATTAAAAAATAGAAAATTTTAATTTGTTTTAATAATGATAAGTGATGTAGTATAATAAAAATAAAAATATCATACATCTTCAAAGATGATTCGCGATAGATTAAGGCATTGGTTTGGGTGGCGACTCATGTTGTTAAGCTGCTCAACTGTTCATTAAATCATTATTCAACTTTATTTCCATAAATACTGAAATAGAAAATTTTCCCTTCAAAATCTATCGTGATGCTGAGAGATAAGGATATCTATCTATCTATCTATCTATCTACAACATTATATAATATTGACTACAAACATTCTCCATGTGCTGACACGTGGTATTTTTCTTCTTCTTTTTTTTTCGGGAAAGAGAGAAAGAAGAGAAAGAGAAGAAAAAAAAGAAAAAGAAAGAAAGGATTGAGAAAAAATATGATAAAAATTTATGTATTCATATTCATGTTAATTTTTATGTATTTAAAGTATTATAAATTTATATAAATTTTTACACATTAATAATTCGTTTTATATAAATTTTATACCTCTCCACTTATCATCAATTTGTTTTAGGTTGAATGCTTAACATGGTATCAGAGCCCAGGTTTTATTCTGTTGTTTTTGCCTTATACCCCTTCTGAATTTGTCACGTGGTAGGCTCATCGGTATCCGTCTACACGTGATGAGGGCCTGTTAAAGTGGTGTTATCCCACATTGATTAAATTCTGGATTGCCTGTGGTCTTATATTCAAGTTGGGCCTCTCCACTTATCATCAATTGGTTTTAGGTTGGATGCTTAACATTTCTTATGTTGTGTTCGTGTCTCAATTCATTTCATATTTTGCATAGTTTGTCATTGTGATTCAATTTAGAAAAAAAAGAAAGTGTGTGTTTGTGTGGTGTCTCAATTCATTACATATTTTACATAATTTGTTATAGTGATTCAATTTTGAGAAAAAAGTGTGTTTGTGTTTGTGTTATTTTTTTTTTGTTTAAAGTATTATAAATTTATATAAATTTTTACACATTAATAATTCATTTTATATAAATTTTGACACATTCGTGTATTCGTGTCGTATTCATATTATTTTTCGTATCATGTCGTTTTTAATTATTTTCTCATGTTGTGTTTGTGTCGTATCTCAATTTATTTCATATTTTACATAATTTGTCATAGTGATTCGATTTTAACTCTAAATTCATTTATTTACGATATTAAAACATAAAAATCATTTAAATAGATAATAATTATTTAATATAATTCAACTTATATTTATTTATGATTGTTAATTTAATTAAAATTTTATAAATATTAAAAAAATCTTCTATGGGATAATTGCAAGTTCTATTTCAAAATTATACAAAAAGAAGCCGATACAAGTTTATACTTTTCTTCAAATTTCTTTCCTTTTTCTTTGATTTCCCGATCTTATTCTTTATCTCCAAGATTTTCAGATTTCCTTTGACTGACGAAATATTTTATTTATTTTCTACCTTTTTTTAGTTTTCTAAATTTTCTAAAATAAAATAAAATAAAATAAAAATGAAATGAAATGAAAGTAAGCCGACCCAATTTGGGTTTCGAGGCCTAAAAAAAAATGTGATTCAATGTTCAATTCAAATTCAAAGTCAAAAAGTAATTTGAGACCCAATATTCATTTAGATCTAAAATAGATCGAAGCCCAAAATTTGAATTAGAGATTGATTTTATAAAATTTTGTACTAAAAATTTGAAAATCGAATCTAATTTCTAAAATTGAATTGAATGTGTTTGATTTAAAGTAAACATCCCGAAAAAATTTAATTTGACAATCAATCATAATTCGATTCAAATTATTTTGAAAAACGTTTTAAACACCTCGAATAAATTTTGGTGTCTAGAAATTTTTCTTTGTTATTGTAGTATAAATACTAATTTCAAAGATGAGATAAATATTTCAGAAACCACAATTAATGATGCTTTTCAATTATTTTTACTTATTTAGTTGAGTAAGAACAAAGATAAAAAAAAATTTGGAGAGTAAAAAAGGACGGCAAGCGACGACCGATAGTGCTTACGACAGAAAGAGGAATTCGGCATATTGGTGCTATATGAAATGAAAATATCCTTTTCCTCTCTTTCTCTCTTTTTGCTTCTGGTCTATTTCTTCTTCTTCTTCTTCTGCAATCTAAGTTTCTGTTACACACTTTTGTAGAAATGAGGGTTTTTTACTACAATATAGCAAAAAAAAAAAAAAATCTTAAATTACCGTTGTTTTCGGATTAATTCCCAAAATACGGCTGTTTTTTTTTCAAGTTGGGAAATCGCCATCCCCCATGACGATTTCCCAGCGTTAAAATTTGAAAATTTGTAAAAAATACCAAGGGAAATCGCCATGGGGGGTGGCGATTTCCCTTGGTGTTTTTTGCAATTTTGCAAAAAAATACCAAGGGAAATCGCCACCCCCCATGGCGATTTCCCTTGGTATTTTTAGCCAATTTTGCTAAAAACATGAAGGGAAATCGCCATGGGGGGTGGCGATTTCCCTTCATGTATATATTTTTTTTTCAATTCTTAGGAAAATTTAAAAAACATGACTCAATAGTGAATTTATTGTGAAAGGGTATAATGAATAAAAGTTATTTGAAAAAGAGAAATGAATAATTAGAAATTATTATAAAGGATTAGACCTGCTCACGGGCCGGGCAGCCCGGCAGGCTCGGACCGTATTGGGCCGGGCCCGGGCAAGATAATTTATGTTCTGGGCCGGCCCGGCCCGGAACAGTGATTTTTATTATAATAATATTATTTTATTTAATTTTAATTAAAAAAATAAAAAAATATTTTTTTATTCCAATGAACAGTGATTCGGGCTTAAACGGGCGGGCCTGGGCAGAAAAGAAAAAAAATACGGGCCGCGGCCCGGCCCGTCCCATGAGCACCTCTATAAAGGATATTGTAAAGACAAAATTATCCTTGATAAAAAAATCTTCTCTTCTCTTCCCTTTTTCTTTTATTTTTTAATTTAATTTTTAATTAAAAAATAAATATTCTGAAAATAAAAATTTTTAATTTTAAAAAAAAATTAAATTTTTTATATACTTTTTTTATTTAAATATTTTATTTTTTAAATTTATTTTCAATTAAAATTTTTAAAAAATAATATTTCCTTAATGAAAGAAAAAAAATAAGTTTTTTCATTAAGAGTAATTTTGTCTTTATAATATTTTTTATAATAATTTCTAATTATTCATTTCTTTTTTTCAAATAACTTTTATTCATTATATCATTTCACAATAAATTTACTATTGAGTCATGTTTTTTAAATTTTCCTAAGAATTGAAAAAAAATATATACGTGAAGGGAAATCGCCACCCCCCATGGCGATTTCCCTTCATGTTTTTAGCAAATATTGCTAAAAATACCAAGGGAAATCGCCATGGGGGTGGCGATTTCCCTTGGTATTTTTTTGCAAATTTGCAAAAAACACCAAGGGAAATCGCCATCCCCCATGGCGATTTCCTTTGGTGTTTTTTACAAATTTGCAAAAAAACACGCTGGGAAATCGCCATGGGGGATGGCGATTTCCCAGCTGAAAAAAAAGATCCGTATTTTGGGAAATAATCAAAAAGCAACGGTAATTTGGTAAAAAAATTTTTTTTTGGCTATATTGTAATAAAAAAGCCTAGAAATGATGGCTCTTTTTTTTTTTCGAAAAAAATAAATTGATTGAAATGTGTGAGAAAGTGAGAGGAAAAAAAAGGAGGTATTTTTTATAGTTACCGATGGCAGGCGACGATTTCAACAACGATGGTAGATGGTGGTTAGAAGAGAAGAAAGAGAAAAACAAAAATCAATAACAAATGTAAGGTATAATTGAAATTTCAAAAGTAATTAATTTGTCGGTGTGAAATATTAACGACTAATTTTCATGATGTTGAATTGAGAAAAAAGCATAAAAAATGTTAAGTGGAAAATCGATAAACCACAAAAATACATGTAGAGTTTGAATATGCTTTCTCTGCGTCTATTGGTGTCTTTTTTGATGCTCATTCAATATTTTCTTAACACTTGTCCAAATAAAAAACACTTGTGTTTATCTATTTATAAATAAAAAATGACTTTGGACACAGTGTCAAACAAAGATTGAAAGGGCACAAAAAAAATACCAAACAAAGACAGAAGAAATTTGTTCATTGAGTTTACGTTTAAAAGTATAATTAAACACTTTTTAATATCTAAATTAAAAAAATAAACTACTATAAAATATTGGTTGGTACAATCAATGCCATACTGGCGAGTAGCCTGTCAATTCGGTGGATCGGGTTGAATTTAGATCGATTCGATTTGGATCTTAAAAAATTTAAATCAATTTCGAGTTCGGATCGTTTTGGGTTTGAGTCGCTTATGATTCAAGTCAGAATTCGAGTAATTCGGATTTGACACTCGATTATTCGGGTTCGGATCATTTCGGATTAAATTTATTATTTTTTAAAGATGAATCAGTTTAAATTTAAACAAATTATTCTATCGAGATAGATCTAATTAAAATTTTATTGAAAGATAAAAAAAATAATATTTAAAAATAAATGTGCTATTATCGTGTACCTGAATCCATTTAGATATTTGTAACATATGTAAATTTTAATATTAAGAGTTTTACCAAATGAACCAATCTTAGAATTTTGAAATAATTTGCTACTAAAATTAAATTATATTTAAGAACTTTACTTAAAAGTTTAATTATTAAATGTAATGAAATATAATAATAAATATTTATCTAAAATAAAAATATAATAATAAATCAATTATGAAATTAAATTAATTAATTATGCTTAATATTTTTAAAATTTAAACATAAGGAAAAAATTTAAATTAATAAAAACCTCATAGTAAGTAAATATGCAATTCCTAACATATTAACGTACCAACATACATGATTTTTTTTTTTGTATAAATCTTATCATATTAATATATATTTATATGATTATATGCGTATATATTTCTCTTTGTAACTATTTACAATAGAATAAAAATTATCTATTATTTATGAACTTAGTAGCAAGTATCGTCAAATGGACCGATATTATGATCAAGCTAATCTAAATCATAATAAGAGATTATAAATTTGAAATTAAAAACAACATATTTATTCTAAATAATGTATAACGATAAGAGATTAATTTATTTATATATCACATGATAAGGTATTATTATAATATATACAAATCATATATATATATATAATATAACAAGATACATGCTGACTGGGTAAGTGTGTGCTGACATGGACGCCTACGTGAACATCTCCTCTTGATGACACGTAGGATAATATTTAAAATATATTAATTATTAGATAACTCTATTTAATAAATATTTAAATTCAAGATTGAAATATATCCAAAATTGAAATTTTTGGGATAAATTTTAAATTTAACCATAGTAAAAATGAACTTGCTAAATGATATATCAAGTTTTTACCATTTAAACAGAAAATCTTTAAGTTTTTAAATATATGTAGTATCTTTAGGATTTATAAATATATATAATTTATTTGCTATGTATTACCTAATTTTAAATTTCCAAATAAGTTAATATTTATAATTAATAATTTTTATCTATTAACTTATCCAATATAAATAGAAAATCTTTAAGTTTTTAAATATATGTAGTATCTTTACGATTTATAAATATATATAATTGATTTGCTATGTATTACCTAATTTAAATTTCTGGATAAGTTAGTATTATAATTAATAATTTTTATCTATAAACTTATCCAATATATACAAAAATCTTTAAATATATATAGTATCTTTATGATTTATAAATATATAATTGTTTTGCTAAGTATTACCTAATTTTAAATTTTCGGATAAAATATTTATAATTAATAATTTTTATCTATTGAGTTATCCAATATATACAAAAATCTTTAAGTTTTTAAATATATGTAGTATTTTTACGATTTATAAATACATGTTAAGAATGATTTACTCTCATTTCAAGTTGCTCAACATAAATGATTTCCTTTTTCTTAAATTATTTCGGTAAAGATTATATTTTCGTGTTCTGATCAATATCGTAGATTTTATGTCTCAGAACATCATTTGGAGGCATATATATATTTTTATCAAGATAATAATTTAATTAAGTTGTGTCAAATTTTTTATTATTTATTTCCAATTCTTTTTTGTTCATAATTTCTAATTATTTTCATTGATTTTTGTGTGTGTTACATAAAGATCACCGGTTTTCAATTATCAGGGTAGAGCAGTATTTCAAGGTATACCCTCATTATACCTTATATTTGATTTGTATAGATATATGATAAGTAGAAACTGTTCAGCACTTTAATACTTTTTTTTTTTGTTCTTATTCTTTATGTTGCAGGAAAATAAAGTGCTATAAAGATATAATTTTTTAAATTTATAGGGGATTAGGTTATAAAAATTTTGGTTTTTTTTTTTTTTTTTACAATAAATGCTCAAAAAATATTATTAAAACCAAAAAAATAGCGTATAATAAATTATATGGACAAAATATTTTAAAATAAAAGTTATCAACTTTATCATATAAAAGTTATAATAATGAATAAAATTTTTAAAATTTTCTTTTTATTTTTATTAAAAAAAATTACATTTAACAAGATAAAGTGTGGATTCCAATTTGGAGTTTCCCTTTTTAAATAGTCTCAGGTTATTTATTATTAACTCACATATTCAAAATAATCATATCAGTTTTATGTTATCAATTTTTATAATATCCACACATTAAAAAAACTTAAACCATGAGATATATCGAAACATTTTCTAATTTAAATCATATAAAAAAAATATCTTAACCTACTTTTATAAAATACGAGAAAATAGATTAATGGAGCCGATTTGAAAAGAAAAAAAAAACCTTTAAACTTCATAAATTTGGTAAGTCACACCCACACCATTTTTCTTCTATTTTCCTAACTCAAATTAAAAAAAAAAAAAAAAAAAACTAAATCAAACCAATCCATAAGAAAGAACATCTTCAACAATTACCAAACAAACAACAACTAGAAAATTAATATTATTTATTTATTTTCAAAAATTCAATTACTGTTTTCACATAAAATTTAATCAATATTTGAGACAAGGTCAAACTTAAACCTAAAAAAATAAACATGAGATATATCGGAACATTCCCTAATTTAAACCATACAAAAAATATCTAAATATTTTCTTATAAAATATATTAAATCCAAAATTTAATAATAATTTATCAATTAAAAAGATATATCCCTTTTCATTTTTTTTTTTTTAAAAGAAGCTTATCAACTTAAAAGTTATCAACTTTAGCATTTTAAAAGTTATAATAATGAGTAAAATGATTTAAAACTTTCTTTTTATTTAAAAAAAATTACATTTAACAATATAAAGTGTGGATTTCAATTTAGAGTTTTCCATTTTAAATAGTCTCAGGTTATCTATTATCAACTCACATATTCAAAATAAATATATCAGTTTTATGTTAAAAAATTCAATTATTGTTTTCACATAACATTTAATCGAAATTGGAGACAAGGTCAAACTTAAACCTAAAAAATAAATAAACATGTATATCAGAACATTTCATAACAAGTTTTCCAGGATATGTTTTTATCGTGCTTATATTCAAGATTGACAGTTACGTGTGTTCAAAAAATATGTTATAAAAAGGAAAGTCGATATTTATTTGGAAAAGTTCAAAAGGTAAATACTTTATTACATTTCATTAAATCCTTTTGTCTATTATTTTTAAATTAATGTTTACAGTTAATACACTTACTAACTCAAAAATTAAAATGATTTCATTTCAGTATTTACAGGAACGCAATTCTGCATTAATTGTCAAACTCAGATTCTGAAAAGCATAAAAATTTACCAAGTCATACAGATGCTGAAGACCAAGATAGTTTTGAAACTCCTATATATATATATATATATATATATATATATATATATATATATATATATATATACACACGCAAGTAAGCTATCGCATACATTATTAAACATTTAAAATTATCATTACTTCTCAATAAATCAAACTTATCTTGTATTTATATAAACTTGCAGGTTTACAAAAATGATTGCACAATATGAAGATAGTACAGATTGAAGAAAATTAATTTCAAAATGATGATCACTTTTAGTTTATATTTTAAAATAATATTGATGTGCTAAATGATACCATTTATATTATCTTTTGAATATTTTTATTCTTTCTCAAATATTATTTGGATTATGTTCAAATTTTTTACTTAAGGTGTTTAATAATAAACCATATTTTTATTTAATATGTTTATTGTATTATATATATATATTTATATAAAATCTCCAATATGCAAATGGTTACACAAAATTATTTTATGTATTTATACAAATAAATAAAACTAATACGTACATCAAACGGGTTACAAACTAGTCATTATAATAAGATACACATATTAATGATCTATTTTATATACTTTTAAAAAATCACATGATAAAACTTAAAAGATTATACATTTGAAATTAAAAATAACACATTTATTTCAAAAAACACGTATATTGATGAGAAATTATATAATTTAATTTAAATAGTATGCTAAAACTATTATTATAATGTAATGTGCAAATTATTAAGATAAAATATACATCTCATTATCAATTAGACCTGCTCATGGGCCGGGCAGCCCGCCCGGCCCGACAGGTCCGACCCGTATTGAGCCGAGCCTGGGCAGGATATTTTTAATCGGGTCGGCCCGAAACAGTATTTTTTTAATTAAAATAATATTAATTTATTTAATTTTAATTATAAAAATATATAAAAATATTTTTTTAATATTGTGAACAGTAAATTCCAGTATGCCAGCCTGGCCCGATAAAGATTCTGGAAAAAATCGAGCCGCAGCCCGGCCCATGAGCAGGACTATTATCAATGACCTATTTTATATATTTATTCTACATTGCATGAGAAGAAATCATACATTTAAAATAAAAACTAATACAATTATTTTAAATAATATGTATAAAAATAAAATATTATATAATTTATCATAAATCATATGTATACCCATAAGAATTAAAATTTATAATTAATATTAAATCATATTATAAGATTATCATAAGTAATATAACATATATTAATTTTCTTAAAATTAAATTATATTATAAGATTATCATATGTAATATAACATATAGTTTTATTGAATATTGTTAATTATTTTTTGTTTTAAAATAATAATTATTGATTTATTTAATTATTTTATCAAAGTAAAAATTAAATTTATTTATTTATTATATGTACTAATAAACATAAAAAATAAAATTCAAATATAATAATAGAAATAAATTTTTTTATTCTTTTTTAATTATAATTAAGAAATATAATATTAAAAATATTTAAAATTGTAACAGTATTGAAAAAATATTTTTAAAAGATAATATAAAGTTATAAAATTAAAATAAATTAATAATTTATGTCATATTTATTTTTTTATTAAATTAATATTTAAAATAAAATTATACTTAATTTAAGTTCGGGTTATTTTGGGTTAAAATTTTGAGTCAGGTCAATTCGAGTTCGGTCATTTCAGGTCTAGATTGTTTCTAACTTTAGGTTGTTTTCGAGTTTGGATCAATTCAGATTTTGATCATTTCAGGTCAAGATCGTTTCGGATTTGAGTTGGACGGATTCAAGTTATTGACTTTTATGATCAAATTGAGTTAAATCAATTTTGGTTCGAATGAAATTTTCGAATTCGAATCAAATTGATAAGTATTACAAAATCAATATCAATCCCTATATTTGGTCTTAGAATGGTCGATACGTAATTTATCTACCCAAACACCAAGATTCGAATATCTTTTCTTAAATTAAAAAAAAAAAAAAAAGAACATTGATGTTTACTTCTCATGCTTTTTTTTTTTTTTAATACATGTATTAAATTGAACATGCGAAATTGATTATAACAATTAATAAAACCAAACAAATCATAATACTTGGACTAATAAAGTATAGTATTTCTTTCGTTAAAAGTTTATGTTATCAAATAAATTTAATTTAATTTAATTTAATTTTAAGTTGTATCATAAAATAAATCTAAAATGTACCCAAAAAAAATTAAATCTAAAAGCGGCGCATAATTTGACTATCATTTTTTATTTATTTTAAAGTTTGAATCCCAATTTGATAAAAGGAAATTACTATTACTTTTGTTAAATCAATTTTTTTTCTCGTTTATTTTTCCTTATAAAAGCAAGCAATAGGCGAAAAAGACAGAAAAGAAAAGAAGAAAAAGAAAATTCATTATCTTTTCCATAGACGATGAAGTCATTCCCCTTCCTTCCAACACTTGGTTTCAAATCTAAAACCTACGACCAAACTCATGGATGAATGATCAGACTCGTAGATATCATTGATTTTTTATGACTCATGGGTAAAGGCATTCATGGGTTGAATCGGGTTTAAGCATGATATCAACATCATATATATTTGTCCAAGCTCGGTCTAGTCCAAAATATGGATTTCAAATTCTGTCCAAACTCGTCCATATTTGTAAATGAATAATCCAAACCCGTTTAAACCCACTCATATTATTTTTTTCTAAAAAAATTTAATCAATTTTTTATTTTTTATTATTTAATTTTTAATAATTTAATTTTTTTTTCTTTTATTAAATTATAAAATATGGATAACTTAACATATTTTTAAATGTTTACACTATAATATTATATATATTTATTTTTTATATGATATAAATTACATTATATATAAAATATAAAAATAATATATTATATAAATGAAAAATGAGGCAGACTAGATCAAACTCGAACCTTGATTGTTGAAGTCAAGGCCCGACCTATTTTTTAAACTGATCTCATTTTTTTGCCCAAACTTATATTTCAAACCTAATATTTTTATTCAAACCCTCTTAAATATGAACGGATCTTCAAGCTTGATGGATAACTCGACTTTTAAAAAAGTCTACTCATGGATTGTTGATTGATTTTATTTTTAGAAGTGAGATCGATTAGATTTAAAGCCAAATTTAAAGCTCAAGTACAGGACTGAGAAAAAAATCGAAAAACTCAAAAACCAATTCGAATTGTATTGTTAGATTTGATTTCAATTCAATTTTTATTAAATTCAATTTGAATTTAGTTCGATAATAATTAGATTTATTAAATTCGATTTAATTTTTAATTCAAAAATTAAAAAACAAATAATTGAACTAAACCAAAATTTATTTTTTTAATTAATTTTTTATAATATAAAAATAAATTAAATTAGTGAAAAAATTTAAAATTAATTAAAAAAATAATTTTTTAAAATTTTAAAAACCAATGAACCAAACCAATTAAATTCAATTAAGATCAATTCGATTTTTAATGCTATTCAATTAAATTTTTAAAAAATCAAAATTCTAAACATTAACTGTAATTATTTTTCAAAACCGAACCCTTATCACCCTCAAGTATAAAGAAATGGAAAATTGAGGAGTTTCAAGTGAATGTGGATATTCCATTGCATATTAACTAGTTGGATGGATCATCAGATAGAGATACAAAGAGGCCACAGATCCTTTTAACCACTGCTTCTCCGGCAATGCATCCTAAACCAATAATTCTAATCAACTTTCTTCATCACTACTTCAATCTCTGCACATACCCTTGACTAAGATTAAACAGGGAATATATATATATATATATATATTGTACTAATTAATCTAAGTGTATGATAAATCTGATGCAACGTAATTATATCCTTTTAGAACAGCTCCATCAACTGCTGCGAAACATCTGCATGCATCAAACGGAAAATGACATGATTTATAACCTTATACGTAATATATACAATCAAGTTTATCCCCCCTCCTCTCATGGAGAGCCTAGAATACAGGGTGGCGAGGATAATGGCTGTTATGAGTTGACAATCAGGCAGGTTCAGATTAGTTTCAAGCAATTTTAGTTTTTATGCAAAATGTATCATTTCAAATCTAAAACTTAATCCGGTTGGTTCATGAAATCAACCTTAAGAAATGACATCCAATAGATTTGTGATTCAAATCCCAATACCTGCAATTTCTTCTCTTTGATTTTTTGGTTCAGATCTTTGATTTTTTGGTTAATTCAGGTTTGCATGGGTTTCAGTTCGGGCTTTTTCGAGTGGGTTTTTGGGTTCAGATTGGTTTTGCCACCCCTAATGGTAGTCATATACAAGGGTGTGTTTATGTTACTGCACTTGAATCAAGATAACATTAAACCTTCCATATAAGAGATTAAAATGTGTATAACCACATAAACACAAAGCAGATTTCAAATACTTATAAATACCATGGATAGACTACCTTGGAGAATAGCCGGAGTTGTTTGAAATTCTTGCCAGATATCATGGTAAGAAGCAAGATCGAAATTTAGAAACTTGGCCGCAAGATAAGCAGCTCCAGCAGCAATATGATGGGGTTTAAATTGAAGCCACAATGAGCTCCTGAACCTACAAAATAGAAGTCACAGTTCAACACACTATTGAAAATAAACAATTGATGAAAATTAGCACAGGACGGTGATCATTGTTTTATTAGATGCGGAGAGTAACATAAACAATTACAAACCAAGCATGGGAGCAAGAAACGAACAGGCAATGTCTTGTAGAACTTAGCACATATCACCACAAAAACCACACGTCAACCACAAATAATTCAAGAGATGATCAAAACAGTGATTTGAAGTGAAAAAGGACAAGTCATTTTTCCTTACCAACTAATGGCACCAACACCAGGTAGAATATTTTCCAAGAATCTCTGCGCCATGGCTGACAGAGTACGTAAACTATAGCAAATATGTTAATACCAATCTAGAGAACAAATCAATTCCAGCCCAATCTGCTGTGCTTTTAACTCCAGTTGTATACAAAAATAAAAAAATGAAACAGATGTAGTAGCTCGAAATGTAGATATCAAAGCAAGTCTCTTTAGCTCATCAGTTATCTGAACAAGCTCGTCAACAAGCATGCCTCACTGCTCATTGAGCATGCATGCTACCCCCAATTATAGAGAACTAAGGCAGGCAAGAGATGAAGCTATGAGCAATATTTGTCACCTATTCAATGTAACATAAGGTACAATATATCTGTTTTATTATATAAACCAGTGTAAAATAGCATATACAGTACAGATGCCCTTTGTTGATAAACCAAAAACTCAAAAAAAGAAAAGAAAGAAAGAATAAGACTAACAAATGAAAAAGATAATGGACTAAAAAGAATAAACTTTTTTGAAAAAAAGTTAAAAGGTGGAGAACGGAGGCAGGCAAGACATGACGCTATAGGCGATACTTGTCACCTACTCAGTGTAACATAAGGTATAATAAATCTGTATTATTATATAAACCAGTGTATAGTATATATACAGATGCCCTTTGTAACAAACCAAAACTCAAAAAAGAAAAAGACTAACAATGAAAAAGATAATGGATTAAAAAGAATAAACTTTTTGAAAAAACATAAACTGTGGAGAACTAGAAGATGCAAATGCAATGAGGGAAGTGGGGCACCAACTATAGATATAGTAATAAATAGTGATGATTGGGTAAAAATACAAAACCGTGCACACACACACGCACATATATGTATATTTATATGTATACGTATATATAATTTCCATAAATTTATTTTTCTTCATAGTTTGACCTCATAAAGCCCCCCAGCTTGGTATGAAAGTGGAAGAAGGACAAGGATAAATAACTTTGGAGCACATTTGATGCAATCCTCTTGTTACGAGAAAAACGAACCTCCATGAAATAACAGGCAGTAGAATACTGTGCCATGTCGTGAACCAGAACCATGCATTAAATAATCCCAAGACCAAGGACCAAGCCCTATCAATATTGCCAGTCCAAGCCTGATCCAAAAGAAATTAAAGAACTCAGGCTGCCTGGTGCTGCACATCCATTGAGATAGGCTTCATGCTGTCTAATTCCAATTGACTGTAAATTCCCAAGTAAGTATATACCTTCTTGGCGGAGCCTATTCTAGTTCACACTAGTACAGGGTAACATTTTTCAGTATTGGTAACTGATTGCTTCACAATGTCAACTACTTTAGTTCAAAAGTTGTCAGAATCCAGCATTACCAAAGTGCTCTAACCAATAAGGCCATTTACACTTATTGAGCATACACAACTGCCTCTAACCGATACAAGATGTAAACTAGCATTTAGAGAAGTTTCCATTTAATTTGCAGACTCCTCCTTGAAGGAGGAGGCATCTTTAATCTTTGTATTTTTCTCAATCTTCTAGCAAATAATATATACCTAAATATATGTACGTATTACAGTATTAGTGTAAGTAGATATATAGTTGTGTAATACACATAAGATAGATGACAAAACCTAAACGAAACGACAAAAATCAGTTTGAAACACAAATTAATTGTCTTTAAACTAAAACTAATACAACCAAATCATTTCAGCTGAGAGACAAAGACAAAAGATAGTTGAGGAAACAATACAACTGAAATATTTCAAAAGGGGGAAAGAAGGAAGAGAGTAGAAATCACACTAATAATGTACCCCCAAAATAAGAATCTTTCCAAAAGCCGAACAAACTCTATATTTAGCAACACCAGGAATTAAACCACAAGATAGTACTCAATTCAAGGTTTAGAACCTGGTCAGAAGGAAAGGAAAACCCTATGCGAGAATCACTGTGTTCAGTTCAAACTAAGACAAATGGAATGTGAAGATACAAGTTTATTGCGTTTTCATTATATTTTGGAATTGGTTGCTTCATCCCATGCTACCAGATCAATTAATTTATTGCATCTAACCCATCCCCAATGACTGATACCTATGTTGCTCCGACTCTTCATTTATTGCATCTAACCCATCCCATGATCTCCCAAGGACCCTCCAAATACATAGAAAAACTTAGAATAAATCAAACATACCCGTGTCGCACACATACTCGTGTCCAACACTCACACCCGTGTCCAATACTCACACCCGTGTCCGAGTACCATAGACTGATACTGCATACTAGTTTAGAATCCAACAAGCACGCATAGACTCTAAATTTGAAAGGACTGAAACCCAGACACAGGTTACACATCCAGCTGGTACTCATAAATCAAAATGGAAAACTTTTTAAATAATAAGCAACTCCTGAGAAGAGGTTTTAACTTTCATTAGAAAGACATTGCCATTGGCAAAATCAAACTGGAAGCCCCTCATCTGGAAATCTTTTTAAAACTAGACAAAATAGTGAAACAAAATTAGAATTTTGGAAAAACCAAAAACTCCATTTTTAAGGGGAAAAAGGTAGGATGATAATAACAAATCATGATTTCACAACTTGGAAAATCATCACCAGATCAACATATTGTTTATATTATCCTTTTTTAAAAGAAAAAGGAGGAAAGAACCCACTATTGACCCTTCCAAGTCAATAATTTTTCTCCAGATCAGTGTGGAATGGACACAAAGGGGGAGGCAGCCAGATTTCACAAACTCAAAAGTTTGTGCACGGACTCCAGAGGGGTGATTCCAAATAAACTGAAACTATAAAAAAAGGGTTAAAAGTAAAATAACAAAACTAGTTTCTGTAGGTTATGTGGCTTTCATAGCCATGACCAACTTGATGGGGTAAAATCACAGGAAAGAGAACCATAAACATCAGCAGTTCAACTTCAGATGTAAAAACAAAACTTTCCATGAACAGCACATCAATCTGCCAGCTAACAATATCATACAGGCGAGCACGCTAATCTTGTAATGACCCTGCAATTATATGCCATGCCAAAAGAATCAATATGCCATACCACAATAACTACGTAGAGTAGCTGCACTAAAGAAGATAATTATAGACAGAAGTCATTTTTGAATGAGATGGAAGAAGATAACCTGCATAACCTTCTTCACATCCCAACTCAATTTTTCCAACCAATTCATACAGACTGCATGGGACCCACCCCACCCAAAATCCTTTTAAAGTTGAAACCCCAAAAAATCTGCTGATTGGAGGGATTGGAACATCCATTACTCCAAGTGCATAAAACAGCTACTCAATCATAGCCACAGAACACATCCAATCTATGAGCATTATTCTTAGACTACTCTGGAATAATTCAAACATCACAACAAAATAACTAAACCAAATTGGTACCTGAAAAGGCAGAAGGATCATAATCATGGTACATGTAACAAGACCATTGTGCATTGCATCAAGGTGAAGTTCAAAACGCAGCAGTCAGTTTTATTTCTAAAACTAACTGAACTAATCCTTACAAACATATAGCACCTGTAAAATTAACTTCAAATAAAAAATAATCAGTAAAATTGAAGCATTAAAGATAATCTTACCCTTCACTGACCAAGTTTAACGCCAGGTTCACCAAGACAGTTTGTGAAAGGCCTAGTTTGTTAAGAATGGATGTAAGAGGAGCATATGGATGCTGCACATTAAGTTCAAAATTTAAGGTAGTCAGTATCATTTGCTCTGCCTCAGTCACACGTTCCCGATACTGCTCAAACCAATCCTGTCCAACAAACAACTAATTTAATGTCAGCATATGAAAACTAAAGTGGCAATCTTTTCTCTTTTCCTTTTTAATGCAAGTGGCAACGGTAAATTCTTTCTATGTAAGCCAAAACATTACATAGCTGTCTCTAAAATGTTTTGAACAGCAAATGTATGGTTTAATGCTCAAATTCCAAGAAGCTGAATAGTCTAAATTAACATTTAGCTGCAACCCATGAATTTATTCCAAATTTGCTTCATTACCACTAAGCTGCAGTCTAATCATTGTTGGAAACATGCTTTCCATGGATGACAATATTCAAAAGGCTTAAATAGATTTAAAGGCATTATTTCACTTTTACTCTGCTAAAGAACTTAATCCCTTTTACATTTCTAAGCAAGGAAAAATCAGAAGAACTTCCAAAGGTACTCACAACGGGGAGCAAATAGGATAAGAATGTAATATCCTGCTTATGGAATATTTCACAAGATGTTCTCAGCACATTGTTCAAAGGGCGAGGCGTCTCCTCAGACTTTGCAGCAAGAAAAAGAGCAGCAGTAGCAATCAACTGCAACAGAGCCAAATTGTAAGTCAACTAGCATATACCCTGCATATGGTCATGGACCTTTTCATTGTAGTCAACTAGCATATATGAATTATCTATAATTAAAAAATATTTTCCTTGAGGTGATAAAAATGGTGAAAGACAACTTAACCAAACTCAACTTCACCTAAACCTCAATAGCCTCATGAATTAAGATTTAAGAGTATATAAGTGACACAAATCAAGAAAATATTCAAAACATAACAACACGGTCAAGCAAGAAGGAGAATATCAACCTTCCAAAAGTTTTAAAAAATTAGCATTCATGAATAAAAAATCCAAACAATTAAAAATTGCATTAGCTCCAAAAGATGAGGAAAAAAAAGGAAAGCGGGTGTCCAAAGATTGGAACAGAACCTGAGTAAAGTTACAAAAGCAACAATTTTTTTTTACTTACAAGTGTATCAACATAATGTCGAAACAGGTTAACCTTTAAACCCCGCTTATGGAGTTTGAAAACTCCACCGGTGGTGTATAGGATAATTTTCCATAAATAAGTGAGCAATAAATTCCTTAAGCATAAGTATTTGAAACTCACAAATCTATCATGGCAAGCATGTGATCTTCGAACAAAAAAACGATGGCACAGAACCATGGCAGTTCCAATAGTAGTTTGCGGCCTGCAAAACACAATATGGATTTGATTATTACATCAGAAAAATGCATAAATGATTTTAAGAACAAGGTAAAGAAAATAGCATCCAAGATGGAGAGCTCACAACTCGAGCTGCAAACCGAGATTCTGAATGAAGGCACAATAAGAATAGCGCAGATGTGTTTCGCGAAGAGCATCGATACCATCTCTTCTTGAAGGTGAATATCTCTCAATATCATCCCTAGACAAAAAAACAGATTCATCATCCTCCAACTCTGACCTATCACGTTTATTGCTGACAGATGTAGAGGCTTCAGCATTTGAACTTATAGGAGGAGGAATGAAATTGCTGGAGTCCAATGGAGCAGCAGTGCAATGCATGCTAGATGTCGGATAGTGTCTCCCACTATCTCCCCAAGTAGTGGCAGAAAACTTTCTTCTTTTCAAAGAAGGAGCACAATTCGGCTGTGCTTGATGATAACCTCTATTATGCTCCCCAAACTGCCCTAAGAATTCGTGGGCATGGTTAAAAGTCCTGGTAGGGTCGTCATTCCAATTCCAGTTCCTGTAGTTATTGGAACTGTAACTATTGTAGTTATTTCTATTGAAAGGGTACCGGTAATCATCCTGAAAAATGCCCCCTTGCAAATGGCAATTCCGTGTAAAAGACATTCCTCCTTATTTCCTTTTGGAAGGAAACCTGCGTTAAGGTTAGAGATTCAGCATGAATAAAAATGAATTTGCTACATAAATATCGGTGTTGGAAAAGCTGAAATAGGAAACAATAAAAACTTACTCTTCCAACAAAATCTAGAAAATAAAATTTATGGCTCTGACTTACCTGTTTTCCCATAATTTTAAGACAGAAAATAGAAGTTTGAATCTTTAGACTCAAAATATGATTTAGAAAACAACAGGTTAGAATTTTTATCAATCAATTTGCCGTATACAAGCTAACTCATTCCTCAGATGCTTGATATTTCTAGATTTCCCATCTAATGATCAGGTATTTATTAAGTTAATTAGCTCTAATTATATCCAATACCTAACACTACTAAAAGAACATCCTAATTTGGAAACAATTTAAGGAGCAAAAAAGCTCTAAATTAACCAGCAGTTCGAATTTATTAATCTCCTTATATAGATAAAAAAAATACAAAATCCGAATTAAAACACATGCTAAAAACCAAAATAAAAAAAATCAAATTCTAATACAATAGGAAAAATTAAAATTTTAACATATATATTATATCAACGCTCAAAATCAAAGCAAAGCCAAAAATCAACCTTTTCACACCGGATCCGGTGAAACGGCTGATTTATCATCAAACAAAAACAATATTTAAGATAAAAGTAAAATAATTACCTAAATAAAAGAGAAAAGGATCGAGATAAAAGCCGTGATTTCCTTTTATGCGATTAAAGCAGAGATTAGGTAAGATTAAGATCCGAAATTGAGATGAGATTAGGGTTTAGAGGAAAGGAAGGGAAGCGGTGAGAGAGAAGAGGTGATCAAATTCAAAAAGAAGCGAAAAAAGAGAATTTGAAAGAAAAGTCCAATACAAGCAAATATATATATATATTTTTCTGGAAGCAAATAAAATTTGTCTCTTTCTATTTTTATAAAATTTTCGCAAGCGGGTTAGTAGTTAAGTATATTTTAAAAAATAAAAATAAATAATTAAAAAAAATGAGACTAGAATGTCAAAAACGGATTAAAAATAGAATTTATCTAAAAATAAATAATAAAATAAAATTAGGTCAGGTGGGGTCAGATACGCCAATTTTCCCGAATCCTGGTGGATTAATTTTTAAGGTGGATACGTGCGCGTATCATGTCCCAACCCAGCCCCAAACAAATAAATTTGGTTTGAGCTGGAAGTATTGATGGCCGGACGGAATATATTTTTTTTTATCCCAAGTTCAGATCGGAATGGACAGGGTTTGATCGGAAAATTTTATTTTATTATTTTATTTTTTTTAAATGTTAAAAATTATTTTTAAAGATAATTTCATAAATGATCTTTAAAATTTATCAAATATTTTAATGAGGCATCCGTATTTTAAAAATATTTAATGTAGTACTTATATTATCAAATCGTATATTTAATATAGTACTTCGATTTAACGCGGTTAAATATAAATGATAATGTGATATTGAACAATCAAGTGATGACACGTGGTATTACTTATTTTTTAGAAATTAACATTTAAATTTTTGTAAACAATTTTTTTTTTTTTTTAAAATCATTTTAAAATATAAAAAAAATTTATATTTATATATTTAAAAATTATTATCTGCTTTTTAAAAAAGTTTTAAAAATAAAAAATAAAATTATTTTAAAAATTATAAAATTAAAATAATTAACTAAAATTATTTTTTAAATATGAAATTTTAAAATTATTTGTTAAAAAATTTATAATATCTAAATTTTTTAAAATTTACAAAAACTAAAACATGAAATTAAATTATTATTTTTTTTTTTAAAAAATTTATTAAAATTTTTCTTTCTTTCTTTTATTTTTTTTGGCTAAAATATTAAAAAAACCCCTTAAATTATGACACTTTTCTTAAATAAACCTTTATATTTTTATTGTACTTATATAAGCCTTTATCCTTTGATTTGCACTAAATAAGCCTTTATTTAAAATGAAATATTGATTTATGTTAGATCTGGGCATGGATCGGGTAGCCCGGTAGGCCCGACCCATATTGGACAGTGACTAGGTATATTTTTGGTGATCCGAGTCTGCCCGGCCTGACCCAGATCACTGTTCATGCATTAAAAAAATTATTTTTTTATTTAAGTTAAATTATAAAAATAAATTTTAAATTTTTTAAAATAGTGATCCGGGCCGAGGTAAGGTAGGAAAAAAAATCCAAGCCTTAGCCTGGACCATGAGCAGGTCTAATTTATGTTAAGGGTTTATTTAGGTATAAATTAAAGGTCAGGAGCTTATTTGGGTACATGTTAAAAGCTTAGTACGTTGGGTACAAATTAAAGGTTAATGGCTTATTTGGATGTAATAAAAGTATAAGGGTTTATCTAAATAACGTGATAAAATTCAGGGGCTTTTTATTTATTTATTTATTTATTATTTTAGCCTTTTTTTTTCTTTTCTTTTTTTCCTTTCATTCTTTCCCTCACGATCTCCCCCTTTCCAGCTGGTTCAGGTCGTTTCTGGTCAGCCACCTGTCGAGTCTGGCCACTGGAGGTCGGACTCGGTGCCCGTAGGCCGAATCGGCTTGAAACCAAACCAAAAATGGCTTGAAAATAGGCCGAATCTAGGGCAATTTTTGACCTATTTTTAGGCTGTTTTTGGCTTGGTTTTAGGCTGATCCGGCCTACCGACACTAGGTCTGGCCTTCAGTGACCAGACCCCACTGGTGGCTGACCAAAAGGCCTGAACCAGCCGGACAGGGAGGGGGAGGAGATTGGGAAAGAGGGAAGAAAGGAATAAAGAAAGAAAGAAAAGATTTTATTTTTTTAGTTTTTAAAATTAAAATAATTATTTATTTTGTTAATACACGTGGTATTATTATGTGATGTCACGTGTCAAGTTTTCATTGGATACAAAAATCACGTTACCTAATATTTGACGGTGTTACTAACAGATACTATAATAGCACATGGAATAAAATTTTAAGTACCAAAATAGATATTTTTAAAATAGAGATACGAAAGATTTCATAAACTTTAGGGGACATTTGTGACATTATCTTTATCTTTATATTAATATTTATATATTTTATAATTAAATTTAAATAAAAAATTTATTAAATAAATAGTAATTTGAACAAACCCGAATCAACCCGATTACAAAAAGTTTTATCTAAGCCTGGCCAAATTTAAAATGAGCTTACCAGGCCGAACCTATATGAACAAACAAATAACCCAACTTATGAACATATCTAATTTCAGTCAATCTCATTGGATAAAACCGCTGACTCTCTCATGCTTTAATTGGCCAAACATGGAGGCCCTTAAATTTTATTATTATTGTAGTTTTAAAAATACCAATTTACACCCTTGACCATCCATCCTGTAAGTCAAACCGTTACCCATTATAAATCCAAAATTAGAAAGCAAGAAAGTATCGATTTACTTTAGAACTTATGATCTGTTTGCAAAATCTGCAACCATTAGCTGCTATCACATGATCACAAGCTCAAACATAGAATTATGAAGAAAAAAAGAAGTTAAAAAGGACAAAATCCCAATCATAAACTCCATTCTCAAGCATTTTCAAGCAATAAAAAAACTCCCATCCCGAGCACAGAAAGAGCAACATGTTTCTTATTATTAATTTATAATATAATAATGCCTCCGGTTTCAAAAAGGCATGAAAACAAAAAACTCAAATCTTCTCAAATAAGGATAATGTCATATTTGGCCTCTGATTGTTTCACTCTACTCCAACCAATAACTCAATCACTAAGTGAAAATACATATTCAAAGGTAAATATCCTCGAATCTCGATCTGATTGAAAATCAGAATCAATATATAACCTAATGTAATTAGGTTACCACTAGAGTACACAAGCATATTCTCTTGTTCTTCTCAAATACTTAATTGTATATTGCTTAATTGCAGTCCAGTTTTCAGATCTTACGTTTGATTGACATCGACTAACCATGCCTACCGTAAAAAAAAATATTTGGCCTAATACATAGCATGGCTTACATGAGACTTCCTATAGCTGAAGCATAAGAAACATGTCTCATTCTCTCAACTTCCTCAGGTGTATTGGGAGACTGATTCTTTAAAAGTTGAATTCCGTCTGAAAGGTAGTAAACCTTTCTTAGCATTCTCCATGTTAAACTTTGCCAAAATATTATCTATATGGGTAGCTTGGGATGATGCTATGACCTTATTCTTACGATCTCACAAAAGCTTAATCCTAGAATATAGCTAGCTTCTCCTAGGTCCTTCATATCAAATTGCTTTGCTAACCAATTCTTTATTAATGACGATATTCCCACATCATTTACAATGAGAAGTATGTCATCAACATGAACTAGAAAAGTGATAGCGTTGCCTTGTCGCTATTTGTAGATACAAGGGTTATCCACATTATGATCAAAACTAAAAGTCTTGACTGCTTGGTCAAACCTAAGGTTCCATGACTTGTCTTAACATCCATTTTCCATATCTCAAAATCGAGATGTGCAGCAATAGCAAGGAGTATCATTATAGATTTAAGTATAGCCATTGGTGAGAAAGTCTCCTCATGGTCTATACCCTCTTTCTAAGTATAGTCTTTAACGACTAATCTTACTTTGAAGGTTTCCACCTTCTCGTCTGCTCCTCGCTTTCTCTTATACACCCACTTGCATCCTATGATTTTATTCCTTTCAGGTGCTTCTATATGATCTCAGACTTCGTTTGAATACATAGATTCTATCTCTTGGTTCATGGCCTGCTGCCATTCCTCAACATCTATGTCATTCTTTCCTTCGTTGTAACTAGTGGGATCTAGTTCACTTTCGGTTGATATAACCTAGAAGGTTTCATTAAAATAATCTAGATATCTCTTAGGAGTTATGGTAACTCTCCCATTATGATGAGGCTGTAATTATTGCTGAGACATAGGCTTGGGCCTTTCTGTTTCCTAATTGACTTATTCATCAGCCAAATTCTTAGTTTATTATGGGTTTTGATGAATTTGCAGGCTTAGATTGTCTTGAGACAATTCTTTTAGCATTATCTTGCTTTGAGGTTTTTAGTTCTTCATATAGTCTTCTTCCAAGTAAGTTGCATGTGTTGCCACAAAAACTTTCTTATCAGTAGGACTATAAAATAAACCACCCTTAGTCCCTTTTGGATAGCCAACAAAGATATATACTTCTGAACGATGTGCCATTTTGTCTGCCTTCCCTTTATGCACATGTGCAAGACATCCCTATGCGTCTTAAACTAGGTTTTTCGACCATTCCATAATTCTAGGGGTGTCTTAGGGATTGATTTAGAAGGTACTAAGTTCAGAAGGTATGCCCCTGTCTCCAAGGTTAAATCCCAAAAGTAGGTTGGTAAGGTCAAATAGCTAAGCATCGATTTGACCATGTCTAACAAAGTCCGATTTCTTCTTTCTGCTACACCATTCTTGCTAGGACACCCTTTTTTGGAAATTGGATAGATTCCCATTCTCAGATAAATAGTCCTTAAATGCTCCAAGGAAGTATTGTTGTCGTATTTAACCACGCAAGTGCATGTATCGCAAACAAGTAATATAATGAAGAGTAGGGTATCGATCCTACGAGAAATTGTTACCAAATTCATTAACTACTAAAATTAAAACAACTTGATCTTATTCAAACACTTGATTAAAGGTTATTAATTAAAAACCAAATAAAAAAAAAACAAGCAAATAAGACAAATTAAAATTTAGATTAATCAATTGAGAAAAGCCTAAAATTATAATTTCTCTCAACACTTCGTTTGAACTTCTCCCACTCTCTTAACTTGACTAATGACATTGAGTTGTTAACGTAGAGTTTTAATTTATTTATAAGTATCTTCCGATGGTCTTGTAAAAATATCTCTCTCAACCAATTCTCTATATTCATATGAAAAGTGAATTAAAGAGAAACTCTTTAAGTTCAGACTTTAAAATTGGTTACACATGACATGTAAGTATATTCCTATCTCACATGCAACTTAATGCATCATAATAAATGAATATGAAATATATGTTATTCAATCTATATCTAACACTAAACTCTTTTTTCCAAGTTGCATCTATGTTACAAAATCAATCTAATTGGTGATCAAGCAATTAGAAGCATTAAGCACAAGATTGAATAAACAACTTAAATATCATCAAAATCAAGAAAGAGAGTAAAATAATCCAAACTACATGTTGAGTTCCATTACAATCCTAGAAAAACTAATTTAGTTCATGTTAAACATTGAAAACATAAAACAAAAGAGTTTCACCATTATCAATATTACAAGAAGATAAAGAAGATTAAGGAAATGAGAAAACTAAGGTTTGCCAGATCTTCAGTCTTTAAGTCTCCAAAATCTCTCTTGCCTTTTGCAAGCTTTTGGTGGCTTCTTTTCTTTTAAGAAAACTAGGTTTATAAAAGCTCAAAAGTGCATAATTAAGTCTTAAAAGTTCCTATTTATAAAGCTCCAAAAGCCTGGAAAGAGAAACTTCATGCACAAGTAAGTTGATATTTCTTTCCATGTAGGCGCTGGCACCGTGGCATCAGCGCTACTACCTGCTTCTTTAAATTCGAGGGACTGGTGCTACAGCGCCAGTTTTCTGGCGTCGCGGCTCCAGCCCTGCTAATAGCTGCAGTCTTCTCTTGCCTTCTCGTCTTTTCGCACCTTGAAGCTCCTTCCCGCTTTGAACCTATAAAAATACAAAAGACACTAAATTAATAACTAATTTAAATATGAAATAAATAAAACTAATCTAAAAATAACTAGAAATAAGTAATTCTAAGTTTAAACTTCAAGGAATTAGCCAATTTGAATGCACAAAATATGGTAAATTAACTCTATTTCATAGAGATTAAGTATTCACCACCTCGATAAGATTGAAGTTGTTTTATACTTTTTCCTAATTGTTTCTCAACTTCAGTTCGAAACTCCTTGAACTTGTCAAACATTTCAGACTTATGTCACATTAGATACACATAACTATATCTTGAATAATCATCAGTAAATCTCATAACCTTCTTGTGCTTGAACATTTATAGGTCCACATAGATCTACATGTAATAATTCTAACAGTTTTGAAGCTCGGTTACCCTTTGAAGGAAATGGTTGTTTGGTCATTTTCCTTTCCAAACACGATTCACAAAGTGGTAATGGTTCAAAATCCAATAAATCAAAAATCCATTTTTTGACCATTCTTTAGATTTGGTTTTGGTTAATATGTCTTTGTTAGGAATTGAACATGCAAGATCAAAGTATAAAACAACATAATTTAAAGATTTTCAATTAGCTAACCATTGGATCATGTTGGAAAACACTTAGACAATCATACATGTCAAATCACATAGGTAAAAGACATACCTAGAGTTTGTTTTGCTGCAAGTTTTTATCCTAGGAACCACCAAGCTAGGTTGTAGCAAACCATCAGCTGTCCAAGTGTCTAGCCTCTAACAGAAATCCACACGAACAAGGAGGAAAAAGACATCTTAAGGATAGGTAGTTTTCTAGCCGAAATCCTATGCTAGTATCATCTTCAATTGCCTTTTAGTTTTCTTTCTCTCAATTTGTTCTCAACAAAAAATGAAAGAGGATTCAATTCTCAATTGAATGGTTGAGGTTTTCTCCTGTTACCTTATGCATAGAAGTGGTAGCATAAATACTTATAAATTGAGGGATGACCATCCATAGTCCTAATCCCATTAGAACACTTAGGGGTATGCAGCTAAGCCTAGTTCTAGTCTAAATAGATTAGCTTGATGAACGATCATGCATGTGTTCTATTCCAAATAGAATTCCCTTAATGGAAACTCTTAAAGACATATTAAATTAATTAAATTTGATCCATAATTAAATCTCTTATTTATTTCAATTAAGTCCAACTTAATTTCAAATCCAATTTAATTTTTTTCACAACCACAACTATTGTGTGTGACACATTAGGTTCCTTAACATGTTGACAATAAATATAAGCATCATAATCCATTATTTAAATTGGATTAGATGAATCAAACTATTTGAGTTCATCTTTAACTCTCTAATTAATCAATCTTACTGTCGCAACCTAAAAAAAAATAACGACGTCTCATCGCAAGACTTTATTATTCGTTAGGCGTGACATTAAAAAAAAAAACCCGAGGAAAAGTCGACTTAATTCCTCTAGAAATGAAGGTTTTGGAAATGACCTAAAAAGACATGGAGTCGCCACCAATCTTTTTTAGCTAGGTGTGATCGGCCACCTATTAAAACCGATTTTATAAAATATTTTAAAAATTAATTAAAACATTTTAAAAACCGATTTCAAGTCTGCGTTTTAAACCAGAGAAATCAAAGAAGCGGGTTCGGGAGTCGGTTACGTGTGGGGAAGGATTAGCACCCCCACAACGCCCGTATAAATCGGTACCTTATTAATCGTGTGTTATCTCAAGTCTTGGTAAAAGTTGGTTTTAAATTTAGTATTTCAAGTTAATTCCCAATTTAAAGAAAAATAATTCCATTTTTTATTGAAAATGATCCGGAATTTATAAATTCAAAATTTTCCTATATTCCCCAACAAACGTGGCAAAATATAGAAATTTTTATTAGTTTTGGAAAACTTTCCGAATCATTCTCTTTTTTTTTTGAAAGAAAGATATTCCTTTATTAATGATAATTGATGATATTCCCTCCAGCAAACCCGGTAGAGAACTCGTGAATTATTTTAACTCGGGAATATCTTTATTTTTTATTGAAAAATCATTATCCTTTTGAAAACATTTTAAAAGATATGAATATGTATATGCATGACATAAATAAAATGACATAGCAAAATCTAAATAATATAATGCAACCTAAATGACATGGCAAACATGAATGATATGGCATATAATTTAAATGACATGGAATAAAATAATGCTATCATATAATATGCATGAAAATAAAAATGCAATGCATGAAATGTATTTTTTCCTTTAATTAAGGAAATCCGTATATCTAAAAAGATATCCGGCTACCTTAGGAAAATATGTCAAATTAAATATTCTAAAACCAAAATACTTTGTGATTGTTTGAAAACAATTTTGAAAAGCTTGAATTAACAATAAAAACTGGGCTAAAAATTTTTAAATGGCTCTAATTTCCTAAGTTTAAAAAATCCGGACTTGACTACCCTTAACCCGGGACTTGAAAAACCATTTTTAGAGTTTGAAAAGGCTTAGAAATTACCCTAAGTCAGTAGCTAACCCTTCTAATCAGCCCACTCTAAGTAAATTAACCAAAACAGAAAATTGTTTTTTTTTTAAATTCAATTCTGACTCCACTGTCCAGTTTTAATCCACGAATTTTTATCCTATTTTTAAAAATTCCAAAAATTCTAAAAAAAATACTGGAAACTCAGAACATGTAAAACTACACGAAAAAAAATCGGCTTAATTTTCGAATCAAAGATGAATTCCCAGAAAAATCAGAGATGTACGAGTTTTTGGAGGAGAAAAAACTGCTTTGTTTTTCTTTAAATTCAATTCTGACTCCACTGTCCAGTTTTAATCCACGATTTTTTACCCTATTTTAAAAAATTCCAAAAATTCTGAAAAAAATACTGGAGACTCACGACGTTTAAAACTACAAGAGAAAAAATCGGCTTAATTTTTTGATCAAAGATGAATTCCCAGAAAAATCAGAGATGTACGAGTTTTTGGAGGAGAAAAAACTGCTTTGTTTTTCTTTAAATTCAATCCTGACTCCACTGTCCAGTTTTAATCCACGATTTTTTACCCTATTTTAAAAAATTCCAAAAATTCTAAAAAAAATACTGGAGACCCAGGACATATAAAACTACATGAGAAAAAATTGGCTTAATTTTCTGATCAAAGATGAATTCCCAGAAAAATCGGAGATGTACGAGTTTTGGGTGGAAAAAAAACTGCTTTGCCAACACATTTTTTTTTGTCTTTGATAAAATCATTTAAAAATAAAAATAAAAATATTTGAAACTCATAAAATGACTTGAAAGCAGTAGCTAGGACTTTTTGAAAGTTAGATAAAAATTGGCTAAGTAAAAAAAATCACAAAGGTAGAATAATCAATTTGACAAACTTAATTTTCCACAAGTGTGCTCAAGAGAGCATGACTTCGAACCATTAATTGGCTCAAGTCATTATTCAAGTGGCATGAACATGAAATGCATGAAACAATGCAGCAAACATAATGCATGAAATGCATGGATCTAAACCTAAATGTAAGGAAAATGCATGACACAAATAATATGGCCTAGACCTAACATGAACTTGCATGGCATTTAATGTAACCTAGACCTAAGACATGCATGGCATTTTCACAAACACAAGGCATGCTTAATTCAAAAATCCAACCAAATATCATGCAAATGCAAAAACCTAACAACTAGCATGACAAAAATACAACACACAATGCAAAACACATGGAGTAGCCAAATGGCCCCAAGCTTCAACAAGCATGGCATTTTCACAAACACTTGGTATGCTAGCATGAAAAACTAAGTCATAACACAAAAATCACACAAGCATTTTCACAAACACCTAATATACTAAATCTAAAACATGCTCAAATTTAAACAACATAAAAACAGAAAATTAAAAGTGCAAAAACATGATATCAAGACATAAATGGCAATAAACAAAGCAACCAAATTAAATATAACTTAAGAACATGAAATAACATAATATTTAAAACATCAAAAATAAAGAAAATAGCATAAAAAATATGGTAAAATGAATCAAAAACAACAACTTAAAATAAATAATGTAGGCCATTTGGCCATGGTGAGTTTATTGTAAAAACAAAATGTAAAAAAAAATATACTTAAGAAAGGAAATGAAGGAAGAACAAGAAACATTATTTTAAAATGAAAACTCACCAAGTAGAGATTAAAATAGCAAAAAATAAGAATAGAAAATGAAAGTGCAAGAGTTGGTGCTCAAGAGCAACCTCAAGAAGCTAATATTTCAAGCTTTTCTCTTCAAACTTTCCTTTTTTTCTAAACTTTTCTTTTTTTGCTCTCAACCAAGAAGATAAAAACTAAGAAAAACTAAGAGAAATCAGCCAAAATGGAAAAGAAAAAACAAAATCTGCCTCCCCCCCCCTTAGGGCTAGCCTTAATGCATGGTTATATAGCCTCCAAGATGTTGTCATTTTTGTGTAACCTAATTTCCATCAAATGGCCAATAATTCAAGATGAAAAGTCATGAAATTACCACCTTTAGATTAGCATCTCAGCCCTCTCAAATTACAGCTATGCAAAAATAATGTTGACATCTTTCTTAACCTATGTGGTTTAATCACCATGGCTTGATCAAAGAGAATGGTTAACTAACTCTTGATTTTTAACCACTTGATTAAAAAAAAAAAATTAGAAGCTTCCTCCTTTCTTTGGGCTTGGGCATGCCAGCACTTCTCTTTTCCAGCCCAACTCTGATTTTTTTGAAGGGCCAAAAAAGCCCTTTTCGGTTGCTTGGGTGAAATGACCATTTTGCCCCCCGGATGCAAATAAATATCAAACGGACTCCAAATTCAATTTTTATTTTTTTAATACTTCCAAAATAATAAAATATTGAGTTCTGGAAGTTTTCAAAATTATCCGAGTCCGTTTGCTATTTATTTGGATTTTTTCTTCCCAAAAATGCCCTTTTATGCCCCTACATTTTACCATTTTTTAAACGAGCTCCAAATCAAGATTTTTCTTCACCAATCTCTTCAAAATAATTAAAAAGTGTGATCTGGAAGTTTTCATAATTTTTGGAGCTCATTTGGTATTTTTTTGGGATTTATCGGCTTGAATTACTGCATAGGAGGCCCGGGATTTGGCCATTTTGCAAACGAACTCGGAATCAAGATTTTCTTTCGCCAATCTCTTCCAAATAATTTAAAAATGAGATTTGCCAAATTTCAGAATTTTTGGAGTCCATTTGCTATTTTTCCGGGATTTATCTTTTTGAATTACTGCATAAGAAGCCCGGGATTTGGCCACTTTGCAAACGAACTCGGAATCAAGATTTTCTTTCTCCAATCTCTTTCGAATGATTTAAGAATGAGATTGAAAAATTTTCCATAATTTTCGGAGTCCATTTGCTATTTTTCCCAAATTTTTCCAATTTTACCCTTTAACCTCCGAAACCCGGTTTTGCTCAAAACAAGTCCGATTTTCAGATTTTCTTCAATCTGAGCCTTGGGCCATCCTTTTTAATCATTCCTCATCCATTGGGGGCTTTGGTCTTACCAAGTCGGGCCATTTCTGTGATTCTTCCCGATTTCACCGAAATCCACTAAAAACCCTAATTCTCGGTTTTCTCCCGGATTGACTTTTTTTTTTTCGGTTTTTCTTGCAAGTGACTTCTCCATTACCCGTAGTCAGTGCTTATCTTTCATTTGGAACCTTCAATTTCGACCAGTTTGATCGTTTAAGCACTTTTCCCCAAATTTCTCGGATTAGGGTTTCCTTTCTACTGAATCTCCAAATCCCAACTTCCGAACTCCATATCTTTCAATGTAGACCTCGGATTATCAAAATTCTTTCGCCATTTTTCAATTGAACTTAAAATCTTGATTTTGAAAGTGGGTTGACTTTTTCAATAGTTGACTTTTTGGGGTTGACTTTTTTGGGGTTGACTTTTTCGAGGTTGACTTTTTTTCAAGTTTGACTTTTTGTGCTCGCCCTCTTAAACTAAGTCTCAGAGTACCACCTGCAGGATGAAAACAGTCTTTTTACACTCGGGAACATCAATATGGGAAGAAAACATACATGTTTAGTGGTCCGGACAAAATTAGGTGTCTACAGCTGCCCCTCTTTGGCTATTGCTGAGAATCAGGAATCAGGCAAAGATAAACCGACACTAATTTTGTACGGTCAGTGACATCACATGTGAAGGAAAGGGAAAGGGGTTTCTTTTTCTTTTTCATTTTCATTTTTTTTTCATTTTCTATTTTTCATTTTCTATTTTTCATTTTTTTCTTCTTTTTTCTTTTTTCTTTTTTTCTTTTTTTCTTTTTTCTATTTTTTCTATTTTTTTTTATTTTTTTATTTTTATTTTTATTTTCTCTTTTTCATTTTTTTTAAACATTAAATTGAAGATTTTGTCCTTAAATTGAATTCCCTGCCTAAACAAGGCTCGATTCGTCTTAAGGAAACGAATTCGATTTTCAAAAGAAAAATTTATGCTCGAAGGGCTTTAAAATTGGTGCCCGAAGGTCTTAAAATGGTGCCCGGAGGTCTTAAAAATTGGTGCCCGGAGGTCTTAAAATGGTGCCCGGAGGTCTTAAAAATTGGTGCCCGGAGGTCTTACCCCTGAAAAAAGTTATGCCCGGAGGTCTTAAAGATGTTGCCCGGAGGTCTTACCTGTGATTTGAAAAATCATGCCTGGAGGTCTTAAAAATGGTGCCCATAGGCCTTACCCCTGAAAAGAAAAAGTTATGCCCGGAGGTCTTAAAGATGTTGCCCGGAGGTCTTACCTGTGATTTGAAAAATTATGCCCGAAGGTCATAAAAATGGTGCCCATAGGCCTTACCCCTGAAAAAAGAGTTATGCCCGGAGGTCTTAAAGATGTTGCCCGGAGGTCTTAAGAATGGTGCCCGGAGGCCTTACCCATAATTTGGAAGAAATGCGCTGTATGCGACTTTAAAAATGATGCCCGGAGGTCTTAAGAATGGTGCCCGGAGGCCTTACCCATAATTTGGAAGAAATTCGCTGTATGCGACTTTAAAAATGATGCCCAGAGGTCTTAAGAATGGTGCCCGGAGGCCTTACCCATAATTTGGAAGAAATTCGCTGTATGCGACTTTAAAAATGATGCCCAGAGGTCTTAAGAATGGTGCCCGGAGGCCTTACCCGTGATTTGCAAGAAATGCGCTGTATGCGACTTTAAAAATGATGCCCGGAGGTCTTAAGAATGGTGCCCGGAGGCCTTACCCATAATTTGGAAGAAATGCGCTGTATGCGACTTTAAAAATGATGCCCGGAGGTCTTAAGAATGGTGCCCGGAGGCCTTGCCCATAATTTGGAAGAAATGCGCTGTACGCGACTTTAAAAATGATGCCCGGAGGTCTTAAGAATGGTGCCCGGAGGCCTTACCCGTGATTTGGAAGAAATGCGCTGTATGCGACTTTAAAAATGATGCCCGGAGGTCTTAAGAATGGTGCCCGGAGGCCTTACCCATTATTTGGAAGAAATGCGCTGTATGCGACTTTAAAAATGATGCCCAGAGGTCTTAAGAATGGTGCCCGGAGGCCTTACCCATAATTTGGAAAAAATGCGCTGTATGCGACTTTAAAAATGATGCCCGGAGGTCTTAAGAATAGTGCCCGGAGGCCTTACCCCTGAAAAAGGTTATGCCCGGAGGTCTTAAAGATGTTCTTTGAAGAATTGTTGAAAATTACCCTAACGATTTTGAGAAGATGCGAATGCTTTTTGATGCAGATGCAGGTGTTGAATAAGACACGAAATGACTTAAACTGGTGCAAATGTCTTTAATGCAAATGTAAATGACTTGGATTGATGCCCATGTTTCATGATGCAGATGCCCCTACTAATTGTGTTCATGTAACTGGTTTATGAATGGTGTAACTACAATTACCACACAGTAATGAAAATGCAATGATTCTAGAAATGATGCAATTGCTTGAGATGACACAAATACGAATTCCATGAAGAATGTAAATGTAAAGGTAAAATACAGATGCTTATGGAATAATGCCAATGCAAATACCCATGAATGATGCAAATGCTTGCCGACACTGTGCAGATGCAAAAGCTCGATAAAGAGATGAGTGCTCATGAGTGATGCAAGTGCCCCCGGCTGTTTTTCTAGACTTTGGCTTAGCCTTTCAAATTCATTTTTCCTCTTCAAATCAGAGTATATCTTCAATTCATTTTGGCTATTCTCTTTGCCCCAACAGTTTTTCAAACTTTCATCAACAGAGATCTGAACCGGGTTCTATTTCTTCTTCTCATATCTGGAAGTCAAGACCTATCCTGGCAGTTCTACACCTCTGAGTTAGAAAAATCCTTGTCTCATGCCAACATCAAAATGGGTATTTCAAAAAAATCTTTTTATTTGTTTTCGCATTTTGAAAACTTCTGAACAAAAAATATTAACCCCACAATGTGTGATGTACAAATCTTTTGAAGACTGATGATCATTGTTAGAAATTTCTCTAAGTATCAATCTGGGTTTTTTCAACTGGATTGGCAAGGCTTGGTATAACAAGATTCTGGCTTTTCCAGGAAAACTTCATGACAAAAATGTATATCCCTTCTAGGCTCACAAATGGAACAGGTTTTATAAATCATGAATTCATTGAGAACCAAACAAATTCAACATTCTTTTAGTTTCCATATCAAGGCATTTTGTCAAGCATCAAGATTGGCTGGGATGTTTAAACCGGAAAGTTTAATCTTGGGAACAAAGTTTCAGTTTTTGAAGACAATCCTCCGAATGAGAGCTGACAATTTGGGGGGTTCAGGAATTCCTAGATGTTCCTCGATGACCACTCCTTTAATAAGATCTTTTCTTTTGGGGTATAGGCACTATCATCGATGGCATCGAAAATTCCCATTCTACTCTAGACCGCCCGTTTTTTTGGGTTTTCGCCCTAGAGTCCCATTCTTTTCAATTTTTCTCTTTTTTTTTTACCATGCACTTGAGAATTCTAAATTCTTCCTTAGTGAAATGAGAATTTGATAAGATGGGATAAAATCTGAGGAAAACCCTTCAAATTAAACATTCATGCTTGATCAAAATGGACTTTTAAAGCACGTAATGTAGGTCATGGCTCAGGATTCAGAAAGAAAGGATAAATAGGCCCAAAATATGTGTTTGAGGGTAATCAGATCAAGGATCCTTTCTTGAAGAGGATTTTCTTTGAAGCATGTGTCTCTTCTTGGACATTTCTTTCTTTTTGATTTTGCTCTTTTTCTTCCTTGCTTTTGGCTTTCAATTTGCCATGTCTTTCACACACATTTTTTTATTGTGTTTTTTGTTTGTTTTTCTTGGCTTTCATTTCGTCATCTTTTCCTCTTCTTTTTTTCTTTGACAGAGTGCGCCCGTATTTATTCGGGGCTCCATTTGCTTTGTGTCTGTCCCTGAGCTGTCACTCATTTCTCAATGATCTTTGAAAAGATCTTTCCTCGCATTTGCCCCCCAGTGTAGAGGGTAATCCTTGATCAGGGTTCAAAGAATTAAGAATTCTTTTGGCTCAAAAGGGGTGACTATGGATAATAATTTTTTTCTTGTGAAATGGATATGAAAGATGGCCATTCATCATATCAAGCCCAAATATTCTCATTGAAAAGCAATCCTCAGGGGAAATAGATATTCAGAATTTCATTTTGCACTTTGGAATCATCCGAATTCTCATATGCATGATATCATGATTTTTCTTTTTCTTTTTTTCTTTTTTTTTGTTTTGTTTTTTTCGTCGCATGCCCCCAATGATTCATGCATTAGCCCATCCTTCTTCACTATGTATCCATCATTTCCACATATGATGCCCCAATTTGATTATCCATGCGAATTTGTATCAACGAGGAACATGGCAAGTCTAGGTCTGTTTTGAAAAGGCTGAGTTTCCAATCTGAGTTCTTTGAAGAGACAAGGAAAACATGACCCAAAAGCAGGTTTTCTCTGGGACAAGGGATAATCTAGTTTAATCATTGTGCCCCAAGGTGTCAATCATGAAGTGATGTCTGGGCAATTAGTGTTTTGTGGTCATTGGGAAAGGTCATGAATGGTTTTAGCACAATCCTGACACACACCAAATTATCAAAATCTGGATTCTTGAAAGAATGTCTCATTTGTTTGATTTTCAAGGAATTCAAAAAATTTCAAAAAGTTTGTTCCTTTGTTCATAGCCTAGACTAGGATTTACATCCTTGCTTATTTTGCAATGACAATGCTTCTCTTTTTTCATTCATTTTTCCTTGAAGCATTAGGTCTTTCAAGTGTTATTGATTCAAGGTTTAGGTATAGAGAAGCCCAAAAAAGAGGGGGATGGTGTTGGGTCATTTCTAACACTGATCATCAATCTTCTTGAGACTATCCATTATTAAAACTTCCTTAATGCTTGTTTCTGTAAATTCACGTTTATTTAAAACACAACAAACACAAAGCATTTAAAATTCATTTAATTCATGTAGATGTTAACATGAGACAAGTGCTTTCATCATCACAGTGTATAAAACTACATGCGTAAAAAATGCTCCTATTGACATCCTTCAAAGGTAGTAATTCTGCCCCTAAAACCCTGAAAGAAATTGATTTAGGGCTAAGTGGCCTTCCATTGATCGATAAGCTCCGGTGTCAAAATACCATCACGGATAAAACTTTCAATCATTTCCTTCAGTTGTCTGCATTTTTCAGTTGAATGCCCAACTACCCCTAGGTGATAATCACACTTGCTGTCAGGGTCATAACTCCTTGCTGATGGATTCGGAGCTATTTTCAAAGGTACCGGGGTAAGGTACTGATTCTTTATTAGTAATGGCAGTAAGTCAGGGATGGGGATTGGAATTCTTTCTTGATTTTCTCGCGGTCGTTTTCTAGAAGTAGGCCTTGTTGCAAGGGCTGGTATAGGATTAGGTGTTTGGGTAGGTAGGTAAGGATAAAGGCTTGGAGATACCTCAGTAGGGTAACATGATTGGTATGAGGGAAATTGGGAATATGGGATGAAATCTTCCATAGTTTGGACATCTTCCTCTTTCTTTCTTGGTGCCTTATTTCTCTCGGTATTGGATGTTCCTTCTCTTTCAAGTTTTCCATTCTTGATAGCATTCTCAATCATCTCCCCTGAAATTACCATGTCCGCAAAATTCTTCGAAGCATTGCCGACAAGTCTGTCATAGTACGGGGCGTGCAGTGTATTCACAAAAAGGATAGTGATTTCCTTTTGTGTCAAGGGCGGTTGTATTTGGGCAGCCAGGCTCATCCACCGTTGTGCATATTCTTTGAAGCTCTCAGTAGCTTTTTTCTCCATATTTTGCAAAGTGAGACGATCAAGTGTCTTGTCGGTCATATGCTTGTACTGGTTTAGAAAAGCCCCAGCCAAATCATTCCAAGAGCGAATCTGATCCTTGCTCAACTGACTATACCACCTAATTGCGGACCCGCTGAGGCTATCCTGAAAGCAGTGAATCAAAAGCTTATCATTATCTATCTGACTTGTCATCTTTCGGCAGAACATAGTGATGTGGGCTGATGGATCGGTCGTCCCGTCATATTTCACAAAGTCAGGGATCTTGAACTTAGGAGGAATGACTAAATCGAGGACCAAGCATCGTTCTTTCGCCTCCACACTCCCGAATACATCTTTTCTTTCTATTGCCCGGAGCCTTTCATCTAACAACTGATATTTCCCTTGGGAATCTGCCAACTCAACCTCATTTACTGCAACCCTTTTCAACTTTGCCTGTTCAGCCGGATCATCTGATTTTAGGACATTGACGAGGTTAACAGTGTTCTGGGCATCACTTATTATGACCTCATCCTGGCCCTTTTGTGCCTCTAACCCTTCTCTGGCGATAACGTTTTCGATGTATCCTTTTCCTTTGATTACGGCAGACATCAGCTCCATGAATTTAGTCATCTGACCTTTAGATTCTGCTTGAGATTTTGCTAGCTGTTCTCGCAATTCGCTCTGTTCCCTTTCCATTTTTTCCATTCGGGCAACATGTTCATCCTCTATAGCACCAGCCTGTATTAAAAGTGTACTCAGTACTTCTTCTGATTTGAAATGGAAATTCTTTCAAAGACTCCTAAAGCCAAGCCAACTTCTATTCTATTTTCCCCAAAATGTATGTCATGATGAATGAGCCATGAATGCAATTTGATGCATGTGAAGCCTAAACAATATGATGTATGGACATGTATAATGGAAACATGCTGACCATATATGTAATAAATGCAATCACAATGCCAACATGTTGCAAACAAAGAATAAACAAATCAACACATGGATATATGCAATGACTGATCATGTGCATTTCAGCATATTTCCCAATGAATGTTCATATGTTCTATGAATGCAACATGGTGTCAATTATGATACATTGAAACAATGAATGATTGATACAGAGTATATACAAAGAAAATCATACTAACCATGTGTGTCATGAATGTGACCTTATGCTAATCATGATGTATGTAATAAGCAAATTAATGCATAGATATATACAGAAAAATCATGCTGATTACGAATGCATGAATGCAACCTGACAAATAATTGATGGGATGCAAAATGCAAAGGGGGAGATATCACGGAGGAAATAAGAATCGGAGGAACTTAATCATCAACCTCTCATTAATTTGAAACATAATCAATTCATTCCCACATCAACATTCACAATGGTATAAACCATGTTTTACAAAATTTGAACAGTGGTTAAGACTGTCCTTACAAACACTTTATTCTTCCTAACATCCTAAGGCTATAAGAGCCGGCTACTGAAAAAGTGAAATCCTATTACATCATATAAGACCGAAGTCTTTCCACCTCAATGATGTAAATCTCCCAATCCTAATGACGCTTTCCTAGTCCTCTATCAATCAGTGTCGTGGGATCCAACCACTTGGCATTTATAAGAGTTTGCACTTTCTTTTTGAATGCCATACAGTCTTCAATGTTATGGCCAACAATTCCACAATGATAATCACATTTTGCATTTGGATTATACCACCTTGGATATGGTGGTAACAGGGGTTTCAATGGGACACAGGCAACCATGTGATTTTGGATCAGTATAGGGAGGAGCTCTTGGTAGCTGATTGGAATGGGATCAAAAGGCATTTGGGTCTTATCTTGGGGTCGTTTCTTAGTTACACATGGCCTAGGAGTTGGGGCACTTGGTGGTGGCACTAAGGTCCGAACCGGGGTGTTTACATGGAGATGTGGAGGAACAGCATGGTGAGGGTATGGATTCGGACACGGGGCCTTTGGAGGTTGTACATAGCTCGAGGTTCCTATCCCAGATGCTGGATAAGGTGGTTGATGAGGGAAATAGTATGAACTGGTAGTTGTTGGTGATGGAGTGGGATTCAGGAATCCCGTAGTGGTCATCCCAATGGACGATTGGACCATGGTAGGGCGGGGATACTGGCTTGGACCTCGAACAGTTTGCAGGTATGGTACAGGATCCAAGGTTTCTATCTTTGGTATCAGGCTCTCAGGTTTAATCATTTTCACCATTTTGTCCATAATTTCATCAGGATTGCAACCTTTGTGGCATTGACAAGCGCAGGATCCAGCAAGGATTATGTGTTCTGGGCCTAATGGTTTTGGTTGATCCGAAGATGATGCGAAGCCCTGAGAAAGTTCACCTTTACTGTTACCCATATCCTCAACCATTTTCAACAATTTGGCAAGTTGTTCCTTCACCTCTCGGATTTCATGTCCATATTCCTCTTGATTGCGTTCCATAGCACCCAATCGTTCCTCCGATTCATTCCTCATATCTCGAATCCCTTTCATGCAAATGAAAATGTCATGAGATTAAGAATACAATTATGAATGTACATGCTGTATTCCTATGTGCATGAATATACTGATGATTAATGCATGAACATATACAGAGAATATGTATGATGACTATGTATGCTATGGATGCAATCTAATGCCAGGTATATACAGATAATGACTATGCATGTATTCTACAATGAATGAATATGCATGCTACGATGTCAAAATGATACATGCTAAGACTAAATGAATTATCACAAAGGTATACACAAAAAAATCAATGATTACACGAAACTGGTGGGACCTAAATCTTGATTATTCAAAAAAATCTCATTATGCAAGATTTGCCTCCAAATTTATGATTTTTATTTTTTGTGATAAACCAATCACATCATTTTCAAAAGAATTTCAGGGTGGATCTTACTATGGTACAATATGCAAACGTTCATGTGACACTACCGGTTTTATGAAATCATCAAATTAAATTACCAACTGTTTATTGCAAAGAATGAGATCAATAATACAACCAAAAATATACATGCTCTATTTACATATGCATGAAATGTGCAACATGCAAAAATGCTTGAAACATAATTTTTTTTTTTTTTGTTTTTTTGTTTTTTTTTAAAACAGCTAATGAACATCTGCCCCAACAATATCTGCTTATTTAGGCATCACGATGCCTTAGAGGCGGAGTATCACATTTATTACGGGCGATGTACGTACATTGTTGCCCGATCTACCACACTTATTCGGAGTGCAAAATAGGTAACAAAAAGTTTAGAAATGTCCCTCCATGTGTTCCTATTTTCGGTATATCTAACGGGAATTCGGCATGGCTTCGCCTAGGTTCACTATATGAGGGTGAATCGGTTCTAAGGCCCCGAATTGTTCCTCACTGTCGCCGGTGAAGGCTAGTAAGGCACCCCGATAAAAGCGGGTTCAATTCGTTAGAGTGTATTTTCCTATGCCCATGCGGAGGATCATCACGAAGGCATTAGGTACTTTATACTCCGGAAGTGTTTCACTAGCCCATACGGAGGATCAATCACGAAGGCGTAGTTACTTTACTTCCACTTAAAAGGACGGAATCCGGGTAGAGGATTCATGTTATGAAAATGCACGTGTAGTGTGTGTGGAGGAATAACAAACCTTTCACTACCTATTCTACAAAACCTTATTCTAAATGCCCTAGCAATTAAAACATTCAAGAATAGTGTAACGCATTAACCAACAAGCAATTATAATATACAACCTTAAATAACTAGAGAACAATAATAAAATGCGCGCACATGAGGATGAACATATTTAAAAACATTTTATTATTTTCAAAATTCTCTTTATTAGAAAAATGTGGGAATTAAAATTAAATACCAATTAAACCAACCAAAACCGAGACTTTGATAACACACGACTAATTCTAGGCCTGACTCTCTAATAGTCCCCAGTGGAGTCGCCAAGCTGTCGCAACCTAAAAAAAAATAACGACGTCTCATCGCAAGACTTTATTATTCGTTAGGCGTGACATTAAAAAAAAAAACCCGAGGAAAAGTCGACTTAATTCCTCTAGAAATGAAGGTTTTGGAAATGACCTAAAAAGACATGGAGTCGCCACCAATCTTTTTTAGCTAGGTGTGATCGGCCACCTATTAAAACCGATTTTATAAAATATTTTAAAAATTAATTAAAACATTTTAAAAACTGATTTCAAGTCTGCGTTTTAAACCAGAGAAATCAAAGAAGCGGGTTCGGGAGTCGGTTACGTGTGGGGAAGGATTAGCACCCCCACAACGCCCGTATAAATCGGTACCTTATTAATCGTGTGTTATCTCAAGTCTTGGTAAAAGTTGGTTTTAAATTTAGTATTTCAAGTTAATTCCCAATTTAAAGAAAAATAATTCCATTTTTTATTGAAAATGATCCGGAATTTATAAATTCAAAATTTTCCTATATTCCCCAACAAACGTGGCAAAATATAGAAATTTTTATTAGTTTTGGAAAACTTTCCGAATCATTCTCTTTTTTTTTTGAAAGAAAGATATTCCTTTATTAATGATAATTGATGATATTCCCTCCAGCAAACCCGGTAGAGAACTCATGAATTATTTTAACTCGGGAATATCTTTATTTTTTATTGAAAAATCATTATCCTTTTGAAAACATTTTAAAAGATATGAATATGTATATGCATGACATAAATAAAATGACATAGCAAAATCTAAATAATATAATGCAACCTAAATGACATGGCAAACATGAATGATATGGCATATAATTTAAATGACATGGAATAAAATAATGCTATCATATAATATGCATGAAAATAAAAATGCAATGCATGAAATGTATTTTTTCCTTTAATTAAGGAAATCCGTATATCTAAAAAGATATCCGGCTACCTTAGGAAAATATGTCAAATTAAATATTCTAAAACCAAAATACTTTGTGATTGTTTGAAAACAATTTTGAAAAGCTTGAATTAACAATAAAAACTGGGCTAAAAATTTTTAAATGGCTCTAATTTCCTAAGTTTAAAAAATCCGGACTTGACTACCCTTAACCCGGGACTTGAAAAACCATTTTTAGAGTTTGAAAAGGCTTAGAAATTACCCTAAGTCAGTAGCTAACCCTTCTAATCAGCCCACTCTAAGTAAATTAACCAAAACAGAAAATTGTTTTTTTTTAAATTCAATTCTGACTCCACTGTCCAGTTTTAATCCACGAATTTTTATCCTATTTTTAAAAATTCCAAAAATTCTAAAAAAAATACTGGAAACTCAGAACATGTAAAACTACACGAAAAAAAATCGGCTTAATTTTCGAATCAAAGATGAATTCCCAGAAAAATCAGAGATGTACGAGTTTTTGGAGGAGAAAAAACTGCTTTGTTTTTCTTTAAATTCAATTCTGACTCCACTGTCCAGTTTTAATCCACGATTTTTTACCCTATTTTAAAAAATTCCAAAAATTCTGAAAAAAATACTGGAGACTCACGACGTTTAAAACTACAAGAGAAAAAATCGGCTTAATTTTTTGATCAAAGATGAATTCCCAGAAAAATCAGAGATGTACGAGTTTTTGGAGGAGAAAAAACTGCTTTGTTTTTCTTTAAATTCAATCCTGACTCCACTGTCCAGTTTTAATCCACGATTTTTTACCCTATTTTAAAAAATTCCAAAAATTCTAAAAACAATACTGGAGACCCAGGACATATAAAACTACATGAGAAAAAATTGGCTTAATTTTCTGATCAAAGATGAATTCCCAGAAAAATCGGAGATGTACGAGTTTTGGGTGGAAAAAAAACTGCTTTGCCAACACATTTTTTTTTGTCTTTGATAAAATCATTTAAAAATAAAAATAAAAATATTTGAAACTCATAAAATGACTTGAAAGCAGTAGCTAGGACTTTTTGAAAGTTAGATAAAAATTGGCTAAGTAAAAAAAATCACAAAGGTAGAATAATCAATTTGACAAACTTAATTTTCCACAAGTATGCTCAAGAGAGCATGACTTCGAACCATTAATTGGCTCAAGTCATTATTCAAGTGGCATGAACATGAAATGCATGAAACAATGCAGCAAACATAATGCATGAAATGCATGGATCTAAACCTAAATGTAAGGAAAATGCATGACACAAATAATATGGCCTAGACCTAACATGAACTTGCATGGCATTTAATGTAACCTAGACCTAAGACATGCATGGCATTTTCACAAACACAAGGCATGCTTAATTCAAAAATCCAACCAAATATCATGCAAATGCAAAAACCTAACAACTAGCATGACAAAAATACAACACACAATGCAAAACACATGGAGTAGCCAAATGGCCCCAAGCTTCAACAAGCATGGCATTTTCACAAACACTTGGTATGCTAGCATGAAAAACTAAGTCATAACACAAAAATCACACAAGCATTTTCACAAACACCTAATATACTAAATCTAAAACATGCTCAAATTTAAACAACATAAAAACAGAAAATTAAAAGTGCAAAAACATGATATCAAGACATAAATGGCAATAAACAAAGCAACCAAATTAAATATAACTTAAGAACATGAAATAACATAATATTTAAAACATCAAAAATAAAGAAAATAGCATAAAAAATATGGTAAAATGAATCAAAAACAACAACTTAAAATAAATAATGTAGGCCATTTGGCCATGGTGAGTTTATTGTAAAAACAAAATGTAAAAAAAAATATACTTAAGAAAGGAAATGAAGGAAGAACAAGAAACATTATTTTAAAATGAAAACTCACCAAGTAGAGATTAAAATAGCAAAAAATAAGAATAGAAAATGAAAGTGCAAGAGTTGGTGCTCAAGAGCAACCTCAAGAAGCTAATATTTCAAGCTTTTCTCTTCAAACTTTCCTTTTTTTCTAAACTTTTCTTTTTTTGCTCTCAACCAAGAAGATAAAAACTAAGAAAAACTAAGAGAAATCAGCCAAAATGGAAAAGAAAAAACAAAATCTGCCTCCCCCCCCTTAGGGCTAGCCTTAATGCATGGTTATATAGCCTCCAAGATGTTGTCATTTTTGTGTAACCTAATTTCCATCAAATGGCCAATAATTCAAGATGAAAAGTCATGAAATTACCACCTTTAGATTAGCATCTCAGCCCTCTCAAATTACAGCTATGCAAAAATAATGTTGACATCTTTCTTAACCTATGTGGTTTAATCACCATGGCTTGATCAAAGAGAATGGTTAACTAACTCTTGATTTTTAACCACTTGATTAAAAAAAAAAATTAGAAGCTTCCTCCTTTCTTTGGGCTTGGGCATGCCAGCACTTCTCTTTTCCAGCCCAACTCTGATTTTTTTGAAGGGCCAAAAAAGCCCTTTTCGGTTGCTTGGGTGAAATGACCATTTTGCCCCCCGGATGCAAATAAATATCAAACGGACTCCAAATTCAATTTTTATTTTTTTAATACTTCCAAAATAATAAAATATTGAGTTCTGGAAGTTTTCAAAATTATCCGAGTCCGTTTGCTATTTATTTGGATTTTTTCTTCCCAAAAATGCCCTTTTATGCCCCTACATTTTACCATTTTTTAAACGAGCTCCAAATCAAGATTTTTCTTCACCAATCTCTTCAAAATAATTAAAAAGTGTGATCTGGAAGTTTTCATAATTTTTGGAGCTCATTTGGTATTTTTTTGGGATTTATCGGCTTGAATTACTGCATAGGAGGCCCGGGATTTGGCCATTTTGCAAACGAACTCGGAATCAAGATTTTCTTTCGCCAATCTCTTCCAAATAATTTAAAAATGAGATTTGCCAAATTTCAGAATTTTTGGAGTCCATTTGCTATTTTTCCGGGATTTATCTTTTTGAATTACTGCATAAGAAGCCCGGGATTTGGCCACTTTGCAAACGAACTCGGAATCAAGATTTTCTTTCTCCAATCTCTTTCAAATGATTTAAGAATGAGATTGACAAATTTTCCATAATTTTCGGAGTCCATTTGCTATTTTTCCCAAATTTTTCCAATTTTACCCTTTAACCTCCGAAACCCGGTTTTGCTCAAAACAAGTCCGATTTTCAGATTTTCTTCAATCTGAGCCTTGGGCCATCCTTTTTAATCATTCCTCATCCATTGGGGGCTTTGGTCTTACCAAGTCGGGCCATTTCTGTGATTCTTCCTGATTTCACCGAAATCCACTAAAAACCCTAATTCTCGGTTTTCTCCCGGATTGACTTTTTTTTTTTCGGTTTTTCTTGCAAGTGACTTCTCCATTACCCGTAGTCAGTGCTTATCTTTCATTTGGAACCTTCAATTTCGACCAGTTTGATCGTTTAAGCACTTTTCCCCAAATTTCTCGGATTAGGGTTTCCTTTCTACTGAATCTCCAAATCCCAACTTCCGAACTCCATATCTTTCAATGTAGACCTCGGATTATCAAAATTCTTTCGCCATTTTTCAATTGAACTTAAAATCTTGATTTTGAAAGTGGGTTGACTTTTTCAATAGTTGACTTTTTGGGGTTGACTTTTTTGGGGTTGACTTTTTCGAGGTTGACTTTTTTTCAAGTTTGACTTTTTGTGCTCGCCCTCTTAAACTAAGTCTCAGAGTACCACCTGCAGGATGAAAACAGTCTTTTTACACTCGGGAACATCAATATGGGAAGAAAACATACATGTTTAGTGGTCCGGACAAAATTAGGTGTCTACACTTACATTTATAGATCATTAATTGTTAAGAAAAGTTAATGAGGTATGACAAACCTATCCATGTTTAGTTCCTAATATAATTGTTATCCTTTCATCACTTAATATCTCGATTTAACATTGAGCATGGTTTAGTGTTACTCAATTTTGTTTACCCTTACTAAGCATGTGATTAGCAATTAACTCTTTGAATAAGCTTTACAACTATTCCAAAACTTCATTCTACTTAAACCAGAGATTTCTTGAGTTAATTTTTATAAAGACTAATGAGATATTCTCTCGACCACTCAAGGTGATGGTTCCTATCTTGATTACTTATACATATTTATATGCCTCATGTTATACCCAAAAGAACTCGACTGAAGCATCCATGTTTAGGACTATAGGTAATACAAAATCAATGTATAACATTTCTCATATAAGATCATTAGTAATCTCAAGTCAAAGGATCACTTATACAACTTACCACATGAGAATGTTGCCATAGATACTAAGAGATTTACCAGATAGCATTCTCATATAGGTCATGTTTAGTGAACTTGTTCTTCTAACAAGCATCCACATGTTAGCTCAAGTTTATCTAAATTTCAACCTATATGAGGTCGGTTTTTTGCTTCATAAGCAAGAGCATAACCATGTGTCGGTTTAACAACTTTATCAATGTCCTATCTTGATAAAGAATTGACTAGGAACAATTTAGGAATATACTTTGATGCAATGAGTGTACTCATAATTACAACAATATGCTTGTAATGCTCTTGCAAGCTTTATTTATTTCAAGGACTTTATCTAAGAAGTAATATCAAATGTGCATACAAACTTATAGATAAAGAATGCCTTAATTAATAATAGTAATTCTTAATACGACATATATCCTATAGCCAATTCGATTGGTCTTAGGGCATGCACCATCAATCTCCCACTTGCACTAATGCCAATCGCCTTGGTGTCCAATAGCAAACTACTTCATGTGGCAATCATGGGATAATGGCATAGTAAAAGAATGTACTAGATTATTCTTTGTGGGATCTCGTTATACTTTTGCATCATTCCTCTTTGATTATCTCTATAATCAAATGGTAATGCCTTAATACATGTTTGGATCGTTGGTGAGACCTTGAATCCATTTACTTACACAATGGATCCATTGTTCTCAATAATGCTTGGAATAATAGAGTTCAAGATTTGAACTTACTTGATCCAACCCGCTTCTTTTGCCACCTCATACAAAGAGTTGTATTTGGCTTAGGTTTTAGAATCTGTGGTTAACTACTCTGTTATTTAGAATAAAACATAATCACTTTGAAAACTTGCCATCATTCTTGTGAGATCGATAACTAGTGTGAAATAACCATCTATATGGTTTTTGGCCACTCTATGTACTAGGAAACATCTAGTATAATACATCGCTTTTCTATATGATAGATGCAATTTTTGAAACAAATTGTATTCTATCCATGTGATCTCTCTCATTCTGTGTCTTAAAACACATGCCTTTGAAGAGATTCATGTAAGACAATATAGACAAGTGTTTCCTTGCTAAACTCTTTTTGCATCTTGTTTATGTTTATGCTACACAACATAAGCAAGGATCTATTAATAGATTCTTCTATGCTAAACACTTTTAGCACCAAGATTACGTATATGGATTTGAAGAGTTCTAGCAACCATTTAGATCTATCCTTATAGATCTTTTTCCCATTATGTGGTTGTCTCTCCTATATCCATTATGGAATTTTTCTTTGAATAGCTAAATCTTTTATAAATTGTAGCATAGGTACTTCATTTCCTATGAGCTATATGTCATCTACATTAAGCATGATCAAAACAATTATACTCTCGCTAGCCTCCTTGTTCTTTAATGAAATCAAACTCTTTGGTTGTCTAATCAAAACTGATGTTCCAACTTTTTATGTGCTTACTGAAGTCCTTATTTGATTGCAACTTGCATCCATTTGGCACCCTATGGATCTAACCCATTTTTGTGGATCCACCAAAGTCTATACTTGGTTCGTTTGGATGAAGTCCATTTTGGATTTCATGGCCTCAAGCCACTTATTAAAATCAATGTCAAACATTGTTTCCTCATAGGTAGTAGGCTCATCATTTATGAGTAATATACCTTTATCCATGAGAAATCTATATTTCTTTGGAGCTTAAAGTATCCTACTGAACCTTTAGAGTTCTTGTATACTTTGAGCTTCTGATTGGGTATCTGATGCTTTAGTCAAATGCTTTTGTTCCAGCGGAATGTATAGTTTGTGTTTCTTGAACTCTTTCAAGTTCTACTTTACTTCCACTACTTTTTTCTAGTATGAACTTTTCTTTTAGAAAATAGCATGCTTTGAGACAAACACTTTTCTCAACGGAAATGTAGAAGTGAAATCCAACCATTTGGATGTCCACAAACTTACATTTATTCAACTTAGCTCAAAGCTTGTTAAATGTTGCATGCTTCACGAGCCATGCATTTCAAATCTTTTAAATATGACATTTTTGGCATATTGCCATTTCATATCTCATATGGTTACATGTCAATAGATATGGATGGAACCTTATTTAGATGGTAAGTGGTAGTTTCTATCTTATATCCCTAAAGAAAGTAGGAAAATTAAAACTATTTCTCAATGATCGAACCATGTCTAACAAGGTTTGATTTCTCCATTTGGAAAAACTCTTTTGGTTGTGAGGTTCGAGTTCATTGTGAGAGATTCCAATTCTCCTTTTAGATAATCCAAAAGTCTTGGTTTAAATATTTTTCACTTGATCAGATCTAAGTGTCAAGACACCTTTGTCAAATTGTCTTTCAATCTCACTTCTAAATGCTTTGAACCTTTCAAAGGATTTAGACTTATGCTTCATTAGATACACATAACCATACCTTGAATGGTTATTAAATATTATGAAGTAGGAGTATTTTCCTTTGGCATTTATGTTCATTCAAACCACATACATTCGAAAGTACTAGTCAAAATAACATACTAGACCTTTCACTCTTTCCAATATAAAAGGTGATTTGATCATTTTATCAAGCAAACATGATTCACAAGTTTTAATGATTCATAATAAAAGGATCAAGATATCCTTATTTATGTAACTTTATGATTCTCGTTTTTTGATAGGACCAAGTTTGCATTGCTATATGTAAAAATTATTTGGTTTATCTAAACTAGTTTTTCTTGACATTTATGTTGAGAATTTAATTCTATACTTTTCTTTAGTTCCTTAAATTTTTCATACAAATGAGAATTGCATTTGGTATCTAATATCTATGTCTGAAAATTTTATCTCAATTCTAAATCTTACTTGAAGTAGAAACTTCTTTAAGCTTTTCTTATTCAAGCTTTGCCAAGTACAACTTTTGGTTTATCTTCCAATAGCCTATCTTTACATTGTAATGACAAGTGCCCTTGCTTTATGCACCATTAGGCCTTATGACCTTAGCAACTTAGATCACTTTGCTTTCTTCTTCTTAGAAGAACTATGAAACAAAAGAAAAACACCCTTCAGTGTTGCTTTAGAAGCTTAGAAGTCATAATAGACAATATTATATATGTGGCTTTATCATTATCATCTGTATGATTTTGATAGACCTAAAATGCATCATTTAATATCCTCAACAAGGATAGATAGAATTAGATGTCGTAACATTCTCGCGAACACCCTAGCATTGGGAGGGATTTTAAAAATTAAATGTTTAAAAAAAGGGTTTTTGAAAGAAATAAAAAACACGAAAGGAGTTGTCACCAATATTTTTGGCTAACTGTGATTGGCTACCTATAAAAATTTATCTTTTTAAGAAACCATAAAATTAATTAAGATTTACCAAAAAGACAAATTTTGAAGTCTATGTTAAAATCAGATAAAAGAAAGGGTTTTAGAGTCGGTTACGCGTGGAGAATGTATTAGCACCTCCACATTGCCCGTAAAACGGTACCAATTAATCATATATTATCTTTGTTCTTGACAAAAATAATTCTAATTATAGTATTTAAAGATAATTCCCATAATTAAATCATATAATTAATTTTGAAAAAAAAAATCATTTAAGAGCGGAACAAGTCTCAAGAAAATTTTCTACATCTTCCGATAGCTGGGACAACATAGGAAATTTTTATTTTTAAATATCACATCGCTCTTTTCTAAGAGGATATTCTTTTATGAAAGATAATTATTGGAATTTCCCCTAGACTTCTAACGAAAACCCAATAAGAACCTCTACTCTCGGACACTGCCTCATTTTATGAAAAGCAAAAATGAGCCCATGAGCAATGGCTTAAATGCATTATGAAATATGGAGGTAATGATCATAACAAACACAGATAAGTAACGACATAAATACAAGTTTAGAATAAATCTCATTCTATTCTTTGAAAAGCAATTATCGTTTTATAAGCAGGGTATTGGAAGATTTCTTGCGTTGGAGAATTTCCTAAACTATCTCTCAACCAGTGAGAATCTAGGAAATTATTCTTTCTTCTCAAGGACCCGCGCGTTACCACAAAAATGAGAGTAATATTCCTTCGTAAAACACCCACGGTGATACCCTTCTAGACGTTTAGCGTAGATACCGTGGCAACTTTACTAAGTCATATTGCTCTCTTTCATTTTATACAATATATTTTGTGAAGAAGGGTAAATAAATGGCAATAAGCATAAAAGTAAATTGCAAATAAAATAAATATAAAATAAATTGAAAATAAAGTAAATGGAAAACAAACAAATAAAAGCATCGTTAATGAAATAAATAAATAAAATAAAATAGCTCGAGTCAACTATGGGGGAAATGTATTTCGTTATTTCACAAAAATATATTCGGATGCTCGATAAGGGTATCCGAATGCCTTAGAGGAAGTCTCGAATAGAACTGAAATAGCGGTGGGCATTTGAATGCCATGGAGAGGATATCCGAATACCTTTTCTGGGCAAGAAGACTTTGGTTTCAACCTCACGAGGTATTCGAATACCATGAGATGGGTATCCGATTGCCTATGACCATTTTTAAAACAGTATTGAAAATAATTTTTGGGTATTCGAATACCATGAGAGGGTTATACCATTTCTGGAAAACTAATTTTTTTTTGAAAATCAACAAGTGTATCTGAATGCTCGATAAAGGCATCTGAATGCCTTTAGTGTAAAATTTAGCAGTTTGAATAGAAGCATCCAATGCCATGAAAGGAGCATTCAAATACTCTTCATTGCATGATAAAAAATTCGTTTGAAACCTTTGTAAAAGACATTTTTTGAAGTTTAAATCAATCATCAAGACTTATTTTGAACAAAGTTGGACCATTTAAGGGAAAAATCAAACCTTTGTCTTGCGTTTTTATAAAACATTTTCAAAAGCCAAAACTAAGGAGGTTGAACCTTAAATAAAGAAAATTTTAGCCCTTCCCTTTTCAAGTTTGAATCTTTCTTTGCTTTCCCTGGTCTAAAATTGGAAAATCGAAACAACCAAAGACTCATTGCTTGAATCTTGGTTAGATTGCACAAAGGGATCCTTTTAAAACTGTTTAAAATGTTGGCTTAGTCCATGGATTAACTAAATCTGGAGATGAGCAACCCAAACGACCATGACCGCAAAAATTTGATGAACAACCATACAAATAGCAGGATTGGGGCCTCATCTCAATGGAGCCTTGCATTTAAACTAGCCCCAAAACGAGATCTCATCAGCCCTTCATTTCCTCATGAAAACATAAGCTTAAACATCAAGCAAATAGATAAAGAAAAATATAAGATTAGGGTTTCCTCTTTAAGGTGTATATATTTAAGATATCACCATTTAAAGAATTTATTAGCCCTTTATTTCCTCACATATCAATAGCTAAAACACAAGAAAATAAGAAAAGAGAAAACAAAAATAAACAAGCTCCAAAAGACAGAAATCCTTTAGCACGAAAAACCCTATTTTTCTCTCTCTAAGCTACTAGAAAGTTGGTTTTTTTGGAGAAAATTTCAGAGTCTAGAATCTGTAAAAGTTCTCAAAAGTTTGTAAAGGTGTCATTTTTCTGTTATAGCTTTCTTCTTTTATAGCCAAGTTGTTACTCTTAATGTTAGCCCTTAGATCAAATGATCCAAGGGTTGTAATTTTCCAATAAAAGCCCTTCATTCCTTTTTATTTTAATCTCTTGTTTTTATGGACCCTTGGATCCCCTAAGATAGATGGACAAGATTAAAAACATGAGAATGAAGGAAGGGTAATGTCCAAGCTACCCTTCATTCTTTTATTTAAAATACAATTTTTTTTTTCTAAACATTTTATTAACCCCTTTTAAAAATTTAATAGTGATCCATATTAAAGCTCAGGGTTAAAATTTCCTTTGTCCCGGATTTAATTGAAAGTCGAAGATTAATTCTTGCAGTGCCATTTAATTTCATCAATTAAAATTCCAAAATTAGAGTGTCTTAAAAACAAAATTGTAACCAATAAAATTTTAAATCCAGGATATCTCAGGGAAGAATACCAAATGATTGGTAAACATGCCCGAACAAAATTAGATTTCTATAACTGTCTTTCTTTGCAAATTACTGAGAATAAGGAATTGGGCAAAGACACTCGAAAAATATTTTGTCCGCTCAAATTGATCACTTTTTGAAAGGAAGGTCCCGGACAAAATATGTATGTGTACTAACTTTAGCGGTTCAGAAGCTTAGTTACCCTTTGAAGGAAATGATTGTTTGGTCATTTTTCCTTCCAAACACGATTCACAAAGTGGCAATGGTCAAAATCCAATGAATCAAATAATCCATTTTTGACCATTCTTTGGATTCGGTTTTGGTTAATATGACCATTGGAAATTGAACATGCAAGATCAAAGTATAAAGCAACGGGATTTAAAAATTTTCAATTTCATAACTATTAGATCATGTTGAACAGCACTTACACAATCATACATGGCAAATCTCATAGGGTAGAAGGCATACCTAGAGTTTGTTTTGCGGCAAGCCCTTTGTTTACTTTGAATTGACCCTTATTTTGAAATGACTAAAATGTAATCTTTAATTAGCTTGTTGAAAATGAGTTTGAAAAAAATGTTTCAAATATAATATTTTACCTTAAATTATTTTGAAATATTTTGGAAAATACTAAAATATTTTGCACTCTTTATTTTTCTCAAAAATACATGTTCTTGAATGAATATTTATGGTAAAACCATTTTTTAGAAAAAATTTTCAAGGTCAAATTGGTCAAATTTTTGAAAAACCATGAAGAAGGATCAATCCCTGTCCTTTGAGGATCGATCCCTCATTTCCTTTTTCAGGGATCAATCCCTTACAAAGAGAAGCCAAATGGATTTTCTAGGATAATAGAGGATCGATCCCCTACACGAAAGGGTCGATCCCTAAGTGTTTTATGTGAGACCCTCGTAAGCCAGAGATGACTCGGGTCTCCTATAACACTCTAATGGTTCGGAACTACACATGTAAAATCCACTAGGAAGGACGGACTATCATGTGGTATACATGTTGTATGATAGGTTATAGAATTGGAGGTTAAATCAGGTGGTTAAACGATCTGACCCTAAAATAGTTTAAAATTCAGACTAAAATCGGGAAGGGCAAAATTCCATATAATATGCTAAATTGAGTGGATATGATGAGAAAATACTATATAGAATCCATACCTATTATCAGAGCAACAATCGGCATCAAATTCAAAAAAATATGCATTAGGGGTATTTTGGTCATTTTACACCCCTTTTCATTTTTAGTCCGAGAAATGGTATAAATGGGCTTTTTGACTATATAATATGTTAATATGACATTTGAATCTAATATTTGGCATTAAAAAAAAAAAAAAAAAAAAAAAAAAGTCAAAGTTGGTCAACTTTTTTTGACCAAGCTTAGGCAACATGAGAAACATGGGATAATTTCCCATAAGATATCAGCCCTAATATGAAGACACAACGTCTTCTTCTTTTTTTTTTCATGCCGTAAGGCATTTTCTCCCCAAAAACACCATTAAAGCTTGCTAAAGCTTTCTCTCTCCTCCAAATTTCAAGGGAAATCACCAAGTATTGCAAGGATTCCACTAACCTATAGGTAATTTCATATTCTAAGCTTGATTTTGATATTAGATTTTGAAGAATTTGTCTCTATCTATGAGAAATCATTTTGGCTGAAAATTGGTAGTGATGAATCACCATGTTGCCGCCACTTTTTTCGTTATGGGAGGTGTTCCTCCACCTCTTTAAACCGTAAATTAGTATCGGATAGCTTTGAATCAAATTTAGAGGCTAAAACAAGCTTGGTTAAAACCCTAGCTTGCCCATGAGGTGGTGCTGCCACCTACCTTGGTTGTCCGAGGCCACCGTTAGCTTCATTGTTATTGTGTGAGCAACTTTTCAGTTGATTGTTGCTCCGAATTTTGACTCGAGCTAAGTGTAGGAATTTATTTGTAAAAAAATTCTTAAGCTGAAAATTTTTGGATAGTAGCTAACTATTATAAATAATGGGAATTTGAGTGTCCCGTAGTTGTAAAATACTTATAGAATATCCTGACGATGTCATAGGTACCCATATCGTGGAGTTCGCCTGGGATCGCGACAGAGTAACGAAAGTGTCGCTTTAATACTCGAAATAACACAGTGAGTATTTAGGTTAATCTAGGAAGTAGTTATTGTTTTATATGCAATGTTGAATGATATGGAAATTGAAACACGAAAGATTGCTCGGATTACAAAAATGGTAAGTTTCGAACCTTACGCGGATCAAAGGCGTAAGTGTGGTGTTAGTATGGTTATACGAGGTAAGTGTTGTGGAGTTGAATAATAATGAATGTTAGTTAATTGTAATGCTTTGAGAAACATAAGTAGAAATATATTAGTGTAGAGATTGTTTCCTAGCATTATATATATATATATATAAATATATATATATATTACTCCATGAAATTAGAGAATTAATATATCATACTATTATTGTACGGACAGGGTGATGTCCGGGATGCTATTTTATACGGACAAGGTGATGTCCGGGATGCTATTTTATACGGACAAGGTGATGTCCGGGATGCTATTTTATACGGACAAGGTGATGTCCGGGATGCTATTTTATACGGACAAGGTGATGTCCGGGATGCTATTTTATACGGACAAGGTGATGTCCGGGATGCTAATATTATACGGACAAGGTGATGTCCGGGATGCTATTTTATACGGACAAGGTGATGTCCGGGATGCTAATATTGTACGGACAGGGTGATGTCCGGGATGCTAATATTGTACGGACAGGGTGAAGTCCGGGATGCTAATATTGTACGGACAGGGTGATGTCCGGGATGCTAATATTGTACGGACAAGGTGAAGTCCGGGATGCTATTGTTGTACGGGCAAAATAGTCCAGGATAACAGATATTACGGACTAGTATAAGTCCGGGATATTTTGATAATGTAGACATGAGAAATTCTTCATTTATAATTGTGAAGGTATACACGTAAAATCGATTGCTAAATATTTTTGGCTATCAAGTTAGGCTAGCCAATAGCTTATTTATATTCAACACTCAGTATAGAAGATTTCATATGGGACAAATAATTTTTATAAGTCCCGGAATAATTTTTAAATATTACTTTTCGGTTAATTAGTCATACTTGATATGTCATGTTTATACTTTAATGGTAAAGAAAGGAAGTATGAAATTTCCAAGTATTCATCCTAGTTACCTTATGCTCACTGAGTTTTTCGACTCACTTTGTTTATTTTTAATTTCTTTTCAGATTCTAACAGACCCAGCTCTTCCCATATTCCGGATAGCTAGCTGCTCACATACTTTTGGTGAGCGAATTGACCCAAGACGTGGTAAGCTGTGGTGATGGTTGGGTACATTTTGCAGTCACTAGGGTATCATGGGTCCTTTGTATTTTGTGTATGTTGAATATGTTCTGTATATTTATAAGCGGATGTAATTAATTGATGTATGATGTATAACAGTCTTAGAGGCCTGGTATGACATGGTGATGTTTATTTTGTTATGATATAGTATAAATATATGTTTGTATATAAGATGTCATAAAGGTTGAGTCTACTGCGGGGCATTTCGGTTACTCCCTATCGGAGGCGTCCAAACCGAGATGTCATGTGTTGATGAATTATTATATTGTGAATGTTGATGATTGAACGGTAAACGCCCATGTAGGGCGAGATCATGCCAAAATTTTCTTTAATTTGGTTTGATGAGTATAGACAGGCTTCGGAGGCAGGGGCATACCTTGTCTCTAGCCGGTCACATGCCCTGAATTTGGGGTGTGACAAAGGTGGTATCAGAGCATGGTCTAGAGGTCAGTGACTGCAAAAAAAAAAAAAAAAAAAAAAAAGTTGTAGGGTAGTAGTGCATTGCTTACAAGTAATCCCGAGATATTAGTAAGTAGTGTACTACCCCTATGGGTGTGTATCGTCACATGCTACTACGTCCGGTGATTTTTAAGCTAGCTAGCACATATTGAACTTTATAAATAATATTATGGAATTATTGACATATGTTTATTTTCTAGATACGATGCCTCCCCAAACAAGAACTCGTAGACCTAGAGATAAATCAAGGGACCGAGAGCTTGAGGTCCCGGATCAGATTTCTGCTGGCCCTGAGATTAGAGGCCAGAGTGGGGAAAGTAGTAGGACTTCTACTAGGAATACTACAGAGACGGAGATGAGATTTGACAGGATGGATGCTAAAATGGATGAGGTATTACACCAGGTAGAGGCTCTGACGCAGGTTGTGGCAGAGCAACAGAGGAAATTAGATCAGGCACAGCCACAGCCACAACAGGCAGCTGCACCGGTAGAGTCAGAGCAGGGCCGACCAGAGGGATACCTTCAGGTTTCGTTATCTGAGTTTAAGAAGAATCAACCACCTTTGTTTACAGGGAAGGATGCGAATGCAGATCCCAATGACTTTTTGGATCAATGTAGTAGATTGTTCATATCATTGGGATGTTCTCCGGTTCGATCTGTAGAGTTAATTAGTTTCCAGCTTAGGAGTATAGCTGGGACGTGGTATACGACCTTGCTTAAGAGACGACGAGCTACTGATCCTCCATTAGCGTGGCCAGAATTTTGTACTGAGTTTCTTCGTAGGTTCTTACCACAGAGTGTTCGCGAGACTAGGGCTCGCGAATTTGAGCAGCTAAAGCAGACAGAGACCATGACTGTGACTGATTATGATATTCGATTTTCAGATCTTTCTGTATATGCACCACAGTTGGTATCCACCGAGTATGATAGAGCTAAGAGGTTTGTGGATGGTCTTCGGGAGTATTTGTTTAGGTCAGTTCAGTTGACAGAGACATCCACATATGCTGATGTCCTAAATTCTGCTCTAAGGTTCGAGCAGCGAGCTCGAGATAGGCAGAGTGATAGGGGCCTACAAAAGAGGCCCAGATTTGGTGGACAGGGTTCTAGGGCAATAGGGTTATCAGGGCCAGTTGGTGGTATCGTGTCTAGAGGAGAGACATTTACTAGTGGTGTACAGAGGGACTGGGGTCAAAACAGTCAGCATAGACCTGGTGGTCGCCCTCAGAGTACATCAGCAACTACTACTACTGGGGGAGCTTCTACCCCATTATGTCAGATTTGTGGACGCCGACATAGAGGCGTATGTTGGAGATCAGATTTATGTTTTAGATGCGGTAAATCGGGGCACATGAGGAGAGACTGCCCATTGGGTTCTGGCTCACTCCCACCAGTAGTAGCTCCACTCCCAACTACAGCTGCACCAGGACAGTCAGCAGGATCAGTCGCACAACAGGCTGTCAGAGGTACTCAGGGTCGGGGACAGCAATCTGCTGGTAGGGGACAGACGTCAGGCGGCAGGGGGCAGGCTCGAGTTTTTGCACTGACACCTAGGGATGCCCAGGCATCCAATGCAGTTGTGACAGGTATTATTATGGTTTGTTTACAGCCTGCACATGCTTTATTTGATCCGGGTGCCACCCATTCATTTATTTGCCCTCGATTTGTGGATATTTTGCTCAGAGATGTTAGTGAGTTAAATGAACCTTTGCTAGTTTCAACACCTGTCGGGGTAGAGTATGTAGTTAGTCAAGTTTTGAAAGGGTGTGATATTGAGATTGGTGGGGAGGTGTTCATAGCCGATCTAGTGATACTAGATATACTAGAATTTGATGTGATATTGGGCATGGATTGGCTAGCTGCCAATTATGCTGTGTTAGATTGTTTCGAGAAGGTTATTACCTTCCAGATACCAGGAAAATTAGTTTTAAAATATCAGGGAGATCGAAGTATGAATACAACAAGAATGATATCGGTCTTAAAAGCTGAGAAGTTGTTAAACAGTGGCTGTCAAGGCTATTTAGCCTATGTGTGCGATATTGAAGGCAAGGTTTCGGATTTGGATAAGATACCAGTAGTATCTGAGTTTCCAGATGTATTTCCAGAGGAGTTACCAGGACTGCCTCCTGAACGAGAGATTGAGTTCTGTATTGATGTGTTGCCAGGAACCCAGCCTATTTCAATTTCCCCTTACCGTATGGCTCCCCTTGAACTGAGGGAATTAAAGGTACAACTTCAGGATTTGTTGGACAAGGGATTCATACGCCCAAGTACTTCACCCTGGGGTGCTCCGGTATTGTTTGTTAAGAAAAAGGATGGATCCCTGCGGCTATGTATTGACTATAGGCAACTTAATAAAATGACTATTAAAAATAAGTACCCACTACCGAGGATTGATGATTTGTTTGATCAGTTGCAGGGAGCTAGTTGTTTTTCTAAGATTGATCTTCGATCAGGTTATCATCAGCTCCGTATTCGGAGGGAAGATGTGCCTAAGACTGCTTTTCGCACGCGTTATGGGCACTATGAGTTTCTTGTAATGTCTTTTGGACTGACTAACGCTCCTGCAGCTTTTATGGATCTAATGAACAGGGTGTTTAAACCCTATTTAGATCACTTCGTGATAGTATTTATTGATGATATTTTGGTGTATTCACGGACTGAGGATGATCATAGCCAGCATCTTAGGGTGGTACTTGAGACCTTGAGAACACAGCAGTTATATGCTAAGTTTTCAAAGTGCGAGTTCTGGTTGAGTAGTGTAGGATTTCTTGGACATATTGTATCCAAGGAAGGTATTAGTGTGGACCCTAAAAAGGTGGAGGCAGTACGTGATTGGAAAAGGCCTACCACCGTTACTGAGATTCGGAGTTTCTTGGGGCTGGCAGGGTATTACAGGAGGTTTGTTGAGAATTTTTCAAGATTGGCAGCTCCATTGACTAGACTTACCCAGAAGGATGTCAAGTTTGAGTGGTCAAACGAATGTGAGAGGAGCTTTCTAGAGCTCAAGGAACGTTTGACTACTGCTCCAGTTTTGACATTACCCACGGGATCCGGTGGATATGTTGTATATTGTGATGCATCTAGGGTTGGATTGGGATGTGTATTAATGCAGGGTGGCAAGGTTATAGCATATGCCTCAAGGCAGTTGAAGAAACATGAGCAGAATTATCCTACACATGATTTAGAGTTAGCAGCCATTATCTTTGCATTAAAGATATGGCGACATTACCTATATGGCCAATCATGTGAGATATACACCGATCACAAGAGTTTAAAATATATTTTTGATCAACGGGAGTTAAATTTAAGACAGAGGCGGTGGTTGGAGTTACTCAAGGATTACGATTGCACTATCCTTTATCATCCAGGCAAAGCCAACGTGGTTGCAGACGCTTTGAGCCGTAAATCTATGGGAAGCATGGCTCACTTGTCCCTAGAGAAGAGACCGTTGGCTAAGGCTATTCAGGATTGTTTGGGAAGAGGTGTTACCTTGAGTTTTATCGGGACTGGTGCACTTATTGCACATGTACAGGTTAGATCCTCCTTAGTAGAGGAAGTTAAAGCAAGGCAGCATGTCGATGCTTTTTGTACTGAGACTATAACTAGTGTGAAACAGGGTAAAGATGATGGATTTCAAGTAGATGAAGAGGGAAGTCTCCGTTTCCATAGTCGATTAGTAGTTCCTGAGATAGAGGGAATTCGAGGTAAGATCCTTGATGCAGCACATAATTCATCATATACGATGCATCCTGGTGCTACCAAGATGTACCGTGATCTTAAGCAATTCTACTGGTGGCAAGGCATGAAACGTGATGTAGCAGATTATGTGGCTAAATGCCTAATATGTCAGCAAGTAAAGGCTGAACATTTGAGACCAGCTGGTCTATTGCAGAGTCTTGAAGTGCCAGAGTGGAAATGGGATCATGTTACCATGGATTTAGTAATTGCTTTGCCTAGAACTAAGGCAGGATATAATTCGATTTGGGTGATTGTCGACAGATTGACTAAGTCGGCACATTTTATTCCAGTGAAAACTATTTATCCAGCTAATAAGTATGCTAAGCTTTATTTGGATCGAATTGTGCCTTTACATGGTGTACCATTATCGATTATATCAGACAGAGGTTCGCAGTTTACAGCGAGATTTTGGAAATCATTCCAGGAGGCCCTCGGTACGCAATTGCGGTTTAGCACTGCTTTTCACCCCCAGACAGATGGACAATCGGAGAGGACTATACAGACCCTTGAGGATATGTTGCGGGCCTGTGTATTAGATTTTGAAGGGACTTGGGATGATCATTTACCTTTGATTGAGTTTGCTTATAACAACAGTTATCACAGCAGTATACAGATGGCACCATTTGAGGCACTATATGGTCGGAAGTGTAGATCACCTGTTGGTTGGTTTGAGGCAGGCGAGTATCGGCTACTTGGTCCAGATATTGTGCAAGATGCAGTGCAAAAGGTTGGAATAATAAGAGAGAAGTTGATGGCTGCCCAAAATCGGCAAAAGGCCTATGCTGATAACCGAAGACGTGAGTTAGAGTTTGATGTTGGAGATTATGTGTTCCTAAAAGTTTCACCTTTCAAAGGGGTTATGAGATTTGGGAGACGAGGTAAGTTGAGTCCAAGGTACATTGGACCATTCCAGATATTGAGCCGTAAAGGTGCGGTAGCATATGAGTTAGCATTGCCTCCAGACTTGAGCTTTGTACACCCTGTATTCCATGTGTCTATGACTAAGTCGGCACATTTTATTCCAGTGAAAACTATTTATCCAGCTAATAAGTATGCTAAGCTTTATTTGGATCGAATTGTGCCTTTACATGGTGTACCATTATCGATTATATCAGACAGAGGTTCGCAGTTTACAGCGAGATTTTGGAAATCATTCCAGGAGGCCCTCGGTACGCAATTGCGGTTTAGCACTGCTTTTCACCCCCAGACAGATGGACAATCGGAGAGGACTATACAGACCCTTGAGGATATGTTGCGGGCCTGTGTATTAGATTTTGAAGGGACTTGGGATGATCATTTACCTTTGATTGAGTTTGCTTATAACAACAGTTATCACAGCAGTATACAGATGGCACCATTTGAGGCACTATATGGTCGGAAGTGTAGATCACCTGTTGGTTGGTTTGAGGCAGGCGAGTATCGGCTACTTGGTCCAGATATTGTGCAAGATGCAGTGCAAAAGGTTGGAATAATAAGAGAGAAGTTGATGGCTGCCCAAAATCGGCAAAAGGCCTATGCTGATAACCGAAGACGTGAGTTAGAGTTTGATGTTGGAGATTATGTGTTCCTAAAAGTTTCACCTTTCAAAGGGGTTATGAGATTTGGGAGACGAGGTAAGTTGAGTCCAAGGTACATTGGACCATTCCAGATATTGAGCCGTAAAGGTGCGGTAGCATATGAGTTAGCATTGCCTCCAGACTTGAGCTTTGTACACCCTGTATTCCATGTGTCTATGTTGCGAAAATACATTTCAGACGATTCACATGTTTTACAGCCACAGGCAACACAGATAGACTCCCAGTTAGCATATATTGAAGAACCCGTAACCATTGTAGATCGTCAAGTGCGAAAGATGCGGTCCAAGGAAGTTCCTACAGTTAAAGTTTTGTGGCAGTATCACAATACACAGGAGGCTACATGGGAACTCGAGGATGAGATGAGACAGCAGTACCCCCAGTTATTTCAAACATGAGGTAATTCTTTATAGATTAATTTTATGTAAAATTCGAGGACGAATTTTATTAAGAGGGGAGAAATGTGAGACCCTCGTAAGCCAGAGATGACTCGGGTCTCCTATAACACTCTAATGGTTCGGAACTACACATGTAAAATCCACTAGGAAGGACGGACTATCATGTGGTATACATGTTGTATGATAGGTTATAGAATTGGAGGTTAAATCAGGTGGTTAAACGATCTGACCCTAAAATAGTTTAAAATTCAGACTAAAATCGGGAAGGGCAAAATTCCATATAATATGCTAAATTGAGTGGATATGATGAGAAAATACTATATAGAATCCATACCTATTATCAGAGCAACAATCGGCATCAAATTCAAAAAAATATGCATTAGGGGTATTTTGGTCATTTTACACCCCTTTTCATTTTTAGTCCGAGAAATGGTATAAATGGGCTTTTTGACTATATAATATGTTAATATGACATTTGAATCTAATATTTGGCATTAAAAAAAAAAAAAAAAAAAAAAAAAGTCAAAGTTGGTCAACTTTTTTTGACCAAGCTTAGGCAAGATGAGAAACATGGGATAATTTCCCATAAGATATCAGCCCTAATATGAAGACACAACGTCTTCTTCTTTTTTTTTCATGCCGTAAGGCATTTTCTCCCCAAAAACACCATTAAAGCTTGCTAAAGCTTTCTCTCTCCTCCAAATTTCAAGGGAAATCACCAAGTATTGCAAGGATTCCACTAACCTATAGGTAATTTCATATTCTAAGCTTGATTTTGATATTAGATTTTGAAGAATTTGTCTCTATCTATGAGAAATCATTTTGGCTGAAAATTGGTAGTGATGAATCACCATGTTGCCGCCACTTTTTTCGTTATGGGAGGTGTTCCTCCACCTCTTTAAACCGTAAATTAGTATCGGATAGCTTTGAATCAAATTTAGAGGCTAAAACAAGCTTGGTTAAAACCCTAGCTTGCCCATGAGGTGGTGCTGCCACCTACCTTGGTTGTCCGAGGCCACCGTTAGCTTCATTGTTATTGTGTGAGCAACTTTTCAGTTGATTGTTGCTCCGAATTTTGACTCGAGCTAAGTGTAGGAATTTATTTGTAAAAAAATTCTTAAGCTGAAAATTTTTGGATAGTAGCTAACTATTATAAATAATGGGAATTTGAGTGTCCCGTAGTTGTAAAATACTTATAGAATATCCTGACGATGTCATAGGTACCCATATCGTGGAGTTCGCCTGGGATCGCGACAGAGTAACGAAAGTGTCGCTTTAATACTCGAAATAACACAGTGAGTATTTAGGTTAATCTAGGAAGTAGTTATTGTTTTATATGCAATGTTGAATGATATGGAAATTGAAACACGAAAGATTGCTCGGATTACAAAAATGGTAAGTTTCGAACCTTACGCGGATCAAAGGCGTAAGTGTGGTGTTAGTATGGTTATACGAGGTAAGTGTTGTGGAGTTGAATAATAATGAATGTTAGTTAATTGTAATGCTTTGAGAAACATAAGTAGAAATATATTAGTGTAGAGATTGTTTCCTAGCATTATATATATATATATATAAATATATATATATATTACTCCATGAAATTAGAGAATTAATATATCATACTATTATTGTACGGACAGGGTGATGTCCGGGATGCTATTTTATACGGACAAGGTGATGTCCGGGATGCTATTTTATACGGACAAGGTGATGTCCGGGATGCTATTTTATACGGACAAGGTGATGTCCGGGATGCTATTTTATACGGACAAGGTGATGTCCGGGATGCTATTTTATACGGACAAGGTGATGTCCGGGATGCTAATATTATACGGACAAGGTGATGTCCGGGATGCTATTTTATACGGACAAGGTGATGTCCGGGATGCTAATATTGTACGGACAGGGTGATGTCCGGGATGCTAATATTGTACGGACAGGGTGAAGTCCGGGATGCTAATATTGTACGGACAGGGTGATGTCCGGGATGCTAATATTGTACGGACAAGGTGAAGTCCGGGATGCTATTGTTGTACGGGCAAAATAGTCCAGGATAACAGATATTACGGACTAGTATAAGTCCGGGATATTTTGATAATGTAGACATGAGAAATTCTTCATTTATAATTGTGAAGGTATACACGTAAAATCGATTGCTAAATATTTTTGGCTATCAAGTTAGGCTAGCCAATAGCTTATTTATATTCAACACTCAGTATAGAAGATTTCATATGGGACAAATAATTTTTATAAGTCCCGGAATAATTTTTAAATATTACTTTTCGGTTAATTAGTCATACTTGATATGTCATGTTTATACTTTAATGGTAAAGAAAGGAAGTATGAAATTTCCAAGTATTCATCCTAGTTACCTTATGCTCACTGAGTTTTTCGACTCACTTTGTTTATTTTTAATTTCTTTTCAGATTCTAACAGACCCAGCTCTTCCCATATTCCGGATAGCTAGCTGCTCACATACTTTTGGTGAGCGAATTGACCCAAGACGTGGTAAGCTGTGGCGATGGTTGGGTACATTTTGCAGTCACTAGGGTATCATGGGTCCTTTGTATTTTGTGTATGTTGAATATGTTCTGTATATTTATAAGCGGATGTAATTAATTGATGTATGATGTATAACAGTCTTAGAGGCCTGGTATGACATGGTGATGTTTATTTTGTTATGATATAGTATAAATATATGTTTGTATATAAGATGTCATAAAGGTTGAGTCTACTGCGGGGCATTTCGGTTACTCCCTATCGGAGGCGTCCAAACCGAGATGTCATGTGTTGATGAATTATTATATTGTGAATGTTGATGATTGAACGGTAAACGCCCATGTAGGGCGAGATCATGCCAAAATTTTCTTTAATTTGGTTTGATGAGTATAGACAGGCTTCGGAGGCAGGGGCATACCTTGTCTCTAGCCGGTCACATGCCCTGAATTTGGGGTGTGACATTTTACATGTTAAAATTTCAAATAAAAGAAAAATAGAATTATGGGATAGTAGAGGATCGATCCCCTACATGAAAAGATTGATCCCTTAGTGCTTAATGGTCAAATTTGTATTTTAAACAGAAAATGATCGATCCCCATATGCATAAGATCAATCCTTGAAGCACGGGGTAATTTTTAAAATTGAGATTTGTGAAGATTTCAACAACTATTTCATCTTCAATCCATCCCCAATGGTCATAATTATACTCAATCTATAAATGGGAATCTCCAACACTTCCAAGAGCAAGAGACACCAAGGAGAAAGATCAAAAGCAAAAATTTCATCATTCCCAAGCTTTCAAGAGGAAGAGAAAGATGATCATGAACATGCTGATGAAGATGAAAAGATGACTATGTTTGCAAAGAGATTCAAGAAGTTCATGAGATGAACCAGGCTAGAAGACCTCAAGGAGGAGGTATGGTCAAGGGAGAATTATGTGGAAGAGATAAGGATCCCATTGTGTGCTATAAGTATAAGAAACCTGGTCATATCAAGTTTGATTGTCCTTTGTGGAAGAAACAAAATACCAAAAAGCGAAGAAGAAAGCTATGGTGGCCACATGAAGTGGTAGTGACACATCCGATGATGGTGACTCCTATGTGATGAAATCGCCATTCTAGGTCTCATGGCTCTCGATGAGCTGGAGGTAACATCTAATACTTTCTTTTGATGAATTGCAAGATGCTCTTGATGATTAGCTATGAAATTTGAGGCAATGAATTTGAAGTACGAGAAAAAGATTTCAAAACTAAATGTTGAAAATGAATTTATGTTAAAAACAAATATTAGTTTAGAAAATCAAAATAAAGAATTGAAAAAGGATTTTGAAGCATCCAAAAAGAAAAAAGAAATTTTGGAAAAAGAAAATTTAGAATTGAAATAAAGCTTGGGGATTTGAAAAATAAAAACAACTAGTTTGCAAAAGTTCTTCACATTTCAAATTGACCAAATGCATTCTTTGTGATTATCATGGTCATACTACATATACTTTCCCTATTAAAAGAAAGGTTCCATATAGATTTAAGCAAGTTGGGTTCCAAAAGGAATAAGAGATCTAGTGACTAACTTTCAAAGACCTAAAGCAATTTGGGTACCAAAATCCAAATGATTGTCTCTTGTAAGTGTGTGAGTAAAGAGCAACAAAGTGCTTTCTTGATGATTGGATGCTCTTGTTAGTGTAAGCCCTATAAGCCAGTCGTGATTTGCTTGTATAACACTACTTTGTCATTTCATGTATTACACATTATGATTTATTTAAATTATAATTGAGGTATTTTTTTAACCATGAGTTTAATTATAATTTGTTATTAATAACTTATGAAGATAAACCCATTAAACATATAGGCCTTGCATATGAATTGTAAGGAGTTACAATTATGAGATCCTTATGCATTAAAGCCATGTTTCTAATAATGTTCTTGGTCATTGTATTGTCGAGACAGGGCATTGACAATGCTCCAATACTAGCATATGTTAAGCCTTCATGCACATAGTGCATGTAACCAATCTCATAGGTTGAAATATGGAGATACTTAAGATTAAAATATGTGGGTGCTTGTTAATTGAACAAGTTCACTAAACATGGCCCGCTATGAGAGTTCCATTTGGTATTTCACTCAAGTGTCTATAGAAACACTTTCATGTGTCAATAGTGTAAGTAATCCTTAGACCTGCGACATCAGGTCATCTTGTATCTGAATTATCATACTTTAATTTCATCTGAACGAGTCTCAACAAGGGATTCCTATGATAGGGTATTTTGGGTATGATATGAAGCATATGAAGATGGATGAGTGGTCCAGAGAGGATTTATCATCCTAAGTGATATGAGAGGACATACCTCACTTGTTCCAGGCTTATATTAACTCATAGAAGTCCTTGGCCAAGGCAATACTTAAAGAGTTAATGTAGAAGATGCAGGACTAATATGGAAAGGGCTAAAGAGTAGACACTATACCATGCTCTTTCTCTTTTCAGAATATTTGATGAAGGGATCAAATTACACTGACATATTGTATACTAAAAGGCTTGTCAAACCATATTGACTCTCCTAACATTTGGGTGGCCATGATACATTGCTAGATGTCGCTCATGGTCTATAAATATAAATTATTCTTAACCGAATTAGTTTATATTTATTACCAACATGTTCGGGGCCTAATGGGTCACACACATAAAGGTGATTTTATGGAATTAAAATGGGACTGTACTTAATTCGAGAAATAATGATTTCTCAAGGACTTAATTGAATAGTTTAATTAATTCCAATGGCCTAAGTGCAATTACACCAAAAGTTGGCTTGCAATTAAACTTACCTATAAATAAGCATGTTTAGCCTCCCCTCATTGATGAGTCTAGCAGTCTTCCTCTTTTTGCCGCATACTACCTAAAGAGGAGAAAAATTGCTTTTCTTGCTCTCGATTTTTCAGCATAGGAGAAGAAGAATCTGGGGAGGTATTTTTTTGAAACCCAAGCTGCTAGCATCTCTCTCGACGAGACACAATTCCAATCTTGAGAAGGTTTCCTGAGTCACCTATATGGATCACCGTTAGAAGCTGGACGCTTGGACAACTTTAGTTTACGACAAGCGGAGTTGTAATTTTGAATTGGGGTTTCGACAATCCCATTCTTCCAGGTACAAAGTTTCGGCCATGTGTTTGTTCTTGTAGGATCGATTTTAAACACACATACTGATCTTGAGAAGAAATTCGATATTGACTGTTCTATTTTATTTTCGCTGCCCGTTTACTTTTGATATTGATTTAATATTTTTCTTCATACTCTGATTGAGCATGAACTAGATTTCTTTCAATTGGTATCAGAGCATCACTTGTGTTATTTTTAATTGATCATGTGTTTTCATTGTTATCATTTCTCAAAATAGTTTTGATTTTAAATTTGTTTTGATCCGATTTGCACTAACCGAAATTTTCAGAATTGTTTTGTTTTAGTTTCGGTTAAGGCAGCATGTTGATTCAATATTAAAACTTGTATTACTCAATTTAGATAATGATTTAAATTGTGCAAGTTATTTTCGATTCATAGGCTGCAATTATGAATTGTTTCGAGCCTTGTTGGATTGGTTTTGCTGATGATGATGAAGCTAAAAAAATTGTAGATTTTTCTTGTACTTTGCAGATTTTTCTTGTACTTTTTATGCAGTTTCGATTAGTTTCAAAGGATGAAAAATTGTTTAGAATTGTTCTTTGCAATGGCAGGATGCAGCAGCTTGAATGGCCATCGAAATTGCTTCGAATAGGCGTCGTTCGACTTGATGGAGTGCCACTCATTGGTGGCGGGTAAAAACTGTTTGCAGCCACTGTCGACGCCATTTTTGGTGATTCTTGGCTGTTATCAGCAGTGGTTTTTGCATGGAGAAGTCCTTCGTTCAAGTGGACTCTTTGTTAAAGAGTTATACTTCAACATAGGACACATGGGGAAAATAGCCGGTTGGTTTGGCAAGAAGTGCATTGCACTTCAAACTCTTTGTGACAGCTGCATACACCGTCTAGGAGTCTAGAGACATGCGACAATGGGTGTCCAAATATGGCAAGAATTCCTATTTGATTAGGAGTCTTTTGTTGGATTATTGAAGCCAAAAAGCTCACGGGATTTTAATCCTAGTCGGACTCTGGAAAAGTACCATTTGATGGGATCAAATTTGAGCAAGGTTTGGACTCCTTGTTGAACACAAAGAGTGTCGCACACAATATTGGCATTAGAAGCTAATGTTTGTGTCCAACTTAAACTTCTTTTATCACCAAAAGGATAATTATCCAATTGGATCATTCTTAAAAGGTTTAAGACAAGAATTGGATAATGAATTAAACATGTTTAATCTTTAATTAAATTGTTTAGTAGGATAATTTTTAATTTAATTGATTAATCCTAATTGGATTAGGATTTATTCTAATGAGATTAGGATAAATGTTAATCAAAGAAAAATGTTTTCTTAATTAAATTAAATTAAATTAAGGATTAAGACAAATCTAAAATATGGTAACTAGAGTTTGAAACACAATTTATATGTTCACATTATGATTGTGGATGTACGTGGATGATTCTAGACTCTGACCCAATGTGATTGTGGATGGTTTAGTTTCTTTAAACTTCTCATGGTATTTATTTTTGAATAGGGTATGCATACCCTGCCTTATCTCTTATTTTTCGGAGTCGTAAAAATACTTTCCTCACCTAATTCCCTTAAAATGTAACTTGAGGTTTCTTTATTATAACTGTAATTAGTTACATCAAAGTGTAAAACTAGGATTAGCTAGGAATAATTTTGTAACTCGAAGATATAGATCCAAAAGGATGCCATGATGATCGAGGAGATTGCAAGCAAGCTCTTGAAGACTCTGTATGTAATCACCTAGGAATTTGACCAACTAATTTCCTTTGATGACTCAAGGAAATTAGATTAGAAAAATTCCACAATCATCCAAGTAGTATGCATGTGATAGATTTATTTAATGTGATATTATAAATGCTATGCATGCCAAAATGATGAGATCTTAAAAGAACAAAGATAAATGAATAAATAAATCCCTCAATCCAATATTGAGTCACATGCTTCGCATGATAAAGTTGCCTTCCACCATTATAGCAAGATAACCAGAGTTCTTCTAATTGGAGGCTTGTTGAGTCACTTAAGGCCAAACTTTTATACAAACATGTTTGAGCTATGAGGCCGGGTCTTACTCAACTAGTACTGTGTTGTCCAGATGCGTTAAACTTGATCACATTGTATTAGAGGCAGAGTTAGGCGAAGCACATAAGATGTGTTTAGACAAAGAGTTGTCACCTAACTGTTCTGGGAGTTGCATAGAGATGCATTTGATAAACTATGTTATCTACCCAACTAGACGCGTTGTAGCTTGTTGAGTCACTCAAGGTTGCAACATGTTGAAAGGGTCCTAGCCCACTAGAAATACCTTGAAAAGATTTTTGAATAATAGTGAGGGCTATTATTTCAAAAAATTAGTGGGAGAACCAATAAAGATTTAATACCTTATCTTAAATTGGTTTAAATACATGAAGGACTAATACAAACATTTTCCATATTAGGTTGTTGAAAATGGTAAATGTATTTACTACACTATGCGACATATTGGATGCCATCAGCCCAAAATGCTTGGATTGGTAAATTGAGAAATGTTCTCAATAAAATAAGGGTTGTAATCTTGGCAAATCAAGAAGAACTTATAGATGTTTCTAACTTGAATGCGTTTATGATTTAGCTAAATCTTTCTACTGTCAACTTCGCTTCTTGGATAATTGATTAAAGATGTGGATCATATTTATGTAATGACACAAATTTGCTTAAGAACGTTAGAAAATTAAGCAAAGGTGAAATCGTCCTAAGAATGGGCAATGGTGCAAAAGTTGCAACATTAGTCATAGGAACTTGTGTTGTACCTTTGCCTTCTGGCTTAAGTCTGGAACTAAATGAATGTAATTATGTTCTAGTTTTGTGTAGAAACATCATTTCAGTTTCATACCTCACCGTAAATGATGGTTTTGAGTTTAGGATGAAGGCAATATTTGTTCATTCATTCTAAAGGACTTGTATTATGGATCAGCCACATTATATAATGGATTGTATGGCTTGGATCCAGAGATTCCAGTGTTCAATATAAATGTCAAGAAAGCTAGAAAGAATGATCCAAGTCAAACCTTTATCTGGCATTATAGACTTGGTCATATCAACAAGACCTGAATAGCCAAGTTGCATAAACAAGGCTATTTGGACCCATTTGAATATGAATCATATGGAATATACAAATTTTATCTCCTCGATAAGATGACCAAGACTCTTTTCACAGGAAAGGGTGAAAAAGCTAGTGTTTTATTGGGCTTAATACATTAAGAAGTATGTGGGCCGCTAAACACAACAGCTAGAGGGGGCTACTCTTACTTCATAACCTTTATTGATGATAATTTAAGATTTGGTTATGTGTACCTAATGTGGTACAAGTCCGAAGCTTTTGAAAAGTTCAAAGAGTTTAGGGCTAAAGTAGATAAGCAAGCTGACAAGAATATTCTAGCTTTAAGATCTGATCGAGGAGGAGAGTATTTAAGTTAGGAATTCCTTGATCATTTGACAGAAAATGGCATTCTGTCACAATGGAGTCCATCTGAAACTCTACAGCATAACGGAGTGATCGAAAAGAGAAATCAACCCTGTTGGACATGGTTCGATCCATGATGTCTAAGGTAGTCCTTTCAATATCCTTTTGGGATATGTCTTAGAAACTACTGCTTACTTTTTGAATAAGGTTCCAACCAAATTGATTGATAAGACACCATATGAGATGTGGTATCGCAAGAAACCATATTTGTCTTACTTAAAGATTTGGGTATGCATTGCTTATGAAAAGTGTGCATCATCTAACAAGCTGGGAGCTAGATCAAATAAATGTAAGTTTGTGGGATATCTTAAGGAAATGACAGGATACTACTTTTACAATCCCACTGAACAAAAGGTGTTTGTTTCAAAACATATAACCTTTCTAGAGAAAGAGTTTCTACTAGAAGGATTTAGTGGGAGTAAATTTGATCTTAAAGAAGTTCAAGAGCCACAAACTAACATTCTCTTAGAACCTGAGGTTGTGATTGATGCATCAGATGCTCAAACCACAACTCAAGAAACACAAGTGCTCCGAAGATCTAGTAGAGTTAGGCAAACTCCAGATAGATATGGATTTCTACTAGAAAGAGATGTTTTGCCTATTGATAATGAACCTACTACATATAAGGAAGCAATGTGCAATGTTGATTCCAATAGATGGCTTGAGGCAATGAAATCTGAAATAGATGCCATGGAAGTCAACCAAGTATGGACTTTGATTGATCTACTTGAAGGGATAAAACTCATAGGGTAAAGATGGATTTTTAAAAGAAAGATTGACTTGGATAGCAACGTACAGACGTATAAGGCTAAGCTGGTACCAAAAGGTTGTAATCAAGTTGAAGGCATTGATTTTGAAGAAGTTTTTTCTCCAGTTGCCATGATCAAATCCATTAGGATTTTGCTTGCCATAGTTGCATATCATGATTATGAGATATGGCAGATGGATGTAAAGACAGCATTCTTTAATGGGAATCTGCAAGAGGAAATGTATATGACACAATCCGAAGGCTTTATATCCAAAGCTACCTCTAATAAGGCATGCAAGTTGCGTAAGTCCATTTATGGACTAAAGTAAAGATCTCGGACAAAATTGGGTGTCTACAGTTGCCTCTATTTAAGCATTTATGTGAAACAAAAATTGTGTAAAGACATAAACACCCTTACATTCAAACTGAACTGGCCAAAAATTGAAACACTTGACTTTTTCTTTTTTTCTTTTTTTTTTTTTTGAAAATTTGAAAAATAAAGGATTCTCACCATGAAAATGTTTTTTTTTTTCAAAAAAAAAAAATAAAAATAAGGTTGCTTACCTAAAATAAGGGATGCTCATAAAAAATAAGAGATGCTCATAAAAAATAAGTGATGCGCTCCAGAAATAAGAGATATTCACAAAAAATAAGGATGCTCACAAAAAATAACGGATGCTCACAAAAAATAAAGGATGTTCGTCGAAAATAAGGGATGCTTACAAAAAATAAAGGATGTTTACCAAGAATAAGAGATGCTCACCAAAAATAAGGGATGTTCACCAAGAACAAAGGATGCCCTCCGAAAATAAGGGATGCTCACCAAAAATAAGGGATGTTCACCAAAAATAAGGAATGCTCACCAACAATAAAAGATGGTGACCGAGAATAAGATATGCTCACCTAGAACAAGGGATGCTCACCCATAATAAGATATACTCACCAAAATAAAGGATGCTAACCAAAAATAACATTCCCATATCTGGAGATCTTAACTTTGAAAATCTCATTTTGAAAAATTCTTCTCTTAAAAAATCTTATCTTAAAAATTCCCATCTTAGAAGTCTTATCTTAACCAAGGTTTGAATCCATTTTGAAATAGTTTTTCTCAACCAAAGATTAAAATCTCATTTTTTTAAATTTTTTTCCTCAGATGAGGCTTCTCATTTTGAAAAGTTTTCCTCAACCGAGGTCTAAAACCTTATCTTGAAAGAATTTCCTTCAACTGAAGTTTAAGATATCACTTTGAAAAAAGTTTTCTTTAACTAAAGTTTTTTTTTTTTTTTGAAATTTCATGACAAATTTTCACCCTCTTTAGAATTCATAATCAAAACTTCTATCTGCAATGAATGTTATGCATGAAATGAACGAAATGTATGCAAAGAAAGTCATAAATGCAATAATGCCATGAAATGCAATGCATGAAATGAATGTCATGAAATGCAATGTATGTAATCCATGTCATGAATCCATGTCATATGTTTCTAATTATGGCAGAAAGGATTCTCAAGTTCATCATTTCATCTTCTTATCTTCTTCTCATACGCACAACTTTTTGAACTGGCCAAAATGTTCATCAACTGGAATAGTCCTTCGCCAATTTCATGGCCTTTCAACTACAACATTTTCCCCTTTCCAAAGTGTATGTTTTTCAACTTAGAATCCACGAGTGTCTGTATTTTCAAAGCTTTTCATGGTTCCCATCTCATTTTTCTTTTTGCCTCGGAATGTCATTCCAACTTTCCTCCTCAATTTGATCAAAGATTCATGACTTTGGAACACTAAATGGGTATGCTTCTACTCTTAAAGTTTGGAAAACATATTCAAATTCCAAATCTAGCGTATAAAACAAATGAAACTCACTGAGTCAATGCATTTGATTCTTAGAAACCATTATTCTTGTCATGTAAATAGAAACCGATGGAGCTTCCTTAAAATGGCCATTTATATCAGCATTCTTCTTGCTCCAGAATGTTATCCTCATACTTTTTCTCAAAGTAATGCAGAGATCTTTCATGATTTATCATTGTTAGTTTATCAACCATCATCCTATTTTATAACCAATATAATGCATCACACATTTTCTCTATTTATTATGAGAATGCAGAGAAAATAGTTACAATAAATGGTAAGAAACAAAGTAAATTAGAGAATAAAGGTTTTTATTATTGAATGAGAAAATGAAAAAAAGGATCCATCAAAGAATTATCACATAGATATTTGGATGGGATATCAACATCCAAAATAAAGAACATTTAGACAATCTTGAGCAAATCAATCTATGATTCTTTCTAATAAATCAATCCAATTAGTATTCTTGATTCTTCCAAGTTCATTTGCTCAAACTTTGCCCCAGTTTCATGACGCTGACCTTCCTTATATCTAAGCCACCTTTTCAAGTTTTCAACTTAGACATTCTTTTTTGACTCAACCTGCCTTTTTCGTGTTCTCAATTTGAGTCATTTTTTTTTCTTTCTTTTTTTTTAAGCAAAATATTTCTTCAGAGTATCTGAATTAATCGGATTTGGTAAATTGTTCCCATCTATCTCAATCAGAATTCATGCTTCACCCAAAAAACTCTTTTCGCTATATATGGTCCTTCTCAACTTGGTGTCAACCTCCCTCGATAGTCATGTTGATTCAAGAGAATTTTCTTCAAAACTAGTTATATTCTCAAAAGTGTCAAGGGCAAACTTCCTTATCATATACTTGCATCATTCTTTTCAAAGTATTGTAAGCTTTTTTCTTTTCTTTCCATTCTTCATTTTTGAAGTTGTCTTCATGCAGTTAAGCTTCATTGTCCTTTGATGATACTACAAGCATGTCATAATTCAATATATGATTCTTCAATTCAAGCATTCACGTTTGATCAAAATAGATATTTTCAAGGTATGTAATGTAGGGGTTTCTGATTATGAAAGAATGGATAAATGAGCTCATAATACTGTTTAAGGGTTTCGAACCAAATGATTATTTTCTTAAAGCATCAACCTTAGCGTTTTGCTTTTCTTCTCACTGTTTTGCTTATTCTTTTTCATCATCTTCGTTTTTCACCATTTTTCTTTTCTTTTTTCTTTTTCCAAAAAGAGTTAAAACAAAAAAGGGATTCTTTCTTTGCCCCTAAAATCTTTTATGACTTTCGTTTTCCTTTTGTGAACATGTATCTTTCCAAATTTTGCCTCCTAATGTGGAGGGTGATCCTTTGTTGGATTACATTTTAAAAGAAATATGGTCATTTAATTCATGTAGATTTTTTTTCTTTATTTTTTGATTTTTTGATTCTTTTTAAAAATATTCTGAAAAATAAAATAAAAAGGGAGAAAAGAATAAAAAATGGACTTGGACTGGTCCAAGATTTGGATTCCAAGGCCCAATAAAATCATTTAGTAATTGAAGCACAATATTGATTTGAAAACCTAAAAATAAAATTCAAGTTCAATACTTATTCAAAATGTCTAAAAAATAATTTTGAGGCCCAATATGCATTTAAAAGTTCGAAAAATAATTCAAAGGCCTAAAAAGTGGACTTTAGATCGATTTATTTAAATTTGACTATAAATTCGAGAAATCGATTTTAGTCCCGAGTTTTAAATTAAAATGTATTTGATTCAAGTATTTTCACAATTTAATTCAAAATATTTTAAAGATCTCAAACAAAATTAGGTGTCTACATTCTAAGGATGAAAAGGACAATAATTTTTCCCTCCCATGCTTCTTTCTTTTGGGTTTTCAAGTCACCTAATTTTCCACCTTTTTATTTTGTTATGTCACATCAACTATGCCAACATAGTATTTTTGTAACATGGACATGTCATGTGAACACTAGTATCATACATCACGGTCCGTCAGCATTTTATTAGAGACTACCAAGTAAATAAGAAGAAAAAATATACTTACTCGAGTGTTAGTGACTAAATGTTAAATTTTATAGTTGGATGATCAAAATAAATAAAAAAAAAATTATTCAAAATTGAGTGACTATCCAATATACTTTATCCTTAAAATCGGAAAAAAAAAAATTTGAAAACTGAGGAGCATATGACTTGTTGGATATGGAGCAACAAGGTCTCAATGATAATGCGTAGAATTATTTTCATTTGCTCTACAAGCTGCCTCCAAAAAGTGCAACTCCTTAGTAGATCAAATGCATGAAAATTAGCTTGTAGAACTTATCTTCGAGGTTTGTTTCGTTTGTCTAAAGGTCTCAATGATAATGCGTAGAACTTATCTTCGAGGTTTGTTTCGACGTAGAATTATTTTTTTTTTCTTTTTTTTTTTTTGACGAAAGATGTTTCTGAGTTGTCCCTAACTTGTACATTATCATTTTCGAAAATGAGAAGAGGATATGCATAAAATTTGTATCAAAGCACATAATTTTGTCTTAGGCTCGTGATTAGACCAGCTCATGAGCCGGGTAACCAGTTCGATCTGTATTGAACCAGGTCTGAATAGGATTTTCAGTGATTCAGGTCAGTCCAGTCCGATACGGTCCAAATCACTGTTCAAATAATAAAAAATTAATTTTTTATTTAAATTTAATTCTAAAAAGTACATATTAATATAAAAATAAATTTTTTAATTTTTTAATATTAAATGAATAATAAATCGGACTGACAGGCCAGCACAGAACCATTTAGGATTGGGCCTGGGAAAGGTGAAAAAAAATCCAAATTTGTTTGGTTTGTCTAAAGTTAATCAACTATTTTTTATTTTATGAAAGATGTTTTTGAGTTGTCCCTAACTCGTACATTATAATTTTCAAAAATGACATGAGGATATCCATAAAATTTGAATCAAAGCACATAATTTTGTCTTAGGCTTGTGACAATATCTGTACAATATATTCAGTAGTAGTAATTATTTGCTTTAGCTTCCTGTAACTTCATGCCTAAATTTAACTAGGAAATAAGCTAGATATATAATATCACCTGGATTGAATTTGAATTAAGCTAGATAATTTCACTGTTTAAGTAGGACTTATTAGTTAGCTTCTTATGTGCTTAAGTATTTCTGCTTCAAACAAACAACAGAAAATGATAACAGGCAAGAGCTTGTCAACAAAAAAAATATATATATATATATTAAAAGGTAAAACATAAATAGAATCAATGTCCAAGTTCGTTAATCATGTTGGGAAGAAAAAAAAGATCACTTATCTAAAAAAAATTGTGTAGGACCATTCAGGGAGAAAATCATGATATTTAAAAAGAACTTGGAGGCTGATAATCATGGCAGCAGTAATTTTCTTCTTCAATCTTCAAGATCCAATACCAAAGATTTAAATAACGATCGCAACGCGAAGTAATGATTGTTATTTTACGATTTTGATTTTTTTTCGCCGTCAATATTTATCGTCGATATTTATGACAATTGATTACGATAGTATCCATTATATCCGCAACAACAATAAACGTAACGCGACTAAAAACATATCTGTAATTATAATTTAAATCCTGGGTGGACCACCTGAAGTTGGTGTCGGCCACTCGGCCTGCTGGGTGTGTCCTATGCCTATGCTTCGTATCCTTTTAAGTGGGTCAGATACCATTGTGCACAAATGATTCAAACCGAATAACATATTTGTCAACAACGGTACCGTAACCGCGCCGTCTGTTTGAAACGTTTGGCTCAGATATGAAGCTAGATTGCTTCTCTCTCCTCAGGTTTTGAAGCAATTTTCGGTAGCATTTCAACCAGACTGTTTCATTGCCTGACTGACAAGTTCCTCAGGCTTCCATTAATAAGTATAATAGTAATAATAATTAATCATGGATCCTGGTTAGAGTCAAAACTCTTGGGGTCCTATCTCTGTCTGTCTCAAGCAGCTATCAAACACAGAGCTGAATAATAATAGTAGCAGCATCTGAAAGTAACAACTACGCTTTTGCATTAAACTTGACTGTGGTTAATCATTAATAAATTTAAAAGAAAAATAAAATAGTCATTAATGGTCCCCCACTATTTGCAAATTGTAGCCACATTGGTGTTCATGCTTTCGGATCAATTTTATTTCCCCAAAATCCACCATAAAAAGTTTATGGTCCCCATGACCCAAAGGCAACTATATCAAATGGATTTTAGAAGATTTATAATATTGGACATGATATAATTATACTACACAAACATGATACGAAAAAGAAGAATTAAAATACTATACGACACGAAAAAACAATATGAATACATGAATGTATCAAAATCTATATAATAAAAAGTATTAACATATCAAAATTTATATAAATATAAAATATCTTAAATACGATTATAATATAATAAAATATATTAACATAATTGACGATACTAATACCAAAATTGCAGGTAAAGTCTTGTCTAATGACCTTTTCCTTTTTTTTCTCACTGCAGTCATTAAGCCGTCATAAAAAATGGTACTCCTCAATCTCTATTCCTGCATGTCCAACTTGCTTTCATTGCATTGCTTTGCATATGCTGATGTCTCTTTCTATCGAGGTGGTTGTTTAGACGGTTTGAAGCCTTGCAGACAAGGAAGAAGGTCAGAGGGCACCGGAGGTTGGTCTCCGGGGTACGCTCCGATACTTAAGTCAGTATCTGGATAGCAGAGTATAACAGTGGATGAGAAATGTTGATGTCTCTTTCTGTCGAGGTGGTTGTCTAGACGGTTTGAAGGCCTGCGGACAAGGAAGAAGGTTAGAGGGCACCGGAGGTTGGTCTACGGAGCACGCTCCGCTGCTTAAGTCAGTATCTGGAGAGGAAAGTATAACAATGGATAGGCTGAGAGAGAGAGAGAGAGAGTAAGTAAAGAGTACACCCTTGGGCGATTTTAGAGAGGGCTATTTATACCTACGTGGGCGATCTGCCCGGTTCCACGTGTCCGACTATTATTGGGCATTGGGAGTAAGCCCCTTACGGAGGCTCGCCAGGCGACTGTGGTAGTTGAAGACCTATGTGGCCCCTCGTGGGTACTAAGGTGATAGGCAACATGACCGCTGGAGGAGAGGGAGACGTTCACGTATCCCGGATCTTGGTCTAGGCTATTGGGCTCGTTGGACTGGGCCTTGGCCTTGGGCCAACTTGTTGGGCTCGTGCGAGCCTTCCTTATAAGCTCTATGGCCATAAGGCCAGACGGGCCTAGCAGGTCCAACAATTGCCCTCCAGGCGAGGTGGAGGTTATAAAGTGACCGGCGACGAGGCTGCACAAGTGGTTTGGGTAGATATAGCGATCGGCTTCGGACTGGCGAGGTGATATACTTTGCTTTTTTGTCGTTTGGTGTGTACGACGTGAAGTTTGATGTGGCCGTGATTAATGACAAACTTAACTTTTGGGCGTGTTGAGCATTTACTGGCTGGACATGCGGCTCGGTACGATTTCCTGAGTGCTTTTCAGCTGCTCCCCTGTTATAAATAGGGGTATTGGATGAGGGTTGGGGTTTTCTTGTTGTGTACTTGTTGTCGAAGTGCTGCCAATTTCGATCTTGACGTGTTTTTTCTCTCCAATTTGCTGTTGTACTCCTACGAGGTTGTTTCGAGTTTGATTAGGTATTTTCTAGGTGTTCTTCGGTGTTTTTTTTTTTCATTTTTTCTTTGTTTTTCCTGTGGTGATTTGTGGGGGTTTGCAGTGGATGCCTAAGTCTTACAAGGTGGTCTAACGGATAGCGACGGTTCGAAGGCGTTGGAGGGGAGGTCTTGGGGTTTTGGTGCTCAAGATTTTGAAGAAGTTCTAGAGGAGATAGATTGGGAGATCGAGGAAGGTGCCAGGGTTGCCATTGGTGATGATTCTGGGCCAAGTGGTGGCGATGGGAAAATTGGTGGTGGTTCTGAGGAGGTAGGTCAGTAGTCTGCTGAGAAAGACAAAATGGATGACAATGGTGATGGCAAAGAGTGGGATGATGATATCCCTTGCACCATCACCGATCGAGATATCAGCTCGCAGTTGCTGAGTCGCGGTATATACCTCCTCAACTACTGTTATGATTTTTACGTGTCTACGACTGGTCGTCGTCTAGGTCGGGCTGAGAACGATGGGAAAAATGTGTGCTTCTTCGAGCATATGTTCAGGGGTGGCCACTTGCCTCTGAATCCTTTCTTCGCCACTTGCCTTGAGAGGTATGGGTCGCCGCTACTCAGTTGATAGGTTCATCGTGGCCCGTGATTGTGACCTATTTTCTCAACTGCCGAAAGAGGAATGAGGCTCCCATGTATGTCATGTTTCTTAATCTGTATCAGCTGAAAATCAAAGGCCCTTACGCCTATTTGAGTGCTCGCCATATGAGGGTGGTGCAAAATGCTCCAAACAATAATCACATCTTGAGGTCGAAGTTTTTTGTCGTCGAACTGAAATTGGAGAAGGAATATACCTTTAAGGTGAAATGCTATAGACCTCCCAAAGATGAAAGAAAGAAAGAGTTGGGGATGAATGATGAGGAAAGAAAGTAATATAAGTATTATCTAGAGCACATAGTCAATTGAGAGGAGATTGTGTCGGACACCCTAATTTATCGATACTGCTTGGAGAATGTTAGCCCCAACAGGGTGACGGCTTAGTTTGCCAATTTCGTGGCACCGCAAGAAGGTGAGGTATGGCCTGAAGGTGGTGAGGATGACCTGGCGAAGGTCTTGACGAGTTTTCTTCCGTCTGCAAGAAAGGTAAAAAGGCGGGCACTTCTCACTAAGGTGATGCGAGAACTATTCCTCAGGGTGAGGCAGGCACTGTCCCCATCACTGGTGGCACTGGATCAGAGAGATGTGGTGCTAATGAAGGTAATATCCCTGGAGAGTCTGGCAATATAGCTCCTGCTGTGATAGAACTGCCATCTTCCCCGAGTTCTCGCGAGAGTGGAGTTGGTGGTGGTCCAAGAATTAAGGTTATTGTCGTTTCTAATGATAAGGATGGGAGGCCTAGTACATGAAGTTCTGTCAGTTCTGGCACGGACAGTAGTAGTTCTACCGTGGTAGAGTTGGCTCATAGGGAGTAGAGAGCTGGTATACTTAGCTTATTTTCATTTTCTGGGATTTTGGTGTGATCTCATCTTCATTATTTGTTTCCTCGTAGGTGCTATGATGGGGAATACTCTCCAGGAAAAGATTCTTGCTAGGCGTAGGGAGAAGGCAGGAGTAGCCTAAAAATCAACCTCCTGTTCCTCCTGCCAACAAGAGCATTGCCTCCAAGACACAGAGGGGTCAAGGCTTGAATGAGCCCCCACCAAAAAGGCACAAGACTTGTCCTTTTGTCCTTTTGCTGCTATCGGGAGCAAAGGAAAAGAGAATGATGGCGTCGAGGAGAACCCTCCGGCAAAGTAGAAGAAGGTCCCGCCCTTGAGGAGTATCCTCAGGTCTCTGCTACGAGTGTTGTTCCTTCTACCGGGGACAAGGCTTTTGTCTCTCCTGCTTCTGTTCCTAGGGGAGTGTTGTAGCGTCAGAACAGTCTGGGCACTCTCCGTCTATTCCTCGACGAGGTGGGTTTTGTAGTGCCAAGGCTCCACCACCTTTTTTGGGTGGTAAGGGCGTATGCCCATCGGTTCATTGTTACGCAATGTTGATAAGTGCATGGACTGGGTCCGTGATGGTATTCCAGTTAGTGAAGTTAGGGTGGTGAAGGAGAATATGTTGCCCAGCATCCAACACTGCATTATTTTGCAATTGGTGGAGGTATGTGATTGTTGTCGGGTTGTGTTTTTTCTGTACTGCTGGAGTCTTCTGAATTTGGTTTTTGTTTTCGCAGGTATTTGCCACCAGTGTTGCCATGTATAATTACAGTGACGAGGTCGATACATGTCTGCACGATTCAGAGAGAGAGAAGAGTACCTCTACGTCTCACATCTTGGAGCTAGAAGCCTTGCTGAAGGTTGTAAATGAGAAAGCAGACGGCGCAGATGAGAAAGTGAAGATCGCGGAGGTGAAGGCGACGTCTGCTGAATAGAGTTGTCTTGCGAAGGTGGCTGAGCCTGATCGCCATGTAGGTATTGCCCGTGGGCAGCTTGCAGTGGTGTAAAAGAAGCTGTCCACGACAGAGACAGAGATGGACCACCTGAGACAGCATTATTTGGCGGCTGGCATGGAGAGGGAAAACACCATTGCGGTTGAGAAGTCCAAGTTTGCTGTAACCTTGGAGAAGGAGACCAGCAAGATGCTAGATGATGCAGCAAAAATAGGTGATCTATTTCAGGAGATTACTCTCACCAAGGTCCAGCTGGTCCATGGCCTCTTGGATTGCAGTGGGATAGACTTCTCTTCTATCCAAGATGTTCCTGAGGGGTTTGACCCTTACAACACTGACATAGCCTCGTCGAATAATTGAGGAGAAAGTTTGGGATAGGCGTGCCTTCTTCAGTCTTTCAGTCCTCGGTGTTATGCCCCACGTCATCTTGGGGTATGGTGTGCCTAGGATGCCTTTATGAGCCACCGCGTTTAAGAATATATGCCCTGGAGGCATTGAGGGGGGTATAGTCCTTAAACTTAGAGTATGGGGCTCTTTCTGTTCTTCGTCCTTGGCCTTGACCCAAACGACCTGATTCATTCTGGTGGGAAGCTCTGTCTGGCGACTTGGATCTTTGACGATGCAAGTCAAATCTTGACTGTCTTCTGCTGTCTTGGTACCCCTGCTTATTCTTCTGAGGCCTCCCCTGATTTTGTTGGCAATCTGTTTTTTCTTGGATTCTCTCTGCCAGTTTCATTTCCTCTATTTCAGCGTACATTTGGGCCTTCTCATACAGGTTGTATAGTTTCTCTAGCTTTTCATCCGTCAAAGCGTACCGGAGGTGCTCGTGGTGAACACCAGAAATGAATGCCTGTATGGCTTAGTCGTCATGCAGATCCTTAATTTTCATGGTGGCAGAGTTGAACCGGTAGATATATTCCCTCAAAGTCTCACTCTCTTTATGTCTTACTGCGAGGAGACTCGTCGGTGTCTTAAAGGTCGCCTTATTAGCAAGAAAGTGGGAGATGAATGTCCTTCCAAGTTTCTGAAAGCTGTCGATAGAATTTGCTAATAGCGAATGGTACCAAGTTCTGGCGTGTACTCGTAGCGTCATAGGAAACACTCGGCACTTGAGGGCATCACTGGCTCCTAGTAGGTCCATGTAGTTTTTATATTGGATGAGATGATCCGTGGGGTCTTTGGTGCCGTCGTAAGTTTCTTTTGGAAGTTTGATCATTTTAGGCACCTGCTCTCGACGGATTTCCAGAGTCAACAGACTGTTATCATCCGTCATCCATTCAACCTCCTCTGTTTTGTCTTTCATCATACCATGGACCTCTTTCCTGATGGCTACAATCTGGGCCTCGACATTATCAGCGACAGGCTCTTTCGAGATGGCCGGGTCTTCTTGGTTTTGTGGCCTTCTCTCGGAGCGTTGTTCTCGATCCTGACATCGTGCCCTACTTGCCACGGTTCCACTACTGTCTCGATAAGACGAGTTGGCACTGTTCTCTTCCTAGTCGTTATTGTGGCTTTTTTGGATTTGCTTAAGCTGGTGGTTGGCTTGTAGCACGGCTTGCTGCTGCTCAGCCAACTGAGCCTGGAGGGCTTGTATTTGGCTCATAAACATTTGGTATGCTGGGTCGATATATGGTAATGGTAGGGGGTAGAAAGAGGTGTTAGGCGGTAATATGGTCGGGTCGGTTGCTTGCTGTCGCCCTGAGGAGGTAATGAGAGGGTTGGACGGTAGGGGCAAAAATGGATGTAGTGTCAGCTCCTGGCAATCCTGGGGAAGGGTGACATCGGGTGTGATAGTTATGTTTGTATGCCCCATAGCGTTGGATTGTGTTTCCATCGGGTGGTGTGTGGTTTGTGTGTCTCGGCCTAGGTGTTGGCCTTGCTGGGTAGTCAGGACGATGTCTTGTATCAAGCTTGGGGAGGTGGAGAATATCGGGGAGGGTGCTCTGAGTAGGTTTTGATAGTAGTCGTGGAGAAAATATGGTTGCTGGAACCAAAAGTTGTGTAGCAGGGGTGTTTGGTGGCTGGAACCAGGTCCCGAAAGATGTTGGGGGTTCGTAGGGGTGGGGACAGGTAACTGCTTGTGACTGGAGGTATAAGGGGCTTGTATTGGGGGTACTGGTGTTTAGTCCCCTTGCTGGGGTGGTTTGTTGAGATGATGGTAAAGACATGACTATCATTCTCACAGAATGTGCCAAATGTTGATGTCTCTTTCTGTGGAGGTGATTGTCTAGACGGTTTGAAGTCCTGCGGACAAGGAAGAAGGTCAGAGGGCGCCCGAGGTTAGTCTCCGGGGCACGCTCTGATGCTTAAGTCAGTATCTGGAGAGGAGAGTATAATAATGGATAGGAAATGTTGATGTCTCTTTCTGTTGAGGTGGTTGTCTAGAGGGTTTGAAGCCCTGCAGACAAGGAAGAAGGTCAGAGGGAGCCGGAGATTGGTCTAGGGGCATGCTCCGATGCTTAAGTCAGTATCTGGAGAGGAGAGTATAACAGTCGATGGGCTGAGAGAGAGAGAGTAAAGAGTCCACCCTTAGGCGGTTTTTGAGAGGGCTATTTATACCTGCGTGGGCGACCTGCCTGGTTCCACGTGTCTAACTATTACTGGGCATTGGGAGTAAGCGCCCTGGGGAGGCTCGCTGTTGTCGGATTTACACCACGCAAGTGCACGTATCATTGACAAGTAATATAATGAAAAGTAGAGTGTCGAACCCACGAGGAATTGCTATTACTAAAGTACTAAAATTAGCACAACTTAATCTTATCTAAACAATTAATTAAAGATGGTAATTAAAAACTAAATTAAAAGAAACTAATACTAAAAGCAAGTAAATTAAAAAGATGAATTCAATTAATTATGAAAGCCTAGGATTACAACTTCCCTCAATACTTCGCTTGAATCTCTCTACCTCTTCACTTGATTAATGATCCTGAGTTGTTAACCTAGAGTTCTATCTTATTTATAAGGATCTTCCGATGGTCTCATAAAAATATCCTTCTTAACCAATTAACTATATTCCTGTGATAATTGAATTAAAGAATAACTCATTAAGCTCAGGCTCTAACAATGGTTACACATGACAAGTAAATGTATTCCTACCCTACCTGCAGATCAATTCATCCTAATAAATGAATATGAAACATGTGTCATTCAATCCATGTCTAACACTAAACTCTCTTTTCCAAGTTGTATTTAGGTTAACAAATCAATCTAATTGGTGGTCAATCAACTAGAAACATTAAGAACAAGAATGAACAAACAACTCAACAAACTATTAAATCAAGCTAGAGAGAGAAAGTAAATTCAAACTATACGTTGAGTTCCATTGAAATCCTAGTAAAAGAGATTTAGTTCATGATAATTAATGAAAACAAATAATCAAATAGTTTCACCATCATCAGCAACACAAGAAAAATAAAAAAGAGGAAAGAAAAAACTAAGAGTTGTCAATTCTTGAATCTTGAATCTTCAAATCTTCCAATCTTCTTGAGAGAAGTTGATGGCAACTATCTTCTTCGGAGAGAATTAGGTTTCTAGGTATCCAATCCTCTTTATTCTGACCTAAAATAGTCATATTTAAAATGTCCAAGGCTTCCCGGAGTCCGAAACTTGACTCCTAAGCAAAACAGGTAAGTTTTAGGCTTTTTACATTTTTTTTGTTACTGTTCACGCATCGGGCACTGCAGCGCTGACTCTCGAATTGGAGAGTCAGCCTTCTTGGTTTGCTGCCTGCAGGTTTTGTCATCTTCTCGAACTTCATCAGCTGTTTTGACTAGGCAAATCTCCTCCGATTTTGACGTACCTTATACTGTTGGAAGGGTATGGAAGTCAGATTAAAAATTCAAGAAGAGGGTTTTCTCATTTGAAGTCTTTAAGATCAAGTTTTTCTTGAAAGAAGCTCCAGAGGTCGAATCTGCCTACTCATTGGTTTGTGCCGATTTTTATCGTTTTGCACATCAAAGCTCCATATCACCTTGGACCTATAAAAACACATAAATAACAATTAAATAACTTATTTCAAACATAAAATGGATAATTAAAATAAATATAAAAACATTTAAAACTAATGAAATCCTAATAAAATTCTCAAGAATTTAGTCGATTTAAAAGCATAAAAGATGACAAAATAATTATATTTCCTAGAGTTATCACTCGTCAGGCGGCTGTGGCAGTTGAAAACCCATGTGGCCCCTCGTGGGTACTGAGATGATAGGCGACTGACCGCAGGAAGAAACGGAGGCGTCCACGTGTCCTGGATTTTGGTTTAGACTATTGGGCTCGTCGGACTGGGCTCTGACCATGGACCAACTTGTTGGGCTCGTGCGAGCCTTCCTCATGAGCTCTATGGCCGTAAGGCCTGGCGGGCGTAGCATGTCCAATAGCATATATTTTAACTGAAAGCTTTAATACAATGGAAAGGTATCTTTAAAACAGTCTTCTCTTCAACATTGTAACAATTCCATTAAATGGCACAGTGACAAGTGTAGTTGTAGTTGTATAAAGACTTCATTTATGGTGGGTAAATCTGAATCCCTAATTGTCAACCTTGCTGATTCTGTGAGTTAGAAAATAAAAGAGGAAAATAAAGAAATTGAAACAGAATTTTTGTAATATAGATGCGTTTCTAATTAAAACAAAAAGTGTATTGTGTTGCATTTCGTTTTTTTTTTTTGGTTAATCGTGTAAACGTAAATACAATATAAATTATTAAACATGTCAAAATCTTAAATACGAATATGATACGTATATTAAATGTATTGTGTTAATTATGTTTAAATATGTTGTGTCATGTTTATTATATGTACTAGTCATCGAAATAAAACATGTACTACTCATTATATCTGTATGATGAAATGATGTACATGTTACTTAGCTACTATGTACAATACTCTTTTCTAAATTTAGTTTTATTTGTAAGCAGAAGAGCCAACACAAACAAGTAGGGCTGTAAATGAACCGAGCTTGAATGAACATGCTTCTGTTCATGTTCGTTTATTTATTTTTGAGCTTGTTTGTGTTCGGTTCGTGTTCGTTAAGGATTTTAAAATTATCTTCAAGTTCTGTTCATTTAAAATTGAGGGTGTTCGTGTTTGTTCATTTAATGTTTACGAACAAGTTCATTTAAATTAAATGAACTTGTTCGTGAGCATTAAATGAAAATGTTCATGAAGATATAAATGAACATGTTCGCGAACAATTAAAAATATGTTCATGAACAATAAACAAACAAATCTAAACAATTTTAACAAACAAACAAATAAAAAATAAGTTAATTTTAAATTATTATTAAATATAAAATATAAAATAAAATAAAATAATTATTAAATTGAAGTTATTAAATAATATTAATTATATTATAAGTAAATAAAATAAAATACAACTAATAATATTATTATCGAACAATAAACGAACATAAACGAGTTTTAAACAAACTAATAAACGAGCTTTTAACAAACCATAAACGAATTTGTTCGTGAACATAAACGAACCGAACACACATCTGTTTGAACTCGATTCGTTTAATAAACGAACATTAAAATTATGTTCATAATAGTTTATTTAACTTAATAAACGAACATAAACGAACAAAAACAGATATGTTAACGAATGATTCGTCGAACGCTCTGTTCGTTTACAGCCCTATAAACAAGGCTTTATTTCCCTTCACTAATCATATTAGCTTACTACTTCAGCTTCAGCAGACCAAAAATTAGTATTTATAATCTCACCATCCACTCCAATTACTAACAATAACAAAGTAACAATGACAAAACCAAGTGATATAAAAAAGTAGTAAAATAAATAATAATAAAAAAAAAAGTTTATTGCAAAGAAATTCTTAAAAGCATATCCTCCCTTTATAAATCACAAATCCCATGCATATCTCATCAGACACTAGAGAAACACAGCTCACAGGCCAAACTCCAAAAAAATATTTTTCCCTCAATCCTAAAAAATGGCCCCGGAAGCTGTTCAGGCAAGCTCTAGAACTACTATGGAGCCAATTTCACGTCCCCGAATTTCTTTCTCTGCTGATTTCCTTGATGAAACCAACTTCATTTCCATCAACCCACATTCTCAAAATGAAGAGAACGAGCCAGAGAAGGAGAAGGAAATGAAGGAGAAAGGCAAGGCAAGAGGTGCAGAATTTGAGTTCCTTGCCAGCAATGTGAGCAGCCATGCCATGTTGACTGCGGATGAGCTTTTCTTTGAAGGAAAGCTGCTTTCCTTTTGGGAAACGCAGGAGCATTCCGAGAAGCTCAACAAAATCAGACTTAGAACAAAAGATGCTGTGGAAGAAGTAGTAGTTAACAAGGAGGAGAGTAATGTGAGTTGGTTTGTCGATGATGACCCATCTCCAAGGCCACCAAAATGTAGTGTATTGTGGAAAGAGTTGCTGAGGCTGAACCTGAAGAAGCAACGCAATTCTTTGTCGCCGTCATCTTCTTCCTCTTCAAGCTCACTGGCTGATAAAGCTACAGCAGAAGGAAAAGGAGGGTCTGGGAATAGAGATAAGCTTGTGAAGATGATATCAGCAAGCATTAGAATAAGGCCATTGATAAATGTGCCTATTTGCACACAAGTGAAAAACAATGCATTGCCTCCTCTGTTTCCCCTTATTAGAGAGGTGAAGGAAACATAGCCATAGTTGAGTTTGATCTGAAATTTAGGCTTTGTTCAATATGTTCATTTGTTTCTAATTTCATTTTAAAATTTTAAACCCTTAATTTTTTTGTTTCTCTTTCTGTTCTTTTATGTTTAGATAAATCTTGATTATGATGGGTGGAAGTAAGATGTATTACCATGTAAATATTGAAACTATTTGTTGCATAGTTAAAAAATGCGCGTAACAGCGGCGACGTAATAAAAAATTAAAATCTCTAAATCATATTTTATCCATTATATAATATCTGCAATATTATTAAATTCCTTGAAATACTATTCAATTTACATCCGTGACAACCGCGATATGTTATATAACGCTCGCAACACCCGTAACCACGATATTGCAACTGTATTCACATCTACGATCGCAATTTAGAACTATGATTTGTTGGTTATATTTATCGACAAAAATAACTTTATAATTTACATTTTTATAGGTTAGAATTAAACTTACTCATGGACCTGGTCGGACGGCGGCTCAAAATTTTTTTGATACCTTACTCAAACCCGACCCGCTCGCCTAGGTTACTGTTCATTTATTAAGATAAAAATAAAAAATTATTTTTATTTTTATTTTTATATTAATATTAATATTTTTATATTTTTATAATTAAATTTAAATAAAAAAAATAATATTTTAATGCATGAATAATGATCCGAACCTATTCAGATTATGAAAAATCTTACTCAGATTCAATCTAATACGAATCAAAATACCTGATATTTGAACAGGTCTAGCTAGAATGTCATGTCGACAGGCTCTAGTGGATTAGCAGCTAGAAAGTGAGCAGTCAAGCCACATGCAGGATGCAGAGTTTATGAATTTTCAGGGTCCCACCCTGGAAGATCAGCCAAAGGAGTCTGATGAATGGTCTAACAGCAATGGATCATGTATTATTTTTGGAGAAGGAGAAAAGATCTTGAAAGGCAAATGGTTCTGATTCCCCATTTTTGAATTCGAAGGTGCTTTGTTTCAGTGCATCAGAGCATATAGCACACAAGAATCCATTAAAATTTCAATTTTCTTTTAATTTGTTTTGATGCCATTTGCAATGGAGAATTGATGGGTTTCCCAAGTACATAAGAGTACTTTGTTATAAAAGCAAAGGAACCTTCACTATCCATGCTGATAGGAAATGAAAAGTACATTTTATTTTATCTATTTTTTTTTTGGTTCTTAGAGTTTCATTTAGTACATTTTTGAATTTAAAACACAAGACAGAACAGGACTCATCTTACCAACAAAACTAGATCGTTGATGGTAATTCGAGTAACTGGTGTTATTTCCAGGCAAGCTATTTGGGGGAGTAAAGCCACAATAAACCCAAGCAAATGACGTTAGAAAAGCGTTCATAGTTGTATATTCATGGTAAATAAATACGTAACTATATGAAGATTCATAAAAATTAGAATGGAATAAGCAGTTAGTGACATCTGGACATGACCTAGAATTCAAGTAAACAAAGAATCATACTGACTGAATATGGACAAGTATTTCTCGTATACAACTGTGGATGCTCCAACTTGCTCTTAGGAGCTTGAATACTATATTGCCAACAAGAGGATGCCAAATATGAGAACTTTAAAGTGAAAGAGAAAACAATGGTAAAACTTCCAGCAAAATTTTCGAACCATGTTACCAATTTGATTCTGAATAAATATAGACACAGAGAATTGGCTGAAATCGGCTATTTTGACCATTCCAGTCATGTGAAGTTACCTCCGGACGCATGTATAATCTACTTAAGAAGGTGGTGGGGACAAAAACTGATTTCCAGAAGTCCTAAATCAAATTGAAAGTTTAGCTTTAGTTGGCAGTTTATACTTTCAAAAAGTTTAAAGTTGGAAGTTTATAAGACTAGTGTAAATTTATACTTACCTAACTTCCAGCACCGTTCTTCCAACAAGGCTATCAGGTATGCGGCCAGTCAGATTATTGTTTTGCAAGAATCTAGAAGACGCAAAAAACTGAGTCAGGTACAGAGAATCAAAGCAGGCTTTCACATGGACTAACCAGTAAAACAGTATAGATGGAGAGAAATACTTGAAGTAACATATATATCTGCTGTCATCTATATTACCCGAACTCAGGATGAGTATTGGATAGGGATATACTCAATTTATTTTATTTTATTTTATATTTGGAGGATATATTGTACTCCCTTTATCATGTTCGAATATGTGTAGGATACGGATATTTCGAGATAACATAGCTTGTCATTGATGGCATTTTTTGCAATATTAATGAATACCAGACTTGCGACTTGAATCTTATCACATAATATATTTTCTCAGACCTCAGCACCTGGTTTTTGTAACAGTTCTATGAAAGTGAAGGATGGTGAGTTTAAATGTTTAAGCTACTAAATATTATACCTATAATATAGTTTTCATATGATATAGCATTTGTAGGTTGAAGTATTGGAAAACTAGTTAGTGGAGACGAGACATTTTTCAGCTTTCTAATCTGCATAGTGATATTGACAATTGAAGTCAATCAGCAAAAATAAAATAAGTTTACCAGTCATAGTTCCACTGAAATGGTTTTAAAATCTCAAAAAAGAGGTAGAGTGTACGTGGGGAACCACTACTAACAAGCAACAATTATGATAAAACTATGGAAACCTGAATGAATAAAGAAAAATAGATCTGAACTTCATACTGGATACAACAACAAATGTTAACCAAACAAATTAACTATATGAAATTATAGCTGTTCCCTCCAGATCACACATCAATCCTCATGAATCTTATGGCTCTAATAACAAGGATATCTTTCAGTCATGCCATTCTCCATTCAATTAGGTAAGAAACCATGTGCAATAGACCAAGTACAAGGGTCCAATAACAATAATAAGCTCGGGGGTCAGGTAAAGGGGAAGAAGTTCATCAGAAAGGCCGATAAGACACAACCTATTAAGTCCAAAAATTCCTACCACATTCATCTTCCACCATTTTATGAAGCAACCTAAAAATTACACCGGGCAAGACAGAGTCAATCTGATAAAGTTGCACCATTGTCGCATCTAGTCTCAAATATATACAAACAAAATTTCTTTAATCCAGAGACAAGTTGAACCTAACAGTTCAGCCAATATCCTCTAGTGGAATTTAATTGTTTTACTTCTTTTTCCTGGCTAAAGTTTTGTTATCTATATCTATCTATGTATGTATAATATAAAAGCACCAACTTCAAAACTACAAATAGTGAACGACATATATACCTTTACTAATTTTTAAAATTAACTATTTTATCTTTATGTATAATGAGAAATTTTTGGTCAATTATAAATTGACACATGTCAAATGAATTTTTTTTTTTAATTAAGAAATTTTTGTCTAATCAAAGTTTAACTATGAGTCATTCAATTTATCTTCAAATTAAATAAAAATAATTTAAAGATAAATTCATAATTTTGACCAATCAAATTGCAAAGATTCATAGGTCATTCAATTAAAATTCTTTTAGAACTCATTTGCAAAGAGTTTAAATCCTTTTAGAACTCTATCTCACATAGCAGGCTAGCACTATAAATAGGGATCTCTTTAAGTCATTCAACACAATTCACAAGTCTGAAGAGAAGAAGAAGATTTTGAAGATTTCAAGCCTCTACAAAGTTCTAAGAAGAGTCAAGCTCTGAAGTATTGAAGAATTTAAGAAATTTTGAAGAAAATCGTATGTGCATGTTCTCAAAAATTCTCAAGAAGTTACTCTTCAAAAAAATTACTCTTCGATCTTGTGTTGATTCAAGAAAAAAGATAAAATTTGTTTACTCAAGATCAAGTCTTGAATTTGGATAAAGAAAGCCCGTCTCGAATTTGGATAAAGTAAAGCCCAAAAACAATTTGAGAAAAAAAATCTAAAAAACAAAATTTTCAAAATTTCATCAATCAAGTTCAAAAAAGAAGTTTGAAGATCTAAGAATCCTTAAATTTGAACCAAATTTCAAGATTTTCAAGATTTCCTAAATTTTGAATCAATTTAAAGCAAATTTCATGATTAAGTCATCAAGTCTTTCAAGACCCTATTTCAAGATCAAGTCCCAAAATTTTCATCAATCAAGTCCAAGGAAGATATGAAGTTTTAAGATTAAAGATTCAATAATCCCTAAATTTGGATCAAATTTTAACAATTTCAAGAATCCCTAAATTTGGGATCAAATTCCAAGATTTTCAAGATTCTCTAAATTTTGGATAAAATTGAAGCAAATTTAAAGATTAAGTCTCAAAGACCCTTTAAACAAATTTCAAAAATCAAGTTTTCAAGACCCTTGAAACAAATTTCAAGATCAAGTCATCAAGATCCTTAAAACAAATTTCAAAGGATTTTTTTTTTTTTTTTTAAATTTTCAGAGATTGTAACTTTCAACTTTTGATAAATAAAATTATTATTTGACTCCAAATTTAAAGCACTAACATTAAAACTACAAATAGTGAACGACATATATAGCCTTACTAATTTTTAAAATTAACTATTTTATCCTTATGTATAATTAGAAATTTTTGGTCAATTATAAGTTGACACATGTCAAATGAAAAAAAAATTTAATTAAGGAATTTTTGTCTAATCAAAGTTCAACTATGAGTCATTCAATTTATTTTTAAATTAAATAAAAATAATTTAAAGATAAATTCATAATTTTGACCAATCATATTGCAAAGATTCATGGGTCATCCAGTTAAAGTTCTTTTATAACTCCTTTGTAAAGAGTTTAAATCCTTTTAGAACTCTATCTCACATAGCAGACTAGCACTATAAATAAGGATCTTCCTAAGTCATTCAACGCAATTCTCAGCTCGAAGAGAAGAAAAATATTTTGAAGATTCCAAGCCTTAAAGGCACTCTAAATTATTTGTTATTTTCAATCATAATTAAGAAAGATAAGATTAAAAAATTATATAAATTGTAATAGTAAAGAAAAAATATTTTAAAAATATAAAATTAAAATAAATTAATAATTTATGTTATATTTATTATTTAAAAAAAAAAAAATTATGTTTAATTTAAGTTCATATTATTACAGATTAATTTTCCACTCATTCGGATTCAGATAAGTTCAAAACTGGATCATTTCGAGTACAAATTGTTTTCGAGTCCAAGTTGGGCGAGTCAAATTTTTGACTTTTTATGATCAAATTGGATTGGATCAAATTCTGATTCAAATGAATTGAACGAGTTTTTCGAATTCGATTCAGAATTAACATGTCTAGCTTGGAGAATAAAGACAACCATAGACGTTCGTATTTACATTAAAAAAAAGACCATGAAATTCCAATTGTTTACAGCACCTGAGAACCGCATCCTCAATCTAAACGAGAATGATCCAAGTTACAAGGAGAGAAGGAACTATGGGCCCTATTAATAAGCATCTTTCAAGTGTTACACTATAGATAGTGGAGATATTCAATTAATAGAAATGCACTAATATGTTGTAGACTTCAATTACATGCCATGGTATGATGATCAATTCATTTGCACAGTCCTTTAAGCATTTTAGGTAGCCATTAGCATCCCATTTTAAGAATCCGAAGGTGGCTGCTGCTGCTGTTGTCGTGGCCACATTTGCTGACCAGCATAAGGGCGAGATTGTTGACCATAAAGGGCATGATCCATCACAGGCGTACCGACAGTCATACCTGGAGCACCAACCTGTGGAGCAAGTTGTGGTGGCATGTAATAGTAAGGAAGACCATCAGCTGGACCTCCAACTGTCGGAACTGATGCAAGTACCTCATCTTTTAAATCCTCTCTCGGGACGATATCAACCAGAAAATCAAATATATCAGTCCTTGTAATTGCTGCTGCAATGTCATTCTTCTGGAGTGTCCTCCTCTTATTTTCCTCGGTGTGATTCCACGACCTCAGTGTCAACTCTAGAATGAACATCTCACAGGCCCTAGCAAATACTACTGGAGCTTCGGCTGATATCATCTTCACATCCTCATCTGCCTTCATAATCTTCTTAATCCTGGCCAGTGGTAGGCTGTGATTCTTAAAATCGGTAGTATGCTCATTTTCTTGATACTGGTTTGCCCAAAAGCTCTGGAGTTGTTGTTGCAATTGCTGTTGCTGTTGTTGGTGGATATGCTGATAAGCAAGTTGGTGTTGTGCCAGCGGAGCAGATGAGGCAGAGAAACCTGCTGGCTGGGTAGGGGATTGGATTGAACCACTTGATCCAGGAGCAGAGGTTCCCATCATTTGATTAGGTTGATAAGTGGTTACACCATATGGAGCTGCTGCAGCTGCACTACCAACTATGCCCATTGCAGAGGTCTGTCCATGGCCTTGCTGCTGATCCATACAGCTCTAGATTGACTAGGAACTACCACTTCTAGTTCTAGTGCCAAGCCATATATAAACCATTAAGCATTTATAAAAGAAAACAAATAGATTGATTTCCAGAAGCTAGAAAAAAACATAAGCCGATGCAAATGCAATGATGGCAGAAGATGGATTTAATAAATAACAACTACATAACCACAAACTACTATTCTAAAAGAAAAAACAATAAAGTACAGAAAAATAGATTTCCAGCATTCAGAAAACACAAGAGTATGAATAACTTTTGATCTTAATTGCATCCAAACTTATATCTCAAGTTCTCAATCAAACTTTCAAAATGCCTTTTTTTTTTTTTGATAATTGGGTAAGGGAAAGGGTTGCTTGGGTTTGAAGCCAAGACATCATGCCCCCAAGTCTCTTGGCCACTCGGCTAGGAGCTTGTTGGCAAAATGCCTTTTTCATACATTCAACTCATTCATACTAAACAGTAAAAAAAAAAAATTCTTTCAGGAGTAGTGGACAATCAAGACATGTCCTGTATTTAACCATAGAAAATTCAGTTGCAAGCTATGTTACTCGGACTCGGCTGTGAGTGTCGGATACGGGTATGTGTCCGAAACGGGTATGTTCAATTTTTTCTAAGTTTTTCATGTATTTGAAGGGTCCTTGGAGAATCATATTCCCATACTCATGTCCGGATATTTGTCATAAACAGGTGCCAGACACGGGTACTTCAAGAAAAATGAAGAGTCGGAGCAACATAGGTTGGAAGAAATCCTATCTAGCTATTGGTGTGTAAGAGGACTTTCTTTATTGTCAGTTCTCAAGTTGCTATAATTTCTAGGTCAAATTGTTTCTATCTTTGATTAGCATTTGTTGGTTATAGCTAGAACAAGTTGGATAAACACAGTTGACAAGGAAAGAGCACCATTGATAGTAGAGTTATATTGGTGCCGTTTGCTTGTAAATTCCGCTAAAGAAAGCCATCATCATACTCAGAATTCATAATCCAAAGCAGGGAAAAAAATCCCAAGATTCTAAAATAACACCAAATCAATTTGAATTTTTCAAGACTGACAACAACTCCAAAACTAAAACACAGATTACTTACTAGTTTACATAAACAAGAAATTACTACATAGGTCATTCTTACAGCGTCAATTGTGAATCAAAACCTAATCAAAATCAAAAAGAAAAAGTCTCTCTTCTAATTCTATAAAAAAAAAAAAAAAAAACTAAAAGAAATTATTAAAAGAAACAAATAACAGAGAAAATTAACGATGATCAAAGCAATCAAGTGAGTTACAAAATAAAAACGAAAGAAAAAAAAAAAAGGAAAACTGTACCTTTTGTTGCTGCTCGTCGTTTGGCTTTCCAACACTCGATCTTATTATAAAATTGGAACCCTAAAACGAAAAAAAAAAATTAAAAGAAAGGAGAGAAAAGGAAAATAACTTATCGATTCAGTTAAAGGTCAAGCTAGAAAGCAAAAGGAGAAACTGAGAATTGTTTTTATTTATTTTTAAATGAGTGTTTGGATTAGTATGAAAAAGAGAAATATTAGGGGTTTAAGGAGGGATTAATTAAGATTAATATTAAAGAAAGAGAGAAAGAGAGAGGGTGGAAGTGGGGGTGTTTTTATTCAAACGTTGTTTTTAAAAAACAAATAAAATTATGTATTGGAAAATTGTCATCGACCATGATGATTTTCCAATCTAACTTACATATAATATTGACTATAAACCTATTCATATGATCGACACCTGTCCAAAAAAGGACAAAGAAGGTATTTTTTTTATTTGTTGGTGACACTAAAGGTGTTTCACAAATAAAACAATTAAAAAATAAAGAGGAAAGTTTTGGGAAAGGGGGAGAATCTGGAAAAAAAAAAAAAAAGCAAAGAGGGAAGGGAAGAACATGGGAGAAGAGAGAGAGAGAGACTCAGGCCTGTTCTTGCTTTTTTTAATAAAAAAATCGAAAAAAATAGGAATGAAAATAAAAAGAAAAAATGATGGAAGATATGTTGCAAGAAAAAGGTCTATTGAAAAAATGCGAACGAGGAGCTTGTTGGCTAGATCAGAGAAAGAAGGCGAGGGATAGTTGTTTCATCTCCATCGGTCCAGATTTTGGTGGCTAGATCGCCAACCGTTCATTGTCGGGTGGAACTCATGAAAACTTGAAAATATAGATGTTCCAAAATTGGGGAGAGGAAAAGGACTGGCGACAAGTAAATTTTTTTGTTGGTTTTCAGTTTATGTTTGGTTCTTAAGAATGTTATTTGTCTAAACTATGTTTGGTTCTTGAGAAAACCTCTCTATTGTTGTGTTTAGCTTCCATTTTGAGGATACATCAACCAATTATCACTTTTAAACATCTTAAGATATATCTTATAATCAGCAATAGTGGCCATAGACTACTTCACAGAATGGGTAGAAGCTGCTTCTTATGCCAATGTAACAAAGTCAGTGGTGTGCAAATTCATCAAGACGGAGATTGTGTGCCGATATAGACTCCTGGAAAGAATAATTTCGGACCATACTCTCAACCTGAATAATAAGATGATGAGGAAAGTATGTACCCAATTCAAGATCAAGCATCATAATTCAGCGCCTTATCGTCCGAAAATAAATGGGCAGTAGAAGCAGCCAATAAGAACATCAAGATGATTGTTGAAAAGATGACTAATGTGTACAAAGATTGGCATGAGATCCTGTCTTTTGCTCTCCACGCATATCTACGGGTGCCATACCATTTTCTCTAGTATATGGAACAGAGGCAATGCTGCCTATTAAGGTTGAAATCCCTTCACTTCGTGTTTTGATGGAAGTTGGCCTAGAAGAGGCAGAATGGGTTAGAGCTCGCTATGAACAATTGAATCTCATCGAGAAGAAAAGGCTGAAGACAATTTGTCATGGGAAGATGTATCAGAAGAGGATGATTCAAGTTCATAATAAAAGGGTTCGTCCTAGGTAGTTTCAAGAAGGAGAGTTGGTACTGAGGAAAGTTCTCCCCATTGTGAAGGATTCTCGTGGAAAATAGGCTTCGAATTGGGAAAGACCCTATGTAGTGAAAAAAGCCTTTTCTGGAGAAGCATTGATCTTAACTCGGATGGACGGCGATCACTTGAGAAATCTCGTAAACTCCGATGAATTGAAGAAATATTATGCTTGAAGAAAAAGAAAAAAGAAAAAAAGAGGAAAAAAAAAGTGTGATACTGTGCATATGAGGATTTGAATGATTCTAAGTGCAAAAATGAAAATTCTAATTATCTATTTCCTCTGAGGATTGCTTTTCAATGAGAATATTCGTGCTTGATATGAGAAATGGCCGTCTTTCATACTCCTTTCACTAAAAGAAATTATCCCTAGTTACCCTTTTGAGCCTTAGGAATCCTTTCTTTCTTTGAACCTTGATCAAGGATCACCTTTCACACTGGGGGGCAAATGCGAGGAAAAACCTCCTTCAAAAATCATGGAGAAATGAGCCATCAAAAAAAAAAGAAAAGAAAGAAGAAAAAACACATAAAAAAATGTGTGTGAAAGAGTATGGCAAATAAAAGCCAAAAATGAAAAGAAACAAAATTCAAAAAAGGAGAGAAAAGTCCAAAGGGACGAATGTTCCGAATCCGAAATGAATCCTCCTCATAAAATGATCATTGATCTGATCACCCTTAAACATATTTTGGAACTATTTATCCTTTCTTTATAAACCCGAACCTTGGCCTACATTACGTGCTTTTAAAGTCCATTTTGATCAAGCATGGGTATTTAACTTGAAGGGTTTTTTTTTCTCAAATTTCATCTTATCTTTTGAATTGTCATTTTACCATGGAAGAATTTAGAATTCTTAGATGCATGGTAGAACACAAAAAAAAAAAAAAATGTAAAAGGAGCGGTTTAAGCCACCCAAGTACTGATCAAAGATTGAATCAATGCTCCATGTAAAAGGGGATAAAGTATTAAAAAAAAAATCAGAGAAAAGAGGTAAAGCTCGGTTTAAAGCAACAACGAAAGCCGGGAAGTCACCCAAGCAAATGGTTCGTTCAAACGATATTTCAGAGGAACTGAAGCAGGAAGGGTCCAGGATATTCCGCATCTGGGGCATCTATACCTTTTCCTTTACATTTCCCTTTTAAATCCTTGATATTTATCTTTGTTATCTAAACCTTTTTGCAATGAATTCTTGTTGGCCCTTTCATGGCATTTGGCTGTTTCATACCATTTTTCATATATGTTGTGATGCATTTTGAATGTTATCAAATTGAATGATAATTAGTAAACATAAAATCTTTAAATAAAAAGATTTCTTTGCGTTACTGTGGACTAGATTTAAATTTTAGAAGAGGTTTGGAAACCTTTAAATTTTGGAGAAACTCGCGGCAATCCATAATACTGAAAAGCTTATCAAGTGGGGGAAACATTGGATGGATTAAACACATCAATCCATGATACTGAAAAACTCATCCAGTGAGACGAATCAGGGGTAGGTTGGAGACACCGTCCCAAAATCAGAAAAGTTGTGGATCACGGTGAAACCTTTAGGATAGGGCTCATCAAGTGGGGCAAACCATGGATAGGTTGGAGATACCCTCACAGAGTCAGAAAATTTGTGAATCTCAGTGAATTCATAATGCTGAAAAGCCCACCAAGTAGGGCAAACAGTGGAGTTGAGAAGTCCGTGAACCTCAACAAAAATCATGGATTAGAACTCATGACAATCATGTAATTGCATTCATCCCTTAAGAACATGCATTTTACAAGCATTTGAAAAACTTGTCATCAACATCACTCACTGCATTCGACTAACATTGCAGGAACTATGGAAAATCATCTCTTTAAGACCTCCGAGCATCATTTTCAAAGAAAAGACATCTTTTTAAGACCCTCGGGCACTACTTTCTTTGAAAATTATCTATGGTTTCGCCTAGATAACTTCTCGACTTTTGGTTCCGCCCAAGTCATCTCTGAAAAGTATCTATGGTTTCGCCTAGATAACTTCTCGACTTTTGATTCCCCCAGGTCATGTCTGAAAATTATCTATGGTTTCGCCTAGATAACTCTCGACTTTTGGTTCCGCCCAGCTCATCTTTGAAAATTATTTACGGTTTCTCTTAGATAACTTCTCGACTTTTGGTTTCGCCCAGGTCATCATCTGAAAATTATCTACGGTTTCGCCTAGATAACTTCTTGACTTTTGGTTCCGCCCAGGTCATCTCTGAAAATTATCTACGGTTTCGCCTAGATAACTTTTCGACTTTTGGTTCCGTCCAAGTCATCTTTGAAAATTATCTACGATTTCGCCTAGATAACTTCTCGACTTTTGGTTTCACCCAGGTCATCTTTGAAAATTATCTACGGTTTCGTTTAGATAACTTTTCGACTTTTGGTTCCGCCCAGGTCATCATATGAAAATTATCTACGGTTTCGCCTAGATAACTTCTCGACTTTTGGTTCAGACAGGTCATCTCTAAAAATTATCTATGGTTTCGCCTAGATAACTTTTTGACTTTTGGTTCCACCTAAGTCATCTTTGAAAATTATCTATGGTTTCGCCCAGGTCATTTCAACTTCTAGACAAGATATCCAAACTTTTCATGGACAAGACATCCAAACTTTTCATGGACAATACATCCAAACTTTTCATGGACAAGACATCAAAATATTTTCGTGACAAGACATCCAAAAATTTTCTAGACAAGACATCCAAAATTTTTACACCAATAAATCGAACTCGTTTCCTTAAGACGGGTCGAGTCTTTATTAGTCAGGGAATTCTATTTAAGGACAAATTCTTCTATTTACAGTTTTTTTGAAAATATGGTTTTCTTTTCATCCCAAAATTATATACATGTCATGTGAAAAGATATTTTTCTAAAGCTCTGCTGGGTTTGCCGGGGAGTTCAATATCCTAACACATGCTATTTATATAATTTCACACATTACATCCAGTTTTAAACAAAATTTCACCAAGATAGGATAAGGCCTCGGGATCACCGCCGAGGTATTTTCTTCTCTTGAAAATCAAACTCGTTTCTTTAGACGAGTTGAGCTTTAATTAGTCAAGGAACTTAATTTAAGGATAAATTCTTCTATTTACAGTTTTTTACGAAAATATGATTTTTGTTTTATCCAAAATTATATACATGTCATGTGAAAAGATATTTTTCTAAAGCTCTGCTGGGTTTGTCGGGGAGTTCAGTTTGATATCCTGACACTTGTCATTTATACGATTTCCCACAAGAAAATCCATAAAAAAATATTCCTGGACAAGACATCCAGAATTTTAAACAAAATTTCATCAAGATAAGATAAGGCCCCGGGATTGCTGCCGAGATATTTTTTTCTCTTGCAAATCGAACTCGTTTTCTTAAGACTTGTCGAGCCTTGTTTAGTGAGGGAACTCAATTTAAGGATGAAATTTTTTATTTTACAATTTAAAAAAGATGAAGAAAATGAAGAAAATTCTCCCTTCTATCTTTCACATGTGATTTCATTAACCGGACAAAATTATTGTTTATTTTATCTTTACCTAATTCCTCATTCTCAGCAATAGTAAAAAAAGGGCAGTTGTAGACACCTAATTTTGTATGGGCCCCCTAAACAAGGTAAATTCTCCTTTGAACTTCCCGGAATGCGAAGAATCTCCCCTCATTTCATAGATGAGTCTCCAAGACTTTGATTCGAAGGTCAAAACGAAAAGGTCAACTTCGAAAAAAGTCAACTCCAAAAAAGTCAATCCCAAAAGTCAACCATTGAAAAAGTAAATTCTCAGTCAAAATCAAGATTCAAAGGTGAATTGAATAATGGTGAAGGAATTTTGATGATCAGAGATCTGCAATTGAGGATAGAGAGGTTGAAAGACAAAATGCAAAATTCAGTGTAAGAGAAAAGCATGGAATTTCCAATTTTGGGAAAAAGTACGTAAATAATCAAATTGAATGAAATTGAAACCTCAAATTGAAAGATGATCAATAAAAAAGGAAATCTCAAGGTCCAATTTCACCAAGAGGAATCAATCGGAAGAAGAAGTGGGCAAAATTGGTAATTGCCATTTTTGGAAAAAGGGGAAATTTTGCAAATCTGTTGAAAAGTGCGTAAACGATCAAATTGGACAAAATTGGAGGTTAAAAATGGAATAAGATCAATAAATATGAATATTGGAAGGTCCAATTTTGAAGCAGAGTTGAAGAAAGAATTGGTTTGAAGAGAAAAAAGAAAATAAAGATTTAATAAAAAAATAAGAAATTCACAAATTTGGGGAAAGCTACAGAGATGGTCTGATTCGGTGAAATTTAAGTCCCCAGTTGATGAATAATTAATAAATAAAGGTATCTCAAGTCCAAATTTGAAATGGATCCAAAGGAAGAGCCGATTGGAGAAGAAATTGAAAAATCGAGAAAATTCCCAATTTTGAAGAAAAAGAAAAGAACTAAATCGGAGAGGAATTCGAATGTAAAAATTGGGAAAAATCGGTACAACTCCAATTCAATATATGACAAAGGCAATGGAAAAAGAAAATTTAAAAAACTTTGCCCATTTCGAGTAAAACCGAGTTTTCAGGGAGTAAAAGGCAATTTTGGAAAATCCGAGAAAAATAGAATCCGAGATCAAAAAATTACGAAACTTTCTAGAACTGAGTTTTAGGATGGAAAGAAAGAAATGAGAAGAAGAAAATCCAAAATTGGGGCTGAAACGAAAATATGCTAAATTCGGGAGGCTAATCCGTAATTATAAGAAAAAAATCAGGAAAAAATAGAAAACGAGCTCGAAAAATTATGAAAACTTTCAAAACTGAGTTTTATATTGTATAGGATGGATTGGAGAAGAAAAATCCAAAATCGGAGCTCAAATGGAAATAGACAAAGTTCGGGGGTACTAAACCGAAATTTTAGAGAAAAATTCAAGAAAAATAGAAAACGAGCTCAAAAAATTATGAAAACCTCCAGAACTGAGTTTTATATTGAATGGGATGGATTGAAAAAGAAAAATCCAAAATTGGGATACATTTGCAAATAGATTAAGTTTGGAGGCCAAAATGCAATTTTGTCGAAAAATCGAAAAATGACCATTTTGCAAATAAAAAATGCCAGCTTTCCCATGTCCAAAGCCTTTGAATTGAAACCACTTGAAAGACCTAATGCTTCAAGGAAGAAGGTTTCTAAATTACATAAATTATGGTCACTGCATAAGAAAGATGTAAATCATGACTTAGGCTATGAAGAGTGTAACAAATTTTTTGAAAAATTTTCGAGCTCCTTGAAAACTCAAACAATTCTTTCAAGAATCCAGATCGTGGTGATTTGAAGGGTGTCAAGGTTGTGCTAAAACCATTCACATCCATTCCAATAACCACAAAACACGAATTGTCCAAACATCACTTTAACGATTGACACCTCGGGACACAATAACCAAAACAGATCATCCCATACTACAAGAAAAACCCATTTTTCGGTAATATTTTTTCTTGTCACTACGAGAAACCCAAGATAAAAACCAACTATTTTAAACCTCGAGGGATGGAGCTTGGAATCCTCTTTGCAAACATGAATTGCACTATCATATGAATTCCCATTTGGGGCATCGTCTATAGATTGTGATAGATAGAGATGAAGTAGTGCATGAATTTTGTGGCAGGTATCAAAAAATTGCAAAAAAAGAGTGCGGCATCATGCATTTACGAAATTCAAGATGGTTTCAAAGAAAAACCTTTTCAACCCTTTTCCTCTAAGGAATGACTCCTCAAGTTAAGTGGTTGTGATTGGGATGAAAAATGGCCATCTTTCATTATCCTTTCACAAATATGAAAATTATTCCCTTTGCTACCCCTTTTGAGCCTAAAGAATTCTTTTTTCTTTGAACCCTTCAAGGATTATTCTCTACAATGGGGAGAAAATGCGAGGAAGGATCTTCTCCAAGATCACAGATAAATTAGTCCTAACTCAAAGACAAATACGAGGAAAATTGAGCTCCCAAATAAGTACGGGCTCACTCTATCAAGGTGGAAATTCAAAAAAAAAAAGGTGGAAAAGGGCGAAATGAAAGCCCAAAAACAAAAAAGATGAAAAAATCAAAAGCGAAAAAGAAGAGATTATGAAGGACAAATGTTTCGAAGAGAATCTTTATCATGAAATGATCATTGATTTGAATACCTTTAAACACACGTTTGGGCCTCTTTATCATTCCTTTCAGAACCTCGAACCCTGACTTACATTACTTACTTGGAAAGACCATTTCGATCAAGCATGGTTATTTGAAATGATAGGTTTATTCCTAGAGAGATTTTTAAAATATCATTGAGGCTCCGGTCTCCCTTTTTGGGCTAAAACTATTCTTTTTGGATAAGTTTTGAATTCTTAAATGCATGATGAAGCATTCAATAAAAAATAAAATAAAAAATGAAAAGAATGAGACTCTAGGGTGAAAGCCCAAAAAGGGCAGTCTAGAGTAAAATAAGAGATTTTTTTATGCCACCCATGGTATTGTTGAGGCCATGATAAAAGAGGAAGTCATCTTGAAGAAATCGAGAAATATTTGGGAATTCCTAAATTGTCAGCCCTTATTTGGAGGATTGACTTCAAAAGCTAAACCTGTTTTCCCTTCCAAATTGATCTTCCAACCTTGAACATCCCGGCTAATCTTGACGCATGTCAAAACGCCATGATTTAGAAGCTAAAAGAATGTCAAATTTGTTTGGTCTTCAAGGAATTAATGTTTTATAATATCTGTTTCATTTGTGAGCTTAGAAAAGGCATATGTTTTTCTTGCTGTGAAGTTTTGTATCAACCAAATTCTTCTTGCACTAAACCTCTCAAATTCAATTTCTAACATTGATCATCGGTCTTCAATAGATTTTGATAACATTTTTGGCTCAAAAGATTCAATAAATGAACAATTTTTTAAAACGAAAATGATTTTGAAGTAACCATTTTTGAATAAAAATGATGTTGACATGAGACAAGGGTTCTTCTAACCCAAAGGTATGCAATTATTGAGGTAGATCTTGATTTGCAGAAATGAAGAAGGAATGAACATTCGACAATCAGACTTCTATGGATAAGAGTTTGAAAATTGTCGGGGCAAGGAAATAACAAAGGTTTTAAAGGGGAATAACCTATTATGAGGCACGAGCATTCAAGATACACTCTGATTTGAAAAAGAATCAAATGAATTGGAAGGGCTAAGCCAAACTTGAAAAGAAAACCACTTAGGGGTATTCGTATTTGCGTCATTGATGAGCATTTGCATCATTGTTTATCTTTACATCTGCATCGTGTCATGAAGCATTTGCATCATTCGTGAGTACTTGCATTTGTGCCATTCCATGAGCACCTGCATTTTATCGTTGTATTTATATCATTCGAATAATTGCATCATCTCTAGGATCATTACATTTTCATTATTGCTTGATAACTACAGTTGCACTATCCATGGATCATTCACATAAACACGTAAACAATTAAAGTCAATTCGAGGATATTGGGATTTGCTTCATTCATGATCATTTTCATCTTTGTTAATCTCTGCATCTGCAATCATTTTATGAAGCATTTGCATTATTCGAGGATATTTGCATTTGCATCATTTATAAGCATTTGCATCTTTGTTGATCTTTGCATTTTCATCTCTTTACGAGCATTTGCATCATTATTGATTTCTGTATTTGCATCATTTCATGAGCATTTGCATTAGTGTGGGTATTGGCACTTGCATTTTTTTGCAAAACATGTCATCAACGTCGTTGCATTTAACTAACATTGCAAGAATCGCGGGAATTTATTTTGTTTTTAAATCGAACTCATTTTTTAAAATGAATCGAGCCCCAAGATCACTGTTGAGGTATTTCCTTTTGTTTTAAATCGAACTCATTTTTTCCAAATGGGTTGAGCCCCAAGATTGTCGCTGAGGTATTTCCATTTGTTTTAAATCGAACTCGTTTTTTTTTCCAAATGGGTCGAGCCCGAGATCGCCGTCGAGGTATTTCTTTTTGTTTTAAATCGAACTCGTTTTTCAAATGGGTCGAGCCCTGAGATTACCGTCAAGGTATTTCCTTTTGTTTTAAATCGAACTCATTTTTTCCAGATGGCTCGACCCCGAGATTGCTATCGAGGCATTTCTTTTTGTTTTAAATCGAACTCATTTTTTCTGAATGGATCGAGCCTTGAGATTGCTGTCGAGGTATTTCTTTTTGTCTTAAATTGAACTGGTTTTTCCAAATGGGTCGAGCCCTGAGATAGCATCGAGGTATTTTTTATTTTAAATTGAACTCATTTTTCAAATGGGTCGAGCCCCGAGATCACCGTGGAGGTATTTCTTTTATTTTAAATCGAACTTGTTTTTTTTCAAAAAGGTCGAGCCCTGAGATCACCTTGGAGGTATTTCTTTTGTTTTAAATCGAACTCATTTTTGAAAATGGGTCGATCCCCGAGATCGCCTTCGAGGTATTTTTTGTTTTAAATCAAACTCATTTTTAAAATGGGTCGAGCCTCGAGATCATCGTCGAGGTATTTATTTTGTTTTTAAATCAAACTCATTTTGTCCAAATGGGCTGATCCCCGAGATCACCGGTAGAGGTATTTCTTTAGTTTTAAATCAAACTCATTTTTGAAAATGGATCGAGCCCCAAGATCGCCCTCAAGGTATTTCTTTTTATTTTAAATCAAACTCGTTTTTTCAAATGGGTCAAGCTCGAGGATCGCCTCTTAGTTATTTCTTTTTGTTTTAAATCGAACTTGTTTTTTCAAATGGGTCGAGCCCCGAGATTGCCGTTGAGGTATTAATTTTGTTTTTTAATCAAATTCATTTTTGAAACTGGGTCGAAGGGACAAGAATAATTGAGGTGGCATTCTTGGCCAATGAGAGGTTAGGAGACGCTTAATTTAAAGAAAGCATCATGCAAAAGGGGATAAGAAATGGCCATGTGGCAAGGATGTTGGGAGAGCATGCAAAGCATGACTAACTCCAAAAAAAGATGAGCACACATTCTCTACAAAATGGGAGGCAATCGGCCAAGGCAATAAAGGGGTTTTTCTTTCATTTTTCATACTCTATTAACTACATTTTTGAAGAAAAAGTCAGTAGCTAAAATCTCAAAAAAAAAAAAAAAAAAAAAAAAAAAACAAAGAAAGGAAGGGAAGGGAAAAGAGGGAGAAATGAGGAGGATTTTGGGAGCTTGGTTGGAAAAACTTTGCTAGGTAGTCATTTCTTCTCTTCTTTTGATTTATTTTCTTTGATTTCATGATCTCTTTTTCTTCTTTTCTATGTGATTGTTAACTTTATTTGTTTGAATAAAATGTTTTCAAAATAAATTTCTAAAAGGTTTTCTTCTATTCTCTACAAGATATCAAAGTTTGCAAAATTTTCTCTACAATTTTATCTTGGCCGAAACATATGTTTGTTATTATGCTTGTCTTTTGCTTGATTTTCTTGCTTACTTGTTGGATGTAGGTTTCAATATTGTGGTAGGATAGGTTTTCTCCTTTGACTTTCTTTAAAAAAATGAAATAAGAAGGTTTGAGAAGCTTGAGGATCTTGGTTTTACCAAGTGATATTGGTTAGGTGGGACTATGTCCAAAGAACCAACCATTGAGCCAACCTTTATTTTCTTTGCTTGTTTTTTTTAGCTCATGTTTGATCATTTTCATATGTTTTCTTTTCTGGAAAATGATACATTCATATCATACTCAACTTGATTTTTGGCTAAGATCAATCAATGATCTATAGCCAAGGTCTCTTGTGCAAACTAGTTGAAAAATAATGGTTTGTAAGTGGGATATTCTAACTTTGGGCAATATTTTCACCATGCATCTTTGTCAAAATAAAAAGCTTTTGTAACCACATTTAGTAAACCCTTATAGGAGGCTCTGGTATTTTTTCTAGGATTTCTAGAATTTTTTATCAAGGGTTGAAAAATAGGTTTCGGTAAAACAGATTTTAGTTTGACGTTCTACTCTTTAAGGCAACTTTGGCCTAGGCAGTTTTAGTCCAAATTAAAAACTGATTTAACCTCATTTATTTCATCATTTCTTGAGTCTAAACTGATTTTTTCCAGATTTTTTTGAATTTTTATAAAGGTAAAAAAAAATAGCTATTTAAAACCGATTTTTTTGAGTCAAAATGAGTCTTTTTAAAACTAACAATTTTTTTATTTTTATTTGTAAAAAGGAGGGGCCAATTGGAGTCATTAGCTACTGTTTTATGTTGTTTTCTATGTTATCTCAAAGAAAAAAATTGGGTTCTACAAAGATCGGGTCATGGGTAGTCAATCCGGGTTTTTAAAAAAAAAATAGAAAACTAGAGTTGTTTCTTAGAGCCATTCGGCCATGGGGTCTTTTTGATTAAAGAAATTACATTTTTCCTTAGTCCGAGCCCAAAGTCATTTGGTTTAGAAATCCAATTCAAATTTCTTTCAAAGGTAGTCGGATACTTTTTTAGATGTACGAATGTCCATACTTCAAGAGAGAAATACATCTTCACGCATTGCATATTTGAAAATGTTTTTATTTAATTTGGCATAAAAACATATTTTTCGGTTTCCTAAATATTTGGCTAGAATTAGTTCCTAATCTTTGCCGGGATTGTCGGGGAGGTTAGAAAATTATTCAACGCACGTGTTTATGGAATTGAAAGATATGGTTTTCGTTTTACTCGGAATCATGTAAATGTCATATGAAAGAATTATTTTCCAAGTCTTGCCGGGTTTTCCGGGGAGTACGGTAATATTTTCCAAAATATGCCATTTATATGATTCCTCATATGAAAAATCCATGAAAATGAATTTCAAAATAATGATGTGTGCATATTCCTTGATCATGTACATTCTGTGACGTTTACATTCTCCATCTTGATCATGCAAATTCCATGTCCATGAATATTCCATGATGATGTCATTTTTATGATTTGTTATTCATGTTGATATCTTAATCATGATATGATTGTGAATATTCTATGATAATGTCATTTTGATGATTGGTCCTTATGTCATGTATGCCATGTTATGTATGCTATGTCATGAAATATTTGTCATGTCATGATTTATTTGCCATATCATGTCATCCAAATTAGCCTATAAATACGAAGAAATGCAACATAATAGAGGGATTAAAAAAAAACACCAGGGGAAAACAATACAATCAGAGAATATCCGAATAAAAAACAGCAACACAATCAGTGGCCAAAAATTCAAAAGAAAATATTGAGAGGGTTTTGTCTCGGATTTCTAGTATTTTACGGTTCGGGTTAGTGTTTTGGAAATCCCAAAGGTGAAAGTCTAGGAAAAGGTTAGAGGAAGGTTCGGTTAAAACCTGGTGGTCATCTAACGGTAGCAGACGGTGGTTCAGGGTTTAGAAGCCACGAATTTCAAATTTAGATCTAGGTTATTTTGTAAAGATTTGGGAAAAATTAATCTAAAAAAGGAGATGAGGAGATCGAGAGGAGTTTAGGATTGAAATTTGGGAGAGAAAAGGTGCCGTCGGACGATGATCAACGGTTTTTTATTACAAATTATTATTGAAAATTTCAAGATCTACTCCTGTGATTAAATAACATAAAATAACAATAAAAAAACATATTTAAAATCAAGAACTTTCTGACGATGAAACTCTAAGGAGTCGTAAACGGTTGCCTTCTAACAATTTCCCAGGTGAGAAAAATCTTCCTGAATTCCACCATCATGATGGAGAATTTAGGAGAAAATTTCAAGATCATAGATTAAAATTTATTTCTCGATAATAATCAGTAGGAATTCGATTTGATTAGAATTTTTAGTGTAGAATTTAAATAACTTAATTTATCTTTCCATAAAATATTAATATAAATCCGATGACACGATCTCTTCAGGAGAGCAAACGGTTTCTCCTGAATACTCTTGAAGTGAGGAGATCTTTCTCGGAATTTCACTAGAATGATGGAGAATTCTTTGGAAAATTTCTCCAATATTTAAATATTAAACTAAGAAATAAAAGACCCTTAAATTTTAGGACCTATAGGATAACATTTGGCTAATTAGGTACTATCCCTAGATAGGCATTGTGGGGGTGTTAATCCTTCTCCACACGTAACCGAACTCCCGAACCTAGTTCTAATTCTTTTTAGGGTATCTTAGTTGAGCTTGGGATCACTTTAGAAAGAATGGATTCATATAGGTGACTAATCACACCTAGTAGATAAAAAAATACTAGTGGCGACTCCTCATTTGCATCTAGAGGCCGAATTCGTATTTGGCACATTATGACAATTTGGCAACTCCACTGGGGACATTAGAGAGTCGAGCCATGATTAGTCATATGTTATCCTAGGTTTTAGTAAATTGTCTTAATTTGTATTTGTTTTATTTTTCTTTTTGTATGATTTCTTTTATGTTTATTATTAACATTGTTATTTTATTTCAATTCTGGGGGCATTTGATTTGGGAATTAAAGGTTGTTCGTTCCTTCACACAAACTACACGTGCATGTGCATAACATAAGCCCTAGACTCGGGCTCGTCCTTTTAGGAGGGGGTAAAGTAACTACGCTCTCGTGAGGTGATAACCTCCGGGCTAGCGAAACAGTCTCAGGGTGTAAAGTACCGAAGCTTTCGTGAGGTGATAACCTCCACAGTGACTAGGGAAATACTCTCACCCAAATTAAACCCTTTCCAGTTGGAGCCTGTAATGGGTGAGGTTCGGGGTGCCTTACTAATCCACTTGGATGACTATGAGGAGCAATTTGGGGACCTTTCTAGATTGGTCAAACAATCATCACCCAGAATGTAGATAGCATTTTAGTGACCAAACTTAGGATAGAGCCATCCTAACCTTGTGTAAAGAAAAAGTTGAAATAGGACACATGAAGGAAGGTCTTTGTCTTTTCTGTGAATATCAGTTTTGTTTTTACCTTGTTTGTATTTGTTTTTATCGTGCCTGACATTTAAAATAACTTTATTATCTCATGCATTTGCATCATTAAATACTCTCTTGCACACTCAAAGTTCATGCGTACATGTGCATTTCATAAAAACATGAGGCCTAAAAAAACTATGGTAACAAAGGTTCAAAAATAGCTCAGCGATTGAAATTCCCAGAGCAATCTATTCGACATCACTATGGTACTCGTTCACAAGTCAGAATCATAGCCTAGGAACAAGCTAACAAGATTGAGAGGATGGAGAAAGCACAAGAAGAGATAAAAGAGCAGCTGGCTCAAATGACAGAGATAATGATGGGACTAACCAAAGGAAAGCTGACGAAACCGTCAGACATGAAAGAAACCAAGGCGTTGAAGATCCTGTGTATCCACCTAGGTTTGGTTCGCAACCACAATATACGCCAATCATCAGAGAATATTCTGCTGCACATCTAGGAATGCCATCAGCGACAATAGTACCTTCTCAATTCCTAGGGTTCACTGCTCTTGTATTAGTCTCAGAAAATGAATCTCCTATAAGAGAGGCTCTGGGCTGTTAAAGGAATGGACTTTTTTTGGTCCACAGATACTGCTGGGCTTTGCTTAGTACCTGATATCGTCATCCTGCCGAATTTCAAGACCTCGAATTGAGAAGTACAATGGCACAACTTGTCCCATGACACATGTCACGATGTACAGTAAGAAAATGACTGCCCATTCACAAGATGACAAGCTACTGATCCACGTCTTCTAAAATAGTTTTACAGGGTCGGCGGCTAGATGGTACGTTCAGCTTGACAAGAACCTCATTCACTCATGGAAAGAGTTAGCAAGAGCGTTCATCTCCCAATACAAGCATATAATGGATATGGCTCCGGATCGAATAACCTTGCAAGGCATGGAGAAGAAATCCACAAAAAGTTTTAAAGAATACGCCTAAAGATGGCGAGACATTGCTGCACAGGTCCAGCCACCTCTCACGGAGAAGGAAACCACCATGCTATTTTTAAGTACTCTCCAGGCCCCTTATTATGACAGAATGATCGAAAACTCTACAAAGAACTTCACTGACATGGTAATCTCGGGAGAAATTATTGAGAATGCGATCAGGAATGGAAAGCTCGAAGGAGAAATACCTCACACAAAGAAGAAAGAGAGGATGCTCAAGTTGCGATTAATAAGGGGCAATGTGTTGGAAATTTTACCCATATCTTCAAAACCCCATATACCAACCTTATTACCCTACCATAAACAATGTTGCACCAAACTATTATCCACCAGTGCCGCAAACAAACTTTCACCATCAAATGCTTGGCCCAATATCCATGTCTTCGGTTAGACTCGATACTCAGCCAAATAATCCAATGAGTAATCAAAGAAGACAACAAAATGTCAGGATAGAACTCCCATTGATTCGATTCTAATGTCATATATAGAGTTAATCCCCCAACTCATCCAAGAGTGCCTAGTTGCACCAATCCATATGGAATCGCTAAAGCCTCCTTACTCTGAGGGGCACGATGCCAATCCTATATGTGGTTATCATCTTGGGAGCTCAGGCCATTCCACAGAAGATTGCGGAGCTTTGAAACGAAATATGTAAAATTTAGTTAAAGCGGGTCTACTAAATTTTGAAGGGAAGACATAGCCAAGTGCTGGCGGAAACTCTTCGCGAGACCATATAGGGGCATGATGGAAGGAAGGTTTCTATGGAGAAAAGGTTGTGAGGAGATATTTGAGTTGTTTGTTATCCTTGAATTTTCTTAGGATCCTTAAATGCTTGTACCTGAAAGCATTAAGGAGATCCTTTATGATTAAGCTTAATTTGTCTTTTATCTTTCAATAAATTGACAAGTTGGATGCATTTTCAATTCATCTTTCATATTTTCTTTCATCCTTTGATTTTATATATTTTCCCTACCCTTGCAATTTCACCCATTTTCAACTTTCCAAACGATAAATGTGAAGACAATCATGGCAATAATATGAGATTCAATTTTGAAAATTATATTCATATTGGTGAATTTGAGCATAGATGACCATAGTCTGCCATTTGACTTGTTGAGATTATTGTGGTAGAAAGAAGAAAGTTGATATACGATTTTGGCATGGTTGGGAGGAAATTATTAGAATTGCTTCACAAATATGAGGAATTGTTGTAGAATCCCTTCGTAAGTATGTGGATTCCTTACAGTGAATTTCTGCAGCTTGTCATTTTTCAATAAATGTCCTTTAATGAGAATGTTCACATTTGATATTATAAAAGGCCATTTTTCTTTTATCCTTCACATAAATAAAGCCATTCATTTTCTACCCATTTTGAGCCTTTGGAATTCTTTCAAAAGAAACCTAGCCAAGGATCACCCTCCACTCTAGAGGGCAAAGTTTAGAAAGAAATCTATTCACAAAAAAAAAAAAAACGAAAGCAAAAATTGTATGAGATTTTCGAGGCAAAGAAAGTTTCCCTTTTGTGATAAAAATGATAAGTGAATGTTGAGGAAAAAAGTGAATGATGATCGAAAAAAGGTATGTGATGAACAAAAGAAAAGAAATAAAGGGTGATTGGTGAATAAAAAATGAAAAAAGTTAATCATGAAAAACATAATGAAAGAAAAGAAGAAGTGATGAAGGAGATGTAAAGCTTGATGCTTCAATAAATGATCTTTTGGCTTGCAGCACTTTGATACACTTAGTTGCCTCTAAGAAACTTGATGCGAATACATGAGAAAAGTTCGTTATCGACACTTTGAAAAAGAGAACTAGTTGTGAAGAAATTTCTCTTGAATCACATGGCTATTGGAGATAGTAGGCATTTATTTGGAGGGATCTAATGAAGTGAAAAGATTTTCTTGAATGAAGCATTAATTTGAGAGAGATGAATGAAGGTGATTTATTAAATACTGTGGAGAAATATTTCCTTTGTAGAGAAAAGAAGAATAAAAAAAAAGAGAAAAGGAGGATTCGAATTGAAAACCTAAAAAGGGCAGTTTGAATCGTAGGGGGATATTTAAGTTGAAAATCTAAAAGGACGGCTTAGGAACAAGAAAAAAAAATATCGTTCGAAGACTTCATTGGGGCAAGGTTTGGTTTGATATAGCTCAAAAATACAAGAATACCGACATAATTTGTCATTTTCCTTTCAACGATAAGACCTTTCTTTTCAATTCATTTTTACCATCCTTTATTGCCAACTTTGCATCCCTTAAAGAATAGAGGAAATTTGTGATGCATTGAATTTGTTATGAAATTGAAATGATGATTAATAAATTAAAATGATAAGCATAAAAGATCTCTACATTACTTTGAGAAGAAATTTAAGGATGATGTCCTGAGGTGAAAGGAAAGAAGGATGAGAACCATGAAGGGTTGGAAATATAGACACATGGAGCTTCTAAGCTAAAAATATACATTTTGGGAAAGGGTAAATATTCATTTCATGCGTGCATTACATGGTATTCATGGCATTCATGACATGTATTTCATGCATTGCATTCATGACATTCATCGCATGCATTCAACATATAAGAATGATTTTAGTTTGGATTTATAAATTGAAATCAAATTCTTTCAAGGTAAAATTTGAACCTTGGTTGAGGAAAATTGTTCAAGATAAGATGAGATTTTAAAAAACTTTCTTGAAGAGTACTTTAAGTTGAATGAGATTTTAAAACCTTTATTAAGGAATATTTTTGAAATAGATGAGATTTCAAAGCCTCTCACGAGGATGTTCGTTTCCAAAGCCTCTCATTAGGACGTTTTCAAAGCCTCTCACAAGGACGTTTTTAGAGCCTCTCACGAGGACGTTTTCAAAGCCTCTCATAAGGACATTTTTCAAAGCCTCTTACGAGGATGTTTTTAAATCCTCTCACAAGGACATCTTTAAAGCCTCTTACGAGGATGTTTTTAGAGCTTCTCACGAGGACGTTTTCAAAGCCTTTCATGAGGATATTTTCAAAGCCTCTCATGAGGACGTTTTTCAAAGCCTCTCACGAGAATGTTTTTAAGGCCTCTCATGAGGACCCTTTTAAAGCCTCTCACGAGGATGTTCATTTTCTAAGCCTCTCAAGAAGATATTATTTTTAAAGCCTCTCATGAGAATGTTTCAAAGCCTCTCACGAGGACGTCTGCAAAACCTCCCTTGAGGATGTTTTAAAGCCTCTCATGAGGATATTTCTAAGCCTTTCACGAGGATATTCGTTTCCAAAGCCTCTCACAAGGACGTTTTCAAAGCTTTATACGAGGATGTTCATTTTCGTTAAGCCTCTCTCGAGGGTGTTTTAAAGCCTTTCCCGAGGATGTTTTAAAGCCTCTCATGAGGATGTTTTTAAGCCTCTCACGAGGATATTCATTTTCAAAGCCTCTCACGAGGATGTTCGATTTCAAGGACTCTCATGAGGATGTTTTAAAGCCTCTCATGACGATGTTTCAAAGCCTCTCACGAGGATGTTCGTTTTGAAATCCTCTCTCGATGATGTATGTTCTTAAAGCTTTTCTTGAGAATTATTTTGTCTACATCAAATCTCTCTTGAGAATTATTTTGTCTACATCAAATCTCTCTTGAGTGTTATTTTATTTACATCAAACCTCTATTGAGGATTATTTGTTTACATTCAACCTCTCTTGAGAATTATTTTGCTCATATTTGGTTTCAAGCAAAGCCTCTCTTGAGGATTATTTTTGTTGAGCCACTTTTGAGGAGTATATAGATATATCTGTTTAAAATCCGAGCCTCTCTTGAGAAGAATTTCATCTTGTTTGGAAAAATTTTAAGTTTATGCCTCGTTGGAGGAGCATTCTCACGTCGAAAAAAGTTAACATTTATGTCTCGTTGGGAAGAGCATTTTTTTTAGTTTTGTTAGGTAAGCTTAAGATTTACGCCTCGTTGGAAAAGGTGTTGTCTTTTACGATGGGAATCTTCAAGACTTGTGTTTTATTTAGAGGAGCATTTCTTAAAAGACAATGGTCGCGATCTGAAAATAAGAGTGTCTACGTCTTTGCACACTTCGTGTTTCTAAGCAAGCGCACAAAGAGAGGCAGCTGTAGACACCCTAACTTTACCCGAAAGATCCAACACAATTCTCGGATGATCAAGACGAGTACCGAAGTTGGCGAGATCATTCTTGCCATTAGTATTGATCATTCTTGGGTTGTAGACCCAATTCTTATTTGGGCTTGGTGCCCAGTAACCGACAGGCCCACATTATTATTTTTTTGTGTTTTTTTTTTCATTTTCGTTTTATTTTTATTTTTCATTTTATCTTGTTTTTCTTCTTTTTTTATCTCTTAATTTAATTTCTTTTTATCTTTTTCTCCTCCATTTTCAACAATCAATTCCCAAAATCAAGTTAGTCTGAATTTGTGAAATCCTAAAATAAAACAACAAATTCACCAACTCAAATTTTAAGCAACAAATTTGGTTCAAAAATTTCGGATAAACATGACCAAATCAGATTTGAAAAGGAAAAAATCAATTTAAAATCGGGGATAAGGATCGGGTCTTCCATTTATTGAAAATTTCATCATCCGAACTACATTATAAATACTGGGCAAATTACAGCTATTAGGGGGGATCCAAAATCGAAAAAAGAACACAATCCAAATCAAAAACACATGGAGGCGAACACACATGAGGATATTTGAAACACTGCAAATACTTGAAAGCAAAATTTAACATTTCGAGTCTCGAGAATCTAGAACTTTAGGGGTTTTGAATCTAAAGTTGTTTTTTCGAGAATCCGAACGGCTAAACTTTAGGGAAGGGTTAAAGGAAGGCTTGGCTAAATTTTGGCGACCATCCGACGGTTGCCCATTGTGCTTTCTTGTTTTAAAAAAAAATAATCAATCTAACAAAATTATTCAGATTCAGGTCTTACAAAAATCACTTTCATGGTACATTTTATGGTGTTCAAACAAACAACATCTAAGTTACAATAATGTATTCAATTAAGAAGAGGAAACTCTGACCTGAACATGTATATATATATATATGGTAACCCACAACAAGCTCGAGAAGAAAGGGAAAAAGAGAATCCAATGTTTAACGTGGTTCAGCCCTTCTGACCTACATCCACGATCCCTATAAAGGGATTAAAATACTTCATTAAGGAAGATATTAAAACTTGTAACTTTTGTAAGAGTAAAGCTACAAACCCTCTTAAAAATATTCTAACTTTTGCACGGACAAAACTACAAATCCTCCTTACAAATGTTGTAATTTTGCACGGATAAAGATACAAACCTTCCTCACACTCCCCATAAATATTGTAACTTTTGCAAGCGTAAGTCACCACACGGGTCAACGCCTGACCCGACTTCATGATATAAAAAACCAAAAAACAATTAGACTCATTTTTACCTTCTTCAAAACAAAAAAAAAAAAAAACCTCTAATCCTCTCTCTCTCTCTCCCTTTAACCAAGCCAAGAACAGCCATTGCTAGTTCTTTAGAAATCCCAGATTCGGCCACCTGCCACTGTGCCCTCCGCCGTACACCGTCGCTTTTAGATTTTTACAGTGTTTCGTATATTCCTGTGTGTTCGCCTCCTTTTTGAGTTTCTGATTTGGATTCTGTATTTTTTCGGTTTCGGATCCTCCTAATTGCTGTGATTTGCCCAGTATTTATAATATAGTTCGGATGATGAAATTGTAAAAAAGGGAAGACCCGATCCTTTCCCCCTTCATTTTAAATTGATTTTTTTTTTCAAATCTGATTTGATCATGTTTATCTAAAATTTTTTATTCGAATTTGTTGCTTAAGATCCGACTTGATCAATTTGTTGTTTTGTTTCAGGATTTCACAGATTCGGCCTAACTTGATTTTGGGAATTGATTGCCAAAAAGGGAGGAGAAAAAGATAAAAAAAATTTAAAATAAGAGATAAAGAAAAAAGATGAAAAATAAGAATAAAATGAAAATAAAAATAAAAATAAAAATAAAAACAGAAAAAAGATAATAATAATAATAATAATAATGTGGGCTTGTTGGTTATTGGGCTCCAAGCCCAAATAATAATTGGGTCTACAACCCAAGATGAACAATACTAGTGATAAGAATGGTCTCACCGACTTCGGTACTCGTCTTGATCATCCGAGAATTGTGTTGGATCTTTCGGGTAAAAATCGAGTGTTTACAGCTGCCTTTCTTTGTGCACTTGCTGAGAAACAGGAAGTGTGCAAAGACGTAAACACCCTTCTTTTCAGATATTATCGCGACCACTGTTTTTTAGGAAATGCTCCTCTAAACAAAACGCAAGTCTCAAAGATTCCCACCGTAAAAGACAACACCTTTCCCAACAAGGCGTGAACCTTAAGCTTACCTAACAAAACTGGAAAAAAAAATGCCCTTCCCAACAAGGCAAAAATTTTAAATTTTTTCGACATGAAAATGTCTCTCCAATGAGGCATAAATTTTAAAATTTTCCAAACAAGATGCAATTCTCCTCAAGAGAGGCTCAAAATTTTAAACAGATATATCTATATCTATATACTGCCATTTCGGGTTTTCAATTTGAATTCTCCTTTTTCTCTCTTTTTTTCTTTTTCATTCTTCTATTCTCTTCAAAGAAAATATTTCTCCAGTATTTAATAAATCACCTTCATTCATCTCTTTCAAAATAATGCTTCATTCGAGAAAATCTTTTCATTTTATAAGATCCCCCAAAATAAATGCCTACTCTCTCCAATGGCCATGTGATTCAAGAGAAATTTCTTCACAACTAGTTCTCGTTTTCAAAGTGTCGATAACGAACTTTTCTCATTATGTGTTCGTATCAATCTTCTTGAAGGCAACTGAGCGTATCAAAGTGCTGCAAGCATTTTCTTTCATCTTTGGAACTGTCTCCAGGCATCTAAGCTTCATTGTCCTTTGATGATACCACAATCATGTCCTAATTCAATATATGATTCTTCAATTCAAACATTCACATATGATCAAAATGGACTTTCAAAGGTACGTAATATAGTCTTGGGTTTGGGATCATGAAAGAATGGATAAAATAGGCTCAAATATGTGTTTAAGGGTCGCAGACAAAGGATCATTTCTCGAAGCATCAAGCTTTACATCTCCTTTCTCACTTCTTCTTTTTTTCATTATTTTTTTCATGATTACCTTTTTTCATTTTTTCTTCATCAATCACCTTTTTTTTCCCCATCATCAGTCACTTTTTTCCTCAACATTCGTTTATCATTTTTTTTCCAGAAAGGGAACTTTCTTTACCCCGAAAATCTCATACAATTTTTTCTTTCTCTTTTTGCGAATAGATTTTTTTTCTAAACTTTGCCCCCGAGAGTGGAGGGTAATCCTTAGCTAGGTTTCTTTTGAAAGAATTCCAAAGGATCAAAATAGGTAGCAAATGGATGATTTTATTTATGTGAAGGATAAAAGAAAAATGGTCATTTATCATTTCAAATGTGAACATTCTCATTGAAGGACATTTATTGAAAAATGACAAGCTTGGAGAAATTCACCATAAGGAATCAACATACTTGCGAAGGGATTCTACAGCAATTTCCTCATATTTGTGAAGCAATTCTAATAATTTTCTCCCAACCATGCCAAAACCGTATATGAACTTTCTTCTTTCTACCACAATAATCTCAACAAGTCAAATGGCAGATAGGGCTGTAAATGAACCGAGCTTGAATGAACAAGCTTTTGTTCGTGTTCGTTTATTTATTTTTGAACCTGTTCATGTTCGTTCGTGTTCGTTAAGGATTTTTAAAACTATGTTTGAACTCGGTTCGTTTATTAAGAGGTGTGTTCGAGCTCGGTTTGGGCTCGTTCAGTTAAATTTAAATAAGTTTGTTCGCGAACATTAAACGAACATAGTAACGAACATGTTCATGAACATTAAACGAACATATTAATGAACATGTTCATGAACATTAAACGAACAATTAAAATCTATTCATATAATAAAAAACAATTAACTCAAACTAACAACAGCATTTCATACATCAAGAGCATTACAAAAACAAATATAACAAAAAATTCCATAAAATCCTACATAAAGAGCTTCCAAAAACATGATCCATTCTAAAGGAGCATACAAAAAAAAAAAAATTACAAGAAAAGTTCTTTCACCAAACTCCATGGTTGGTACCATACAAAACAAGAAAAGCTCTTCCATCAAACTTCAAAAGTGCCAATCCAGGTTTGCATTGGTATAACAGAGTATCTGAAGTTGCTAGCCCTGAAACAAACAGATTATGAAGCTAATACACAGTAATTAATTCTAAAACTAAGCAAATCCAAGCATTTTCTTTTGATTTTTGTTGAATTTCAGACTGAAAAATTAGCAATCTAAAACTAATACACAACACTTAATTCTATTATGATGTATTATTAATGTAAAAATGTGTGGCCATAGGTTGTCTGCCTTTTTCCTAGTAGTAGGCGTAGGACAATTGAAAGATTAATCAAATTGCAATGAAATAAACATCAATATTTCTCAAACTCAAAACCAATAAATATAAAAGGAAAAAAAACTCAAATTTTAATTCACCATCCATCACAGTCACTCTTCCATTATACCCAAATAGAATAGTATATATACCATAAATCATCACCATATATAAAACATGCATTAATTTAACCAAGTCAATCAGCAACTTAATTTCTACCAATTCCATCAGCAGGTTTCAGTCAATCAAGCATGATACCTACCAGTATGATAAAGAACATTTTCTATTCCAAGCTTAATTAGAGTGTACTCAATTAAATGTAATGAGCCATGATTTGGAATCTATATATCTGTTGAAGAACAACTTAAATGTCTATATCCACAGAGAACTAATGTATGTATCATTCAGGAATCTTTCTAATAAACTTGAAAAAAATTCAAACCTTTTGAAAGAAAAATAAAATAGATAAATAAATAAAAAGAAAGAATGCACCTCCAGAAGAATATACTAATTGAGGCCATTGAAATATTACTAATTGAGGCCAATAATATAAAACTAGACAAAACATAACCAAATTCAAAATATAGAAACTAAGAGAAACCAAACTGATTATATGTTAAGATTACATACATTCGAAGTACTTCAAAATTCGAACTTCAAAATAGAGGAATCTCTTTAACTTCTACTTTGCTCGATATAAGAAATTAATAGTAGATAATAAAATTAAATAATATGTCAAATATATAATAAGTAAAATAAATACATCAAAGTTACTTACTTTGGCTTTCTTTTTGAGACCATAAAAGTTCTGATACCAATCACTACCACAAAGTATCATTTGCACTGTATCAGTTCCTAAAGATGAACGGTATGCATCAATAACTCTACCACCAGTACTGAAATTTGATTCTGAAGCCACCGTGGTAATAGGAATAAACAAAATTTCACAAGCCATTTTTGATAAAATTCGAAACTTGAGGTTATTCGCCTTCCACCACTCTAAAGCATCAAATTCACCACATTTTTTCTTACAAATGAACACCCCTTCTTCCAAGTATGTATCTAGTTCAGACTTAACATTGTGAATTGTGTCAACACTCCTAACATAATTCTCATACTCTGACCTCCCTGTTATAATAGCTTTTCCTTAGACTATTCCACTAGTGGTCGAAACATTGGTGGTAATACTACTTTCTTGCACATTAGTTTCCATTGATTTGCCAACATTAGCTGCTGCATAATCATCCACATATTCCTTATAAAGCTTATATAAACTTTCACGCACAATGCAAATATGTCTAGGAGCTTCCTCTTCGGAATAGATAACACGAAAAGTAAAATCAATCAATGTCATCTTATTCCTAGGATCTAGCACAGCAGCAATGGAGATCAACAAATTGCAATCACCCCAATATTTATCAAATTTTCTTTGCATTTTATTGTCCATTTGTCTCATCCAAGGTTCATCATTCATAGATTTTTCATCAAACAATTCTTTAATACTCCAAAGCTCAGGAAGAAATAAATTTGATGTTAGATATTCAGAACCTAATATTTATAAAAGAAATAAATATTTAAATTGAATGACATGAATGAAAATTATAAATGAAATAAAATAAAAAGTTGATATACTTAATTTTTTACCTGAGATAATATTGGTAACTTTATTAAAAGTGCCAAGAATGAACAAACTTCCTCAACTCTTACCCAATCTTCATTATTTGGCAAGTACTTGTAACTTGTATCTCTTTGAGCATATCGTGGAAATACTTGCTTGAACTCCAATGCACATGACAACATAGCATATGTTGCATTCCAATGCGTGAAACAATCTAAATCAACCTCTTATTTGGCAATTGAAGTTGTTTGACGATATCACTGAACATGGTCAAACGTAAAGTGGATGCTGTGATGTGCTTCACACTTTTCCTTACATTTTCAATTACATCTCCAATCTCAGAAAGACCACCATGCACCAAAAGATTCAAGATGTGCGCACAACAACGGACATGAAACAATTGTCCATTTAATGGAAGCCTTTTATGAAAAGAAGGGCTATCTTTCAACATCCTTACAGCTGAATCATTGTAAGAAGCATTGTCCACGATAATTGAGCACACTTTTCCTTCAATACCCCAATCTTGCAAGCATTTGTACAACTCATCATAAATGATAAGTCCACTATGAGGAGGAGGCACATCAACAAAGTTTAAAACTCTTTTTTGCAACTTCCAATCTGAGTCCACAAAATGAGCAGTCAAGACCATGTATTGAATCTTTTGACTCGATTTCTACATATCAGTGGTAATGCTAATTCTATCAACTATTTTTAGCAACCCATTTAACCTCTTCTTCTCAACCTCATAACTTGTCCAACAATCAGCTTTGGCTATTGCACGAGAGATTCTTTGATAGTAAGGACTTGCAGTCTTCATCAACAAAGTGAACAACTCGTATTCAGTAAGTGCAAAAGATAACTCGTGAACCATTATCATGTGAGAAACAACCTCCCTGATCTTTGCTTGATCATACTTCTAAGTCTGGATACAACTCGCGTTGTCAGATCTAGGTGTTTGCCGTTGTAGATAAAGAGTGCCTTGTCCATTTACAGGCATTTGACGTTTCACACAACCATCTAAATGTCTTTTGTATTGTGTAGTTGTACCATCTTTATTCTTGGCAAGCTTAGCATTGCAATGATTACATTGCACATTTTCAATCCCATCAGCAAATTTGATTACAATAAATTCTCTCCATACAACTGATGTCTTATTTCTTTGCCTCTTCATATAATTAGCAGCTTCATTTTCACCTAAATCCTCAACACCCTTAGGGGTTAGTCTTTCAAGACCATTATCTCTTTCAACATTGACAGCTTCATTTACTTCAATATCAGCCATGGATATTGATGATGAACCAGCACAAGAATAGGAAGAATGATCTTGTTGTGAGTTATAGGACATACCTAAAAATTCAGAATTAAATCATTATTAATAAATAAAACACAAAAATGAAACAAATTTCTTCATATACATGCAAGTAACAGCATAGATATCTAGTGAAATTGTTGGAAACAAAATAAAATATATATCAAATGAAACGGTCTCTTTGTATAATTATCAATTAAAAGAATTATCAAGTATATAGCATAGATAGTTATTATTTAATTAGCTTAATTATGTCAAACTAAGCTTGATTACTTAAACAATCACCTTTTCGTGATATATTTCCTAGGTTGGCTGAGTTAATGTAAATGAGCCTCTAACAGTAGTAAATGGTATACTCCAATATTGAGTTCATAAAAATTAGAACTAATTCACATACATTTAACAATATCACTAAACCATAGCTACTGTCTACTTTCATCATTGATACATTGAATAAAAAATCAGTAAAAATATTGTAATTAAAATAACTCAGAAAAGAAAAGTGACCAAAATCAAGAAAAATAGAGAAAAATACCACAAAATATGGTATGGTAAATATGATGGTGTTTGCCCCGAACTCTTTGTGGCCTCCCCAAACATCATATTTTGGAGAGACTGCTAAAAATAGTCGGCTCTTAATGGCAAGGAGGATATGGACACTGCTAAAGATGACTATAAAGAAAAAAAATTACTCTTTTCGACATACCGTTGATGTTGATGAGCTCGACACTTGAGAGAGTAGTGGACTGGTTTGGCTACAACTTCTTAAAGATGCAACCGATGCCTTTAAGATTCCTTCTAGTTTGGACTGACTGTTGAGGAAACGAGAAAAAAAATCGCCAAACAAAAACGAAATGCGTAGCCAAATGAAAAAGTCGTAATCTTGGGAAAGGTTTGAGAAATAAAAAAAAGGGCGGAGTCGAAGTTAAGAGTCGGAGTCGCTCGTTGGGTTGGGATTAGGGAAGAAAATGGGTCGTCGCTGGGTAGGGATTAGGGAGTCTGAAAGAGTAGAAGTTAAAAGTAGAAATTAGGTTTTGAGAATAAAGGGTGTCGCTGGAAGGAAAAGGTATGAAAGAGTGAAAAGTTAAAAGTATAGGGTTAGGTAAGTTTTATTTTTTATTTTTGATATTTTTTAATAAAATTATTTGAGTATAAATTAATAAAATAAAATATTATACATAAATAAATAAATGAAATGAAATATAAAATAATAGTATTATTTATAATCGAACATAAACGAGCTTTAAACGATCTAATGAACGAGCCTTAAACGAACCATAAACGAGCTTGTTCGTCAACATAAACGAACTGAACACACTTTTGTTCGAACTCATTCGTTTAATAAATGAACATAAAATTTTTGTTCAATTAGCTTAATAAATGAAAAAAACCGAACGGTTCACGAACAGTTCGTCGAACGCTCTGTTCGTTTACAGCCTTAATGGAAGAGCATGGTCATCTATGCTCAAATTCACCAATATGGATATAATTTTCAAAATTGAATCTCAGATTATTGCCACGATTGTCTTCACATTCATCATTTGGAAAGTTGAAAATGGGTGAAATTGCAAAGGTAGGGAAAATATATAAAATCAAATGATGAAAGAAACTGTGAAAGAGGAAATGAAAATCCATCCAACTTGTCAATTTATTGAAATGATAAAAGACAAATTAAGCTTAATCATAAAAGATCTCATTAATGCTTTCGGGTACAAGCATTCAAGGATTCTAAGAAATTCAAGGATAACAAACAACTCAAATATCTCCTCACAACCTTTTCTCCATAGAAACCTTCCTTCCATCATGCCCCTGTATGGTCTAGCGAAGAGTTTCCACCAGCACTTGGGTATGTCTTCCCTTCAAAATTCAGTAGACCCGCTTTGACTAAATTATGTACCTTTCGCTTCAAAGCTCCGCATTCTTATGTGGAATGGCCTGAGCTCCTAAGATGATAACCACATGTAGCATTAGCATCGTGACTCTCAGGCTAAGGAGGCTTTAGCGGTTCCAAATAGATTGGTGCAACTAGATGCTCTTGGATGAATTGAGGGAGTAACTCTGTATATGACATTGGAATTGGCTCAATGGGAGTTCTCTTCCAACTATTTTGTTGTCTTCTCTGATTACTCATTGGATTATTTGGCCGAGTATCGAGTCTAACCGAAGACATGGATATTGGGTCAGGCATTTGATGGTGAAGTTTGGTTGCGGCACTGGTGGATAATAGTTCGGTGCAACATTGTTTATGGCAGGGTAGTAAGGTTGGTGTATAGGGGCTCTCTAATATGATCCACCAAGCCAAACTCTCCAAAACATCCCAATAGTGAAATTAACCCAAGAACCCAACCATATTTCGGGGTTATTTCTACTTTTTCTGCTTCAGTGAAGTAGCATTAGGTGAAACGTCTTTTGTAAAATAATTCTCAATGATGGTGATTTTCCATTAAGGTGTTGTTCTTTGAATGAGTTGTTTCGTAAAGATGTTATTCCATGAATGTGTTGTTTTGAACATGAGCTGTTCTGAACATGAATTGTTCTGAATAAAAGTTAATCTGAACTGAGTTGTTCTGAACAAGAGCTTTTCAGTAAAAGAACTTTCAGTGAAACAACTTTTAATGAAGCGACTTTATTATTTGTTCTGAATTACATTTTCTATTGTACGCGAAAGGATAATTTCCTGTAAAAACAACTTTATTGATCGCTGAAAATAGATAATATAATAGTAGCCAAAATCAAGTAACTACAATCCTAAAGTTTAAAAGTAACTTGTTGGTCCTTAAACTTTCGATATTATAACGTAGTGATCCTGTCTTTAGTGTTACAGTTAACTCTAATGTTAAATGCCAACTCTCGCCACTTGTTTGACATGCGACGAACACATGTCAATCGACATGTATAAAAAATAAGTTATATACTATTCTTTTATTCAAATTTTAAATAAATCTATCTTATTTAAAAACAGTCAAAATGAATTTCAAATAAATAATAATTTATATTATAATTTGTAAAAATTAAATAATTTACAAAATATAAAAATACTTAATTGAATAATACATAAATTAAAATAAATTAAATAATACTTTAAATATTATAATTTGCATTAACTTTACAAAACAATACATTTAATTTTTTTTTCTCTTCTGTTTTTCTGTTTTTCTTTCTTTCTTTTTTTTTTTTTTTTGCCTTTTCTCTACTCCCCCGCAGTGTTCTTGTCAGCCAAAGGCCAAGCGACCCCTCAACGCTGATTTGTTCGAGCCGAGGCAACCATTAGATTTGATGTGAAGAATCAGATTTTTCCCTTTTCAGCTCCTATCTGGCGACGTCAATGACAGTACAACCTTTGCGAGGCTGACCAGGCAGTGGAGAGCCAAATTAGCCCTCTCCTTCGAGCGAACACCTTTATTTTCTCTTTCTTTTGCCCCATTTTTCTCGATCTAAAAGATTGCATTTTTTCTCTTCTATTTTTTAAAAATAAATATTTAAATTATAAAAAATTACCTCAAGATCAGTATAAAATGCTCAAAATATTTTTGAAGTAAACTCATAAATTCGAAAATCGAAAACAATTAAAAATACCTTTCATATTCTAAACAAAATTTGGTATTTTTTAATTACACATTTTTCATATACATCAGCTGCCACATTATGCACTTAACGACAAAGTTAACAAAAATATTTACCGATATTGAAAGTTTAGAGACTAGTAAGTTACTTTTTAAATTTAAGAGATCAGAATAATATACACCTCAATATTTGAAGAACCCGGTTGATATTTACCAAAATTTTTTTTTTTTGAATATTCAATGTCTCATTTTACATATTTTCTTTGATCACTATTTCTAGTTTGAATATGAAATATGAAATAAATACAAAATATGACGATCGTCGTTAAAATATATTATTATTGAAACAAAATTAAAGCATATGCTATCCGAGGCACTTTTATATTGACTAGTAAAATGCCCGCGCTTCGCTGCAGTTTTTTTTTATATGTAGTCATTGTAAACTGCATATTTATTTAACAATGAGTTAAATTAAAATAAAATGAAGTCAAACACATAATAAGTAAAGCCAAAATGAAATGCAAAGTTGCTAACAGAACCAAGCAAACAATTAATTCTAAACCCCATTACTTTGTCTACTATTAGTTTTAGTTCAAACTACCTTCTTCATTTGGTTATCTCTAATTTCAATTCAAACATCATCCAAATCGCTATTTGAATTAAACAACATTTCCACGAAAATAACTATTTGCCTCACCTAAAACCAACCCAACTACCAGAAGCAACATTGGTTGGACAAATTGTGTAAATGGGGTTCCATAAAAGCCATCAATCGACATAATCTGCATGGAATTATGCTTGCCATTAGCCTAAGATTTTCTCCCATCTTGAAAATTTTCAAGCAAATAGCAAAATCCACTATCTACCCTCCATTTTCTGCTATGTATTCATAGTAGGGAAGCTTTTGTAAACCATCCTGGGAAATACTACTATTCCTTCATGGATCCATCTAAGCTAATAGGAGAAATTTTTCTGTCAAAAGACATGAGCCTTGATTTTAGTTGGCTTTACCAATTTAAAAGAATAATTATTATCTACTATCATATGATTATCACCTTAATTTATCAAAAACCACAATATGATTAAAAACAATAAAAAAAAAAAAAAAAAAAAAGAGGACAAATGAAATAAACAGAGTAAGGGACAACAAAATAAGTCAAGGCAAGTTATTAATGCTAATGACACATTTCATTCAATTCTTAATCAACTCGCTAATCCTCTTTCTGGAAGACAGCAAATGGGAGCAATAAACCTTCATAAGAAAGCTACTTACTCATTCAATGAGCAATTATTGTCACTTTTTTTTTATAAAAAAAACACACAATTAAAAGGTTAGCAAAATCTTCATAAGAAAGCTAATCGCTTCGATGCTGGTAAAACTAATTTGGTAAACATAACTATAATATAATATAATATATATTGATATTTGGTAATATAAGTTTGTAATTTGGTGCTGAGATCATGCTAGAACTTATATTCTTTGAATCAGACACCATACGGTCACAAAGCTCTAATCTATTCAACCTACCTATCCTGCCAGAACATGGATTAGACCTAGGCTAACCAACATTGTTTTGTTTCTGACGTCCACCATTGGGTTTATCCAGCAAAAAAAGAGAGTTTATATTGACAATGAGATTTGAACAAAAAGAAAGCATAAAAACTATGCAAACAACTACTGCACCTACAACAAACATAAAAAATTAAAAAAAAAAATGGCTTATTCCTACTTAACATGTTTCATGCTTAATTGAATTGCAAAATTACTAAAATAAGAAAGGAATAAGATCAATTGTTAACAGGATCCTATAACTCATTTGGTTAGAGGACTGGGAGAACCATTTCACTCTAATTGCATTCACATGATCAGGCAGTGTTGTTAACAGAAATAAAATCAACTATTAGCAGGATCCTATAGCTCAATTGGTTTCTAGCTGGCAACCTAAAAATATATTTCCCCATATAATTAAGACAAAAGTGGCAAGCAATTAGTACCTTAAGTTAGCAAAATTTTGAATGCACAATGCATAGCTTCAATTTTAATCTTTGACCATCATTTAAAATAGTGGATTAAGAATAAAAATATTAAAAGAAGAGTTCTATGATGGTTCAAAATTCATCTAGATCATTAAATGACAGTACTACCAAATAAAGTGCATAGTTAAGAAAGAATTAGACCCCTAGAAACATTTTGGCGATGCAATCTATTCGACCTAAGTATACTCAATCTCCTAGCTATATTCAACCTTGCTTCAACCTTATCAACCACATAAGGAGCCACATTATGACTTCTAACCCTCCTAGACCTCAACCTTTCCAATCTTCTAAACTTATTTTGTCTACCCTGATTACTTGCAAGCATCATGACAGAACAATGGTTACAAAATCACATATAAAAATTACAACAATATAAACAACCCAAATATTGCAAACATAATCTCTAACAATTCTCTTTTTGCAGATCCAAAAACACAAAAAAAAAGGAACATATATCATCTTCCTGCAAGTCCGAAAACAACGTTTGTCAAATTAATTGATAAGAACCCTAAAACAAAGAATCAGTTAACATTTTATAGACCCAACCCTTGTTTGTTGGATTGCCAAACTCTACCAATCCTTTAAACATAGCATGATTAATACAAAACTCTAAATAATTACAACTAACTGTAAAGGAAAAAATGAGTTACTTGAGAATCCAAGCTGTCAAAAACAAAACATGCAAGAGCAAAAACTGAAGTGAAATATCAGTGTCAGTAACCACAAACCCCAAAAAAAAAATTAAATACCTGTAATTAATAGAGCCAAAGGCCTATAAACTTGATAAAAACCCAAAAACAAAGTCATAAGCAAAACAATAAACAACTAAACACATTACAAAGCAAAATCATAAAATTGCAAAAAGAAACGACGATGAGAGAGAGGTACCTTACAACATCAGATCCTTGAGATCTCACAGCCTTTTAAACAATTAAACACATTACAAAGCAAAATTATAAAAATGCGAAAAGAAATGACGACGAGAGAGAGGTACCTTACAACATCAGATCCTTGAGATCTCACAGCCTTTTCAAGCTCTTGTTCACTCTTGTTCAAGCTCCTTTTCAAGCCTAAACGAAAAATGAACAACTTAGAAGAACCGGCAATAAAAACAAAGAAAACCGAAAAAAAGAAAATGCAAATTTCAAAACAAAATTTGAAGAAAACAAAACCGAAATATTATCTGCAATAAGATCCAACGTTGGCCTCGATTTGGTTCCAGCAAGAGGCAATCAGCTCGTAGGGACGCCAACGTACCTCACTATTCTTCTCTTCTCTCCGCTTGGGTCGACTAGCAAGCTTAACGATCTGATAAAAAAACAAATAAAAATATAGGGTAAAAAACATGAAAAGAAAAAAAAGAAAAAGGAAAATTTGAAAAATGGGAGAATCCGCCTTTTGATTTAGCAAGCTGAGGCATATTCGACGTTTATTTCACCCGAAACAGCCTCAAACATACTTTGAAACTCTCTTTGACTTCTTTATCTTTGCTCTTTCCCTCACTCTCTCGTTCCCTTTTTCTCCTTTTTTTTCTTCCATTTTTCCTCCTTATCTCTCATCTATCCCATAAAACAACCTACATTCATTTTTTACTTTAAAACCATATTAAAGGTCAATACCATAATTAACCCTTACATTATAATTTATGACTAAGCTGAGTTGTTCCCTAAAGTATGCCTTTAAAATTTAAATCAAGCACTTTGGTTAGTTTTGGGGACAACTTTTAAGGGGTGTTATAGATTTGAATGGAAAAAATATGGAAACTTGAATCCTATTAAATGGAGAGAAAGTTAAATGATGATAATTAATAAAGCATATTTCTATTTTTTTTAACTTCAAACCCCAAACAAATAAGCATGCATGCATGCATAAGAAAACAACACACAATTAAAATTCCAAACAAACAACATGACACTAAACAAAAATACAAGAAAAAAAAAACAAAAACTCAAATGCTTATCCTATCAAAATTAGGCATCAAATACTACTGGTAATAGAACTATTCCATTATTACAAAGAACCATCTTTATTCTTTTTCCTCTTAAGGTGACAATTTCGTAGATTTAACTTTTAGCATTACAACCACCACCCTCAGCTGAAGTTCCTACTCTATTCAACCAATCTTCAAAAAGAAAAGAAAGTGGAGTCAAGCTAAAAAAAATGTCATGCTCATGGAAATTAATTTATTTAGAATAAAAAATATTTTCAATTGAAAGGCCCAAACTTCATGTTATATGTTAAAAATCTCAAGCATGCCATCAATGAATATTCATGCCACTTTGAATAAAAAGAATAATAGTATAATATATAAAGAATAAATGTAAATTAATTTATTTAGAGTACCTATCATATTCAAACCTTATCTCCGCTCTGTTCAAAATCATGAAAAAATTAAAAAGGATTAAAATTTACATTCAAATAAAAATACTATGAATAGTAAAATGCAATTGAAATGAAATACAGTTTTGAGATATTACCTAGAAGCTGTTATTATTCAAACTCTATAATATCATTCAATGACAGAATTAGCTGCCAAAAAATTCACAATACTTAATATAAGCGATAGAATTTCACTTTAACTAAGCCAATTTCCAATCCTTCATCCATGCATAAAAATATTGATCTCTCTAATTTCTTGCAGGTAGTCATAATTCTGTTACATCTATTGTGAGATACCTTACACCCTGTGATGTGAACCCTTAGGATTGAATCCCTTGAACCCCCAATCAACTCGAAAACTAACCCAAGAAAGCCAAGAATCAAGTCAAAAGATCTAGACCCGTTGAAAACTTGTTTCAAGAACCTAGATTTGATGAGAACGCCACAAAGGATTGCCTTTGATAAGTTCTTAGTTCAGTCAAGAACAAGTAGAGAAAACTGAAAAGCTCTCCAAGAAGAATAACTTCATTCAATGTAAAATATGATAAACTGATGCCAAAGGCGGCTACAAAGTATATATAGTCCTAAATAGAATTCCTAGGGTTGGCTAAGCCACCAATAATTAAAATACTAGGGCTGAACATCTTAAGCTCAAAACAACTAATAAAAGAAGTCCACATAATAAAATAAATATAGGCCCCACACGCCTATTAGATTAAATGAAATAAAAAGGCCCCACGTGCCTATTAGATTAATGAAATAGAATAGGCCCCACATGCTTATTAGATTAATGAAATAAAATAGGCCTTATTAAACCACTAAGCTAGCCTGCCCCTTATGTAGCTTGTATCCCATGGATTAAAGATGCTTCATCTTCATTCAAGCCAATCTTGAATGTTGGGGTCTTGCTGGATAAATTTGCAAACTCGGCCCAAGTGGATTGCACCAATCCTTGCATTGCTTCCTTGATCTTCTTAGCTCTTGACCTTAGGATTGGGCCATCTGGAACATGCAAAAGATCTTGTGTACTCGGTTCATCATGGTGCCCATCATCCTGCCTAGTGTTCATATGTTTAGTACCAATGCTATGTTACCATATCTATTTTAGGACTATTAGCTGTCTATTTACCATATGTATAAGCTGAATAATAGGGATTAATTCCCATGTATATAGGCTGAACATTAGGGATTAATTCCCATGTATATAGGCTGAACTTTAGGGATTAGATACCAGATATTTAGGCTGAACATTAGGGATTAGATACCAGATATTTAGGCTGAACATTAGGGATTACAGTGTAGAGATATGATGAGCTTTCCATGTATAGCATACACAGATTAATATAAAGGGAAGGGGGGGGGCTGACAGTAGACACACTTTTCCAAAATCTCTCTTGGCATTTTCTGTTTCTGTTCAGTTCTCTTGGTCTATTTTCTGTTTCTGTTCTCTTGGTCTATTTTCTGTTTCTGTTTCAGATCTCTTGGTCTATTTTCTGTTTCTGTTTCAGTTCTAACATGGTATCAAGAGCAGGTTCGATTTTTTCTTGGGTTTAGTTTCGGTCAGTGGGCATTTTTTTCTTGGGTTTCTGTTCTTCTGTTCAGTTTCAGTCAGTGAGCATATTTTTTTTTCTCTTGGGATTCAGTTTTTCTTGGGTAATTTTTTTTCTTGGGTTTCAGTTCTTCTTGGGTTTCAGTTTCGGTCAGTGGGTAAATTTTTTTTTCCTTGGGTTTCTGTCGACATCAACAGTGGGTGTTGATTCGATTTCGTGGCTATTTTTTCTTGGGTATTTTTCTAGTGGTGTTTTATTACACTTTTCTGGTGGGATATTTTTTTCTGCATCTTGGTTGCATCATGTCATCGGATAAGTTGGAATCGTTTCTGCTGGAAATCAAGGATTGACAGCTGGAATCCCAAGGCTGGAAATCAGGGATTTCCAGCTTGAAACCCAATGCTGGAAATCAGGGATTTCCAGCAGGAAACCCAAGGCTGGAAATCAGGGATTTCCAGCTGGAAACCCAATGCTGGAAATCAGGGATTTCCAGCTGGAAACCCAAGGCTGGAAATCAGGGATTTCCAGCTTGAAATTAGCTGTAAATACTATCAAATTCCTACCTTTTAGGGATTAAGTAAACCCTTCCTTTATGTATAAATACCTTGTAATAGACTAGTTCAAAAATAAGAAATAACAAAACCTTTCTTCATGGTATCAGAGCTATAGGCTCAATTTTTTTTTGGGATTTGAAATCTGTCCAAGAACAGAATTTCTGCTAATTTTTTTTCTTCTTTTTTCAGCCTTCATAGCTGAATTTCTGGTCACTGATCAGCAGCCTTCATTGCTGATTTTTCTTTCAAAATTTTTTCTGGGATTTGAAATCTGTCCAAGAACAGAATTTCTGCTAAATTTTTTTTTTTCTCTCTTTTTTCAGCCTTCATAGCTGAATTTCTGGTCACTGATCAGCAGCCTTCATTGCAGATTTTTCTTTCAAAAACAATCACTTTACAAAATGTCTTCCATGACCGAGCTACTTCTTTCAAAAACAATCACTTTACAAAACAAGGATAACCTCTGGTGTACCCACTGCAAAAAGCCCCGTCATACTAAGGAGCACTGTTGGAAGCTTCATGGCAAGCCACAAAGTTCTCAATGGAATAGAGGACCTAAAAGTGGAACACAAAGAAGTCAGGTGCATATGACTCAATCAAAAGAAGACAGATCATATGAGTTCCATGGTGGAGAACAGAATGAATTCAACAAAGGAGACATTGAACGGCTAAGATCACTTCTTGATTCATTAGAAAAGTCTACAGGTACCTGTTCCTTGGCAAATTCTGGTAAGCCTCATTCCTTATATGCTTTAAGTGCCGCCAATTTTGAATTTTCAAACTCTTGGGTTATTGACTCTGGGGCAACCGATCATATGACTCATTCTTCACACAAATTTCTCACATATCATCCGTGTCCTAGCAACAGAAAAATAGTCATTGCTGATGGATCTTTGGCCACTGTTGCAGGCCAAGGAGACATTGTTCTAAGCCCATCCATTATTCTTAAAAATGTGTTACATGTACCCAAGTTATCTACAAACCTTGTGTCTGCTTACCAACTTACAAAAGATCTAAACTGCAATATGATTTTTTCTCATATTTCTTGTGTATTTCAGGACCAAGTTACGAGGAGGACGATTGGACATGCTAAGGTGAGACATGGCCTTTATTATCTTGAGTTACCTAGTGAACAAGTGAACAGTGAAAACAAATCACCTATCTCGTTTCTCTCCAATAACTCTCCTTGCAATAAAGACCAAATTTGGCTTTACCACTTTAGACTTGGGCATCCTTCCTTTAGTGTTCTTAGTGTCATGTTTCCATCTTTGTTTAAGAATGTTAGTTTAAATGAGTTTCACTGTGAGGTTTGTGAATTTGCTAAACACCGACGTGTGTCCTTTCCTTTGAGTAATAAAAGAACTACTGTTCTTTTTTCTTTGATTCACAGTGATATTTGGGGTCCATCTCGAGTTCCCAACATTTCGGGGGCTCGTTGGGTTGTCTCATTCATAGATGACTGTACTCGAGTTTCATGGATTTATTTGTTAAAACAAAAATCTGATGTGAGCAACATTTTTTCTATTTTTCATACAATGGTCAAAACTCAATTCAATGTTAGAATTAAGAAGTTGAGGACTGATAATGCTAGGGACTACTTTAATCAAACTTTGTCTCCATACTTTCAAAAAGAGGGAATTATTCATGAATCTTCTTGTGTTGACACACCCCAACAAAATGGAGTTGCCGAAAGGAAAAATGGTCATTTGTTAGCCTCTGTTCGTGCTCTTTTGTTTCAACAAAATGTTCCAAAAACCTTTTGGGGGGAAGCAGTCCTTACTGCAGCTCATTTAATAAATCGTATCCCCTCTCGAGTTCTTGATTTTAAAAGTCCAATGGAGGTGTTTTCTAAGTATTTTTCAGATTTCAATATGTCTATGAAGTTAGTCCCTCGAGTTTTTGGATGTGTCTCATTTGTTCATGTTCACTCTAATAGTCGAAGCAAGTTAGATCCTAGAGCAGTCAAGTGTGTATTCATAGGATATTCACCTACTCAAAAAGGGTACAAGTGCTACAATCCTATTACTCGTAAAACCTATGTCTCTGCTGATGTTACTTTTGCAGAACACGAAAGCTATTTTTCTAGCCCTTATCCTCAGGGGGAGGTATCATTTATGGAGGATAAGGATTTGTTCTTGAGAGAACCATCAATGGTGGTTAAAATATCTCCTGTACAAACAGAACCCACTCCTGAAAGACAACTTACCTCTGAACCTTGTGAACTCATAAATCCTACTCTCACAAAGCCACTACAGGTCTACTCAAGAAGGATAAAGCCAGTGATCAATCCTGTGCAAGTTCAAGAAACCAAATCGTCACTTGGAACTGAGGTAAGTCCTTCTACTGAGATATCCCCTACTGTTCTTGATTTAGATTTGCCCATAGCCACAAGAAAAGGTGTTAGAAAATGCACACAACATCCTTTATCCCATTTTGTGTCATTTGAAAAATTATCAACCCCACACAAAACCTTTCTTACCCATCTAAACACTGTAGACATCCCACAGACCTTATCGCAGGCACTTGGCAAAGAGGAATGGAAGCATGCAATGAGAGTAGAAATGGAGGCCTTGGAGAAAAATAAAACATGGGAACTAACAGAATTACCAACTGAAAAGAGACTAGTAGGATGCAAATGGGTCTTCACAGTGAAGTATAAGTCGGATGGATCCATTGAGAGGTATAAAGCAAGACTAGTAGCCAAGGGATATACACAGACCTATGGGGTGGATTATCAAGAGACATTTGCACCAGTGGCGAAGATGAACACAGTAAGGGTATTGTTATCCCTAGCAGCAAATTATGATTGGCCTTTACAACAGTTCGATGTGAAAAACGCCTTCTTACATGGTGATCTTGAGGAGGAAATTTATATGGAAGTACCACCTGGTTTTGGAATAAATCTGGACAAAAACAAAGTGTGCAAACTGAAAAAAGCATTGTATGGGCTCAAACAATCTCCCCGGGCATGGTTTGGAAGATTTACCAAAGCAATGGTGAATATGAAGTACAAACAGAGTCAGGGTGATCATACATTGTTTATCAAGCATTCGGCTTCAGGGGGAGTCACGGCATTGATAGTTTATGTGGACGATATAATTGTAACTGGGAATGATCCAGATGAAAAGGAGGCTCTTCGAAAGTATTTAGCAAAAGAGTTTGAAATAAAGGACCTTGGAAAATTGAAGTACTTCTTAGGAATAGAAGTAGCTCGGTCCAAGGAAGGAATCTTTGTTTCACAGCAAAAATATGTTCTTGATCTGTTAAAAGAAACAGGTAAGCTTGGTTGCAAACCATCAGATACGCCTATTGAGCCAAATCATAGATTAGAAGAATCTGTGGAAGGAGAACCAGCTGACAAAGGTATGTACCAAAGACTTGTGGGGAAGCTAATCTATCTATCACACACACGACCTGACATTGCATATGCAGTGAGTGTTGTGAGTCAGTTCATGCAAAATCCTAAAGGTGTCCATCTCGCTGCAGTATACCGGATCCTACAATATTTGAAAGGCAATCCAGGAAAAGGGGTTCTCTTTAGAAAAGGCACAAGAATGAAACTAGAAGCATACACAGATGCCGATTATGCTGGCTGTGTTACTGACAGAAGATCAACATCTGGGTATTGTACTTTCATTGGCGGAAATTTGGTAACCTGGAGGAGTAAGAAACAACCAGTTGTAGCAAGATCTAGTGCTGAGGCAGAATTTCGATCAATGGCACAAGGTATTTGTGAACTGTTATGGCTCAAAATTATACTAGATGACTTGAAGATTAAATGGGAGACTCCAATGAAGTTGTATTGTGATAATAAGTCTGCAATCAACATAGCTCACAATCCAGTTCAGCACGACAGAACTAAACATGTGGAGGTTGACAGACATTTCATTAAGGAGAAACTTGAAAGTGGATTGATTTGCACTCCCTATATTTCTACAAAGAACCAGCTAGCAGATGTCTTAACTAAAGGACTGATGAGTTCAGCATTTCAGCAGATTGTAGGCAAGCTAGGGATGGAAAATATCTACTCCCCAGCTTGAGGGGGAGTGCTGGAAATCAGGGATTGACAGCTGGAATCCCAAGGCTGGAAATCAGGGATTTCCAGCTTGAAACCCAATGCTGGAAATCAGGGATTTCCAGCTGGAAACCCAAGGCTGGAAATCAGGGATTTCCAGCTGGAAACCCAATGCTGGAAATCAGGGATTTCCAGCTGGAAACCCAAGGCTGGAAATCAGGGATTTCCAGCTTGAAATTAGCTGTAAATACTATCAAATTCCTACCTTTTAGGGATTAAGTAAACCCTTCCTTCATGTATAAATACCTTGTAATAGACTAGTTCAAAAATAAGAAATAACAAAACCTTTCTTCAGTTTCCTATTAGATTTACTGGCAAAAATTATTCTGCCTGGGAGTTTCAATTTCGATTATTTGTGAAAGGAAAAGAATTGTGGGGTCATATTGATGGGAGTGCTCCCGCACCTCTAGATGCGGAGGCTTTGTCTAAGTGGGAAATTAAGGATGCTAGGGTTATGACTTGGATCCTTAGCTCGGTTGAGCCTCATCTTGTTCTCAACCTGAAACCTTATAAAACCGCTGCTACTATGTGGCATTATCTCAACACAGTTTACAATCAAGACAACTCCGCTAGGAGATTTCAACTGGAATATGAGATGGCTAATTTCACACAGGGAAGTCTCTCAATTGAGGAATATTTTTCTGGTTTTCAAACCCTTTAGGCTGATTATTCGGATATTGTTTATGCTAATGTTCCTGCTGCAGCTCTCTCTGCTGTCCAGGCCGTGCATGCAACTAGCAAGCGCGACCAATTCTTGATGAAGCTACGACCTGATTTTGAAATTGCTCGGTCTAATCTGATGAATCGTCATCCTGTACCATCTCTGGATGCCTGTTTGAGTGAACTTCTTCGAGAGGAGCAGCGTTTGGTAACTCAGGCTGCCATGGAACATCAGGCTAATGTTAGTGCACCTGTCTCTATGGCTTATGCAGCACATGGAAGGAATAAGGGTAGAGATATGCGTGCTGTCCAGTGCTTTAGTTGTAAAGCTTTTGGTCATATTGCTCGGAATTGTCCCAAGAAGTTCTGTAACTACTGCAAGAAACAGGGTCATATCATCTCTGCTTGTCCCATTCGACCTGAACGGAAGCCGGGTACTGCCTATCATGCCTCCACTGGTGCTTCTTGTTCTACTGCATTGCCTGCTGCCTCGCCGGTTGTTCCTATTCCTTCTTCTACAGCCTTAGCAAACCCGAACACACTCACTCCTAAAATGGTACAACAGATGATCATTTCTGCTTTTTCTACTTTTGGACTCTCAGGTAATCATAAAGTTTCTTCTAAACCATGGTATTTTGACTCTGGTGCCTCTAACCATATGACCAATACTGTTGTCCCTCTTTCCAATGTCAGAAATTACGATGGAAATCTGACAATTAACACCGCTGATGGCAGTTCTCTGCCTATCAGTGCTGTTGGTGATCTTTCCTCTTCCTTAACTGATGTTTTTGTGTCTCCTGCCCTCTCCACAAATCTTATTTCTGTTGGTCAATTGGTTGATAATAATTGTAATGTCCATTTCTCTCGTTCTGGTTGTGTTGTGCAGGATCAAGTGTCAGGGAAGATGATCGCGAAGGGGCCTAAAGTGGGCCGACTCTTTCCTCTTCATGTTTCTCCTTCCACTATTATCCCTAGTTCTCCTTTACTTTCATTTGCATGTAATGTTGTTGGTTCTAGAAATAATCTGTGGCATAGACGTCTAGGTCACCCCAACTCTGATGTACTTCGTACTTTGTCACATTCAGGTTTATTGGGAAATAAAGCATGTTCTTCTCTTGATCTCTCTTTTGATTGTCCATCATGCAAACTTGGCAAAAGTAAAGTTCTACCCTTTCCTCATCATGCATCTCGTGCATCACAATGTTTTGATGTTATTCATAGTGATGTTTGGGGGATTGCACTTATTGTTTCTCATGCGCATTACAAGTATTTTGTTACCTTCATTGATGATTTTAGTCGGTTTACTTGGGTTTACTTCCTTCGGGCTAAGGCCGAAGTTTTTTTAGTCTTTAAGCGCTTTCTTGCACTTCTTGAAACTCAATTTTCTACCAGCATCAAAGTATTACGCTCTGATTCGGGCGGTGAATACATGTTTAATGAGTTTCAGGATTTTCTTCAAAGCAAAGGGATCTTATCTCAGCGTTCTTGTCCTTCGACACCACAACAAAACGGTGTTGCTGAGAGGAAAAATCGACACCTTCTTGATGTGGTAAGAACTATTTTACTTGAATCATCTGTTCCTCCTCGTTTTTGGTGTGAAGCACTTTCTACTGCTGTTCATTTGATCAATCGCTTACCCTCTCCTACGTTAAATCATGTTTCTCCTTTCTTTAAGTTGTTTGGTCATTCTCCTTCCTATTCTGATCTACGTACCTTTGGTTGTGTTTGTTTTGTGCATCTCTCTACTCATGAACGTCATAAACTTACTGCTCAGTCTGTTAAGTGTGTTTTTCTTGGTTATGCTATCTCTCAAAAGGGATATGTTTGTTATGATCCTCAGGCTCGTCGTATAAGAGTTTCTAGGAATGTGATTTTCTATGAAAATCAATATTTTTTTCCATCTCATATTGAGCTGCCATCTGCATCTTTATCCCTTCTGCCTAGTTTTTCTGATTCCCCAACACTTGTAGAAAGGTTTAAACCTGGTTTTGTCTATGGACGACGGAGAAGACATGAGTCTGGTTCCACTTCCTCTGTGCCTCCTTCCGATCTTACCTCGGCACCTGATCCTGCTCCTGCTTTCACCATTCTTCGTCGGTCTACTCGTCTTTCTCGACCCCCTGATCGGTATGGTTTCTTCTCTCCTGTTTCTCTTGTCACTACTTTATCTACTATTTCCATTCCCTCTTGCTACAAACAGGCCATGGAACATGAGTGTTGGCAAAATGCAATGCGAGTAGAACTTCAAGCACTTGAGGAGAATCACACTTGGGATATTGTTCCTTGTCCTCCTACAGTCAAACCTATTGGGAGTAAATGGGTTTTCTCTGTAAAACTTCGTTCTGATGGCTCTTTGGACAGGTACAAAGCTCGCCTTGTAGCTCTCGGTAACAAACAGGAATATGGGATTGATTATGAGGAGACATTTACTCCTGTTGCCAAAATGACCACGGTTCGAACCATCTTAGCTGTTGCTGCTTCACAGTCATGGCAACTGCATCAAATGGATGTGAAGAATGCCTTTCTTCATGGTGATCTCCAGGAAGAGATTTACATGAAGCTTCCCTCTGGTATGACTACTTCTTCTCCTCATGATGTCTGTAAGCTAAGGCGTTCTTTGTATGGGCTCAAGCAAGCACCTCGGGCTTGGTTTGAGAAGTTTCGCAGTACACTTATTTCCTTCAGTTTTACACAAAGTCAGTATGATTCTTCTCTCTTCTTCCATACGTCTGCATCGGGTATAGTCCTTCTCTTGGTTTATGTGGATGATATTATTATTACTGGTACTGACGGCAATTTGATTACTAAGCTTCAGCAGATGTTACATGCCACTTTTCATATGAAAGATCTTGGCCAGCTTACATACTTCTTAGGATTAGAAGTCCATCATCGGGCAAATGGTATTTTTGTAAATCAGCATAAGTATATTCAAAATCTTATTACTTTAGCTGGTTTGGAGGACACTTCTTCTGTTGATACTCCTATGGAGGTAAATGTCAAATACAGGAAAGATGAAGGGAATATTCTCGATATTCCTACTCTCTATCGGCGCCTGGTTGGGAGTCTTATCTACTTGACCACTACGCGACCTGATATCTCCTATGCTGTTCATCAGGTCAGTCAGTTTATGTCTTCTCCTCGGCATCTACATCTTGCTGCAGTTCGACGCATTATTCGCTATCTTCGAGGTTCACCTACTCGTGGGTTGTTCTTTCCTACTGGCTCCTCTCTTCAACTTGTTGCCTATAGTGATGCTGATTGGGCTGGATGTCCAGATACACGTCGATCTACTACGGGATGGTGTATGTTTTTAGGTGATGCCTTAATTTCTTGGAGGTGTAAGAAACAAGATCGTGTTTCTAAATCATCTACTGAAGCCGAGTATCGTGCAATGTCTACTGCTTGTTCTGAAATTGTATGGTTACGTGGTCTTCTTGAAGAGCTTGGGTTTCCTCAGACTACTTCTACTCCTCTACATGCTGATAACACTAGTGCTATTCAGATTGCAACCAATCCTGTTTTCCATGAACGCACCAAGCACATTGAAGTTGATTGTCATTCTATTCGAGATACCTTGGAAAATCGGGTGATATCTCTTCCTCACATCTCTTCTGATCTCCAAGTGGCTGATGTCTTCACCAAAGCTATGACTCGACAGCGGCATCAATTTCTTGTTGACAAATTGTTGCTGGTTGACTTACCAGCATCAATTTGAGGGGGATGTTACCATATCTATTTTAGGACTATTAGCTGTCTATTTACCATATGTATAAGCTGAATAATAGGGATTAATTCCCATGTATATAGGCTGAACATTAGGGATTAATTCCCATGTATATAGGCTGAACTTTAGGGATTAGATACCAGATATTTAGGCTGAACATTAGGGATTAGATACCAGATATTTAGGCTGAACATTAGGGATTACAATGTAGAGATATGATGAGCTTTCCATGTATAGCATACACAGATTAATATAAAGGGAAGGGGGGGCTGACAGTAGACACACTTTTCCAAAATCTCTCTTGGCATTTTCTGTTTCTGTTCAGTTCTCTTGGTCTATTTTCTGTTTCTGTTCTCTTGGTCTATTTTCTGTTTCTGTTTCAGATCTCTTGGTCTATTTTCTGTTTCTGTTTCTGTTTCAGTTCTAACATGCTATTCAAGCATACCCTACTTCCCCTTAAAATATATAGTTCAAAGAAGATAGGCCAGACTATTTGTTCTCCAGCCCTCAAATTCTTTCCCAACCTTTTTTATTTAATCCATCGTCTTATTCATCTGTAACGACATACTTTCAGTATGTATTCACAGTCCCGATCAAAAGCCTCTAAAAATCCCATAAAAATTTACAAAATGAAAACTAAATGGCAAGCATTTATGCTATAAGTGGCTTACTATTGCATATCTAGGGAATTAGAGATCACAAATCATGCACAATAAATATATCATCTTTCTTCTCTATCCTTGCAAAGTATGATAAAATATTAGCAATCCCAGCCAACAACAGATAAAATCTTCAGCTTAAAAATAAAAATCATATCAACGAATATAAAGAAAAAATAGAGGTTAACATACTCCTTGGTCAAAACCCTCCAATGCATAAGAAAGGTATGTACCTCTGGCTGCTGCCCACTAAACTCACTATCCTGCATATAATTCATAAATAAAAATTAAACTATACATATGGTAAGGCTATTTAAAACAATAGAACAATGAATGGATGATTTAAAATAAATACATCAATTAAATGCATTTAAATAAACCAAAGGTTGCTCATTAGTGCAATTTCTTTTATCAATTCACCACCATCCTCAAAATCAAAACAACACAACATGTTAAATGCATTAACATTGATTAAAAGATGATTCTTTCAATAAAATACAAAAGATATTGGTAAAAAAAAAAAAAAAAAAAAAAAAAAGCAAACTTGAGCCAGTGTCATACCATTTTTAGCTCTTAAATTTAATTTTTGTATCTACTACAAAACCAATCAGACTCAACATCATAAACCAACAAACACTTTCTCTCTAAATATTTCACACACAACAAATATAACATTAACAATACATGGATGAAGCTTTAAATATATCTATTGACAAAAACAGAGAAAAACCAAATTTAAAAAATGAATTAATACCTGAACCATGTTTGACATTCCAATCTCTACAATCTTTCTGGCAAGATTCCATAAAAACCCATCTTTTGAAAACTCCACAATAAAGGAATATTAGAATTCGTCATATCCAACCTCAAGCATAAAGTTGGAATCAAACCTTCAAAAAGTTCTCTAGAAACATTTTTTGCTTTGTTTTTTCATTAGTTTCATTTTTATCAATAAAACATGTAAAATCAAGAGAAAAAAGCTACACAAATATATAAATATATACAAGTTATATAATAATTGCTAATTTTTTTAGGCAAAATAACAAATCTGGCTAGTGAGTTATATGACGTTGACAGGGTTGGATCTCTCTCTTTCCCGCTCTCTCATCATTCTAATATTTTTTTTCTTTGGCATTTTCTCTCCTAATTGTCTGCTCAGACATGAGATTTAAGGTTGCATCTCTTTTAAATAAAAAAAAATTGAAAAAAGCAACTAACCATCGGGACTGTCAATGCTGAACTGGTGAGGCTGAGGTTGCTTACCAGAGCATTGACTGACGGATTCTCTCTCTCATCTCCGTGGCCGCACTATCTCTTTCTTTCCCCTCTCTTTCTCTATTTCCATTTTGTTTCTTATTTTTCTTTCATTTTCTTCTTTAATCTCCCTATCTGTTGGGCAAGAAAACTAAATCTGACCCGTATCTCCATCCCCCTCTTATCTTTATTTTTTTCCTCGATTTTTCTTTAATTTATCACTTTCACTCTCTATATTCAGATTCTTTTTTCCTCCATCTTTTTTCATCTTTCTTTTTTTCCTTAATTTTTCTCTAATTTCTATCTTTCTCTCTCCTCTCTACCGGGCTTTATTTTTTTCTTTGTCTTTCCTTCTTGCTTTCTCTCTCCTCTCTACCGAGCTTTTTTTTTTTTTTTTTTTCTCTCTTTCCTTTCCTCTGCTTCTTGATCATTCTCTCTCTTTCCATCAAATTTTGTTAAATCCTAAACAAACCTTTTAATCACCCTAAACTACCCATTATATCTTTATCTAACACAATAATAATCCAATACAAATATCACAAAACTAAAAGTCCCAAGAATGAAATTCTACAAGCAGATTCAATTGGGGGACATTTTTAAGTTTTGGTATAGATTAGTCATTTTTTTGCCGGCAAATTGTTTATGTGATTGAATTATATAAATACTAAATATGTTATTAAAGTAAAAAGAAAATTACAAGTCTAATTATTTTCAAATATATATTGACTTAAAAACCAATAACATATATTTCCATAATTATATTTAGTTTTATTAATACTTCAAATTCTAGTATACAAAATTATAAATTTAATTACAAATTCTATAAAATACACTTATTAAAAAAAAATTATTTATCACATGTGCGAAGTGTTACTCTGGGGTTATTTCTAAATGCAGAACCTATCCTATAACCGGTGCTACCGGTTAGAAGCTCACCTAAAGCATTCCAAAATGAAGCGCATGGCAGAACTTCTCTTCCTTTTGGGAAGCTGATAACAGAATATCCCAATCCAAGCAAACCACAGGAAAATAAAATTTGAGTTTCATTCGAAAAATAAAAAAGGAAAGGAAGAATGATAGCAGCACAATTGGTGTTGTGCTCGTACCCAAACTTACACAGACAGCGCAGCAGTTTTCCTTTGAAGCAGTCCTGCCATGGCCATGGCCATCATCAGCATCCACTCTTCTCCATGTCTAGGCGTCTTAAAAGGAGAAATTCTAACTCATCGAATATCAAGTGTTTTGCATCTACCTCCCAATCCCAATTGCCGCCGGATGAGGGACCGCAGAGGAAGGTCTCCGGCTTAAACATGCTGTTTCATAGATTCTGGAAGGTGGCTGCCCCCTATTGGTTCTCTGATGATAAGGTCCAAGCTAGGATCCAGCTGGCCGGTGTATTCGCTCTCACTCTCGCCACCACCGGCATCAGCGTCGGCTTCAATTTCCTTGGCCGGGACTTTTTCAATGCGCTCGCAAGTCTGTTCTCTTTTCTTTTCGTTTCTTTTTTTCAGTTTCCTTGGCTATATATATTTTATAATAAATGTCTGATTTCGGTTTGCTTTTGTAATTTGCTATCATATACCCATTAACAACAAATATATATATATATATATATATATATATATAATATATATAAAGACAAAGATGAGGAACAGTTCACCAAGCAACTTGTCTACTATCTCTGTGCCTTTGCTGGTGGAATTCCGGTGAGCACTTGTGTTTTGCTTTATTAGAAATTACTTCTTTCTTTCGCTTCTTCTTTAATACAAAGTATGTATAATTGTTGTTTTGCGCTGCTAGTAATGGCATCGTTCTTTTGCTCCCTCTTGCTCTGCTAGCAATTATGTTATATTTGTTGTTGTTCTTCTTAAGTTAGTTTACTTTTTTCTAGCTTTCAGTTTTTCGTTTTGAGAGATTATGCAAGAGAAACTCTTTCTTTAAGATGGAGATGTTGGATGACAAGCTATTTCATGCAACGGTATCTCACCGATCGGACCTTTTACAAAATCCAATCTCAGTCCATTATTGATAATCCTGACCAGCGCATAGTGGATGATCTTAGTTCCTTCACTTCCACTGCCCTTTCCTTCTCTTTGACTCTTTTCAATGCTGCTGTTGACTTGGTTTCCTTCAGCAATATCTTGTACGCTATCTATCCTCCCTTGTTTGTTGTACTTCTTCTCTATTCCATTGGCGGAACAACTATTAGCATCTTTCTTGGCAAGGTATTGCATCCCCTATCACGCTTACACTACCTCTTTTTATTTCGACACTTCGACCATAACTCTGCTTTCTCCCTTTGTCTCATTTGTCATTTCAGGGATTGGTTAATCTTAATTTCCTTCAAGAGAAGAAAGAAGCTGACTTCCGTTATGGACTTGTTCGTGTCCGAGAAAATGCTGAATCCATTGCTTTCTATGGTGGTGAAGATAATGAACTGCAACTTTTGTTGCAGCGCTTCACAAGTGCTTTTGAAAATTTAAGTGTATGAACATTCTCAATCTTCTCTCATTTTGATTTCCTAAACCCGTGCCATTTCCTTAATTTAAAGTATTCGACAAAATGGCTGCATCTTCTTCTTGCTTTGCTATTATATCATGCAAGCTTGTTCCTGTCTTGTGGTTGTAATACTATGTAACATTCTCAATCTTCTCTCATTTTGATTTCCTAAACCCGTGCCATTTCCTTAATTTAAAGTATTCGACAAAATGGCTGCATCTTCTTCTTGCTTTGCTATTATATCATGCAAGCTTGTTCCTGTCTTGTGGTTGTAATACTATGTAACCATCTTATGGCATTAATCCTTTTGGTCCTGTCCTTTTTCAGCAATTGTTGATATCTTCCAGAAATCTCGAGTTTTTCACCAATGGCTACCGCTACCTCATTCAGATTCTCCCTGCTGCTGTTGTCGCTCCTATGTATTTCTCTGGAAAAATTGAGTTTGGTGTCATTAATCAGTCTGTATCAGCTTTTAGTCATATCCTTGGGGACGTTTCCCTGATTGTATACCAGTTTCAAGCAATTAGTGCCTTTTCAGCTGTCATTGATAGACTTGGTACAGTGTTTTCACCCTCTTTACTCTTATATATCTTTTCATAATTTTATTAGGCTCCATAGCTTTTCTTCAGAGAATAAAATTGTAGAAGAAATGGGTGGTTCTGCACTTTGTTGTGATAAATGGGAAGAGTACAATATATTGTTTTAGCACCGAAATTAAAACATTTAGTTCATTTGTTGGAAACTTAAATACAGTTTTTTCAACATTTATGACAGAAACAAAAATATTCCTTTGGAATATAATTCAATTCTGAATTGCAAGATTTTGTCTTGCAACTTTCTTCGCTTTGAGTAGAGATTCAGGAAGGGCATTTCATTTCCTTTTCATACAAAAAGTGTATTTCTTTTAGTTTATTATCCTTTTCTTTAGTTCATCTTGGATACCATATCCGATGTTTGATGAAATAACTTAGTCTGTGCTTCTGTTTTCCTAGACCAACTGGCCATCATCTAGATCATTCAATCTGTTCCTTGGTGATAATTATTGTCTGATTTATTGCCTCATCCTTCATCTGTGAAATTTCTTTCTGATTGGTTGTAGTGTTTTTCATTGTTTGCCCGTTATGCTTTATATTATCTATTTGTGTTTATCTAAGATAATTATCTACCCAATGATAATAATTTTGACACCAAACCCATTTTCAGGGGAATTTGATGATATTCTGGATAGCAGCAGATCAAAATCTCTCTCTGATCCCATGGAGCATATTAATCTTACATATTCTTATGTCAAAGGGTCACAAGTTTTGGATTGTAATGGATCCATACCAGCAAACACGTCTCTAAGATTGCTGGATGTAGAAAATTTGACACTAAAGACGCCAAAAAATAACTCTACACTTGTTAGAGACTTATCATTTGCGATCAATGAAAAAGATAATTTGTTGGTTAGTATCATAGTTTGTATATTCAATTTTTTTTTGAGCTTGTATATATATATATATATATATGCTGAGTTGATAAGTTGCGCTAAAGATATTTGTTGTTGAATCTCTTAATAGGTAATAGGACCTAGCGGTAGTGGCAAAACTTCTTTGCTTAGAACACTGGCTGGTCTTTGGAGTACTGGAAAAGGGAAAATCATATTCTATGTGGAGAATGGAGGTGATGCTCAACCACTCACTTCTTCAGATGTGGCTCCTGTTGAAGTAAATTCTGCAAATATGAATGAGGAGTTTGGAAGACCCATAAATAGTAATTCTAGAAGTGTGTTTTTCCTTCCTCAAAGGCCATATATGGTTTTGGGCTCACTTCGTCAGCAATTGCTTTATCCAACATGGGCTGAAGAGGCAATTGTGTCAGATAGTACCAAATCTGGAGGTATGTCCTGCCTAAATAACAAATCCACATATCATAACCAATTTAAAAAGCATTTGCAAGTTTTAGGAAGGGCAAAACATTTTTTCTGAATGTGTAATTAGTATTATATAATTTAAAACGAAAAGAACAGCATGCATGGAAGTGAAATTCATTTTCCTTGGAAGAAATATATACAATCTCCATTTTTAATCTTGTGCAACCAATCTTTTATCTTATCAGTGAATATCCACTAGAAATTTATTCTGAACAACTCTTCTACAAAATACAGATTTCTTGTGTACTTTATGTATGCCTTGTTGACCATCTGATGCAAATCAGTGTGTGAGTTTGAGGTTTTAATAGCATTATGCAAACAATTTACTTTTGGCTTCCAAGCAATATTTTGTCAAATTCTTGCCATAAACTTAATATTTTCAGCATTCAAGACATTTCCTTTGTTTAGGTTTCTAAAAAATCAGTACCTAGTTTCATCTTGTTTAAGCTCAGCATAGCTAATTTTAATCAAGCTTGAATAATTATGGAGCTCAACTTGAGCTCCACAAATTGTCTTACACTCTTACTGCATTACCTTTATGTTTCAGTTATAGAACTCTTCTTATATGTAATTTCTTTAAAAAATCTCTTCTTTTAACCCAATCTAAATCGATTCAGGATTTAATTTGGGTAGCATACTTTACAGTTTTACATTTTTCATTCAGCACTTAAAATTTTCAGTTCTGGAATTTTAACATTTAATTTTTCAGGATTAAAATTTTCAATCAAAAAGAACCTATTAGATTTAGCTACTTAACATTTATAGCCGTTTTCCCTTTATAATCTTCTATTAATAAGTAGTTTCTAAAATGAGTAATCAAAAGCTTTAAAATAAACCATTAAAACTTAAAAGTTTGTAATGAATCAAAAATCTTATCCAACTTCTAACTATATATGAAAATTGATTCCTTGGCATCCAGGTGTGACATGTGCTCTTTTCAAAATATGGAGGGAATTTTTAAAATTGTTTTGAACAATTTCTGACTTTTGATTGGTTTTAGAGTTATTTCAACATTTTAGGTTGGTGCCTCTCATTGTTCACCAGAAAGATGAAAAATCCTAGGCTCACTTTAACTTATTACTCTTTGGTAGATGGCATTAACCATCTATTTTTCTTGTATTAACTTCTAACATTCTTTGATTGGCTATATGGCTCTTTTAATTTTATTATTTGTTAATGTGCGAGTGTATTTGCATCCATTTTCATCTAGATGGTACTCTTATCCTGCTAAAGAGAACAACAGGAAAAATACTAAGACCATTCACTAGTTTTTACTATTAAAGCTTTTATTGACCTTAAATTGTAGGTTCATTGCCTTTCTTGACACGAGAACCAGACTTTGAAAATGTGGGCGAAAAGCGTAGTATGCCTATTCCTACAACAGATGATTTAACACAGGTTTTAGAAGATGTCCGCCTTGGCTATATATTGTCTCGCTTCAAAGGTCTTGATTCAGTATATGAGTGGTCTAGTGTTCTTTCCCTTGGCGAGCAACAGCGCCTTGCTTTTGCGCGTTTATTGCTTTCTAAACCAAAGTTGGTCCTGTTGGATGAATCCACAAGTGCTTTGGATGAGGTCAATGAGGTATGTCTGAATTCTAAAATTTCTATTCTTTTATTTTGTGAAGCAATGAGGTGTTATGTATTCTATACTTTTCCTTTCTTTGCTTGTATCTCCTTGTTCTTGTGATGGAGGTTTGTTAAGATGAATATCTCATATTCAAGGTGTCCTTGTCCAAGTAAATTATGTTCATATCCATTTACTGGTGGGACATATGGACTTGTAGTCTAGTGTTGTATGTGAATTCTATGTCAACATGGTTCAGTAATAAACAATTGATACCTTTGGACCACACAAAATAGGAGAACATAGTAATGAAATAAATCTAATGTCCAAATGAATTCTACATGCTACATAGTTTGTTAGTAGTTCTAGAAAAATACATAAAAGATTAATACCTTGGGGAAGGCCATTTAGGTTTTTCTACTATTCTCTATAAACCATTGGTTGTGCTCCTCTCATTAAATTTAACGTTGTAGAGTGTTCTTAAAGGGACAAAGGAACATTGCATTCAAGCAAGTAAGAAAGTAAACAAGGGATAAAGGAGGATTGAGTAGGTCCTTAAGTGTGTTTATGTACATTGGACGGTTGAGGAAATAAAAGTGATATTGGAAAACGTGGTGAGATTGTTTGTTAGGAAAAATGGTAAGGACCTGAGATAAGTAGTGGTTCCCAAGGAGGTAGTATAGTTAATTTTCATTTTTATCTCAAAGATTATTTTGAATGATTCACCATGACTATAGTTACGATTTACTACTTACAAAGTCAATCATAATCCCATTAGTTAGAACTAGTGTTAATTAGTTTCTCGAGTACTAGAATTTTGTTTAGAGGTAAAATATAAAAAAAATAAAAAATAAAAAATCGAATATTTAATTCATTCTTTAGCTACTTTTAAGAGTTAAGGTTTATTATAAGAAATTTAAATGATATGTAATGACAACTTTTTCCAAGTAATGTAGTTCTTTTCCAGCTACATTTTCAGTCTTTATTTTTTATAATTATCTAATATCTACTTAAGGTGAAATAAAGTAATAGGTTTAAGAGGTAAAATGTTTAAGAGTAGGTGTCAAAATTAACCTTATTGAATTATTGCCAATTATTTTTCTAGTTTATGAATTACCTTTTGTTTTAATTGGCCAAAAAAAAAAAATTACCTTTTGTTTTCAAAGTTATTATTGTATATTCAAATTTTTACTTTATTATTTCTTAAGAATGAGAAAAAAGAAGAAAAAAGAAAAAGAAAAGAAATAATAAAAGAATTTATTTTTTTACTGATAATTGAAATTCATGTCGTTTTAGATTAGTTTTTTGGGTTGGTTTTGTTATGGGTTCCACTTGTTGATTTTTTAATCAAATTGAGTTGGTTGGGTACGAGCGAGTTTTTTAGGTTTTGAGTCAGCTTTGCCAGCTCTAGTCAGCGGAGGTAGGGCGGTAATCGAGCCGAGCCGAGCTCGAATTGTGAGAAGCTCGAGCTCCATTCGAAACTTGTGGCTCGAAACTCGGCTCGAGTTCGATCGAGTATCATTTTTTAAGCTCGAGCTCGGCTCGAGATAAAATCGAACTATTCTAGTTCGACTCGATTAGGCTCGTTTACTCAATTTACATACTCGAGCTCGTGGTCGAGCTCGAGTTAAGCTTTTTCATATATAATTTTTTTAATATTAATTAAATTTAATAAATAATAAAAATTTTCAAGATGATATAAAGATAAAAAAAAATCTTACACAATAACTAAATTCAAAATTTCTAAACACAAAAAGAAAAAGCTTAATCATGTACTATTTTTGTTCTTTGCTGAAAGAGAAAATATAAAATAAAATTTGTAAAAATTAATTAATGCTAAATATTGTAGCTAATTTGACCGAAAGATCAAAATAATTTGAGGGGAAGGAAAGATATGATATTAATTAGAATTGGAGGCAGCAAGAACCAAAAAAAAAAAGCCTCCATCACCTAAAACCTCTCTGCCCAGTGCAGTACACACCCCTCACCATTCGGCCAAGATCCACACTCACAACCCACTCAACACTCTGCACACACAACACACAAGGCACCTGCAGCAACCATCAAGCAAAAAAGGAACCAATTCTAGTTGGGCAAAGGGAACCAAATATATGCTCTGTGGGTGTGGCAGGTGGAGACACAAGATGGAGACTGGAGCAGGAGGCAGGAGGGATTGATTTTAGGAGAAAATGAAGGAGGCCCAACGCTTGGATGGGAGTGGGAGTGGGAGAGGGAGAGAAGGTGAGAGTGGGAGGAAGAAAAAGAGGCGACACAGGTGAGAGGAAGAGAAGGAAAAAAAAAAATAGGTTTTAAGATTTTTAAGTATATATATATATATATATATTGAGGGTAAAATAGTAAATTAATAATAAAAATATAAAAAATATATATTATAAATAAAAAAGCTCGATTAGGCTCGCGAGCTACTTGAATCGGGTATTAAGATACTCGAACTTGGCTCGCTCGACAGCACGAGCTGCTCAAGCTCAGCTTGATAATGACCGAATCGAATTCGAGTTTTTTTCGAGTCGAACTCGAGTAGCTTGCGAGCACAAGTGTCTCATTTATACCCCTAACCGGAGGTGCAGAATCACTTGTATGTCAGGGATGAGTAATGAAGGTAATTAAGCATTCCTAAAAAGAGTTAAGAGGAAGAGTCTCTAAACTAGCTGGATAATCGAACGCACCAAACCAAGACCCTCTACAACAATTTTGTATTTGAGACATTAAGGATCTTGCTGACTGATCTAGGATTAATCCATTGTTGTAAACCTAACAATTATAGGACATGTACATGAGTAATTATAATAAACCTAAATCATACATCTAATACCACCAATTTCCTCACATGAGTTGCTTACCGTTGTGTATTATCTATAGGCAAATCAATAGGTTTAGATTCTACTTACTCTAATGTCACGCTGAATTCCCAAGATCTATTGATCGATGTTTGCTTCACGAATCTCTAAGGATGTATTTCTTGATTTATTCTTTAACAGTTTCTTGATCCTTCTCATCTAAGAGCAGCTACTTTAGTTGTGCCCAGATTCCCACACTCCAAATCCTAGGGTTCTTGGTGGATACCAAAGGACTAAGCAAGAGAGAATTTAGGATAAAACTTCTCCTAGTGTAATTGGGATTTTCACTTGTTAGTTTCCACTAGTATATATACGTATTTATATTCCACATAGGGATAGTGTCATAATATCTAATGTGGTACTTGTACCAAAAAGAATATTCAACGAGGTACCTAAACTTTGATTCCGTGTACTAATGTAAGTCCAACACCTAACACTGTTAAAAGGGAGTTGCTGGCATGCTCATTAGTCAACCATTATTCGACATGTGGCTAAAGAAATTCCACATCATCGTTTTAAACCATTTTAATATGTATATGTGTTGCATACATGGTGAACACGTGGCTGCCATGCGTCAAGCTTCCATTGGGTCTTTTTTTAGGAATTAGGTTTGATTTTTGGGGAAAGAAAGATGAATTAACTAAAAAAACCCAAACCCATAATCTAAACTCGAAAAACTTTAAATTTCCATAATCCAAACATTCCCAAAAGCAAACAGACAATGGCATTACAACAAATAGCAACTCATAGGGGAAACTCAGATAGCAAAAGTCCTTGGAGCTCCTCGGTGAGTTTTGTCTGTCCAAAAGGTTGCTGCCTTTTGAGAGACCTCGCTGAGATCGGACCACAGGGTTTGACTAAAACAATAGAAGAGCTCGAAGTATTGTTTCAATGTCATTGGAAAACTGTCTTGTATGAACTGATTTGGGTTAGGATTTCTGATATTTTTGTGAATAATAGTAATCCTAGCAAGATCAGTTTCGATAATCCGATGGGGCTATCATAGAGTTTTCCTATGGTGGCTTTGAAGTTAAGGGAGAAGCGAGGAAGTTGAGGTTTTCTTTTATTATTATTATTATTATTTCCTATGACTTATTAATGAAAATCCGAAATGCTGGCAACCATTATATTTACCGAAAAATAATGTAATGAATATTTGTGGGCTTATATTTCATTTGTTTTATTTTAAATCCATTCTAATCTCATGCAAAATCTTTGCTTTGGGGGAATTTTTAGGGTTATGAAAGAAAGAAATTTGGGAATTTTTTGGTTTCGGTGATTTTTTTAGCTAAATTAATTTTTTCTCCAAAAAATCATACTTAATTCCCAGCAAATTGAAGACTCAATGAGAGTTTGACACCTACTAGCCATGTGTTCGCCACCTGTGTGCTACATGTTCCCCACGTGTTCACCATATGTACATATTAAAATGATCTCAAATGATGACGTGGTATTTCTTTGGTCATGTGACATTTTTTGGTTGGTTGATGGACGCATCGATAAATCTCTTTAACGGTGTTTGAAGTTGAACTACATTAATACATAGAAACAAAGTTCGGGTATCACATTGAACAATGTTTTAGTACATATACGACATTAGACGTCTTCTTGAACTAAAGGAGCTAAATGTAATATCCCTTGCACATATCACAGTTCTATTAGGATTTAGGAATAAACTTCTAATATAACATTTGTGCAATCTTATTAGAAATAAGATTCTAGTTCAACTTATATTAGGAGTTAAATAATGTCTATGTGGATCTACTATGGGTTTGGTTCCAATTGACCCGATCCATATACTAACAATATCTAATGTTATTATCATGGCTTATACTAGATTCTTGATAGTTTATCCTATTTTATGCTAAAGATGATTCCTACATGATAACCTAATGTTGAAACTATTTTCCATCCAAGATTAAGATTTACATTGTGTTGTTTAATTTTGACAGGCCCATTTGTATGAGAAGATGAACACAGCAGGCATCACATATATCAGTATTGGCCATCGTCGTACGTTATATGCTTATCACTGTAGGGTCTTAAATATATCATCAGCAGATGCAGATGAAGATAGCAAACAACGTAATTGGAACATTGAATCCATTGACCATGACACTTTACACAATTTCTTGAAGCTATAGTTGTAGCTGCCCTAGAGTTCGGTCGAAATGCTCTTTTGTTGCCCATTTCCTCTAAGGTGAGTGACTTCTTCCTTCATCAAATTGAAAAAGTACATATATAGAGGTGGATCATATTTCAAACTGGTAAATGTTATCACTTGATTATATATATATATATATATATATATATATATATATATCTGTGACTAATTGTTTGTATCTATAGCAATTAAATTCTTCGATGTCCTTTTTTGTTGGCTGTGACATATTATCCTAATGCTAATTATAAACATCATGTCCTCCCGCTTTATTATGACAAATTCATGGCTTCGTAATTATTGTGGGATGTAAATTTCATTAAAACTTGAAGTAAACATTATAATAATATTCACTCAACATGTGAAATATACTAGGGTGCTTTTTAGATAAATCTGATAGAATCTTTAACATGTTTGCTATTATTACGGTTTAGATTGGATGTATTGGAGGATATTGTTAAACTGAAAATTAACGGAAGTTAAATACACTTATAGGATTAAAGGGTAAAAATGTTGACTTGATTTATCGGTCTAGAACAAGATCACGACTTAAAATTGTTTGATTTTATAGTCTAAATTCTTCAACAGTCTAAATTTTCGTGAAAGAAAATTGTTTGATCCTCAATCGTTCAATCCTTTTTGTTCAATCACGTCTCCACGAAATTATATTTGAAATTTATGTGTTTGGTCTTTGCATGATACTTGTGATGTTTTATGAATGCAATTGCTACTTTATTATCGTAATTCTCCAACATTAGATTCAATGCATTTTTATTAAATCTCAAATGATTTAAAAATCACAAAAGTCGAACAACATCTTGCTCTGTCGTTGAAAGTAACACAAATTCAACTTTCATTATAGACAAAGTTATACAAGTTTTTTTTTTTTTTTTTTACTACATGAGATTGCTCCATTATTTAATAAGAAAACATAAGCTAAGGTAAATTTTCTTTCACCTAAATCTCTTCCTCAATTAGCATTCATATAGCCAATGAGATGCAGATAATTTTCTTGATAACATAATGAATAATTGGCAATGCTTTTAAGATACATTAATATCCTTTTAACAAATTTTCAATGGGATTGATTTGGGTTTGACCGAAATCTGCTTACCATTTCAATTGCAAAATAGATATCTAACCTCATGCACATCATAACACACATAAGACTTTAAAAAGTACTAGAATCAGAAACTTTTACCATTTACTCCATTTCTTATGGAGTCTTATGACACATTCTTTTAACTTAGGTCTTTGACTTTCGCGATAGAAGTAGAAGTATCAAATGACTTGCATATGAAATCGTTGAATATTTTTCTTCTATATAGCTCTTGAGAAAGGGTTAACATCTTATTAGAATGATCCCTTTTAAGTTTTAGTCCAACTATCTTTGCTGCTTCGCCCATGTCTAAGATCACAAACTTATATTGTATCTTTTGACATGCTTGCATCCTCATCAATTATGATACAATCATATGAAATTATCATTTGATGAAATCTAATAAACTATTGTTTGGAAGATTGTTTAAGTCGATTAATTGATCTTAATAATTTACATACTTTGTGTTCTTTATCCTTCTTAATGGAACGTAAGGTTGTTCCATATAAATTGTAGACACTTAATTTTGTATAGTTTAATTTTTCAAGATTTAATTTCAAAACGTCCCTAACTTTCCCTGGTTTAATATTAAAATATTTTTCGAGGTTTACAATTTTTGAATTTTCAAATTGATTAAAATACTCTTCTTTTTTTAACTTTAATTGTCAAAATAAAATTATACCAAAAAATTACATATTTACAAATCTTTAGTAAACATGGGTCAAAAGTTTTTTTTATTAAACTCCGAGTTTTAACGTTTAGTCTTGCTCAGAGTTTCTCAAAAAAAAAAAAAAAAATTTTGATTAAAATTAAAATAAAAAAAATGACAATGAAAATGAAAAAGAAAAAAAAAAAAGATTATTTTATATATAAAAAAAAAGAGGGATAACTTAGACATTACCCCTTCGTTCCTCCCAGCTTCTAATCCAAGTCATCCATTTGTTGGATTTAATGATCCACAAAAAAAAAAAAAAAAAAATTAAAAAAGGAAAACGATAAAAAAGCTTTTTAAAAGAGGAATTATGGTCCTTGGATCAAAGGATCCAATTGTCCATATTATATTAGACAAAGGGAATAAAAAAATAAAAAAAGTCAGAGAGGTCTGACATTTTGAGGGAGCAGCAGCTTTTGGGGAAATTAGGGCAAGAGGGAAAAAAAAAAAAAAAAAAAAAAAGAGATTGAGATTTCTAAGTTAAGGTTATACTTTTTTTTTTCTTTCCTAACTTGTTTATTTTGATGATCTGTTTAAAAATATTCAAAACTCTTGCAAATGTTTTGAGCATCAAAAGAATTATTGGCATCCAATGAACTAAGTCAACATCCAAAACCTTTCTTACAAAATCCCCTGGTAAGATTCGACCAAGAGTTAAACATCATTGATCGTTGGCCATTCTTGTTTTCTAATATGCCCTAGACAAAGAAAAAAAAAGGCTATAGATTTCATTTTTGGGTTTCTATATAGACATGCAAATATTCATCTCTTGTTACCAATATTTGGTTGGTTAGAATGGTTAAGTGACTCCAATCTCCTAAATGAAGAACCAAAGGTTTGAGTTCTGGGAGTCTCCAATGTTGGGAGAACTTTATCATTATACTCCTGACCCGACAGAGATTAGTCTTCCATCAACCATAAAATTGAGGTGGGGGAACACCTTGGATTTACACCAAAAAAAAATGTTCATCTCTTGTTTGATGAAATGCCAAACCAAGTTTTCAAAATGTTTTATCAAATCCAAGAAAATAAGGTTTATTACGGTCCAAAATATTTTAGATTTTGTTTTTAATGATTCTTGGTTTTTACTTTCGATTTTAAACGATTTTTTGAGAGGATTTGGATACAATGTTTTAAGGTGCAACAAAAGGCATTCGGATGCCCTTTTGAAATCGCTACATTTTACATTAGGGTAGACTTGTCAATTGGACAGGTCAGGTTGGATTTGGGTCGGGTCAATTCGGGCATTAAAAAATTCAGGTCGATTTCAGGTTCGGGTCACTTTTGCTTTAGGTCATTCCGGGTTTGAGTCACTTCTGGTTCGGGTCTTTTCGGGTTTGGGTCATTCAGATTACTCAAGTTATTCTGGTTTGGGTCATTCTGGTTCGAGTCATTCAGGTTTGACACTCGAGTTATTCGGATTCAAATCATTTTGGATTCAATTTATTAATTTTTAAAATTCAATCAGATTAAATTTAAACATATTATTTGATTGAATCGGATTTTGTTAGAATTTTATTGAAAGATAAAAATAAATAATAAATAATATTAAAAATAAAAATAAAAATAAAAATAAAAATAAATAAGATATTATCGTGAATCTGAAATCGCTACCTTAATCTATTTAGATATTTGTAAAATATTTAAAATTTTATGGTTATTGAAATGTTCGAACATTGATAAGTAACTCTTAATACTAAAAGTTTTACCAAGTAAATCAATCTTAAAACTTGAAATAATTTGCTACTAAAATTAAATTAGATTTAAGAATTTTACTTAAAAATTTAATTATCAAGTGTAATAAAATATAATAATAAATGCTTATTCAAAATAAAAATATAATAAATTAATTATGAAATTAAATTAGTTAATTATGCTAAATATTTTTAAATTCTAAACATAATGTATGAAATTAAATTAATAAAACTTTTATAATAAGTAAAGATACAGTTCTTAACATATTGACGTACTGACATATATAATATTTTTGTTTAATATATAATTCTCATTATATTATTATATTCATATATTATGAGTGTATATATATTTCTCTATGTAGCTCTTTAGAATAAAATAAAAACTTATCTATTTTTTATGAACTTAGTAACAAATATCGTTAAACGGACCAATATTATGACTATTGACGAAATTAATCTAAATCATATGATAAGAGATTATAATTTTGAAATTAAAAACAACACATTTATTCTAAATAACATGTATAACGATAAGAGATTAATTTATTATATATCACACGATAAGGTATTATTATAATTTATACAAATTATTATAGTAAAATACACATATCAATGATTTATTTTATATATTTTTAAAAAATTACATGATAAGGCTTAAGAGAATATACATTTGAAATTAAAAACAACACATTTATTTGATGCATACAAAAGAATGTATCTAATTTAACCTTGCACTTAAAAGGTATCAATTGTAGAGTATAGTGATTAGCAAGGGTCGAGTCCACAGAGATTGGTGTTTAGTTTAAGAATTATTAATTTATACTTAAATTCAAAGAAAACAAAATAAAAAGGAGGTTTTTAAAATCAGTTTAGACTAAAGCAAACAATCAAAAGAAGAAAGCTAGTAAATAAGAAGTAATCAAATATGAGAAAATTATGGTTAAGGTTTCATTCTCCACCACTAGACATCATTGAGAATCAATAATCAGATCTATCAACATCAATTAACTATCAAAATTATCAACCGTAGATAACAACAAGCTCTGTTACCCCAATCTTTTCTAAGTTCGTCGTTAAATAGAACAAGCTCTCTATTTAATCTCTAACCACTAGACAACCTAGAATAAACTCTCTAGATTTAATGTAATGGCAGCTTTATGATGAGAAAGATAAGTTGATATAGGGAACAAACACAAAAGCTCAGATTGTTTAACCTATATTATGTTCCAATTTGCAATTAGCGAAAACTTGACCATAATCATTAATCACAAATTGCCACTTATGAATAGGAAATCAAGACAATTACACGGATCAAGACTCCTAAACTAGCACTAGATAATTATCAAGATCTATCTAGTTCACGACCTAAACAAATCAAGACAACATCATGAACAATTTTTATGAAAGAACATAATCAACTTTGATAGAAAACTAATGATAGATAAATCTGAAAATCAATTACAAAACTTGTATAGGGCTTTGAAATCACCCTTAACCAAAGAGAAGTTTAGCCTTGCATAGGCATAGTTAACATAAACATGAATATTCAAAAGAAACTAAGAAGAAAAATAAAATAAAACTAAGAGAAGAAGAATAAGAAGAAAATCGATAAATGATCAAAAGCATGTCCTAGTTGGTGGCTCAAAAGATGGTATTTATAGAGCTTTTGTTGGAAGTAATATATGCTATATACTGTCAAATATAAACAGAAAGTAAAAGAAGAACTTTATATATATATATATATATATATATACAAGCAGATTACAACAAATATGCAAAATCGAACAAAGACACTTACAGTAATTGATTTGAAAAAATCAATATCGAGTCAAGGTTGGACCTCTAACCTTAAGACGTTTTCTGCCTGTCTAAGGTGCTTACATTATCGATGCAAATCGTCTCCCAGGTTTCCTCGATATACGTTGCAAATGAGAGCACACCCGGATGCAACACAGCGAACAGAAGAATGTTGAAGTCTCTCTCTCAGAAGACAAGAATATTTTTTCGGTGAATTAGTGAGTAGAAACAGATACAAACACTCCTATTTATAGATATAGAGAAGTCTGTTCGGTCAGACACATCTGTTGGACAGGAACCGGTTCGGTCAAAAGACAAGACTCTTCCAATGAACCGGTTCAATCCAACAGGCAAGACACAATAGAAAAAGGCAAAGTAACCGAACAGATACATTCTAGAAGAAGAATTATTTGGACAAACATAAAGCTGGTTGGTTTTGAGCTAGTTCGGCTGCTTGGTGTTGAGCTGGTTCGGTTTGGACAAAATTAAGCCGGTTGGGCAGTAAAAAATTAATTACTGACCCAAACCCAAACCCGACCCAACCCAGCCCAACCCGGCTCGGCTCGGCGGCGGCGCGCGCGAGTGGTCCAGCCCAAGTTGTGTAGGTCCTCACCCTCCACAAAAACTTGGGTGCCCCTTAGGGCCCAACCCATCATGACACTCTAGCTTATATAAACTATAAGCTAAAGTCATTCTTAGTCCTATGTGGGATTGACTACCACACATACCTTCAACCAACTTTCCTTCATCTTCAAGTGGGTAAATAATGAGACTAATTTCTCATTCACTTTGATATCATTTGTGTACGTAAATGTACACCGTGTATCTTACTACGACAACCAACATATTCGAATACGTATTTCGTATATATACACTTAATATATACTATGATATCTAACAATCCCCCACATGAATGGAAATTGTCTGAATAAAACGACAAACTGACTCGGAGTACGAGAGAGACTTTCTTTGAAGAGTAATTGTATCAAGATAGGTAGCTTTTGGCTTTGAACCCTCCATAGTGAATAACTATCGGATTTACTCGGCTAACTAGTGAACATGATGTCTTGAACTATTCAGCCTTTAGTGTAAACCAAGACAATAATTATCACACAATTCCCCTTCGAACATTTTCGGTTCTCACGGTTGTGTCCATTTTGGCCTCGGACACTTCCTGGTTTCTTATGAGTACTCTAGAGGATTTAGCCTGATCAATTCTCATAGAAGTGGCCACGTTTCTTACTCATAATAGGTGATTGCTCATTAAGAGTATCCTGCAATACCCCACTTGATTATTTATCAAGCTATAAGAATCATTAAAAGCATAGCTTATCCTACCTTGCAGGCAGCACTAAATCATCATAGGAATGGATAAGAGTGTTTAACTCTTTTAGTGCTTACACACAGTTACATAATTTAGTTCTCCCTTTTGAACCTAGATCTTGGGATCTCCAGTCAGCTAGGTTGGGTTTCCATTATGTAACTTTAATTTATAGGCTTAAGACCCATTCCTCTCGATGATGTATTTACTTGCTCTCTCGTTAAACCTTTAGTAAGCGGATCCGCAATATTATCCTTTGATTTTACATAATCAATAGAGATAATTCCATTTGAGAGCAACTGTCTAACGGTATTGTGTCTTCGACGAATGTGTCGAGATTTACCGTTATATAAACTACTCTGTGCCCTACCAATTGCAGATTGACTATCGCAATGTATACTTATTGCCGGCACAGGTTTCGGCCAACATGGAATATCTTCTAAAAAATTCCGAAGCCATTCTGCTTCTTCTCCAGCTTTATCTAAAGCTATAAACTCAGATTCCATAGTGGTTCTGGCAATACATGTTTGTTTAGAAGATTTTCATGACACTGCAGCTCCTCCAATAGTAAAGATAAATCCGCTAGTAGATTTAGAATCTTTAGTATCGGATATCCAGTTTGCATCAGTGTACCCTTCAAGTACAGCTGGATATCTTATATAGTGTAGTCCATAACTTGAGGTGTATCTCAAATATCTAAGTACCCTCACAATGGCCTTCCAGTGATCCTCTCCAGGATTACTAGTAAATCTACTCAGTTTGCTAACTGAGTAAGCTATATCTGGTCTTGTGCAGTTCATAAGATACATAAGACTACCAATTATTCGCGAATATTCTAATTGAGATATTGCGTCACCAGTATTTTTCTTTAGATGTAAATGAACATCTACGAGTGTTTTGACTATATCGGTATCATTCTTACTGAATTTCTCAAGAATATTATTTACATAATGATCTTGAGATATTACCAAGCCATCTTGTGTTTTAGAAATTTTAATTCCTAAAACCACATCAGCTACACCCATATCTTTCATATCAAACTTACTAGTCAACCAAGTTTTGGTAGCTTTTATGATCTCATGGTTACTGCCTAAGATCAACATATCGTCTACGTATAGACAAATAATGACATATCCCTTATTCGTATCTTTTATGTAAACGCGCTTATCACATTCATTAATACGAAAACCATTTGACAACATTGTATTGTCAAATTTTTGATGCCATTGTTTAGGAGCTTGTTTTAAACCATATAATGATTTAACAAGTCTACACACCTTCCTTTCCTGTCCCGAAACTTTGAACCCTTCGGGTTGTTCCATATAAATCTCTTCGTCTAAATCTCCATTCAGGAAAGTTGTCTTAACATCCATTTGGTGTATAACGAGATTGTTAAGAGCTGCTATAGCTATTAACATTCGAATAGATGTTATTCTCGTAACTGGTGAATACGTATCAAAATAATCGAGCCCTTCTTTTTGCCTGTATCATTTTATTATAAGTCGGGCTTTATATTTATCAAACGTTCCATCTGCTTTCATCTTCCTCTTAAATATCCATTTGGATCCTAAAGGCTTATTCCCTTGAGGAAGATCCACCAGTTCCCATGTATGATTTTGCATGATGGATTCTATTTCATTGTTAACGGCCTCTTTCCAGAATTGTGTTTCTGGAGACGACATAGCCTCGCTAAAAGTTTGAGTTTCATATTCTAACAAATATGTTAGAAAATCAGGACCATAAGTAGTCGGTACTTTAGCCCGTTTGCTCCTTCTAGGTTCCTCTTGTTCCTCTTCATCCATATGTGGATTACTACTCAAGGACTCATGAGTTCTCTTTGCAGTCTTGTTTTCTTGTTTTTCCTAATAAGGAAGAACATCTTCAAAGAACGAAGCATTCCTTGATTCCATTATCGTATTGATATGAATATCGGGAATGTTCGACTTGAATACAAGAAAACGGTAAGCAGCACTATTGTTTGCATATCCAATGAATACGCAATCAATAGTTTTAGGTCCTATCTTGACCTTTTTAGGTGGAGGAACGGCTACCTTCGCAAGACACCCCCACACTTTGATGTGTATGTAATTTGGTCTTAGACCCTTCCACAATTCATACGGTGTCTTGTCTAACTTCTTCTGGGGTATTTTATTTAAAATATAATTAGCTGATAAAATAGCTTCCCCCCACAAGTTCTGAGGTAACCCTGAACTTATCAACAAAGCGTTCATCATTTCTTTCAACGTTCGGTTCTTGCGTTCTGCAATACCATTTTGTTGAGGTGAATAAGGAGCAGTGGTTTGATGGATGATTCCATTTTCCGAACAGAATTCATTAAAAATGAATCATATTCACCACCTCTATCACTCCTTATTTTCTTTATTTTCTTGCTTAGTTGATTTTCAACCTCATTCTTAAAGAGCTTAAATGCTTCCAAGGCCTCGTCTTTGCTTTTTAGCAAATAGACGTAACAATATCGTGTGCTATCATCTATAAAAGTAACAAAATACTTTTTACCACCTCTAGTTTGCACAAATTTTAAATCACAAATATCAGTGTGAATAAACTCTAGAGATTCACTACTTCTTTCTATTGAATAGAAAGGAGCCTTAGCTAGTTTGGATTCTACACAAATTTCACATTTGTGATTCTTGTCTATGACAAATTTCGGAAGTAAATCCAAATTGCTGATTTTCTGCAAGGTCTTATAATTTACATGACCTAATCTACCATGCCATAAAGTAGGGGACTCAACCAAGTAAACAGAAGAAATATTATTATTAATAATCTTATTCTTGGGTACAATTGTTATAACATTGAGCTTAAAAAGCCCGTCACAAAGATATCCCCTTCCCACAAATATCCCACTCTTGGTGAGTACAAATTTATCAGACTCGAATATGAGCCTAAACCCATTCTTGCTCAATAAAGAGCCGAAAACCAAATTCTTTCGGATTTCGGGAGCATGAACAACATTGTTCAATGTGAGTTGCTTCCCGGAGGTCATCTTGAGTACCACCTTTCCATGGCCTCGAACCTTGCAAGCCGTAGAGTTTCCCATATATATTTGCTCATCATTAGCAGCTTCTTTATATTCGGAGAAACTCTTCCTTTCAGAACATACGTGACAAGTGGCCCCGGTATCAACCCACCAAGCCTTAGGGTTTTCCACCAAGTTCACTTGTGAAACAACAGCAGCAAGCTCAAAATCATCAACTAGGTTGGTTTGAGCTTTCTTCTTCTTGTTCTGTCGGCAGTCCTTTGCACGGTGTCCGGGCTTGTTGGAGTTGAAACAATTTCCCGTGAACTTCCTAAAATCCATTCTCTTCTTTGCTTGGGAAGAACTTGAACCAACGAATTTCCTTTTGTTGGTCTTTTTCGAATGTTCAACAACATTCGCTTTGGCTTCCATGGTCTGAACCATAACCCTCTTCTCTGAACTACGATTATCCTCCTCGATTCTCAATCGAACAATCAAGTCCTCTAAAGACATCTCTTTTCATTTGTGCTTTAGATAGTTCTTGAAATCCTTCCACGAATGAGGGAGTTTCTCTATCAAAGTTGCCGTTTCGAATGATTCACTAAGAGTCATTCCCTTGGCAAAGATCTCATGGAGAATCAATTGAAACTCTTGAACTTGACTAATAATGGTTTTCGAGTCCACCATCTTAAAATCCAGAAACCGGCCAACCACAAATTTCTTTGTGCCTGCATCCTCGGTTCTGTATTTCCTTTCCAAGGACTCCCACAGCTCTCTCGCTGTCTTTATTGGACTATACACGTTGTATAACGTGTTGTCCAAACCATTGAGGATGTAGTTCTTGCATATGAAGTCAGAATGCTTCCATGCATCTACCGAGGCTACAATTGTAGTATCGGTCTCTCCCTCGTTCAAAGCCGGGGCCTCCTCCCGTAAAAACTTGGCTAGATTGAGGGTGGTCAAATAGAACAGCATCTTTTGCTGCCATCGTTTGAAGTCCTGACCATTGAACTTCTCGGGTTTCTCACCATGTGTTACATGTAGAGGTTGTGGCGCTACGGGCGCTCTAGCAATACCGGTAGATGTTTCGTCCATCTATTATTCAAGAATAATAGGATCAACTTGTATACAAAATATACAAATATACTAAAAAGTAATTTAAATAATAAACAAAAAGAATATACTATATATATATTCAAACAAAAAATATATATATATATATATATATCGAACAACACAATAGAGTAATATAAAAATATAATATATTAACACTAATATATATTAAAACAAATATATAAAATTATGAAATATATATATATATAATATAAGCAACAACACAAATATATATATATATATAAATCACGTGAACAATAGCAAATAATATATATGTATGTAATCTATATATATTATAAAAGCAAACAGTATGAACGAAACAAACGAAAACAATATATATACTCCGAACTATAAAAAAATATATATATAAAACAATCAGTGACAATAAAATCACCAATTTAAAGAATGAATTAAAGAATTCATGAAACCTCTCACATAAAGTACAAGATATGGACCGAAAAATATTCCATAACAGTAAAGAAAATATATATGCAGTATATAAAAAGAGGAACAAGAAACAGTAAGTGATATGAATATGCAACTGTTTAGAACCCGTAATATATTTATAAATAAAAAAACGTATATATAAATATCTAAATTACGAAAACAGTAGAAAAATATATAATCACAGTATATAACAAATAAAAAAAAAACGTCTTAAGAATGTTGGAAGTAATATATGCTATATACTGTAAAATATAAACAGAAAGTAAAAGAAGAACTTTATATATATATATATATACAAGCATATTACAACAAATATGCAAAATCGAACAAAGACACTTACAGTAATTGATTTGAAAAAATCAATATCGAGTCAAGGTTGGACCTTTAACCTTAAGACGTTTTTTGCTTGTCTAAGGTGCTTACAGTATCGATGCAAATCGTCTCCCAGGTTTCCTCGATATACGTTGCAAATGAGAGCACACCCGGATGCAACACAGCGAACAGAAGAATGTTGAAGTCTCTCTCTCAGAAGACCAGAATATTTTTTTGGTGAATTAGTGAGTAGAAACAGATACAAACACTCCTATTTATAGATACAGAGAAGTCTGTTCGGTCAGACACATCTGTTGGACAGGAACCGGTTCGGTCAAAAGATAAGACTCTTCCAATGAACCGATTCAATCCAACAGGCAAGACACAATAGAAAAAGGCAAAGTAACCGAACAGACACATTCTAGAAGAAGAATTATTCGGACAAAAATAAAGCTGGTTGGTTTTGAGCTAGTTCGGCTGCTTGGTGTTGTGCTGGTTCGGTTTGGACAAAATTAAGCCGGTTGGGCAGTAAAAAATTAATTACTGACCCAAACCCGACCCGACCCAGCCCGGCTCGGCGGCGGCGACGCGCGCGTGTGGTCCAGCCCAAGTTGTGTAGGTCCTCACCCTCCACAAAAACTTGGGTGCCCCTTGGGGCCTAACCCATCATGACACTCTAGCTTATATAAACTATAAGCTAAAGTCATTCTTAGTCCTATGTGGGATTGACTACCACACATACCTTCAACCAACTTTCCTTCCTCTTCAAGTGGGTAAATAATGAGACTAATTTCTCATTCACTTTGATATCATTTGTGTACGTAAATGTACACCGTGTATCTTACTACGACAACCTACGTATTCGAATACGTATTTCGTATATATACACTTAATATATACTATGATATCTAACAGCTTTTTGATCTTGGAAACCCTTTTTTTTTTAATCAAGGAAGCTAAGAGTTAAAATAAGGCAATTTTGGGTTTTTTTTTTTTCGTATTTCGCGGTTGGGGGGAAGGGGTTTGGCTGGCGCTGCAGCGCCAACTTCCAGCACTGTAGCGCCAAGTTTCTGTCCATGGGGCGCCGTGACGCCGAGCTCCTTGTCTTGGCCCGTCTCGCACTTTTTCTACTGATTTGGATAACCATTTCTTGTCCGATTTGAGCGTGTAAACTATCGTTGGAAAAGTATTCAAGTCAGCTTCAAAAGTCAAGAAGGAAGTTTCTTCAAATAAAGTCTTAACATAATGATTTCTTAGCAATAAGCTTGGGAGGTCAAATATGCCTAATCACTTAGCACTAAGAATTTGAACTTTTTGACTCCAAGTATTCTTCCATCTTATGATTGTGACTTTATAAGCTCTTTAACATCGTATTTGACAGACTTTATCTCATCCGAAATACTTATAATTCACAAAAATATAGTAAAATGTCAAGGAACTTAAGAATTAAAGCACAAAGCATAAGGAAATAATATATGAAAATGTATGAAATTAAGCATTTATCATTATTCCAAAAAAAATATGTGTATTAATAAGAAATTATCTAATTTAATTAACATGATAAGAGATTATTATAACGTAATGTACCAATCATTAAGATAAAATAATATTATCATTATCAATAATATTTTTTATGTATTTTATTCAACATTGCGTGAGAAGATGTTATACTTTTAAAATTAAAAATAATACATTTATTCTGAATAGTATGTATAATGATAAAATATTGTAGACACCCAATTTTGTCCGAAATCTTGTAAAGCATTATTCGAGATAATCTGGTTTAGACCGTGTTTGATTGTTAGATAAATCTCGCTCGAAATATCTTAATCTTAATCAAATATTGTCTAAATTGAATTTGAGATTAAAGTTAATTTTTGGATTTATAGCCATATTTTTTTATAAATTCATCTTAATCCGAATGACTTTAGGACTTCGATTTATTTTTTGTTTGAAATTAGTATTTTATATTTTATTTTAGATTTTAAGCTCAATATTGCTTTTTAGACCCAATTATGTTTTTGGGCTCTAGACTTGGGCTTTGGATCCAATTTGGACCGTATCCATTTTATTTTAGTTTTTTATTTTATTTTTTTCTTCCTTTTTAATTTTTTATTTCTTTTCTTATTTTTTCTATTTCTATTTTTATTTCTTTTCTTATTTCTTTATTTTTCAGAAAATGCAAAAAAATAAATAAATAAAAGATCAAAAAGAAAGGGAAACAAGACGAAAAGACTTCTTTTAAAGTTAGAATTGATTTGAATTTTTTTTTTAACAAAACTTAAAACTCTTATTCTAATTCATATTTAAACACACAACAATTATCATCAGAAAACAATCACGAAAGAAAAAAATAGATTGGTAGTGAGAGATTTTTGGGGTTTTCGATTTTGCAAGAATCTTTGGGATTTCTTTTTGGGTTTTCTGTTTAGAGGTCTTTTGCGGTTATTTTTTTTGTGGATTTTCTAAATCGAATGAAAAGAGAAGAGATTTTGATATTTTGGTAACAAAAAGGTGGCGGCAAATCTTATTTTTAAACTTAGATCTAGGAAATTCTATGATTATTTTTGGAAATCTAATTTGACCAAAAGATCGAGGAGATGTCTAACGATCGATTATTAGGATTTGACACATTGAAACAAATATTATATTATTTATTATAAATTTTATGTATAATTTATATTAAATCATATTATTAGATTATCATAAGTAACATAACATATATTAATTTGTATAAAATTAAATTATATTGTAAGATTATCATAAGTAATATACCATATAGTTTTATTCAATTATTCTAAATTACTTTTTATTTTAAAATAATAATTATCGATCTATTTAATTATTTTATCAAACAACCTAAAATAAGCTCTCTAAATTCAATTTGATAACAGCTTTATGATGAAAAAGATAGGTTGATCTAAGCAACAAACACGTAAGCTCGGATTGTTCAACTTATGTTATGTTCCACATTGTAATTCTCGAAAACCCAACATAATCATGAATTACAAATTGCCACTTATGAATAGGAAATCAAGACAATTACACGGATCAAGACTCCTAAACTAGCACTAGATAATTATCAAGATCTATCTAGTTCACGACCTAAACAAATCAAGACAACATCATGAACAATTTTTATGAAATAACATAATCAACTTTGATAGAAAACTAATGATAGATAAATCTGAAAATCAATTACAAAACTTGTATAGGGCTTTGAAATCACCCTTAACCAAAGAGAAGTTTAGCCTTGCATAGGCATAGTTAACATAAACATGAATATTCAAAAGAAACTAAGAAGAAAAATAAAATAAAACTAAGAGAAGAAGAATAAGAAGAAAATTGATAAATGATCAAAAGCATGTCCTAGTTGGTGGCTCAAAAGATGGTATTTATAGAGCTTTAAAATATTGGAAACCCTTTCTTGCTCTTCAAGGAAGCTAGGAGGCAAATGAGTGCATAATAGGCAAGATTTTCGCGTTTTGCGATTTTTTTCAGGATTTACAGATTTGGGAGGCAGTAAGGGTGGCACCGCGGTGCCACTTTCCGGCACCAAGTGGGCTGTCTTGTGAAATTTTGCTTGCTGACTTCGGTTTCGACTGATGCACTGTCTCTCACTTCGTCAGCTGATTTGGATGACCATCCGTTGTCCGATTTAGGCATGTAAACTATCGTTGGAAAGGTATTCAAGTCAGCTTCAAAAGTCAAGGAGGACGTTTTTCCAAATAAAGTTTTTAACATAATGATTTCTTAGCAACAATCTCCGGAGGTCAAATCTGCCTGATCATCTAGCACTAAGAATTTGATCTTTTTAACTCCCAAGTAGACCTGCTCATGGGCCGGGCCGGGCCAGGCCGCGGCCCTATTTTTTTTTTAAATATTTACCCAGGGCCGACCCTGGGTCGGGCCGGGCTGGCAGGCCCGAATTCACTGTTGATAATATTTAAAAAAAATTATTTTTTAATATATTTTTATAATTAAAATTAAATAAAATAAAATTATTATAATTAAAAAAAATTGTTTCAAGCCGGGCCGGGCCGACCCGGATTAAAAATATCCTGCCCAGGCCGGGACCAATACGGGTCAGGCCTGCCCGCCCGGCCCATGAGCAGGTCTACTCCCAAGTCTTCTTCCATCTTTTGATAGTGACTTTATAAGCTCTTTAACATCATAATTGATATGTTTTGACTTAATCTCTTCTAAAATACCTATAATTCATAAAAATATAATAATTTGTCAAGGAACTTAAGAATTAAAGCACAAAGTATAAGAAAATAATACATGAAAATGTATGTAATTACGCACTTATCAAATTCCCCCACGCTTAGTCTTTTGCTAGTCCTCGAGCAAAATCAAATAAAAACAAAATAAGAAAACCTAATCTAATCCACTTTCAATAAAAATGAGAGATAATCATTAAAAAAGTTTTATAACTAATCACTACTTTAAAGAGTCTTTCAAAGAACCATGCTTGATAGTAAAAAGGTTGAGTTAAGCTAACATTAACATAACATATCTCAATCAAAATAGTGCATGTTCAAACTTAATTTCAACTTCTCACATGGGATACTCTCATGATTTTCACTCTTTAAAGTAGTGATAAAGTGTTTACACTCAATCAATCTCATGAAACAGTTCTACCTATGCTTGCTTGTCCACCTATTCTCAACTACTTAGATCATGCAACTTCATGAATCAAAAGGTCTTTATTCAAGGTTGTAATGGGGCCAAGGGGTTGTAATGTGGTTAAAGAATAAAAGGATGAAGATATCACAAAGGTTCTAAAGATTTCATAAAGTTTAGAGACATAATAAGATCATACAAATAAAACTTCAAACTTCTCAAAACTCACAAAATAACATAGGCTAAATATTCATGTTGAGCATTTGCTTCATTCTAACCAACTTTGTAACATCTTTTTCTTTAACCAAAAGTTCAAGAGATGTTTTTTTTTTAATTTTTTATGGGAATGTATTTTTATAATGTTCCCTTTTCTTTTTATCTTGACTTTTGCCTTTTTCCTCCCCCACACTTATCTTTTGTTCTAACCCAAATTTTCAAAAAGTAACCCTTGTTTTGCAATATGTCTCAAACATTCTAGTCCATCTTTAGAACAAGGGTAAAGATATAAATGTGTTTAGGCTAGGTGTAAGATGTGGTTACCAATAAAATAGCATATTCAATGTAGGATCAAATTGGCTCACTAGTGGTTGTTCTCTTGGAACATCAATAGGGATGACTGTTCGGCCCTGGTTATAATCCTAATGCCTCAATCATATTCATGTTGTTACATGCATCAATATAGTCTCAAAAAGGTTTAGAGCAAGTTCTAGAGAATCATGTAATCATAAGAGCACTCAAGAAAGAAATTAGATTGATATGTATAATGCATCAATCATATAGGCTCAAACCTCACAAGGATGATTATACAAGTCAATATTAATCTAAACATGATTCTTTCTCAATCAACATACATATTAACATTGGCTCATGAAAAATAGTGATATCAAGCTTAATTCTCATGAAAATCTTACCACTAATGATCAGTTTTAGACCTATTCAATTCATATCTCATCATAGTATGAAACGTAACTAGAACACACTAAAAACAAAACAAAACTAAAGGAAATCCTAAATTCTTCCCCCCACACTTAATTCTTACATTGTCCTCAATGTAATTCTATTATCCCCAAATATAAGAATCATGTGTAAAAGAAAAGAATTACTAATTAAACAAACTAACTAAAGAAAAACAATAAAAGATAAAATGATGGAGAGTAAAGAATAGCAAATTTGATTATAATATGTGTTCTCCATCCTTTTGGGTTGCCTCCCAAGAAGCGCTTGGTTTATTATCCTCAGCCTGACTTAGAACCATGCCATCATCCACACCGTATCCTTGAGTACTTCAAATGATCTGATGGTGGTTCTAACTCCAATGTTGATGCCTGCAAAAGAAAAGGTAGATGGTTCTCATTAGATAAATGAAGATTAATAGCTGAAACATCAAACCTTTTATTACAAGGTGGCAACACTTGCAAAGTTGCCAATGCTTCCTCCACATGTTCACTTAAAACAAGTTCATCTTTAGAGGTTTTCATGCCAAGGTGTTTGTTAATGTCTATGTTTTTGCTACTTAACTCAAAAGTTGGCTGCATTAAAGAGTCAAATGTATCAACTGCATAAACAGAATGTACATCACCGGGGTATCTCATGGCTTCAAAGATATTAAAACAGATTACATCACCATCAAATTCCATAGTGAGTGTGCCATCATTAACATTAATTATTGTCTTGGCTATTTTTAAGAATGGTCTCCCTAATAAAATAGGTGTTGGGTTGGAAGACATCTCATCTTCCATGTCAAGCACATAAAAGTCAGCTGGAAAGACCAATTCATTAACTTGCACAAGAACATTTTCTACAACTCCTGTTGGATAAGTAATAGAACGATCAGCGAGTTATAAAATAACACCGGTTTCTTTTAATGGTCCTAGTTTAAAATAAACATAAATTGAATATGGCATAACATTGATAGATACTCCTAAGTCTAGCATAGCATGTGCAAGCCTGGTGTTTTCTATCTTACAAGGAATGGTAAACATACCTGGATCCTTGCATTTAGGTGGGAGTTTCTTTTGAAGAACAGCCGAGACATTATCTCTCATACTTACTTTTTCATTCCCTTTGAGCTTCCTTTTGGATGTGCACAATTCTTTGAGAAACTTTCCATATCGTGGCACTTGCTTTATGGCATCTAGTAGAGGAATGTTTACCTTAACTTTTTGGAAGGTCTCCAAAATTTTCTTCTCTTGTTCCTCATTTTTGGACTTTGCTAACCTGCTTGGAACAGATGGAGGAGTTATATATGAAGGAAAAGAAGGTTTAGGGATTACCTTAGCAATTGGCTCATTGGGTTGTGAGGATGATGCATTGGTGTTGTCCATCCTTTGAGTACTATCGTTTTATGGTGTCTCAAGCTTTTCCCACTTCTTAGAGTTATGGCATTCACATGTTCTCTGGGATTCACTATGGTTTGGGAAGGTAATTTCCTGGAATCCCTTGCTTGTGATTGACTCATTATTGTTGCCATTTGATTCTCTAAATTGCGGATACTTACCTGAAAACTTGTCCTTGTTTCTTGAAGGTTTGCCTCCATTTTCTGTTGAAATTGCAAATTATTAGTAACAAGAGAATTGACAAGGTCTTCAAGAGACTTACCTGAATTTTGAGATGGAGGCACTTGTTCTCGGGTTTGGTATGGTTGTTGCGTTCTTTGCTGAAAACCCGATTGTTTATCATTAAAGGGTGGAGGAGCAACTTGTGATTGGTTTCCTCCGTAATTAAAGTTTGAATGATTCCTCCATCCTGGATTGTAAGTGTTTGAGTAGGGATCATACTTTCTTGGTTGGCCCGGAAATCCACCCATAGCATTAACATGTTCATTTGGATCATCTTGAAGTGTTGGACACATATCAGTTTGGTGCCCCATATTTGAACATATACCACAAGCCTTAATTTGCTGTATTTGACCTACAGCCATTCGTTCCACAAGAGAAGTCAATTTATCAAATTTTTGTTCAAGAGATGATATACTTACTTCATTTACTTTCTTTGGTTGTGGTGGTAGTTCATCTCTCATGTTGAACTGTTGTGAGTTGGCTGCCATATTGGAGATGAGAAGTCTAGCAGCTTCGGGAGTTTTATCAACTAGTACTCCCCAACTTGCTGCATCTATCATGCGTCTGTCCATGGGCAAGAGACCTTCATAGAAATATTAGATGAGCAGTTGTTCACTTATCTGATGATGTGGACATGATGCACAAAATTTCTTGAACCTCTCCCAATATTCATACAAGGATTCACTGTTGTATTGTCGAATCCCACATATTTCCTTTTCTAATATTGGCAGCCTTAGATGCTAGGAAATATCTTTCCAAGAATGCTTTCTTTATCCCATTCCATGTAGTGATAGTCCTAGATAGTAGGTAGTAGAGCCATTCCTTTGCCGAATCAGCTAGAGAGAATGGGAATGCTCTTAACTTTATTTGCTCTTCCGTAATTCCGGTTGGTCTCGTGCTAGAACATACTACATGGAACTCCTTGAGGTGTTTATTTGGATCCTCTCCTACAAAACCATGAAAAATTAGAAGAAGATGAATCAGGCCAGATTTTAATTCAAATGCTACCTCAAGAGTAGGATACTCTATGCACAATGATTGTTGATCCAAGTCCGGAGTGGCTAGCTCCTTAAGAGTTCGGTTGTTTGCTGTCATCTCTCCTTGCTCCTCTTGGATAGTTTGGATCAACTCTTCGTTTGTTCTTTGGTGGACGGCTATGAATTCCCAAATTCTCCTAAGTCCGAAGTAAGGTTCTTCTTCATCTTTGGGAGAGTGGGACATTCACTGAAAAAGAAAACAAGAAAATAAACTAATTAAAACATAAAATAAGAATAAACCAAATAATTAATAAACTAAAGAAAGCCCGGCAATGACGCCAAAAACTTGATGCACTCGAATGAGTATATCTTATTTAATTCCTTGCACTGAAAATATCAATTGTAAAATATAACAATAAACAAGGATCGAGTCCACAGGGATTGGTGTTTAATTTAAGAATTATTAGTTTATACTTAAATTCAAAGAAAACAAAAGAAAAGGGAAGGTTTTTAAAATCAGTTTAAACTAAAGTAAACAATCAAAAGAAGAAAGCGAGTAAATAAAGAGTAATCAAATATGAGAAAAATATGGTTAAGGTTTCATTCTCCACCACTAGACATCATTGAGAATCAATAATCAGATCTATCAACATCAATTAACTATCAAAATTATCAACCGTAGATAACAATAAGCTCTGCTACCCCAATCTTTCTTTAGTTTGTCGTTAAATAGAATAAGCTCTCTAATTAATCTCTAATATCAAACTACCTAGAATAAGCTCTCTAAATTCAATTTGATAACAGCTTTATGATGAGAAAGATAGGTTGATCTAAGCAACAAACACGTAAGCTCGGATTGTTCAACTTATGTTATGTTCCACGTTGTAATTCCCGAAAACCCAACATAATCATGAATTACAAATTGCCACTTATGAATAGGAAATCAAGACAATTACACGGATCAAGACTCCTAAACTAGCAATAGATAATTATCAAGATCTATCTAGTTCGCGACCTAAACAAATCAAGACAATATCATGAACAATTTTTATGGAAGAACATAATCAACTTTGATAGAAAACTAATGATAGATAAATCTGAAAATCAATTACAAAACTTGTCTAGGGCTTTGAAATCACCCTAAACCAAATAGCCTTACATAGGCATTGTCAACATAAACATGAATATTCAAAAGAAACTAATAATAAAAATAAAATAAAACTAAGAGAAGAAGAATAAGAAGAAGAAGATTGATAGATAATCAAAAGCAGGTCAGAGTTGGTGGCTCAAAGATGATATTTATAGAGCTTTAAAGTATTGGAAACCCTTTCTTGCTCTTCAAGGAAGCTAGGAGGCAAAGGAGTACATAATAGGCAAGATTTTTGAGTTTTGCGGGTTTTTTCCGGATTTATGGATTTGGGAGGCAGTAAGGGTGGCGCCGCGGCTCCACTTTCCAGCGCCGCGGCGCCAAGTGGGTTGTCTCGAGAAATTTCGCTTGCTGACTTCGGTTTCGCGACTGATGCACTGTCTCGCACTTCGTCAGATGATTTGGATGACCATCCGTTGCCCGATTTAGGAGTGTAAACTATAGTTGGAAAGGTATTGAAGTCAGCTTCAAAAGTCAAGAAGGAACTGTTACAAAGTAAAGTCTTTAACATAATGATTTCTTAGCAACAAGCTCCGGAGGTCAAATCTGCCTAATCATCTAGCACTAAGAATTTGATCTTTTTGACTCCCAAGTCTTCTTCCATCTTTTGATTGTGACTTTATAAGCTCTTTAACATCATAATTGACATGTTTTGACTTTATTTCTTCCAAAATACTTATAATTCATAAAAATATAATAATTTGTCAAAAAACTTAAGAATTAAAGCACAAAGTATAAGGAAATAATACATGAAAATGTATGCAATTACGCACTTATCAGGACAAATGGCATTATTTTCATATTTATTTTTCAATAAATATTCACTTAGATGACTGTACCACATGCATTTAGACTGCTTTAACCCATACAAGGATCTTTGTAATTTAACAGAGTACATTTGCCAAGGTTTTTGAATTATATGCTTCAGGAATCTTAAATCCTTCAGAGATTTTCATGTATATGTCATTATCTAATGATCCATATAAGTAAATTGTCTCTACGTCCATTAGACGCATGTCATGTCTTACAGAGATTACCAAATTAATCAAAAATCTAAAAGTAATTGCATCCGTAACAGGAGAATATGTCTCTTCATAATCTATATAAGGTTTTTGTGAAAAAACCTTGTGCTATAAATCATGCCTTGCATCTCACAATTTCATTTAACTCATTTCTTGTACGTACAAAGACCCATTTATATCCAATTGGTTTGACATCTTCAGGCGTTTGGGCTACTGGTCCAAATACTTTACGTTTAGTTAATAAGTCTAGCTGAGCCTTTATTGCTTCTTTCCATTTTGGCCAATCACTTTTATGTCGACATTATTCTACAGTTTGAGGTTCAAGCTCATTATCATTGACAATATTAGAAGCAATTGTATATACAAACCCATTATCAACAACAACTTCATTTCTTTATCACATATTTCCATATTTTAATGAAATCTCATAATTTGCCGGTACCAGAACCACTTCTGGAGTTACTTGTCTAGAAATATGAGGTTGTTGATCTAATTATTTTTGACCTCTTCTGGAGTGTCATTTTGAAGTGTTTTCATTTCCTTTTTTCTTTCAAGGAAGATAATCCTTTGCACCAAAAAGTTTATCACGCTTCTGGCGTACTTTAGATTCATTGGTTGCCATACCAACAGAATGTCCTACAGGGACAATTAAACATGCTGGAATATTAGCAGTCGGTACAAGTGATTTAGTGACCTGTTGGGTGTCAGTAAAAATATATGGTAATTGATTTGCAACATTCTGCAAATGAATTATTCATTGATGATGTGAACCCATCCCATCAATTAAACTTCAAGTTCACATTGATTTGTGCATGTATCAAGATTGAAAAATGTTGGTGTATACCAACAAATTTCTTGTGATTTAGATTCTTTATCTTCTTTTTTTTCCTAATGATGGAAAAACTGATTCATCAAATTGACAATCTAAAAATCTTGCTCTAAAAAGATCATCCATTAAAGGTTCAAGATAACTAATGATAGATAGAGAGTCAAAACTAACATAAATTCCAAGACATCGTTGGGGCCCATAAAATAAAGGGAGTAAATAAAAAGAAATCAAGACAAAGGAAATATGAACTTTCAAAGTCTAGTTTTTCAGGAATTAGCTATTTCACCAATTTTTTTTTTTTTTTTCTATCTATTACTTTCTTGGATAAAAATCAATCCTTATATAGGACTCCAATTTTTTTTTTTTTTTTTTGTGGATAATTAATAGGACTCCAAAAATCATTAGGGAAGAGAGAATACGTTTCTCAATACAATGTACCACAATGTACATGTACATAATAATTAATCTAATTTATCCACCATATGCATTTATCCTAATGTAGTCATTCACCACATGCATTCATCCATCACATGCATGTATTATAACAAATTAATAATTTTATCATATTTATTTATTTTATTAAATTAATATTTTTTAAAATAATATTTAATTTAAGTTCAGGTTATTTTGGGTTAATATTTCGGGTTATTCTGGGTTTGGGTTCTTTCGGGTTCAGATTGTTTTCGAGTTTGGGTTGGACTAGTTCAGGTTGTTGATTTTTTATAATCAAATCGGATTTGGATTCAGATCGATTAGGTTGATTTTTCGTGTTTGAGTTAGAAATGAAAGGTCTATAATATATATATGTATATATATATATATATAATATGCATAAAATAAATTGATGTAGTTGAAAAACCAAAAAAAAAAAAAAAGAAATTAAATAAAGAGGATTCCGTTACCTTATGAAACTCCTGGCTTCCAACATACAGTAAGCCAAAGATGCGATGATACGTATAATATCGGTATCAGTATTTTGGTATTGATACGTATAATATCGGTGTACTTCAACGTATTATTTCGAATTTATTTATATTTTTTAAATATTTTTTTATACATAGCTCATTTTTAAATTTTTTAATGTATATATTTACATGTAAATATAATTTTTTATAATTATAAATATTTAATATTTAAAACTTTTAAAAATTGAACAAATAAAATAAATATAAAAACATTAAAAAATATAGTAAATTATTATAAATCAAGTTCAATAATCTAATTTAATGAACATATTTTATTTTTAAATGAAATTATGAAAAATAAAAAATTATCATTAGAAAATGGTTATTTTTAAAAAAAAATAAAAAAATTAAAATTTTGTACCGACCGGTAGACCAATACGAACTAACACAAATCAATACGAATCAGTACCGGTCGATATAGATCGATACAAGTCGATACAAATGGCAAAAATCAAAATGATAAAATACTGATAGCCAGTGTTAAAAAAAAACTGCATCGGACTAATTGGTCGGACCGATGGTCTTTCCAGTCTGATACATATCATAAAACTAGAGATTGTCCAAACCGATGAAATATTGGTTGAACCGCTAAGAACCCGGAAAAAATAGGTTTTAAACATTTTTTTCAAATTTTTTTTTATTATATGTGATGAGATTTAAGATTTTAATTTTTTAAATCTATATTAAAAATTATATCATTTAACCAAATACATATATTTATTAAATATTTATTATATTTAATATTAAAATTATTTATTTAATATTTAAATTTTTTTAATATATTTTATTTATTTAATCTTCGATTCAATTTTTTAAATATTGATAATATCATATCAATTTTAGAAAAGTGATACGTAACAACACTACCAACCATATATGATAAAATCTGGACAGTCCTCACAAAACAGCAAAAAATCTTCAATGAGAACTGATAAAACAGTGCAAGAAACACAAGAAAAAAAAAAAAAAAAAAAAATCAAAGCAACCAAATTGAGACAGGGAGCCATAATAAAAGCGCCACGTATAGTCTTCCCAAGCCACATTCAATCTCTCTAAAATTCCCACTCGGAAGCCCCATCTTTCCAATTCCACTTCCTCCCTTAGCCATTTCTCTGCGCCACAGCGACCCATAGCTTTAGCTTTAATCATCTCATTTTGGTACTCTCTTTTTCCTCTATTATTCATCCAAGTCCTCTGCGTCAAAGGTAACTTTCATCTTTTCCTCTTCTTTCCTTCTTACCGCTCACTCGCTTTGTATGCTTGATTGTACTAAATTTTCCGAGGAAAATAATTTAGGTTTTGGTTGAGAAGTAGGATATAGTATTATTTTAAGATTTTTATAATTAATTTTAGTACAATATTTTGAATAACGATTTCTAGTGATTGACCTGGTGGGTCTATCTTATACGTTCTTGATATGCCTCTAATTGTGAAAATCTGGCTGAATAACAAATCACTTGAAGGGATTTTCTATTATTCAAGCTTTGGGAAGAAAGTTCCATTTTTCTTTTCTTTTTCTCTAGCTTTTGTGGTCGTTGCAGTGAATGTCAGTTTTCTTTGCTCTCCAGAAGGCTGATAATGAACTGAAATAAAGTTGTCCTGTATAATAATAGGAGTGCATTCCAGACACATTTCACTCGTTATTTTCATTATCTTATCGTCTGGAGCCTGTTATTTTCACTGTTACTCCTTTAATTTTTGAAATAAAATTTTGGTCATATCATATTGAACCTATGCTCTCATTTACACTTATGGACTTAAATAGTTTTGTTGGTGGTGGTTTTTTTTTTGTTGATAAATGGACTTAAATACTTGAATGTAATAACAATATTTCGTTTGGATACAAGTGTTTTTTGTTACGAGTTACGACTATTTATTCACCCTGCCAGTGAATGTTCTTTTCCTTTATACTGCAGATGGCAGCATCATCAGCATGCCTGCTAGGGAATGGTCTGTCTATCCACAGGATAAAATCAAAGTTGAGTAAAGACTTCTATGGAAGGAATATTTTCTTTACCCCCAGTTTCTCATCATTGGGTAGGACATCAAAAGCTGTCCCTGTAAAGGCATCTTTAAAACATAAACAGCATGAACAAAGAAGAGAATTCTTAAAGTCGTTACTTGGAAGTGCTGGGATTGGAGTTCCAGCTTTACTAGGAAATGGGAGAGCGTATGCTGATGAACAAGGGGTTTCTTCCTCAAGAATGTCCTACTCTAGGTTTTTGGAGTATTTGGACAAGGATAGGGTTAAAAAGGTGGATTTGTTTGAAAATGGAACGATAGCTATTGTGGAGGCTGTCTCTCCTGAGTTGGGAAACCGTGTTCAACGAGTTCGTGTGCAGTTGCCGGGACTCAACCAAGAGCTTCTTCAGAAGTTTAGGGAGAAGAACATTGACTTTGCTGCCCATAATGCTCAAGAAGACTCTGGTTCACTGTTATTTAACTTGATTGGCAATCTGGCATTCCCACTAATCTTGATTGGAGGGTTGTTTCTTCTTTCAAGGAGATCATCTGGAGGAATGGGTGGTCCTGGTGGGCCTGGCTTTCCTCTTTCCTTTGGTCAATCGAAAGCAAAGTTTCAGATGGAACCTAACACTGGTGTGACATTTGATGATGTTGCTGGAGTTGATGAAGCAAAGCAAGACTTCATGGAGGTTGTGGAGTTCTTAAAGAAGCCAGAGAGATTTACTGCAGTCGGGGCTCGCATCCCTAAAGGTGTTCTTCTCATTGGCCCTCCTGGAACTGGAAAGACTCTTCTTGCCAAGGCAATTGCTGGTGAAGCTGGTGTGCCATTCTTCTCCATTTCAGGTTCTGAGTTTGTTGAAATGTTTGTTGGTGTTGGTGCCTCTCGAGTTCGTGATCTTTTCAAGAAGGCCAAGGAGAATGCCCCCTGTATTGTCTTTGTGGATGAAATTGATGCTGTTGGACGGCAAAGAGGGACTGGTATTGGTGGAGGGAATGATGAGAGGGAGCAAACTCTTAACCAGCTTTTGACTGAAATGGATGGTTTTGAGGGTAACACAGGTATCATTGTAGTTGCAGCAACTAACAGGGCAGACATTCTTGATTCTGCCTTGTTGAGGCCAGGACGGTTTGATAGACAGGTAAGAATATATAATTGTGATCATATCAGTCTTATAATCTAGACAAAGAAGTAGTCAACGTGATGCTTTAATGCAGGTGAGTGTTGATGTTCCGGATATCAGAGGCAGAACAGAGATACTAAAGGTTCATGGTGGCAATAAGAAGTTTGATGTTGATGTATCATTTGATGTTATAGCCATGAGAACACCTGGTTTTAGTGGAGCTGATCTTGCAAATCTCTTAAATGAAGCTGCTATATTGGCTGGACGGCGTGGCAAGACTGCGGTTTCATCTAAAGAAATTGATGATTCAATTGATAGGATTGTGGCTGGAATGGAAGGCACGGTTATGACAGATGGAAAGAGCAAAAGCTTGGTTGCATACCATGAGGTTGGCCATGCCATATGTGGGTGAGTGAAATAAGAGCATCTTAATTTACTTTTGGTGTTTCTATTTTTAAATCTTTTTCTATGTTGAAGCATTGGATCCCAAAGTCCACTTCCTTCTAGAACTAAATTTCATATTCTTTGGTAGCATATTCTGTTTTATAACTGATGGATCTTATTGTGATAAGGCTCTCATCAAAGGTATGTAAGGCTCGAGTACACGTGTACAATATAACTATGGTGAGAAATTGTTTAAATAGTAAATTGAAATTTCTAATTGTAAAGAAAGAAACATACATCAAGTTCTCTAACAAAAATGGGAAAATATTCTACAATTAGACAAAGTACTATGATCTTTTGAACTTGTATCAACTTTTTTATTGTCATGTTATTTGGATGGCGCACTATTTGTAAGACTTAGGTGTAAAACCCTCATGCTCATGAGTGGGTTGTTATCATGCTTGGTACTAATATTACTAAAAGTACCATTTTGTTATTGACTTATAGGGCATGACCATTTGGTTGTGAACATTTAAGTTTTGGGGCCTATGATGTATTTGGCGGGACAATATAAATTGTGCAGTGCTCTTAAATTATTAATTACCTATCTCAGATATTCAAGAAATTGAGAAAGGTGTCATGTTTATGGATGATGCTACTTATATTCCTGGAATTCCATTATTCCAATGATTTAGTTATTGTCAAGATTGTTGGTAATAATCTTATATAATATGCACATTGCCCATGTTTACCTGCTTGCTACTGCTTTTGATCCTCACTGTTTGTCAATCATGTAGCCCTCAAGTGACTTTTTCAGCTTTCATTATGCATGCTTGTTCGTATTAATCTGTTAATACCGTCTGCTTTATTTTAGAATGACTATTTCAGAAACTTACAATCGTGATGTCTTCTTCATGTCTCAGAACTTTGACACCAGGTCATGATGCTGTTCAAAAGGTCACCCTGATTCCACGAGGCCAGGCACGTGGCCTTACCTGGTTCATTCCTTCAGATGACCCCACCCTGATCTCCAAGCAGCAACTCTTTGCAAGAATTGTTGGTGGACTTGGTGGCAGGGCTGCAGAGGAAGTCATCTTTGGTGAGCCTGAGGTGACAACAGGTGCAGCTGGTGATTTACAGCAGATTACTGGTTTGGCTAAACAGGTAATTGGACATTTCTAACTATCCACTTAAAGCCGAATTTTGAACCATGCCCCTTGATGGGCTCTTATTAGAAATTCAGCATGCTGAGTTCATTACTGCATATGCCTAAATTTTCTTAGGATAGTGCAATTTTTTTTCTTCAAATACAATGCTCAATCACCACTGAGTGGTTGGCCTAGTGGTTGGTGCTTGTGTATAGGTTGGGTAGCTTTTGTTGGATTACCTGCATATCTCCGGTATGCCCTCTGCCGTGAGTTCCCTAGGAGCCATTTAACCATTTATTGCACCCATGTAGTTGAGTGACACTGAATTGATCTCTTTGCAGATGGTGGTGACATTTGGAATGTCTGAAATCGGTCCATGGTCCCTTATGGACTCATCAGCCCAAAGTGCAGATGTCTTTATGAGAATGATGGCAAGAAATTCGATGTCAGAAAAACTTGCTGAAGATATTGATGCTGCTGTCAAGAGGTTATCAGACAGCGCTTATGAGGTTGCATTGCGTCACATAAGGAACAACCGTGAAGCCATTGACAAGATTGTAGAAGTCCTTGTTGAGAAGGAAACAATGACTGGGGATGAATTCAGGGCAATCCTTTCAGAGTTTGTTGAAATCCCAGCTGAAAATCAGGTCCCTCCTTCTGTACCCTCTCCAGTCTCTGTTTAATCAGAGCCTAATTGTACACGTACTTCACTCTTTATGCTACACACTAGAATATCGTTTAAATTTATACTGTGTAATCTTTCACTATATGTAATTACGAATGTATACTACACTCATATATTCCCTAATTCTCTCTATGGGAGAGTCTAACTCTCGATTCCGCCCTTGTGTATTGACTTTCTTGAAATACAGTATCTTTGCTCATATGCATTTAAGTTCTAATTAAAAAAAAAAAAAATCATTATGATTTAAAAACTACTTCAGTCTTATTCATTTATGATTGCATGGATTCATGAGAGAAAATGAACAATAAAGTTTACGAGATTCGACTTTCTGTAAATAGAATATCTTGCTCATATGCACTTTAAGTTTTATAATTTTTTTTTTTTTTAAAAAGTCACTGTGTTATGAAACCATGTAGCTGTGCATGACAAAAGAAGGATGGCGGCATGCAAATCGGTTACTAACTTGGTTTATTGGATGACTTTATATTTATCTAGTAATTGTTTTCTTTATTCCTTAAGCTAGTATTTATCTAGTTGTGATTTATTTTATTTTTTAGTATAATTGTAGACAATTAATTTTGTTTGGGTCAATTTATTAATTCACCCCAAGTTGACCCGGAATTAACATTTGTTAATTTATGGTTCCAATTTTGATTTTTTTAAATGAGTTAAATTATCCTTTTTTGAAGCCTAAAATGATAAAACAAAATTGTGTCTTGAAATTATTAACTTTTAAAACTTTTCGAAGTAAACCCAAGAAAATAAAATTTTATTCGGATTTTCTAAAAAATGGAATACCTTGGTTAAACAAAAAAAATGAAAAAAATAAATTTGGAAAAGATATTTCAATTAAAAGGGAAAGATGGGCAACTTAAGCCGTTCATTTTAGAGATCTAACAAATCAAACAATTTGGGCTACAGAAAGGAAAAGAAGGGGATGGCATTTCAAGAGATCATTTGGAGTCCTTGGATCAAATGATCCAAGGGTCCGCATTTTTCTTAGGAAAAAGACTATAAAATCACAAACTTAGTGTATAAGGGGGACTTTTCACGAGAGTTTTGGTCATTTTCTAAAAAGTTAGCTTGAGGCAAAAGTTAGAGAAAGAATGAGGAAGGAAAAGAGAGAAAGAGGGAGAAAACAGAAAGGAGAAAAGGGGATTTGGATTGAGCTACACTAAGGTTGATCTTTTACTTTGCTAATGTGTCTATTGTGCTTGGTTATTTTGTTAGTTTCTTTTGTTGTTAAAGTTTATCTTTTGTTAAACTATTTTTCCAAAATTTAAAGGGTATGAGCTTGATGATCCACAGCTATTATGACCGATGGTGATAGTCATGCTGGATTAATTTCCATAAGTAACTTTGGACCAACATGTTTTCTTTGTTTTTCTTTTATCAAAACAGTTTCAAAACCCCCTAGTTCAAAAATGGTGTCAAAATTCCCCCGATAAACTTTTGTCGTGATTAAATCCATTAACCCTCGGTCTAAAGTTGTTTTTTCCCTTTCTAATACCAGGAATAATAAAGTCAAGAAAATATTTTTAAATGCTAGGCAATATACTATTTTCTAAAAACAGGGGATGCACAAACCTCTATTCATCCCTTTTTTTTAAAAATAATTTTCAAACGTTTTTTTTTCTTTCAAAGGTTTGTTTTGAAATAAAATTGTGTTTTAACTTAAAACCAGATAGTGTTTTGTTTCCATCAAGTTTTTACTGAAAGAAATCTTTCAAAAATAATTCCAAAATGAGTTATCGAGGTGTTTGCTTTATACCTTTTAGAGTGGTATTCGAATATCCTTCTGTAAGCCAATCACATTTGTGCTTACTTAGACACTACTTGTTATTTCATGTATTGCACATTATAATTTATTAATTATAATTGAAGTATTTCTTTATCCATAGGTTATCTTGAATAATGCGATGGAATAAACTTGTGAAGCTAAAGCCCAAGAAACATAAAAGGACTTGCAAAGAAATTGTAACGAGTTACAATTATGAGGGACTTATGCATCAAAGCCATATTTCTAAAATAGTTTTTGGTCATAGTATTGTCAAGATAGGGCATTGACAATGCACAAAGACTAGCATATGTTAAGCCTCCATGCTTATGAAGCATGCAACCGATCTTATAGGTTGAAGTATAGAGATACTTGGGGATAACATATGGGTGCTTTTTAAGATGAACAAGTTCACTGAACATGACTCACTATGAGAGTTTCATTTGGTATCTCACTCAAGTGTCTATGAAAATACTCTTATGTGTCAGTAGTGTAAGTAATCCTTTGACTTGTGTCACCAAGTCATCTTATATGTGAATTGTTATGCTTTGATTTCATTTGAACGGGTCCAAGAAGGGATGCCTATAGTAGGGTATTTTGAGTATGGCATGAAGCATATGAAGGTGGATGAGTGATCCAGAGAGGATTCATCACCCTAAGTGATTTGAAAGGGATATATCTCACGTATTCCTGGTTTATGATTAACTTATGAAAGTCCTTGGCCAAGGCGATTATGAGAGTTTTCATCGAAGCTGGAGGATTAATATGGAAGGAGTTAGAAAGTAGACATTAAGCCATGCTTTCTCTCCTTTGGGATATTTGATGAACGGATCGAATTATACTGACATACTGTACACTGAAAAGTTAGTCAAAACCATGATGACTAATCTTAACAATTGAGTGGCCATAATGCATTGATAGATGCCGCTCTTTGTCTATAAATATGAATTAGAAATAATATATAATTGTTACCAACTTCTTAGGAGCCTAATAGGCCGCACACAATAAGGTGATATTAAGGAATTAAATTGGAATGGACCTAGTTGATTAAATTCACAATATATCAATAAGGGCTTTTAGCTAAATGGTTTAATTAAGTGGAAACACTTGAGTGCAAATAACACAAGAGTTGTGTTATAGCCCTAGGTATTTAAACTAGTGCTAGTCGCCCATAAATAAATGCTATACAAGTTTGGAACCTAGACTTCTTGTTTCCCTGAGGTGCTGCAACTTACTAGAGAGTAAAATAAAATTGTTTTCTTCCACTTCTCTCTTCTTAAAGTTTTTGGCCTAGGTTCTTTAAGAGGGTGAGGTTTATGAAACCTTGTCTACTAGCATAGATCATGTAGACACCCATTTGGGTTCGGGTGTCATTTGTATTTTAGTTTTAATTTTAACTTTAACTTTAGTTTTAATTTTTGGATAATTAAGAAAATAAAAAATAAAAAATGGGAAAAATTGGAAAAGAAAAGAAAAGAAAAGAAAAAATAAAGTTTGTTTAAATCTAAACTCCATAAGATTAGGATTAAATTTTAGGAATTTTTTGGGATAATATTGAAAGAGTTTTATCTGGATTGGAAGAAGACTTTGATCTTGAAGAGAACTCCAACCCTAATCATGCTAGGACTCTAGGTCATTTTCCCCTATAAAAAGAAACCCAAACCCCAGCATTCAACACACAATTGAAAGGAGAAAAAAGGAGATTGAAAAAAAATCTTGATTTTTTTTTTTCTTAAAGAATTTCGGGTTTCTTAGATTCGGAGTTTTGCAGTCTAGTTTTTGAGGGTTTAGTTTGGAGGATCAAAGGAGGCAAGCAAGTTTAGGTTTTTTCTAGATCTTCAGGGATTTTTGTTTTTGGAATTTTTTTGGATTTATTTTGATTTTTTTCGACGATATTTTCCTACGAGGTTTGAATTTTTCGATACCGAAATCTGGGATTTAAGTGGTTGTTCACCTGAGATTGGAGAGATTTGTTAGAGGTAAGAATTTTTTAGTTGGTTTTCAAATGACCTGAACAAAAAAAAATTGTTTTTAAACTATGTGAGGGTCGGGCTACAGGACTTGCATGCGGGTCCGCGTGCGAACTCGACCCTTATGTAATGTTTTAGCTCTGTTTCTGTTCCTTTAAAGTTTCTTCTCAATTTGTATTTTTTTTTTTTTTGAGTAATGATTAGTAGCATGATAACATGATGATAGATTTTTTTTATTATTAGTATATTTATGATTGTATAATAATGATGTTATGATTATTGTGATGATTATTATATGATGATTATTATATTTATGATATTATGATGATTATGATGATTATTATTATGTGATGATTATTATATGATGATTATGAGATGATTACATGATGATTTTTTATGACTATTTGATTTGTTTTATTATGTGTTTGCATGTTTATTTTTATATATTAAATTCATATAATTTATTTTTATTATTATATATGATTTATTTATTTTATGTCGCTAATATTATTTTTTATTTCATATTTCAGGTTTAAGTTAATTTTATTTTAATTTTTGATTAATTCTATTTATTTTAGTTTAATTATAGTGAATATATTTATGACTAACTTTATTTTGAATTTTATTGATTAGACTTTTGATTTTATGTAAATATTTGTATATTTATTATCTATTATTTATTTTTACTAATTGATTTTTATAATTGATGGTTAATTAAATAAGATAATAATTTGAGATATTTTTCGATGATGAAATTTAAGGAGGTCACGAATGGGTGACTTTTGAGAAATTTTTAGTTGAGAAAACTCTCTAAAAAATTCTCCAAAATGGTGGAAGAGTTTTGAGGGATAATTTTCGATACCAAAAAGGTCAAGATTTATTTTTTGAAATAATTAATTTTCAATGATCGTTTTAAAGGATAATTTTTCATAATTGATGCTTAATTAAAATCAATGAATAAATTAAGATCTTTCTAAGGATGAAATTCAAAGGGGTCACGAATGGGTGATTTCTGAGAAATTTTTAGGTGAGAAAACTCTCTCAAAAGTTATCCAGAATGGTGGAAAGGTTTTGAGGGATAATTTTCGATATTAAAGGTCAAAATTTATCTTTTGAGAAAACAGGAATAAAATGAGTTTCTTGATGTGTAAATAATTTTGAAGATTAGTCTTAGGTTTAAGTATATTTCATAAAATTTAACTTTTCCGACGACGGAGCCTTTTCAGGGGAAAGAATGGTTTCTCTTGAATACTCTCGAGGTTAGGAAACTTAGCAATCCATCTAAAATGGTGGAAGGGAGACCTAAACATTATTTTCGATATTTTAAACTTGAACAAATTAAAATGAAGTTAGGATAAATAAGACCATCTAGTTAAGACTTTTTAGGATCACAAGACTAATCTGATACTATCTCTAGATAGGCGTTGTGGGGGTACTAATCCTTCCCCACATGTAACCGAACTCCTGAACCTAGTTTCGAAACATAGATCGAAACCTATTCTTTTTAGGGTGCCTTAGTCAAGCTTAGGATTACTTTAAAAGGGATAGATTCATATAGGTGACTAATCACACCTAGCAAAGATGATTAGTGGCGACTCCATGATTTGCGTCTAGCATGCTGAATTCATATTTGGCATGTTATAACAGATCACGACAAACATTTCATTCCTACATGAAGAAGGTTTTCTTAATCACCTATTTGGATTACCATTTCCGCCTTTAGTTTGTGACAACCGGACTTTTGTTTACAAGAATCAAGTAGAGAAAATTTTCATTGAGGATTTCGACAGTCTCAAGTTAAGAGGTATGACATTCTATCCCTTGTATAAGTTTTTGAAATCTTGATCAATTGATTTGCAAACAAGACGATTCCCAAGTGGATTCGATTTTTAAATTTAATGAGTAAAATATTTTTAAGTTTATAATAATTTAAAAAGATCTCATCATCCATTATATTTTGACTTTGATAAGTTATAAAAGTTATATTTTCAAATTTCAAATATAAAGATTTGGTATTTTATTTGAATCTGTTGGATTCGGCCTCATGCTCAAACAAGAAACGTTTTGATGAAGAACATGAACGCAGCGGAATAAATAAACAAAGAGATAGCCGAATCTTCAAGGATCATGCTTGTAAAATTTTGAAGCGATCTAGATATTATAAAGCATGCATATTATGAGGAATCATACCTTAACTCAAAGATCTAGTAATCTTGAGTCTCCAAACAACCCACTTAATCTTGAACACCAAGAGTTAACGCCGAGACTTTAAGCCACACAAGTGTCTGGCCTCCAACGGTAATCCACACAAGATGAACAAGAGAACCTTCTTCAAGGTAGGAATGGAGTCCTGCCGAAATTCATGCTAGTGGTTTAGGTTTCACAAACCTCTCCCCAACAAGAACAACCATGAACGAATGCTTCATAACTATCAAAAAGGAAAAAAAACAATTTTCTACCTTCCACAAGGTTTGGTGCAACAACCAAGAAGGAAGATCTTGATCTTTTTTCTTTTCAATCTAATTTTTCTACCTTCCACAGGGTTTGGAGCATTAACCAAAGGGAAGATCTTAACCTTATTTATTTTCAATCCAAGCCTTTTCTCTCTTGAGAGAAACTCTTTCTCTTTAGCAATCCACCAAGAGGCATGGAGGAAGAAAGAAATCACGAAAACACCAAAGATTGCACATCCAATTTGCGGCCAGCCATCTAGAAAGAAGATGACTATATTTCTTATGTAGGGGGCGGCCAGATTCCAAGACTAGGGCTTAGGGTTATAACATAACACTTATGTTATTTGCTCTTAAGTCCCTCCACTTAATTGGACTATTCAATTAAGCCCTTATTGATTAAATTATCAATTTAATCAATTAGGTTCATTCCATTTTAATCTCTTAATTCACCTTTAATGTGTGTGACACATTAGGCTTCCAATATGTTGTCGATGAATATAAATTATAATCCAAGGATAATTAATTTACATTCATAGATCATGAGCGGAATCCAACAAGCCATTATGACCACCCAAATATTGAAGAGTCAAGTTGGTCTCGACATAACCTTTTAATGTCTAGTCCATCTGTGTAATTCGTTCCTCTCACCAAATATCCCGAAAAGACAATGAGCATGGTGCAATATCTACTCATGTAATCAATCTATGTTAGTTCTTGTAGGTTATGGTTAACCCTATAAACTTTGGGGAAATGATTTCTCCTAAATTCATATTGCTCTTGCCAGGGACTTCATCAAGTTAATCAAAGCCAAGAACAGATGAGATATATCTTCCAATGTCACTTGGAGTGGTGAATCCTCTTTAGATCACTCATCCATCTTCGTATGCTTTATGTCATACCCAAAATCACCCTACCATAGCATCCTTTTTTGGGACCCTTTCGTGATGAAATCAAAGCATGACATTCCCCATACAAGATGACCTGGTATCACAACTCAGAGGACTATTTACACGAATGGCACGTGAGAACATTATCTATAGACACTAGAGTGACAATACCAAATGGAGTTCTTACAGCGGGCCATGTTTAGTGAACTTGTTCTCTAACAAGCGCCTACATGTTATCCCAAGTATACCATATACTTCAACCCATGAGATCGGTTGCTTACTTCACTAGTAAGAAGGCTTAACAATGTAGTGATTGTGGACTCATACAAGGATATTGAGTAGACGGTTGATGTATCAGACTCGACCTATCTTTTGTAGCATGCATTCCCATCTGTGTTGCAACTGATTCGGTAAGCTACGTGTCCGGTGCACGGAGAACGGCCTTCGGCTCCCCAAACTAACTTACTCGTGGCAACCTTTCGACCGCTCAACAACCTATAACGCTAGTCACTACTCCCATTGGGGCTAGGAAGTAAGCCCCATAACCCAAAGTGGCGAAGAACAAATAGAATTTGCTACAAAAGTCGGCTAATAGGGGTATTCCTGCATATGAGAACATAGTAATGGAGAATGTAATAGCTGAAATAGGATTCATTTTGGCTAGAGCGCACAAATCCGCTATATATTTGACACGAGTTTGCCGTAATGCTGAAACTATGGCGAATGCATCTATCGTCGTTAATGCATAAATAAAGATACCCCGTCTTGGCAATACAATGATCATGAACAGTTTTAGGAACATGGCTTTGATGCATATGGATCTCACAATTATAACTCCTTATAATTCCTTTGCAAGGTCTTTATGTTCTATGGGCTTCATCCAATTAATACTTAATAACTATTTATTATCGCACTAACATGAAGAAAAACCTTGTATCACTAAGGAACAGTGATAGGTTTGCATTATTAATTTTATATTCCTTGTCCAATCTGATTGGCTCTAGGGCATATACCAACAATCTCCCACTAATCGCTAACGCATCCAATGTATTACTCTTTCAATTAGCAATGTTGTCTCTACTAGGACATGGCTTTAGTACATGTTGTGAGAATATGCTTTGGTCATATACTTTTGATAATCTCTATTGTCATAGTCACAATACTTATTCGGATAACAATGAACCCCAATTCCTTATGGCTCATGTTGTTACTTTAACAACTTGGAATCTTTTTTATTAGCTCAATGAGCTATAGATCCAAATAGTCCTTTTGCAGCCTTAAACAAAAGGTTTGTATTCTGACTTAGAATATAAATAATTCAGTCCTCATTAATTTGGAACGTTTCAAATGACTAATTTATTTACATCATGGCTTTAAGTCACTTATTGCATTCTCTCTATGTTAAACTCATTTAACATTAAATCCAACCATTTGTTGCTAAATCCGTTAGATCTTAGCATTACTATCGATTTACCTTTTAATAACCAATGTATCTGATATACATTGTTTAATGAGTAATTTGTATTACTTTCACTAACCCTTAGGTGTGAACATAAGATATCTCATCCTTTTGATAAACTCAACTCTTGAATGTTACTATCAAAACTAGATATCTCAATCAATTGTCCAACAATGTTCTATTAAGCAGACTCATGTCTTATGAGTAATGCATCAAATGCATCCTACTTAACCATTATGTTTAGTAGACTTATCTTGTATGAGTAACGCATCATAATGCATCCTACTAAATTATTGTGCCTTTATGCATCTATGCATGATTTCAGATTTCAACCTATGACCTTTAACTTTTAAAATGTCATAAAACTCCCACTGTTTCCTACATGTGTAGAAACATTCAAAGTAAACTCATTTACTTTCCTTTAGGATGTAGATTCAAAACTCTTTTTAAATGCACATTTGTAATCTTATAACTAAACATCTCATATTCCATATGAATGTTTGTTTTACCATTACAACTTGAAATTCTTTACAGGTTAGTGTTTTGGCAATCTCGACTATTTGGAGCTTCTTGGACTTTCTATGTCATACATAGTGATGTCCATCCAATTCATCTTATATGAATTCTATTAGATAATCAATTAATTTAGTTTCATTCTTCATTTAGATCATATCTTAATAAGAATGCTCTTTAACTAAATTAGTTTCATAATCTTATTATGAAAGTCCTTGAGCCAAAGCTCATCTAATTGTCAAGTTTTGTATAAGATTCCTTTGATTCATAATCAAAGAAACTACTAGTATCTATATACGTTAGCCTTATACTTTTAACTTAAACAATTAGTAATTTGATTATCTTTCATGTAAGTTTCTAAGTTATTATGAGTGTAACAAGACCATGATATGGAACAAATTCCATAGGACTTTTCGGTTCATTCTTGGATGAATGGCCAAGCATCTAATGCTAGCTAAACCGAAATATCAATGATAATGTTTCTAAAACATTCATCATGATTAGGTTGGCAAGCTTGATCAAGTATCATCTTAGGTTGCCACATCCTTGGTCTTATCCTTTCACTTGTCCATGTCCTTAGTTCCATCTATATGTTATACATATGTTTGAACCAACTTTATAGGTATCATATACTTAAAGGTAGTGAAAATAAGCTCATAATACCCGTGAAGTGAAACTTCTCAAGTTTCTTTGCCTTCATGGATCGAATATACTTCTTGCATTTAAGCCTACAATGCCTTGCATTGCCACAATGATAGTATGTCCTTTTATCAATCTCAATTTCTTTCTTCATCTCATCATCCTTTCTTTGAAGAACTTTTCTTTGGTTACCTTCCCATAGAGGAAGAAACAAAGTGGATGATCTTTGTAGTCTAGTAAGCACATTTAATAATACCAATCGATTCATGTTGTAGTTCAACATGACTTGCAAATCGTTCTTAGACAGTGAAGAAAGAACTAAATCCATACTTCTATTATGATCCATAAATCAACCAAGTTTCTCAAACTTGTTGATGTATCCAATAGCACATGATGCCTCATAGGTTACCTTCTAACATCTTTCATTGGAAGAACTCCTTTGAGATTCTAACATATTTCATTTGAAGAATTCTTTTGAGATGTTGAACTTCTCAGTGTTAAGTACCTTATAGAACAATTCTTTAAGGTCAAGGATCATTTAGGAAATAGACCTTCATTTCATATTCAACACAATCTTTATTGTGAAAAAGATAAATAGAAATCGTCTTTATAGAGTTTGCATCAAGTATGCAATTAAGTGATTAGTTAATTTGCCATGACGATTTATATCCCATATAAACTAATGCATGTAAGTCATTATGCAATATTTAATCATTAATGTAAAGTTTTATAAATTTAATGATTATTCTCATTATTTTAACAAAATAATAGCCTTTAACTATTATTTCGAAAAATTTAACTCTTAAACTTCTTAATGAGCTAGGACCCCTTTCATTTTTCCATGACCTTGAACGACTCAACAAACCATGTAGAAACTAATTGAGTAGGTAACTTAGCTTATCAATTGCATCTCTATGCAACTCGTAAATCAGTTAGGGGACAACTCTTTGCCAAAATGCATCATATCCATTTCACCAAACAATTGCCTTTAATGTTATGCGGTCAAGTTTCTCGCATCCGGACAACACAACATTTAGTTGAGTAAGACCCACCTTCATAACTCAAACATATTGGTGTAAAAGTTTGACTTGTGATCGTCACACCAAGCCTTTGATTAAAAGAACTCTGGTTATCTTGTTATGATGGTGGAAGGCAACTTAATCATGCGAAGCATGGACTCAATATAATTTAATGAGGGATTTATTCATTTCATTAGGTTTCATTGCTTTAGTTGATAGAATGACATGCATAGCATTTATTCAATTTGTATATCACATATATAAATTCAAAATAAATCTATCTCATGCAATCTACTAGGATGATTATGATCTTTACTACTCTAGTTTCCTTGAGCCATTAGGAAACTAGTTGGTCAAATTCCTAGGGACACCATTCAAAGTCTTCATAAGTCTTGATGGTGATCACCTTGGTTCTTTCTTATTGGCGCCTTGTTTCTTTACAATTTGAAATTACATAAATTCTAATCTTAGCCTAAATCTAAAAAGCCTATATAACATTTACATATCTTTGATAGAAACCTTGAGTTACATTCGAGGGGAGTTAGGTGAGAAAAGAATTTACAACCTCGGAAATGAAATAGAGAAGTCAGGGTTCGCAGACTCTATTTATAAAAATACCAAAAGGATAATTTAACCATCCATGACCTAAATCTAAGGTCTAAGTCCATAATCATCCTCATGCTTTCATAATCACATCATAAAGCATAAAAGTAAATGCATACATGTTCAATATCACTTGGTAATCTTGTGTGTCATTTAAGGAAAGTAACATTTAAACTTATTTAAATATACTTACCTCAAAATATTTAGCAATTTCAATTTTAATTCAATTCATGTTTTATGAAAACATTTTCCAAATACACTTGAATAAAAGTAAACATATTTACTTAAGTTCTAATCCAATTAGGATTCCTTGAATTAAAACATTCCATCCAATTAAACAATTTAATTAGATTTCCTAACATTTTAGGAAGTTCAAGTTTGATTAAGAAACAATCTCTACAAGGAAAGTTTATATTATCTCCTAATTTTTAGGAGTCCTTGTTTAACTAGGAAACAATTTTCACAAGGAAAGTTTAGGTGCACTCCTAACTTTTAGGAATTCAATTTTGACTACGAAACAATTTTCAAAAGTCCAAATTTCCAAAGAATCAAAATTTCCAAAAATAGAAGGTGATGCCCTAACACACAACTTTTGTGTGCAGCCGCCTCCCATTCTTGGTAAGTCATTGTGTCGTGAATTGCAGCCCTTGTTTGGGGAAACTTTTGCCTCAAGAAGCTGCCTGTTTTGGTGGCTAATTCACTCACACTTCATCATTGATTCCTAGCAAATTATAATCAAGAATCAAATTCAAGAACTCAAGGTTGCTCAGAAAATTCCAGCAACCATGCAAACTGTTTGCACAACTTTGAGAGGTAATTTTGGCAATCAAACAAACTCAAATAATTCACCAAAAATTCCATCACCAATATTGACATGTTTAGGCCTTATCCTCCAAATTTCATAAATTTTGGACATCCCTAACCGTGCCAAAATCGTAACTTACAGCAGGTGTGCAAAACAAAAATCCTGCACTTATGTTCTTCGAAAATCATGCACCAAAACCAATTCAAATCAAAACCAAACATTTTTTTTTAACTTCTTTGTGTCATGCAATCATGTAGCAAGGTTTACCATTGATCAAATAAATTTTAAACATGTTTTTAACTCTTTAAAACACCAAGAACAGATTGTACACAAAGCTGTCTAGAATTGAAACAAAACAGAAAACGTTTCTCTTGATGGAAGTTTGCTAAATCAATACACAATTCAATCCAATTGAATATTATCAAGAATTAAACATGTAAATCACAATAAAACTTACAAGCAAGACTCTGATACCACTGTTAGATTCGGCCTCATGCTCAAACAAGAAACGATTTGATGAAGAACATGAACACAGCGAAATAAATAAACAAAGAGATAGCCTAATCTTCAAGGATCATGCTTGTAAAATATTAAAGCGATCTAGATATTATAAAGCATGTATATGATGAGGAATAATACCTTAACTCAAAGATCTAGTAATCTTGAGTTTTCAAATAGCCCACTCAATCTTGGACACCAAGAGTTAACGCCGAGACTTTAAGTCATACAAATATCTGGCCTCCAACGGTAATCCTCACAAGATGAACAAGAGAACCTTCTTCAAGGTAGGAATGGAGTCCTGCTGAAATCCATGCTAGTGGTTTAGGTTTCATAGACGTCTCCCCAACAAGAACAACCATGGTCGAATGCTTCATAAGCATCAAGGAGGAAGAAAATAGTTTTCTACCCTTCACAGGGTTTGGTGCGGCAACCAAGAAGGAAGATCTTGATATTTTTTTTCAATCTAATTTTTCTACCTTCCATAGGGTTTGGAGCATTAACCAAAGGGAAGATCTTAATCTTTTTTCTTTTCAATCCAAGCCTTCGCTCTCTTGAGAGAAACTCTTTCTCTCTAGAAATTCACCAAGAGGCATGGAGGAAGAAAGAAATCAAGAAGACACCAAAGATTGCACATCCAATGTGCGACCATCCATCTAGAAAGATGATGGCTATTGATAACTCGTATAATTATATAGTTTTTAGTTATGTTTTATTATTGTTTTGTGTCAAATACGAGTTATTATTGTTTAGTCTAATGATATTTTATATTTTTATGTATTTTGGTATTTTTCACAAGTTTCTTTGAGTGATTTCAGATTACTAGAATTAAGGGCAAATCCAGTTCAGTTCCAGTTCCGACACCTTTTGCCATATCAGCTATATCTCGAGTTTCACTGAAGCAATAAGGCTGAAATTTGTAGCCGTGCAAAGCTAAGAGGAATATCTATCTTTTTCATGTTTTACACTTCTTGAAACGGAGTCGTTTTCCCTAGCGAAATCGACCATCAAGTTGGCTGATGTGCAATGACGTCTGTGCTGACCTGTTTTCGTATTTTGCCCATATCTTCTTATCCACATCAGCAAATGAGCTGATTCCAACGTCTATGGATCAGTAACTGATAGGGTAACATTTTTCTAGAAGACCATGTGATCAGATAAGGCCTGCAAAATTGACAAAATCGACCATCAAGTTGGCTGATCAAAATCGTCATGTATGACGAAAATTGTTAGAAAATGCACCCACCTATTATACCTACCTTTGAAATTTGTAAAGCTTGTCTCTTGTCATTTAGCCCTCCAAAATGTGTATAAATAGAGGGCCTTGGATGATTGTAAGGGATCATATTGTACATAGGTAGGATATTAGCCATTTTAATAAAATTCTCTAAGTTTTCTTCTTCTTTCTTTTCTCTAGTTTTCTTTCTTTTCTCTAGTTTCCTTTTTCTTTAGAGAGAGCAAGAGGTTGGATAATTAATATTCTTCCTCTTCTTCTTTCTTTCTTTTATTTTCTTCTTATATTTTCTTTAATTTTATGTTTATGTTTATAATGCCTATGCTAGGCTAAACTTCTATTTGGTTAAGGGTGATTTCAAAGCCCTAGACATGTTTTAGAATTGATTTTCAGATTCTATCTATCATTAATTTTCTATCAAAGTTGCTTATGTTCTTCTACAAGAATTGTTCATGATGTTGTCTTGATTTGTTTAGGTGTACAACTAGATAGATCTTGATAATTATCTATTGCTAGTTTAGGAGTCTTGATCCGTGTAATTGTCTTGATTTCCTATTCATAAGTGGCAATTTGTGATTAATGATTATGGTCAAGTTTTCAATAATTGCAAAGTGGAACATAACCTAAGTTGAACAATCCGAGCTTATGTGTTTGTTGCTTAGATCAACCTATCTTTCTCATCATAAAGCTGCCATTAAATTGAATTTAGAGAGCTTATTCTAGGTTGTTTGATGGTTAGAGATTAAATAGAGAGCTTGTTCTATTTAACGACAAACTAAGGAAAGATTGGGATAACAGAGCTTGTTGTTATCTACGGTTGTTAACTTTGATAGTTGGTTAATGTTGATAGATATGAAATTGATTCTTAATGATGTCTAGTGGTGGAGAATGAAACCTTAACCATATTTTTCATATTTGATTCTTCTTACTTGTTTGTTTTCTTACTTTTAGTTTGCTTATTTTTTATATTTATTTTTATTGGCTGGTTATACCGCCTAATTTGTATATTAACTTTGTTTTATTTTTATTGGCTGGTTATACCGCCTAATTTAGTATATATATTTTTATTGGCTGGTTATACCGCCTTGCATCTTATTCTTATTATTTACTTTAGTTTAAATCTGGCTTCAAAAACCCATTTTCTTTTATTGTTCTTGAATTTAAGTTTTAAACTATTAACTTATAAACTAAAACCCAATCCCTGAGGACTCGACCCTTGCTAACTACTATACTTACAATTTATCTTTTTAGTGCAAGGTTAAATAAGATACACTCTTTTGGGTGCATCAAATTTTTGGCGCCGTTGCCGGGGATTGTTTTCTTTAGTTTATTTGTTACTTGGTTTATTCTTATTTTCATTTCTAATGAGTTTTATTTTCTTGTACATACGGGTTTTTCTGATCAAATTTTGAAAAAAAAAAAAACGATGGAATTGAGCAATCTAACACTTGAAGAGTTGGTGGCATACATGAACATGGAGAATCAACAAGCCAATCTCACCTTCCCAGTTCAACAATTGGCCATGGGAGGATGTCAAGGCCATCAAGTGTTCCAAGACCAACAGTATGATCATTACTCAAACACTTACCATGAGGGATGGTGGGATCATACTAATTATGGCTACTCGAAAAATTACCAAGAAGTAGATCCTTATGCCAATTACACTCATCCATCTAGCTTCAATCAATCATGGTCCCAAGAACCAGATCTTTTTCAACCACCACATATGACTCAAAACTCAGGTACTTCTTTAGAAGATCTTATCTATTCTCTTGTTACTGATACTTTGCAATTTCAACAGGAAACAAGGGCAAGCATCCAGAGTTTGGAAAAGCAAATGATCCAATTGACTAGTAGTATGGTGGGATGGGTAGCACAAAGATCTGAAGAACTCCCTGCCCAAACAATGATTAATCCAAAGGAGAATACTACTATTGTGACCTTGAGGAATGAGGAACAAGATGAGGATGAGACAAAATTAGAGATGAATTCTATTCTTGAGGATAATGAAGCCAATGATCCAAATAAGAGTATTTCGGCACCTGAGGTAACGTTTGAGATTCCAATTTTTACTAATGTTTCTTCTCCACCTTTTCCTAGTAGATTCGCAAAGTTCAAGGAGGATGAACATGAACAAGACACGCTGGAAACCTTAAACAGTTTGTTTGTGGATGTCATTCAACAAGTACCAAAAGATGCACCATTCCTCGATGAGATATGCACCACCAAGGATGATGGAATAATACTTGTAATGGAGAATGCATCCACTGTTGTGCAAAGAAAGCTTCCTCTCAAACGCATAAATTTGGGAAATTTCATGTATGAGCCTGACAAGCCTAAAAAGCCAAGAAAGGGTGTTGGTTAGATTCAAAACACTAACTCAAGTGTTAATTGGGAAGGCAGCCCAATTAAAGATGAAATTGCCAACCTTCCATATTCAGATTTGCTTTCTCTTTCTTTTCCTTTTTCTTTTATTATTTTTATTGTTTTTATTTTATTTCTTATGTTTCTTTGTTAATTGTGTTTACTGCTTTTAAGTTCATTTAGGCTGCATAAGTTTCTTTTGTTTAATAGTTCTTTTCTCTTACATATAATTCTTGCATTGGGGGATAATAGCATTACATTAATGACAATGTAAGAATTATGTGTGGGGGGAAGAATTTAGGATTTTATTTAGAGTGTTTTGTTTTTGAGTCTTTTTATGTTGTTTTTCTTTCTGATCCTTGTTTTGAAAAACACTAGATGTAAATATAATTTTTTTTTTAACCCCGGTTAAATGGCGGATAACGGTACTCCGTGATTATTTAAGTCGGTTCCATCAGCTACCCAAAAAACTGATATTGTATATAAATTTCTCTTTCAATTTCTCTTTTATTTTTTTTTCAGGATGGATGATATTCTCACAAGATTGCAGAAACGATTTCCTCCTTTTCCTCGAAATATTTTACTGAAGCTTTACCAAGTTCGATTTGAAAGATTAAGAATGCTTATGCACAAAGGGATTCCTGGAGACATACGTTGGATAATTGAAGCCAAGGTACGTGAAGATGAATATCTTCCTGTTTTGCATTTACCAGGTACAGGTAGAAGCACTTTTGCAAAGAAGCGACGAGCAAAGCGCATGAGTTCAAATTGCCACAAATGTGCACGATGGACGTGTAACGGTAAATGTCGTTCTATTGGGATTCCGTCCTCTAATCGAGATGATAAAATTGAATTCATTAAGGATGGACTGAGTAAGGAGAATTTGGGTAATATGCAACTTTCTCTTGAGACGCATCCTAGTGGAGACGTACAAAGAGAAATTCTTGATTTATGGCCGCAATTCCAAAGGGAATGGCAACATCTTGGGAATCTGATGTTAAAAGACCCTGTTTGCCAGCTTGTAAGAAAACTGGATGGGAAGCATATCCTCGACTCATAGAAGGCGTTTAAGCCGTTTCTAGACGTAAAACCAGAGGAAGATGTGAGCCACAATCACAACTACAATAAATGACTTCTCAGTTTTTGGTTTGATTTGCAATAACTTTATTTTGGTTTAATTTACGTGTTGTTCGATTTGTGTAATTATTCTCGTTTTTTTTTATTTGTCTTTTACGGTTGATTTTTTCTTCTCTTTTTGATTTTCTTCCTGAAATCACGCAAAAATCTTTTGTTAGGTTAATATTTTCTTCTGACAGGTCAGATACACTTTCGGCGACATTATTACTCTTGTCTGATTCACTACTCAGTCCTCTATATATTACACCATGTACTCATTCTCTTTCAGGCACTCGAAAAAGAAAAAAAATGGAAAGTACTTCGTCCCAACACATTAAAAAAATTTGTGTCTTTGGAGGTGCTTATCCAGGAAAAAATAACATATTCGCTGATGAAGCCATAAGAGTTGGAGTAATACTTGCCCAACAAAAGATCCAGTTGATTTATGGAGGCGGTAGTACGGGTTTAATGAGAGCAGTCGCTACAGCAGCACACGCCGGAGGAAGTCCAGTTCTAGGAATCGTGCCAAAACTATTCACAAGTTTTTGTGGACCTACCGTGGGTAAGGAAATACAAGTCTGGAGTATCCCTGAACGGATAACAATCATGTACCATTCTGCCGATGCATTCATTGCTTTACCAGGAGGTCTCGGTACATTGGAAGAAATAGCTTGCGTGGCTTCTTGGTCATCTTTGGTCACAAATAAGAAACCCATTGGTTTGCTTAATATTAATGGTTATTTTAGTAATTTGCTTTCATATTTAGATAATGCTGTGGATAATGGATTCATGTTTTCAGAGGCAAGGAGAACCATAATTTCTGCTACAACCATTGAAGATTTACTCAAAAAGCTCCAAGCTTATGAGTATTTATCTGCTACGGTTGTTTCGCAAACGCTCGGAAAAAGAAAAAGAGATATGGACGAGCAAGGAGTGGATTGCACTTTGTCTTTGTGACATTATCTAACATTTTGTTTGTTGTGTCTCAGTTATAATAAGTGGTTAGCAACCTCTGCAGGTAATATCTCCTAAATTCTACCTTTAAAATTTGACATTGGGGACAATGTCATATTTTAGTAGGGGGTAAGGGACATATTTTGCTAATTTTAAAAAAAAAATAAAAAAATGAAGAAGTATTCATTCTGAACAAGGTCTGAGTAAGGGAGACTTGAGACATACCTTGTCAGTTTGATTTCTTCTTCTCAAAAAAAAAAAAAAAGTTTGTTGTGTTTTAAGCAATTTAGAAGTATTCATTCTGAACAAGGTCTGAGTAAGGGAGACTTGAGACACACCTTGTCAGTTTGATTTTAATCTTTTTATGTTTACTTGTTAATTTTTGTTTAGTATTTTAAGATTATTCAGGTTGCATGAGTTTGTTTTGTTTTGAGTCTTAGCTTTTCCTATTCTTATGTTATTAGTTCTTTTCTCTTACACATGATTCTTTCATTTGGGTTAATAGACTTACATTGAGGACAATGTAAGAATTAAGTGTGGGGGGAATGATTTAGGATTTCTTTTATTTTTGTCTACTATTTTTTTTTTTTATGAGTCTTTATTATTATTATTATTATTATTTTTTAGTGTGTTTTAGTTCCTTTTTAATACAATGATGAGATATGAATTGCATAGGTCTAAACTGGTTATTAGTGAGAAGATTTTCATGAGAATTAAGCTTGATATCATTTTTTTATGAGCCAATGTTAATATGATATGTTGATTGAGAAAGAAGCATGTTTAGACTTGACATTGACTTGTATAATCATCCTTGTGAGTTTTTGAGCCTATAATGATTGATGCATTATACAAATCAATCTAATTTCTTTCTTGAGTGCTCTTATGATTACATGATTCTCTAGAACTTGCTTTAAACCGTTTGAGACTATATTGATACATGTGACAACATGAATATGATAGAGGCATTAGGATTATAACCAGAGCCAAACAGCCATCCCTTATTGATGTTCCAAGAGAACACACCCTTAGTGAACCAATTTGAGCCTACATTGAATAAGTCTCTTTGGTAACCATAACTTGTCCCTAACCTAAATATACTTATATCTTTACCTTTGTTCCAAAGATGAATTAGCATGTTTTGAGACAAGTTGCAAAGACAAGGAAGATTTATTGAAAATTTGGGTTAGAAACAAGAAATAAGTGTGGGGGGAAAAGAAAGAAAAAAGTCAAGAGAAAAAGAAAGGGATCATTGTCAAATACATTCCCATATTAAAAAAAAAAAAAAAAACTTCTCTTGAACTTCTAGTTAAAGTAAAAAAAAAAAGATGTTACAAAGTTGGTTAGAATGATGCAAAGGCTCAACATGAATATTTAGCCTATGTTATTATGTGCTTTATAAGAGTTTTGAGAAGTTTTATTTGTATGATCTTTTTATGTCTCTAAACTTTATGAACTCTTTGGAACCTTTGTGATATCTTTATCCTTTTGTTCTTCAACCACATTACAAACCCCTTGGCCCCATTACAACCTTGATTAAAGACCTCTTGATTCATGAAGTTGTATGATCTAAATAGTGGAGAATAGGTGGACAAGCAAGAATATGGTAGAACTGTTTTCATGAGATTGATTGAGTGTAAACACTTCACCACTACTTTAAAGAGTGAAAATCATGAGGGTATCCCATGTGAGTAGTTGAGATTAAGTTTGAATATGCACTATTTTGATTGAAATATGTTATGTTAATATTGGCTTAACTCAAACAATTTACATTCAAGCATGATTTTTTGTGAAATTCTTTAAGCTATTGATTAGTTTATAAGACTTGTTCAAAGATTGTCTCTAATTTGTATTGAAAGGATTAGGAGTAAATATTTTTAGTATATGTAGTTTATTTATATTTTAGTTTTTCAATGTTTGTGGGTATCGTTCTAGTAAACCCTCACGAGACTAAACTCGTCCACTAGGGACACCTAGGGGTTTAAAGGCTTGTGTCACATGCTAAGTGCCACCGTGATTTCCTACGAAAGTGGATTAGATTAGATTTTCTTATTTTATTTTTATTGAGTCGTTGCTAGGGACTAGCAACAATCTAAGTGTGGGGGTGTGATAACTCGTATAATTATATAGTTTTTAGTTATGTTTTATTATTGTTTTGTGTCAAATACGAGTTATTATTGTTTAGTCTAATGATCTTTTATATTTTTATGTATTTTGGTGTTTTTCACAAGTTTCTTTGAGTGATTTCAGATTACTAGAATTAAGGGCAAATCCAGTTCAGTTCCAGTTCCGACACCTTTTGCCATATCAGCTATATCTCGAGTTTCACTGAAGCAATAAGGCTGAAATTTGTAGCCGTGCAAAGCTAAGAGGAATATCTATCTTTTTCATGTTTTACACTTCTTGAAACGGAGTCGTTTTCCCTAGCGAAATCGACCATCAAGTTGGCTGATGTGCAATGACGTCTGTGCTGACCTGTTTTCGTATTTTGCCCATATCTTCTTATCCACATCAGCAAATGAGCTGATTCCAACGGCTATGGATCAGTAACTGATAGGGTAACATTTTTCTAGAAGACCATGTGATCAGATAAGGCCTGCAAAATTGACAAAATCGACCATCAAGTTGGCTGATCAAAATCGTCATGTATGACGAAAATTGTTAGAAAATGCACCCACCTATTATACCTACCTTTGAAATTTGTAAAGCTTGTCTCTTGTCATTTAGCCCTCCAAAATGTGTATAAATAGAGGGCCTTGGATGATTGTAAGGGATCATATTGTACATAGGTAGGATATTAGCCATTTTAATAAAATTCTCTAAGTTTTCTTCTTCTTTCTTTTCTCTAGTTTTCTTTCTTTTCTCTAGTTTCCTTTTTCTTTAGAGAGAGCAAGAGGTTGGATAATTAATATTCTTCCTCTTCTTCTTTCTTTCTTTTATTTTCTTCTTATATTTTCTTTAATTTTATGTTTATGTTTATAATGCCTATGCTAGGCTAAACTTCTATTTGGTTAAGGGTGATTTCAAAGCCCTAGACATGTTTTAGAATTGATTTTCAGATTCTATCTATCATTAATTTTCTATCAAAGTTGCTTATGTTCTTCTACAAGAATTGTTCATGATGTTGTCTTGATTTGTTTAGGTGTACAACTAGATAGATCTTGATAATTATCTATTGCTAGTTTAGGAGTCTTGATCCGTGTAATTGTCTTGATTTCCTATTCATAAGTGGCAATTTGTGATTAATGATTATGGTCAAGTTTTCAATAATTGCAAAGTGGAACATAACCTAAGTTGAACAATCCGAGCTTATGTGTTTGTTGCTTAGATCAACCTATCTTTCTCATCATAAAGCTGCCATTAAATTGAATTTAGAGAGCTTATTCTAGGTTGTTTGATGGTTAGAGATTAAATAGAGAGCTTGTTCTATTTAACGACAAACTAAGGAAAGATTGGGATAACAGAGCTTGTTGTTATCTACGGTTGTTAACTTTGATAGTTGGTTAATGTTGATAGATATGAAATTGATTCTTAATGATGTCTAGTGGTGGAGAATGAAACCTTAACCATATTTTTCATATTTGATTCTTCTTACTTGTTTGTTTTCTTACTTTTAGTTTGCTTATTTTTTATATTTATTTTTATTGGCTGGTTATACCGCCTAATTTGTATATTAACTTTGTTTTATTTTTATTGGCTGGTTATACCGCCTAATTTAGTATATATATTTTTATTGGCTGGTTATACCGCCTAATTTAGTATATATATTTTTATTGGCTGGTTATACCGCCTTGCATCTTATTCTTATTATTTACTTTAGTTTAAATCTGGCTTCAAAAACCCATTTTCTTTTATTGTTCTTGAATTTAAGTTTTAAACTATTAACTTATAAACTAAAACCCAATCCCTGAGGACTCGACCCTTGCTAACTACTATACTTACAATTTATCTTTTTAGTGCAAGGTTAAATAAGATACACTATTTTGGGTGCATCAGCTATATTTCTTTATGTAGGGGGTGGCTAGATTCCAAGACTAGGGCTTAGGGTTATAACATAACACTTATGTTATTTGTTCTTAATTCCCTCAACTTAATTGAACTATTCAATTAAGCCCTTATTAATTAAATTATCAATTTAATCAATTAGGTTCATTCCATTTTAATCTTTTAATTCACCTTTAATGTATGTGACCCATTAGGGTTCCAATATGTTGGTGATGGAGACTCAATTAAGAGTTGTAAACCCAAGTGCAGGTTATGTTCAAGTAATAAATTCTCGGGTGTCCGAGGTCGAACCACAGGGAAGCGTATTAGTAAGTATAAGTTTATAAATATATAAGAAAAAGAAAGTAAAAAAAAATATTAGGGAATCAACAACAAAACAAGATAAACAAGATATTAGAGAACAAAATAAACAAAATAACATAAAAGAAATTAAACAAGATATAAAAACAATAAGAAAAGATGTTGAGGTTAGAGAATCCACTCTTGGTGTTATGCTAAGATTAATCTTGTTTTATTACACAATTGAAATTCACACATAAGGGAGATTCCAATCGGAAGGTTTAGCAATTCAGTCCAAATTGTCCAACGTCCATAGCATATGATATTATGTTCATTTGGTGTCCTCAAAACTCACAAAAAGAGTCCAAGCATTCCTTATGCCAAGGTATATGTCTACAACAAATCAAGGTTATGAAACCAAGCATTTACTGTGCCATTTTCATTGTCAATAATGAATCAAGATCTCTACTTTGCAAGTATGATTTTAAACCAAAAGAAAATATTATCTATACTAGTGTTTATAAATGATGATTCATTTTAGCTCATGTTTAAGAGACTAACCTTAGCATTTACCAAGAGCTTCACCTCATCACCTCAACAATATGATTAGCAACACATACTAGATATGAATAAAATGAAAAGAAATGTAAGAAGCATAAGTAAATAAAAAAAAAAGAAAACTAGAGAAAGGAAAGAAGAAGAAAACTTAGAGAATTTTATTACAATGGCTAATATCCTACCAATCTATAATGTATCCTAATACTCATCCAAGGCCCTCTATTTATACACATTTTGGAGAGCTAAATGACAAGAGACAAGCTTTATAAATTTCAAAGGTAGGTATAATAGGTGGGTGCATTTTTCTAACAATTTTCGTCATGTTGTATGACAATTCTGATCAGCCAGCTTGATGGTCGATTTTGTCAATGTTGGAGGCTCGATCTGATCAAATGGTCTTATAGAAAAATATGCCCCTATCAGTTACGGATCCATAGCCGTTGAAATCAGATCATTTGCTCATGTGGATCGGAAGATATGGTCAAAATACCAAAACAGGTCAGCACAGATGTCATTGCACATCAGCCAACTTGATGGTCAATTTCGGTAGGGAAAACGACTCCGTTTCAAGAAGTGTAAAACATGAAAAAGATAGATATGCCTCTTAACTTTGCACTGTAAAAAATTCAGCCTTATTGCTTCAGTGAAACTCCAGATATAGCTGATATGGCAAAAGGTGTCGGAACTGGAACTGAATTGGATTTGGCCTTAATTCTTGATTTAACCTAGTAATCTGAAATCACTCAAAGAAACTCATGAAAAACACCAAATTACATAAAAATATAAAAGATCATAAACACAAGTAGACTAAGCAATAATAACTCGTATTTGACACAAAACAATAATAAAACATAACTAAGAACTATATAATTATACGAGTTATCACACCCCCACACTTAGATTGTTGCTAGTCCCTAGCAACGGCTCAATAAAAATAAAATAAGAAAATCTAATCTAATCCATTTTCGTTGGAAATCACGGTGGCACTTAGCATGTGACACAAGCCTTTAAACCCCTAGGTGTCCCTAGTGGACGAGTTTAGTCTCGTGAGGGTTTGCTAGAATGATACCCACAAACATTGAAAAACTAAAATATAAGTAAACTACATACACTAAAAATATTTACTCCTAATCCTTTCAATATAAATTAGAGACAATCTTTGAACAAGTCTTATAAACTAATCAATAGCTCAAAGAATTTCACAAAAATTCATGCTTGAATGTAAATAAATGAGTTAAGCCAATATTAACATAACATATTTCAATCAAAATAGTGCATATTCGACTTAATCTCAACTTCTCACTATACTCTCATGATTTTCACTCTTCAAAGTAGTGGTAAAGTGTTTACACTCAATCAATCTCATGAAAACAGTTCTACCATATGCTTGCTTGTCCACCTATTCTCCACTATTTAGATCATACAACTTCATAAATCAAGAGGTCTTTTTTCAAGGTTGTAATGGGGCCAAAGGGTTATAATGTGATTAAAGAACAAAAGGATAAAGATATCACAAAGGTTCCAAAGAGTTCATAGAGTTTAGAGACATAATAAGATCATACAAATAAAACTTCTCAAAACTCTTATAAAGCACATAATAACATAGGCTAAATATTCATGTTGAGCCTTTGCTTCATTTTAACCAACTTTGTAACATCTTTTTCTTTACTTTAACTAGAAGTTCAAGAGAAGATTTTTTTTTTTTTTTAATATGGGAATGTATTTGACAATGATCCCTTTCTTTTTCTCTTGACTTTTGCCTCTCTCCTCCCCCACACTTATCTTTCGTTCTAACCCAAATTTTCAAAAAGTATCCCTTGTTTTTGCAATATGTCTCAAAATATATAATCCATCTTTAGAACAAGGGTAAGGATATAAGTATATTTAGGCTAGGTGTAAGTTCTGGTTACCAATAAAATAGCATATTTAATGTAGGCTCAAATTGGCTCACTAGTGGGGATGTTCTCTTAGAACATTAATAATGGATGACTGTTTGGCTCTGGTTATAATCCTAATGCCTCTATCATATTCATGTTGTCACATGTATCAATATAGTCTCAAACGGTTTAAAGCAAGTTCTAGAGAATCATGTAATCATAAGAGCACTCAAGAAAGAAATTAGATTGATTTGTATAATGCATCAATCATTATAGGCTCAAAAACTCACAAGGATGATTATACAAGTCAGATTAAGTCTAAACATGCTTCTTTCTCAATCAACATATCATATTAACATTGGCTCATAAAAAGGTTGACATCAACTCAATTCTCATGAAAATCTTCTCACTAATAAATCTGTTTTAGACTTATGCAATTCATATCTCATCATTGTATTAAAAGGAACTAAAACACACTAAATAATAATAATAATAATAATAATAATAATAAAGACTCATAAAAAAAATAGTAGACAAAAATGAAAGAAATCCTAAATCGTTCCCCCCACACTTGATTCTTACATTGTCCTCAATGTAAGTCTATTAACCCAAATGAAAGAATCATGTGTAAGAGAAAAGAACTAATAACATAAGAATAGGAATAACTAAGACTCAAAACAAAACAAACTCATGCAACCTAAATAATCCTAAAATACTAAACAAAAATTAACAAGTAAACATAAAAAGATTAAAATCAAACTGACAAGGTATGTCTCAAGTCTCCCTTACTCAGACCTTGTTCAGAATGAATACTTCTAAATGGCTTAAAATACATCAAATTTTTGTTTTTTTTTTTTTTGTTTTTTGTTTTTTTAAATTAGCAAAATATGTTCCTTACCCCCTACTAAAGGTAGAATTTAGGAGATATTACCTGCAGAGGTTGCTAACCACTTATTATAACTGAGACACAACAAACAAAATGTTAGATAATGTCACAAAGACAGAGTGCAATCCACTCCTTGCTCGTCCATATCTCTTTTTCTTTTTTCGAGCGTTTGCGAAACAACCGTAGCATGTAAATACTCATAAGCTTGGAGCTTTTTGAGTAAATCTTCAATGGTTGTAGCAGAAATTATGGTTCTCCTTGCCTCTGAAAACATGAATCCATTATCCACAGCATTATCTAAATATGAAAGCAAATTACTAAAATAACCATTAATATTAAGCAAACCAATGGGTTTCTTATTTGTGACCAAAGATGACCAAGAAGCCACGCAAGCTATTTCTTCCAATGTACCCAGACCTCCTGGTAAAGCAATGAATGCATCGGCAGAATGGTACATGATTGTTATCCGTTCATGGATACTCCAGACTTGTATTTCCGTACCCAAGGTAGGTCCACAAAAACTTGTGAATAGTTTTGGCACGATTCCTAGAACTGGACTTCCTCCGGCGTGTGCTGCTGTAGCGACTGCTCCCATTAAACCCGTACTACTGCCTCCATAAATCAACTGGATCTTTTGTTGGGCAAGTATTACTCCAACTCTCATGGCTTCATCAGCGAATATGTTATTTTTCCCTGGATAAGCACCTCCAAAGACACAATTTTTTTTAATGCGCTGGGACGAAGTACTTTCCATTTTTTTTTTCGAGTGCCTGAAAGAGAATGAGTACATGGTGTAATATATAGAGGACTGAGTAGTGAATCAGACAAGAGTAATAATGTCGCCGAAAGTGTATTTGACCTGTCAGAAGAAAATGTTAACCTAACAAAAGATTTTTGCGTGATTTCAGGAAGAAAATCAAAAAGAGAAGAAAAATCAACCGAAAAAGACCAATGCAAAAAAAAATGAGAATAATTACACAAATCTAACAACACGTAAATTAAACCGAAATAAAGTTATTGCAAATCAAACCAAAAGCTAAGACGTCATTTATTGTAGTTGTGATTGTGGCTCACATCTTCCTCTGGTTTTACGTCCAGAAACGGCTTAAACGCCTTATATGAGTCGAGGATATGCTTCCCATCCAGTTTTCTTACAAGCTGGCAAACAGGGTCTTTTAACATCAGATTCCCAAGATGTTGCCATTCCCTTTGGAATTGCGGCCATAAATCAAGAATTTCTCTTTGTACGTTTCCACTAGGATGCGTCTCAAGAGAAAGTTGTATATTACCCAAATTCTCCTTACTCAGTCCATCCTTAATGAATTCAATTTTATCATCTCGATTAGAGGACGGAATCCCAATAGAACGACATTTACCGTTACACATCCATCGTGCACATTTGTGGCAATTTGAACTCATGCGCTTTGCTCGTCGCTTCTTTGCAAAAGTGCTTCTACCTGTACCTGGTAAATGCAAAACAGGAAGATATTCATCTTCACGTACCTTGGCTTCAATTATCCAACGTATGTCTTCAGGAATCCCTTTGTGCATAAGCATTCTTAATCTTTCAAATCGAACTTGGTAAAACTTCAGTAAAATATTTCGAGGAAAAGGAGGAAATCGTTTCTGCAATCTTGTGAGAATATCATCCATCCTGAAAAAAAATGAAAAAGAAATTGAAAGAGAAATTTATATACAATATCAGTTTTGTGGGTAGCTGATGGGACCGACTTAAATAATCACGGAGTACCGTTATCCGCCATTTAACCGGGAAAAAAAATTATATTTACATCTAGTTATTTTCAAAACAAAGATCAGAAAGAAAAACAACCTCTTCTTGAGTAACATGATTTTCCAAAAAGAGTTTGAGTCTTTGTCCATTTACCTTGAATACGTTACCATTTTGAGGATTCTCAATGTCAACTGCTCCATAATGATACACATGCTTAACCACAAATGGGCCAGTCCATCTTGATCTCAACTTACCAGGAAATATGTGAAGTCTAGAATTATAAAGTAGAACTTTTTGCCCAACATCAAATGTTTTTCTTGAAATTAACTTGTCATGAAAGGCTTTAGTTCTTTCTTTATGAATTTTAGAATTCTCATATGCATCTTTGAATAAAGTTGGCCAGTAAAATCCACACTGTAAAATTTTTGCAGCAGTTTTCTTTGATGAAAAATGACCACCACATGCCTCGGAATGACAAAACTTAATTACACTACTTACCTCATTGCCGGGAATGCATCTTCGAAAAATCTGATCAGGACAATATTTGAACAAGTAAGGGTCATCCCAATAGAACTTCTTTACCTCATTCAGAAACTTCCTTTTATCTTGGGGGCTCCATTGAGAAGGAATTTTTCCCAAAAAGGAATATTTTAGCTCGGATGGCAATGGTTCTAAATCCAGCTTGGGCGGTTCAATAGTTGATGGTACAGTGACATTTGTGAGTGATGGAAGTTCCTCAAACTTTTGTTTCCAACGATGCTTATCCTGAAAAGAATTTAACAAAGAATCAGTGTGTGAAATTTCTGAAGCATTATCAAACTCACATTCAATTAAATAAGCTTCTAAAGGATCATGGAATGTGGTAGTGGTGAGATGTTCATGAACAAGTTCTTCAATGAAATCCACTTCATGTACTTCTGAATCATCACCAGGTTGCTTGCAAATGTTGAACACATTTAATTCTAAAGTCATATTTCCAAAAGAAATGTTCAAAATACCATTCCTGCAATTTATCAGAGCATTAGAAGTTGCAAGAAATGGACGGCCTAATATAACAGGAATTTGAACATTTGGATTTGAAACAGGATGTGTGTCCAAAACAATAAAATCAACAGGGAAGTAAAAATTTTCAATTTGAACCAAAACATCTTCAACTATCCCTCGAGGAATTTTTACAGAACGATCAGCTAGTTGAAGTGTAACAGGTGTTTCCTTGAGTTCACCTAAACCTAACTGTTGATAAACAGAAAAAGGCAAAAGATTAACACTAGCACCAAGATCAAGCAATGCACGTTCTATTCTAGTGTTTCCAATGATGCATGAGATTGTTGGACATCCAGGATCTTTGAATTTTGGTGGAGTAAGGTGCTGAATGATTGAGCTCACACTTTCCGTCAGAAATGCTTTCTTTTGTACATTATGTTTCCTTTTAACTGTGCACATGTCCTTCAAAAATTTAGTATAAGATGGAACTTGTTTGATTGCATCCAATAAAGGAATGTTAATCTTAACTTGTTTGAAAAGTTCATAAATTTCTGCATTTTGATTCAAATTCTTTATTGTTTGCAACCTTTGAGGAAAATGAGCAGGATGCATACCTTTTTCTTTGTCCAAATTTTCAAGAAGTTCAGACTTACCATCATCCTTACCAATACTTTTCGGAGGGGAAGGAGGATCTTGGTCTTTTGATGGAATGTTTTTGTCAATTGCCTTTCCACTTCGAAGAGTTGTGATAGAACTGGCATTTTCCTGTTGAGTTTCATTGGAGCAAGAAACAAGACATTGAGTAGAAGGGTTAGGCTGAGGTTGAGCAGGAAACTTACCTTTTTCTTGAGTGCGTAATGAAGCTGTCAATGTGGACAAGGTGTTTTTGATCTCATTGATGTCCTGTGAAGTTTGGTTATTCACATTTGCTTGTGTTTGCATGAATGCTTGCAATGTCTCTTCCAAGGTTTGTACACGTGAAGGTTGATAGGAAAAGTGTTGCCCGACTTTTGAGATTGTGGTACCTGAACATGATTATTATTCCGCCAACTGAAGTTGGGATGATCTCTCCATTCAGGGTTATACGTTTCAGAGTAAGGAGAAGGAAAAGGCTTTTTAAATGTGTTTATGGAATTTACTTGATCATGTAACGCTTCTTTAAGAATGGGAATGTTTGGACATTCAGAAGTAGGGTGTCCCATGATTTCACAAATTCCACAACTTTTTTCATTTTTAACCGTTTTGACTTCTTTTACTTCTCTAAGTTCCATGGCTTCAATCTTTCTAGCCAAATTAGCTACTTTAGCTTTTATCTCATCTTCTTGACTAAAATGATATTTACCTCTGTTAGAAACAAGATTAGATCTATTGAAACTTTCAGAGGAATTATCTGTGTGCCAGGCTTGAGAGTTATCTGCCAAATGGTCTAGGTAGTCAAAGGCTTCTTCAGGTTCTTTTTCTAGAAACTCACCGTTACACATTGTTTCAACAAATTGTTTAGTTTCGGGAGTTAAACTTTCATAAAAGAAACTAATAAGACGCCATTTTTCAAAACCATGATGTGGACAAGAACTTAACAAATCTTTAAAACGCTCCCAGCATTGAAAAAATGCTTCATTTTGATTTTGATTGAAATTTTGAATCTGTCTTTTCAAAGCAGTAGTTTGATGTGCTAGGAAAAATTTCTTTAGAAACTCAGTTTGTAATTCTTGCCATGTGCCAATTGACCTTGGTTTTAAATTATGAAGCCAAATTTTTGCTTTATCTTTTAAAGAAAAAGGAAATAATTTTAGCTTGACAATTTCATTTGTACATTGTTGGTCATTAAAGGTGACACATACATCTTCGAAGTCTTTTAGAAACGAGTAAGCACTTTCCGATTCTAACCCATGGAAATTTGGAAGCAAAGCTATCATACCTGGTTTAAAACGAAAGTTGTTCGCATTGAGAGGAAAAATAAAACAAGAGGGTGATGAGCTTCGAGTTGGTTGCAAGTAGTCACGCATGGTGCGTACTTGTCTGTTCTCATCTTCAGCATGAACACTTTCATTGTCAGCCATGGTAGGAGTTGTATTAGAAAGATTACCTGAAAAAGTTTCACAATAAAATCTAACTAAACGACGAGATCTAAAATCACGTCGCCAAACAAGCATAAAACAAAGTTAATATACAGATTAGGCGGTATAACCAGCCAATAAAAATAAAACAAAGTTAATATACAAATTAGGCGGTATAACCAGCCAATAAAAATAAAACAAAGTTAATATACAAATTAGGCGGTATAACCAGCCAATAAAAATAAATATACTTATAAACTTATATACTTAGTATTGCTTCCCCGGCAACGGCGCCAAAAACTTGATGGAGACTCAATTAAGAGTTGTAAACCCAAGTGCAGGTTATGTTCAAGTAATAAATTCTCGGGTGTCCGAGGTCGAACCACAGGGAAGCGTATTAGTAAGTATAAGTTTATAAATATATAAGAAAAAGAAAGTAAAAAAATATATTAGGGAATCAACAACAAAACAAGATAAACAAGATATTAGAGAACAAAATAAACAAAATAACATAAAAGAAATTAAACAAGATATAAAAACAATAAGAAAAGATGTTGAGGTTAGAGAATCCACTCTTGGTGTTATGCTAAGATTAATCTTGTTTTATTACACAATTGAAATTCACACATAAGGGAGATTCCAATCGGAAGGTTTAGCAATTCAGTCCAAATTGTCCAACGTCCATAGCATATGATATTATGTTCATTTGGTGTCCTCAAAACTCACAAAAAGAGTCCAAGCATTCCTTATGCCAAGGTATATGTCTACAACAAATCAAGGTTATGAAACCAAGCATTTACTGTGCCATTTTCATTGTCAATAATGAATCAAGATCTCTACTTTGCAAGTATGATTTTAAACCAAAAGAAAATATTATCTATACTAGTGTTTATAAATGATGATTCATTTTAGCTCATGTTTAAGAGACTAACCTTAGCATTTACCAAGAGCTTCATCTCATCACCTCAACAATATGATTAGCAACACATACTAGATATGAATAAAATGAAAAGAAATGTAAGAAGCATAAGTAAATAAAAAAAAGAAAACTAGAGAAAGGAAAGAAGAAGAAAACTTAGAGAATTTTATTACAATGGCTAATATCCTACCAATCTATAATGTATCCTAATACTCATCCAAGGCCCTCTATTTATACACATTTTGGAGAGCTAAATGACAAGAGACAAGCTTTATAAATTTCAAAGGTAGGTATAATAGGTGGGTGCATTTTTCTAACAATTTTCGTCATGTTGTATGACAATTCTGATCAGCCAGCTTGATGGTCGATTTTGTCAATGTTGGAGGCTCGATCTGATCAAATGGTCTTATAGAAAAATATGCCCCTATCAGTTACGGATCCATAGCCGTTGAAATCAGATCATTTGCTCATGTGGATCGGAAGATATGGTCAAAATACCAAAACAGGTCAGCACAGATGTCATTGCACATCAGCCAACTTGATGGTCAATTTCGGTAGGGAAAACGACTCCGTTTCAAGAAGTGTAAAATATGAAAAAGATAGATATGCCTCTTAACTTTGCACTGTAAAAAATTCATCCTTATTGCTTCAGTGAAACTCCAGATATAGCTGATATGGCAAAAGGTGTCGGAACTGGAACTGAATTGGATTTGACCTTAATTCTTGATTTAACCTAGTAATCTGAAATCACTCAAAGAAACTCATGAAAAACACCAAATTACATAAAAATATAAAAGATCATAAACACAAGTAGACTAAGCAATAATAACTCGTATTTGACACAAAACAATAATAAAACATAACTAAGAACTATATAATTATACGAGTTATCAGTTGGCAATGAATAAATTTATAATCCAATAATAATTAATTTACATTTATAGATCATGAGTGGACTCTAGCAAGCCATCATGACCACCCAAATATTGGAGAGTCAAGTTAGTCTCGACATAACCTTTTAGTATCTAGTCCATCAGTGTACTTCGATCCTTTCACCAAATATCCTGGAAAGACCATGAGTATGGTTCAGTGTCTACTCATGTAATCAAAGCATGTTAGTTCTTGTAGCTTATGGTTAATCTTATGAACTTTAGGAAAACGATTTCTCCTAAATTCATATTGCTTTGGCCATAGACTTCATCAAGTTAACCGAAGCCAAGAACAAATGAGATATATCTCCCAATGTCACTAGGAGTGGTGAATCCTCTTTGGATCACTCATCCATCTTCATATGCTTCATGTCATACCCAAAATCACCCTACCATAGGCATCTATTTTTGGGACTCGTTCGTGATGAAATCAAAGCATGACATTTCCCATACAAGATGACCTGGTATCACAAGTCAGAGGACTATTTACACAACTAGCACGTGAGACCATTTTCCATAGACACTAGAGTGACAATATCAAATGGAGTTCTCACAACGGGACATGTTCAGTGAACTTGTTCTCTAACAAGCACCTACATGTTATCCCAAGTATATCGTATACTTCAACCCATAAGATCAGTTGCTTACTTCACAAGTAAGAAGGCTTAACATGTACTAGTTTCTGAGCATTTCTAATGCTCTGTCTTGGCAATACAATGACCAGGAACAGTTTTAGAAACATGGCTTTGATACATAAGGATCTCACAATTATAATTCTTTATAATTTCTTTGCAAGGCCTTTATGTTCCATGGGCTTTATTCAATTAATACTTAATAACTATTTATTATCGTACTAACATGAAGAAAAACCTTGTATCACTAAGGAATAGTGATAGGTTTCCATTATTAATTGTATATTTCTTGTCCAATCTGATTGGACAAGAGCATATACCAACATTTAAAATGTAAATAATTTTTTGCATTATCTTAAGTGTCATAGAAAGAATCTTTCTTTAATGTGTTTGAAATTAATCAAACATATAATAGCCCCCATGTATTACATAAATTCTTATTAACAGAATATGCAGCAACATAACGCAAACCAGCAAGCCTACATCAAACAGCATCTTTAATGTGATCAAGCACTAGAGATGTAATCTCATGAACATGATTATGGAGTCTATTGTTCCTATCTCTCCAAACTTGATAAATGAATGCGTTACAGGCTATACGTAAAAGAATTGAGATGACTGTTTTCCACTTGAGTCTTTGCACGACACACTTCAGCTTCTAATTCCAGCAAACAACTTCTCTATTCAAGCCATAAAGCTGCAATTTTCCCTTCCAAATACTTTACGAATAACTAAAGACAAAGAACATGTGATCTTTAGTTTCCAACTCCCTTTAAGAAAAAAGAATACAACAAAAAATTGGTTATTTATGAATAATATAGAAAAACTACATTGAGAAGATTTAACCAAACCTGTCTAATGGAATAATCCATCACCTGAGCATAATAGCCTGTTGTAACTTTGTACTCTGCATGAAATGGAAAAAAAAAAAAAAACAGACGCCAAAAAAGGTGAAGAAAGAGGGCAAAGTAAAATAATATGGTTTCAAACTTTAAAAAAAAATAAATAAATAATGAATTCTATGTTATCAAGTTTGTTTAAATTTTAAAAATAATGGGTTTGTAATTCTATCTCTATCTTCTCTTCAAATCTCAATGAAATATAAGGATTTTGTTATTTTCAATTAGGATAATTATTGGATAACAATTATTATGCATGATTTTTTTGTAGTTTTAAAATTTAATCTTGATTTTAAATGGATAGTTTTACTTATTTAATTATTGGATAACAAATGTTGATAACCTAGAATCAAGAAAATTAAAAATCAAACTTGCTGTAAAAAAAAAAATCACTTGAAAATATATAGTCAAAAAATGAAAAAACATTTGCTGTTAAAAATAATAGAGAGTTGATAATGTTAGATTTTTTTATAAAAATTTTGAGTTTTAATGAGATAAAATATAATTTTATTCATGCTTTTCTTATGTGTCATTAAAAGAATATATCCACGTAAGCAAAATTTGCCATGTAAGCATGTACCTTTTTATATTATATATATGATATATATATATGAGGGATCACTTACGTTGGTGTAAAATTAATTAATTTTACAAGCTTTTATAACTTCGTGTATAATTAATATTTTAACAAAACGCCTGCTAGATTTAGTAATATAATCTCACTCGTCATACATGTAATGTTTCGAATCGATCAGATATCCATATCATATCGATTGAGAATACCGTATTTTTTATATATATTCGATGGTTGAAATATTTTTAGATTGAATAAATAGTAAGACATTTTTAATTTATTCGAAATTCGATGTGCAAGATCAGCATGAATAGAGTATGAAATACAATAATCGGATTAAACAAATATAAATCGTATGAAAAAAATACAAAATCATGTAAAACAAAATTAATTTTATACTAGTGTAATTGAATTTTTCTCTTTTATATATATATATATATATATATATATATATATATCATATGATAGGTTTATAACTCAACTCTAACTAGTTGATGGCCGGTGTTTTGGTGCGAGAGATCAAATGTCAACATCTTTACTTATGAGTTATGAAAAATTAATTGACTAATATCAATAATATTTATATTTGTATAAAATTTACATAAAAAAAAAAATTCTTGATACAGTTTGATTGTTTTAGACCATTGTGTTTAAAAAGTTTTAAGTTCAATGTGGTCGAAGCATGTAACACAAAATATATCATGTTGGACGCAATTTAAATGTTATAATTTTTACGTTACACTATGGATATAAACCAACACATTTATAAAATAATATATTGACAAAATAACTTATAAAAACATCTGAACCTACATATTTAAATGATATAATTTTTAAATAAGAAAAATCCAACCCAAACTCCCACCCTAAAAAATCCAAAACAACAATTATCAACCCAACGAAAGAAAAACTCTATTCAAAATCTACCTTTTTCCCTTATCACTCAATGATTTTTAATTATAGATTTATAGCTTATTTATTGGCTTTCTTATTATTTATGTATTATTTTTATGTTGTTAATTATATTTCATTTTTTTTTTCTTTATGCTAATTATACTTTAATTATATTTTGTTAACTCCTCATCAACTATTAGTATAACTCTGTTCTAATATCACCAGAAAATACATTTATGATCATATCTTGTATGGCATAAATTAATTTAGTAATTAATTTATCAAATAAATAATAAAATTGATTTATTCTAGCATAGTTCTAACAAGAGCTACCTATAAAAAGATTGATTTTTTTGGGCAGTAATTTACCCAAATTTTCAGTAGGTACACTTAAATTCTAATTATGCCTTGCAACACACTAATAATTGAGCTTCCAGCCACCTTTGTTTGTTAACTCTAGCGATAAAGTCTTCAACTCTTTTATTTAGTTCCTCAGCAGGCAATCCAACCTCTTCTTCAACAATATCCCTTTCTTTTTCTTCATAAGCTTCTTCTTCCGCAATTTCAGATGTTTCTTCTTCCTCAACTCTGTCTTCCTGTTTCGCTTCTTTGGCTTCAGATGTAATCACTTCGTTCAGTTCATCTTCTTTTTCTTCTTCTTTCTCTTCTTTTCCACCCAACTTAACTTCTTTCATTTCAACTAATTCTTCATTTTCTTCTTTTGAATTCACTTCCTTATCTTCAGCCGTATTGACTACTTTCAGTTCAGCTTCCTTTTCCACTTCTTCTACCCTTTTCTCCTGCGGCTGCCTGATCTTCTTTTGAGGTGTTGAGACTGAGACTCCCCTAAGGCTTCGACTTCTTTCCATATATTCATTGTAAATGTCACGATCTGGATATGGGTTTGGACCCATAAGCCTTGATTCTCCAACAAGGAAGATGACAATAACGTTAACCACAATGAACAAGCACATAGGATTGAAGAAAGAAGAGCAAATACATGGGAGAGAGATTAGGAAAAACTGCTTCATGGATGAACATAGAGAAGGAAAACTGAAAGGATGGGTGAGAAATAAACTACAAGTTAATCCAGCCAGCAAATGAAGAAGGAGGTTGTGAAGAAACTGACTTTTACTATACTTCTTCATTGCTTGAAACTTCCCTGCCTTAATTGAATCCATATCCTTGATATTCTAATAAAGTTGGTTTAGAGGGAACAACCAAGAAGGAAATTTTAGAGGATTTAGCTAAAAAGGGTTGTGTTAGAAAACTCACATCTGACTGAACATACAGCAGGGTGGCAACAATGAGTTAATATAGTGGGGAAAAGAGAAGAGGATATTTTGGTGGGTTCAAGAGATTCTACTTTTTTAATTGTATTTTCCATGAGAGGGTTACTTTATGAAAAAGCCAGGGCAGGTTAAGCATGTGTCTATTTATAATTTAGGTGCTTTTTTTAGGCCTGCATTTGCTTTCCAGTATTGTTGCTGTCGTTTTCAACTTATAGTAATAGTAACTTATTATTCTCTTCTGCTATGCATTCATTGGTTAATTATCACTAATTCATCCAAAGAGAGAAAAAAAAAGGGTTAGAGCAAGAAAGTGACATTGATGCACTCAGCTGCTTTTCAAGGGTGCATGCATGCGCACTTGAAGAGAAGGAAAAGTTATGGTTTTTGCATGCTTTAGTTTATATTTGTAAATGTTTTTTGTTTTACTTTTTTTTCCTCTATAATTGAAGCCGTAAGTAGCACGTGTGTTAATGTGAAGTTAAAAAATATTTCATGAATAATTGTGTTACGTGAGTTAAATGTGAAGTTAAAAAATATTTCATGAATAATTGTGTTACAGTTGTTGTCACCAAGCTATTTAATTAATTAGTTAAAAAATTGGTTGCAAGTGACAGATTGTGGCTTCTGTGGAAAAACCCTATATATAAATATATGCTTTCAGTTTTATATGTAATAATGGACGTTAATTAAAATCAAAATTTAGCTCATTTATATTGTCAAAACTTTCCTATTGCTTACATTTTGTATCTGAGTATGACTTATATAAGTTATTAGATTTTCTTATAAACTAACTTTTGAGGTTGAATTTGAGTTTTTTTAACTTGATATCAAAATTAAATTTTTTATCCGTTTCGTTGGGGTGCTTGTTCTACGTTTGTTTTTTCAAGTATTTATTGAGAAGAGATGTCAAAAGTAGTCTATTTTTTGTACTTTAGTGTGACTTATATATCTTATTAGATTCTCTAACTTAGAACCTAGCTTTTGAGATTGGACTTGAGGTTTTTTAACTTATATATGGAACATGTTCTCGATGCATATGACATTTTAATTTCTCCAGTATAGGGATATACAGTTTTGAGTTTAAAATATGAAGTAGAATAAGATTTATCTAAGGGTAATCAACTCCTGCATGTAGCTGCAACTTGTAAAGCGGAGCTCAATTATTTTAATTCTGAAGTCATTGGGCACACGAAGCTGGTGGATTTGTGGTTCAGTGGGCGTGAGTTATATATATATATATATATATATATATGTAAAGGGGATTTACTTACACTAGTGTAAAATTAAAGTTGTTTTATACATTTTTATATTTTTTTATAAGACTTATATTTGTACAAATCAACCGTTGGATTTAACAATATAATTATACTCGCATGCACGTAAAGTTTCGAATCGATCCGATATCTCTATCATATCGATCGAGAATATTTTTTTAATATATATTTAACGGTTGAAAGTTTTTAACGTCGAACAAATAATTAAATATTTTTAATTTATTCGAAACTTGATATGCATGATTTACGTGAATAGAACATGAAATAAGACGGTCAGATTAAATAAATATAAATCATATAAAAAATTATGAAATTACGTAAAATAATTTTAATTATATATATATATATCCCTCTGAAATGCAAGACGTCATCCCCTTTAGCTTTCTTTGATTTTCTTAAATTGGCTTCTCTAGAATTTTTCACAAACTTGTTACGTGACGTAGGTTCAATGAATTGGTGCTCAGAACTTTTTCAACATTAATTACACACCTTGTAAAAAAAAGTAAATTAACATGCGTGACTTTTAGGAGGTCATGAACGAAGAAGCTTCAAAGAAGGCCTTTGCCACCAACATTTGGTTGGTTAATGGTTGGAGTGGTAGCTTGGTTCTAATTTTCAAGTTGAAAATTAAGATTTAAAATTTGAGAGTTATTAATGTTGAAAGAGTTTTTATTATTGTACTCTAAAGTCGATAGAAATTAATCTTCAATCAATCATAAAATAGAATGGAGAAAACACTCTAAGTAAAAAAAAAAAACCCCTTTGCCAGGGTGACGTAAAGCTAAGAGGATATGCTATATATATTTTTGAATAAAGCATGAGCATATTCAAGTTCAAATCTCACTGCACATGAGTTTAGTTAAATTTTATATTGATTTATTCTATAAATGTAATATGATGGTATGTATGAAAATTTCTTTTTGTAATTGTAACTTAATAAAAAAAGAAAAGGTTTCAGAACCTAATTTTATCTCCAAGCAAAGAAATTAATCATTTTGAAGAAGAGACTGCAGGTTAATTCAGTAGAATCTACTATTTTCATTCCTTAATTAAGCTTGGTTTTTATAATAATAAAATTATATTTAAGTGGGATTAGGGTCCTGATTAGGAAAAAAAATAAGTAGGTTTTATATCCAGTTAAATGCACTAGAAAGCTTGCAAACCTGATAATCATTATCTTTCTTTATTGGTGTTGAAATGGAAGAGAATATTTTGCTTTTTGGAAGGCGGTATTTGTTCAGAAAATACTGCTTAGATTCGTGAGTTTTTTATATGTTTTTCCTCTTTAGTTTTGGGCTGACTATTGACGATTGAATGGTTGAAATTCCTTCCTTAGCACCTAAGAGATGCATATATATGGCCGGCAAAGGAAATAAGATAATTTATTTTGTTTGGGACATAAAAGGAGAGACGATGATGTGGCTTCTCTTTTTCGTACCAAACGTCAATCGGTCCCCTGGACCCAAGTTAAGTAGGCATTGGCAACGAAGTAACTCAAACAGGTTCTATCTAGGCCGAGATATATGCTAAATTCCTTATTTCGGTCAATCTTTTATTTTAGTGTTTGTAAACACCCAATTTTATTTGGAGTTTTTGAAACATTATTTCAATAATTTGAATTAAATTATGTTTCATATTAAATTAATATTTTAGATCAAATATATTTAATTCAAGTTTTATAATTAAATTGTATTTTATATTTACGGTCAAACTTTTATTGATTTTAATCTGAATTTTAGACGTCAAATTGGATAATGAATCTCATTTTATATTTTGAACTTTGATTTATTGGGCGTTAAAATAATTTTTCGACCTTTAAATTAAATTGAATCTGGATTTAGTGGGCATCATATTGATGTTTTCGACCTCTTATTACATGCTAATAGTTTTTGAACATTCACCCAACCTGATAAACTTTTTACCCAACCTGACCCATTGGCGGATTGGGCTGGGTCTTGGGTTTACCCGACCTAGTTGCACCCCTAATAAAACATCTTTGGTTAAAATAGTTCATAGTGTTGATGGAAAGATTGGGTTGAACAAAACCTGCAAAAAATGGGCACCAGAGCTTTTCCGATAATTCCATTTTCGACGCTCAAATTAGTCTGGTGCTCAATGAGTAAGAATGAAAAAGAAAAGAGAGAGTACGTAAGAGTGAAAGTGAAAGTGAAAGTGAAAGAATAATCTCTACTTGGAATCATTCGCTCAAGTTAGGCTTGGTTTAATATTGTTGTATAATTTTTGAAGTCAAAAAAATATTTTTATCGCAAGCATAATGTTAAATTGGTAAAAATATTTAATTTTTATGATTGAAATCAAATCAATCCAAATCAAAAAATAAAATTTTTAAGTTTTAAAAAAATTGATTTTTGAATAAAATAATTTTATTATTCTCATATCTATAAATTTTTATTATTTTAAACATATTTTTTTTTAATATTTTAATTTTTTACAATATTTTTTTATAATAATATTAAATACTTGAAAATTTTTAAATTATATTTTTTATCATATTTTTTAAATATTTTTTTTTTAATCTAAATTTTTTAACATATTTTTTTCGATAACAATGCTAATGCTCAATGAGTCAGAATGAAAAAAAGAGAGTACGTAAGACTGAAAGTGAAAGAATAATCTCTACTTGGGATAATGCGCCACAATAAATAGGGGTGTCCTTTCCTCGGAAGTTGGTAGGTGTTATGGATACTTTATTTTTTTTTAGACAAGTGGCGCTTGTTAGAAGTGTAGATTTAGAATATGAGATTATTTTTGATAAAATTATTATAATGGTAAAATTAAAATTAGTGTTTAGATGTATTAAATTATTAGTAGCGGTAACAATGAAATAAATTATAATGAAAAGAGAAAATAATCATTAGAGATATTAAATTAAATTTGTATATTATCTGTCATTTATGAAATTAATAAATAATTAAAATTGCTAAAATTATTTTATATAACATGATAACTTTATTAATAAATAATTGAACATTAATAAAAATAGTAACAATATATCAAATAAATTTTTATTTATTATATTCCTTTGTCTTTATCTCTTGTTTATTATCATTATGGCTGTTGCCAATAAAAACCGATTATAAAACAAAGACAAGACTCTTGCTTCAGTTGGAGATTCCTCAGCCTCACCAATTTTGGATTTTACTACTCCATATTTTCTCCATCACTCTGACAATCCGAGAACGCCATTAATCTCAACGGTATTAGTTGGAGATAATTATCCTTTATGGCAAGTTGGTTCACTGAAATCACCAGATTCATCTTCATCAATATATTTTTTTTGGACTCGTTGCAATGATTAGGGCTGTAAATGAACCGGGTTTGAACGAACAGACTTCTGTTGTTCGTTTGTTTATTTCTAAGCCTATTTGTGTTTGTTCGTGTTCATTAAGGAATTTTTAAATTGTCTTTGATCTCGACTCGTTTACAATTAGGTGTGTTCAAGCTCGATTCATTTAAATTAAATGAATATTTTGCGGATATTAAAGGAACATATTCATGCACATATAATCGAATATATTCGTGAACAATAAAAAATATGTTCATTAATAATAAACAAACAAATCTAAACAAAAAGTCAAATTTAAGTTATTATTAATATAAAATAATGAAATAAAAATATTATTAAATTTAAGTTATAATTAAATATAAAACAACAAAATTTATTAATAATATATAAATAAGATACAAGCAATATTAATTATATTTTTAAGCAAGCTTCAAACTATCTATTAAACGAGTTTTAAACGATTCATAAACACTTGTTCGTGAACATAAATGCTGAACATACCTTGTTCGAATTCGATTCGTTTAATAAATTAACGTTAAAATATAGTTCATAATCGTTTATTTAGCTTGATAAACAGACATAAATGAATAAAAATCGAACTGTTCATCGAACGTCCTATTCATTTATAGCCCTAGCAATGATATGGTAAAATATTGGCTCCTCAATGTAGTATCTAAAGAAATTGCATCTAGTATTATATTTGAACCTCTTACATCCAGCATGTGAACTGACTTAAGGGAGAGGTATGCTCAGTCTAATGCTCATCGTATCTATAAACTCCATAAAGACATTACTTTGACAACATAAGATAGTTTATCTGCCAGTACATATTATACTAAATAGAAAGCTTTATGGGATGAGTTCATACTTATTTTTCCATGCAACCATGTAGTTGTGGATCTATTAAAGTTTTGCAAGCATACCAGCAAAAAGAGAGACTGACAAAATTTCTCGTGGGACATAATGAAACATACAGTGATATACGAGGACAGATTTTACTCATAGATCCCCTTCCTAGTGTGAGTAGGGCTTATTCTCTTTTGCTTCACGAAGAGAAAGAACGACAAGTTTTCATCATGCCAGCCATGCACTATGATAAGGTTGCCTTTGTTGTTTCACGTCCTAATAATAGCTACCCACAAGCTTCTGATTCTTTTACATCTAGCATAAAGAATTGTTCCAATAATAGACTCATTTGTGATCATTACAAACATATAGGACATATCAAAGATAAGTGTTGTAAATTACATGGGTATCTACAAGGGCACCTCTTCTATCAAAATACCAACCATGTTTCTGATTCAGAGAAAAAACGTGAAAAACACGATGAAAACAAAACTTATGGTTCTTCCAATATAGTTTCCTTAACAACTGACCAAGTTCAAGAACTACTCAGTATTCTACCAAATACTCAATTAGCTCCCCAAGTCGATTTCACAGGTATTACTGAAAAATGTAAAAATAACTCTATCTGGATCATTGATACAGGTGCATCTGATCACATTATTTTTTATATTTCCTTATTTCATGCTCACATTGATGCATCACATTGCCCACCAATAAAACTTCCAAATGGCACCTTTGTCAAAGCTTCTCACATAGGATATGTTTACCTTACTCCTTTTTTTTTTATAGCAGTTAACCTTACTCCTTCGTTCTTGTTGAAAAATGTTCTTTGTGTTCCTTGTTTTGGCTACAAGTTACTTTCTATTGGAAAGCTGGCCTCACAATTATCTATCCTTGTTCTACTTTATATGAATTTTTGTTTTTTCAGGACCTAAACTTAATAAGAACATTTTTGCTACTTCATTCCCTTGTGATTGCCACATTTGTCACATTGCCAAATTGCCTTTTTCATCTAGCACTACTTCCACCGAAACTCCTTCTGATTTAATTCAAATTGTGATATTTGGAGAGGATATTCAACTCCAACACACTCTAGGGCATTTTTTTCTTACAATTGTTGAATACTTTTCTCGAAGTACATGGATATATATATATATATATATATCATGTAACATAAGTCTGAGGTACCCATTTTTCTTAAACAAATTTTTGCTTATGTCAAAACACAATTCACTTGTTCTGTTAAAGCTATTTGAACTGATAATCTTTGGAATTTTTCTCTAAAGACATTGGCCCTTTTCTCATTGAGCATGGCATTTTTCATCAACATAGTTGTGTTGGTACTCCCCAACAAAATAGGGTTGTTGAATGTAAGCAAGGGCATCTAGAAGTTGCTAGGGCCTTAGGTTTTCAAGCAAATCTACCACTTTATTTTTAAGGGGATTGTATTTTTGCAACAACTTATCTTATCAATCGTATACCTACATCTAAACTTCAAAATATAACACCATGTAGCAACATAATTTTGTCTGGATATACACAGAAAAGGCCCGAATCATATTCTAAGAATTTCGAAAATGGATCGAGTGAAATGTTTGATTATTCACAGTCTTTGTCTTGGTCCACTTGCTCGTTAATATAGGTCCGTTATCCTTGTATGAACCGATCATGTAAAATTATTTGAAATAAATTCAAATTCCAGGTTTGATTCAAATTTTGGTTAATTTGGGCCCGTACTGGGCCAAGCGTCGTCAATCCGATTTTCGAGACCATTGGGCCTCCTTATTGTTAGTATAAGTCCTACAAGCCAATCGTGATTTGCTTGTAATGCACTAATTTTTCATTTCATGTATTATACATTATAATTTATTTAATTATAATTGAGGTATTGCTTTATCCATAAGTCATATTGTAAAATGTTATTAATATCTTATGTAGATAAAGCCCATGAGACACAATGGCCTTGCAAAGGAATTGTAATGAGTTACAATTATGGGATCCTTATGCATCAAAGTCGTGTTTATAAACTAGTTCCTAGTCATTGTATTGTCAATATAGGGCATTGAAAATGCTTAAAGACTGGTATATGTTAAGCCTTCATGCACATGATGCATGCAACCAATCTCATAGGTTGAAGTATGAAGATATTTGGGGATAACATATGGGTGCTTGTTAGTTAAACAAGTTCACTGAACATAACTCACTATGAGAGTTCCATTTGGTATTTCACTCAAGTGTCTATGGAAATACTCTCATGTGTAAGTAGTGTAAATAATCCTTTAACTTATGACACCAAGTCATCTTGTATGTGAATTGTTATACTTTGATTTCATCACGAACGGGTCCCAAGAAAGGATTCCTATGGTAGGGTGATTTTGGGTATGGAATGAAGCGTACGAAGATGGATGAGTGGTCCAGAGAGGATTTATCAGCCCAAGTGATATGAGGGGAGATATCTCACTTGTTCCTGCCTTATATTAACTCATGGAAGTCTTTGGCCAAGGCAATATTTGAGGAGTTAATATAGAAGCTACAGGACTAATATAGAAAGGGTTAAAGAGTAAACACTGCACCATGCTCTTTCTTTTTTTGGGATATTTGATGAAGGGATCGAATTATACTAACATATTGTACACTAAAAGGCTTTTAAAACCATGTTGACTCTCCTAGCATTTAGATGGCCATGATGTATTGCTAGATGCCGCTCATGGACTATAAATGTAAATTTTAATTCTTAATCAAATTAATTTATATTTATTGCCAACATGTTTAAGACTAATAGGTCACACACATAAAGATGATTATTGGAATTAAAATGGGATTGGGCTTAATAGAAAGAATTTAAGATTTCTCAAAGACTTAATTGAATTGGTCAATTAAGTGCAAGGGTTTAAGAGCAAATAAACCAATAGTTGGCATGCACCTAGATTATAAAAGCCATATTTAGTAGCACCCTGTAGAATGATGTTTTAGCGCTTTTTCTCTTGGTTTTTTGGTTAACAAATTCTTGCTTGAACAAAAGAGAAAATCGTTTTCTTCCTTGGAGCTCTCAATTTTAGACAAAAGAGAAAGGGTGTGGTTTTATGAAAACCAAGACTACTAGAATAGTCCTAAATATGTATGACATATTGTAGGGACCAAAGGAAAATAGCAGTGAAGCTGGACCATGAAGATGGCAACCAAGTTTGATGCTACATCAGAGTTTGCCGATCTTATGGATTTTAATAAAACATTTATTTATGATTTATTTATAAACATTTGATGTTTTATTGGCACTGTGGGCCAATGTTGAGGATATTTAATTTATGTTTTCGAAACATATTGTTTTGTTGGCATAGGATGCCATGCTTATTTAATTTCCTCTTAAATAAATCAGTTATAGAATAATTCTATAACATAGTCTTATATTATACAACTTGCAAAGTATTATGAATCTATTTAGCTTAGTGATATGGAATTCAAATTGTTGTTGAGTTAATCCCTTAACATCTACATATGTAGGATTTAGTGGGAGCTACTAATAACTCTTTGAATGATAAAAGGTTATGATAAATGGCCATTTTTGAAAAATCCAATTAGTTGGAAACGTTCCATACTTGAAAGATTGCATGTTTATATTAAAGGTTTTTAAGTCTAACTCTTTTGTTTTGCCTTGCAAAAAGAGTTATATTTGGATCATTAGCTACTTGCTAATATTAGATTCCAATAGTTGTTATAGAAACAACTGAGCCATTTGATTGGAATCTAGGTCTCGTTGTGATCTGAATTATTAACCTTGATAATGAGATTACCATGAATATGACAAAGCATATTCTTAATGCACTTAAGCTATGTCCTTGTAGAGACACAATTGCTAATTGAAAGAGTTCGGCATCGGATGTAATAGTGATTGGCTTAGTGCAAGTGGGAGATTGTTAGTGTATGCCCTAGAGCCAATCAGATTGAGCTTGGGATACACAGTCAATAAAGCATACCCTTCACTATGAAGATAGTGATATAAGGTCTTCCTTCATGTTAGTACAATGATAAGGAGTTATTAAGTACTATTCAGATGAAGCCCATGGAACATAATGGCCTTGCAAAGGAATTATAAAGAGTTATAGTTATGAGATCCTTATGCATCAAAGTCTTGTTCCTCAAACTGTTCCTGGTCATCGTATTGCCAAGATGGGGCATTGGCAATGCTCAAAGACTAGTTTATGTTAAGCCTTCTTACATATGAAGTAGGCAACCGATCTCATACAGGTTGAAGTATGGGATACTTGGGATAACGTATAGGTGCTTATCTATTGAACAAGTTCACTGAACATGGCCCGCCAAGAGAACTTCATTTGGTAATATCACTCTAGTGTCTATGATAATATTCTCTTAGTACCAGTCATATAAATTAGTCCTCAGACTTGTGATACCAGGTCATCTTGTATGGAGAGTGTCATACATAGATTCCATCACGAATAGGTCCCAAACATGATGATGCTTATAGTAGGCTGTTATTGGGTATGACATGAACCATACGAAGATGAATGAGTGATCCAATGAGGAATCACTACTCCCTGTGATAATGGAGACATATCTCGTTTGTTCTTGACTTCGATTAACTTGATTAAGTCTTTGGCCAAAGCATGATGGATTTAGAAGAAAGTTGTTTCTCTAAATTCATAAGATTAATCATAAGTTGCGAAGAACTAATATGGATTGATCATAAGTAGACACTGCATCATGCTCATGCACTATCCGGGATATATGGTGAAAGGATTGTATAACACCGACAGGCTAGTTGCTGAAAGGTTTCTAAAAGGTCATATTTGGATGGTCATGATGAGTTGCTAGATCCCGCTCATGATCTATGAAAGCAAGTTAATGAGATTAGCTTATGTTCATTGCCAACATATTGGGAACCTAGAAAGTCACACACATAAGAACAGATATGTATGGATTAAACATGGTATTCTATTAAGGTAAAACTTAATTGAATAAAAGATATATATTGAGGACTTAATAGAAGAAGTTCAATTGAGAAAGATTAAGACATAATTGAGATTTGAGAAATCCAAGGACAATGTCATAATGAGATAAGAGGAATTAAGAAGTCTTATATAAACTAGTATAGTCGACTTTGACATGATGATGTACAAGGTAAATCTCGAGTGACTATGCTATGTGGGATTAATGTCATGGGATGATATTAATAGATTAATAACATGAATTGTTCATGAGGAGAAAGAAATTTAATTGAGAATTAAACTACTTTCGTTTAGAATTCTAAAAAAGAAGCATGATAAATTAGAATGGGTCCAAAGTGACTATTCTAATTTAGGGCTATCCACTAAGGATGGTTGGCCCAACTTAAGGCACTAAGATTGTTGGACCATTGATATTATTAGATAATGTAATGGGCCTATTGATCCATCTTAAAATTAAATAGTTTAAGTCCAAGTGGATTAATGAAAATCTTGTGCAACAAGCTACAAGGGTCAGCCAAGCTTAGGGGGAGGGGATCAGGGTTTGCGCCTACTTATATCTCAGTTATAGAGGCTATATCTGCAACCTGAGACATTCATTCTACTTGAGATATGTTGGTGTATGTCTTAGAGCCAATCAGATTGAGCTTGGGATACACAGTTAATAAAGCATATCCTTCACTATGAAGACAATGATACAAGGTTTTCCTTCATGTTAGTACAATGATAAGGAGTTATTAAGTACTAATCAGATGAGGCCCATGGAACATAATAGCCTTGCAAAGAAATTATAAAGAGTTATAATTATGAGATCCTTATGCATCAAAGCCTTGTTCCTCAAACTGTTCCTGGTCATCGTATTGCCAAGATGGGGCATTGACAATGCTCAAATACTAGTATATATTAAGCCTTCTTACTTATGCAGTAAACAATCAATCTCATACAGGTTAAAGTATGGGATACTTGGGGTAACACATAGGTGCTTGTTTGTTGAACAAGTTCACTGAACATGGCCCGCCAAGAGAACTTCATTTGGTAATATCACTCTAGTGTCTATGATAATGTTCTCTTAGTACTAATCGTGTAAATTAGTCCTCAGACTTGTGATAGCAGGTCATCTTGTATGGAGAGTGTCATACTTAAATTCCATCCCGAACAGGTCCAAACACGTTTTTGCTTATAGTAGGGTCTTATTGGGTATGACATGAACCATACAAAGATGAATGAGTGATCTAAAGAGGATTCACCACTCCCAGTGATAATGGAGACATATCTCGTTTGTTCTTGACTACGATCAACTTGATTAAGTCTTTGGCCAAAGCATGATGGATTTAGGAGAAAGTTGTTTCTCTAAATTCATAAGGTTAATCATAAGTTGCGAAGAACTAATATGGATTGATAATGAGTAGACACTGCATCATGCTCATGCTCTATTCGGGATATATGATGAAAGGACCGTATTACACCGACAGATTGGTTGTTGAAAGGTTTCTAAAAGGTCACGCTGACTCCATAATATTTGGGTGGTCATGATGGGTTGCTAGATCCCACTAATGATCTATAAAAACAAGTTAATGAGATTAACTTATGTTCATTGCCAACATATTGGGAACCCAGAGGGTCACACACATAAGAACAAATATGTATGGAATAAACATGGTATTCTATTAAGGTAAAACTTAATGGAATAAAAGATCTATATTGAGGAATTAATTGAAGAAGTTCAATTGAGAAATATTAAGACATAATTGAGATTTGAGAAATCCAAGGACAATGTCTTAATGAGATAAGAGGAATCAAGAAGTCTTATATAAACTAGTATAGTCGACTTTGACATGATGATGTACAAGGTAAATCTCGAATGACTATGCTATGTTGGATTAATGTCATGAGATGATATTAGTAGATTAATATCAAGAATTGTTCATGAGGAGAAAGAAATTTAATTGAGAATTAAATTACTTTCGTTTAGAAATTGATCTATCCAATAAATAAGCATGATAAATTAGAATGGGTCCAAAGTGACTATTCTAATTTATGACTGTCCACTAAGGATGGTTGGCCCAACTTAAGGCACTAAGATTATTGGACCTTTGATATTATTAGATAATATAATGGGCCTATTGATCCATCTTAGAATTAAATAGTTTAAGTCCAAGTGGATTAATGAAAATATTATGCAACAAGCTACAGGGGTTGGCCAAGCTTAGGGAGATGGGATGAGAGTTTGCGCCTAACTATTTATCAGATATAGAGGCTGTAGCCGAAACCTGAGACATTGATTCTACTTGAGATATTCTGATTTTGCTTGAGAACAAGTTTGGTTTCGAGAAGAGAAACCTAGCCTAGCAAAAATAGCATATCGCCACCTCCTTGCAGAATTTGTGCTTGCCGCAATTCCTCTTGTTTTTGGTGTTTTCTTTCCGCAACTTCACCTTGTTGAGTGAGACTGATTTAGGAAGAAAAACACAAAAGATAGATCTTTTGATTGTGATCTTACGATCAACTTTTTAGCACAAGTGAATCACCATACCTTAGAGAAGGATCCATCAGCTGTTCGTGTGGACTAGCTCTAGAAGAAGGACAATTGTGCTTCTAGTGATCTTGTTCGAATTGGATCTTGGATTGAAAGCACTTTGCAACTTGGATCTGCGACTTAAGGTTACGATATCTTAAGTAGGTAACTTCTAAATCATATGGGTGATTTATTTTGTTTTGAATGTTATAAACCTATGCTAAACACAAGCCTAAGATCCTATTGTACTTCGGGTGCTTCTTTGTTTACTTCCCCTACACTTTGATTATTATGTTTAAGCATGAACCCGAGGTAGTGTAAACCCAAAAGTGGTATCAGATCCAGGGTTCTGTTGTTTACATGAGGTTTATGCATGTCAATTCTTGGTGATATACAAGTTATTGTTTTGTGTATTGATTTTGGCATGATTTCAGTTCCTATGTTTGAAAAGAAAAGTTGTTTTCTTTAATTTTGTTAAATCTGGACAGCAGCCATATGATGTCTTTAATCATGTTTAAAATTGTTTGAATGGTAGATTAAAATTGTTTTAATCAACAAGAATTAAAGCCATGACATGTCTTAGTAAACCCGATAAGTTTTGATGTCAAAAAACATAGTTTTGAGTCAAGTTTTGTAAGCTGATTTGGGGATGATATAAAATTGATTTTTTAGATGTTTCAGATCTTGAAATTTTATATTACATGCTGCCATTGAAGTTGCAAAATTGATTTGAGCTTAAAACGTTTAAGCAAAGTTGTTTTTGGACATGAAACGCTGTTACTACAATGTTGAAATTTTCTGGACTGTTTTGTAGGTGTTTGCCTGCCATCAAATTCGAGCATGAATGTGGAAACGTTCCACATGTTCGCTAGGAATTTTAGATAGCATCTAAGGTGAATATGATTCATCTATGATGGCTAGTTTTGGCATGGAATATAACTGGATTAAGCAGCAACTGTTGTTGCATGCAAGTAGGCCGAACTGCGACATCAATGAGGTAATTGTTGCTGAATTGGGTACAGCTGTAAGGGGCGGACAACAAGCTCTTTTTAAGGCATCCAGTAGCCACTGTAGATGGCGTACAATAGTCCGATCATGGGCTGGCAGCGGCAATTCGATGGCCAAATAGATTGTCTGCGCCTAGGACACTAAGAGTTAGTGTCCTACTCTAGCAAGGAAACCATTTCCTGGTGGGAGTGTGATTCCTAAGTGTTAGGAGAGACTTGTAGTATGATTAGGTAAGAGTTGCCTAATGATATTTTAAGTTCCTAAAGAGTTAGGGTGGATAGCAAACTTAAAAAATCTTGGTGTAAGACAATGAAGTGTCCTAAAAGGTTTAGGATTTTGAGCATGCTAGAATGTTTTGTCCTAATTAAGACAAGCAACATAAAAGTTAGCTAAAGTTCGATTTCAAGATAGCTCTCTTAATTGTTAAGATGTTATTAAAAATGTTTTAATTGGTGGAATCGAAACTGCTAGAATGATTTGATAAATTGTCTCAAATTAATTTGGTGACATTTATGCAAATAGTACACAAGATAACCAGGTGATATTGACTATGAATGTTTTTAATTCATGCTTATAATGTGATTATGTATGCATGAAGGATGGTAATGGACTAGACCTTAGTATGACTAGGGAATGTATGGTTGAATTTTCTTATTGGTATTTTATAAATAGGGTCTGCGAACCCTGCCTTCTCTTTTTCATTCTGGAATTGTAAATTCTCTTTTCATCTAACTCTCCTCGAATGTAACTCGACGTTTATGATAAAGTAGTGTAATTGTTATATTCTTTATAGATTTAGATTTAGGATAGGAAGTTGAATTTATGTAAATTCCAAGTTTGTAAGGAGATATGGCACCAAGAAGAAGTAACCAAGGAGATTACCAATGAAGCTTTCGAAGACTATGTATGGTATCCCCTAGGAATTTGACCAACTAGTTTCCTAATGGCTCAAGAAAACTAGATTAGTATAAAGTCCATAATTATCCTAGTAGATTGCATGTGATAGACTTATTTTGAATTATATATATGTGATATATGTAATTAAATGAATGCTATGCATGCCAATCGAATTTGAAATCAATGAGACCTATATAAGAGTTAAATGAAATCCATCATTAAATCATATTGAGTCCATGTTACGCATGATAAGTTGCCTTCCACCATCATAACAAGATAACCAGAGTTCTTCCATTTGGAGGCTTGTTGAGTCACTCAAGGTCAAACTTATTTATGAACATGTTTGAGTTATTGAAGGTGGGTCTTACTCAACTAAGTGTTATGTAATCCGGATGCGTCAAACTTAATCACATGACATTTAGAGGCAAAGTTAGATGAAATGCATATGATGTATTTAGGCAAAGAGTTGTCACCTAACTGGATCTAGGAGTTGCATAGAGATGTAATTGGTAAATTAAGTTACCTACTCAATTAGTTTCAACATAACTTGTTGAGTCACTCAAGGTTATGCTGGAATGAAAAGGGGTCCTAGCTCATTAAGAAGTTTAAGAGTTAAATTTCTCGAGATAGTAGTTGAGGGCTATTATTATGTTAAAATAATGAGAATAATCTTTTAAATATTAAAGCCTGACATAAATAATTACTACTTGCTATTTATTGACTATTAAATGTTTTGATTCATATAGGATATAAACGCTAAAATGGCATATGCATTATCACTGAGAAGCATACTTGATGTTAAGATTGTCCAACTAGGACAAACTTCGTTGACTGGTTTCGCAATGTCAAGATTGTCTTGACACAGGAAAATAAGGCTTATGTTCTTGATGAGCCCATTCCAGATGAGCCTGCGGCTGATGCAACTGGGGACGAGAGGGTGGCCTATAGAGTTCATAGAGATGATCTCGTACAAGCAACATGTGTGATGTTGGCTAGTATGGCACCCGATCTCTAAAAGCAGCATGAGGCCATGAATGCTCAAGATATCATCCTTAACCTTAGAGAATTATTCGCTAAGGAGAATCGCACTAAGAGATTTGACATCTCAAAGGAATTGTTCCAAACAAAGATGTCAGAAGAAAGCCTAGTGAGGTCTCATGTGCTTAAGATGATAGGGTTTATTACTCGATTGAAGCAGATTGGATGGGTTATGGATCATGATCTAATCCTTACTTCACTATCTAAGAGTTATTCGCAGTTTGTGTTGAATTTCAACATGAACCACTTGGAGGCTACCCTTTCTGGGTTGCTGAATATGCTCACACAAGTTGAACAAACCGTTGTTAAGGACAAATCATCTGTCCATTTAGTCTCTTCCTCCAAACCGAAAGGTAAGAAGAAAAAAAAGACTAGATGGGATGTACCTCTTGCTTCAAAGATTTTGAAGCCCGATGATGGTGTTGTGAATGAAGCAAAGGATAAGGATAATGCTAACAAAGCTTGCTTTAATTGTGGGAAAATTGGTCATTGGAGGCGCAATTGCAAGGAGTACCTTGATTCTAACAAGGGAAAGAAGTTGAAAGGAGTTTCAACTTCAGGTATAATATGATTCACTCTTCTTGGTACTAAATATGTATGACATATTAAAGGGACCAAAGGAAAGGAGTAGTGAAGCTGGACCATGAAGATGACAATCAAGTTTGATGCTACATCAGAGCTTGCCGATCTTATGGATTTTAATAAAACATTTATTTATGATTTATTTAGAAACATTTGATGTTTTATTAGCATTGTGGGCTATTGCTGAGGATATTTAATTTATGTTTTCGAAACATATTGTTTTGCTGGCATATCTTAGGATCAACTTGCTAGCACAAGTGAATCACCATATCTTAGAGAATGATCCATCAGTTGTTCATGTGGACTAGCTCTAGAGGAAGGACAATTGTGCTTCTTGTGATCTTGTTCGAATTGGATCTTGGATTGAAAGAAATTTGCAACTTGGATTTGCAACTTAAGGTTACGATATCTTAAGTAGGTAACTTCTAAATCATATGGGTGATTTATTTTGTTTTGAATGTTATAAACCTATGCTAAACACAAGCCTAAGATCATGTTGTACTTTGGGTGCTTCTTTGTTTACTTCCACTGCACTTTGATTGTTATGTTTAAGCATGAACCTGAGGAGTGTAAACCCAACAAGATATTCTGATTTTGCTTGAGAAAAAGTTTAGTTTCGAGAAGAGAATCCTAGCCTAGAAAAAATAGCATATCGCAATCTCCCTGCAGAATTTGTGCTTGCCGTAATTCCTCTTGTTTTTGGTGTTTTCTTGCCGCAACTTCACCTTGTTGAGTGAGACTGATTTAGGTAGAAAAACACAATATATAGATCTTTTGATTGTGATCTTAGGATCAACTTGCTAGCACAAGTGAATCACCATACCTTAGAGAAGGATGCATAAGCTATTCGTGTTGACTAGCTCTAGAGGAAAGACAATTGTGCTTCTTGTGATCTTGTTCGAATTGGAGCTTGGATTGAAAGCAATTTGCAACTTGGATCTGCAACTTAAGATTATGATATCTTAAGTACGTAACTTCTAAATCATATGGGTGATTTATTTTGTTTTGAATGTTATAAACCTATGCTAAACACAAACCTAAGATCCAGTTGTACTTCAGGTGCTTCTTTGTTTACTTTCGTTGCACTTTGATTGTTATATTTAAGCATGAACCCGAGGTAGTGTAAAACCCAACATGAAGTAGAGAAGAAGACTAGCAAAAATATTATCAGATCTAATCGAGGAGAAGAATATTTAAGTCAAGGATTCTTGGATCATTTGATAGAAAATGGTATTCTATCACAATGGACTCCACTCGGAACTCCAAAGCATAACAAAGTGTCTGAGAGGAGAAATCGGACCTTGTTGGATATGATTCAATCCATGATGTCTATGGCTGACCTTCTGATATCCTTTTGGGGATATGCCTTAGAAACAGCTGCACACCTTCTGAATAAGGTTCCAACCAAATCGGTTGATAAGACGCCATATGGGATATGTAACAGCAAGAAACGATAGTTATCTTATCTAAGGATTTGAAGATGTATTGCTTATGTGAAGCGTGCATTGTCTGATAAGCTTGGAGCTAGATCAGACAAATGTAAGTTCGTGGGGTATCCTAAAGAAACAATTGGATACTATTTCTATAATCACAATGAGTAAAAGGTGTTTGTCTTAAAACATGGAAATTTCCTTGATAAAGAGTTTCTACTTGAAGGTTCCAGTGGGAGTAAAATGGATCTCAAAGAAGTTCGAGAGCCACAAACTAACATTCTTTTGGAACCTAAGCCTATGGTTGAGGCATTAGATGCTCAAACCGATGCTCAAGAAACACAAATGCTCTGGAGATCTAGTAGGGTTAGGCAAACTCCATAGAGATATGGATTTCTATTGGAAAGAGATGTTTTGCTTATTGACAGTGAACCTACTACAGATGAGGAAGTGATATGCTACATCAATTATACTAAATGGCTTGAGGCCATGAAATCTGAAATGGATGCCATGAAAGTCAACCAAGTATGGAATTTGGTTGATCCACCTAAAGGGATAAAACCCATAGGGTGCAAATGGGTCTTTAAGATAAATACTGACATGGATGGCAACGTACATAAGTATAAGGCCAGGCTGGTAGCAAAAGGTTATAACCAAGTTGAAAGCATTGATTTTGAAGAAACCTTTTCTCCAGTTGCCATGGTTAAATCCATTAGGATTTTTCTTGCTATTGCTGCATATCATGATTATGAGATATGGCAGATGGATGTAAAGACTGCATTCCTTAATGAGAAATTGCAGAGGAAGTGTATATGACACAACTTGAAGGGTTTACATCCAAGGCCACTTCTAATAAGGTATGCAAGCTGCAAAAGTCCATTTATGGACTGAGGCAATCATCGCGAAGATGGAATATTAGGTTTGATGAAACAATTAAAGAATTTGGTTTTATGAAGAATCTTGATGATCCATGTGTTTACATGAAAGTAAACGGATTGACAGTTGTTTTCCTAGTGCTATATGTTGTCGACATATTGCTCATAGGAAATAATGTACCTATGCTGCAGACGACTAAGGTCTGACTTTCCAAACAATTCTCTATGAAGGATTTGGGAGAAGCAGCATTTATTCTGGGAATTAAGATCTATAGAGATAGATCGAAAAAGCTGCTTGGGTTGTCCCAATTCACTTACATAGACAAGGTGTTAAAGAGGTTTAGCATTCCAAAAGAGGAAACTTGCGTATGTTGCATGGAAATACAAAGGACCAAGGATTATGTATAAACTCCTCCACAAACTGAAAATCAGTTAGCCATTTAACCCAACACCACCAAGCTAATCTACTCTTGACCATGAATATTAAAGATTTGAATTCAAGTGCCTTATTCTCAAAAACCACCCCATTTCTCCACAACCAAATAGTCCATAATACATCAGCAAATAACATAAACCATACCTCCTCACTTGTCGAGTAAGGCATTAATCTCATCCCCTATGAGAACCAGTCTTTGATTGTATTCGGTTGAACCATCCTCATCTTCCACCACGCGCACATATGCGACCACAAAATCCAAACACATCCGCACCACAAGAAAATATGGTCTACTGTTTCCACAGCATCCTTACACAAAGGACATTTTATGTTATCTTCTGCTAAAACATTACATTTAAACAGATACATGAAAATAGGTAGCCTGCATTGAAAAAGATACAATAAGAAAATCTCCACCTTGGGTGGAACTAGACCGCACCACTTGAATATGTCAGTGGATCCTTCTCCTGATGCACTTCCTTCAACGGCCCATCTAAACAGTTTAGTTCTGTAGCGGCCATTCAGAGTAGATTTCCAAATCAGCCTGTTTTTCCTATAAGCATCCCAATGTACATTATTAATATCCCCCATTAGAAATTGCCATTTTGAAATCTCCCAGTCAAAAATGTCCTGTCTCAGTGTAATCTTCCATGACCATATGTCAACGTCCAAGTGCCCAAACTTGTTGATCACTGCATTCTTTAACACTGATAAAGCATATATTCTCGAAAACTTCTCTTTTAGCACCTCCCCATTTGAACAACCTGTCCTCCAAAAAAAGAATGGATCCGTCATTCCCCTGCAACAAGCTTGTATTTTTTGCAAAACAAGTCTGAAATTTCCCCCTCCGTAAGTGGTTCAGTGATACCTTTCTAAATCGTTGATGGAATAATACGTGTCTGACGTCTTGGGAGAAGATCACTAACATCCATACTATACTTAGCACATATCACCCATTTCTATTTACGCTCATTTCCTCAGATAATCTAAATATCCACTTGTTAAGTAAAGCTCTATTTTGAACTTCAACAAGTTTTATACCCAAACCTCCACTGCTAACACTCCGACATACAATAGCCCAACTAACTAAGTGCAACTTATGCCTGTCATTATTCCTATCCTAGAAAAAAATCTCGTTGAATCTTCTCAATCCTCTTAACAACAGCTATCGGTGCTTTAAACAATGACATGAAATACAAATGCATACTAGACATTACCGACTTTATCAAAGTTAATCTCCCTCTAGTGGATAAGTACCTCTTCTTCCAATGGCCCAGTCTGGTTTCTATTTTTTTTTTAAAACAGGCTCCCACATAGTTGTATTCCTGGTGTTAGTACTAGGAGGCAGCCCTAGATACTTTAGTGGCCATTCCATGATTCTGCAAGCCAACATATCCCCCAAATCTTTTAAATCCTCGCAGCCCATATTAATGCCCACTATACAACTTTTTGTGAAATTTATTGAAAGACCCGACATAAGCTTAAAACACCTAAGAGTGCATTTTACATTTCTCAACGATGTTCAAACTGCCTCGCAAAATATTATTGTGTCGTCAGCAAACTGTAGGTGAGTGGTTTCAAAACCCTGGTGTCCAATCACTGGACCTCTGAATAAATTTAGCTCATTTGCTTTCCGCAATAACACACTAAGACTCTCTGCCACTATGTTAAAAAGGAATAGAGACAAAAGACATCCTTGTCGTAAGCCTCTTTTCATATCAAATTGAGCTGTAGAAGAACCATTAACCAAAACAGACAATGGTACTGATTGAATGCAACTCTTCATCCATCGCATCCATTTATCACCAAACCCTATCCTACCCATAATGTTTCCTACTGCACGCAGTCATATGCTTTTGCGAAATCTAGTTGTAGCACACATGTTCTCTGTTTCTCCTTCCTTGCCCAGTCAACTATTTCAAAAGCAATTAACACACTATCTAGAATCTGTTGACCACCTATAAAAGTAGACTGTGATTGCCCAATTATCTCCACCATAACCTGTCTCAATCTATTAGCCAAAATTTTTGCAACTATCTTGTACAAACAACCCACCAAGTAAATAGGCCAAAAATCAGACACTATTGTAGGTGACTGTACTTTTGGAATTAAGGCAATGAAAGACACTTTTACACATCTGGCCAAAACACCAGTCCTCCAAAACTCAAAGACAAAATTGAGGATATCCTCCTTCAGAATATCCCATTTCTATTTGATAAATCCCATATTGAAACCATCCGGCCCAGGTGCCTTCGAACTACTGCAATCTTACACCGTCGACCACACTTCATCCTCTGTCACACCATTCTCTAGAAACAATCTACTTTCAGGAGATAGCATTTTAAACTCACAACCTGGCATTGTTATATGCATATCTATTGTACTAGAACTGAAATGACCAAAAAAATGATCAAATATTACCTGTCGAATGTCCTATTTCTCAAAAACCACTCTGTCATTGTGCATCAGCTTCTCCACATTGTTTCGCCTCTTCCTTAATCTAGCAGTAACATGAAACAACTTGGTATTTTTATCCCCACATTGCAACCAGTTCAGTCACGATTAATGCTTCCATTGCATCTCCTTCATCCTTAACAACCTCCACAACTAAGAGGTAAGAAGAATTCTACTCTCTTTGTCATCGTTTGACACCACTCCCACCACCCACTTTGTGTCAATATTTGCTAGTTCTTTTTCCACGATTTTGATACGATCCTCAAGGGTATTTCTTTTGCTTCTCTGCCAATCTTTGATAACACTTTTAGATTTCTGAATTTTGTCCATGCACTACCCTTTTTTCCTTTTTCCAAGGTCTGTTATTACCTTATCAAAACCATCCTCCATAAATCAATGGTCATAAAATCCAAAAGGTAGCAGGCCCCAATCTATATTTTCTGACATCAAACAGATGGCATTAAGATCTGATAGAAAATTTGGCAATCTCTGCAAAATGGTGCAGCAAATCGGGTGTGAATAAAAACCTGTCCAGTTTGCTCCATGATGTATTTTCCCTGCAGTACAGTACGTGAAATTTCCCCCTCATAGGAACCTCAATCAACACGACTTGTGTTACAAAAGATTGAAAATTAGACATTGCTCTCACATTGTCGTGCAGCCTTGTATGTTCATTGGTGTTCAAAATTGCGTTGAAATCGCCCCCAAACAACTATGGCCCTGGGAAATTTGCCATCAGACTTCGAAGTTCTTCCCATAGTACCCTTTTCCCTTCATCATCGTTTGGTGCATAGGCATTAAAAATGGCCACTCGTATCTTCAACTGAAGGAGTTCTCCAATTAGAATAAAAAACCTAAACCTTTTTATTACCTTTGACACCTTAAATATCCTATCGTCCCACAATGTTATCAACCCACCTGAATTACCCTCTGATTCCACTACCTCCATCGACCAACTGCCATCGTACCATATCCGTCTCAATAAATTTTGCCCCACCTTCTCTAACTTTGTCTTTTGCACAAACAGTATCCACGACTTATTTTTACCAGACAATCGTCTTATTATTCTGACCTTCTCCTTCTTCCTCAATCCTTTAACATTAAAAGAGATGAGCTTCATAAAAAATATAAACACCTCCTAGAGCAACCAATTCCCCACTAAGCATCCCCTCTCACGCGTACCAATTCCACATCCCTTTCATCCAATTCGGTTAATCTTTTATCTATCTCACCGATATTCCTTGTCACAATGAAGACCCATTCGCTACCCTGGTAACCAAGTTAGTTGTCCCTCATCTGGCGATACACAACCCACTACTTTCGTCTGCTCTCTTATCTCATTAATGAACAAACCTCTGGATCTTGTTCTTGGGTAGCTCCTGTTTTCTGCATTCAAGGTCAACAAACACAAGAGTTTCCTTGGTCTACCACGTTTATTCGGTGTGATTTGCACTGTTTGTTGCCTCTCCTCTTGTCTATCAACGATGACCTGCCCACCACTGGTTCTGTCATTTCTGCCTGGCAACCCACATCCACCGATCCGTGACTAATAAAATCTACACCCCTTGAATCTGTTGACTTTTCCACTAGTTCTTCCCCACAATCCTTTGCACCGCCGCAACTGATACTCTGATTAGACACTGAACCCCTAGGTATCTCTCTTTCCACTTCACTTGAACTGTTGAAGTCGCATGCTTCAAACAAAAATGTTTAAAGTTTTGCAGATACTGAAGTGAAGCAGAAAAGTCTCCCGCGATTTGTAGAGTAAATGTTTCGCCATTGATTACACAAGAAACCAGCCCACTAAGAGAGAACGGCTTCGAGCAAGAGATGATAATCGTAGCCACATCAAACCTTTCCCTTGATAACGTCTTCTCGTCAACCGCAATGAAACTCCCCCATTTTTCAACCAATTTTTTAAAGAAATCCATATTCCAATAAGACAATGGAACCCTCTCGACCCGGATCCATACAAAATAATCCTGAGCTGCATCTAGTGGTGACCATGCACGAGCCTCAACAAACCAGTCGCTTCTCCATTTATGTTCTTCCTCCAAAAACTTGTCAACATCCTCTACGGTTTCAAAAGAGATAAAGACTCTCTTGAGATCAATAATGGTGACCCTACACCCAAGAAATCCTTGTCCACACAAAAAATCTTCCAAGATTTTTGGGTTAGTGAATTCGTGTAACAGACACACAACAGGTAGCTTTAGTCATTCATTCGATTTAACTATCTTTCCTAATTCAATACGATATAAATTAGGCTTTGTTGTACTGATCCTTACCTCCTGATTTAGCTCTGTTAGCATCTGATTAAAAGCACCCCCAACCTCGGCATTCTGCGCTATCCTCTTTGACAAAAGTGTATTGGGCTGCACTGTTTGAGAAATTGCATGAAAGTGTTTGCCATACTTGCTCGAAATGTGATTGTCCGCTGAACGTGACTTCTCAACATTGGTCCTATTAATCTGAACAATGTTCGGACAAGTCCTGTCAAAGGAAAGAGTCTCCCTCTCCACCTCCATCCCTCTTTGGCCCTCTGACAACATCTAGCCACTATATCGAAACTGTGCTGAAGTAGCAGCACTTTGTAGAATACCTATATCGGATAGAGACCTACCAGCCTTTGGATACTTCTCTAACACCTTCTCCTTCCCCCCATCATCTCGCTTTTGTCCCTGTATCGCCCCTCCGATATTGCTATTTGCCTTTCCACTAACAGATCGAGGCAAACTTGTATTCGAGAGTGACTTGTCTCTCGTAGCAATCAGCATCAAACACGCCTCCTCCCCTTGTAAAATCATCTGCCCATCACCACGATTCTGTTCAGTATTTGCGATCACAAGACTCCTGGTTACAGCATGATTCTCCTCTCCTAAACAAACAGCTACTTTCTCGCTTGGATTGTTCAACATCACTTGGGCATAGGATCTATCACCTCACTTTGATGCCACAATCACTGACTTACCCTCATGTTTTCGATTGTTTATCCTATCCTTAAGAGGTTGCACCTTCTTGTATCTATTCGCGGGTCCAAACCTTGCCCTTGATAGTGTAATTCTTCTCCCCAAAACATAATCACCATCACACCTAACGATCAGTCTCCTTGTGTTTGCCCCTACCACACGAATAAAACCAAAGAGATCGACACGCCTAAGCCTCATCATTTTCGAAATAAAAAGATCATAAACCCTTGCTTCTCTTCCAAAATATTCCAACAAATGCTGGAAACGAACTTGAGAACTAAAATTGTCAATAAACAAAGTGATAATCTCATTGTTTACAACGTTCCAAACGTCCTTAATCGATTTGTTGCCCAAGAAACCATGGTTGCGCAAAGGACCAGCCACCTCTATCATTCTTTTTTTTATTTAAAAAAAATAACTAAAACTCTAATTTCAACCTTTTTTATAGTTTGGGGGATGGGGGGATTTGAACCCTTCTCTTTTGAGCAGGGAAGCATGCACCAACCATTAAGCCAAAGACTCCAGTGCTCTAAAATTTTATCTAATGGCTCATGCAAAAAAAAAAATTGTAAGCATATTCATATTCATTTAAATGAGCTTTAATTCATATAAAAATCACGTTTTAATAGTAAACGAGGCAATGTTCTTGAGTTAAAATAATTCATGAGTTCTCTGATGGATCTGCCGGGGAGGATGTCATCAATTGTCATTATCAACATAATATCCTTTTAAAAAAGGGAAGAATGATGTGGATGATTTTAAAATGAGAAAAGTTCTATATTTTTCCGAGTTTGCCAGAGAATATAGAAAATTTTATGGTAATAAGTTCCGAATCATTCTTAAAATAATATAACTTGTTTTTAAAGGGGAATTATTTTAAAATACCGAAACTAAACAACTTTCATCGAGATTTAGGATAACACATGATTAATAAGGTACCATTTTACACGGGCATTATGGGGGTGCGAACACCTTCCCCTCACATAACCGATTCTTGAACCCGTATTTTGATTTTCTCTGGTTTAACGTGGACCTTAAAATTGGTTTTTAAAAGGATTTTTAATTAATTTTATTTTTATAAAAATAGGTTTTAATAGGTGACCGATCACACCTAGCAAAAAAACATCGGTGGCGACTCATTTTTTTTGAGGTTTTTCAAAACCTAATATTATTTACGATGACCAACTATTTCTTCCCCCAAACGTCATTTTGCGGTCGTGAGATCGTTATGACACTCTTTATGGACAAAAGTAAGCTTCACGTCAATGGTTTGCCAAATTTTCTTCTTCATTGCTTGCAATTGGATTTGTTCAATCACATGCTGACTATTCCCTTTTCATAAAATCTACTTTAGGTTCTTTTATTGTTCTTTTTGTCTATTTTATGACATTGTTGTCACTGATAATGATCTTCTTGCAATTGAGTCATTGAAACAAACTCTTCGTCATCAGTTTCAAATCAAAGATCTTAGACCCCTTTAATATTTTCTTGGATTAGAGATAGCAAGGTCAAAACATGGTATCTACTTGTCCCAACGAAAATATACTCTTGAGTTATTATCTGATACTGGTCTAATGGGTACAAAACCACTTTATGTTCCTGTGGAACATAATTACTAAACTTCTTGCATATGAAGGTGATCTTTTGCAGGATGCTTCCTTTTATCGTATCTTATTGGGATACTTATCTTTTTAACTATCACCAGGCCAGATATTACATACACAGTTCATATCCTCAGTCAGTTCATGAGTCAACCATGTAAACATCATCTTGGAGTTGCACTTCGACTTGTTCGATATCTTAAGTCATCAACAGGGAAAGGTGTTCTTTTTCCATCACATTCAGACTTTGCTCTTAAAGTTTTTTTGTGATTTCGATTAGGCAGGTTGTTTTGACACTCATCGCTCTATCAATAGTTTTTGTGTTATGCTTGGTTCTTCACCTATCTTTTGGAAATCTAAGAAACAACATACTGCATCTCTTTCTTTTGCTGAATCTGAATATCAGGCTATGGCAATGGCTCGTTGTGAAATTATTTAGCTTCAATCCCTTCTCCATGACTTTGGCATTGCTCCTAGTGGTCCTGCACTTCTTTACTGTGACAACCAAGCAGCATTTCAGATAGCTGCTAATCCAGTTTTCACAAAAGAACCAAGCACATAGAAGTTGACTGTCATTTTATTCAAGAAAGACCCAACAACAAGTCATTCAAACTGATCACATTTCCACTAAACAACTTGCTAACTTATTTACCAAACCATTATCCAAGGATCAATTATGTTATCTTACTCGCTAGTTGGGTCTTCATGATATTCACACTCCAACTTGAGGGGGAGTATCAGAATAAATGAGGATTCAATGGGATTCTAGTTTAATGATATTTTGGCTATTACTTAAGCTATACATATTTAAGTTGTTAGGTCTTCTTGTGTATATAAACTTTGTACTGCTCAATGTTATTTATGAAAATCTGATTCTCACTAAGTTATCATCACCAGCCTCTTTATACTCTAGAATCAAGAAAGCTACCACCTTATTAGAAAGCTCTCTCTTGCCACGACCCATCATACATTTTCTCTATATTGTTGTTGATGATAGATAGATGTTTATGTTCTATGTTCCTTTTATGGGAGGGAGTGTTTTATATTTTCTTTAACAATTTTTCAATACCTACTAATAACACCAGAAATCATGAGGATGCATAACACATATAAGCAAAGATTTTGTGTTCTACTCATTTATTTTATATAATAAATAAAATATAAAATACTGTAATTGTTTGAGGATGCATATCTCTAGTGCACAGATGTGAGTTTTAAATATTGTAAGTTTCTAATTGTTGGGAGATTGGACCATAGTGATTTAAGAGAGTGGTCAAAGCCATCTATCTATTTGGCACTTGTTGAGAGTTGGAGGCCATTCTCATGGATTTTTATTTTTTCCCCCCATGTGCGCAAGAAGGTAAGCAAGATTGCCAATTGTCAATTGGGTGGCCACCCATACAAAGGATATTGGAGTTCGGGGTAGGTTGGGTTGGGTTGGGTTTTTTTACCTCCTTCAAATCTCCTTAAGATTGTTTTTTCACCCAAACTGAGGCTTAATTTGGCATTGCGATTGTCACTTATGATTGCGACTAAAAACAATGTTAAATCACTACCTACTACTTTTGTAAACAGAGTAAATTTTTAATTAAAATTTTATATTTTGCTTAACATTGTGTTTGGGATCAAATTTAGTGGTTACACCACCAATCCAAACGTAGCTCAATTGCACTATCAAAAAGGGTTTTTAATCACTTATATTAATCATTTTATAGAAAGGTTTTTATGTTTTTTTAATACAAAAGAGGCTATAGCTTAGGAATAAGGGAAGTGATTGTAAATGCTGGGATTTGATTCCATACTTATTAAATGTCACCTTTTAAAAGTGACTTTATATATAGGAGAGCATTCGATCGGTTCGATCTTGTAAGTTCGAAAATAGAATTAATCGATTTTACTTGAAATAATCGACTGAACCAACTAAATTAAACTGATTAATCGAAAAATTCAAAATTGACTTAGGTCGGTCGGTTTGATTGATTTAATCGATTTTCTTCAAAAAAAAATTATATTATTATATAAAAACTATTGTATATTATATAAAATAAATTATATATTAGATTATATATAATTATAATATACGAAATTTTATACTATTATATAAATTACGTTTTATTTATATTATATATAATACAATTAAAAATAAATTAATAGAGTTCGGTTAGTTCATTTTATTCGGTTCTCAATTTTAAAAATCGATAATCGATCGAATTAATCGAATAAATCAATTTTTCTAATTGATTAATACCGAAATCAAATAAATCAAACCAAATTAATTAAATTTATTCAGTTTCAATCAGCTAAATCGATTCTAAACGATTAGTGCTCACCCGTAACTATTTATAAATCATATGAATTAAGTCTTGGATTTATACCCCCAAAAAAAAAAGTCTTGGATTTATAGAAGTTTTATGTTATCAGCCAAGTTTGCAGATTAATGAAGTAACAGTCTCAGCCCATTAAAAGAGTAATTACTTCTCAGCCCAAATGCAATAAAATTTGGACTTGGCCCATTAAATAATTTTTTTATTCAAAATAATACCTTGATTAACCCAACAACCAAAATTAAAAGGAAACAAATTGCAATTTGTCCTCTCTTTTCTTTCTCTGAGAATCGTTAGGCAAAACTAAGTACCCTTTCGGAGATCTCAAGGGTCTTACCCCTCGATGCTTCCGAAGTTGTCTTAACCTCTCTGTTTCCCCTTCAAACTCGAACTCCTCATTCTTTTACTTTCGTTTTCTTTTCTTGATTCAAAACAAATTTAAACAAATAGAGAGCTTATACAGAAAAGAGTTTTAATAGAGATGGCAGCCTTTTCTGCAACGCATTGTCGTTCATATTCATATTCATATTCGTATTCTTCATCAATAAATGGAGGGCAAAATCAACGCTTTGCTTTCTCTTCTTTTCTGAGATTGTCTGTTCCAGCTAAAGCTAAGGTCTTTCTTCAATCTCAAGGAAATTCCCATCAAAATGCTGTTCTCATGCAAGATGGTTAGTTTTTTTTTTTTTATCTTCCTCCCATCATCTTATTATTTCTAATTTATGGGTTCTTTTAGTTTTGATGGATTTTCAATTTGTTATTTTTTTTCCTTGTTTTAGTTTCTGAATACAAGGGAATACATGCAAGATGTTGGATTCAATTCTGGGAAATCTTTATTCTGTTTGGGATTAAGAAAAAGCCTTAACTTGACTATCAATTAGCTCAAATCCAAATATATGGCTGATTTAGATGTTTTTCTTAGATGAGCAAAGTTATTAACTTCCTTTTTGAGTTTAAATCTTATATATATAAATGGTCTTTATGTCTAGGTGCAGTGGCCACAAAGGCATCCCCTGTGGAAAAAGAAACTCCTCTGGATAAATTGAAAAATGAGTTGTTGTCAGTTACGTCTTCAAAGGAATGGGATGAGAAAGCAGGTTTTGATATCAATGAAAATGAGTCAACTGTTAGTATCACGGTGGTTGGAGCTTCTGGGGATCTTGCAAAAAAGAAGATATTCCCTGCACTTTTTGCACTTTATTATGAAGACTGTCTTCCTAAGGTTTAGATTTTTTTTTTCCCTTTGTAACTATTCATCCGAAAGTTTCACTTTACTATTGTCTTCTAAACTGCTTGAAACTTTAATATGATGAATGATGCAACTTAATTTATGTCTGAAATGTTGGTTATTTTGTTGCAGCACTTTACTGTCTATGGTTATGCGAGGAGTAAGATGACTGATGCAGAACTAAGGACTATGGTGAGCAAGACCCTTACCTGTAGAATTGATAAAAGGTGAACTATTTTCTATCTTTTGTTTGCCACTTGAAGCTTGCATGCAGCTAAAAGCGGATTTGATTGTGTCTTTTAATTGCTTATAAAACTTAAATGGATGTGATATGTAAATCCAGGGAGAACTGTGGTGAAAAGATGGACCAATTTCTTAAAAGATGTTTCTACCACTCTGGTCAGTATGATTCTGAGGAAAATTTTGCACAGCTGGACAAGAAGCTCAAGGAGCATGAGGTAATGAGGTTTTGCTCCAGTTAACTGGAATTTCATACCATTTCAGGAGTGTGGGGGGTGGGGGCGTGAGCGAATGCTGGCTTGCTGCCTGTGATCTTTGTTCAACTGAATGTGTTGGTGGGATTTTGAGAGTTTTGACCAAAATTTTTGAGTGATGCATTGGGCACAATATTCACCTATTTCTCCATTTTTACAGATGAGTTGAATTTGTGCCAAAGCAGTTCAACACTTTCTCAAGTTTAAGTTTATGCTGTGAATTGGATAATTTGAAGTATTCTCGCATTGGTTCTATGAAATAACCATGGTACTTGAACATAAGTCGGTATCCATAGTTGACTAACAACTATTCATGATCTATCACTAATCTTTATCTGGGAATTGATGACTGGAGAATTGTTATATTATTTAAGCTTGTGAAAATAGTGTCATCATAAGTTCCTCACAAGACAGCCTCTTTATGTAGCTAATGTACTCCATGTATGGAGTTGCAATGAGAATTTTACATGTTTAATTTAAGTGTTCTTTTTCTTCTTTAAAATCTAGTAGTGTAGGAGAATCTGCTTGTACCCTATTATACATTTTTCTTTAACTGTTCTTTTCATAATTTGACAATTCAGTTCTGTTTGATGATGTGAAACTGCTCGTGCAGGGTGAAAGGGTTTCTAATCGCCTCTTTTATCTATCTATTCCTCCAAATATTTTTATTGAGGCTGTAAAATGTGCAAGCTTGTCAGCTTCATCTGGTAATGGTTGGACCAGGGTCATTGTTGAGAAACCTTTTGGTCGAGATTCAGAATCTTCTGCTGCACTGACAAAAGCTCTGAAGCAGTACCTAACAGAGGATCAAATATTCAGGTGGAGTTTTTTTGCCCATATTGGTGTTGTTATACAAAGAATGTGAACTGCAATCTGATCAGATTGATATTCTGTCTACAGGATAGACCACTATCTAGGAAAGGAACTTGTGGAAAATCTATCTGTTCTCCGGTTCTCCAATCTTATATTTGAACCCTTGTGGTCAAGGCAGTATATTAGAAATGTACAGCTGATATTTTCTGAGGATTTTGGAACTGAAGGACGAGGAGGGTAATCTTCCATCTTTTATGGTTTTTACTATTTAGTTAAAACTATGTGTAAGACTTGTGACTTTTTGCTTCTGTTGTTGGTTATCTAGGTATTTTGATCATTATGGAATAATTAGAGATATAATGCAGAACCATCTACTTCAAATACTTGCTCTCTTTGCTATGGAAACCCCCGTAAGTTTGGATGCTGAGGATATAAGAAATGAAAAGGTAACCGGATGTGGGCTATTTTAAGTTGCGATAGCATGATCTTGTCTCTCTTAATGCATGTATTGACTAAACTGCTTGCTGGGTGCCAGGTTAAGGTATTGCGGTCAATGAGGCCATTGCGACTTGAAGATGTAGTTATAGGGCAGTACAAGAGCCACAATAAAGGAGGAGTTACTTACCCCGCATACACTGATGACAAGACTGTGCCCAAAGATAGCTTGACCCCAACTTTTGCTGCAGCTGCTCTGTTCATAGACAATGCAAGATGGGATGGGGTGCCTTTTCTAATGAAAGCAGGAAAAGCATTACACAATAAGAGGTAAATGGAATTGATAAAAAGGAAATTTGGATTCGTATAGATTCTATCTAGCATTGGATTATTTAATACATGCATGTTGCTAAGATTTCTTTCACCTCTCCAGGGCAGAGATAAGGGTACAGTTCAGGCATGTGCCTGGCAATTTATATAACCGAAATTTTGGAAATGATCTTGATCAAGCTACAAATGAGCTTGTCATTCGAGTGCAACCAGATGAAGCTATTTATTTAAAGATCAATAACAAGGTCCCTGGATTGGGGATGAGATTGGACCGCAGTAACCTAAACCTTCATTATGCTGCAAGGTAAACTTTAAAATTGCTTTTTCAACTTTTCACTGTTTCTAGCTTATACATCAATAAATTTAGTGCTTGCTTCAGTGACAATTTTGAGAAATAAAAATAATACTCCAAACTGAACTTATTGGAATGTTGGGTGTAGATATTCGAAAGAGATCCCAGATGCATATGAGAGGCTACTGCTGGATGCGATTGAAGGTGAGAGGAGGCTGTTTATCCGAAGCGATGAGCTGGATGCAGCCTGGGCACTGTTCACTCCGGTTTTGGCGGAGCTGGAAGAGAAAAAAATTACACCGGAATGCTATCCTTATGGAAGCCGTGGCCCTGTTGGTGCTCATTATCTTGCAGCCAGATACAATGTTCGGTGGGGTGATCTTGGTGTAGAGCAGTAAGGCTACATTTCAACATTGCCGTGGACATGGAATTACTAGAACAGAAAGCTTTGCTGTATATCTACATAAGAGGGCTGAAAATATTCAACCTTTACGAGGTTAGCTTAAGAATTAACGTTTTATTTATTTATTTATCTATCAAATTAGGTAGGAGCATGCAGTTGTGTAAACAAATGTAATAAACAAGGAAGAGATGGATTGCCCCTCTGTTCTACTTAAAATGTGATTTTCCATTGGGATATCAATTTTTTGCTAAAAGCAAAACCGACATAAGAACCCATTGGGCCAAGACGCCAAGTTTGGATTCTTGATGGAAAAATCGTATCAATTTTGTCACATTGGAACTAATTGTTTGGAGTGTTTAGCTATTTGAGACTTAGAGGTGCTCGTCTGGGTCGCTGCTTGATTTTTTTAAAATTTTTTGTCCAAGCTTGGTCTTGAATGGGCTTTTTTCTCAAATTCTTTGTCTAGGCTTGGTCTTGGATGGGCCCGGGTCGTACCATAAGTTCGAATCCACTGTTCATTATAATAAAATATTATTTTTTCTTGTTTTATATATTTTTATAATTAAAATTAAATAAAATAATATTATTATAATACAAAAACACTGTTTTGGGCTGGGTTCGGTCGGATCAAAAATATCTTGTCTAGGTTCGGCTCAATACGAGCCGAGCGGGTTGTCCGGTTCATGAGCGAGTCTATTTGAGACCCAAGGGTTTTTTATGAGTATAATCGAGCCAAGTTGAGTTCAAGCAGTAAGAAGCTTGATCTCGATTCGAATTTTAACTCGAGTTTGATCGAGTTTTATTTTTTAAAACTCGAGTTTGATTCGAGGTAAAAATCGAATTACTTGAGTTCGTTCGGTTAGATTTGTTTATCTAGTAAAAAATGAACTCGTCATATTCGATTTCAAACTCGATTTTTTGTGTTCGAGTTAAATTGAGATTCTAATTAAAAATAAAAAAGCTCGATTAGTTTCGCGAGCTATTCGGGTCAAGTATTAAGATAATCGAATTCGGTTTGCTTGAGTTGCTTGAACTCGGTTCGATAATAATCGAGCCAAATTCGAGTTTTTTTTAGTCAAATCTAAGTAGTTTGTGAGCACAGATATCTCATTTGCATTCCTACTTTGATTAATGAAACTACTTAGAGCTGATTTGTGATAATGTTAATGTTGACACAAATAATAATAATAATAATTCAGTGAATGAGCTAAAGTATTAGGCCATCTAAACTCAAGCTGAATTAAGTCCAATAGATGGATTAAGGGATAGTTGAGTTAGTTAATTAATTATTAATAAACATCGTCTTTGGAGTTAAATCCAATCTGGAATGTTGTGTAATGCGCAACATTTAGACTTGTGTAAATCTCCATAGGGAGAGTTATTTGGCTGAATTACTAGTGCTACCTAGGCCTTTTACTATTAACCTTTCTCATAGTTACTACTCGGTCATTTATAAACTTGTTCAGACCGGGTCGTAATTCGAATTTTTTATCCAAGTTCGGATTGGATCCGAACCGACCTGTAAACTTGAATCACTATTTAAAAAATATTAGAAAATTTATTTTTATATTAATATTTATATATTTTGTAATTAAATAAAAAATAATTTTTTATTAATAAATAGTAATTTGAGTCGGACATATCCAATTAAAAAAAAAAATATTTAAGTCCGGTCCAATACGAACCGGACCTATCCCACCCAACCCTTGAACAAATTTAGTCATATCTTACATATTTTAGGCAGTCTAGTCCTAATTCAATTAGAATTTGCAAGAATGCACAGTTTCTCAACATAATTCAATCCTTTCATCATCAAATATCTTAGTTAGACATAGAGTTTGGCTTAGTGTCCACTCTATACGCATCTAACTGTTTTAATTCTTGAACCCAAAATCATTAACTCTATAAAAATAAAAATAAAACTATTTGTCATAACATGTAAATCCAAAAATTCGATCGTTTGACGCAAAATAGAGTCACCACTAATCTTTTTGCTAGATGTAAATAGTTACTTATATGAATCTATCACTTTTAAAAAAATCCTAAACTTGACGAAAGCACTTTAAAAAAGATAGGTTCTAGTGTGAGGAAGGATTAGTACCCCACAATGTCTATCCTACCGACAACCCTAATTAGTCTAGTGTTATCCTAAATTGGTCTTAACTAAATGATATTTATTTCTTAATTTTATTTAAATATTGGAAAATTCTTTCAAGTTTTCTACATCATGTTGGCAAAATTCTCAACAAAAAAAAAAAAAAATTCACCTCAACAGTATTAAAGAGAAACCATTCTTTTCCCTAAAGTGCCTTTGTCGTCGGAATGATTTAATTTTTATTGGGGTGTTAATATTTTTTTTAAATGATTATTTAAATTTTATTTAAGTGTTAAAATACTAGAACATTTTTAAGTTTACCCTTCAGGTTAGATCCCTAAAAAATTTTAAAAAAATGACCATTCGCAATTTTTTTAAGAATTTCATCAATGGAAAAAAAAAATTAGTTTATTGTTTTAATTTGTTTTTTTAAGTTTTCAAATTTGTTATTAAAAATTAATTTAAAATTTAAAATCTCACATATTAAATTTAAAACTAATAATATGAAATAAATGAAATATTATAAAACAAATAAATTAATAGGAAAGAAAAAAAATATAGACAAGTAAAATTATTAAACCAATAATTAAATTAGAAAAATAAAAAATTTAAACAAACAAATAAATAAAATTAAACAAAATTAATGAAATTAAAAAGAAAAAAAAGGAAAAAATCAAATAAAAAAAGAAAAGGAAAAGAGGGCGTAGATCCGAGTCAACATGAAAATCCAAACACGGGTCAACGCACAGATCCACGCGATTCAGACCACAACCTTTAAATACTAAACATTTTTTTTTTCATTTTCTTAAGATGTCAACTACAATAGCAACTTTAAAAAAAGGAATTGTGAGAACTAGGGCTGTAATCGAGCCGAGCTGAGCTCGAATACTGAGAAGCTCGAGCTCGAGCTCGATTCGAAACTCGAGGCTCGAAGCTCGGTTCGAGCTCGATCGAGTATCATTTTTTAAGCTCGAGCTCGGCTCGAGATAAAATCGAACTATTCGAGCTCGACTCGATTAGGCTCGTTTAAATACTCGAGCTCGAGCTCGAATTAAGGGTTTTTAAGTATGTATATATATATATATATATATATATATATATTAAGGGTAAAATAGTAAATTAATAATAAAAATTTTATAAATAAAAAAAGCTCGATTAGGCTCGCGAGCTGCTCGAATCGGGTATTAAGATACTCGAACTCGGCTCGCTCGATAGCTCGAGCTCGAGCTCGGCTCGATAATGACCGAATCGAATTCGAGTTTTTTTCGAGTCGAACTCGAGTAGCTTGCGAGCACAGGTGTCTCGTTTACACCCCTAGTGAGAACCATGAAAATTACAAATATAGGCAAAAGATTGAAAAAAATTATGTTTGCATCCATAACAAAAAATATTTATTAAAAAGTGAAATTTTAAAAGATGAACAAATTAAAAACAATTTTTTTCATCTTCCTTTTAAATTGATTTTTTCCATGATAGAATGAGTATAAATAAGAACATTATGAGAAAAAATATTTTATTTCGATGCTATGGGGCCAAATTCATTTTTAAGTTAAAAAACAATTTAATTATCTAATATTTATTTTAAAATAAATAAATATTTTTCAAATTTTATATACATTATTGTGTTTTTTTTTATTTATTAAATGCTCTTATAATTTTCAAATATAAAAAATAATCATTTAAGAAATTTATTTTATAAAAAAGAAAACAAAAAATTAAGTTTTAACATGAAAAAAATTATTTTGGTGCATTGGAGTTTTTGACACAATAATTAGCACATGAGTTTTTACAAAATAAAAACATGAATTCTATTTTGTTATTACAAAAGTTGTAACTAATAACAATATTTGTATTAAGAATAATAACAAGCAAACCATGTAAAAAATGAAATAGTTTTACTTTTATTTTCAAATTTCTTTTTTATTAGTTTATCAAATTTCATTTTTTACATGGTTTGCTTGTTATTCTTAATACATTGTTGAATTTAGCAACAAAATTATCATATTGCTGAAAGAAGAAACAAAAAAAAATGATTTCAACCCGATTTGTAAATAATAATATTTAATATTCAAATTTTATTTTATTTTATTTTATTTTATATATTGTTATTATTGTAATACTTACTAAATTAATTCATTAATTCTTGACGAAAAAATAATTTATTAATTATTCTAAATATGATTTTAAATTTAATATATTTTCTATGAGTTAAGTTTAATTTTTTAATTTAAGTTTCATTAATAATGTGTATGGAAATTGATTTTAAATTGATTTTTTATTTTGAGTTTCAGTACTTGAGTTGGATTTTATAATGAATTTAAATAAACAAAAGAACACGAATAAAGATTTGTTCGTTCAATCCTGATTCATTTACAGTTAGATCTGAAAATTCATGTATACGTATCATGTTCGTGTATTTTGTCATGTCATAATCGTGTTTAAAATATTTTATATTTATATAAAATTTGATATGTTAATAATTTGTATTATATAGATTTTGAGACATTCGTGTGTTCATGTCGTGTTCGTGTTATTTTTTCGTGTAGTATTTTTTGCATGTTTTAGTTATTTTTTCATATCGTATAATCGTGTCGTGTCCAATATTACTAGATTTATTTACAGCCTAATTATCAAGCTTTTTTATTTTTTATTAAATAATTTTTTTATTATTGCAAACATTAAATACTTTTAATGTTTTACCTTATTTGATAATTATTATTGCTATTCTAAATTTGGAAACCCCAAAAAACCAAGCAAAAGAGAAAAAAATAAAAATAAACTATTTTCATGTAAGAAAATTTTGAAATTTGTGTAAAATGAAAGTTTTCACTGTAATTGCAGGGTAAAAGTTAGTAGACACCTTTTCTTAATTCTCTCTCTCTTCAAAACTGTTTTTCTCTCTTTCTTTCTCTAGAAAGATTTTTCAACCATCGCTTTTTTTAAAAAACCCAGTTTCAGGCACCTAAACTTCATTGAAAAATTCACGTTTCGAAGTTTTCGACACTGGAAAATTATTCAAACCGAGAATCTTTTTGAAACCCAATTTTCGGCGACCACAAACTTAAAAAAAAAAAACTTGTCGAAAAGTTCATATAAAACCCCCAAAAAAAAAAATCCAAAACCAAAAAATATTTTTTAAAAATTAAACCCAAAAAATTCTTTTCCTTCCAAAAAATCCTTTTTCTTCTAGAAAACATTTTTTTTTCCAGAAATCCCTTTTTCACAGAAACTTTATTTTTTAGAAAAACTTTAAAAACTCAAAAAAAAAAAATTAAAATTCCATTTTAAAATAAAAGCTACCTTCAATCTCTTCTAGAAGTCAAAGCCGTCTTCAAAAAAAAAAAAAATTGTTACTGCTTTCTTTGTTGTCTGTTCAAGTCATTATAGTATCATTCCTTAGTATTCAGTTTAATTAGTAAGACTACTTCGTGGCTATCATTTCAAAGCCTATCCTTAGTTGTTTTTCCACCAGAAACGAGACTGGAAATACTTCACCACATTATTGTCAAGCTGGAAAGCTCTTGTAAGAACATCAGAATTGATGGGTGGATTGGATCCGAAAACAGCATTGGCTATGGTGATCACACCAGGTTCTGGCTACTCAAACCAGCAAAGGCGACGGCATATTAGTCTTTCCTACATTTTGCTGGAAGTAAATGAGGCCAATAGGGAAGACGAAAACATGTCCCGGATAAAGGACTTTGGATATGAGGCGGTTATCGGGGTTTGAGGTAACAAAACCAACATAGAGTGTGCCCTCCAGGACTACTAGGATCTCCGTGGCACGAGGATGAGTGTGAGGTGGGTTGAGCCCTCCATAGGGTGCATTGTCAATACGAACTAAGGATATGCCAAGAGTGTTAAGGCCTTGTATTTGCTCAACATTTACTGGAGTCACAACTGATCCAACAGCATTTGATGTGTCTCTTGGGATGTTAAGCCCTTGAGAAGAAGAAATCATCTGCTGTAGCAAGCTTTGGGTCCTTGCAGAACTTTCCATTGACAAATACTACAATAAAAAAGTGTTGGTTAAAAGCTTATGTCAAGCAAAAATAAAAGAGAGCATACTTCCTGTCTTGGGGGCATTGATGGCTGTGTTTGAGACATTAATTCAAACATTACTGAAGAAGTTCATATATAAGAACAAGTTAAAAAGAGAGCATACTTCCTGTCTTGGGGTCATTGATGGCTACACAGATGTCCAGGAGAGGGCTTGGGTCATAGGTTGAGACCAAAGAGGAAGCCAAGGCCAAGAAGGCAAAAGCTACTAGGAAAACTATAATGACCTTTCATTTTGACTAGGCTAATCTTAAAACTTAAATTCCTCTAATTGGTATATCTTCTAGATGAGGGATGCAAATTCTTTCATGGATTACAAGCCTATTCTGAGGCAGATTTCTTGTTAAATTGAAAGTATTAGAATCTAAGCACTAGAACACTTTACAAGCTTTTTTTTTTTTTGTCATTTTCTTCTATATGTTTCTTTCTTTACGGATTCAGCAAGATGGCATGGTAGGCTTATCCAAAAAAAAAAAGATGGCATGGTAGGATCCACCTTGTAATTCTTTAATAGAAATTAAACCTATTGATACCTAATAGCCTAATGTGATCACAGTGCAGGGGTTAATTAAGGTATAGTAGGTTTGGCCTTCATTGGAGTCTTGAAGGTGAGTTTCTTGCCTTAAAGAGATAGTATTCTTTTTTTTTAAAGGAAAAAAGAGATAATATTCTTTTTCTTTCTTCTTCCATGAATTTATGATATGTAATGGAAGACAGCTTATATATAATATAAAGCAGTATAATTGTCACTTTTAAGTGAGAAAATGAAATTTGATAAAAGCATGATGAGAAATGTAACATTCCTTAATACTTTAACAAGTAAATTTACATATGTATTTCAATTTTCACCAAATTGATCAAGTTTTCCAAATCCCACTTTGTTGCTAGCATATTATTGACCGTTTTTAGCAATTTATGAAAAAACCGGATCGAAGGTTAAATCGATGTGACTTCTGATTCTTGGTTCAACTGGTTCAATCGGTTGGACCGGTTGAACACTTTAAATAAGATTTTTAAATATTTTTAATGTTAAATAAATATTAAATATAGTAAATAATAAATAAGCATTTAGCTTAGTGGTATAGTCTTTAGTATAATTCTAAGGAGTTATGTGTTCAAATCTATCACTTACAAAAAATATTTTTGAAAAAAATAATTAAAAAAATAAAAAAACGGTTTTTCTGATTTTTGATCGGTTTTTTTACCGATTGAACCGATTTTTGTCCGGTTCGATTATATCCGATTTTATTACACACGTCGGATCGGATAAGCTACCGATTTTCGTTCAACCGGTCTGACCGACTGGTCCGGCCCGATTTTTTATTCACTGGTTTTTAATTTGAAATGCCAAAAGTAAGCAAATACTAATGCAAATAAATATAATAATAAATATATTTTAAAATAAATCGATATGATAAGTAAAATAATAATATTTTAATTTTATTTGCAAAATTTAAAAATAAAATAAATAATCATCAATAAAGTAAAATTTTCTGTTTTGCAAAATTAGTTTCAATTAAAAAAAAACAATAATATTATTAAAAAAAAGGGAAAAAAAAAAGAGCTAAGCTCAAAGGACCAAAAGGCCTACGCTTTCTCTTCCAGTGCTCCACTGCTCCTGCAAATCCAAACGCCATGAATCCTTCTTCAATTCAACCCTCTTTCTCTTTCCAAAACCCTATCGCTAATTTCCAATCCCCTCCCTCATGCAAAACCCTAACCCTTATTGCTCTTCCTTTCTCTCTACAGCTCTCTCCTCTCTCACCTCCCTCCTCTCTCTCTCTCACACCAATCTGATGCGTGACCTTCCTGATTTGTAGACCTGGTAGAGAAGATTGCCAGAGCAGGAAAGTAGAACCTGCAATACAGAGAAGAGGGAGAGAGAATACAGATAGGAGAAAAGAACACGAGACAGAAAAGAGAATTTGTTAGGGAAAACATTCATGCGTTTTCTCCATTCCTTCATTCCATATATGCATCATGATCTAAGAATATCGGCTCGTTCACAATGATTAACTCAGCAGTAATGTAACAGAAATGTAAAAAGGAAAAACAAAAAATGTAAAAAGGAAAAGTAACAGTAAACAAAGCAATAGTAACAATTGATAGTGTTACTGGACTTGGACACTGATGGGCTGAGACGAGTATTGGGCCCTCGATGCTGCACAAACTAGCCATTACCCTGACTTCCTAACAAACTTAACTACCAAGGGAATTGTCTTGCATCAATACCCCATTGGTGAAGACAATCATTGTCCTCAAGGATTGAAGGAGGGGTATTGCTGAAGAAGAAGATGCAGTAATTCCCAAGAAGCATCTTCCGAAAAGGTGTTGGACCATTGCACTAAGACCTCTGTCACTGCCCGATTCCCTCTCCTTACCATTCTGGTCGCCAGAATCTGAGTTGGTTCCTTAGCAATTGTCCCGTCAGTGGAGACAATGGGTAACTGCTCCTGTGAAGGAAGTGACTCAATGTGTTTCTTCAACTGGAACACATGAAAGGTAGGATGCACACGTGATCCAGCAGGTAATTGAAGAATGTAAGCCACTAATCCCACTTTTGCTAGGATTAAGAAGGGACCAAAGTACTTAGGTGAGAGTTTCAGACTAGCCCTGGTGACGACCGACTGTTGACGGTATGGCTGTAGCTTCAGATAAACCCAGTCCCCAACCTGGAAGAACCTTTCTGACCTCTTTTTGTCAGCCATGATTTCATTCTATTATGGGCCCGCGAGAGATAGAATTTAAGCATCCGAAGGGCTCCTTCCCTAGCTTGAAGACTCCTGTCAACTGTGGCCACTAAAGATTCACCTGGTAAATATGGCATGTGCACAGGTGGAGGCTGGCCATAAACAACCTCATATGGGGAGCCGTGTATTGAAGTATGGTAGGAGGTATTATACCAGTACTCAGCTAGTGGTAGCCACTTAGCCCATTCTCTTGGCTTCTCTCCTGTCATGCATCGCAAGTATGTTTCCAGGCCTCTATTAACCACTTCGGACTGTCCATCGGTCTGAGGGTGGTAGGAAGTGGAAAGTTTCAAGGCAGTATCAAACCTTTTTAAAGGTTTCTTCCAGAATTCACAAACACCTTGTCTCGGTCAGATACTATGCTCTGGGGCATGCCATGCAGTTTGGAAAGCCTGTCTACTATTACCATGATGGTATGATACCTACCAGATTTAGGCAAACCCTCGATGAAGTCCATACTGACATAAGTCCATATCTTGGTTGGAATGGGCAGAGGTTGTAATAAACCAGGATTAGCAGCTGTATCGTATTTTTTTTCTGACACACATGGCATTCTCTAATATGCCTCTTAACATCCTTCCTCATGCCTTTCCAATAAAGTATAGAAGTGAGCCTACGCAATGTAGGGTGTACACCCGAGTGACCACCTCCTGGTCCAGCATGAAAATAATCTATGAGTTCCTCTCTCAACCCCAAATGATCACCAACCATAGCTTGCCATTCCTCTTAAGTATTTCCCCAACCACTGAATACTTGGAATGGGAATCAGGTTTATAAGTCAGGTCAGCCACAAGCTTCTTAAGCCTATCATCTGCATTCCATGAGTCACGAATCTTCTGCAAGAGATCAGTGTCCATGGATGAAATAGCCATCAATTGGGGCTTGTGTAATACAGACAGTCTAGACAAAACATCAGCCATAGTGTTAGTAGATCCCTTCCTATAACAGATGGCATAGTCATAGCCCATCATTTTGGTGACCCACAGTTGTTGTGCTGGAGTTACAGCCTGTTGGTTAAGCAAGAATTTGAGACTTTGATGATCAGTTTTTATTTTGAAGTGTCTGCCAATAAGATAGGAGCTCCATTTCTTCACTGCCAACAATACTGCCAACATTTCCTTGTCATAAATCGAGAGAGCTTGATGTTTTGGAGCTAAGGCCTTGCTATAATAGGCCATTAGCCTTCCTTTCTGAGTGAGCACTGCTCCAACCCCAAGACCCAAAGCATTAGTTTCGACTGTGAACTCTGAGGAGAAATCAGGCAAGGCAAGCACAATGACTGTAGTCATTGTCGTTTTAAGGTTGTTGAAAGCCTGTGTAGCTGCATCAGTCCACTGCCAAGCTTCTTTCTTTAGCAAGGCAGTTAGTGGCTTAGCAATTAATCCGTACCCCTATATGAATCTCCTGTAGTAGCCAGTAAGACCGAGAAAACCCCTGAGTTGCTTGATTGTTTTAGGTAATGGCCAGTTGAGCATGCACTGAACTTTATTAGCATCCATAATGATGCCCTTGGCACTAAGAATATGACCTAGATATTCTATCTCCTGAGCAGCAAATACACAGTTGCTCTTCTTGACATATAACTGGTTGGCTTGCAGAACTTCAAAAACTCTCCTCAAATAGTTCACATGAGCTTCCAATGAACTCGAGTAGATAAGGATATCGTCAAAAAAGACCAAGACAAACCTTCTAAGGAAAGGTTTGAACAGAGAGTTCATGAGGCTTTGGAAGGTCGATGGTGCATTGGTGAGGCCAAATGGCATCACGAGATACTCATAATGCCCTTCATGGGTCCGGAAGGCTGTTTTATGGACATCACCCTCGAACATCCTGATCTGGTGATAATCAGGCCTCAAATCCAGCTTTGAAAAATAGACTGCATTTACCAGCTCATCAAGTAGTTCATCTATTAACAGAATGAGGAACTTGCCTTTGATGGTAAGTTGATTAAGCTGACGATAATCAACACAAAGCCTCCACGAACCATCATTCTTCTTCACCACAAAAATGAGGGAAGCGAAAGAACTAGTGCTATCCCTGATGATGCCTGCTTCTAACATCTCACTGACCATTTTCTCAATCTCGTTCTTCTGAGCAGCAGGATGCCTATAGGGCCTGATACGAACTGCTTGAGATTCATCCTTCAGTGGAATTTTATGATCCTGAATTCTGTAAGGAGGAAGCCTCTAAGGTGAAGCAAACAAGGTGGCAAATTCCTGGAGTAATGGATCCACTGCCCTCGATTCTGGAGTGTCCTATACATTATCCTTAGCATTTTCTGACACATAAGACTGACTACCAGAAGTTAACACATAGGCACATGGTTGATTTTCTGCCCCAGTCATCAAGGACAGCAGCAGCTTAGTAGCAGACTTTTGGGTCAACATGTGAGCTGATCTAGGTTGCACCCCACTAAGTTTGCACCAATTTGGATCCACTTGGAACTCCATTGACAAGGCGTTGAATTCATGGTGGTCGGTACCGGTCGGTACATCCCAGTTTTTAATTAAACCGGTATCGACAACCTTTAGTTCCATTCCGATTTTGGTATCGGTCCGTACCGGTCGTATCGGCCTGTACCGGTCGTATCGGCCTATACCGATCAATACCGGTCATACTGGTACGTACCGGTCCGTACCTGTTGGTACAAGATTTTTAATTTTTTTATTAAAAAAATTCACTTATTTGACTTTTTAAACCAATTTTAATATTTTTGTGTCATGATCTTTTTTATTTTTTGTATAATTACATTTAAAAATAAAATATGTTCATTAAATTAGGCTAATGAACATAATTAATAGTAATTTTTTTTATAGTTTTTAACATTTTAATATTTATTTTACCTATTTGATATTTCAAATTTTTAGATATTAAATATTTAAAATTTATATTTGCATAAAAACATATATATGCACGTAATGGATGTATATTTGCATATGTATGTAATATATATTTTATTAAAGAACTTGAAAATAGGTTATACATATAGATATATGAAAAAATATTTAAAAAATACCGGTAAACCCGAAACGGAACGCCGAAACACATCGGTATCGGTACGTACCAGTACCAGAACAAAAACGGTACGCCCACTGGTACGATACTGACTACCTTGGTTGAATTCCCATAGTATAGTGCCTAAAGTGGCTAACCACTGTACTCCTAATACCATCTCACAACCTGTGAGGGACAAAACCATAAAATCTGTTGCAAATTCCACTCCCTATGATGACCATTGTACCCCTTTGTAGATCCCAGAAGTGTATAAACTTCCACCATCAGCAATAGTGGCACTCAACTTACGATTATGCCTTACCAACAACCCCAATCTTCGAACGACAGAATCATCAATGAAATTATGAGTACTTCCCGAGTCGACTAGGATACTGACAGTACTCTTGCCAATCTGCCCTTGCACCCTCATGGTCTGAAAGCCATTCGTACCCAGCATAGCCTGTAAAGACAGGACTGGTTGCTCTAACACTTCATTTTTAGCTGTTAATATCTCAGGATTATCCACACAATCCGAGAAAACCTTTGGCTCAGTTTCTTATTCAACAGACTCAGTCAATAATTGATAGTGCTGAGACTTCATACACTTGTGGCCATAAGTATATTTCGATCCACACCAATAGCATAGGCCATTTTTCCTCCTGTCCTCCATTTCAGCACTAGTAAGGTTTTTCGAGGCTGATCTAGCAGTTGGTGAAAATGAGGTTCGATTATGAGTGTTTGGGTAAGGTCTTGGTAATGTAGAGCCAACAAGGTTTGGATTAGGGGTATCTTGGGGTGGGCAGTAATGGTGGTAAGTTGGGTGGTTTAAGGTTGGTTTGTGGAGTTGTGTTGGAAAATGGTATGGATCTATAAGGGGTGGGATTTATAGTTTCTTTACAGTAGGATAAAAGATGGACTCTATATTTTTAGCAAGATGCAGAGCCTCATTCATGGATTTAGGGCGAAACAACTTAAGGGGTAGGGATATTTTTGGTTTAAGGTTAGTAGTAAAAATGCTTAAAGCATAAGGGTCAGACAGTTGCAGTAGATTAAGAATGCCTAAGAATTCATCATGATAGTGATCTACAGTGCCTGGATGCTTCATATTAACTAACTCAGCCATAGGTCTTCATACTCACCAGGAGAAAATCGAGCCTTCATTTCTTCCAGATACCCTGCCCAAGCTAGATTATCAAAGCCACCCTGTGCCTTGGCATAGTACTGATGCCATTGTAACGCCTTACCCTCCAAATTTAGCATCACCACTCTGACCTTGTTTCCATATGAAATTCCTTCAGCTGTAAAGTACTACTCGAGCTTCAACAGCCACCCTTTGAAATCTTCCCCATTGAACTTGGGGCACTCCCATTTGAAAGATCGGTGACAACCCTGTTCATGATAAGTTGATCGAGCCGGAGCCACAACCTGACCAATGCCTTTCTGCTGGCTCTTCCCTGAGTCAGATCCTTTTGATCCCAAGAGAGAAGAAGCCTCTCCTTGAAATCCTTTGTTAGTTAAGAGCTCTAAGATTTTCTTGAGCTCCAACTTCAAACCATCAAACTTCTTATCGAATTTCTTATCCAGCTGCTGAACATCCACCTGAGTCTTCGAAAGCTCCTGCTGGATTTGCTTGATTTCTTTCTACAGACGTGTGGTCATTCCTTCTGCCATAGTGCCAAGACGAAAGGCTCTAATATCTTTGATGCGTGACCTTCCTGATTTGTAGAACTGAGAGAGAAGACTGCCAGAGCAGGGAAGTAGAACCTGCAATACAGAGAAGAGGGAGAGAGAATACAGATAGGACAAAAGAACACAAAAAAGAAAAGAGAATTTGTTAGGAAAAACATTAATGCATTTTCTCCATTCCTTCATTCCATATATGCATCATGATCCGAGAATATCTACTCATTCACAATACCTCAGCAGTAATGTAACAGAAATGTAAAAAGGAAAAACAAAAAATGTAAAAAGGAAAAAGGAAAAGTAACAGTAAACAAAGTAACGGTAACAATTGACAATATTACTAGACTTGAACACTGTTGGGCTGAGACGAGTACTAGGCCCTCGATGCTGCACAAACTAGCCGTTACCCTTCCTAACAAACTTAACTGCCATGGGAATTGTCCTGCATCACAATCCCTCAATTCCCAATCCACCCTCACCAAATCCCTAAACCCCAACCTTGTCTGTTGCCCTTTCAACCCCAACCATCTTCTCGCCCCAGAATCCCTCTTCTCCTATTCCGTCCACTGCCCTTCCCCTCAAAGTCTCGACCTTTACCCCCAAATTACCAAAAACCCTCAAACCCCCTTCAGATTTACATTCCCGGGACACCCTTTTTCAGGGTAAACAGTGCTCGGAACTTTGCCTCTCTTTAGATGATTACTTTTCTGATTTTGGGTCTCATTTCTTTTACAAAGATTGTCCTGGTGTTGTTAATTTGTTTGATTTTGATAGCTCCAAAAAACCATTTACTTTACTGGGTTTTTTTTATCGGTGGAATGCGTTAATTTTGAGGGTTTTAATGAAGGAGAGAGCAAGGTTAGTGAAAAAAAGTGTTTAAGGGTTTTAGCTTCGGGTTTATGGGAAACTAGGAGGGAAGTTGAGAGGTGGGGTGATTACCCTGCTTCTTATTCGTTTAATGTTATTTGTGGGATTTTGGGGTTGAGGATGGTGAAAGGAAGTTATTTGAGAAATGGGTAGTTGCTAATTCGCCGCGGTATGGTGTTCTGATTGATGAGTATATGGGAGATCATATAGTTTTGCTGGTTAGGTTGTGTTTGAAACCTGTTGTGAGGGAAGCGGTTGGTTTGGTGGAAGTAGGGATGGAATATGGAGAAGCTAAGGAGAAAGAATCAGATGTGGATTTGGCGAGGAGAGTGTTTGAATGTCCTGTTTTGCTTCAAGTTTTAATGTGGTTAAGTTCTCAGCTTTCTGTTTTGTATGGTGAAGTGAATGGGAAGTTCTTTGCAATTAATATGATCAAACAATGGTATTAGAAGGTGCATCACGGTTGTTGTTGTTTCCAAGAATCACAGGGTTTGGATGCTAATGGTGTTGAGGGAATTAAACTTGAGGAGCCAATTGAGCAAAGTAATGAACCAGTTGAAACAATCGATGAAAATATTGGTGTTGGGGTGATATTTGTATCCCAAGTAGCAGCAGGAGTTGCGGCATTGCATGAACGGTGTTTCCTTGAAGAAAAAAGTAAAGCATTTACGGGCTTCCCAACCTCTTTCAAGATATTAGCGGTTAGTTACCATTTTCACTTCCTTGTCTACAGATAATCTGCCAAATATTGTTTTCTCAAAGGTTCTTATAACCCTGTTATGCTCTCTTCACTCTTTTCATTTTGCTGTATTACTTGTGGTTCAACATTGTTTTTCTTTATTATTATTATTATTATTATTATTATTATTATTATTATTATTATTTGTATGATGTCTCTTAGTTTGGTATACCACCAAACTGAAATGTATTCGGTTAATAACAAAAACGTCATTGCCTCAGACTTGCTACATTTAGTTGGCATAATCGATGCTGACATGACTAATAGAGATCTCATTGATGAGTAGGATGGCTGAGCATGCTTATGTTTCAGAGAGAGCTGATGTGGAGCGGAAGAAACACCCTAACTATAGACCTATAATTGACCATGATGGGATTCCTCGACAGGCATTATCTAATGAGGTACAACTTCGTCTATTCGCTAAATGTTTGAGCTGCATTTTTCTCTAGAATTTGAAGCTATGCTCTAAGAAACTGGCTGTTTTATGTTATCGTGGCACAAGGCTGAGAGCTGTGGCACAAGTTTAGATTACCTGGCTACGTGGACTTGGGTCCCTGAATTGAAACGTTATGTCAACCTATTTTCATAAAGTATTCTGTTAAACTTGCATTGACATAACAATTTTTCTCGAGATGGATAAGGGTTTTGAAGTTATGACCATAAACAGCTGAAGTAGAACAGAGTTAATAAACTGCTATTTGACTCAGAGCATATACTGCATAATCTATATCACTAGTATGCTACTTAGTATCTTTCTCTTGATACTACTTTATTTCCTCACAATTCTTCTTCTTTTTATACAAGGAACTAAAACAAGAGGGGAGATATTGGATGAAGAAAGAGACTACAAAAGACAAAGAATGTCTTATCGTGGGAAGAAACTGAAGCGAACAAAATTACAGGTGTGAAGGTCTTCTTTTGAAGTGTGAAGTGTGATTATCTTACTGGAATTCTGCTCCCTCGTTGGTTATATTATATTTGCTAACTGATGCTTCAACTATGAATGCTGGTTTCTTTTTATTTCTTTACTTTTTTCAAAACAAAGAAACTTTCAACCCAGGGTAGACAGTGCGAAGCCTGCATACCTGCTAAGAGAGTGAAGAAATTTCCATTTTATAATACCTTATTCATTGTGCTTGTCATGAAATTCTAAAATGTCTCAAATTATATACCTTGGTAAAGAAGGATAACTTTTAGGAGTCATTACTAACAAGGAATTTAAATTAGGTAAATGTAGATTCAGTTAATTTGCAAGGTTGTTTTACATCTTATGTAGTGCTTTAAGTTATTTCAGTATATTTTTTATAGGTTGTGAGGGATATAATAGAGGAATACACAGAGGAAATCAGAGGAAATCAAAAAAGCAGGGGCATGGTTGCTTCGTCAAAGGAGCGGAAGAAGGGTTGTTACCATCTGAATCACCAGTTACTTATGACCGTGCTGTGGATGCTGGTGAGCATAGAAAAGGTACCAGTGACATTTCTGAAGCAGTCAGAAGTAGCCCAAACCATTACAGGAGAATATCACACTATGACCAGCATAGTAGATCTACAAGATTCGAGGATTACTCACGGAATGATTTTGAGAAATCAAGATGGCATGAGCACCATGATCTTTTTGAAGATCCAAGGAGAAGCATTGTTAAAGAGAAACACAGAGAAGAGTATCATTCTGGAATCTCAAAAAGACACAGAAGTCATGGGCGGTCTGATGAGCGAAAAAGTCATAGAGGGGAACTAGATGATGCAGAATCCACTAGAGCCACGCACTATGAGAGTGGAAGTAGATCTAGTATTTCTAAATATAAGGATTACAAATCATCTTATTCTGTTTCTAATTCTTCAGACGACTTTCGTGTAAGAAAGGATGAGCAGAAGTTGGACAGTAGCGACAGGAATCGAAGGAGCTCTTATGATAATCATACTTCAGGATCCAGGGGACAAAATGGGGATTTGATGATAGATATAATCCTTCAGAATTTGATGACATGTATGAAGATGATGTCTTTGTTGGTGGCAAGTATGTCAGACCCAAATGATATCATGGATATGCCAGCAGATATTCTGCAAAAATAACTATATCCTTATTAATGTGGAAAACCTTGAGTACGTTCCTTTTTTGGGGTGAGTTTATCAGCTATGAATGATTCCTTTAGATCAGATCTGGTGATTTTATTTATATAAAGTTTTGTTTTGACATGGCTACTTTAATAACTTTGCACTTTGCAGTAAGAAGTCATCAGGCTTCAGCATTATCTCAATTTGTATCCTCCTTTGTATATTTTCTTTTTCTGTTTTAGCTGCTGGCACTTTTTTATTTTGCCCTGGTATTGGCATAATGTTTTTGATATCCTTTTCCTCCGAGGCATTAAAATCTTCATTATCATGATTCATGAGTTGTGTAACCATGGAATTTACATTAGGGCCATTAAGAGCATATTAATGTCTTTATCTATATCCTCATTTTCTTGTGATCGTTATAGATTGCCATGTATTTATCTAAAGTTTGTGTATTACTTTTTCTAAAGAAATCTTACAATGGAGAGAAATCAATACCGGAAAAAATACTGAGAAGAATTTTTTTTACTATTAAGGTATGTCTCTCTGTTGACTATTCATGCCTAGTTTTAAGGTGAAGATATGATATGATTTAGATCTTTGTTCTAGCTCTTGTCTGCCTTTACTAGCAGGTTAATGAAACTTAAAATATTCTTTTTTATGGTCAATTTTGCTTTTTCTGCTATACTTTCAGGACGTTGCTGGTAACATATTATACCTAGCCACTTCAGGTTCCAAGCAATTGTTATGCTCTGAATTTATTTTAGGCACTTTTTATGATTTAGATCTTTATTTTGTGTTGTTTTATGGTTGAAACTTATTAAAATGTCGAATAGAAAGCATGCATTTGTAAAAGGTTACCAAAAGGATAAGGTGGCAAAGCCTTTGGCTAATGCAGAAATACATGAAGTCTCTATCTTGTACATTAATTGAAGATTTTACAGGTTTGTTACGGTATTTTGTACCTCAAACTATCCTTGCCAAATTTCTCAGGCAAGCACTCGCATGTTATCTTCATTGTTGTCATCATCGTCGTCGATGTTATCATCGTCGTTGTCATCATTAATGTTGTGATGTTTCAATGCATATTCTTGCTGTCTTTCATCTGTATGCTGTTTGTAAAAGATGCCTTCTTGATATCAATTTACTTACAGCTCAATGTTCTTACTTGTAGAGGGCAAGGGATGACTTTTGACAACAAGTTTGGCCCGCCCTACTCTTACTGCAGATTTTGCTGGAGGGAAGGGCTTGGAATTTGGCAAGGAAATTGAATAGAGAGTTATAAACACTTGAACTTACCCCCTAAATTGAATCACTACCCCCCACTCTTTTTTTTCTTAGCCTTTTTCCCCCAAAACGTATGAAAAACTATTTGTATCAGTATTTTGATTAGGCTTTAATAAATAATAAAGAGATACCTTTTTGTTAATTCTTGTGCCCATTTTTTATTTTTATTTTTTTACAAAGTAAGTTGCAACTTGAAGATAAGAAAAGGAGTGTAAATATTGATATTCGAATTCAAAATTTATTGGATGTTATCTCTTAAAGATTAAGTTTCAGTTATACTTTCTATTTCATTTTATCAAAGTATCTCAAGCTCTCAAGGAGGTATTTTGTTTCTAATAAATGTTCCTTGTTTAGGGAAGATTCAGGTAAACTATGATTCTCAACAGTTGGCTCTCAAGTATTCAACAGCTTTAAGGTGTGCTTGATAAAGTAAAAAGTGTAAGGATGAAAAGATAAGAGGATGAAAAGAGAATAGTGGAAAGTAAAAAAAATGAAAAGAAAGTTAATTTTGAGTGTGTTTGGTAGGAAAAAAAAAAAGTGAAAGGAAAGAAAATATGAGAGATGATTATTTTTCATCATAATGCATAAAAACAAATCATTCTAAATTGAAATGATAAGGGAGAGAAGATGAAAGAGATGTGAGTTAAGTGTGCATATTTATAAGATTATCCATTATTTTTTAAATTTAATCTTTTTATTTTAATTTACAAAAGGTATAATGATAAAATAATATAATTTTTATTTTTTTTCCTTTCATTTCATTTTTCAATTCTACTAAGTAATGGATGAAAAAAAATTACTGTTTCTTTTTATTTTTTAATCTTTCCTACCAAGCACACTAATGAAAAAATATATATTTTCTATCTTTTCACTTTTCTTCTCTTCTTTTAATTTTTTATCTTTTTGATTTTTTTTTTTTACACATCTATTTTAAGGGTAAGAATATGGAGAAGACACAGAAAAGGGTAATGGATGCAACCAAATTTTATTTTTCCCTTCCAAATAATATCCACCAACTACAAAAAAGGAAGGGATTAACTTAATTTCTAATTTAATTGAATGCCATGTATGAAAAAATGAATTTGAGAGGGTGGATTGGATTGAGTTTATTATATAAAATGTGAGTATGAAATGTATATAGTTAAGATTCAAAATGTCTATATATTTGAAAGATATAAAAAGATGAATTTTAAATTCACAAATATCGATAGCTATTTCAAATTTATTACTAAATAGACATATAACCAATGATGAAAAAATCGGACCGGACCGACCGATTCAACCTGGAATCGACAGCTCCGACGGTTCAATGATATGATAAGAATCGAAAAATTGTTGAACCGGATAAAAATAAAAAATTAGAGACCGAAAAAAGGGGTAAAAACCCAATTAAACTGAAAATATTAATTTTTATATTATTTTTGGGCTGTTTTAACCAAAATTGTTACAAAGGCTTTAACTTACAAATTTAACCCAATAAGCACATACTTTTAGTTTACAAATTTAACCCAATAAATTTTAGCTGGCCCACGTCCAATTCTGCCCACAACAGTTAGGGCATGAATAATTGATTTTGTTTTTCCTTCTGTCATTCATATCGCTACACATTCGCCTTTATTTCCTCCTCCAGTCAAGCAGTGCTTCTGTTTGTTTCCTTCTCCAATGCAGTCAAGCAGTCGGGTTAACATGTATGTATTTGAGCAATTTTGATCCATAGTTAATCATAATATAAGAATTGATTTCATCTTAATTTCATTTTTTAGATCCATTTATTAGGGACAATTCATAATTATTCTCTGTTTCTAATTCATAATTTTGTTCTAATTCATATTTAGTCATAATATACTAACTTGTATTATTATTTTTTAAAATTCTTTAAAATTCTTTTTGATTTTTTGATTTTTCCTTATTTTTCTGATTTTTATGAATTATTTTGAATTTCTTTTTTTTTTTTTAAATCTTTGGTATAATTGAACCAGCCGGTTCAACGGATTGAACCAAGAACCGAAGGCTTGACTGGTTCGATCTTCGGTATGATTTTTTCAACATTACATATAACGAATTCATGAATTTAAAAATAATAACGAAGATCATATTTACACGTATTTTATCATACAATTTTATACTAAATTTGAAATTTAAATTCTTTAAATCCAAATATTAATAGTGACAATAAAATAAGAAACATGTCTGACATGTTTAGCCCATTAATATATATTTTTTCTTCTTGTTTTGTCATCTCTTGTTTAAAAGAAGGATCAATAGGTTGGAGGATGATGGGTGGTCCACTCACTTTTGGACCACGTCAAGATGAAGTGGATCCAATCTAATACTAGAGATGGTCCTCAACTTTAGAATACACAAGTTGATGGTATCCGCGCCAACAGTCTTATTCAACATTTGTGCTACTTTTTAAATACTAGAATTTTACACACCGTGATACGAGTGAAAAAATATTTTATAAAAAAAAAAAAAAATAGATATTTTTTTTTTTAAGTGGGTAACTTTTTAAAAAGTGATAGGTTTTTTTAAAAGTAAATGGATACTTTTGTAATATATATATATATATTATTAAAATATTAAAAGACATATTTATCTTTATTTAATTTTATGATTTGTTTATTTTTGTGTTTTCATCAGTTGAGTTAGTGTCACTTGATTTGTGATACCAAATTCAGTCAAAAACCTTATAAATAGTCTAAATATAAACTAGAATGGTCACACCCACTATGTGAGTGGAAAAAAAAATGATGAAATTTGTTTTGGAAAAGAATAATATTTAAAAAAGTGGATAATTTTAAAAAATGGATAGTCTTTTTTATAATAGATAGTTATTTTTTATAGTGAGAAGTCGTATATACCCTTAATTTTATATTTTATAATAATTTTATTTGATTTTTTTTTTATAAATTTATCAATTGATTTGGTGTCACTTGATTCGTGAAACCAATCCAATCAAACACTTCATATATGTATAAATTTATTAAGATTAAAAATTTAAATATAAGTAATAAAAGTTATTTTTTAATTTCTCGTATTATTGATTTAATATTAATTAATTAATTTAATCACATAAAAAATTTGCCAATGTTAATTTTAGCATTTATGTTAATATAAACTATCACAATTTTTTGATTCACATTATTTAATTATTAGTTAATAATTACTCTATTATTATAATTATTTATTAATAATAGAAGAAATTAGATAATAGATTTTAAAGAAATTAAAAAAATAATCAACAAAATAACAAACACATTAAGCAAGTATTAATTAATTAAATACATTGTTTCTAAAATGGCATCTTTATATTGAATATAAATTACATAAAACTATAATATTTTAATATTATTCAATTCCAAATTGTATAATATTATTTAATATATTAAATAATATTTCAATAATACCATTTAATATAAATTTAAATATATTATATTAATACCATGTAATATTATATTAATATTTTATATAACTTTATATATATATATCCATAGTGTTATTAAGTAATTTAATATTATTAATTAAATGAATATTTAATTTTAAATAACATTTTTTATATTATATTTAATATATTAGAATAATATTAGAATTTATTAAACTTATATAATTTATTAAATATTAAGTAGTTAAATAGCTATTATTTAATAAATTAATATTATTAAATTTAATATAATTTAGTATTATTGTATTAAATAATATTATATTAATATTTTATATAAATTTAAAATATATATCCATAGTGTTATTAAATAATTTAATATTAAATAACATTACGTTATATTATATTTAATATAATTTATTAAATATTAATTATTTGAATAGTTAATATTTAATATTTAATATTATTAAAAACTAAATTAAACAATATTATTGATAATTTATATATAATTATATTAATGCATATTATTACTGAATATATAATTATAATTATATTAATTCATATTGTTACGTAATTAAATTTAATGTTAAATAATGTTATTTAATATTTTCTTTAATTATTATTTTCAAATATTAATTGAATTAATATTTTCTAATTATATTATTTAAAGTTATATTTATTTATAATATTATTTAAATTATTTTAAATTCTAATATAAAATAATAAAATAATATTATGTAAATAATATGACTTAAATAATATAATTTTATTTAATAAATACAATAATATTTTTGTTTAATTTTTAAAAAAATTATTTTGTCTATTGAATTATTATATTTGAAATGATTTAAGTATTTTTTTAGTATGTAACAACATTACTTATCAAACACGTTTTATGTTTTCAGAATTTTGAAAACAAAACTAAAATTTTTTAAAACAGAAAACAATAATCGATCTCGAACGATCCTTTAATGATTCATTTTGTGAAAAATATACTTATATGTTATAACATAATTTAACATATATCTATATAAATGTGATTTGAATGGAGGGAAACTTTTGTGAAAATAAAATATGATCACTGTAAATACTCGTTTGCTGTCATTAACATATCATGCAAGCACAATTTTCATAGTCAACGCTCTTTAGTGATATCGTTCCCCGGCAACAGTGTTCCCTGCTAGCAGTGTGCTCCCTAGTAGTGAATAAAAATTCGGACCGGTCGGTTAAACCGGTTAAATCGGGAATCGATGGATTGTCCGGTCCGGTACTATAAAACCAGACTTTTCTTGAACCGGTGGAAAACAGGTTTAACTAGATAAAATCGAAAAAAAAACCATTTTTTTATTTTTTATTTTTGTAAATGATGAGATTTGAACTAGGGGTGAGTTCGGTTCGGTTCGGGTCGGTTATTTCGGGTTTTACAAACCGAACCGAAGAATTCGGTTTTTCCAAATGGGTAACCGAAATTGAACCGTAATAGCCAAAAGATCGGTTATAATCGAACCGTCGTATCTCGGTTCGGTTCGGTTATCAGTTTTCCATATTTTTTTGGGCTTTTGGGCTTTTGAACTTTTGGGCTTTATTACATGCTATTTTAACAGGTTATTTATGCCTAACATGCTATTTCCACAATCAAAGTATCTTAGTTTTTAAAATTTTTAAAAATTATCTTTCTTTTTTTAGTATTTTTAATTTTTTTTCACTAATTTAAAAATAAAATATTTATTTTTATATTATAAAATAAAAAATAATTAAAAAATCAATTAAAAAATAGAATTCGGTTCGGTTTGGTTAATTGTGGTTTTTGGACTTATAAACCGAAAACCGAATCGAATCGAATAAACCGAACTAATAACCGAACCGAATTTTAACCGAATTAAAAAAAATCGAACCGAAACCGAACCGAACACTACTTTTCGGATCGGTTTTCGATTTTCTCGATTTTTTTGCTCAGTCCTAATTTGAACCCTTAATCTTTTGGTTTTATATTAAAGGTCATGCCACTATGCCTAATACATATTCTTTTAATTATTTACTATATTATTACTTATTTAATATTAAAATTATGTTTTATATATATTTAAAAGCATTTTAATCAAACCGGTCGATCCAATTGATTGGAACGGAAACCAGAGGTCTGACTAGTTCAACCTCTGGTTTGGTTTTTTTAACATTGCTCCTTGGCAACAACGCTCCCTAGTAGCAGTGCTCCATGGCAACAATGCCCCCTATCAACAGCGCTCTCTAGCAACAGTGCTCCCTGACAGCAGCACTCCCTAGCAGCAATGTTCCTTGACAGTAGGCTCCTACACTCTAATTTTCCAGTGCTCCACTACTCTAGCACTCTTTAGTCGCTTGTGTAGCATATGACAAATATGATTTACAATGCAGCTAGCAAGATCCACAGCTACGTGAAAACTATTGAGCTAACCACGGAAGATTGGTAGGATTATTGGGTTTGCTCCACTCTTGAGATGCCCTGGAGTGCATGGCTTGGAGGCTTAAATATGGCGATGGTTAAGAAGTCCGCTTCATAACCTTTTCTTAGAATACAAGTGCTTCTCTTTCGCATTGAACACATGGTGCGCTCTTAGTTGTGGTGTCATGTAGTTCATTGCGTGTGACCAACACACTCCTCAGGGTATAACCTCCACATAACTTCCATTCCACTCACTACTTTTTGTAACCTCCCTCTCTCTCCCACTATCCATGATAGATGTCACTTGCATATGTGACATCCTGATAACTTTTCACTTTCCTTATTTGTAACTTCTCTTGGTAACTTCTTTGGTGAGACTATAAATAGAAGTCTAAAGGTTTCATTTGAGTTTTTTTGGCAATCTGGTAAATTTTTGGCTATTGAGAATTCTCTACAACTCTTTCTCTGCAATTATTATAGCCACAATAACTTTCATCATCCTCAACCAGCCTTCATTATTAGTCACCACCACCTGTTACCGCACTTGTTCTTCAAGATCTCCTTCAATCTTTTTCTCTGTCGTGTTCTTACGACATCTCATTTTATTGATTTACAATGTTTTCTCACTCTATAAAAAAATCCTCCACAATCACTTGAATTTTTTTAGTTAGTAATTATCCAAAAAAAAAAAAGAATTTTTTAACTAGTGGTCCCAATTTCCTTATCAGCTTTCTTTTTATTTTTAACTTTACTTGGAACTTTTGTGGGGAAAAAAAAAAAAGTGGTACTGTTAAGGAAACAGTACCACAAGAACTTTACTTTAGTTAGTAGTTATAATAATGTGTTTTCATATTACGGGAACACGAAACAAAGCTAGTTTCAACGAAATTGATATTTGGTAGGAACCAAAAAAGCAAAGTCACATAACATAGTTTTTAGTTCTTTTGGTTGAAAATGTAGGTCTTTATTTTGCTGTTTATCCGATCCCACCTAAGAGTTTAGAGCAAGTTCAAGCCCAATTATTAAAGGCCAGATCCCGTGCAGACAAATGTAACTTCAGTTAAGATTTGGCTTCTTTCCATCTCTTTTTAATTGAGACTAGAATTAGCCCCCACTTCGCTGGGTCCTTTTACAATTTTTTAGTTAATTAATAATAAAATATTAATTTTAAATTAAATTTTATTAAATTACTATTAGTTATTTATAAATTGTAATAATATTAATATTAATATAATTATATTTTATTAATTATGAAAATTAAATTTATGAAAATTATTTATTTATAAATTACGTAATATAAATGCATTTTCAAATGATATTTATATGCAATTTTTTGAAAATATTTAGATTTTATTGTATAGTGTATATTTTTATTTATAGAGGTAAAATATAATTAATAAAAAGTAACAAAATAAAATTGTGATTTATATTTTGTTTTCTCGTTAAATCAACTTAAAACTAAAAAAATTAAAAGTGAAAGAAAAAAGCTCGCCATCAAGAAAAGGATCTTAACATGTGTGTCACACTAATTAGCAGCAAATTCATTTTTTTTTTTTACTTTTTTTTTTCGAGCGAGTCAGGTACGAGATTTTAAATTGATCCGTGAGTCAACATGCAGACAAACCCTTTAGATACATAATTTAAAAATAAAATAAAAGTAATTAATAAAACATTTTTTTTTTAACTTTTTTCTGAACTGGTCAAATACGGATCTTAAATCGACTTACGAGTCAACGTGCAAACCAGCCTCTTTAAATACATCATTTAAAAATAAAAATATTTTTTTTTCTGAACGGGTATGATACGAATCTTAAATTGACTCGCGAGTCAACGTTCGGATCAACCCTTTTAAATAAATCATTTAAAAATTAAAATAAAAATAAAAAAACTAAAAATAATTAATAATTTTTTTAAATTTTTTTCGAACAGTTCGGGTACGAATCCTAAATCAACCCGTGAGTCAATTGTGTGGACCAACCATTTTAAATACATCATTTAAAAATAAAATATAAAAAATTTTAAAAAAAATTAAAACTAACAAAAACTTAAAATTCAAAAAATAAAATAAAAACTCACCACGTGTCGAGCTAAGACCCCATTAAGGATTTTTTTTTAATGTATTAGATATAGATGATATAATTTGATCGAATTTGAAAAAAATATTCAAATTAATTAGAGATCATATTTTGAATCTATCCAAATTAATTAAAATAAATAAAAATTTGAATTAAAAAAAACTCAAATCTGAAATAATTCAAAATCTACACAACTAAAACATCTCATAATCTAAAACCATAACCACCCAAGATGGTTTTGATTCAAAACTAGTAAAAGTTCGAATTTATAATTCAAAAAATCCGAACTATAATTATATAATTTTTTAATAAACATAAATAAATGATAAATTTTTTAAAATAAAAAATTTAAATTTAAATGCCTTATATTTATACATATTTAAAAACTATGTTTAAATTAAATTAATTTCTTATACTCATACATTAAAATTAAAATTAGGTTAATTATGTATAATTAACCATACAAAAATATTGATAGTCAATGTATTAATAAAACTAAACTAAACTAATATATATTTTTAAATATTTATCAATTTATAAAATTTTGATTTTAATATTTCTATCACAGTTTGTCTTAAATTTATTAAATTCATTAATGATTATGTAATTAGGGAAATTAGTTATTACTTTTGAATTATAAAAGAATGCATATAACTTATATAAATTCCAAAATAATCTAAAACCCTTTGATTTTGAGATGGGCGAAATCCAAAATAATCAGAATTTAAAATGATTTTGAGCTAGAAATGACCATAATTCAAAATTGTTTGAATCTAAAATAATTCAAATTTAACATTGTCTAAGTCTGAATACATTCAATTTGAAATACAAAATTAATCCAAATCCGAAAACAGCTTCTATGTACGTGCGTAAGTTCACCCAATTACCATCTCTACTTTTTTAACACATTTTAATCATTATATAAACATATAGTTTCTTACACATATAATGATAATTATATTAGAAAAATAAGAAAGGGGAGCCCCATCCAATTCCTCTTGAATCCCACTCCTTTAGCATTGTTATTTTTACGTTATTTTTTTTTAATAGAAAAATCCTAATCCTATTAAAAAAAAAAAAAAAGCTAATCTTTTAGTGCGTGTTTGGATAAAAAAATTGGAAGAGGAATTTTATTTCATCAAAGTTTTTAAAAGTTCAAAAATAAATTTCTTTGTTTGGATAAAAATAAGAGAGAATTTCAAAATTTTAAAAAAAAAACTTCGAAAGGAGATTTGAACATTTTAAAATTTCTTTTGAAATTTCACCTTAAAAAATGGTTTTTCAAAATTTTTTCAAATTTCCTCACACTTTATTCCATGACTCATGAATATAATAATACTCATATTGTATATCTTTTATACATATATGTATTTTTTATTTTTAATATCATTATTTCCCTTTTAAAATTATTTTTTTATTTCATAAAACTTTAAATGCCTAAATTTTCTCTTAAAAATATTATTTAAATAAAATAATTACAAATATTAATATATTAAAATTATGCATTTTAAAATATTTTCATTTTAAATTTTCCATCCAAACCCGTACCATTCCTTTTACATCAAGTGTGGAAAAGATCCCGATCACATGCGTTAGTTTGTTTTTCCAAAACAGGGTTTTACAAAACTTTTACTTCATGGTACGGAGATGTTGTCTCCCTTTCTTTTATGAATTGTGATCTGATTCTGATCCCCCAACCAATCCCCATTTACTATAGAATTTAAAATTTGTATAGCCACAAACAGATCCATACATGAAAAATTCTCACAGTGCTTATCTTGTGATTGCACATGGCTTTAAAAAAAAGGGACAAAGATTTGCTCAAATTACCCATCAACTGCCAAGCCCAAACTGAAAAATAACCATTACAGCCTAAGTGAATTGATTAAGTTGGTTGAATATTCATTAATATTTTGATAAACATTAAGATTTGAGTCTCATCGACAATCTTACTTGGTGAGTAATCTATAATTATCACTGTTAACCAACTTTGAGACCTATGACATGCTTTGACCCTGAACTGGGATAATCTCCCTTTGCCTAATACCAAAAAAAAAAAAAAAATAGCATCACCCTTCATTTCTTCTGTAAAGAACTGAGAGGCCTGCTTCATTTATGTGGCAGAGCTGCATGTGATCGACCCAAAATGCGCAGACAATGAAACCGACAACAGCAAAGTCTAGTCCCCACCATCACTCCATGTGGCTAGCATGTGCAGGACAAATAGAAAGAAAATGATATTAATTGCAATGAGAATGCCGTCGATGCTCTTCAGTCTTCACTTCATTCCACCATGTGTTCCTGTTTGTTTGCTCTTACAATACTAACATTATTTGTTTCACCAACCACAATGCATGTCTTTTTTTTTTTTGCAATTTCCTACTGGACACTGCAGAGATCTGGTGGGTGCTTAGGATGAGCCAATCAAGTCAGATTTTGACTCTATACATGGTTGGATCTCCACTTCGTTTATTGAGCATGGAGGAAACCATAAGATGTTATAAAACTAAATCTTGAGGACCTACCACTCCATTAATGTCTAATTGCTCCTTTCCTTTCCTTTTTGTATACAAACTCATAAAATACAACTACAACTTAGAAATTGACAGCTATTGCCTAGAAAATTGAAGTCTAAATATGTTGTTTTCTGATTTATCTCAAGACTCAAATCATTTTTTCTATTAGATTAACCTAGTTTTATACCACAAGATTATGGTTTCGTTTTGGTAGATACTTTTATTCTTTTGGTCTTTGATTTTCAATTTTATTTTTATTCATTTAAGGAAACCAAAAAAAAAACAAAAACAACGGAGTCTATAATAGATTTGGCAATTCGTATATTCGTGTCATGTTCGTGTTACTTTCACGTCATAATCATGTTCGTATATAAATATTGACACGTTTGTGTATTCATATTATTTTTTGTGTCGTATTTTATATCATATTTTAATTATTTTATTAATGTGGCAACCAAAATTATAAAATCTAATCTACAGATCTAAACTGATTTAAAAAAGTAAAAAAGCAACCATTATCATCCATCAAATTGTTAAAGAAAAATGAAAGAGGAAAAGGGGGGAAAAGGAAATCAAATGGTTGCTTGGACTTATCTCTCACGTTCTATGTTAGTATAGTTAAAAGATCTCTACAATCTCTTATAAAGTTGAAAAAGTCTCTTGCTCCAAAGAGTGGGGATGATAGGGATATCCATATTCCAGCAATATAAAAACCTGACCATAAAAACAAGTGTTCAATGGAAGAAAAGACTAGAGTAGATGAAGCGAAAGTGAAAGTAATGGCGAATTTCCAAGACATCGCATTGGCCACTCCCACCCAAAAAAATTGAGGATATTTTGACCGTAAATATTTGAGGTGATTGTTGAATATCAGAAAAACTGAAAGTTAACAATTGGTATTTGAAGAAAGAAAAAACTTGCATAGAATTGAAAGATAATTGGCCTTTAAATAGCCTTACATCCTAACAACATAATCGTAACAATCCTAGAAACAGGGAACAACATCTCTGCAATTTCAAAAAAAACTTAACAATCTAATCATGATTCCTAGTTAATAGGATTTATTAACAGAAAAAACAAATACTGACTTTAACACTCTCCCTTAAACTGAATGCTTGTATGCAATCAGTTTATTTCTTCAATAGAACACATGCCAAGTGATGCCCTCAACTTCATGAAAGATTCAGCCTTCAAGGGTTTAGTTAGAATATCTGCAATTTGTTCTTCACTTCTGCAATGAATTAGTTCAACAGCTCCCTTTTTGGTAAGATCTCGAAGAAAATGAAACCGTACATCAATGTGTTTGCTTCTTCCATGCAGGACTGGATTTTTTGACAATTTAATAGTTGAATTATTGTCACAAAATAATGTAATTGGACCTTGCTGTGTATACTTCACTTCTTCTAGGATTCTTCTTAGCCAAACACTTTGACAAGCACATGATGCAGCAGCTATGAACTCTGCCTCAGTTGTAGATAAGGTGACAACAGATTGCTTTCTTGAAGACCATGCAACTGCAGCTCCACTTAAGAGAAAGACATACCCGGATGTGCTCTTACGATCATCTAAATCCCCAGCATAATCACTGTCACTAAAACCAACTAACTCTTTTCTTTCATTCTTCTTGTAGAACAGACCATAGTCAATAGTACCTTTCAAATAGCGAAGTATCTTCCTGGCAGCTTGATGATGGAGTTCAGTTGGTGCTTCCATAAACCTGCTAATAAGACTAACAGTATACATTAGATCTGGTCGAGTGGCTGACATGTACATCAGACTTCCAACCATTTGCTTGTAATAGGTGCTGTCAATCTTCATTCCTTCAATATCTCGAGTAAGTTTAGTTCCAGGAACTATAGGAATCTGAACTGGATTACAATCATTCATTCTGAACCTTTCCAATACCTCTCGAGCATATTTCCTTTGGTGAATAAAGATGCCACCTGCAGATTGTATCACTTCTTTTTCTCCAGTTTTGATGTACAGTGTGTGCTCATAAGGACACTTGTGAAAGCCAGCCTTGCTGAAGTAGTTGTCAATCCGACTGTACCAAGCTCGTGGAGCTTGTTTCAGTCCAAAAAGAGCCATTTTCAGCTTATAAACCATATGCTTACTTCCCTTCTTTTCATAACCTGGAGGTTGTTCCACAAAAACTTGCTCTTCAAGCTCTCCATGTAAAAAGGCAGACTTGACATCAAGTTGAAAAATGGTCCACTCATTCATGGCAGCTAATGAAATAACCATTCTTATTGTGTCATGCCTTGCCACTGGTGCAAAAACTTCAGAGTAGTCAATTCCATACTCTTGAGTGTACCCTTTAGCTACTAAACGAGCCTTGAGCTTGTCAACTTCCCCTTTTTCATTCAGCTTTGTTTTGTAAACCCATTTAACCCCCACTATTTTTTTCTCCTTCTGGCAATTCCACTAATTCCCATGTATTGTTTCTTTCAATAGCTTCAATCTCTGCATCCATAGCCTTTCTACATTTTGAGCTTTTGATTGCCTCATTAAATGTAATAGGATCACTACCTGCAAATAAGGCGAGATGGGCTAATGTATCTTCATCTGAGAGTTCTTCACCACTGGTGTAGTCATCCATCCAAGCTGGTCTTCTCCTTGGGCGTTGCAATGAAGTTTCAATAACCTCATTCACACTGTCAGATCCAGATTCGTTTGATTCTTCCCCATGTACTTCCTCTTCAGCTTTCTCATTGCCCTCAAGTTCAAGAGCTACTGAGATCCCCTGCACTTTGTCTTCCCAGTCCCAGCTGCTGTTTTCATCAAACACCACATCTCTGGAAATGCAAATCTTCTTTGTTATAGGATTGTAGAGACGATAGGCCTTAGATTCTTCACTTACACCAAGCAATACACATTTTTCTCCTTTAGCATCGAGCTTCAATCTCTTTGGATCAGGAACATGCACATAAGCCACACAGCCAAATATTCTGAAGTGATCAACAGCTGGTTGGTGACCAGACCAAGCTTCTTCTGGTGTCATATTGCTCACAGAAAATGTTGGACTCCGGTTGAGAACATGCACACTCCAATTAACTGCCTCAGGCCAGAAAGCCTTTGGCATATTTTTGTTTGCCAGCAGACTTCTCACCATATTCATAATGTTTCTGTTTCTCCTTTCTGATACACCATTCTGCTGTGGTGTGTATGCTGCAGTCAATTGTCTCTTGATTCCATTGCTTTCACATATATCTGCAAATTCATTGGATGTGTATTCTCCCCCACGATCTGTTCGAAGGCATTGAATGTTCCTTCCTGTCTCATTCTCAACTCTTGCTTTAAATTTCTTAAACATTTCAATAGCTTCAGATTTTTCTTTTAGAAAATACACCCATGTCTTTCTACTAAAATCATCAGTAAAAGTTATGAAGTACCTCTTGTTGCTGTTGGAGATTGGATTCAGAGGCCCACATATGTCTGAGCGTACTAGTTGCAGAACCTGCTTAGCTCTCCAAGTGCTCCTTTTGGGAAATGATTCTCTGTGTTGCTTTGCAATCATGCATTCTTCACATACATGAGATGGAACTTCAATCTGGGGAAGCCCTTTCACCATTCTTTTCTGCTGCAAAGTTCTGAGTCCATTGAAGTTTAAGTGCCCAAACCTGTAGTGCCATAGCCATGAGGAATCTGGAATAGTTGATTTGAGACAGGTTTGATCTTCAAAAGTTTCTGTTTTCAGTTGAAACATCCGATTTCCAGACATTTTAACAACAGCAACTAACCCCTCTTTTGGATCGTGAATTTGGCAGTTTCCCTTCTGGATCACAATTGCACAACCTGTTTCTTGCAATTGTCCTAGGCTGATCAGATTGCTTTTAAGTTCTGGCACATAAAACACATCATCTATATTTTGCATCTTCCTGTTCATCATTACTTTAACACTTCCCTTTCCCATTACACACATGCTAGAATCATTACCAAGCTTGACTTTTTCTCTGAAAGCTTCATTTAAATCACAGAAAAGATTTTTGTTACCTGTCATGTGATTGCTGCATCTAGAATCAAGATACCATATCTCTCCATTTCCAGCTAGCTTGTTCTCAATGTAAGCCATCAACAATACTTCTTATTCTTCTTCTGTTTCTGCAAAATTTGCCTTTTCTTCTGATTTAACAAGGCATTCCCATTGAAAATGGCCAGTTTTATGGCAGTTGAAGCATTCAATGGATGCCTTGTCAAATCTTTCTGCACCAATACCACGACCACGTCCCCTTCTTCCTCTGAAGCTTCCACGGCCTCTGTTTCTCCCAAATGAATTTCCAGCATGTGTCACTTTAAGGGCTTGATACTTCTTCTTTAGGGAGTCCCATATATCTTTGGCAGTGTCCTTCTTGAGAAGAGTCTCAAGAATGGTTCGATCAATTGCTTGAAACAGGAAATTTTTTGCCTTCAGATCCTTCAGCTTCAATTCTGACATTGCTTTTGACTGTGCCTCAGTTAGAACCATTCCTTCTCTTGCTTCTGGGATTCCTTCCTCAATGAGTCCCCAATATTCCTTTGATTTCAGAAAGTTCTCCATCAGCATGCTCCAATGATCATAGTGACCATCGAGCCTTGGGATTGCTGGTTGAACAAATCCGCTACTTCCTTCAGATGCCATTGCTAATCACGGAAGGCTGCTGCTTCAAATGATCAGGCCTCTAACCTGGCTCGGATACCAAATGTTGAATATCAGAAAAACTGAAAGTTAACAATTGGTATTTGAAGAAAGAAAAAACTTGCATAGAATTGAAAGATAATTGGCCTTTAAATAGCCTTACATCCTAACAACATAATCGTAACAATCCTAGAAACAGGGAACAACATCTCTGCAATTTCAAAAAAACTTAACAACCTAATCATGATTCCTAGTTAATAGGATTTATTAACAGAAAAAACAAATACTGACTTTAACAGTGATAAAATAAACTCGAATCTAAAAGTTCGTCCGAAAAAATTTGGATTCGAATTTGTCTAAATTCGATTTGATTAAAAAAAATCAAAAATTCAAATTCAAAAAACTCGAACTCGAAGTGGTCCAAACTCGAAAAACCCGAACCCAAAAAATTCGAGATCGACCCGATCATAAATCCAAATTTAATACTAAAAATAAGAATAATCGAATTGTAATTAAATAATTTTTTATAAACAAAACTTTAATTATCAATTTTATTCTAATTTCTTTTTTATTGATTTATTTTAAAATAAAAATTAATATATATTAAAATAATAAATTTATCAAAATATTGTATTTCATACTTGTAATTTTAACCTCTCTTGTCTTAGTAAATCCACCATCTAAATGAATATGTCTATTGTCTAATTGTCAATAATTTAAAAATTAAACCTGTCTTAAGATAATAATATAAGAAAATTAATTTATGTGTAGATAATTGAGTTGTGAAAAAAGATAAATATTTTTTCATAGAACGATAAATAATAAAATAGTGATTATTTTTTGAAAAATCATCTAAAAGAGATTTTTGGTTAAAATACTAAAAAAATTCCTCAGCTATTTCACTTTTCTTAAATAAGTCCTTATGCTTTTATTGTACCAAAATAAGCCATTATCCTTTAATTTGTATCCAAATAAGTTCATATTTCAAATGAAAGGTTGATTTATGTTAATAATTTATTTAATTATAAATTAAAGGTTAAGGGCTTATTTAGGTACAAATTAAAAGTTAAGAGTTTATTTGGGTATAATAAAAGTAAAAAAGATTATCTAAATAAAGTGATCAAGTTCATGGGCTTTTTTTTATTATTTTAATCGAGATTTTTCTAGGATAAAGTTAAAAGTATTTGAAATGGTGACTATTATTTTTATATATTTCATTATTCTTAAATTTTAATTTAACATTTTATTTATTTACTTATTTCTCTCATATATTTGCATATGTAATATGTCTAAAAATTGTTTAAAATAATATATTAAAAATTATACTATTAACTAATGAGTTACATGCCTACAAACAAAACAATCATACTACTAATTTTATATAAGATAACAAAATCAAAAATCAAAAAAAGAAATCAAAAACTCAATTAGTATGAGATCTAAAACAAGATACTTATATAGTAATATTACTAAATGTTTTTTTTTTTCATATCTAGACATAATTAGTTTATTCATACTCCGTATTCTTTTAGAATTCACAAATTTTTTTTTAAGTAATTTTTTTCTTTAATCACAATCTAATTAATTAATAAGATCATGATATTATCTTATATATCTCATGTCATTCACATGTCAAATAATCGTATGTGTCTAAAATTATTATGTCTACAAATCATTATATCATCTCATTTTCATTTATCACTACTATTTAATATTTACTACTCAAATGGTAAATTATTAAAATATTAAAATATATACTATATATAGCAAGTAATTTTTAATCATGATTTCTGAAAAAATTAGTTTTAAACTAAGATTAGATCATTAAGAAAAATAATTGAGCCATAATTAATAATAATAATTTTTTTTTGCATTGCCTTACCATATCTTAAAACTTAATCTTATTTTTTCTTTAAATATAGTCACTTGCCCATTTTGATTTAATTATTAGTGTTTATAATTATATTGATATGTATGCATGATATAAATCATAAATCATAATGTATGTTGAATATTCGAGTTCATCGAATCAATTGTTTTAAATATTAATATGATAAAATATTTTCTATAATCAATTATGTAACAAATTGATTTTATAAAATAAATGAATTTTATATTCTTTTGGTGTTAACAAATATTGATATTAATATAATTAAAAATATATATTATACAAAAGCTTAGTTAAAAAAATAATAATTTATTTTTGAATTTAAATACTTAAATTATGTAATAATTATTATATCTAACAGAAAATAAAAAAAATGACGTAAAACTCGAACCCGAAAGGCCTGAACCTAAAGAAACTCGAACCCGAAAAGGTCAATATCCGAAAAGGCCCGAACCCGAAAAGACCCAAACCCAATATGATCCTAAAGGAACCCGCCCGAAGCAACTATGTTGGGAAACATAAATTTGAAAATTTGGATTTGGATTTCGTTTGCTATATAAATTGTGAGAATGAAATTTATACATTATGTAAAAATTAGTTAAGATTCAATATGATTATATATTTGGAAGGTATTAAAACAAGAATTTCAAATTCACAAATATCTATAGGAATTTCAAATTCACCACTAAATAAGTATCAAACAAATTCATAAATTTAAAAAATAATCATGAATGTTACATTTATATATATATATATATATAACACACAATTTAAACTATTTTAAAAATTTAAATTCATTTTTTGAAATTTAAGTTTTCTTAATCCTAGTAAATATTTCGTTTCTGTATAAATGTAGATAGGAGCATTGTTATTTGTTATCTCAAAATATTAGAGACAGATAAAAGAAGTGATGATGAGTAACATGGTGTTATTGATTCTGTTCTGCAAGTAGCCAAACAAAATCCTATGTGAAGATAGCGGATGTTTTGTAAAGTGTTGAAATACAAGACAAAAGGATCCACTTTCCAGCTTATCAAATCCTACTCCATTTGGAAAGCTAATAATAAGTGAGGCCAAGAGGCTTACTCGTCTCACCCCCCTTTCCTAATTAGCCCCTAACCGAGTTATCCTAAAATCTCAACCCGATTTAGTAATTTTGAATACGACGTAAATATGTGATAAAAAAAATAATTAAAATATTTTATAAAATATAATGCGATATGAAAAAATAACATTAATATTACATGAATATGTTGGATATCAATGATTAATTTAAGTGTATAAATACGAAATACGTATATCAATACATAGGTTGTCGTAAGTAGATACACGGTGTATAATTTATGTACACAATTGATATCATGTTTGAATGAGAAATTAATCTCAAAGGTACCCACTTGAAGAGGAAAAAGTCTAATCATTATATGTCTGTTCGGACCAATTTTATTCCAAAGGATGTGTCTGACCGAATAAAACTGTTTACCAACAAACGTGTCTTGTCTGAACAGTCTCCTGCATTCCTATAAATAATCAAAGGTAGTGCCTGTTTTAAAATACACAAAAAACGTTTTTCTTTCTTCTCGATTTTTCTACTGTCTTGTGAGAGAGACCGATATCTTTTTTTGGTTCGCCGTGTTGCTTCAAGTGTGCTCTCGACAGCAACGTTATCGAGAAGGCTTGGGAACGAATTGCAATAGACTGTAAGCACCGTAAGGACAGACAATAATCGTTTTAAAGTCAGAGGCCCAACCTTGACTTGATACTGATTTTTTATTAAATCAAACCTGTAAGTGTTCTATAATTCGGTTATGTCATCTACAATCTTATGAATGTGTTATATATATATATATATATATATTTTTATATTCTGTATAGATAGTATATAGCAAATTTTCCAACCATCTTAAGATGATTATTATACATTTATTGTTTCATTACTGCATACACGTTGTATACGAATATATAAAACCTTACTTACTGACAACATATACGTTATATATATATATATATTGTTAATATATATATATATATAACAATATATATATTGTTAATATATATATATATATAACAATATATATATATTGTTATTATATATATATATAATACGTTATTATATATATATATATAATACGTTATTATATATAACTTTGCTAGCATATTTGTTATAAAATATTGTTATAACATTTTTTTTAATCGCTACTGTATCTTGTTACATTTTTCATGCATGAGACATTGACGTGTGTTTGAAAAAATTATTCATGCATGAAAACTTGTTTATTTGTAAACTCTGTGGCCGGCGAATAAGTTGGAAATGGCTAAAAGAAAATAATTTTTTAGCTTTGTGTTGATTCGATCATTATAGAATCCGTCGCCTTCATGCAAGTGTCTTGTGAGAGAGGTGTTGTTTCGGTCATTGAGAAATAAATATTAAGAGACACCGTTTCATGCAAGATTGAAAGGTTTTGTTTTTAAATTCGGTAATATATATTTTTAGAATATATATGTTATAACCAATGATTACGTGATTTGTTAGTTTCATTACTGTTTGTAAGCATATATATATATATATATATATATATATATATATAAAAAAGCTTATGTTATATTGTTTTATAACATATATATTTGTTATAATATATATAAGTAAAATATATATAGTTAAATATATATATATATATGTTATAAAGCAATATATATGTTATAAAACAATATAACATAAGCTTTTTATATATATATATATATTGCTACTATTTTGAAATATATATATTTTAGTGTAAACATATATATATTTCTAATATATATATATATATATATATATATAAATATATATCCTGATATATATATATTGTTACGTTTGTGATATATATAAGATTGCTATATATTATTACTTTTGTAATATATAGGTACTGTGTACATTAATTATATTGATCCTGCTGCCATCAATATTTGTTTATATATACTTACTGTCGCAACCTAAAAAAAATAACGACGAGTCTCATCGCAAGACTTTATTATTCGTTAAGCGTGACATTTAAAAAAAACCGAGGAAAAGTCGACTTAATTCCTCTAGAAATGAAGGTTTTGGAAATGACCTAAAAAGACATGGAGTCGCCACCAATCTTTTTTAGCTAGGTGTGATCGGCCACCTATTAAAACCGATTTTATAAAATATTTTAAAAATTAATTAAAACATTTTAAAAACCGATTTCAAGTCTGCGTTTTAAACCAGAGAAATCAAAGAAGCGGGTTCGGGAGTCGGTTACGTGTGGGGAAGGATTAGCACCCCCACAACGCCCGTATAAATCGGTACCTTATTAATCGTGTGTTATCTCAAGTATTGGTAAAAGTTGGTTTTAAATTTAGTATTTCAAATTAATTCCCAATTTAAAGAAAAATAATTCCATTTTTTATTGAAAATGATCCGGAATTTATAAATTCAAAATTTTCCTATATTCCCCAACAAACGTGGCAAAATATAGAAATTTTTATTAGTTTTGGAAAACTTTCCGAATCATTCTCTTTTTTTTTTTTGAAAGAAAGATATTCCTTTATTAATGATAATTGATGATATTCCCTCCAGCAAACCCGGTAGAGAACTCATGAATTATTTTAACTCGGGAATATCTTTATTTTTTATTGAAAAATCATTATCCTTTTGAAAACATTTTAAAAGATATGAATATGTATATGCATGACATAAATAAAATGACATAGCAAAATCTAAATAATATAATGCAACCTAAATGACATGGCAAACATGAATGATATGGCATATAATTTAAATGACATGGAATAAAATAATGCTATCATATAATATGCATGAAAATAAAAATGCAATGCATGAAATGTATTTTTTCCTTTAATTAAGGAAATCCGTATATCTAAAAAGATATCCGGCTACCTTAGGAAAATATGTCAAATTAAATATTCTAAAACCAAAATACTTTGTGATTGTTTGAAAACAATTTTGAAAAGCTTGAATTAACAATAAAAACTGGGCTAAAATTTTTTAAATTGCTCTAATTTCCTAAGTTTAAAAAATCCGGACTTGACTACCCTTAGCCCGGGACTTGAAAAACCATTTTTAGAGTTTAAAAGGCTTAGAAATCACCCTAAGTCAGTAGCTAACCCTCCTAATCAGCCCACTCTAAGTAGATTAACCAAAACAGAAAATTGGTTTTTCTTTAAATTCAATTCTGACTCCATTGTCCAGTTTTAATCCACGATTTTTTACCCTATTTTTAAAAATTCCAAAAATTCTGAAAAAATTACTGGAGACTCAGGACATGTAAAACTACACGAGAAAAAATCGGCTTAATTTTTTAATCAAAGATGAATTCCCAGAAAAACCAGAGATGTACGAGTTTTTGGAGGAGAAAAAACTGCTTTGTTTTTCTTTAAATTCAATTCTGACTCCACTGTCCAGTTTTAATCCACGATTTTTTACCCTATTTTTGAAAATTCCAAAAATTCTGAAAAAATTACTGGAGACTCAGGACATGGAAAAATACACGATAAAAAATCAGCTTAATTTTATGATCAAAGATGAATTCTTAGAAAAATCAGAGATGTACGAGTTTTTGGAGGAGAAAAAAAAAACTGCTTTGCCAGCACATTTTTTTGTCTTTGATAAAATCATTTAAAAATCAAAGTAAAAATATTTGAAACTCATAAAATGATTTCCAAACAATAGCTAAGACTTTTTGAAAGTTAGATAAAAATTGGCTAAGTAAAAAAATCACAAAGGTAGAATAATCAACTTGACAAACTTAATTTTCCACAAGTGTGCTCAAGAGAGCATGACCTTGAACCATTAATTGGCTCAAGTCATTATTCAAGTGGCATGGTCATGAAATGCATGAAACAATGCAGCAAACATAATGCATGAAATGCATGGATCTAAACCTAAATGTAAGGAAAATGCATGACATAAATAATATGGCCTAGACCTAACATGAACTTGCATGGCAATAAATGCAACCTAGACCTAAGACATGCATGGCATTTTCACAAACACAAGGCATGCTTAATTCAAAAATCCAACCAAATATCATGCAAATGCAAAAACCTAACAACTAGCATGACAAAAATACAACACACAATGCAAAACACATGGAGTAGCCAAATGGCCCCAAGCTCCAACAAGCATGTCTTTTTCACAAACACTTGGTATGCTAGCATGAAAAACTAAGTCATAACACAAAAATCACACAAGCATTTTCACAAACACCTAATATACCAAATCTAAAACATGCTCACTAAGATATAAAACAAGAATCATGCAAAGAATCACACAAGCATTTTCACAAACACTTAATATGCTAACTCTAAAACATGCTCAAATTTAAACAACATGAAAACAGAAAATTAAAAATGCAAAAACATGATATCTAAGACATAAATGGCAACAAATAAAGCAACCAAATTAAATATAACTTAAGAACATGAAATAACATAATATTTAAAACATCAAAAATAAAGAAAATAGCATAAACAATATGGTAAAATGAATCAAAAACAACAACTTAAAATAAATAATGTAGGCCATTTGGCCATGGTGAGTTTATTATAAAAACAAAATGTAAAAAAAATATACTTAAGAAAGGAAATGAAGGAAGAACAAGAAACATTATTTTAAAATGAAAACTCACCAAGTAGAGATTAAAAGAGCAAAAAATAAGAATAGAAAATGAAAGTGCAAGAGTTGGTGCTCAAGAGCAACCTCAAGAAGCTAATATTTCAAGCTTTTCTCTTCAAACTTTCCTTTTTTTCTAAACTTTTCTTCTTTTGCTCTCAACCAAGAAGATAAAAAACTAAGAAAAACTAAGAGAAATCAGCCAAAATGGAAAAGAAAAAACAAAATCTGCCTCTCCTCCCTTAGGGCTAGCCTTAATGCATGGTTATATAGCCTCCAAGATGTTGTCATTTTTGTGTAACCTAATTTCCATCAAATGGCCAATAATTCAAGATGAAAAGTCATGAAATTACCACCTTTAGATTAGCATCTCAGCCCTCTCAAATTACAGCTATGCAAAAATAATGTTGACATCTTTCTTAACCTATGTGGTTTAATCACCATGGCTTGATCAAAGAGAATGGTTAACTAACTCTTGATTTTTAACCACTTGATTAAAAAAAAAAAAATTAGAAGCTTCCTCCTTTATTTGGGCTTGGGCATGCCAGCACTTCTCTTTTTCAGCCCAACTCTGATTTTTTTGAAGGGCCAAAAAAGCCCTTTTCGGTTGCTTGGGTGAAATGACCATTTTGCCCCCCGGATGCAAGTAAATATCAAACGGACTCCAAATTCAATTTTTCTTTTTTTAATACTTCCAAAATAATAAAATATTGAGTTCTGGAAGTTTTCAAAATTATCCGAGTCCGTTTGCTATTTATTTGGATTTTTTCTTCCCAAAATGTCCTTTTATGCCCCTACTTTTTACCATTTTTTAAACGAGCTCCAAATCAAGATTTTCTTCACCAATCTCTTCAAAATAATTAAAAAGTGTGATCTGGAAGTTTTCATAATTTTTGGAGCTCATTTGGTATTTTTTCGGGATTTATCGGCTTGAATTACTGCATAGGAGGCCCGGGATTTGGCCATTTTGCAAACGAACTCGGAATCAAGATTTTCTTTCGCCAATCTCTTCCAAATAATTTAAAAAAGAGATTTTCCAAATTTCAGAATTTTTGGAGTCCATTTGCTATTTTTCCGGGATTTATCTTTTTGAATTACTGCATAAGAAGGCCGGGATTTGGCCATTTTGCAAACGAACTCGGAATCAAGATTTTCTTTCGCCAATCTCCTTCAAATGATTTAAGAATGAGATTGACAAATTTTACATAATTTTCGGAGTCCATTTGCTATTTTTCCCAAATTTTTCCAATTTTGCCCTTTTACCTCCGAACCCCGGTTTTGCTCAAAACAAATCCGATTTTCAGATTTTCTTCAATCTGAGCCTTGGGCCATCCTTTTTAACCATTCTTCATCCATTGGGGGCTTTGGTCTTACCAAGTCGGGCCATTTCTGTGATTCTTCCCGATTTCACCGAAATCCACTAGAAACCCTAATTCTCGGTTTTCTCCCGGATTGACTTTTCTTTCTGTTTTTCTTGCAAGTGACTTCTCCATTACCCGTAGTCAGTGCTTATCTTTCATTTGGAACCTTCAATTTCGACCAGTTTGATCGTTTAAGCACTTTTCCCCAAATTTCTCGGATTAGGGTTTCTTTTCTACTGAATCTCCAAATCCCAACTTCCGAACTCCATATCTTTCAATGTAGACCTCGGATTATCAAAATTCTTTCTCCATTTTTCAATTGAACTTAAATTCTTGATTTTGAAAGTGGGTTGACTTTTTCAGTAGTTGACTTTCTGGGGTTGACTTTTTTGGGGTTGACTTTTTTGGGGTTGACTTTTTTCAAGTTTGACTTTTTATGCTCGCCCTCTTAAACTAAGTCTCGGAGTACCACCTGCAGGATGAAAACAGTCTTTTTATACTCGGAAACATCAATATAGGAAGAAAACATACCTGTTAAGTGGCCCGGACAAAATTAGGTGTCTACAGCTGCCCCTCTTTGGCTATTGCTGAGAATCAGGAATCAGGCAAAGATAAACCAACACTAATTTTGTACGGTCAGTGAAATCACATGGAAAGGAAAGGGTTTTTTTTTTTTCATTTCTTCATTCATTTTTGCATTTTCCATTTTTTATTTTCTATTTTTTCATTTTTTCTATTTTTTTTCTTTTTTTTTTTCAAAATTTTTTTTTTTGAAAACAGTAAATTGAAGATTTGTCCTTAAATTGAATTCCCTGACTAATCAAGGCTCGATTCGTCTTAAGGAAACGAATTCGATTTGCAAGAAAGGAAACGACCTCGACGATATTCTCGGGGCCTTAACCTTTCTTGTTCTCAGCTGTGTTTAAAATTCTGGATATCTCCTCCAGAAGCTTCGGCTATCACCACCAAAGTCTTGCTCATTTTTTAAGATGTAAAAATTCTGGGTATCACCTCCAGAAGCTTCAGCTATCACCACCGAAGACTTTCTATCTTTTCAAAGGATTTTAAAACTCTGGATATCTCCACCAGAGGCTTCAGCTATCACCACCGAAGTCTTGCTCATTTTTAAAACTGTAAAATTCTGGGTATCATCTCCAGAAGCTTCAGCTATCACCACCGAAGACTTTTTACCTTTTCAAAGGATTTTAAAACTCTGGATATCTCCACCAGAGGCTTCAGCTATCACCACCGAAGTCTTGCTCATTTTTAAAACTGTAAAATTCTGGGTATCATCTCCAGAAGCTTCAGCTATCACCACCGAAGACTTTCTACCTTTTCAAAGGACTTTAAAAAAAACTCTGGATATCTCCACCAGAGGCTTCAGCTATCACCACCGAAGACTTGTTCGTAAATAAAAAAAGTACCTCGACGATGATTTCGGGGCTCGACTCGCCTTAAGAAAACGAAATCGATTCTACCTGAAAGCTTTAAGAGATGATGCAAATGCTTCATGATGCAAATGCAAATGTCTTTTGTTGATGCAAACGCTTCTTGATGTAGATGCAAATGACTTAGATTGGTGCAAATGTCTTTGATGCAAATGTAAATGACTTGATTTGATGCAAACTTTCTTGATGCAGATTTAACTAACTTGATGCAAATGCTTCTTGATGTAGATGCACATGTTGAAAAAAAATTCTGGATAACTCTTTCAAAAGAAGATTTCTCATTTTTCAAAATTATAAAACCCTGGATATCTCCACCAGAGGCTTCAGCTATCACCACCGAAGACTTCTTCATTTTTAAAACTGTAAAATTCTGGATATCTCCACCAGAAGCTTTGGCTATCACCACCAAAGACTTGCTCAATATAAAATTCTAGATAACTCATCTAGAAGAAGATTTCTCATGTTTCAAAATTATAAAACCCTGGATATCTCCACCAGAGGCTTCAGCTATCACCACTGAAGACTTGTTCACTTTTAAAACTGCAAAATTCTGGATATCACCACCAGAAGACTTGCTCATTGTAAAATTCTGGGTAACTCCTTCAGAATAAAATTTTTCATGTTTTCAAAATTATAAAACCCTGGATATCTCCACCAGAGGCTTCAGCTATCACCACTGAAGACTTGTTCACTTTTAAAACTGCAAAATTTCAGGATATCTCCACCAGAAGAAGATTTCTCATGTTTCAAAATTATAAAACCCTGGATATCTCCACCAGAGGCTTCAGCTATCACCACCGAAGACTTGTTCAATGTAAAATTCTAAAATTCTGGATATCCCCACCAGAAGCTTTGAGAAATGATGCAGATGCACATGTCTTTTAACAAGGTTCTCATGCTTCATGGTGCAAATGTAAAATATTTCTTAGTGCAAATGCAAATGCCCTGGATTGATGCCCATGTTTCATGATGCAGATGCCCCTACTAATTGTGTTCATGTAACTGGTTTATGAATGGTGTAACTACAATTAGCACACAATAATGAAAATGCAATGATTCTAGAAATGATGCAAATGCTTCTTGATGTAGATGCACAAATGCGAATTCTATGAAGAATGTAAATGTAAAGGTAAAAAATGCAGATGCTTATGGAATAATGCCAATGCAAATACCCATGAATGATGCAAATGCTTGCTGACACTATGCAGATGCAAAAGCTCGATAAAGAGATGAGTGCTCATGAGTGATGCAAATGCCCCCGGTTGTTTTTCTAGACTTTGGCTTAGCCTTTCAAATTCATTTTTCCTCTTCAAATCAGAGTATATCTTCAATTCATTTCGGCTATTCTCTTTGCCCCAACAGTTTTCAAACTTCCATCAATAGAGATCTGAACTGAGTTCGATTTCTTCTTCTCATATCTGGAAGTCAGGACCTATCCTGGCAGTTCTATACCTTTGGGTTAGAAAAACCCTTGTCTCATGTCAACATCAAAAATGGGTATTTCAAAAATGGGTATTTTTTTTTTGTTTTGAAAAACAATTTTGCTTATTTAAGGAAAACTTCTAAGCCAAAAATTTTAACTCCATAATGTGTGATATATAAATCTTTTGAAGACTAATGATCATTGTTAGAAATTTCTCTAAGTATCAATCTGGGTTTTTTTTTTTCAACTGGGATTGGCAAAGCTTGGTATAACGAGATTCTGGCTTTTCCAGGAAAATTTCATGACAGAAATGCATATCCCTTCTAGGCTCACAAATGGAACAAGTTTTATAAATCATGAATTCATTGAGAACCAAGCAAATTCAACATTCTTTTAGTTTCCATATCAAGGCATTTTGACAAGCGTCAAGATTGGCCGGGATGTTTAAACCAGAAAGTTTAATCTTGGAGAAAAAAAGTTTTAGTTTTTGAAGACAATCCTTTGAATGAGAGTTGGCAATTTGGGGGTTCAAGAATTCCTAGATGTTCCTCGATGACCACTCCTTTAATAAGATCTTTTCTTTTGGGGTATCAGCACTATCATAGATGGCATCGAAAATTTCCAACTTTACTCTAGACCGCCCATTTTTTGGGTTTTCGCCCTAGAGTCCCATTCTTTTCAATTTTTTTTTTTTTTTTTGTTCTACCATACACTTGAGAATTATAAATTCTTCCTTAGTGAAATGATTATTCGATGAAATGGGATAAAATCTGAGGAAAAACCTTTCAGATTAGATATTCATGCTTGATCAAAATGGACTTTTAAAGCATATAATGTAGGCCACGGCTCAGGGTTCAGAAAGAAAGGATAAATAGGCCCAAAATATGTGTTTGAGGGTAATCAGATCAAGGATCATTTCTTGAGGAGGATTCTCTTTGAAGCATTTGTCCCTTCTTGGACATTTCTTTCCTTTTGACTTTGCTCTTTTTCTTCCTTGCTCTTGGCTTTCAATTTGCCATGTCTTTCACACATTTTTTTTTGCTTTCATTTTGCCCCCTTCTTTTTCAACATAGTGAGCCCGTCTTTATTCGGGGCTCCATTTGCTTTGCATCTGTCTTTGAGCTAGGACTCATTTATCAATGATCTTTAAAAAGATCTTTTCTCGCATTTGCCCCCCAGTGTAGAGGGTGATCCTTGATCAGGGTTCAAAGAAGAAAAAAATTCTTTTGGCTCAAAAGGAGTGACTATGGATAATTTATTTTTGTGCGAAAGGGATATGAAAGATGGCCATTCCTCATGTCAAGCACGAATATTTACTTCGAAAAGCAATCCCCAGGGGAAATAGATAATCAAAATTTCATTTTGCACTTTGGAATCATCCGAATACTCATATGCATGATATCACAATTTTTCTTTTTCTTTTTTCTTTTTTTTTTGTTTTTTTCGTCTCATGCCCCCAATGATTCATGCATTAGCCCATCCTTCTTCACTATGTATCCATCATTTCCACATATGATGCCCCAATTTGATTAACCATGCGAATTTGTATCAACGAGGAACATAGCAAGTCTAGGTCTATTTTGAAAAGGCTGAGTTTCCAATCTGAGTTCTTTGAAGAGACAAGGAAAATATGACCCAAAAATGGGTTTTCTCTGGGACAAGGGATAATCTAGTTTAATCATTGTGCCCCAGGATGTCAATCATGAAGTGATGTTTGGGCAATTAGTGTTTTGTGGTTATTGGGAAAGGTCATGAATGGTTTTAGCACAATCTTGACACACACCAAATTATCAAAATCTAGACTCTTGAAAGAATGTCTCGTTTGTTTGAATTTCAAAGAATTCGAAAAATTTGAAAAAGTTCGTTCCTTTGTTCATAGCCTAGACTAAGATCTACGTCTTTGCTTATTCTGTGATGACAATGGTTTTATGAAGTCAAATCATTCATATTCCTTGAAGCATTAGGTCTTTCAAGTGGTCTCGGTTCAAAAGATTTAGGCTTAGGAAAGCCTAAAAGAGAGGGCTGAAGGTATTGGGTCATTTCTAACAATGATCATCAATCTTCTTGAGACTATCAATCACTAAAAATTCCCTTAATGCTTGTTTTTGCAAATTTAAGTTATTGTTGAAACACAACAAACACAAAGCATTTAAAATACAAAATTCATTTAATTAACATGAGACAAATGCTTTCCTCATCACAGTGTATAGAACTACATGTGTCAAAAACCTAATATGATCATGCACAATGTTTCTTATGACACTTGACTTCCCCATCTTCAAAACTTATCGAACCAGCCTTGATGAGATCTCTGACCTTGTACTTCAAAGCGGGGCAGTTCTCTGTTGAGTGACCTTGATTGCCAGAATGGTACCCACAACACTCATTAGCATCATACCAGCTCGGATAAGGGGGCTTCAGAGGCGCTATTTGCATGGGTGTCACCAGGTGATTCTGGATGAGTTGAGGTAGTAGCTCACTGTATGTCACAGGAATTGGGTCAATCTGATTTATTTTTCGCTTTTTATGCCCCCTTCGATTATTCCCAAGGATGTTCGATTGATAGACAGATGTAAATTCTGGTGTAGTTGCAGTCACTGGTTGGTAGGGATAAAAACCATGAGAGACATTATTCAGGGTAGAGTAAAATGGCTGATATGAGGAGAATTGGGGAGATGGGGCAAAGTCTTCCACGACTTGGGTATCTTCCTTTTTCTTTTCAGATGCCCCCTTGTTCTTGGTATTGGATGTTCTTTCTCCTTCAATTTTCCCATCCTTGATAGCATTTTCAATCATCTCCCCTGAAATTACCATGTCCGAAAAATTCTTCGTGGTGTTGCCGACAAGTCTATCGTAGTATGGGGCCTGTAGTGTATTCACAAAAAGGACAGTGGTTTCCTTCTGAGTTAAAGGCGGTTGTACTTGGACGGCCAGGCTCATCCACCGTTGCGCATATTCTTTGAAGCTCTCAGTAGCTCTTTTCTTCATATTTTGCAAGGTGAGACGGTCAGGCGCCATGTCGGTCATATGCTTGTAGTGGTTTAGAAAAGCCCTAGCCAAATCATTCCAAGAGCGTATCTGGTCCTTGCTCAACTGACTATACCACCCAATTGTGGACCCGCTGAGGCTATCCTGAAAACAGTGAATCAAAAGCTTATCATTACCTATATGACTTGTCATCTTCCGGCAGAACATAGTGATGTGGGCTGATGGATCGGTCGTCCCGTCATATTTCACAAAGTCAGGGATCTTGAACTTAGGGGGAATGACTAAATCGAGGACCAAGCATCGTTCTTTCGCCTCCACACTCCCGAATACATCTGTTCTTTCTATTGCCCGGAGCCTTTCATCTAACAACTGATATTTCCCTTGGGAATCTGCCAACTCAACCTCATTTACTGCAACCCTTTTCAACTTTGCCTGTTCAGCTAGATCATCTGAGTTTAGGACATTGACGAGGTTAACAGTGTTCTGGGCATCGCTTATTATAACCTCATCCTGGCCCTTTTGTGCCTCTAACCCTTCTCTGGCGATAACGTTTTCGGTGTATCCTTTTCCTTTGATTACGGCAGATATCAGCTCCATCAATTTATTCATCTGATCCTTAGATTCTGCTTGAGATTTTGCTAGCTGTTCTCGCAATTCTCTCTGTTCCCTTTCCATTTTTTCCATTCGGGCAACTTGTTCATCCTCCATAGCACCAGCCTGTATTAAAAGTGTACTCAGTACTTCTTTTGATTTGAAATGGAAATTCTTTCAAAGACTCCTAAAGCCAAGCCAACTTCTATTTTATTTCCCCCAAATGTATGTCATGATGAATGAGCCATGAATGCAATTTGATGCATGTGAAGCCTAAACAATATGATGTATGGATATGTACAATGGAAACATGCTGACCATATATGTGATAAATGCAATCACAATGCCAACATGTTGCAAACAAAGAATAAACAAATCAACACATGGATATATGGAATGACTGATCATGTGCATTTTAGCATGTTTCCCAATGAATGATCATATATCCTATGAATGCAACACGGTGTCAATTATGATACATGCAAACAATGAATGATTGATATAGAGTATATACAAAGAAAATCATGCTAACCATGTGTGTCATGAATGCGACCTAATGCTAACATGATGTATGTAATAAGCAAATTAATGCATGAACATATACAAAGAAATCATGCTGACTATGTTTGTTATGAATGCAACCCAAAGTCAACATGATGCATGTAAAGAATAAGCAGATCAATGCATGGATATATACAATGAATGACCATGTATGTTCCAAATGTATTTCCCAATGAATGATCATATACACTATGAATGCCACACAATGTCAATTATGATGCATGTGAAGAATAAATGACTGACACAGAGTATATACAAAGAAAGTCATGCTGGCCGTGTATGTCATGAACGCAACCTGACGCCAATATGACAAATTAATACGTGAGCATATATGGAGAACTCATGATGACTGTGTATGCCATGAATGCGACCTGATGTCAACATGATGCATGTAAAAAATAAGCAAATTAATGCATAGATATATACAGAAAAATCATGCTGATTATGAATGCATGAATGCAACCTGACAAATAATTGATGGGATGCAAAATGCAAAGGGGGAGATATCAAGGAGGAAATAAGAATCGGAGGAACTTAATCATCAACCTCTCATAAATTTGAAACATAATCAATTCATTCCCACATCAACATTCACAATGGTATAAACCATGTTTTACAAAATTTGAACAGTGGTTAAGACTGTCCTTACAAGCACTTTATTCTTCCTAACATCCTAAGACTATAAGAGCCGGCTACTGAAAAAGTGAAATCCTATTACATCATATAAGACCGAAGTCTTTCCACCTCAATGATGTAAATCTCCCAATCCTAATGACGCTTTCCCAGTCCTCTATCAATCAGTGTCGTGGGATCCAACCACTTGGCATTTATAAGAGTTTGCACTTTCTTTTTGAATGCCATACAGTCTTCAACGTTATGGCCAACAATTCCACAATGATAATCACATCTTGCATTTGGATTATACCACATTGGATATGGTGGTAACAGGGGTTTCAATGGGACACAGGCAACCATGTGATTTTGGATCAGTATAGGGAGGAGCTCTTGGTAGCTGATTGGAATGGGATCAAAAGGCATTTGGGTCTTATCCTGGGGTCGTTTCTTAGTCACACATGGCCTAGGAGTTGGGGCACTTGGTGGTGGCACTAAGGTCCGAACCGGAGTGTTTACATGGAGATGTGGCGGAACAGCATGGTGAGGGTATGGATTTGGACACGAGGACTTTGGAGGTTGTACATAGCTCGAGGTTCCTATCCCAGGTACTGGATAAGGTGATTGATGAGGGAAATAGTATGAACTGGCAGTTGTTGGTGATGGTGTGGGATTCTGGAATCCCGTAGTGGTCATCCCAATGGACGATTGGACCATAGTAGGGTTGGGATACTGGTTTGGACCTAGAACAGTTTGCAGGTATGGTACTGGATTCGAGGTTTCTGTCTTTGGTATCAAGCTTTCAGGTTTAATTATTTTCATGATTTTGTCCACAATTTCATCAGGATTGCAACCTTTGTGGCATTGACAAGTGCAGGATCCAGCAAGGATTGTATGTTCTGGACCTAATGGTTTTGGTTGATCCGAAGATGATGCGAAGCCCTGAGAAAGTTCCTTTTTACTGTTACCCATATCCTCAACCATTTTCAGCAATTTGGCAAGTTGTTCCTTCACCTCTCGGATTTCATGTCCATATTCCTCTTGATTGCGTTCCAAAGCAACAAATCGTTCCTCCGATTCATTCCTCATATCTCGAACCCCTTTCATGCAAATGAAAATGTCATGAGATTAAGAATACAATTATGAATGTACATGCTCTATTCCTATGTGCATGAATATACTGATAATTAATGCATGAACATATACAGAGAATATGTATGATGACTATGTATGCTATGGATACAATCTAATGCCAGGTATATACAGATAATGACTATGCATGTATCCTACAATGAATGAACATGCATGCTATGATGTCAAAATGATACATGCTAAGACTAAATGAATTACCACAAAGGTATACACAAAGAAATCAATGATTACACGAAATTGGTGGGACCTAAATCTTGATTATTCAACAATCTCATTATGCAAGATTTGCCTCTAAATTTATGATGATTTTTTTTTTAACATGTTTTTTTTTTTCTGTGTTTTTTTTTTTTCCTGAGAAACCAATCACATTATTTTCAAAAGACTTTCAGGGTGGATCCTACTATGGTACAATATGCAAATGTTCATGTGACACTACCGGTTTTATGAAATCATCAAATGAAATTACCAACTGTTTACTGCAAAGAATGAGATCAATAACACAACCAAAAATGTACATGCTCTATTCACACATGCATGAAATGTGCAACATGCAAAAATGCTTGAAAAAAGATTTTTTTTTTTTAAAAACAGCTAATGAACATCTGCCCCAGCAATATCTGCTTATTTAGGCATCACGATGCCTTCGAGGCGGAGTATCACATTTATTATAGGCGATGTACGTACATCGTTGCCCGATCTACCACACTTATTCGGAGTGTAAAATAGGTAACAAAAGGTTTAGAAATGTCCCTCCATGTGTTCCTATTTTCGGTACATCTAACGGAAATCCGGCATGGCTTCGCCTAGGTTCACTATATGAGGGTGAATCAGTTCTAAGGCCCCGAATTGTTCCTCACTGTCGCCGTTGAAGGCTAGTAAGGCACCACGATAAAAGCGGGTTCAATTCGTTAGAGTATATTTTCCTATGCCCGTACGGAGGATTATCACGAAGGCATTAGGTACTTTATACTCCGGAAGTGTTTCACTAGCCCATACGGAGGATCAATCACGAAGGCGTAGTTACTTTACTTCCACTTAAAAGGACGGAACCCGGGTAGAGGATTCATGTTATGCAAATGCACGTGTAGTGTGTGTGGAGGAATAATAAACCTTTCACCACCTATTCTACAAACCTTATTCTAAATGCCCTAGCAATTAAAACATTCAAGAATAGTGAAACGCATTAACCAACAAGCAATTATAATATGCAACCTTAAATAACTAGAGAACAATAATAAAATGCATGCACATGAGTATGAACATATTTAAAAATATTTTACTATTTTTCAAAATTCTCCTTATTAAAAAAAATGTGGGAATTAAAATTAAATACCAATTAAACCAACAAAACCGAGACTGAGATAACACACGACTAATTCTAGGCCTGACTCTCTAATATTTCCCCAGCGGAGTCGCCAAGCTGTCGCAACCTAAAAAAAATAACGACGAGTCTCATCGCAAGACTTTATTATTCGTTAAGCGTGACATTTAAAAAAAACCGAGGAAAAGTCGACTTAATTCCTCTAGAAATGAAGGTTTTGGAAATGACCTAAAAAGACATGGAGTCGCCACCAATCTTTTTTAGCTAGGTGTGATCGGCCACCTATTAAAACCGATTTTATAAAATATTTTAAAAATTAATTAAAACATTTTAAAAACCGATTTCAAGTCTGCGTTTTAAACCAGAGAAATCAAAGAAGCGGGTTCGGGAGTCGGTTACGTGTGGGGAAGGATTAGCACCCCCACAACGCCCGTATAAATCGGTACCTTATTAATCGTGTGTTATCTCAAGTATTGGTAAAAGTTGGTTTTAAATTTAGTATTTCAAATTAATTCCCAATTTAAAGAAAAATAATTCCATTTTTTATTGAAAATGATCCGGAATTTATAAATTCAAAATTTTCCTATATTCCCCAACAAACGTGGCAAAATATAGAAATTTTTATTAGTTTTGGAAAACTTTCCGAATCATTCTCTTTTTTTTTTTTGAAAGAAAGATATTCCTTTATTAATGATAATTGATGATATTCCCTCCAGCAAACCCGGTAGAGAACTCATGAATTATTTTAACTCGGGAATATCTTTATTTTTTATTGAAAAATCATTATCCTTTTGAAAACATTTTAAAAGATATGAATATGTATATGCATGACATAAATAAAATGACATAGCAAAATCTAAATAATATAATGCAACCTAAATGACATGGCAAACATGAATGATATGGCATATAATTTAAATGACATGGAATAAAATAATGCTATCATATAATATGCATGAAAATAAAAATGCAATGCATGAAATGTATTTTTTCCTTTAATTAAGGAAATCCGTATATCTAAAAAGATATCCGGCTACCTTAGGAAAATATGTCAAATTAAATATTCTAAAACCAAAATACTTTGTGATTGTTTGAAAACAATTTTGAAAAGCTTGAATTAACAATAAAAACTGGGCTAAAATTTTTTAAATTGCTCTAATTTCCTAAGTTTAAAAAATCCGGACTTGACTACCCTTAGCCCGGGACTTGAAAAACCATTTTTAGAGTTTAAAAGGCTTAAAAATCACCCTAAGTCAGTAGCTAACCCTCCTAATCAGCCCACTCTAAGTAGATTAACCAAAACAGAAAATTGGTTTTTCTTTAAATTCAATTCTGACTCCATTGTCCAGTTTTAATCCACGATTTTTTACCCTATTTTTAAAAATTCCAAAAATTCTGAAAAAATTACTGGAGACTCAGGACATGTAAAACTACACGAGAAAAAATCGGCTTAATTTTTTAATCAAAGATGAATTCCCAGAAAAACCAGAGATGTACGAGTTTTTGGAGGAGAAAAAACTGCTTTGTTTTTCTTTAAATTCAATTCTGACTCCACTGTCCAGTTTTAATCCACGATTTTTTACCCTATTTTTGAAAATTCCAAAAATTCTGAAAAAATTACTGGAGACTCAGGACATGGAAAAATACACGATAAAAAATCAGCTTAATTTTATGATCAAAGATGAATTCTTAGAAAAATCAGAGATGTACGAGTTTTTGGAGGAGAAAAAAAAAACTGCTTTGCCAGCACATTTTTTTGTCTTTGATAAAATCATTTAAAAATCAAAGTAAAAATATTTGAAACTCATAAAATGATTTCCAAACAATAGCTAAGACTTTTTGAAAGTTAGATAAAAATTGGCTAAGTAAAAAAATCACAAAGGTAGAATAATCAACTTGACAAACTTAATTTTCCACAAGTGTGCTCAAGAGAGCATGACCTTGAACCATTAATTGGCTCAAGTCATTATTCAAGTGGCATGGTCATGAAATGCATGAAACAATGCAGCAAACATAATGCATGAAATGCATGGATCTAAACCTAAATGTAAGGAAAATGCATGACATAAATAATATGGCCTAGACCTAACATGAACTTGCATGGCAATAAATGCAACCTAGACCTAAGACATGCATGGCATTTTCACAAACACAAGGCATGCTTAATTCAAAAATCCAACCAAATATCATGCAAATGCAAAAACCTAACAACTAGCATGACAAAAATACAACACACAATGCAAAACACATGGAGTATCCAAATGGCCCCAAGCTCCAACAAGCATGTCTTTTTCACAAACACTTGGTATGCTAGCATGAAAAACTAAGTCATAACACAAAAATCACACAAGCATTTTCACAAACACCTAATATACCAAATCTAAAACATGCTCACTAAGATATAAAACAAGAATCATGCAAAGAATCACACAAGCATTTTCACAAACACTTAATATGCTAACTCTAAAACATGCTCAAATTTAAACAACATGAAAACAGAAAATAAAAATGCAAAAACATGATATCTAAGACATAAATGGCAACAAATAAAGCAACCAAATTAAATATAACTTAAGAACATGAAATAACATAATATTTAAAACATCAAAAATAAAGAAAATAGCATAAACAATATGGTAAAATGAATCAAAAACAACAACTTAAAATAAATAATGTAGGCCATTTGGCCATGGTGAGTTTATTATAAAAACAAAATGTAAAAAAAATATACTTAAGAAAGGAAATGAAGGAAGAACAAGAAACATTATTTTAAAATGAAAACTCACCAAGTAGAGATTAAAAGAGCAAAAAATAAGAATAGAAAATGAAAGTGCAAGAGTTGGTGCTCAAGAGCAACCTCAAGAAGCTAATATTTCAAGCTTTTCTCTTCAAACTTTCCTTTTTTTCTAAACTTTTCTTCTTTTGCTCTCAACCAAGAAGATAAAAAACTAAGAAAAACTAAGAGAAATCAGCCAAAATGGAAAAGAAAAAACAAAATCTGCCTCTCCTCCCTTAGGGCTAGCCTTAATGCATGGTTATATAGCCTCCAAGATGTTGTCATTTTTGTGTAACCTAATTTCCATCAAATGGCCAATAATTCAAGATGAAAAGTCATGAAATTACCACCTTTAGATTAGCATCTCAGCCCTCTCAAATTACAGCTATGCAAAAATAATGTTGACATCTTTCTTAACCTATGTGGTTTAATCACCATGGCTTGATCAAAGAGAATGGTTAACTAACTCTTGATTTTTAACCACTTGATTAAAAAAAAAAAAATTAGAAGCTTCCTCCTTTATTTGGGCTTGGGCATGCCAGCACTTCTCTTTTTCAGCCCAACTCTGATTTTTTTGAAGGGCCAAAAAAGCCCTTTTCGGTTGCTTGGGTGAAATGACCATTTTGCCCCCCGGATGCAAGTAAATATCAAACGGACTCCAAATTCAATTTTTCTTTTTTTAATACTTCCAAAATAATAAAATATTGAGTTCTGGAAGTTTTCAAAATTATCCGAGTCCGTTTGCTATTTATTTGGATTTTTTCTTCCCAAAATGTCCTTTTATGCCCCTACTTTTTACCATTTTTTAAACGAGCTCCAAATCAAGATTTTTCTTCACCAATCTCTTCAAAATAATTAAAAAGTGTGATCTGGAAGTTTTCATAATTTTTGGAGCTCATTTGGTATTTTTTCGGGATTTATCGGCTTGAATTACTGCATAGGAGGCCCGGGATTTGGCCATTTTGCAAACGAACTCGGAATCAAGATTTTCTTTCGCCAATCTCTTCCAAATAATTTAAAAAAGAGATTTTCCAAATTTCAGAATTTTTGGAGTCCATTTGCTATTTTTCCGGGATTTATCTTTTTGAATTACTGCATAAGAAGCCCGGGATTTGGCCATTTTGCAAACGAACTCGGAATCAAGATTTTCTTTCGCCAATCTCCTTCAAATGATTTAAGAATGAGATTGACAAATTTTACATAATTTTCGGAGTCCATTTGCTATTTTTCCCAAATTTTTCCAATTTTGCCCTTTTACCTCCGAACCCCGGTTTTGCTCAAAACAAATCCGATTTTCAGATTTTCTTCAATCTGAGCCTTGGGCCATCCTTTTTAACCATTCTTCATCCATTGGGGGCTTTGGTCTTACCAAGTCGGGCCATTTCTGTGATTCTTCCCGATTTCACCGAAATCCACTAGAAACCCTAATTCTCGGTTTTCTCCCGGATTGACTTTTCTTTCTGTTTTTCTTGCAAGTGACTTCTCCATTACCCGTAGTCAGTGCTTATCTTTCATTTGGAACCTTCAATTTCGACCAGTTTGATCGTTTAAGCACTTTTCCCCAAATTTCTCGGATTAGGGTTTCTTTTCTACTGAATCTCCAAATCCCAACTTTCGAACTCCATATCTTTCAATGTAGACCTCGGATTATCAAAATTCTTTCTCCATTTTTCAATTGAACTTAAATTCTTGATTTTGAAAGTGGGTTGACTTTTTCAGTAGTTGACTTTCTGGGGTTGACTTTTTTGGGGTTGACTTTTTTGGGGTTGACTTTTTTCAAGTTTGACTTTTTATGCTCGCCCTCTTAAACTAAGTCTCGGAGTACCACCTGCAGGATGAAAACAGTCTTTTTATACTCGGAAACATCAATATAGGAAGAAAACATACCTGTTAAGTGGCCCGGACAAAATTAGGTGTCTACACTTACCATTGTTGGAATATATATATATATATATATATATATATATGTGTTTATATATATAAAGTTGATCCTGTTATTTTAAATAACAGATTGCAGAACGGTCTATCGTAAATGCGAGTGCGTCTGTGGCGCCAATGCCACCCCATGTTGCACATGATGAGAAACCCGATAAGTTTAATGGTTTGGACTTCAAATGTTGGCAGCAAAAGATGTTTTATTTGACCACTCTGAACCTAGCCCGGTTCTTACGATAGGAGGCCCTAGTTCCCAAATAGGGAGAGAACGATCCTACGGCTGTAGCCTCGGTGAAAGCATGGAAGCATTCTGACTTCCTATACAAGAATTATATCCTCAACTGATTGGACAACACGTTATATAACGTGTATAACCCAATCAAAACAGCGAGAGAGCTGTGGGAGTCCTTAGAAAGAAAGTATAGAACCGAGGATGCCGGCACGAAGAAATTTGTGGTTGGCAAGTTTCTAGAATTCAAAATGGTGGACTCGAAAACCTGATCAGCCAAGTCCAAGAGTATTAGTTAATCCTTTATGAAATTACTGCCAAATGAATGATTCAAAGTGAGTCATTTGAGACGCCTGCTTTGATAGAGAAATTGCCACCTTCGTGGAAAGATTTCAAGAATAATCTAAACCACAAGAGAAATGAGATGACCTTAAAGGACTTGATTATCCGATTAAGAATCGAGGAGGATAACTGTGGTTCAGAAAAGAGAGTTAAAGTTCAGACCATTGAAACCAAGGCAAATGTTGTTGAATATTCACACGTGACCAACAAGAGGAAACATGTTGGTTCTAGTTCTTCCCAAAATAATAAGGGAACAAATTTTAAAAAAGTTCACGGGAACTTGTTTCATATGTAACAAGTCTGGTCATCGAGCAAATGACTGCCTTCAGAACAAGAAAAGAGCTCAAGCCAACTTAGTTGATGATAATGAGATTGAGCTCGCTGCTGTAGTGACACAAGTAAACATGGTAGATAACCCTAAGACATGGTGGGTTGATACAGGTGCCACTTGTCATGTTTGTTCTGATAGAAAGAGTTTCTCCGAGTATAAAGAAGTTGATGTTGATGAGCAACTATTTATGGGGAACTCTTCGGTCTGCAAGGTACGAAGCCATGGAAAAGTGGTGCTCAAGATGACATCTAGGAAAGAACTAACTTTGAGCAATGTGGTTCATGCTCCTGAAATTCGTAAGAATTTGGTTTTCGGCTCTCTGTTGAGCAAGAACGGGTTCAGGCTGGTATTTGAGTCTGATAAATTTGTACTCACTAAATATGGCATGTTTGTTGGTAGAGGATACTTATGTGATGGGCTTTCTAAGCTCAATGTAATGGCTGTTGTGCCAAAGTACAAAGAATAATAATAAGATTATTTCTTCTGTTTATTGATTGTGTCCTCTAATTTATGGCATGGTAGATTAGGTCATATGAATTACAAGACCTTGTAAACAATCAGCAATTTGGTTTTGCTTTTAGAAAATTGTTTGAAATCCAAATTGGCTAAACCTTCTTTTATATAGAAAGAAGTAGTGAACCTCTAGATTTAATTCACAATGATATTTGTGACTTAAAGGTTGTGCAAACTAGAGGTGGCAAAAAGTGTTTCATTACTTTTATAGATGATTGCACAAGATATTGTTATTTCTATTTGCTAAGAAACAAAGACGAGGCCTTGAAAGCTTTTAAGCTCTTTAAAAAATAAGGTCGAAAATCAATTAAGCGAGGAAATTAAGATAACAAGGAGTGATAAGAAAATGGTATCATCCATCAAACCACTACTCCTTATTCACCTCAACAAAATGGTATTGCGAAACGCAAGAATCGAACGTTAAAAGAAATGATGAACTCTTTGTTGATAAGTTCAGAGTTACCTCAAAACTTGTGGGGGGAAGCTATTTTAATAGCTAATTATATTTTAAAGTAAAATGCCTCACAAGAAATCAGACATGACACCGTATGATTTATGGAAGGGTCGAAGACCATCCTATAAATACATGAAAGTGTGGGAGTGTCTTGCTAAGGTAGCGGTTCCTCCATCTAAAAAGGTCATGATAGGACCTAAAATTGTGTTCGGTGCATCATTTGATGGGATCATGACCAGTCCTTGAGGGCAAGAGATGGACATGTGAGAAAATGTCAACTTTGTGCAACAAGGATACTTGGGTATGATCTTAGCATCGATGAGGGTATCAACATAATAAGTGGGGAAGAGTGTCATGGTCTGGTATTGACATGCCTTGGTGCTACCATGACTACCCCGTTGTGGAAAGGAGGATGAGACCTTGTCCATAGGATAGGTGATCCCTGATGGTGCCAAAAGTGGCACGGACCCTGGAAGCAAACCATTAGATTGTAAATGAATGTATAGAGATAACATACTCAGTTAGCAAACTGAGTAGATTTACAAGTAATCCTGGAAAGGATCACTGGAAGGCCATTATGAGGGCACTCAGATATTTGAGATACACCTAAAGTTATGGACTGCAATATACAAGATATCCAGCTGTGCTTGAAGAGTATAGTGTTGCAATTTGGATATCCGATACTAAAGATTTGAAATCCACTAGCAGATATCTTTACTATTGGAGGAGCTGCAGTGTTTTGGAAATCTTCTAAACAAACGTGTATTGAAAGACCCACTGTGGAATCTGAATTTATAGCTTTAGATAAAGCTGGAGATGAAGCGAAATTGCTTCGAAAGTTTAGAAGATATTCCAAGTTGGGCGAAACCTGTGCCTGCAATTTGTATACATTGCGATAGCCAATCTGCAATTGGTAGGGCACAGAGTAGTTTGTATAACGGTAAATCTCAACACATTCGTCAAAGACACAATACCGTTAGACAGTTGCTCTCAAATGAGATTTTCTCTATTGATTATGTAAAATCAAGTGATAATGTTGCGAACCCGTTTACGAAAGATTTAACTAGAGAGCAAGTAAATATATCATCGATGGGATGTGGTCTTAAGCCTAATAAAGTTACATAATGGCAACCCAACTTAGCTGACTGGAGATCCGAAGATCTAGGTTCAAAGGACAACAGAGTTATGTTAACTTAGTGTGAGCACTAAAAGAGTTAAACACTCTAATCCATTCCTATGATGAATTAATGCTGCCTACAAAGGAGTTAGGATAAGCTATGCTTTTAATGATTCTTATAGCTTGATAAAATCAAGTGGGGTATTGCAGGATACTCTTAATAAGCAATCACCTATTATGAGTAAGAAACGTGGTCATTTCTATGAGAATTGATCAGGCTAAATTCTCTAAAGTACTCATAGAAACCAGGACGTGTTCGGGGCCAAAATAGACACAACCATGAGAACCAAAGATGTTCGAAGGGGAATTGTGTGATACCTATTGTTTGAGTTTACACGAAAGGCTGAATAGTTCAAGACATCATGTTCACTAGTTAGCCGAGTGAATTCGATAGTTGTTATTATGGAAGGTTCAAAGCCAAAAGCTACCTATCTTGATGCAATAACTCTTCAAAGTTATTCTCTCTCATATTCCGAGTCAGTTCGTTGTTTTAATCAGATAATTTTCATTCATGTGGGGGGATTGTTGGATATCAATGATTAATTTAAGTGTATAAATACGAAATACGTATATCAATACGTAGGTTGTCGTAAGTAGATACACGGTGTATAATTTATGTACACAATTGATATCATGTTTGAATGAGAAATTAATCTCAAAGGTACCCACTTGAAGAGGAAGAAGTCTGATCATTACATGTCTGTTCGGACCAATTTTATCCCAAAGGATGTGTCTAACCGAATAAAACTGTTTACCAACAAACGTGTTTTGTCCGAATAGTCTCCTGCATTCCTATAAATAATCAAAGGCAGTACCTGTTTTAAAACACACAAAAAAAGTTTTTCTTTCTTCTCGATTTTCCTACTGTCTCGTGAGAGAGACCGACATCTTTTTTTGTACGTCGTTTTGCTTCGAGTGTGCTCTCGATAGCAACGTTATCGAGGAGGCCTGGGAGACGAATTGCAATAGATTGTAAGCACCGTAAGGACAGACAATAATCGTCTTAAGGTCAGAGGTCCAATCTTAACTCGATACTGATTTTTTACTAAATGAAACCTGTAAGTGTTCTATAATTCGGTTCTGTCATCTATAATTAGAGGTGCTCATGGGCCGGGCCACGGCCCAAATTGTTTTTTGATTTCTTTGCCTAGAATCGGCCCGCCGGCCCATATTTATTGTTCATTATATTAAAAAAATTTAATTTTTTTATATATTTTTAAAATTGAATTTAAAAATATTATTTTTTATTAAATGAACAGTGATCTGGGCCGGGGCGGGCAGGCCCGGATCACTAAAATCTTTGTCCAGACCCGGCCCAATACGCTCGCCCGGCCCGTGAGCAGGTCTATCTACAATCTTATGAATGTGTTATATATATATATTTATTTATTTATTTATTTATTTATATTCTGTTTATAGATAGTATATAGCAAATTTTACAATAGAATATACGAACGTATTAATATTTATATAATACGAATTATTAATATATCAAAATTTATATAAATATATAATATTTTAAATATGATTATAATATATAAAAATAATACGAATATGATACAAATATACAAACGAAGAAATCTAATCCCAACTAAAGCAGATTGTTTTTTTTATTTTATATATTTATATATGAGATGTAATATGACTTATAAGAGGTGTATCAATTCTTTTAAGTTTAACTTTAATAACCCCGAAAGCACAAACAAAATCCTGCTATATGATACTTGAGAAAAAAAAAAGCAAACGGAGAATCTCCTTTTATTTATTAATATTTATTATCACGTACGTCATATATGAATATTAATTTATATTAAATAAATAAAATTTATATTAATACGTAAAATTTGTTCAATTTGTAAATTATATTAAACTAATATAAAATTTTTATTTTTAATGTTAATCTAAAATTAAAACTATCAAAATAAAGAAATTTAATATAAAATTTAGTTCATTTTTATTTATCAAATAAATTTATTTATTTTTTAAAATTAATAAAAAATTAAAACTATTAAAACTGTTCACAGAAAACTTTAATTCTTTTTTATGTATTACCAAATAAATTCATAACAAAATCATTTAACAAAATTAAATTTTTTACTTATAAATTGAATAAATTTTATTAAAAATAAAATATTTACAATGCCAGAAGTATAATGATCAACAATGATCATTTGCGTCCGTTCAAATTTTGTTTTATATCCATATTTTATATATATTTTAAATTATTGATATAAATTATAGATAGATTTTAAATTATAAATTTGTACCTGTTCCAATACCTTAATTAAAAACCTTGAATCTCAAAATAAAATGACATTAATAAAAAGAGTAGATCCGGCAATATGTATATGTATATGCGTATTATGGTTTATGTTTTTTTTTTTATCAATTATGTAAATATGAACACCATATAAATTATTAAATATGTTAAAATTTTAAATATAAATACGATACGTATATTAAATATGTTATGTTAATAATATTTAATATATTATGTTTATTATATTATTTTCATATTTATTAAATACATTATATTTAGACCTGTCCATGGGTCGAGTAGCTCTCCCGACCCGGATCACTATTTAAGTATTAAAATATTATTTTTTTATTTAAATTTAATTATAAAATATATATAAATATTAAAAAAAATTTAAAAAATTTAATATATTTAAATAGTAAAACGGGCTTATACGGATCGGCTCGGGTCCGGCCCGAATGGGTTTGGGCTTGGATAAGGAAGAAAAAAATTTTCCGGGTCATGACTTGGTCCAGCCCAACACATGAACAAATCTAATCATATTTATATTGTATTTTCATATTATATATAAAATTATGAAGAAAAAAAAAGGCTTAAAAGAGAGCCTTTATGTCCTTGTGAAACAACACTGCCACAGCATAGAAAACCTAATAAGGGGATGAGGGGCACGACCAAATGTTAGGAAGAGAGCAAAGTGGGGGCCGTTTTTTGCCAGCGACAAGCCCGTATTAGAGCATGTGCTGCCTTTTTTTTTTTTTCCTCCCTTTCTCTTTCTTTTATTTATATTTATATTATTTATAAAATTTTTGATTAAATTTGATTGTACGAATCAAGTGGTATCAATTTAATTAATAAAAAATTAAAAATTAAAATAAGAGTATTATATCTTTTAATATTTTATATAATATTTTTTTAATAAAAAATTACCTATTTATTTTTAAAAATCTATCAACTATTTTAAAATACTATCCACTTAAAAAAACTACTCGTACTTTTTTATCTTTATAATTATTTTAAAACACAATTTATATTTTTTGCAAAATTATATTCACTCACGTGTAAAATTCTAATTTTTGACTGAATTTGATGTCACGAGTCAAGTGACACTAACTCAATCAACAAAATTATCAAAAATCAAAAATAAAATGATAACTAAAATAGAAAATAGGATACATTTATTTTTTTATTTATAAAATAATTTTTTTGTTTAACATGTGTTTTAAAAGAAAACTATTATCACGTAACTTTTTTAAAAAACTACCTGCTAATTACATAGCTTTTCTATTTATTTCTTTTAAAATATTTTTTCCACTCACTTGTGGTGTGCCAATATCTAGTATTTATAATAATAATATTTATTCATAATAATAAAGCAATTAGACAAGGAGAGATCACTGCTCAGATTGGCCAAACAGAAAAAAAAAAAAAAAAAAAAAGACAAAAGAAAAAAAAAAAAAAAAGTCAGAGAGTAATTGACATATACATATAACATATGCTTGGATTTATTTGTTAATATATGGTGGAGTCAGGAGTGGTATGCTATTTGCATGATTATTAGTTAAATGTTAAGTCCCTCCAAAACTCTTCCTCCAACTCAAGAGTCAAGAGCCAGCCACCACTCACCCAATTCACAACACACCACTCACCCGCACACAAACCACAATCCAAAGGCTCCTCTTAACAAACTCAATCCATTTTGATTTTTGAACATAATTCTGCTTAAACAACCCATTTCTATACGTCTTTCTTCTGGGGTCTTTTTTTCTTTCTTGCATCGATTTCTCTTGTTTTTCTTCGCAATGGATTGTTGGTCTCCTTCTTTAACGGTTGATGAAGAGTTTGAGAAGCTTGTGACTCGAATGAACCCTCCAAGGTACTTCATTTATTGTAGTTTTCCTTTTCTTTCTTTGTTCATGATTATTTTGGTTGGGGGGTGGATTCTCCTTTATGGTATTTTTCAAGTCTTGTTTTTTTTTGTAATTAAAGTGGGTTCTTTATGTTTATTTTCTTGAAAAAGTACCATTTTTAATTGACCTGAAATGGGGGAGTTTCAAGAATTTTTTGTTGTTTTTGTTGTTGGCTTTGCAGGGTTACAGTTGATAATGCCACAAGCAGAAAAGCAACTTTAATTAAGGTAACAGATTGAATTTTTAAAGATATTTTATTTATTTTCATGAGCAATTATTGAGGTTTGTCAGATAAAGCTTGGTTTCTTGGGAACTTTTCAGGTTGATAGTGCTAATAAGAGAGGAAGTCTGCTAGAGGTGGTTCAGGTTTTGACGGATTTGGATCTTATAATTCGACGAGCTTATATTTCTTCAGATGGGGAGTGGTTCATGGATGGTTAGCCCCTTGGTTGTATTGCACTTGTTTGATGAACTGTTTTAATTCTATGGATTCTGATTGAGGTTTTTATTCAAATGGTTCTTTGCAGTGTTTCATGTGACAGATCAGCATGGCAATAAGCTATCTGAAGTTGATGTGGCAGAAAAAATACAGCAGGTAATTCTGCAAAACTAGTATTGATCTTTTTAATTGATTTATCTTTAAAAAAAACTTATGGATATTTGGCTGAAGATTCAATTTAAAGTGGTGTTTGAGGCTGAGGTTCAGTTAGATTTATTTTTAACAGAAACTTAAGAGGTCACTCCTCCCATTCTTACTGCAGCAGGGAATCAATCAAGTGTTGTGCTAGTTGCTAGAGTGGTAACACCATGCTGGTACTGCTTTATGTATTCTAGCCTGATTGCAGGCTTTTATGCTCCACTCCTGCTTTAATTTTCAATCACAGAATTGGCCTTAATTTGTCTGCATTTAGACTGGATATGTTTATATATTCTCATAAATCGTCAAGAAACCAAAAGACTGAGGAAAATTTTGAGAGGAGAGAAGAATATTGCTAAGGATCTTGCTCCAACGTTCAAATGTCATGGAAGGAGGAATAGTGTGAGTCAAATTGAAAATTGGAATAGACAGCATAAATATACATACTGTGTTCTTATCTGGTTGCATGCTTCAATTACTTGATACCGAGCCTTCTAGCATAATCACCATCCCATGTTATGTGCATCAACAAATAGATGCAAAATTGTCAGACAAATAGCAGCAGTGTTTGCCGTATGTCTGTACTATGATGGTTTAGATACATATTATGAGGAGTCATGTGAATTCCATATCATATTGATGATTAAATTGACATGTCGCAGCAACTGGGACCAAGAGCGTACAGCTTCCGGTCCTTGACAAGATCTGTGGGTGTTCAAGCTGCCTCAAAACAAACAACTATTGAATTGACTGGGAGAGACCGACCAGGCTTGCTCTCAGAGGTTTTTGCTGTTCTGACTGACCACAAATGTAATGTGGTAGCTGCTGAAGTGTGGACCCATAATTCAAGAATGGCATCAGTTGTTTACATTACTGATGAGGCTACTGGATCATCAATTGACAATCCTGAAAGACAAGCAAAGATCAAGCAGCTTCTCCTCTATGTTCTGAAAGGGGATAGAGATAAGAGGAGTGCTAATACTGCTGTTTCTGTGGGCTCTACACATAAGGAAAGGAGGCTGCACCAGATGATGTATGCTGATCGTGACTACGATATGATTGATGCTAACAATGGATCAACAAGTGAACGGAGCAAACCTCTAGTAACTGTGGAAAATTGTGCACATAAGGGATACACTGTTGTGAACTTGAGGTGCCCTGATCGGCCTAAGCTACTCTTCGATACAGTTTGCACATTGACAGATATGCAGTATGTGGTATACCATGCGACTGTCATAGCAGAAGGACCAGAGGCTTATCAGGTTGCCCCTAATTCCTTCAACTTGTAATTACAATTTTTTCAGACTCATTATGTTTTATGTTAATTACAAGTCAAAGTCATTCCCATATTATTAAATTTCATTAGCTTATTAATTCCTTTATTGTCATGGATTATAATTGATTTCATTGATATTGATACCTTGCATCTAATTTATTGTTTGTTTAACTTTCTGGATTGATAGGAATACTATATCAGGCACATGGATGGCTGCCCTATTAGTTCTGAAGCAGAGAGACAAAGGGTAATTCATTGTTTGGAGGCTGCTATTAAGAGGCGAGCTTCTGAGGTATTTAGATGGGGGAAATTTAGATTACATTCTAGTCTATGATTCCTTTTGCTAGTGTTTTGTTTTGATGTCAGTATGTCTTTTGTGATGCAGGGCATAAGACTGGAACTTTGTAGTGAAGATAGGGTAGGCCTTCTGTCTGATGTGACTCGGATATTTAGAGAAAATGGTCTTTCAGTGACTCGAGCAGAGGTTACGACTAGGGGTTCCCAAGCTGTCAATGCTTTTTATGTGACTGATACATCAGGAAATCCAGTGAAAAGTGAAACAATTGAAGCAGTTCGGAAAGAGATTGGCCTTACTATACTTCACGTGAAGGATGATGCTTACTCAAAATCTCCACCTCAAGAGAGTGGGATTTTCTCTTTGGGTACTCTGTTCAAATCTAGATCAGAGAAGCTTCTTTACAACCTGGGCCTGATAAATTCATGTTCTTGAGCAGTTCACAAGGTTATTCTTCTGACTCAAATGTTGATATAGTTTGGCTTAATTGTAGGTTATGCCTCAGAAATACATTTCAAAGTTTTAATCCAACACTGTGTAGATCTTGAATCAGGTATTAGACTAGCCATTTCAGCTTGTAAAGCTCATTTAAATATATTTCCCTAGTTCCATCGCATGGTCTTGAAGATTACTGTAAATACCATATATATCACTTTTTTTTTCTCTGGCTGTAAAATCTTCAAAATCTCTGTTATCATTTTCCGATGCAAGAGTATTTTCTTTTAGACATAGTCAACAAATATACTACAAATTAACAGTAGCTTATTATTGGAATGTTTTTGAGGTGACCTGGGATGGGATGAAGGCCCTCAGGCGCTTATAAGAAGGTAGCCTGATGGGTTCTGAAGGGACACAGACAAATGATTCAATTGGTGAAAGTGAAATGAGATTGCTCAAGGACCTTTGGCATCATGGTGTCAACTGCAGCCAAAAATTTGTTATGACCCTTCTAGACCTGCTCAGGGCCGGCAATCCACTCGGCCCAGTAGATCTAGTATGTATTGGATTGGATTTAGACAATAATTTTTTTGATTTGACATAGTTCGGTTTGGATTACTATTCATCTATTAAAATATTATTTTTTATTTAAATTTAATTATAATATATAAAAATATTTTTTTTAATAATTTATAAATAGTAAAATAAATTTACGGATCGATCCGACCCGAAACGAGGTTGGACAAATTTTTTTTCCTCTCAGATATCGATTCGGTTATAAACACCTCTAATCATTAACTCATTAATTGAGTTATGGACAAATTTAATTTTTTGGCTGCAAAAAGGTGTGTCGTGTGCAAATTGAGTTACGGCAAAATTATGCTACCCTCATTGTTGGGCCTTTTCCTGTGGATGGAGTGTATGTAGCGTCAGCTGGAGCATCTTCACAGTAGCTGACTTGTTTCTTCTGATGTTGCATGCCTTGACATGACTAATGAATTTAAGGTAGACTTATCCCAAATATTCCATTGATGGATATGGTGTTGGTCAAAGTCCTCGACATGGCTGATTTTCCCCATTATAATAATAGCAATACTCTTATCAATATTAATTAAGGATATTGATAATATACCCTCGCCTCTTTCTTTTCCATCCTTTCGCTTCTAAATCCCATCAATTGTTTTTGGTATAATTAGATTTGTTTATGAGAAGTGTTATTTGTTCAAATTTGAAAGCTCGTATGATATTTGGGAAGTTTAAATAAAAATATTAAAATCGAAAAATGAGCTTCGTTAAAAAAAATTAAGACCCATTTTTGGGCATAATATTTTTTGCCCAGGTTCGACTCGACATGACCCGTTTTACTATTAGTTATTTAAATTTTTGAGAGGAATCGATTCTTTTTTAAGAGAGATCGATCATTTTTTTAAGAGGGATCGATTTTTTTGTGTAAAAATCTGGGTGGGCCTAAACGGGCTTGGCCAATGTCTTTATATAGTTGGTCGGGCCTTGGCTTAAAATTTTACCATATCTCGAGCTGGGCCAAGCTTGGACAATCACAAAGCTTCTTAATACCATGCTTGAGCCCGATCCGAATTCGACCCAGTCGATCCATGGACTGATCTAGATACAATGTGTATGATATTTTTTGCTACTAACATATTTTTATGCAAGGCAGTGAAGCTTGCCTGTAGTGGAGCTTACAGCGCGCATATGACGCAGCACAGCGTTCAAACATCATAATACAATTATGGATTGTGTAGCGCACAGTAAAGGTAATTCAAAATAGCTAACCAAGGTGCCTTATTGCATTAAGAGCATTAGAGTTAACCCCGAAGTGATGGCAGGATTCTTGGGTTTACTCAACTTTTCAGATATTCTGGAGAGCATGGTTTGGGGGCTCGAATATGTAGGTTGTTAAGAATCTTGTTCTTAATCTTTCTCTAGAGCGCAAGTGCTTCCACTTATTAGAGTGTGCCCTATAGCCAATCGGATTGGTCAAGGTTGTGCTACAAATTATGCATGCTAAACACTCATCTAATATGTGACTAAAGGTTTTTCTTCATCATTAGTAAACAAAAATAAGAGTTATTAAGTACTAATTGGATGAAACCCATGGAACACATAAGGTCTTGCAAAGAAATTATAAAGAGTTATAATTACGAGATCCTTATGCATCAAAGCCATGTTCTTAAAACAGTTTCAGGTCATTGTATTGTCAAGACAGGCCATTGATAATGCTAAAAAACTGGTATATGTTAAGCCTCTTTACATATGAAGTAAGCAATCTATCTCATAGATTAAAGTATAGGGATACTTGGGGATAACATGTAGGTATTTGTTGTGAGAACAAGTTTACTGAACATGACCTGCTATGAAAACTCCATTTGGTATCTCTCTTAAGTGTCTATGAAAAAGTTTTCATGTGTCAATTGTGTAACTAGTCCTCTGACTTGTGATGGCGGTTATCTTGTATGTGAATTGTCATACTTTGATTTTATCTGAACGGTTTCTAAGAAAGATGTTTATGGTAGGGTGATTTTGGGTATGGCATGAAATATTAGAAGGTAAATGAGTAATCCAGAGAGGATTCATCACTCTAAGTGATTTTGAGGAGACATATCTCGCTTGTTATTGGCTTAGGTTAATAAAGTCTTTGGCAAAATCACAAATGACTTTCTAACATTTAGGTGGCCATGATGTCTTGCTAGGTATGGTTTTTCTAGAATACTTGGTGAAAAGACCGAATTACATTTATAGACTGATAAGTGAAAGGTTAAGTCAAAATCACAAATGACTTTCTAACATTTAGGTGGCCATGATGCCTTGTTAGGTGCCGCTGATGGTATTAACTATAAATTACTTGATCTTTGTTAAAGCTTAGATTGTAGTTCATGTTTAATTGTCGACATGTTGAAAACCTAATGGGTCATGCACATTAATCATAAAGCAAGACTAAAATTGAGATTCAATTAAGTATGACTTAATTGAACAAAAGGAAAAGAATAAGGAATTTAATTAAAGTGTTTAATTAAATCATGGGGCAAGAAAGGGATTTATTGGAATCCTAGTAACAAGGGGCGACATACCCTGGAACTTATATAAACCCTGTATGTCGCACCTTTGATAGTAGTAGTACTTTGAGTTCCTTTGATAAGTTGTTATCTTCTTGTTACCCTAGATTTCTTGCCTTCTTGTTTTCTCTCTAACCTAGCCATCTAAAGAGAATTGTTCTCCAAGAAAAGACCAGCCAAAATAGAAAACACAAGATCCTTATTCTTGAAACCTACCTTTGCCGCAAATCATAAAAGAAAGAAGGAGAAGAGTTCTCCAAGGGGTTTTTGGCACACAAGAAAGTTTTCTTTTGCTTTGGAATGTCTTATCTAGCTAGCACAAGATTGTCTCTACCTTGAGAAGGTCCTTGCTTGTGATTGTATGGATCACCATTGGAGGCCTAACACTTAGGAGGCTTTGGTGACTTGACAAAGACTTTCTTTGTATTCAAGATTCTAGCAAGCCTTTGGGAATCAACTTGTGATTATAATATCTCAAGTAGGCATTTTTTTGAATCACATGTTTGCCTTTATCAATTGCTTTTAATCACATTAAAGTTTGCAAGTATGATCCTTTGAAAATTCGAGTATTGTTTGTTTATAAAGATCATGTTTACTTTGGAAGCGATTGATGATTTGGCAGTTAAGATTAAGTACATCAAATAGTCTAAGATTTATAGGGAAGCTAACGGTATGGCAGATTCTTTGGCAAAAGCTAGCGTCGGAAGAACTGAGATTTCATTGTGTGGTGGTGATATTGTTCGTCTGTGAAGAATACCAAATTGCTGGTGTTGTCTATTAGGGCGTGTTTGTGGCGCTTACTCCTTTACCGATATTTCTGATAGCGACAGGATAAAACCTTTATTATTGAATCTGCTTGGTGGTCTAACCTAGTTGATTGTGTTTTGTCTAATATTCAAATAAATAGTAGAGTGGTTCTAGGTTGTCTCCTTCTAAATGTGGTTGGTTGAAATTTAATATTGATGGATCGACTCTAGGCAAATCAGGGTCGGCTGGTTGGGGAGTGGTGCTTCGTGATGATGGTGGTAAGATTTTAGTTGTGTTCTTATGTCCTTTGGGAAGTTGTAATTCTAATGCTACAGAGTTTATGGCTATTAAAGTTGCACTTGAGATATTTCTAAACAATGACAAAAATGATGCTTTTATCTTGTAATTCAATCTGATTCCTGTGTGACATTGGCGTGGTGCTGTAAAAATGAAGTCAGACCATGGAAGTATTGAAAGATCTTGAATGAGAATGATGCAATTGAAAGATGTAAAAATATTTCATTTGCAAAGATATTTAGAGAGGACAATTGCATGGAGAACTATTTTGCTAAGGCAGGGCTGGAGCGGAAAGAAACTTTATAGCATGGTGGTAACTGGTAATACGTAGTTTTTGTCCTATTTTCAGTAGAGTGATTGTAGACACCTAATTTTGTATGGGCTCCTAAACAAGGTAGTTTTTCCTACAAATCTGAATTTCTAAATTCACTTCAATTTCATGGTTTAATGGCTTGACACTTGGGTTCGGCAAGGTGGGCAAGGCCGGTGTTGATACTGGTTAAAAAATCTACTTGGGAAAAGTCAACTTTGGAAGTCAATTGGAAAAGTCAAAGGGTAAAAAGTCAACTTTGAAAAATCAAGATTAAAAAGAAAAATTGGATGTTAAAAAGGTAATCTTGATAACTAAAAGTCAACTTGAATAATCGAGGGATGATTTTAAAAGGAATAAAATAGAAGTAAAATGAAAAAGGTTGGTTGGAAATTTTAAGACAATTTTGGGAGCTCAACTTAAAAATTCAAGTGGTAAAAATTGTTGGAAATTCTTGGAAACCCAACTTGAAATTTTGGTGGAAACTTGGTGTAAGATGAAAGCCCATTTTTTTTTTAAATATAAGTGATATGGAAATTTGATGGAAATTTAAAGCCCATTTTTATATCCAAGTGATAGAAAATTTGATAGAAGATGGAAGCCCGTCCAATCTTTAAAGACCCAAGTGGTAGAAAATTGGGTAGCAAGATGGTTAAAACGAGCTTAAAAATGAGTCAAATTTTGAATTAAGTACCCTATATGGTTCGACTAACTCATGATTTCCCATAAAAAATTGCATTATTTTGTTTTCTTCGTTTTTTCAAATATTGCATTAAGGTTAACCAAGGGGTGTTTGGATGTCCAAACAATGGTACTCGAATGCCTCTTTTTTTTTTTTTGAGTTAATTAACCTAAACTTGCTAAAGGAATCCAGATATCTTTTCCATGATATTCGAATACCCTTCATGCAAAAATCCGTGTCTAAAAATCCATTTTTATCTAATTCAGATCTAAGTTTCTTTCAAAGGTATTCAGATACCTCTATAGGTATTCGGATGCCCTCTCTTCAAGAGAAAAACATTTCGATAATGGTCCCATTTTAGTGCATTTCATACTTTCAAAAATTGTTTTCCAAAATCGTCATAAAAATGTGCTTTCTCGGTTACATAAACATTTGGAAAGAATAATTTCTTAATCTTTGCGGGGTTTGTCGGGGAGGTTAGGAAATTCTCCAACGCATGTGTTTACGAAATTGTAAAGTATGATTTTTGTTTTACTCGAAATTACATACGTGTTAGGTGAAATAATATTTTTCTAAGCTTTGCCGGGTTTGCTTGAGAGTTTGGTTAAATTTTTTCGACGTTTTTCATTTATGTAATTTCAAATAAAGAAATACATGAAAAAAGATTTTTTAAATTATGGTTGTATGCATATTTTTGTTTATGATATTTAATTATTGATATTCATGTCAATTTCGTGTTCATGTTATTTGTCAATTAATGTTCATATGATTTTTTTTGTTTATGATACTTAATGATTGATATTTATGTTAATTTCTTGTTTATGCCATGTGATATTTAGTGTTCATGTCACTTCTCTTATGTTTGCATATCAACAAGGTTTTGCATATTCATGTTTATTTAAATGAGTTTAAATGCATATAAAATTGACGTTTTAATAATAAAATAGGTAATATTCTTGAGTTAAAATAATTCATGAGTTCTCCGCTGGGTTTGCCGGGAATGATTTTATCAATTATCATTAATAATGGAATACCCTTTTTAAAAAAAGGGAAGAATGATGCAGATGATTTTAAAACTTGGAAAAATTCTATGTTTTGCCGGGTTTGTCGAATAATATAGAAAATCTGTGATAATAAATTCTGAATTATTCTTAAAATAATATGATTATTGTTAAAGGGGAATTATTTTAAAATACCAAAACTAAAATCAACTTTCATCGAGACTTAATGATAACATGTAATTAATAAAGTACCATTTTATACCGGCATTGTTGTGGTGCTAAAACCTTTCCCGCACGTAACCGATTTCCGAACCCGCTTTTATTTCTCTTTGATTTTAATCGTGAACCTTAAAATTGGTTTTTGAAAAGATTTTAATTAATTTTAAAATATTTTATAAAAATCGATTTTAATAGGTGACTGATCATACCTAGCCAAAAAGATCAATGGCGACTTTCTTTTTCGATGTTTTTCAAACCCGTATTATTTATGAGGACCAATTATATTTTTAACCCCCAACGTTATTTAGTGGTCCTGAAATTGTTATGACAGTGATTTTGTTTTCTTTTTGATGGTATGTATTGGGAGGTATTTGTAAGTCTTTCTCCGTTTTATAAGATGAATGTTGGCGGGCTCCAAGCTTATAAGTAGGTATGGGTGAATGAGGTGTTTGTTAAGAATCTTGTTTCCTTTTTGAACATTTTGGGTTTTAATAAAATTGATGATTTAGCACCCAAAAAAAAATATCATGTTTACGCCTCACATCTATGATATATCTAATATTCAGTTGGATTGAATTGTGTGTTGCTTTAGCAAACCTTCCTTCAAGAAAATATTTTCTTTTGATTTCGATTCTAGACAACTTTTTGTGCAATCTGTTCTTGGTGTTTTAAAGAGTTTAAGACTTGTTTTAAAATTTATTTGATCAATGATAAACCTTGCCACTTCATTGCATGACACAAAAGATTTAATGAAACATGTTCTTGGTTCGATTTGGATTAGTTTTGGTGCATGATTTTCCAAAGAAAACAAGTGCGGAATTTTCTGCATGCTTGTTGTATATTTCGGTTTTAGCATGTTTTGGCTTGTTAAAAATTCATGAAATTAAGTTCTTGAGGCCTAAACATGTCTATGATGATGCTGGAATTTTGGTGGTTGATTTGGTTTTGTTTGATTACTGAAAACACTCCTCAAAGAGATGTAAAACTGTTTACATGCTTGCTGGAATTTTCTGAGAGCTTTGCTTATGTGAATATGATTCAGGTATGGAGGTTGTAATTGGCTCAAAATCAAACGAGAAAGTGCATGGGAATAGGTGATAACTCGTATAATTATATAGTTTTTAGTTATGTTTTATTATTGTTTTGTGTCAAATACGAGTTATTATTGTTTAGTCTAATTGTGTTTATGATCTTTTATATTTTTATGTAATTTGGTGTTTTTCACAAGTTTCTTTGAGTGATTTCAGATTACTAGAATTAAGGGCAAATCCAGTTCAGTTCCAGTTCCGACACCGTTTGGCATATCAGCTATATCTCGAGTTTCACTGAAGCAATAAGGCTGAAATTTGTAGCCGTGCAAAGCTAAGAGGCATATCTATCTTTTTCATGTTTTACACTTCTTGAAACGGAGTCGTTTTCCCTAGCGAAATCGACCATCAAGTTGGCTGATGTGCAATGACGTCTGTGCTGACCTGTTTTCGTATTTTACCCATATCTTCTTATCCACATTAGCAAATGAGCTGATTCCAACGGCTATGGATCCGTAACTGATAGGGGTATATTTTTCTAGAAGACAATTTTATCAGATCGAGCCTCCAACATTGACAAAATCGACCATCAAGCTGGCTGATCAGAATTGTCATACAATATGACGAAAATTGTTAGAAAAATGCACCCACCTATTATACCTACCTTTGAAATTTGTAAAGCTTGTCTCTTGTCATTTAGCCCTCCAAAATGTGTATAAATAGAGGGCCTTGGATGAGTATTGGGATACATTGATACATTGGTAGGATATTAGCCATTGTAATAAAATTCTCTAAGTTTTCTTCTTTTTTCCTTTCTCTAGTTTTCTTTTTCTTTATTTACTTATGCTTCTTACATTTCTTTTCATTTTTAGTATGTGTTGCTAATCATATTGTTGAGGTGATGAGGTGAAGCTCTTGGTAAATGCTAAGGTTAGTCTCTTAAACATGAGCTAAAATGAATCATCATTTATAAACACTAGTATAGATAATATTTTCTTTTGGTTTAAAATCATACTTGCAAAGTAGAGATCTTGATTCATTATTGACAATGAAAATGGCACAGTAAATGCTTGGTTTCATAACCTTGATTTGTTGTAGACATATACCTTGGCATAAGGAATGCTTGGACTCTTTTTATGAGTTTTGAGGACACCAAATGAACATAATATCATATGCTATGGACGTTGGACAATTTGGACTTAATTGCTAAACCTTCCGATTGGAACCTCCCTTGTGTGTGGATTTCAATTGTGTAATAAAACAAGATTAATCTTAGCATAACACCAAGAGTGGATTCTCTAACCTCAACATCTTTTCTTATTGTTTTTTATATCTTGTTTAATTTCTTTTATGTTATTTTGTTTATTTTGTTCTCTAATATCTTGTTTATCTTGTTTTGTTCTTGATTCCCTAATATATTGTTTACTTTCTTTTTCTTATATATTTATAAACTTATACTTACTAATACGCTTCCCTGTGGTTCGACCTCGGACACCCGAGAATTTATTACTTGAACATAACCTGCACTTGGGTTTACAACTCTTAATTGAGTCTCCATCAAGTTTTTGGCGCCGTTGCCGGGGAGGCAATACTAAGTATATAAGTTTATAAGTATATTTATTTTTATTGGCTGGTTATACCGCCTATATTTATTTTTATTGGCTGGTTATACCGCCTAAATTTCTATATATTTATATTTATATTGTATATTAACTTTGTTTTATTTCTATTGGCTGGTTATACCGCCTAATCTGTATATTAACTTTGTTTTATGCTTGTTTGGCGACGTGATTTTAGATCTCGTTGTTTAGTTAGATTTTATTGTGAAACTTTTTCAGGTAATCTTTCTAATACAACTCCTACCATGGCTGACAATGAAAGTGTTCATGCTGAAGATGAGAACAGACAAGTACGCACCATGCATGACTACTTGCAACCAACTCGAAGCTCATCACCCTCTTGTTTTATTTTTCCTCTCAATGCGAACAACTTTCGTTTTAAACCAGGTATGATAGCTTTGCTTCCAAATTTTCATGGGTTAGAATCGGAAAGTGCTTACTCGTTTCTAAAAGACTTCGAAGATGTATGTGTCACCTTTAATGACCAACAATGTACAAATGAAATTGTCAAGCTAAAATTATTTCCTTTTTCTTTAAAAGATAAAGCAAAAATTTGGCTTAATAATTTAAAACCAAGGTCAATTGGCACATGGCAAGAATTACAAACTGAGTTTCTAAAGAAATTTTTCCCAGCACATAAAACTACTGCTTTGAAAAGACAGATTCAAAATTTCAATCAAAATCAAAATGAAGCATTTTTCAGTGCTGGGAGCGTTTTAAAGATTTGTTAAGTTCTTGTCCACATCATGGTTTTGAAAAATGGCGTCTTATTAGTTTCTTTTATGAAAGTTTAACTCCCGAAACTAAACAATTTGTTGAAACAATGTGTAACGGTGAGTTTCTAGAAAAAGAACCTGAAGAAGCCTTTGACTACCTAGACCATTTGGCAGATAACTCTCAAGCCTGGCACACAGATAATTCCTCTGAAAGTTCCAATAGATCTAATCTTGTTTCTAACAGAGGTAAATATCATTTTAGTCAAGAAGATGAGATAAAAGCTAAAGTAGCTAATTTGGCTAGAAAGATTGAAGCCATGGAACTTAGAGAAGTAAAAGAAGTCAAAACGGTTAAAAATGAAGAAAGTTGTGGAATTTGTGAAATCATGGGACACCCCACTTCTGAATGTCCAAACATTCCCATTCTTAAAGAAGCGTTGCATGATCAAGTAAATTCCATAAACACATTTAAAAAGCCTTTTCCTTCTCCTTACTCTGAAATGTATAACCCTGAATGGAGAAATCATCCCAACTTCAGTTGGCAGAATAATAATCATGTTCAGGTACCACAATCTCAAAAGCCGGGCAACAATTTTTCCTATCAACCTTCACGTGTACAAACCTTGGAAGAGACATTGCAAGCATTCATGCAAACACAAGCAAATGTGAATAACCAAACTTCACAGGACATCAATGAGATCAAAACACCTTGTCCACATTGACAGCTTCATTACGCACTCAAGAAAAAGGTAAGTTTCCTGCTCAACCTCAGCCTAACCCTTCTACTCAATGTCTTGTTTCTTGCTCCAATGAAACTCAACAGGAAAATGCCAGTTCTATCACAACTCTTCGAAGTGGAAAGGCAATTGACAAAAACATTTCATCAAAAGATCAAGATCCTCCTTCCCCTCCGAAAAGTAATGGTAAGGATGATGGTAAGTCTGAACTTCTTGAAAATTTGGACAAAGAAAAAGGTATGCATCCTGCTCCTTTTCCTCAAAGGTTGCAAACAATAAAGAATTTGAATCAAAATGCAGAAATCTATGAACTTTTCAAACAAGTTAAGATTAACATTCCTTTATTGGATGCAATCAAACAAGTTCCATCTTATGCTAAATTTTTGAAGGACATGTGCATAGTTAAAAGGAAACATAATGTACAAAAGAAAGCATTTCTGACGGAAAGTGTGAGCTCAATCATTCAGCACCTTACTCCACCAAAATTCAAAGATCCTGGATGTCCAACAATCTCATGCATCATTGGAAACACTAGAATAGAACGTGCATTGCTTGATCTTGGTGCTAGTGTTAATCTTTTGCCTTTTTCTGTTTATCAACAGTTAGGTTTAGGTGAACTCAAGGAAACACCTGTTACACTTCAACTAGCTGATCGTTCTGTAAAAATTCCTCGAGGGATAGTTGAAGATGTTTTGGTTCAAATTGATAATTTTTACTTCCCTGTTGATTTTATTGTTTTGGACACACATCCTGTTTCAAATCCAAATGTTCAAATTCCTGTTATATTAGGCCGTCCATTTCTTGCAACTTCTAATGCTCTGATAAATTGCAGGAATGGTATTTTGAACATTTCTTTTGGAAATATGACTTTAGAATTAAATGTGTTCAACATTTGCAAGCAACCTGGTGATGATTCAGAAGTACATGAAGTGGATTTCATTGAAGAACTTGTTCATGAACATCTCACCACTACCACATTCCATGATCCTTTAGAAGCTTATTTAATTGAATGTGAGTTTGATAATGCTTCAGAAATTTCACACACTGATTCTTTGTTAAATTCTTTTCAGGTTAAGCATTGTTGGAAACAAAAGTTTGAGGAACTCAAAAATGATGCATATGAGAATTCTAAAATTCATAAAGAAAGAACTAAAGCCTTTCATGACAAGTTAATTTCAAGAAAAACATTTGATGTTGGGCAAAAAGTTCTACTTTATAATTCTAGACTTTACATATTTCCTGGTAAGTTGAGATCAAGATGGACTGGCCCATTTGTGGTTAAGCATGTGTATCATTATGGAGCAGTTGACATTGAGAATCCTCAAAATGGTAACGTATTCAAGGTAAATGGACAAAGACTCAAACTCTTTTTGGAAAATCATGTTACTCAAGAAGAGGTTGTTTTTCTTTCTGATCCTTGTTTTGAAAATAACTAGATGTAAATATAATTTTTTTTAACCCCGGTTAAATGGCGGATAACGGTACTCCGTGATTATTTAAGTCGGTCCCATCAGCTACCCACAAAACTGATATTGTATATAAATTTCTCTTTCATTTTATATTTCTTTTTTTTTTCAGGATGGATGATATTCTCACAAGATTGCAGAAACGATTTCCTCCTTTTCCTCGAAATATTTTACTGAAGCTTTACCAAGTTCGATTTGAAAGATTAAGAATGCTTATGCACAAAGGGATTCCTGAAGACATACGTTGGATAATTGAAGCCAATGCACGTGAAGATGAATATCTTCCTGTTTTGCATTTACCAGGTACAGGTAGAAGCACTTTTGCAAAGAAGCGACGAGCAAAGCGCATGAGTTCAAATTGCCACAAATGTGCACGATGGACGTGTAACGGTAAATGTCGTTCTATTGGGATTCCGTCCTCTAATCGAGATGATAAAATTGAATTCATTAAGGATGGACTGAGTAAGGAGAATTTGGGTAATATCCAACTTTCTCTTGAGACGCATCCTAGTGGAGACGTACAAAGAGAAATTCTTGATTTATGGCCGCAATTCCAAAGGGAATGGCAACATCTTGGGAATCTGATGTTAAAAGACCCTGTTTGCCAGCTTGTAAGAAAACTGGATGGGAAGCATATCCTCGACTCATAGAAGGCGTTTAAGCCGTTTCTGGACGTAAAACCAGAGGAAGATGTGAGCCACAATCACAACTACAATAAATGACTTCTCAGCTTTTGGTTTGATTTGCAATAATTTCATTTCGGTTTAATTTACGTGTTGTTCGATTTGTGTAATTATTCTCGTTTTTTTTTTTTTTTGCATTGGTCTTTTACGGTTGATTTTTCTTCTCTTTTTGATTTTCTTCCTGAAATCACGCAAAAATCTTTTGTTAGGTTAACATTTTTTTCTGACAGGTCAAATACACTTTCGGCGACATTATTACTCTTGTCTGATTCATTACTCAGTCCTCTATATATTACACCATGTACTCATTCTCTTTCAGGCACTTGAAAAAAAAAATGGAAAATACTTCGTCCCAGCGCATTGAAAAAATTTGTGTCTTTGGAGGTGCTTATCCAGGGAAAAATAAAATATTCGCTGATGAAGCAATAAGAGTTGGAGTAATACTTGCCCAACAAAAGATCCAGTTGATTTATGGAGGCGGTAGTACGGGTTTAATGGGAGCAGTCGCTACAGCAGCACACGCCGGAGGAAGTCCAGTTCTAGGAATCGTGCCACAACTATTCACAGGTTTTTGTGGACCTACCGTGGGTGAGGAAATACAAGTCTGGAGTATCCCTGAACGGATAACAATCATGTACCATTCTGCCGATGCATTCGTTGCTTTACCAGGAGGTCTGGGTACATTGGAAGAAATAGCTTGCGTGGCTTCTTGGTCATCTTTGGTCACAAATAAGAAACCCATTGGTTTGCTTAATATTAATGGTTATTTTAGTAATTTGCTTTCATATTTAGATAATGCTGTGGATAATGGATTCATGTTTTCAGAGGCAAGGAGAACCATAATTTCTGCTACAACCATTGAAGATTTACTCAAAAAGCTCCAAGCTTATGAGTATTTACCTGCTACGGTTGTTTCGCAGACGCTCGAAAAAAGAAAAAGAGATATGGACGAGCAAGGAGTGGATTGCACTCTGTCTTTGTAACATTATCTAACATTTTGTTTGTTGTGTCTCAGTTATAATAAGTGGTTAGCAACCTCTGCAGGTAATATCTCCTAAATTCTACCTTTAAAATTTGACATTGGGGACAATGTCATATTTTAGTAGGGGGTAAGGAACATATTTTGCTAAAAAAAAAAAAAAAAATTGTTGTGTTTTAAGACATTTAGAAGTATTCATTCTGAACAAGGTCTGAGTAAGGGAGACTTGAGACATACCTTGTCAGTTTGATTTAATCTTCGTCTTCTTCAAAAAAAAAAAAAAAAAAGCATGTTTAGGCTTAATGTGTTTTTAGTGTGTTTTAGTTCCTTTTTAATACAATGATGAGATATGAATTGCATAAGTCTAAAACAGATTTATTAGTGAGAAGATTTTCATGAGAATTGAGCTTGATATAAACCTTTTTATGAGCCAATGTTAAAATGATATGTTGATTGAGAAAGAAGCATGTTTAGACTTAATCTGACTTGTATAATCATCCTTGTGAGTTTTTGAGCCTATAATGATTGATGCATTATACAAATCAATCTAATTTCTTTCTTGAGTGCTCTTATGATTACATGATTCTCTAGAACTTGCTTTAAACCGTTTGATACTATATTGATACATGTGACAACATGAATATGATAGAGGCATTAGGATTATAACCAGAACCAAACAGCCATCCCTTATTAATGTTCTAAGAGAACATCCCCACTAGTGAGCCAATTTGAGCCTACATTAAATATGCTGTTTTATTGGTAACCACAACTTACACCTAACCTAAATATACTTATATCCTTACCCTTGTTCTAAAGATGGATTTTTATATTTTGAGACATATTAAAAAAAAAAAATAAGGGATATTTTTAGTTGAAAATTTGGGTTAGAAACAAAAGATAAGTGTGGGGGAAGAAAAGAAAAGAAAAAGTCAAGAGAAAAAGAAAGGGATCATTGTCAAATACATTCCCATATTTAAAAAAAAAAAAAAATCTTCTCTTGAACTTCTAGAAAAAGATGTTACAAAGTTGGTTAGAATGATGCAAAGGCTCAACATGAATATTTAGCCTATGTTATTATGTGCTTTATAAGAGTTTTGTGAAGTTTTATTTGTATGATCTTATTATGTCTCTAAAATCTATGAACTCTTTGGAACCTTTGTGATATCTTTATCCTTTTGTTCTTTAACCACATTATAACCCTTTGGCCCCATTACAACCTTGAATAAAGACCTCTTGATTTATGAAGTTGTATGATCTAAATAGTGGAGAATAGGTGGACAAGCAAGCATATGGTAGAAGTGTTTTCATGAGATTGATTGAGTGTAAACACTTTACCACTACTTTAAAGAGTGAAAATCAAGAGAGTATCCCATGTGAGAAGTTGAGATTAAGTTTGAATATGCACTATTTTGTTTGAAATATGTTATGTTAATATTGGCTTAACTCATTTATTTACATTCAAGCAAGATTTTTTGTAAATTTCTTTAAGCTATTGATTAGTTTTTAAGACTTGTCCAATGATTATCTCTAATTTATATTGGAAGGATTAGTTATAATTATTATTTTTAGTTTTTCTTATGTCTTCAATGTTTGTGGGTATCGTCCTAGTAAACCCTCACGAGACTAAACTCGTCCACTAGGGACACCTAGGGGTTTAAAGGCTTGTGTCACATGCTAAGTGCCACCGTGATTTCCTACGAAAATGGATTAGATTAGATTTTCTTAGTTTATTTTTATTGAGTCGTTGCTAGGGACTAGCAACAATCTAAGTGTGGGGGTGTGATAACTCGTATAATTATATAGTTTTTAGTTATGTTTTATTATTGTTTTGTGTCAAATACGAGTTATTATTGTTTAGTCTAATTGTGTTTATGATCTTTTATATTTTTATGTAATTTGGTGTTTTTCACAAGTTTCTTTGAGTGATTTCAGATTACTAGAATTAAGGGCAAATCCAGTTCAGTTCCAGTTCCGACACCGTTTGGCATATCAGCTATATCTCGAGTTTCACTGAAGCAATAAGGCTGAAATTTGTAGCCGTGCAAAGCTAAGAGGCATATCTATCTTTTTCATGTTTTACACTTCTTTAAACGGAGTCGTTTTCCCTAGCGAAATCGACCATCAAGTTGGCTGATGTGCAATGACGTCTGTGCTGACCTGTTTTCTTATTTTGCCCATATCTTCTTATCCACATTAGCAAATGAGCTGATTCCAACGGCTATGGATCCGTAACTGATAGGGGTATATTTTTCTAGAAGACAATTTTATCAGATCGAGCCTCCAACATTGACAAAATCGACCATCAAGCTGGCTGATCAGAATTGTCATACAATATGACGAAAATTGTTAGAAAAATGCACCCACCTATTATACCTACCTTTGAAATTTGTAAAGCTTGTCTCTTGTCATTTAGCCCTCCAAAATGTGTATAAATAGAGGGCCTTGGATGAGTATTGGGATACATTGATACATTGGTAGGATATTAGCCATTGTAATAAAATTCTCTAAGTTTTCTTCTTTTTTCCTTTCTCTAGTTTTCTTTTTCTTTATTTACTTATGCTTCTTACATTTCTTTTCATTTTTAGTATGTGTTGCTAATCATATTGTTGAGGTGATGAGGTGAAGCTCTTGGTAAATGCTAAGGTTAGTCTCTTAAACATGAGCTAAAATGAATCATCATTTATAAACACTAGTATAGATAATATTTTCTTTTGGTTTAAAATCATACTTGCAAAGTAGAGATCTTGATTCATTATTGACAATGAAAATGGCACAGTAAATGCTTGGTTTCATAACCTTGATTTGTTGTAGACATATACCTTGGCATAAGGAATGCTTGGACTCTTTTTATGAGTTTTGAGGACACCAAATGAACATAATATCATATGCTATGGACGTTGGACAATTTGGACTTAATTGCTAAACCTTCCGATTGGAACCTCCCTTGTGTGTGGATTTCAATTGTGTAATAAAACAAGATTAATCTTAGCATAACACCAAGAGTGGATTCTCTAACCTCAACATCTTTTCTTATTGTTTTTTATATCTTGTTTAATTTCTTTTATGTTATTTTGTTTATTTTGTTCTCTAATATCTTGTTTATCTTGTTTTGTTCTTGATTCCCTAATATCTTGTTTACTTTCTTTTTCTTATATATTTATAAACTTATACTTACTAATACGCTTCCCTGTGGTTCGACCTCGGACACCCGAGAATTTATTACTTGAACATAACCTGCACTTGGGTTTACAACTCTTAATTGAGTCTCCATCAATAGGCCATCACTTAGCCACCATGATGGGCTGTTGTTGGTGGCAAAAGTTGTCACAACATGGGGTTGCCGAACAACTTTCCTCTTGTAGGTGGCGGTTAGACACAAAAGTTATACTTTAAGACATCACCTTCTATTTTTGGAAATTTTGGGTTTTGAGAAAATTATTTCCTAGTCAACTTAGAATTTCTAAGAGTGAGGAATGCACTCAATCTCCATGAACAAAATCTTATTTGATAAGGATTTCTAAATTGATTTACATGTTTCATATAGAGTCCTAATTGAGATATACTTTCTAAAATGTTGGGAAACCTAATTAAATGGATTATTTTAATTCAAAGATCCTAATTAGATTAGGACTGAAGTAAATAAGTTTACTTTTATTTAAGTATTTTTGAAAATTTATTTTCATAAACATGAATTGAATTAAAATTTAAATTCCTAAATGATTATATTTAAATGAGTTAAATGATACTTTACTTAAATAACACATAAGATTACCAAGTGATATTGAATGTGCATTTACTTATATGCTTTATGATGTGATTATGAAAGCATGAGGGTGATTATGGACTTAAACCTTAGAGTTAGGTCATGGATAGTTAAATTTATTTCCTTTTGGTATTTATTTTATAAATAGGGGCTGCGAACCCTGCCTTATCTCTTTTATTCTGGGGTTGTACATTCTCTTCTCATCTAACTCCTCTTGAATATAACTCGAGATTTCTTATAAGGTTATGTAATAGTTATGAAATTTTTAATTTAGGATTAGATTAGGATTGTTGTAAGTCCAAGCTGATGGAGATCATGGAGCCAAGCAAGGAGATGCAAGAGATTGCCTAGAACCTTGTGAAGACTTTGTATGCAATTCCTACGAATTTGACCAACTAGTTTCCTTAGTGACTCAAAGAAGCTAGAATTAGATAAAGTCCATAATCATCCTAGTAGTTGGCATGTGATAGATTTATTTTTCCTATATTTGATATATGAATGAAATAAATACTATGCATGAAACATAACAAATTAATGAGACCTAAAAGGTTAAAGAAATCCCTCATACCAATATTAAGTCAAGATATCAATAATTTGACATAGTTTCCTTCCACACTCATAACCAAAACCAGACCTCTTTTAATTGGAAGTTTGTTGAGTCGCTCAAGGCTAAACTTTTACACGAGTATGTTTTTGTTAGGAGTAGTGGGTTTTTACTTAACTAGTGCTATGCTGCCTGGATGCGCCAAACTTGACCCATAGGCACTAGAGGCAATGGTTAGGCGAATTACATATGATGTATTTGAAAGATTTGGCCTCATGCTCAAACAAAAACAAATTATCAAGAACATGAACGCAAAAGAATTATAAAGAGCATAAATAAATGCAAGAAATAGCCAAATCTCTAAGGATCATACTTGTAAAATCTTAATGTGATTAATCAATTGTATAACATACATATGATCAAGAATATACCTTTACTCAAAGATGTAGTAATCTTGAGTTCCAAAGAACCAATGTGTTCTTGAACAACAAGAAGGAATCTGAGACTTTTAAGCCACCCAAGTGTTCGGCCTTTAACGGTAATCCACACAGATGTACAAGAAAACCTTCTTCAAGGTAGGAGTGGAGTACTTTTCAAAACCCATGCTAGTGGTTTAGGTTTCATAAACCTCTCCCCATCAAGAGGAACCATGGCAGAATGCTTCATAAGCAAGAAGAAAGAAGAAAACGTTTTTCTTAATCCACAGGGTTTGGTGCGGCATCCGTAGGAAAGATTTTGATCTTCTTTCTTTTCACTCTAAGACATTGCTCTCATGGGAGCGTTTCTCTATAGCAATCCACTAAGAGGAAAGGAGGAAGAAAGAAACCAAGAAAACACCAAACATGCACATCACAATGTGCGACAAAAGTTAGAATAATATGATGGCTAGGTCTCCTTTATATAGGGGCGGCAAGACACAAGGATTATTAAGGACTTAGGTTTATAACATAACTCTTATGTTATTTTCTCTTTAGTCCTTCCACTTAATTAAACTATTTAATTAAGCCTTTATTGATAAATTATAAATTTAATCGATTAGGTTCATTCCATTTTAATCTCTTAAATTCATCTTATTATGTGTGACCCATTAGGCTTCCAATATGTTGGCAATGAATATAACTTATAATCCAAATATAAATAAATATAATTAATTTACATTCATAGATCATGAACGAGCTCTAGCAAACCATCATGATGATAACTCTAGTAATATAGTTATTTTACCATATTTTGTGCATTCAAATCAGCTAAGTTTGAAGTTTTTATTTGGAATTGATTAGTTTTAATTGTTTTTAGATTAATTTTATTTATTTATTTCATGTTTAAATTAGTTATTAAGTTAGTGTTTTTGTATTTTTATAGGTCCAAAGTAAGAAGGAGCTTCGAGGTGCGAAAAGACGAAAAAATATGCAAAGCAATGCATAGGCAAATTTGACCTCCGGAGCTTGTTGCTAGGAAAAATGATCTTAAAGTCTTTAATAAAGAAAACTTCCTTCTTGACTTTTGAAGCTGATTGATGGTAACTCAATTAAGAGTTGTAAACCCAAGTGCAGGTTATGTTCAAGTAATAAATTCTCGGGTGTCCGAGGTCGAACCACAGGAAAGCGTATTAGTAAGTATAAGTTTATAAATATATAAGAAAAAAGAAAGTAAACAAGATATTAGGGAATCAACAACAAAACAAGATAAACAAGATATTAGAAAACAAAATAAACAAAATAACATAAAAGAAATTAACAAGATAAAAAACAATAAGTAAAGATGTTGAGGTTAGAGAATCCACTCTTGGTGTTATGCTAAGATTAATCTTGTTTTATTACACAATTGAAATTCACACATAAGGGAAATTCCAATCGGAAGGTTTAGCAATTCAGTCCAAATTGTCCAACGTCCATAGCATATGATATTATGTTCATTTGGTGTCCTCAAAACTCACAAAAAGAGTCCAAGCATTCCTTATGCCAAGGTATATGTCTACAACAAATCAAGGTTATGAAACCAAGCATTTACTGTGCCATTTTCATTGTCAATAATGAATCAAGATCCCTACTTTGCAAGTATGATTTTAAACCAAAAGAAAATATTATCTATACTAAATGATGATTTATTTTAGCTCATGTTTAAGAGACTAACCTTAGCATTTACCAAAAGCTTCACCTCATCACCTCAACAATATGATTAGCAACACATACTAGATATGAAAAAAATGAAAAGAAAAATAAAGAAAAAGAAAACTAGAGAAAGGAAAGAAGAAGAAAACTTAGAGAATTACATTGCAATGGCTAATATCCTACCAATGTATCAATGTATCCTAATACTCATCCAAGGCCCTCTATTTATACACATTTTGGAGAGCTAAATGACAAGAGACAAGCTTTATAAATTTCAAAGGTAGGTATAATAGGTGGGTGCATTTTTCTAACAATTTTCGTCATGTTGTATGACAATTCTGATCAGCCAGCTTGATGGTCGATTTTGTCAATGTTGGAGGCTCGATCTGATCAAATGGTCTTCTAGAAAAATATGCCCCTATCAGTTACTGATCCATAGCCGTTAAAATCAGATCATTTGCTCATGTGGATCGGAAGATATGGTCAAAATACCAAAACGGTGCAGAACAGACGTCATTGCACATCAGCCAACTTGATGGTCGATTTTGGTAGGGACAACGACTCCGTTTCAAGAAGTGTAAAACATAAAAAAGATAGATATGCCTCTTAACTTTGTACGGTTAAAATTTCAGCCTTATTGCTTCAGTGAAACTCCAGATATAGCTGATATGGCAAAAGGTGTCGGAACTGGAACTGAATTGGATTTGCCCTTAATTCTTGATTTAACCTAGTAATCTGAAATCACTCAAAGAAACTCATGAAAAACACCAAATTACATAACAATATAAAAGATCATAAACACAAGTAGACTAAGCAATAATAACTCGTATTTGACACAAAACAATAATAAAACATAACTAAAAACTATATAATTATACGAGTTATCACACCCCCACACTTAGATTGTTGCTAGTCCCTAGCAACGACTCAATAAAAATAAAATAAGAAAATCTAATCTAATCCATTTTCGTAGGAAATCACGGTGGCACTTAGCATGTGACACAAGCCTTTAAACCCCTAGGTGTCCCTAGTGGACGAGTTTAGTCTCGTGAGGGTTTGCTAGAACGATACCCACAAACATTGAAGACATAAGAAAAACTAAAAATAATAATTATAACTAATCCTTCCAATATAAATTAGAGATAATCATTGGACAAGTCTTAAAAACTAATCAATAGCTTAAAGAAATTCACAAAAAATCTTGCTTGAATGTAAATAGTTTGAGTTAAGCCAATATTAACATAACATATTTCAATCAAAATAGTGTATATTCAAACTTAATCTCAACTTCTCACATGGGATACTCTCTTGATTTTCACTCTTTAAAGTAGTGGTAAAGTGTTTACACTCAATCAATCTCATGAAAACACTTCTACCATATGCTTGCTTGTCCACCTATTCTCCACTATTTAGATCATACAACTTCATAAATCAAGAGGTCTTTATTCAAGGTTGTAATGGGGTCAAAGGGTTATAATGTGGTTAAAGAACAAAAGGATAAAGATATCATAAAGGTTCCAAAGAGTTCATAGAGTTTAGAGACATAATAAGATCATACAAATAAAACTTCTCAAAATTCTTATAAAGCACATAATAACATAGGCTAAATATTCATGTTGAGCCTTTGCTTCATTCTAACCAACTTTGTAACATCTTTTTCTTTACTTTAACTAGAAGTTCAAGAGAAGATTTTTTTTTTTTTTAATATGGGAATGTATTTGACAATGATCCCTTTCTTTTTCTCTTGACTTTTGCCTCCCCCACACTTATCTTTTGTTTCCAACCCAAATTTTCAACTAAAAATATCCCTTGTTTTTTTTTTTTTTTTTTTTTTTTTGCAATATGTCTCAAAATATATAATCCATCTTTAGAACAAGGGTTATATTTAGGCTAGGTGTAAGTTCTGGTTACCAATAAAATAGCATATTTAATGTAGGCTCAAATTGGCTCACTAGTGGGGATGTTCTCTTAGAACATTAATAATGGATGGCTGTTTGGCTCTAGTTATAATCCTAATGCCTCTATCATATTCATGTTGTCACATGTATCAATATAGTCTCAAACGGTTTAAAGCAAGTTCTAGAGAATCATGTAATCATAAGAGCACTCAAGAAAGAAATTAGATTGATTTGTATAATGCATCAATCATTATAGGCTCAAAAACTCACAAGGATGATTATACAAGTCAGATTAAGTCTAAACATGCTTCTTTCTCAATCAACATATCATATTAACATTGGCTCATAAAAAGGTTGACATCAAGCTCAATTCTCATGAAAATCTTCTCACTAATAAATCTGTTTTAGACTTATGCAATTCATATCTCATCATTGTATTAAAAAGGAACTAAAACACACTAAAAACACATTAAGCCTAAACATGCTTTTTTTTTTTTTTTTGAAGAAGAAGAAGATTAAATCAAACTGACAAGGTATGTCTCAAGTCTCCCTTACTCAGACCTTGTTCAGAATGAATACTTCTAAATTGCTTAAAACACAACAAATTTTTTTTTTTTTTAAATTAGCAAAATATGTCCCTTACCCCCTACTAAAATATGACATTGTCCCCAATGTCAAATTTTAAAGGTAGAATTTAGGAGATATTACCTGCAGAGGTTGCTAACCACTTATTATAACTGAGACACAACAAAAAAAAATGTTAGATAATGTCACAAAGACAGAGTGCAATCCACTCCTTACTCGTCCATATCTCTTTTTCTTTTTCCGAGCGTTTGCGAAACAACCGTAGCAGATAAATACTCATAAGCTTGGAGCTTTTTGAGTAAATCTTCAATGGTTGTAGCAGAAATTATGGTTCTCCTTGCCTCTGAAAACATGAATCCAGTATCCACAGCATTATCTAAGTATGAAAGCAAATTACTAAAATAACCATTAATATTAAGCAAACCAATGGGTTTCTTATTTGTGACCAAAGATGACCAAGAAGCCACGCAAGCTATTTCTTCCAATGTACCCAGACCTCCTGGTAAAGCAATGAATGCATCGGCAGAATGGTACATGATTGTTATCCGTTCAGGGATACTCCAGACTTGTATTTCCTTACCCACGGTAGGTCCACAAAAATCTGTGAATAGTTTTGGCACGATTCCTAGAACTGGACTTCCTCCGGCGTGTGCTGTTGTAGCGACTGCTCCCATTAAACTCGTACTACCGCCTCCATAAATCAACTGGATCTTTTGTTGGGCAAGTATTACTCCAACTCTTATGGCTTCATCAGCGAATATGTTATTTTTCCCTCGATAAGCACCTCCAAAGACACAAATTTTTTTAATGCGCTGGGACGAAGTGCTTTCCATTTTTTTTCTTTTTCGAGTGCCTGAAAGAGAATGAGTACATGGTGTAATATATAGAGGACGGAGTAGTGAATCAGACAAGAGTAATAATGTCGCCGAAAGTGTATTTGACCTGTCAGAAGAAAATGTTAACCTAACAAAAGATTTTTGCGTGATTTCAGGAAGAAAATCAAAAAGAGAAGAAAAATCAACAGTGAAAGACCAATGCAAAAAAAAAAACGAAAATAATTACACAAATCGAACAACATGTAAATTAAACCGAAATGAAGTTATTGCAAATCAAACCAAAAGCTGAGAAGTCATTTATTGTAGTTGTGATTGTGGCTCACATCTTCCTCTGGTTTTACGTCCAGAAACGGCTTAAACGCCTTCTATGAGTCGAGGATATGCTTCCCATCCAGTTTTCTTACAAGCTGGCAAACAGGGTCTTTTAACATCAGATTCCAAGATGTTGCCATTCCCTTTGGAATTGCGGCCATAAATCAAGAATTTCTCTTTGTACGTCTCCACTAGGATGCGTCTCAAGAGAAAGTTGGATATTACCCAAATTCTCCTTACTCAGTCCATCCTTAATGAATTCAATTTTTATCATCTCGATTAGAGGACGGAATCCCAATAGAACGACATTTACCGTTACACGTCCATCGTGCACATGGTAGGAGTTGTATTAGAAAGATTACCTGAAAAAGTTTCACAATAAAATCTAACTAAACGACGAGATCTAAAATCACGTCGCCAAACAAGCATAAAACAAAGTTAATATACAGATTAGGCGGTATAACCAGCCAATAAAAATAAAACAAAGTTAATATACAATATAAATATAAATATATAGAAAATTAGGCGGTATAACCAGCCAAAATAAATCAAAGTTAATATACAAATTAGGCGGTATAACCAGCCAATAAAAATAAATATACTTATAAACTTATATACTTAGTATTGCCTCCCCGGCAACGGCGCCAAAAACTTGATGGTAACTCAATTAAGAGTTGTAAACCCAAGTGCAGGTTATGTTCAAGTAATAAATTCTCGGGTGTCCGAGGTCGAACCACAGGGAAGCGTATTAGTAAGTATAAGTTTATAAATATATAAGAAAAAAGAAAGTAAACAAGATATTAGGGAATCAACAACAAAACAAGATAAACAAGATATTAGAAAACAAAATAAACAAAATAACATAAAAGAAATTAACAAGATAAAAAACAATAAGTAAAGATGTTGAGGTTAGAGAATCCACTCTTGGTGTTATGCTAAGATTAATCTTGTTTTATTACACAATTGAAATTCACACATAAGGGAAATTCCAATCGGAAGGTTTAGCAATTCAGTCCAAATTGTCCAACGTCCATAGCATATGATATTATGTTCATTTGGTGTCCTCAAAACTCACAAAAAGAGTCCAAGCATTCCTTATGCCAAGGTATATGTCTACAACAAATCAAGGTTATGAAACCAAGCATTTACTGTGCCATTTTCATTGTCAATAATGAATCAAGATCCCTACTTTGCAAGTATGATTTTAAACCAAAAGAAAATATTATCTATACTAAATGATGATTTATTTTAGCTCATGTTTAAGAGACTAACCTTAGCATTTACCAAAAGCTTCACCTCATCACCTCAACAATATGATTAGCAACACATACTAGATATGAAGAAAATGAAAAGAAAAATAAAGAAAAAGAAAACTAGAGAAAGGAAAGAAGAAGAAAACTTAGAGAATTACATTGCAATGGCTAATATCCTACCAATGTATCAATGTATCCTAATACTCATCCAAGGCCCTCTATTTATACACATTTTGGAGAGCTAAATGACAAGAGACAAGCTTTATAAATTTCAAAGGTAGGTATAATAGGTGGGTGCATTTTTCTAACAATTTTCGTCATGTTGTATGACAATTCTGATCAGCCAGCTTGATGGTCGATTTTGTCAATGTTGGAGGCTCGATCTGATCAAATGGTCTTCTAGAAAAATATGCCCCTATCAGTTACTGATCCATAGCCGTTAAAATCAGATCATTTTCTCATGTGGATCGGAAGATATGGTCAAAATACCAAAACGGTGCAGAACAGACGTCATTGCACATCAGCCAACTTGATGGTCGATTTTGGTAGGGACAACGACTCCGTTTCAAGAAGTGTAAAACATAAAAAAGATAGATATGCCTCTTAACTTTGTACAGTTAAAATTTCAGCCTTATTGCTTCAGTGAAACTCCAGATATAGTTGATATGGCAAAAGGTGTCGGAACTGGAACTGAATTGGATTTGCCCTTAATTCTTGATTTAACCTAGTAATCTGAAATCACTCAAAGAAACTCATGAAAAACACCAAATTACATAACAATATAAAAGATCATAAACACAAGTAGACTAAGCAATAATAACTCGTATTTGACACAAAACAATAATAAAACATAACTAAAAACTATATAATTATACGAGTTATCACTGATTTCCATAGCTTTCCAACAGTATATCATTTGCCCAAATAGCACAAGATTTGCCCATCCAAATTAGTTATTAACCTTATGAATTTAGAGAAACAATTTCTCCTAAATTCATGTTGACTTTATTAAGTTAACCTAAGCAAAGAACAAATGAGATATGTCTCCTAAAGTCACTTGGAGTGGGAATCCTCTCTTAAATACTCATTTACCTTCACATGCTTCATGCCATAGCCAAAACCACAATTTTAGGCGTCCTATCTTGAGACCCGTAGAGATGGAATGAAAGCATGGCATACAAGGTAACCTGGTATCACAAGTTTGAGCATAAGTTACACGATTAACACATGAGAACATTATCATAGACACTAGAGTGAAATATAGAAATGGAATTCTCATAGTGGGTCATGTCCAGTGAACTTGTTCTTCTAACAAGCACCCACATGTTATTCCTAAGTATCCTATACTTAAACTTATGAGTCTGGTTGCTTACTTCACAAGTAAGGAGGCTTAACATGTACTAATCCTTAAGCATTATCAATGCCCTGTCTTAACAATACAATGACCATGTACAGTTTTAGGAACATGGCTTTAATGCATAAAGATCTCATAATTTTACTCTGTTAAGGAGTGAAATCGAACTTCCATTCTTGTAGGAAAGACTTATGGGCGGATGACACTATATGAGGCAATAGATAAAGATCCAACGAACTTACGACCTTCGAATGTCCAATGAGCAAGTCCTGCGAGACAAAGAGGAGATGATGGGTGCCGGTGGTGGACCTATATGGCATGCTTCGACGCTCAAGTCAGTTTATCACTTAGGTAGTTCGTAAAGAGAGAAAGGCATAAAATGTAAAGAGTTTTATAGAGAGAAAGGCAAACTCTGTTATGGCTTGTCAATCAGAAGAATAATGACCCTATTTATAGGGAAACAAATGGCCTCGATAATGCCAAGTGGCATGATTTGGTGGCTTCCCAACATGGAGGCTTGATAGTCTCTCTCTTATGCTAGTGTGGCCGCCCTAAGTAGCCTAATAAGTGTTCCCCTCTGTGTGGATGACCAGTTGCTGCCTTGGGTGTAGCTTTTGGCCCTAGATGGACTTTCCTCAAGCCATGAGTCCAATGGGGTGTGTCTAGGCTTAAGTGGCCTACTGGGCTAGGCTCTATTTTATTAGGCCTTAGCCAAATTAATACCCATCATTCAGCCCCCCTTTCAAACCAGGATTGAAAATCAATTCTGGTTCGACTACGAATGGCTTGAGGCATCAAATGCATGGAATACGTCTCTTTATATGATGAAACACTTCCTAGTTCTTGGTCATGAAGGAGAGTGTACTTAGTCACTTCATGGCCGAATGTCTTTTAAGTTTTAGAAGAGCCTAGCCAAATCTTCTTAGTGCTAAACATGCTTGGTCGAATCCTCTTCAAGCTTAGAGGTGCTTAGTCAAATCCTCTTCATTTCAGAGGTGCGTGGCTGAATCCTCCTTATGTCTAGAGGTGCTTGGCCAATTCCTTTTCATTTTAAAGGTGCATGGTTGAACCATCTTCATGCCTAGTGGTTCTTGGCCGAATACTCTTCAAGCTAGAGGTGTTTGGCCAAATCATTTTCATTTTAGAGGTGTGCGGGATGCCATTTCCTTGAGTTAATGAGATGTTATGTCCGCAACCTCCGAGACTTAGAGATGCTTTGGATGCAATCTCATGGAGTTGATGAGATGTTTTGTCCGCGATCTCTAAAGTTTGGAGATGCTTTGGATGCAATCTCTTTGTTTTGAGGAGATGCTTCGTTTACAATCTCTGAGACTTGGAGATGTTTTGGACGCCATCTCTTTGAATTGAGCAAATGCTTCATTCACAATCTCTGAAGTTTTGAGATGCTTTGGACGCAGTCTCTTTGTTTTGAGGAGATGCTTCGTCCGTAATCTCTGAAGTTTAGAGATGCTTTGGATGCAATCTCCTTGTTTTGAGTAGATGCTTTGTTCGTAATTTTTGAGACTTGGAGATGTTTTGCACGCAACCTCTTTAAATTGAGGAGATGCTTCGTCCGTGATCTTTGAAGTTTAGATATGCTTTGGACGCAATCTCCTTAAGCTGAAGAGATAGTTTGGCTGCAAACTATGAGACTAAAAGATACTTTGGATGTAGTCTCCTTAGGTAGAGGAGATGCTTCGTTCACAATCTCTAAAGTTTAGAGATGCTTCTCTTTGTTTTGAAAGACTATGTATAAATGATATTTTTGTAATTAAAGACTAAGAAAGCCTTCGGTCACTGTCAAGATTTAGATAAATGTTTGAAAAATGTTGAAAGTATAGGCTCTGCATGAATCATTTAAAATGTGCATTCAGAGTTTCAGCTAAAAAGTTCTTGGGTTTTGTGGGTCATAGAAAGGGTATAGACGTTAATCCCGCAAAGGTAAAATCCATTCGATCTATACCACACCTAGTGAGTCAGAAACAACTTAAGAACTTGTTAAGAAAGGTCTTATATATTAGGCGCATCATTCCAGCATTAGGATAAATCACCATACCTTTCCAAATTTTGTTGTAGAAAAGAGTTTCTATTGTATGGGGTGAACAACAAAAGAGCATTTGAGAAGATAAAGGAAATTATGGCTTCTTTAGTGTCAATGATGATGCTAGTTAAGGACCAACCAATGGTTTTGTATCTCACTTGTACTCCAAAATCAATAGGGGATTTATTGGTACAAGAAATGGATGTGCAAGAGCGGCCTGTGTTCTACTTGAGTAGATGTTTGCCTAGTTGCAGTTGAACTACCCTACAAAGGATAAATACTGCCTTGCTGTAGTGTTTGCTATTCAGAAATTTTGCCACTACTTCTTGCCTCATAAACTTGTGGTAGTGACTAATAGTAGTGTATACGCCAGAGCCAATTAGATTGGATAAGGAATACACTGTTAATAATGCATCAATATCACCTAATTGAAGTGATATAAGGTTTTCCTTCATGTTAGTACACTGTTAATATTACATCAATATCACCTAATTCAAGTGATACAAGGCCTTGCTAATTGGTTGAACAAGAAATCTATGGAGAGAAAGAGTTTCTCTTCAAGTGGGAGTTTGGATAGGATTCAAACACCATCCTCTTCTCATCTTCTCATAGCCGAATATGGCCTTGATATGGTCAAGGTTCGGCCAACACACTAAGTGTTAGTGTTTGACAAAACTTGGTTGTTTGAGAGAGAATGAGTTCCACTTTTTTTAAGCGTTTGAGTATGAATCAAACTTAACAAACCCTTCTACCTAGGTTGGCCAGTTACTCTCTGATTGTCTAAGCCAAGTGAGAAAATTATTTTTCCTCTCTAAGTTGAGTGACATTCGGACTGAGTTAAAAAGAAGAAATAAAATCATTTTTCTCCTTAAGGTAACCTAGTGGTATTCGGACATAGCATAGAAAAATAAGTTGTTGCTCATCCTTTATCTTTCTCTATTGTTGCAAATTATGAAAAGAGTTCTCATTGTGAGTTTCGATCTAGAGTGAAACACGAGCGAGTTATCCTTTTGATCAAGACTTCAAGTCTACTCGCTAGCACTAGTGAATACATATTCCTTGTGAAGCCTCCAACAATTGGTTGTGCGGATAACCATTAGAGGCTGCATATTTGGGTAACTTTTGACTTCAACCAATCTTTTGGTGATCATCTAGTTGTTGTCAAGAGAGGAATGGCAAACTCAAAGTTAGAAGACTTTGAACAGGTTTGTTCTTAAACATATGTGTGTTTAAATTATCATTTACTGCATGAAAAATCACTACCTTGATCCTGAAAGGTTCGGTTGTTTTGTTATTTAATTTTTTTGCTGCATTGTTATTGTTGATATATTTTTTTTTTATTTAACTCATGTATGTTCACGAGGCCGAGTCCTGATAACTAGTTCATATCCTATTAAGTTCTTCCTCTCCAGACCATTTTTTTTCAGAAAGAGAAGCAAAGTGGTGTTGATGCATGGCTAAGACAAATTGGATTAGCTATGGGATACATGTCATATTAATCATTACTCTTATTAACTAAGGCATTCTTTATCTACAAATTTTATATATATTTCATTTTACTTCTTCGATAAACTCCTTGAAATAAATAAAGCCTTGCAAGAGCATTACAAGCATATTGTTGTTGTAATTATGATATACTCATTGCATCAAAGCTATATTCCTAAATTGTTCCTAGTCAATGCTTTATCGAGATAGGACATTGATAAAGTTGTTGAGATTGACACATGGTTATGCTCTTGCTTATGAAGAAAGTAATCGAACTCATATAGGTTGAAGTTTGGATAAGCTTGAGCTAACATGTGGTTTTTTCAAGAACAAGTTCACTGAACATGACTCGCTATGAGAATGCCATTTGGTAAATTACTTAGTGTCTTTGGAAAAATTATCATGCGGTAAGTTGTATAAGTGATCCTTTGACTTGAGATTACTAATGATCTTATATGAAGATTGTTATACTTTGATTTTACCTTACTTATGATCCTAACCATGGATTCCCTAGTCGAGTTCTTTTGGGTATAACATTGAGTGATCAAGAGAATATCTGCTTCAATCTTCGTAAGAATTAACTCTAGTAACCTTTGGCCCTTGGAATAGTTCTAAAGCTTATTCAAATAGTTAATTGCTAATCATAGACTTAAACATGATTAAAAAAATGTTGAGTAGACACTAATTCATACTCAATATCAAACCGAGATATTAAATGCTGAAAGGATAATCATTATACTGGGAAACTAACCATGGATAGGTTGTCAAACCTCATTGACTTTTCTTAACAATTTTGGGTCATGACTCATTGCTAGATGAAAACCATGATCTATAATATAAGATTGATCAATTAGAGAATTAATGATGAATTCAAATATTTTGATTCATCTAATCTTAACTAAAGATTACAATGCTTATATTTATTTCCAACATGTTAAGGAACCTAATAAGTCACACACAATAGAACATGATTGTGAAAATTAAATTGGTTTGAAATTAAGTTAGACTTAATTGAAATAAATAAGGGACTTAATGAAGGACCGAATTGAATTAATTTAATAGGTCTTTAAGGGCTGCCATAAAAGGAATTCTATTTGGAATGGAATACAAGGCATGGCCAGCCAAGAGTTAGTCTAATTGGATTAAACTTAGGCCTAGCCGCATATCCTACTTCCGTTGGGAATAGAACTATGGCCGGCCAAACTCCCCTAGTTATATGTGTTTATGTCGCCCCCTCAATTCATAAAGAACTATGAGAAAAAATCATCCATTCAATTGAGAATTGAATTCTCTTTCTTCTTAGTGTTAGGACAGCACTAATATCGCTAGAAGGAGATTATTACCCATTTACTACAAGGTTAGATTTTGTTTGTACTAATAACGTCGTGGAATATGAAGCATGTGTTATGGGACTTCGTGCAGCCTTTGAGAAGAAAACTAAGGTGTTAGAAGTATATGGGGATTCTGTATTTGGTAATATACCAATTACGGGGAGAATGGGAGACTAGAGCTGCAAAATTGGTTCGTTACCGAGTGTTTATAGTTGATTTGATCAAAAAATTTGAAGAGATCAGTTTTAATCATTTGTCCCGATAGAAAAATTAAACAGCGAACGCTTTGGCCACTTTGGCTGTAATGTTTATGGTGAATGAAGGCATTGAAGTCCAGTCTATCAAGATAAGCATATATGAATCCTCAGCACACTGCTCAAGTATTAAAGAGGAAGTCAATGGTAATCCTTGGTATTATGATATTCTGCAATACGTCAAAAGTTAACAGTATTTGAACAAATATCGAAATATGATAAGAGAACCCTAAAGAGAATAGCAATGGGTTTTTCCTGGATGAGGAAATTTTGTACAAAGGGGGAGGATCAGATGCTCATAAGATGTGTGGATTCTACTGAAGCCAAAAGAATTCTTGAAGAAGTTCATCAAGGGATATGTGGAACTCATGTAAAAAGGTACATGATGGCTAAGCAAATATGAGGGCAAGATAGATTGGTTGACTATAGAGAGCGATTGTATCAACTATTGAAAATACCACAAATGCCAAATATATGCTGACAAAATACATGCTCCTTCATCAGCATTGCATGTTATGACAACTTCATGGCCTTTTTCCATTTGGAGAATGGACGTTATTGGGCCAATTACCCTGAAAGCTTCGAATGGACATCATTTTATTTAAATAGTCATTGTGTACTTCACAGAATCAATGGAAGCAGTGTTATACTCAAGTGTGATGAGGTCAATAGTGTGCAAGTTTATCAAGAAGGAAATCATATTTCGATATGGACTCCTTAAGAGAATTATTTCAGATAATGCTCTTAATCAGAATAATAAAATGTTGGAAGAGGTCTATACATAGTTTAAGATTAAGCACCATAATTCAGTACTGTACCATCTGAAGAAGAATGGAATCGTGAAGGCTGCCAATAAAAATATAAAAAAAATTGTTGAAAAGATGACCAATGTATAAAGATTGACATGAGAAGTTGCCCTTTGCTTTACAAGCATATCGCACCTTGGTTAGCACATCCATATGAGCTACGCCATTTTCACTGGTGTGTGGGATGGTGGTGGCCTTGCCTATTGAGGTTGAAACCTCCTCTTTACACGTTTTTGAGGAAGTCAATTTGGAAGAAGTCGAATGGGTCCGAGCTCGATATGAACAATTAAATTTTATAGAGGAAAAAAACTTAAAGCACTTTGTCATGGACAAATATACCAAACACCCCAAAAAAAAGGTTTACAAAAATTTTATAAAAAATTAAGAAAAAAAAAAAGTAAAAGATAAGAGGAAAACATGGTAATGATAGACCACCCTCTTGCTATAATCCCAAAAATAAATACAAGTAAATCTCTATCATGGATCGAAACAAACCAAAATTAAAAAGATTATAAACCACCATAAAATAAGCCAAGATCATTAAACAAAGGATGATATCAAATAAAACCCTAATGTCACTCATCTAAAACATACATAATACATTAATCAGAATCCTTCGTTTTAACTACAATCTGATTATATATCACTTGTTGGGATATTTAGTCCAAAAATTGTGTAAGCTTATAATAGTATTCAGTTTAAAATTAAATTTAAACAAACTAACACATACTATTGTGAAAACATTAGGCTAAATAATATCACTTGCATAATAACAAAGGAATTAATAAAATCACCTCTTTTTTGGAATTTTGGTGTCGGAGTATGACTGCACAATATCCACACCAAGGATCTTCCTTGCTATTCCCACTGTCGATATGCACAAAGAACGTGTGGCCTCCTTTTTATGCTTCCAAATCTTTTCCTGAATAGTAAAGATCAAATGCCCGAAGGGAATTGTTTATTAGACAATGTCAGCAGGGAACAGTTTTAAACTATGATGAAATGAGAGCTTGGAAAAGAATTGTTTTTTCTCTTTTCTCTTTTCACGTTTACTATTTTTTTTTTTTTTAGACTTCCTTATTTTCTAAACATCCGTTTTCTGTCCTCTTGGTTTTCTCTTTGAAAACAAAAACTAAACCCATCTTGAAAGTCTCTTTCAATACAAAAATCAAACTCCAAAATGAAACTTTTTTGTAAACCAAATTCCAAAAGAAAATCTAGATCCAATATAAAGAGTCCGAATGTCTAAATCCAATGTATCAAAAAAGTTCAAGTTTAGAACAAAATCAATTTGAAAATCAAATTCTTATTTTATTTTTTTGGTACATAAATTCTTATTTATTTTATTTATTCGCTTTTAAACATTATTTATCTTATCTTTTATTTTCTTAATTTTATTTTTAAAATTAAAAAAAGAAATATGTTTTTATAGAGTATATATTCCTAACTGTAAGACACTACTAACTTAAGTAGGAGGATTAAAGCAATTAATTAGATGATGATGATGACCATAATGATTTACTAGTAATTAGATTATTGGAAGACAAGACTAGATCTATCCATGGGTCGGACCGGGTCGCGGTCCGGATTTTTTTTTATTTCTTGCTCAAGCCCATTCGAGCCGGGCTCGGGTTGGCCTGTATAAGCCCGTTTCACTATTCAAATATATTAAAATATTAAAAATTTATTTTTTATTAATATTTATATATTTTTTATAATTAAATTTAAATAAAAATATAATATTTTAATACTTAAACAGTGATCCGGGTCGGGCCAGATCAGCTCGGATCATAAAAAACCATGTCCAGGCCCGACCCAATATGGGCCAGACCGACCGGGCCAAACGGGCTATCCGAACCATGGACAAATCTAAACAAGACAAATGAGGGAATGAATTAAAGAAAGAATTTTGTTAAAGAGTGTTTTTAAAACATTTGTTAAAAATTAGTTAAGTTATTATTTATAACAAAATTTTATATTAAATGTAATAGTTAATTTAATAAATTTTAATATTATTGAAAATAATAATTAATCTAATATAACAAATTCAAAAAGTATTTTTAAAATATTAATTAAGAAATTTTTTAGAAAATAATAAGATAAAAGGTCAGGTTCACCTACAGAATCTCAATACTCTAACTGTTAAGCGTCACGCATCTCCACGCTAGCACGCCCAGATGATCGGTCACTTGCCTTTTTCCATTGGGCCTCCAACAGAAAATTACCATCATATAACCAATCGTTAAGTACACGTGGGCAAGTTGAATCTTTTTTATTAGTTATATTACAAACAAACAAAAAAAAAAAAACTCCTAAAGGGAGGGTCACATGATGGGGATCCTATCGAATCCTCCTAAAATCACGTGCCTATTAAAACTTAAATTTTTATCATCATCATGAATTCAAAGGACATACATTTCAACTCATCATTTCAGTTATCACTCTATCTACTCTCTATAGGCTGCTGCTTATCTTACCGTGGGATCCATCTCTTCTTTTTGTACCATAGAATAGAATGACTAGTTTTTAAGTTAAAGTTTGGTTTGGAAAAATTATATTGTATTTTTTTATTAATAAAATTTTTCCCTACAATATTATCAAAACATTTTTCCAATAATATATTATATATGCGAATTGATTCAATTGACCTGTATACAAATTTTGTGTTTAATTTACTAAAAATGTTAAATTTTTAATGATATCTTTTATTAAATTATCCTTTAATACAAAGATAAAATCTTATTTGTTTACAACAATAATTAATAGATTTTGCTAACGAGTGTCTTGATGGCACTTTTTAAGGTTATAATTATCTTCATTCAATACATCAAAAATGATGAATAAAGTTATCAACTATTATATTTAATACAATGTTATTACTATAAATAGTATATTAACTAACCTTAAAAAATATCTTAAGAACACTCGTTAGCAAAACACATAATTGATATATTAACAATAACAAATATAATTTATAACAACAAAAAGATCAAAAAGAAAAATATATAAGATGGACAATATATCAACAATAAATACTTAGCAGAAACTACTTCTAACATTGTAATATTACTATCCAATATTTTGTCATCAATTATACACAACACTCAAGTTTAAGAGCCGTTAACTTATATCTACATTTTGTAACATATGAAATTTGATAGAAGTATAATAATTAAATTCATTAAAATTATAATAGAGAGATTAAATTTTTAAAATTTATAAAGAATATGAACTAAATTATTAACTTCAACCAATTAAGGATGAGTCACTTGTGGGTTGCCTTGTTAAAAGAAAAACTTGTCCTTTCCTGTCTGGCTGCTATTGCATTTATGCTTTGTGGGCTTTTCCTTAATTTACATTTTTCATATAGGTTTGGGGGTTGGGCTTTATTGCTTTTTTCGGCCGGCTTCTATTGGGTTTTGGCTACTGGAGTGGAGTTCTTACCTAGAGAAAGCTCATCATGTTACTTCCACTGGCGACGTTTCTCGACAGTCGACACCAAAAAACGGAAAGAAAAAATGAACTCCTAAAAATCCAAAATCTCTGCTAAAGTTTCGCTTCAAAAAATATCTTAAAACCATGTGGCAAAACTCCGCTACTTTGAGCTTCTCTCCTCTTCCTTCTCCACCAATCCTAATTACTTTCACTAGGCATCCGCTTTTTCCATTTTCAGTCCAAACGGCATCGAAGAACCAGCACTTTCTCCTTCTTATCAACGCTTCTACTGCTCATCGGCGGCGCTTTCACCTTCTCCCTCGTCGGACTCCGTTATAAAGCTAGGCTATCTCAATGGTGGGTTTGTGATTATTGCGTTCGGCTGCTTTCCGAATAAATGCTGAAAAAGCTGAAATATTTGGTTGGTTTTCTTTAACTTCGTTCCATTACAAATATACAACTAGTGGAGCTGGAAAAAAATCATTTAACGAGGATAAAAATGAAATAAAAGTTCTATTTTTTTTAATGTAATATACCTCGTAAAATTGTGGGTTGTAATCTATATCTATACTTTACTAATATAAAATTTTTGACTGATCAGTTGGAAAAATTATACAAAATTAAAAAATAATAAATATATTTATAAGAATATTTATATCTTTTGTTATTTCTAAAATTTAAAAATATATCTATAAGAATCAGTAGACATACATACAATACAATTAAAATTGAGTCCTCACAATCACATTGCTGCATTAGGTGTTTTTAAGAGAAAAGATTGTATGAAACAGTTATTTTACATCAGCATATATTTTTTTCATTCAGATCATGCCACGTAATCAGATTTTTGAAAAAAGTTAACTATTTAATACACATTACATGTAATAATTAAATGATAAATATTTATTTCAGTAATTCATTAATGATTCTGATATTAAATAGTTAATTTTTTTCAAAAATCTAATTACGTGACATGATCTGATTAAAATGACATATGCTATCGTAAAATAATTATTTCATACAATTCTTTCTCGTGTTTTGAAATGCCACATATTCAATTGGAACAAAATTTAGTCTTCAATCACTAGCCATTTGGCAAAGTTTAAGGACTCAAAATTTTGGGTTGCCACCTGACTAGGCATGTGGCTATTTAACAGAGGCCTTCTTTCTTTCTTTCTTTTTGTTTCAAATTTTGTTGTTTTTTCTGCCGTTTAAAGGGAAAAAAAAAATCCAAAAACTGAAGGTAAAAAAACCTATGCTCGCCTACTTAGAGGTGCTCATGGAGTGGCCAGACCGAGGCCCCAATTATTTTGAAATTTTTTGTCTAGACCGGTCCGTCGATCCTTTAGCATTGTTTATTATTTTTAAAAAATAAAAATTTATTAATATTTTTATATTTTTATAATTAAAATTAAATAAAATAATATTATTTTAATATTTAAAACACTGTTCTAGGTTGGGTTAGGTCAGAACAAAAAATTCCTACTCAGGCCCAGCACAATACGGGCCGGGCCGAGTGGGCTACCCGGCCCGTGAACAAGTCTACCCCTACCCCATTACCATCGTCTAGCCTTATCCTTAGACTTGCTCATAGGTCGGGTCGGGTCGGACCGCAACTCAAATTTCTTTTTCAACCTTATTCAGGCTCGAGTCGGCTCGACGGCCTGTTCCACTATTCATTTAAATTAAAAGTTTTTAAAAAATACATTTATATTAATATTTTTATAATTAAATTTAAATAAAAAATTATTATTTCATTATTTAAACAGTAATCCAAGCCGGATCGATTTGAATCACAAAAAATCTTGTCTAAATCCGACCAAATACGAGCTTGACTTACCGAATCAGACGAGCTACTCAGCCATTAACAAGTCTACTTACCCTCCACCATCAATATCTTATATCCATTCACCTCATATAATTTTTACCGTCATATCTAAACCATGTCATATCAATTTTCATTTTTATTAAACTTTAAAAAATATTTTCTTCAAAAATATAATTCTTCTAAAAATTTAATAAAACAAACCGATTAAATTTTATTGAGTTCAACATTCTTATGAAAATTAATTGAATATATATATATATATATATAATTCAAGGTACCCGCAGTCAATTGAACAACCACAAAAGCTATCTCACTAAACTCGAGAACAAGTTCTCATATCATCATCTACAATTCAAATTTTACATGACCTATTTCTTAAAAAATCTACTGCAAAGAGACTTGATAATTCTTTTAATCAACATGATTTATAACATTACCAAGGAACTATATGTTTGTATCTCATTTCTACAAGGAATAAAAATAGATGCAAGACTGAAATGAATTCAAATCTTTTTTAATGACACAACAATTATGCACAATAAATATATGCAGTCTTCAAGATCCACAACAACCCTATACATTTGTAACCTAAAACCTATGTCCATGCTTTGTATACATAGATGTAAATCCTTTTTCTCACAAAATAATGATGCATAGAAAATACATGCAATCTTGGAATGTAAATTCTATCTTATTAGTCACTAAGTTTTACATAATTGTGATGCATAAAAAAAATATATGCACTCAAGTGATGTAAACTATAATTTTTTAATTTTTTTTTTTATAAAAAATGTAATGTTACAAATCATTAGGATTTTGATACTTAATATTACATAAATTGCATTAGCGACTAAGTTTGCGGCGAAGCGCGAGGGGAATCACGTGGCAACTTTTTTTTCTTGGTGAAAAAAGAAAAGAAAGGAAACAGAAAAACAGATAAATATTTGTGTATTTGTGTCGTATTCATGTTATTTTTTCGTGTCATAATCGTATTCAATGTATTATATTTTTATATAAATATTGACACATAAATAATTCATTTTATGTAGATTTTGCATGTTCATATATTCGTGTCACGTTCATGTTATTTTTCGTGTCGTGTTTTAATTATTTTTTCTATGTTGTGTTCGTATCGTATAATCATGTTATGTTCAAAATTGTCATGTCTAATTGACACCATTCAAATAATTTCCAATTTTGTGTCACATGTCGCTTGGTCGTGTTATTTTTTCATGTCATAATCATATTCAATATATTATATATTTATATAAATTTTGACACGTTAATAATTCGTTTTATGTAGATTTTGACACGTTTATCTATTCGTGTCATGTTCATATTATTTTTCGTGTAGTGTTTTAATTATTTTTTTCATGTTGTATCCGAAATTGCCAAGTCTAATTGACACTATTCAAATAACTTTCAATTTTCTATTAAGTGTTGTATAATGATTGGGAGATATTGTTTGTCTAGATTAATCAAATTTGATAATTTTAGACATCTATACCTTACGTTAAAAGTTATCACCAAGTGGGGGATATTTTGTGTAATTTTTCATAGTGATTCAATTTATACTCTAAGTTTATTGACTTAAGAATTGGATCATTGCATTTGCATCTGTCATACATTAATATAAACATCATGTTCAAAAGTTACCCGTTACGTAACGAGGACATATTTCTATATTACTTAAAGCTTTCTTAATTAGTATATGGATATATCCATGTCAAGTCTTCTATTCATCTTATGATTATAAAAGGCACTTATCATTTATTTTTTATTTTTAAATTTCAAATACTCAAAAAAATCATTAACACAAAAAAAAAATTAAAGAAAAAAATCATTCAAAAGATCAGCAATTGGAATCCTAAAATCATTTAAAAAGAAAATAATTAAAAAATTTATATGTTCAAGAGAAGATTTTTTTTACTATTTTAAAAAAAATATTTTATGTAAACAATCTTTCGTAACGAGATCACATTCTAGTATTTTTAAAAACTATCCACCTCTTCTTAACCAATAACCATCAAATAAATTTTTTTCTTTTATTTATTTTTAACTATTTTTTCCTCTTCCGTCCAAATATTGGGTGTGTCTATTCTAATTGTTAATAATGTTCTCTCTCAATTTTATATCTGCTATCGTATAATGATGGGATTATTTTTCTAAATTATCTTTATTTCTCTTGCTTTTTATCTTTCAAATTTATTATAAAATATCAATTAAAATTCGATAACATGCTAGCAACGAAGCACGAACATTATCTAGTCTAATTTAAAAAAACAACCCGCTATCCATATGTACCTTTCTATTTGTTCTCATTTTCTCTTCACCTATTCTTTTTCACCCACATTATAGGTGAGTTAAAATCTAGTTCTTTCTAAATGACTCAAATTTTGTTATATATGATTTTATGTTCTTGAGTTTCAAAAATATTTTTAAATCAAATGAAGTAATAAGTAATCTCGTGATGTAAACAAAAGAAATCCAGACAGTAATATAAGTAAATGTTGGATGCAGATAAAATCATATAAATTATTAGACTCGTGACGTATACATTTTTTTTATAGAAACTATCACATCATTCATGGTAAAATTATTAGACTCTACAAATAGTATTAGCATAATAAATAAATAAAAAGTAAGATATTTAATAATCTTTTAATCCATTTATAAAATTAAAAAAAAAAAATTACCTTCAATACATAAGAAAAAAAGAACTCATTTTTTTCATATATATTTGGAAGACAAATTTTCAAGTTCTTTTGTATATATTTGGACACAAATATTCATGTTCATAATGTTCGAATCTCTTTCAACGCGACTACTCAAAAAAATAAAATAAAAAATAGGAACAACAAAAGTGTAAAACAAGTAGTCTTACATCAGGAGCGTTTGGTTCAAGATCCCTCATAAAGGTCCATTAAACAAACAAGGGCATGCATATAATATCCAAGTACGTACCAACTATGGTCCTAGATACTCGTCTCCCAAAAAGGGCAACAGAAGACTCTGTGACTTTATGTTCCTAATTCGCCACATCTACAGACTGTTTCAATCAGGCTTGGTGGACATGGTTCGTTAGTGAGTTTTGTTGTGTAATAATAATAATAGGATCTCTCTATGCTTACAGCATACTCTGACTGCAAATGAAGAGAAGTGTAAGAAAGCTACATAAAAATTCATTTTTATGTTCACAAGCTAAATTGCCAAATCCATTTTCTACAAGCAATTTCAAGGCTGGAATAGTCAAGACCAGCAATTAGTTAGTTGACCCTTTTGAGTAAAAGGGAAATAGCTAGTGCTGGTGTGTCAAATAAAAAATTCCATCAAGCTTGAGGTGCCCAATCAAACCCGGCTACCAAAAGCTTCTTCTTAAATTCCATTTGAATGAATAATGAGATTCTATTGAATGAATAATGAGATTCTGATGAGATTAAAAACAATGATAGCAGTGAAATTAAATATTATTTTAAATTAATTATATAATAATAAAATATGTTTATTAATTTATTATATAATAATAAATTTATTAATTATATTAAATTAAAATTTATAAAGAAGGATAAAATTAAAAAATGCCCTCCTATCGGAGAGCATTTTAATTCATTTTAGTTTTTAATCCATTGAAACTTCACTGAAAATATAAATAACACTACCACAGTGAAATCTTATTCACCGTGCTGATGTCATATTATCCAAACATAAGTAAAAAAATAACCAAACTGCACCGAACAATGATCTCGAAACCCGGGCCTTACTCAAGCAATTGAGTTCAATTATTTGAGGTCAAAGTGGGCCATGGCCATTCAAACCCATCATACATTCTGTGCCTAGTGAAAGAAAATAATACATTCCAGTATCGAGAATCTAACCAGAATACTCCAGCAATTGATTTAGTTCAAGGATGGCTTTTGTCCATTCCAATATCCAAATGGCTCAAACCATTGCAATCCCATCCATTTACAAAGATCAAATTTAAAGGAAGTTCAATCGTTTTCAATATGTTTGACTAGATGATGATATTCCAATCAATCTAAAACTCTGAGTCTTGTATTCATAAATATGATAAAGAAAACCCTTCTCTAGAAAATCAAAATTCATTTAAACTAGAGCCTTTTAAATTGAGTAAACTAGTCCGAAGTTTGGGAAAAAGTCAAAGATGAACAGCAAGAATCAGACTTCAGACATTGGAAGCTCACCACAATCACTGACGGTCACCTTCTTACTAGGACGGTCTCCTCTATCAGTCTCTTGCGATTCAATAAGCTTAACGATATCCATGCCTTCCAAAACCTGCCCAAATACAACATGCCTTTGATCCAGCCATGGTGTCTGCAATTTTCCAAGCGTATGAATACATATATTAAGATTGGAATGATAATGCCTGTATTGAGAACCTATGTTACTTGGACTCGGGTGTGAGTGTCGGACATGTGTATGTGTCCGACACGGGTATGTTCAATTTTTTCCAAGATTTCCATGTATTTGGAGGGTCCATGGGGGATCATATCCCCATACCCATGTTCAGATATGTGTCGGACACGGATACTTCAAGAACTATAAAGAGTCAGAGCAACATGGTTGAGAACAGCTATATATAATTGCTAATTGAGTTAGATAGCTAAAAGAAAGCATAGGGAGTAGCTCTTCTTTGTTGTTAACTGGATATGATAAACCAACAACGTAAAGCCAACATGCAAGCATGTGCATGCACACACACATGCAAGCACAATAACTCGTTGCAATTAGTCAAACAGTTCCATTTTACTCAAGGGAATCAACCTATAAAAGTTGAGAAAATGAAGACAGCATCCAAAAGTAAACATTAATTGAAACCTAAAATATGCTTGTGATTTATTCTAAGTTAATATCAGATGTTGGTACAGTATGTACATATTTGATAACTTGAGATAGTTTAGGATTCAACAGTACTGAATGACAAGGAAAGTTCAATGTAATATTTGCAATGGGATTTACTGAAGGAGAATTCAATTTCCACACACGAGACACTGGTAGCACATACACATGTACATAAACATTAAATCACAATAAACAAGATGATGTTCTACTAGCAAAAATTGATTCAGTTTTATGCTGCCAGCAAAATGTCAAGTCTTTCTGAAAATTTTGTCAACTAAAACGTCAATGACCAGAGAGTATAATAGTGGCACTTTCAATAAAAATTTACAGCCAAAATGGGCAATGAGATAGCATGAGGTGCAAAAATAACAGAATTCTTTTTTGTTATTTTGTCTCACTTGTTTTGTTGCGAGTGTGTGTAAAACTATGATGATAACATTAAACCCAAAAACAAACCTTGTGTGGCACTGTAGCAATGATGTTTAACCGAACAAGGAATCAACATACCTTGACAGTGCAAATGAAAAATTGGCTGCCATTGGTGTTGGGGCCAGCATTTGCCATACTAAGAACTCCTGGTCCAGTATGGGATACTGCAGGACATTCTATGTATCAGAATTATGCAGTAAGTGTGCTTGAAGGCAGTTTAAAGAACAACCAGAAGCATTGTTCACTAATTCCTGACAAACTATAGTTTAATTAACAGCATACTGGATAGCCAGATATTGCTGCTCAAGTCTTCGATGAAAGGGAAGGAGGGTCACAAGACAATAACTTAATAAGTTAGATTATCCTGAAAAAGAATCCTCCTCTACACAATCTTGCTAAAGCAAGGATGTGCCATAATTTAACCTCTAAATTGATACAAAAGTAACAATCAACTTACAATTGAAGTTTTCATCTTTGAAGGTACGACCATATATACTTTTGCCTCCAGTTCCCTGCAACAAATTTCAAAAGTCATTGCATTATAATTGAGCATTTGGAAGTTGATAAATGCCTACATTAATGCCCCATTTTAAAACTCCATGAACGAACGAAGAAAAAATTAAAATCTAATTAACAAAAAGAATTGGCCTTATGTAGAAAGTCATGGATCCAAGTTTTGAAGTCACCATTACTAAAGGAGCCCTAAGTTCACCATAGTGGATTTGCACTGGCCCTTAAGGTGAACTAGACTACAAAATATATTTAAGACCGCCACATTTCTCCACATATATATCCCAATAGATGCCAAGAGCTCCATCTTTTCTAGCCTTATCCTAGGTGAGAGCATGTTGATGGGCTGCTAATAAAAATCTCTAACTGCATGAGACCACAGATATCCTAATTGATAAAAGGAGATGTAGCCCCTTCGCAACATCAAATTACAGAGTAAAGGCAGCATAATTTATCTACATGAACCATGGAGATTATGCTTGCCAGACTAAGTAATTAGTCAAATAAATTTCATTTTTGCCTACAATTTTCAATATGATAGAGAAATTAAAGGCCACATTTTAAAAACATTAGTCTTTCTGAATTCATTGCAGCATTTTTGGGCTCTGATGCCACTAATACTATGAATGTGAATTGCAAGCTTTTATAGTAATCCAACAAGAGAAGTAAAGTGGCTTTGAATTTCAACAAAAGCATAATCAATCGTGCTATAAACCATAAAAAGGTAATGAGTTTGAAAAAAAAAAAAAAAAAACACCCACATTTCCTTTATCAAAATCCCCTCCTTGAATCATGAAATCTTTAATGACACGATGGAACGTGGAACCTTTATACCCAAAGCCCTTCTCGCCTAAAACAAGAATAGACAAAAATGAAAATTAAATGAGATGGATTCAAAAAATTTGTTAAACCAAATTACTACAATATTTTCAAAATTATGTCAATAAGAAATACAATTTACAACCTGTGCATAGAGCACGGAAATTCTCGGCTGTCTGGGGCACGTCATCACCGTACAACCCAATCACAATTCTTCCAGCAAGTTTACCCACTGGATTTCCGATGCTTATATCGAAATACACTTTGTGAGTTACTTTTGATTGTAAAGTTGCTACCTACACCCTCAGATTAAATAAAATACGTTATTACCATGATTTTATAATTTAAAATTTAGTACTAGTAAATAATAAGGGAAAGCCCTAACCTCAGCACTGGCCCGGACATGGCGGAGAACACGGGAATTCCTCGGGGATGAATTAAGAGGGAGAAGACGAAAGGACCTGGAGAAGAAGCTGGATGAAGATGAAATGTTTGAGGAAAGTGAGACTTTTCCAGGAAGCTTCACGGCATTACAAGTTGGGCTAAGTATTTGATTCTTGGACAGGCTTCTTGGACCTGAAAGCAGACCCACATTTGACTGCAAAAAACAGAAAACGTTAAAGGAAATAAATAGAGATAAGTAGGAGAGTTGAGGGAAATACCAGGGTTGTGAAAGGAGCCGCCATTGATAATCTGGAGCTGAAGGTTGAGCTAAACTTACAGATAACTGATAAGAGTGGGTTTGGGACTTTTAGGTTTTTGGTAAAGGAGAACGGGGATACGACAGGAAAATGAAGGGTTGAAATTACGGAGAATTATCTGGTGTCTTATTTTTTTTTAATGACGAATAAGTCCTCGTACAGTACACTTGTTTAATGGCCGGGATGCCCGTCCAAATTTAAAGGCTATTTTGAAGAGTTTGAAAAAAACTAATGAAAGTTCGCGTTTCGTCATCGGTGATAAATCTTTTAAATTTATTTATTTTTATATATTAAGACATATATATATATAATATATACACATACTCAATAAATAAATTATTAAGCTTTTGATAAGATTTGTTCAATAACTCTCTTCAACAAAAACTAAACTATTTTCAACGGGACAAATATGTTTGTCACCAAATTTAACTACTAATTTTCGAGGATATAAAGGCAGGATAACAACCTCAAGCAAGTTTAAGAGTTTTACTTTAAAATAATTGTTTGTCAGAAGGATAATATCTTGATTAAGGGTACAAACAAAATAACTATTATGTATAGTAATGTTGTTGTGGTTGGTCTTAAAAAAAACACATGTATCCCAATTTTGAGTTGATGTGAATATATATCTTCTATCTTCCTAAAAACACTTTGTTGTGTCCACTGTAAATATATTTGATTGGTCATTGATAAACCTGCTCACGGGCCGGGTAGCCCGTCCGGCCCGGCAGGCCCGGCCTGTATTGAGCCGGGCCTGGGCAGGATATTTTGTGTTTCGGGGCGTCCCGGTTCGGAACAGTAATTTTTATTATAATAATATTATTTTATTTAATTTTAATTATAAAAAAATAAAAAATATATATTTTTATTCTAATGAACAGTGTTTCGGACCTAAACGGATGAGCCGAGCCGACCCAGGGCCGGGCCTAGGCAGAGAAAAAAAAAAAAAACGGGTCGCGGCCCAGCCCGGCCCTGCCCATGAGCAACTCTAGTCATTGATCAATGCGTTGAGTTAGGAAAAAAGTCAGTTTAGCTTGCGTTGAGATAAGAAAAGAGTTAACTTAGCTTCATGATGAGGTAGGCATTGCATCGCAAATAAAATACTGCATTAAGCAAACAATTTCATTAGTAGTGATATCTGAAAAAAAAAAAAAAAAATTTAAATTGTGTTATAAAAAATGTCATTATTAACTTTAACAAAAAAGATCAAACTCAAGGTAATCAGTACCGTATCGGTGGGCGTATCGTTTTTATTCTGGTATTGGTATGTATCGATATCGATGTGTTTCGACATACTGTTTTGGGTTTATAGGTATTTTTTAAATATTTTTTCATATATATATATATATATATATAACTTACTTTCAAGTTTTGTAATAAAATATATATCATATACATATGCAAATATATCTCAATGACCTACATAAAATATATATTTATATGTAAATATAAAATTTTAAATATTTAATATTCAAAAATTTTAAATATCAAATAAATAAAATAAATAGAAAAATATATAGTAAATTATTATTAATTAAGTTCAATAAATTAATTTAATAAATATATTTATTTTTAAATGTAATTATAAAAAAAATGATAATGATAGAGAAAACATTATAAATTGATTAAAACAATCAAATAAGTGAATTTTTTTTTTAAAAAAATTAAAATTAAAATCTTGTACCAACCGGTACGTACCGATACTGACCGGTATTGACTGGTATAGGTCGGTACGAACCGGTACAAAAATCAAAATGATACAATACTGATATCGTTTCATTTTATCTTAAAATCAATACGATACCGACTATCTTGATCAAACTACAAATGATAATCAAGCAAGCCACCAAATAAATGAAGCCTATTTTAAAAGAATAGATTAACAGCAAAAATCAATGACCCAAAACTTAAGTAGATATGTAAACAGTGAGCATATCACACCAACAATCGTGGGCTTAAAGGGGGCAAAAAAAAACGTTAAAAAAACACATCCAGGTGATAAGGGGACATGACAAAGATGATATAAATAAACACAACATACACATATTTTTTCAGCAACATCGTAGAGGAATTAGAAAGAAAAAAAAAAAAAAAAAAACTAAGAGCGAAAAAATAACTGCAGGGGAAAAGTAGGGGTTCTTTGCTAGTAGTGACCCACATAAATGATCGAGACCGATATCAAAAAAGCAGCAGTAAAACCAAGGCCACAAAACTAGTCTGGAAAAGACCAAGATTTGCGTCGATTCCACAGAGTTCAGAAGAACTCAAATCTACAAACAACGAAGATTAAATGATATCCTTTCCCCCCAGCCCCAAAGAAGATGACAAATGTATAAGAGGTTTCGGAAATAGTACTCACCTTGCGAATAGATGAAAATGGATTGAGCACTCAAGCTGATGGAATCAGACTTATAAGCACGATGGCCCGGACACTAAGCTAATTTTTTTTTATAGAAACAAAAATGGCATAAACGCAGCAGGTATGAGCATAAAACGCAAGAGCAACAATGTAAAAAAAAAATTCTTCATGGTTAAACTGTTAAACCCAGCGAGCTTCAGGCATAAGAGAGTTAAAACAAAGGGCCTTGAGGTCTTTTAACCAAAGCCCGGGGAAACGGGGACTAAAAACCAGTAGTCTTAGCATGAGATTTAATTCTAAAAAATGAGAAACATCCACTAGACAAATAGGTGACCCATTAATAAGGGAAAAATATTAAAGAAACCAATGATTAAAAAGGTATTTGAAGGCCACAGTTGACCATCGGATATAAGCATTTAGCAACAGGTTTTAAAAGAAAGAAAAACATCCCATTAACCAAAGGTTTTAAAGATAAAATTGTTGGACAACATGATGGTTTAAGAATTATCAGGCTAGAAAACACGTGAGAATTAAATGTTCAAACTATTTTTTTTTTTCATGCGTCTTCTTTCTCCCTCCTCTCTCATCCCTTTAATCTTCCCTCTCCGCATAATCAGCAAATAAAATGCGTGAAAAAAATTAGTTTTTCGCGTGATCAGCGACCAACACGAAACAAATATAGAACGGTGTCATTCTGCAACACCAACCAAGAAGAATTATGAAAGTCACACGCCAGCGTTTTTTACTTGAGCTTTAAATATATTAATATAATATTAATGATATGTTTGATGCGGGAATGATCATTCTATTTTTACTTATTCTATACTCAAAAATCATTTAAATCTTTAGCTCAAATAATGGCAATTTAAGGGAATAGCCATTCTTCTTTCATTATTCTTTCCCTTGTAATCTACTAATTTTAAAATTTTTTAGCTGAGTTGTTATCACGAATTAAGTGACATCAATTTAATTAAAAATATTTTCTTTTTAAAAAAAAAAACTTAAAAAATAGTGCATGGGTAATTTTCTTTCAGTATTTATTATATACAAAAGTACACAAAAAATCAAATAACGTTCTCCTAAAAAACTAACCTACTCATCACAACTTTCAACAAGTATCATCATTTTCTTTTTTACTCCAAAAAATATATCTCTGTCAACCTTACCATCTTTCAACATTCAAATATATTTTTTAAAACTTTTATAGATTATTTGTTTACATTCAAAACTATTTTTTTAATTTTTATAAAATCCTGTTATTTAATTTTATTGAGAAAGTGGAATTGTGGATTTAAATTAGATATTGAGGGTATCTGAATTATCACCTGTATGATATTGATATTGTGATAAAGGCATATACTCCATGGGAAATGAAAAATAATATCGTAGCATGTATTTCATACCACATGTGCATTATTCAACCAATATAGATAATAGAAGAATTTATCTCTTCTTCTAAGTTGTATGAGACCCAAGAGATCAACTAAGAATCTCAATTTAGTACCCCTATAACATTTAACTGTTTCTTGAAGTTTCAACTCAGTGTTTTCTATTTTGTAATGTTACTAATGATTATGAATTGTTCCATCTAATACGGTATTTCCGGAGCGCAGTTGATTTGGAATGAAGAGATTCTAGAAAAAGGAAAAACCATTCAGTGTCACATTTGATTGTATTCACTGGTCGACCAATTATGTTTTATATGATAAATACGATTGTGAATATAAAAGTTTATCATATTAATGATACAAGAGAGATCATCGAGAACTTGAAATGTGATTAAATGGGTGTGGGGTGTTGCATGCTTACTTTACTTAAATGTTTGAGTTGCTATATATATATATATATATCTAACAATTGTATACCGATGAGCTCTCGAGATTATGAAATATGCTGGTTGCACGGGCTATTTTCTTATATGAATTTTGCAAAGAAAAGAGATATCGTTCTCTTGACATTTTTTAGAGAGTATTGTACTCATTATGTGCGAGTGAAAGATGTTGGAATTTGCTGTCGAATTCGCCCATAATGGATAGTACTCGACCTAAGACAACATTCAACCATCAATGGGTAGTTTAATGCTTCCCTCTAAATGGCAGTTACTGCCAAGGCATACTCAAATATATTTGAATATAAGGCAGTTAACATGTGGGAAGTTATGATCCGCGTTTTTGGCAATAAAAGAAAATTTCCAAAAGGGAAGTTTAACACATATCAATTCAGTGAAAAAAAAAAAAAAACCAGAGAAAAGAAATTCTCTGCAAAAAGGAAAGCAATACTTTCAAATTCTCTGCAAACAAAAAGAGGATTTAGGTTGTGGACAATAGGACAATTTACGGTTGTGGTTTTGTTCTTGATTGGTAAATCAAAATAGTTCTTCATCAGACGATCTTATAAGTTTTAATTCCACATTTATATAAATTATTCATAACAATCAACACTACTTTTGTATAAGAAGTCACATTTTGTGAAACTATAAATCCACAGGAAAGTAGAGGTTTGAAATGGATAAAACACAGGGGGAGTTGACAAGAGTTCTGCACATGGGTTATACAACTATTATAGGTGACAACGACTGCATTGAACAACTGGTTCTTCACCTCATAGAGACATTGCATATATGACAGTAAAAATTCTCTAGGACAGAGAGGTTGAAGCCGATTATTAAGAATTTAGCATAGAGTTACACTATTAATCAACCGTTCCTTCTAAGAATTGGCCCTTAGATCATAGTAGAATGATCCAATTTCCATCAAAGGTTCATGTATTTGACAAATTTTTGTACGACCTAATTGCTTGCATAAATCAGGAAAGCATTGTATGTCTAATACCAACATTATCATTGGATAGTCTCCTCAAGAAACAACCACCAAATTTGTCGGTTGCTGCCTTGAAAATCCCGCAGAAGATGGAACTAGGGTTAAACTGCTTAAAGATCTCATTTTGCAGGTTTTTGAATTATTTTTTTTTATCAGATAACTCCTATTTTTTCCATATTTTCTTGGGAGAACCATTCTTAGATGCTTGGATGGTTATCAACTGTTTGCTTTAATCCGAATCAATAGCCTTATGGTCAACATGTATTAATCTCGATACATAATTTTTTCAGCTATTAGGCAAGATGTCATCCCTTTAATTTATTAAAATCCACACGATCTTCCTTAACACTCAATCCATATATCTGGTTTAAATTAGAGTAACTAGTTCTATCTTTAAGATAAAGCCAGGATGTCCTGTTCTAGCTTTTTCCATTTACATTCAATTGATAAATACTGATTGTTGCTCCTGTGCCCAATCAATTGATTGAAGAAATAGAGCATACACTGAGTTAACCGATGAACTTTTTTATATCAAAATGTTTTAAAAATATTTACTGAGAATGTTGGGAAAAGTTCACCTCAAATATATGTTCAATCTCTGTGACAGTTATGGGAAAATTTCTTAGGTGGACTACCGATATGTGTTATAACAAACAAATCCAAAAATTTGATCGCTAGACATAAAAGGGAGTCGCTATTAATTTTTTTATTAGGTATGATTAGTCATTTATATGAATCATCTATTTTTAACGTAATCCTAAACTTGATTAAGCCATATTAAAAAGAATAAGTTCTGGTCTACATTTCAAAACTAGGTTTGAGAGTTCAGTTACGTGTGGAAAGGTATTAGCATCCCTACAATATCTATCCAATTAAAGGATGGTACTAATGAGTCTTGTAATTCTAAAGTGGTCTTAATTAAATAATTTTATTTATCTTTATTTTATTTTATTATTGTTGAAGTGCTTAAATATTGAAAAATTTTAAAATCATTTTCATCATTCGGAAGTAATTCTAAATTTTTTTCTCACCTCAAGAGTCTTTAAAAGAAATCATTTGCTCTTTTGAAGAGGCTTTATCGTTAGAATTATTAAATTTAAATGTTTAAATATTGGAAAAAAATTTAGAATCATTTCCATCATTCGAGAGTAATTCTAAAAATCTCTCTCACCTCTTAAGTATCCAAGAAAAATCATTTTTCCCCTGAAGTGACCCTATCATTGTATTTTATGTTTTATTCAAGTGTTGAAATATTGAAAAAAAAAAAAATTAGATTTCTTTCCACCATTCTAAAAAGATTCTTAAAAAATTTCATCAGGGAGTATTTAAGAAAAACCATTCCTTTCCCTGAAGTACTTTCGTCGTCGGATTAGTGTTTTATGCAAGGAAATTCCTAAGTTTAAAGTCTGAGTTTAATTTCCAAAGTTCTTTTTTTTATTTAATTTGTTATTATTATTTGATTTGAAAATAAATATTGATCATTGATATTGAAATCTCTCTCTAAATTCTTCATTATGTTGGCAAAATTTAGGAATTTATTTTTGGAAAATCAATCATTTGTGATCCCTTAGTATTCCATTATTAGAAAGATCTCAATTTATTTTCAATTAAATTTTAAAAAAATTATGTTAGAGAAAAATACCTTATGTGAATTTTTTATTTAACCTAATCTTCTAAATCTTTATTATTATTATTATTATTATAAGGAAATAAATCATCCTAATAGACTTTTAACTACCCTAAAAATGAAATAAATAAACAAACAAATTAATAGGATAAATACATAATATGTTAAATAAATAAATAATAATATAAACAAAATAAATAAGCAATCAAATAAATGAATTGATAATAGAATAATATATAAAATTAATAAACCTGGAACGACACATTTCAGCCTGTTTTGAAAGCCATTTTTTCTTTTCATTTTTACCTTTTCGCTCTCTCTTCTTTGCTTTCTCTCCCTTCTCTCTAGCTTTTCTTCCTAGCTACTCAGAAAGCCACTGAAAAAATCAACCTTTCTAGATTATGACTGTCGGAAACTTCAATTGATCATCGAAAACTTCATCTTTTTTCGAGAAAATACTTCAAACCTAGAAAACGATCACCAAAATATTCAAACGACCATCAGAATCTTCAAACTTTAAATTTTTTTGGCACCGAAAAATTCAAATAAACTCAGAAAAATTCAAAAACCAGAAATCGATGGTTGCAAAAATCAAATCCAAAATCGGCCACCATGCTCTGCTTTACTTTGATCACCAAACTCCAAAATAAATTGTTTTCTAATTCTCTTCAAATCTCGCTTCTTTATTTATAGGTTAAATTTTTCCAAAACCTAGCCAATCCGCCTAGATCTAAATAGAAAATCATCAAACCATAAACTGCCTAAGCCTCTCTCCGTCTTCTGAGTCATCGAAAAATTGAAAAAAAAAATTACCCATTTCCTCTCTTCTTTTAACCCTAGAAACCTAGGAAAACCAAGCAAAACCAAATCTAAAACCCCTCAAAAAATGTACCCAGAAACCCAAAAAACATTTTGCCAAAATTCATTTTTTTCACAATGCTTTTCCATTTCTAATTATTTTGTATTTTTTATGTAATTTTTTTTTGTGTGTTTTCCCTTTGTTTGTTATGTGTTTTTTCTCTCTGATTATGGCTCTCCGATTCTATGTTCATTTTTTATGATGCTTGGTGTTTAAAAAGGAAAAAGTATAGTTTTAATGTTGGGAAATTAGGTTTCATAGTTTAATTAGATTTCTGCAATGTGTATCTTGTTTTAGGTTAGGCTTTCGTTTGATCTGATTTTATTTTTTCTAAGTTTTATGTGTTTCTTGTTTTATATTTTATCTGATTTGTTTCGACTATCTTGTGAAGAAAATAAAAAAGGAAATTTAAAATATAATAAAATAAAAATATAAGAGAAAAAAAAAGTAAAAGTATATAATAAAAGCAAAAAAAAAGATAAATAACAAGATAAATAAAATAAATAATTAAAATATGGATTGTGTCAGGAGTCCAAAACAAAGATCCAAATGCAATAATTAGGTCAAAGTTAAATAAAGGTCAATTTAATTAAGGTCCAAAAATTATCTGAAGTTCAAAAACTAGTTTTAAAGCTTCAAAAAACAAATTATGATCCATGATCCAATTCAAGGTTCAAAATTCAAACTAAAATCAGCTGATAATTTGAATATTGATTCGAATCCTGACTTTAATTTTGAATTTGAATTTGAATTAAATAATATTTTATTCAAATTAAGATTCCTCGAAAAAAATTAATTTATTAATCAAACACGATGTAACCCAAAGACTTCGGACAAAATTATGTGTCTACAATTGCTTCTTTTTGTGCATTTTGAAAGAAACAAAAAGTGTGCAAAGATGTAAGCACTTTTATATTCATCTCAAATCAGTTAGAACAAATGAAGCATTTTTTTTTTCAAAATTTGAAAAATGCTACTCCTAATGAAGCATAATTTTAAAATTCCCAAACATGAAATATGCTCTTATCAAAGAGGCATAAACTTTAAAATTTTCAAATATGAAAAATACTCCTCCCAACGAGGTGTAAACTTTAAAAATTTCAAACATTAAAATGTGAAAAATGTTCTCAGAGATTTTGAAATGGTTCCCAAAAGTTTTGAAATGATACCTAAAGGTTTTAAAATGCTCGGAGGTCATACATAAATCGTACCAAAGATACCCGCATGCTTAAAAATGATACCCAGAGGTTTTACACAAATCATACCAAATGTATCTAGAGTTTTACACAAATCATATCAAATATATCCGGAGACTTCGAAAATGATGCCTGGAGGTTTACACAAATCTTACTAATGATACCTGGAGGCCTAGAAAATGATATCCGAAGGTTTTACATAAAGCATACCAAATATACCAGGAGGCTTTGAAAATGATACCCATATGTTTTACACTAATCATACCAAATATACCCGGAGTCTTTGAAAATGATACCCAGAGGTTTTACACAAATCATACTAAAGATACTCGGAGGGCTTAGAAAATGATACTCGGAGGTTTTATACAAATTATACTAAAGATACCCGAAGGCTTAAAAAATGATACCTAGAGGTTTTACACAAATCATACTAAATATACCTAGAGGCTTTGTGATAAGCTCATAAAAATAGTCATCCAAATTGGCGTTGGAAGATATCCCTAAACAACCCTAGCGGCAGAAAAATCCTAGCCGCAAATCAACTATTTGAAACCCTGGGAATTGCAAGTCATGATAACAGAGACCTAGAGGCTGCCTATAAATAGGGAAGAAGAGGGGGAGCCGCAACAAACATTGTACATAATATAGTAGTCAAATTGTATTGCTTTCTTAGAGAGTTTGAAAGAGCAAGAGGCTGAATAATCAATATTCTTCTTCTTCTCCATTCCTTTAGTTTTCTTCTTATTTTCTTTTTAGTTTCATGTTTATGTTAACAATGCCTATGCTAGGCTAAATTTCTTTTTTGGTTAAGGGTGGTTTCAAAGCCCTAGACATGTTGTGTAATTAATTTTCAGATTCTATCTATCAGTAGTTTTCTATCAAAGTTGCTTATGTTTTTTCATTAAAATTGTTTATGATCTTTGTCTTGATTTATTTAAGGTGATCAACTACATATATATTGATAATTATCTAATGCTAGTTTAGGAGACTTGATATGTAATTGTCTTGATTTCCTATTCAATAGTGACAATTTATGATTAATGATTATGTTAAAGTTTTCGCTAATTGCAAAGTAGAACATAACCTAAGTTGAATAAATCCATTTTTATGTGTTTGTTGCTTAGATCAACCTATATTTCTTATCATCAAGCTGTTGTCACTTTGAATCTAGTAATGTTTATCCTAGGTTATTTGATAGTTAGAGATTAAGTAGTGGTATTCATCCTATTTAACAACAAACTAAGGAAGGATTGGGGTAACATGGGAGGTTGTTATCTACGGTTGATAATTTTGATAGTTAATTGATTTTGATAGATCTAAAATTGATTCTCAATGATGTCTAGTGGTGACGAATGACCTCTTAACCATACTTTTCTCATATTTGATTTCTTCTTACTTACTTACTTGCATTCTTATTTTTCTGATTTGCTTTACTTAAAACTATTTCAAAAACCCCCTTTTTGTTTATTTTCTTTGAATTGAAGTAATAAACTAATAACTAATAAATTAAAATTCAATCCCTGAGGACTCGACCCTTGCTCACTACTATACCTAACAATTGATCTTTTTAGTGCAAGGATTAAATAAGATATGCTCTTTTGAGTGCAACACTTTGAAAATGATATCCAAAATTTTTGAAGTAATATTCGAAGGTTTAGAAGATGATACCCGGAGGCTTTGAAATAATACCTAGAGGTTTTAACAATCATGCCAGGAGGTCTTAACGGTAATGCCTGAAGGTCTTAACATTCATGCCCGAAGGTCTTTAAAAATCATGCCCAGAAGTCTTAACAATAATGCCAGTGGGAAGGGAGGTATTAATGTCTCACATTTATTTTTTTGCATATGATTTGTGTTAGCCGATCATTATTTTTAAATGAAAAAAACTTTAAATGTCTTTTAAACTCATTTTTTTTTAATTTTTTTATGCATTTCTCAAATAAAAATTTACTTTAAATATTATTTATTTGAGGCTAAAATGCAAGTTCAATTGATATTTAAAGAAAAATACTTTTCCTTTGACTTAATATAATTTTAGTATTATTATTTTCAAGAAAACAAAAAATGTCAATATAATTTACTTGATTAGAGCTTTATTCTTCAAAAGAAAATATTTCGAGCTCTAATATTTTCTTTAAGTAATCAAATTTGGAAGCAAAGAAATATGTTCATGACTAACCTAAAAAGAAAGTCCAAACAATTTTACATTACAAAAATGTATTATTGGACTTGAAAATCACTTTGAAAACTCATTATATTTGTTTAAATATTTTGGATCAATTTCCTTTATAAAAAAATACAAGTTTGCAAGCGATTAATATTGGTCAAATGATTTTTGGTAAAAGCTAATCTTTTTTTTCAAAATTAAAATATGCAAAAATTTGATTTTTGGAGAAGGGATCGATCCCCTTAATGAAAGGGTCGATCTTTTTAACATAGAAAGATCCCCTTGGCTGCAAAGCTCAAAGGGATTGATCCTCTTTGGAAAAAAAAAAAAAATTGATCCCTAGCCTGTTTCAAGGTTAAATTTGAGCTTGTAGCAAAAAGGGATAGATCGCCTTCAAAAAAAGATTGATCCCCTAATGATAACAACCTTCCAACGACGATTTTTCAAGTGCACTCAATGACTCTTTCCCCCAACAATTCATTCCCACGACTCCAAGCTCATTTCATCTATAAAAGAGGCACTTCAACACATTGTGAAGTAAGAGAACAAGCACCAACGAGTTAGATCTTCATTTTCTGAAAAGGGATCAATTGCAAAAGCATCAATTCCATTCCCTTAAGTAATTAAGTGTTTTCTAGTGTTTGAGAGCTTACATTCTTGGATACTGTATTAGTTTGGTCAAGTGCAATATATATGATCATTATTTTAACCTAACCTTAATGCTTGAATTTTTGAATTTGACTTAAAGTGAATGAATTATTCATGGTGCTTGTAGCAACGGTTTTTAGCCCGGGTCGGATTCGAATCCGACCCGGGCCATTTGCAACAGGGCCTGCTATTCAGCAGGCCCGATACGCAGGCCCACCAGGCCTGCTGTCTAGGCCCAATACAGGCCCAACCTCTGGCCCAACCCAACCCAATCTGCAAACCCTCCAAACTAGGCCCAACGCCCAGGCCCAATCAGCAAAACCAGCCCATTTCCCAACCAAAACCTAACCCTAACCCTAGGAACCCCTATCTGCCAGAATCCCCTGCCACACGCCACCCTCCCCACATGGCAGCCACCACCAACCCTGCAACCACCTCCCCTGCACACGCCACCCACACTCAACCTTAACCCCAAACACTCCACCCTCCATAAAAACGAACCCCATCAGAAGGAGAAGAGGGATTCGAAATCCCCATTTCTTTTCTTTTCAGCCTCCAACAAAAAAAGCCCACACCCGAATCCCACAACCAGGGGGCTCAGCCAGGGAGATCCAGACTCCCTTCTTTCATCGCCGAAGCCAGACCCAGATCGGACCCCCCACTGGTTCGGACCCTCCCCTCCACACACAAAAAAGCCAAAAAAACAACCCCCACGAAAAAATCCACAGCCCTGCAAAAAAAAAAAAAAAACCATAGCCAGCAAAAAAAAAACAAAAAAAAAAGTCGAAAAGTTTACCCTAGATCTAGGGCGTTTGACTCCGATTCGGGCAAAACGGAGTCCAGAATCGGAGAGGGGGGGTCAAGACGGAGCTAGTTTAGGGTTTTGGAGATCATCGGCCGACGACGAACGGCGGTCGACGGCGAGGCACTGCGGTCGGCGCGGTGGCCGGTCGCCGATTTTTGGGTTTTATTTGTTTTTGGGCTGGGATGAGGAGAGAGAGAGAGAAAAAAGGAGAGAGAGAAAGAAAAAAAATGAAAAAATAAAAAGGGGGGCTATTTATAGCCCCCCTGAAGCGGGTCAGAAGACCCGCGCGGGTCACCCGTTTCCTTTTTTAAAAAAAATATACGGCGCCAAAACGGCACCGTTTCAATCCAGGGTCCGCGCGTGGACCCGGATCCGACCCGGGGTCCGCGCGTCCGACCCGGGTTCAAAAAAAAAAAATTATATACGGCGCCAAAACGGCACCGTTTCGCCCAGGGTCCGCGCGTGGACCCGGATCCAACCCGGGGTCCGCGCGCCCGACCCGGGCCACAAAAAAAAAGATCTGGCCCAAACCGGATCCGGCCTGCACCGAACCGGCCCAGGCCTTGGGCCCAACAAGCCAGGCGTGGTTGGGCCAGAGAGAAAGAAAAAGAAAAAAAAAAGAAAAAAAAGAAAGAAAAAAGAAAGAAAAAGAAGAAAAAAAGAAGAAAAAAATAAAAAAAAGGAAAATATAAAAATAAAAATAAAAAAAAATAGAGAAAATTTTTAAAATAAAAAAAATAAATAGGAGGAAAAATAAATAAAAAATATATAAAAAAAGAAAAAAATAAGTAAAATTAAAATAAAAAAATAAAACAATATAATAATAATAATGATACATAAAAAAAAATTTTAAAAAAATAATAAAAATTTCACGATTATCGATTTTGAAGTTTTGATTTTTTTGGATTTTTGACATTTTTCAGGTGATTTTACGAAGATCAAGTCCGACATTTTAATTTTCGGATTCTCGACATTTTTCAGGTATGATTTTAATTTTCTTATTTATTTTTGTTCATTTATTCTTGTTCGGCATTCGATATATTTTTATTATTCTGTTTCGATTTTAAAATATTAAAATAATAATTTTTCTAATTAATACATGTCTTTTAAAATTATTTTCGGTAAATAAAATTTTCTAAAAACGGATTTCTTTCTCGGGATGGTCGGAACATCAATCGTTCTTTGAAATGGTCCGAGTAAGAATAATAATCGAAACATTATCGAAAATAGCGGAGTGATTCGAGAATTATTCTTACGTAGATAATTTCTTTTATTTCGGAAATAATTATTAAAAGCATTTTAATTTACACTTTCAAGAAAAAAAAAGATTTTAATAAATACGGATTAACCGACGACGAAATTCGAAGGACGTCACGGTAGTGATTCCTGAGATATCTTGAGGTGAGAGAATTTCGTTAAATATCACCACGAGTGGTGGGAGTATTTAGCGATATGCTCGATACGAAAATTCATAAAAAAAAATGAAAATAATAAAATTGAATAAATAGTGAATGCACTCGATATCTTGCCATGCTCGTGTTTTTAATATTACGATTTGCATGTTTAATCTTATAATTCTGTATTTAATCACATGTCTTATATGCTAAGTCGTGCGCGTCCGAAGTTTAAATATTTGCATCATACGAAAATAAAAAATGGATATAAATTGCCGACGACGGAATTCGAAGGATATCACGATTGTGATTCCTAAGATGTCTTGAGGTGAGAAGATCTCGTTAAATACCACCGAGAGTGTCGGGAATATTTAATGAGTATTTTCGATAATAAATTTGTGTTCACTTTCATTTAAAAAAAAAATAATAATAATTCAAAAAAAAAATTTCAAGAAAATAATAAACGTTTTTTTAAAATAAAATAAAGTAAAAATAAAAGTGAATTATTTTTAAATAGTGATGTCAAGTCCATTAAATCGAGATTTAAGATAACACGTGATTAAATGGTACCGTTTTCTAAACGGGCGTTGCGGGGGTGCTAATCCTTCCCCGCGCGTAACCGACTTCTGAACCCAATTATGTTTTACTCTCTGGTTCAAAGCGCGGACTTCGAAATTGGTTTTACAAAATGTTTTAATTAATTTTAAAATATTTTACTAAAACCGGTTTTAATAGATGGCCAATCACACCTAGCAAAAAAAGATTGGTGGCGACTCCATTTGTGTTTTCAAAATTGTCTTAGCGGTCGAAAAAAACCATTATGACAGTGCTTATCTTTTTTTTTGTTTTTTTTTTTTTACAAGTCATAGTTGTTTATGTCCTATAACTTGTTTTGATATATTTAATCTTTTATGGTGGAATTCTATTGAACATTAATTTGAATGATTAATATGTCTTCCTCGAACTTTTTATGTATACATGGCCAAAAAAGATTGATATGTGTAAAATGCTTGAAAACTTTAGCTTTAGTGTCACCTTTTAGTCAATGGAAGTTTATTATGATATATGGCTTATAGCTTAAGTTAATATTGAGTGTATACTTTACTTTCATATAATGCTTCTTGAAATTGATATTTTGAGCTTAATGTACAAAATTGTTTTTTGTCTATAATGATTTATGCTTGAAATATGAAAATTATAATTTAACAATTAGTATTTTTGGTGCTATCAATGAGTATCTTTGTCAAGAATTGTCTATGTTTATGTAAGGAGAACTTGAGATCAGCAGCTTGCATTCAGTTTGGGTTTCAATTAAAACAACCAAAGCATGGAATCTTCATCAAAAAGCCTAGTAATATTTGGAATGCAGGATCCAAAGCCAATTGAGCAAACCAATAAAGCTTGATAAGATAGAGGTAAATGTGTTAACTCTAAACTAACATTTGATATTATTGATATGAATGCTTTATGAGTTCTAAATCTTGAAAGTTTGCTATAGATAGATCTTTGAATATGCCTATGAGTTGAATATATTGATTTCTTGATCTCTAAATAATTTTGACTCGTGGTTCATGAACTTATGCCTTGAAACTTTTATACATGCTTATTGATTGAATTAAACCACCTTTTAGCATGTACCACATTATGCTTAAATGTTTGCATTTGTTTGGGTTGGGTATATTGCTATTATTTGAAACTTTTGGACAAAAATGCTTTTACACTTATTGATATAGCATGGTGGTTTTGAACCTTAGTGCTCATGGATACTTATTCCTTATTAAATGATATATGAGCATATGGTTCTTATGAATATTGCTTTTGGAATATTGATAATCACATGAGAATTATTGATTGTGATATATTTTAGAACTTTCCATATGCTTGAGATATGTTTGCTGATTGAATTGGACAAAGATGCTAATGAACTTTTGAACTTTCATGGATTGTGCTTATCATGTAAAAATATGTGCATATCCTTATTATAGCTTATGTCTTTCATGTAAAACTTGTGTGTGTCTTAAATTGATCAATTTTCTCATTTTCTATTAGAAAATGAGGATAACTCTTAAAATATAAATTTTCCTGGAATTGAAATGAAATGATTCTTGAATATATGCTTGAATGATAATGATATTTTCTTGAAAATTTTACATTCAAAGAACATTTTACTTAAGACATAAATGTGTGACATGATTTATGAGTATTATGCATATTATTCTTTATTTATTTTTTTTACTCATAAGAATCATGCAGAGACTTTGTGATAATTGTGCTAAACTCCATGAATTGGATATATTGATACACTTCATCTTATGCTTGACATTATATGCTCTAAAAAATTGTCTGATGTCTTGAATTGATCTCATTTTAGCTATGAAAAAAGGGGGAGAGATGTTTTATGGACAAATTTCCTTTGCTATATGTGCTTAAATGAATATATTTGTGAATATTATTTAGTTTCTAGGTAACCAGTCCTTTACTTAACTCGGCCCAAGCAATGCCCAAAGGCTCCCATGCTTTTCTTGGTTGGACCAACCCAATCAAAGATTTTCGACAAGTCTTTCTTCATTTTTAGAGCAAGAAGCAGAACTACAAGAAAGATTTCTTTATCTTTATGGATAACCAATTCATTTTCAAATATAGTTGGGAGACTTTCCCCAAGAAATGGGTAAAAAAAATGGAAAGATCGGAACATGGGAATAGATCTGATACCAATACAGACTACCTATTTCAATTGTTGTGCTTTCTTAAATTGCATACCCATACAAGGGTTCAAGTTTTGATAAACTGTGTTGGAATATTGATTTGGAGATTAGGTTATAGATTGAGGATGTTGTGCCAACATGTTGTGAAACAGCTTTATTTAAGGGGTAGTTTTTCAAAAAATTTGACTCACTTCTTAAACAAATTTAGGGAAATTAAGTGTTAAAAGCAAAATTTGTCTTAAAGTTTTGTCATACCAAAAGGGAAGATTGTTAGCCTTAAATTGATTATTATTTTGAAATCGCAAAAATTTTAAGTGTGTTTTAAACTAAATTTGCTTTAAAGATTTGTTTATTTCTCAAATCAAAAATTTACTTTAAAGATTATTTATTTGAGTCTAAAATGCAAATCCAATAGAAATTTAAAGAAAAATGCTTTTCCTTGGACTTAATATAATTTTAGCATTATTGATTTTAAGAAAATAAAATATTCAATATACTTTACTTGATTAGAGCCGTTATTCTTCAAAAGAAAAATATTCTTGAGATCTAATATTTTTTTCAAGTAATCAAATTTGGAAGTAAACAACAATTTTACATTGCAAAAGTTTATTCTTAGAGTTATCACTTTGAAAACCCATTATATTTGTTTAAATATTTTGGATTAATTTTATTTATAAAAAATACAAGTTTTTAAGTGCGTAACATTGGTCAAATGATTTTTGGTAAAAGCTAGTCTTCTTCAAAAATATGCAAATTTTAATGTTTGGAGAAAAGATCGATTCCCTTGATGAAAAGATCAATCCTTTTCAACACAGAAAGGTCACCTTGGTTGCAAAGATCAAAGGGATCGATCTCCTTTGAAAAGGGATTGATCTTCTAGCCTGTTTCAAGGCTAAATTTGAGCTTGTAGCAAAGGCATTGATGTCCTCCAAAATGGGATCGATCCCCCTAATGGGTAGCAGCACTCCAACGACTATTTTTCAAGTGCATTCAACGACTCTTTCACCCAACAATTCAACCCCAACGGCTCCAAGCTCATTTCATCTATAAAAGGGCACTCCAACACATTTGTGAAGTAAGAGAACAAGTACAAAAGAGTTATATCTTCATTTTCTCAAAGGGAATCAATTGCAAGATCATCAATTCCATTGCTTTAAGTAATTAAGAGCTTTTTAGTGTTTGAGAGCTTAAATTCTTCAAATTCTTCTATCCAATTTTTTATTCATTCTTTATTTGTATCATTGTACTATATGGGCAAAAACATAACTTTTGTGAGGTCATTTAGTTTGCTAAAACCTTTTTTTTTTTTTTTTACACCGTTGAGATTGTGAGATCAAGAGGTTATGTATCCTCTTTGAGTGTTTTTGTGAGCTTTTGGTAGAAACTCACTTTGGGATTTCGAGTTATATGTTAGCCTTGAAAGGTAGTGATTTTAAAAGTTATACCTTAACCTTTAAAATATATTTATAGTTGATTGGTTTCCTTGGCAAAGGGAAGCTTAGGGAGAGGACATAGGTGCATCTGGAGAAGGACCAAACTTCTATAAATATTTGAGTTTGAATTTTCTATCCCTTCTCCTCTATTTAATTTCAAGTTCAGTTGTGCTCAAATTTCATATATATATATATATATATATATATATATATTTATTGTATTCTCATTCTCCCATTTATATTTATTGAAATTTAATTGTGAGAGAAATTTGGATTCAGTCCAATTCACTCCCTTCTTGGATTGCTTATATAAACTTGAGCTAACAATTTGTTTCTGTTTGGAAGAGCCACGAAGGTGCAGTCTAATGGTGTTAAGAAAGTCTTAGATGATTTCTGTGTGGCTTGAGTGCAAAGGCCAGTTTTAAAAAATCTAAATTATATGTTTCTCCTAAAGCGACCTCGGAGAATACAAGCAGGATGAGTTGAGTACAAGGAATCGGCCAGGCTACTAATTTGGGGAAAATATCTTGGCATTGCACTTATTCATAGTCTAGTTACTAAAGAAACATAAAGAGAGGTTGTTGAAAGAGTAAGTGGTCAGTTGACAAGATGGAAGACAAAGCACTTAAGCTTAGCTAGAAGATATACTTTGATCAGGTCGGTTACTACTATTGCAATTCCCTTCTTATCATATGATGACCACTTTGTTGCCTAAAGGGGCGAATGACTCTATTTATAGCCTAAAGAGAAGATTTCTTTGGGGGTGGGAATAAGAATATCTTGTGAATCGAAATGAAGCATGCAAACCAAAAACCAATGGGGGCCTTGGGTAAGGAGTATGGAATATCAAAACACTGCATTGCTTTAAAAGACTGCCTGGAGGTTTTTGATGGAGCCTCAAGGAAAAATATGGGGTGCATGGTGATGTGGTTCACTTTACTTCCATGGCTGGTTGAAATCGTTGCACTTGTTCATATACTTGAAAGTGTTTGATGTTTGCTATGAGTTCTCTTACAAATGGTTTGCAATGGAGGGTGGGAGATGGCCATGCTGTATACTTTTGGATTGATCCGTGTTTTGGTGATCCCCTTGTTAATCAAGTGGATCGTCTTTAAGACTTCATTAATCTTGATGCTAAAGTACGTGATTATATGGAATGTGGATTTAATTTTTGCTTATCTTCCAATGGATGTAGCAACTAAAATTCTAGGTTATCCTCGAAATATGGAGGATCGGTGGATTTGGAGATTTACCTCTAATGGTAAATTCACTTAGTCAAACTATCTCCTTTTACTTGCCTCAGGTTCCCATGAAAATGAGCTGAAACTTGGATGGTTGTGGAAGTTTCAAGTGCCTACAAGATGACTTTATTTTGTTTGGCCTGCTCGACGAGATAGGTTGCTTTCTAACAATCTTGGTTTCTTTTGGGGTTTCACTCATGACGGGGGCTATTCTTTGTGTGGTAATGCGAAGAAGGATACATCAAATGTTTTAAAAGATTGTTTGGAGGCTTGTAAAATTTGGAAGCACCTTGTTCCTTTTAATTTTGGAATGCCTTCTTTGGTTTGCCCTTTGGAGGAATGGTCGGATAACAACTTGAATGGAGAAATTACCAAATTTGACTTAAAGAGACTAGCGTTGTTTTTTTATTACTGCTTTGTGGCTCTTGTGGACTAGACGATATGTAAGTTGGGTTTTTTAACATGATGAGCTATAGCTTTGAAAGGCTTGAGATTGCAATCAAATATTAGGATCAAAACTGTGAAATTGGGTGAAGCGTTTGTAAAGAATAATAATAACAAGCTATCTACTACAAGCATGGTGTGATGGAGTCCTGAGTTAGATATGAAGAAGATTAAAGCCGATGGCTCATCTTGTCGAAACCCGAGCATTGCTGGAGCAGGCGTTTGATTCGGTCAGATAAAAGTACTTGGATTCTAGGCTTTCCAGCACATCTTGGAGTTTGTTCGAACATAGTTATGGAATTGCAAGCAGTCCGTTTTGGTTTGATACTGACTAGAGGGATTTTGGAAGGTTGTTTTTGAGTTGGATGCAAAAGTTTTTATCGATTTGATTCTTTCAGCAGATACCACCATTCATCCCCTTTGTGGTTTAATTGACGACATTCGTGAGCTTAAGAAAAGGGAATGGTTATACTTGTTTCAACATGTTCGGAGCTTAAGAAAAAGGAATGATTTTACCCAATTCAACATGTCCCAAGAGAAAGGAACTTTTGTGCCAACTCTATGATAAAAAGAAAAAGAAAAAAAGACAGATGTATGTTGATTTTGAAATCTTTACTCTCCCAAACTTGATTCATTTGTAACAAATATATATATATATATATATATATATATTGTTTTTAAAGAACAATAATAAGAAACATGTGTCTTTTACCAATAACAAAAATCATATTTGGTAATATGTTTTTACTTTCGATTTTTATAAACGAATACAAAATATTCAAAATTGTTGAAAGTGAAATTTTTTTGTTTCATTATTTTTGGAAACAATGTTTCCGTACACTACTCATAAGTACAAGTACATAGTGTTCATATATAAAACATAATATTCATATATATATATATATATATATACATATATATTTATAATAAAATTTATAAATAAACAAAAAAAGTGATACTACCAACAGAGCAGAGGAGGCTACCATCAAAAGCAGTAGAATTTACAAATTACAGACAAAAGAGACATGATCACCTCTTTGTGGAAGGAGTTTCTCATATGATTAACCAAAAGGTGAAAGGCATTTCATCAGACATTGCCGGGCTTGGTAATCCAACAAATCAGAGGACATTCATTCTGCTTCGTATTTTGATGCCTGCTCTTCTCAAAAGTTTGCTTGAAGCTTGATTAGCTAATGATATAACTTCCTCCTGAACACTCACCATTTGCATTTGCATTAGGACGCAATAATTTCAGGAAAGAACTTAGTATAAAATTTGATCCTTTACCCTACTTCAGTAATTGCATCTACTTAAATTTTTAGATTTGAATGCCAAGCATGGGAAATGTAATTGAAGCCACGAAAAATTATTCTACGGACCCTTCCCACTACGTCAACCATAGTTCCCACCAATGAAATTAAAACAAATCAGATTTTTTGTCTACGTCATACTTACCCTCCAACATAAAACACGTATTATTTTTCGTAAGAAAAAAAAAACGAAAAAAAACAAAGTTACTTTATTTGCTTCTTCTTTATCTCTCTCTGAAAAAAAAAAACGAAACTAAAAATCAAAACAATAAGCATGACGTGGAAGAGGAATCTAATGTAGTGTAATTTTATTGGTCGGGACCATGATTGACATGGCGGGAAGGGCCTATGAAATGATTTTTCTGAAGCCAGACACCATGAAAGCCATTATCATCCACTTCCTAACATATGCATAATTAATCAGGAGTTGAAAAAGGAATGAACGCGGATGCATGAGCACCAGATGAATGCTGCATGTATATAGATAAACTAACAAACAACACCACATAGAAATTAGATGAAAAAAGCAGAAAATATAATACCTCATCCACATTTAAAATCTTCTTATCTCTCATAATCCACTGACCATTGCACATTACAGAGACAATATTCTCAGTTCGCATGCAATATACAAGGTTGGAAATACTGCAAATATTAAAGACAAAAAATCATCATCAATAAAAATCAGTTCAGAGGCTAGTAGTATGTAACTGGAAAAGTAAAACAAGAATCTGATAAAACAAATAATTGAGCACAAGTAATTTTTCATCTTATAGCAATGTGAAAGCTTAAGTAGATTTTCCCCCTTTTTCATCGAGTACAATCAGAAATCAACAAATAATATGATTTTTTTTTTTTTTTTTATCAAGAATGATTTTTTACTCACCAGTCATGAAAAGGAACCATAGACCACGAGAAAGGATTGACAACAACCATGTCAGCCTACCAAATAAATAACACAAAGAGCAGTCAGCCTGAATATTCTGACACATTGCGAAGAAAATGGAGACTGAGCTTAATGGTGAAAAAAGGTTTCAAATAATAGGCATTAATTGGATGCCATTAGTTGGTCACTAACTTAAGAGATACATATGGGAGGATTCTACCTTCATGAAATTTAGTTTATGTATTTAGGTAATATTTCAATGAGGAATTTATATGAGATAATCTAGTAAGAATATTTTGTACTATTCCTTCTACAGTATCTGTATTGCATTCCATGAGTCCTGACCAGTATGATTTGTTTCATTTTATTATGAATTACCATACAAGAGAAAGTCACGGGGAGAAATGCTGCATAAAATTAGGAACAAGAAAATTGACAAGTAAGAATTCCTTAAATTTCAGAAAAGTTTATCATATGAATTATGAAGAGACAAAAGCAACAAACTACGGTTTTGTTTGGTTGGCGATTTGCTATTTGCTTCCAAAAGCCAAAAAAAAAAAGAAGCAAAAAGTTTGTTTGTTTGCAAGAGTAAATAAAATAATTTGAAAGATTACACACAAAATATATAATTTTTTTACGTGACAAAATGTGTGATCCTACTTTTCCATAGACTAATTATGTTATATTTTAGTACTATATTTTAACTATTTGTCCATTTTTAACCAGTTATGATATTGCTTATTACCATTTACTTCTTTTTTATAGCAATTATTCAAAAAGCAAAAGCAAATATCAAAAAGCACTAACCAAAAGTAACCTAAATAGTCTGACCTTTTTCCCAATCTCAAGCGACCCTATTTCATTGTCCCAGAGTACTGATTTTGCACCATTAACTGTCACCATTTTGAGAACTGTTTCAGCTGGGAAGGCTGTGGGATCAGTTGCTCCCCTTGTATACACTTCCCGTCCTCTGTTAATCAGAGAAGCTAGGTACATCTCATCAACTGCAAGGAGGAAAGTTCAGACTGTTGAGAGAAGTTGAAATCAACAAACTTGCATATGACCTGACTGAGATGGCAGTACAATCATTTTAGGTTATAGTACAAGAAGGCTCTGAGAAGCTGATTATAAATGCTGACACTTGTTCTCCTTATGCTTATGGTTTTGCAAACAAATAATATGTCTACCCAACACATTTTGGCCTATGAAATGCATGCACATACAGTAAATTTTCAGGATTCATGAAAAGGGAAACCTTGTTCCAGTATTGCAAAAGCACACAAACCTACTTAGAACAATGGTATTTTCAAACATGCAGAAAATGGGGGAATGAGAGAATCCAGGTTTCAGAAGTCAAACCAACCAATGCTCATTCTATTATTAGATGGTGCCCCATCTGTGCCCAAGGAGACAGTAATGCCAGCGATGAGCATCTCCCTTATTTGTGGAAATCCAAGCATTCGCATAGCAGAAGCAGGACAGTGAGATACTTTGACCCCAGCTCTTGAAAGAAAACCAATCTGAAGAAAAACATGATTAATATAAGAAAACAACAAACAAGAATGAGCCACAGATGGAAAAAACTATATGTGGATACAGGTTGTACTTATAAATCACAAAGTAAACATCAACTTTATTCAACTTCAATTCTGCACATAATGTGGTAAAATGATAAGAAATCAATTGCAATTGAATTGTATTTGAATCAAGTGTAAAACATAAGTATGGCAGCAGCTCACCTCAGTATCATTTACCAAAACCGTATGAGCTGCCAATAAGTTGTTTTGCAAGAAGTCTATCTTGTCCAAAAATGTAACTGTCCCATGATCAACTTTCCGGGTATCCATCACAACCTGATTCTCATAGGCTGTCTCTGCAACATGCTAAACAGTGGAAGATCAGCTGAATCTACCTTAAAAAAACAAACTCCACCTCCCTTATTAGCGCAGAAACAAATAAAGAGAGAGATAAAGGTTAAGTACCATATGGATGCCGGTTTTTAATTCTCTAGCGGCATCTCTGGTTTCAAGCAATAAGCGATCAGTTGAATTCATAATTTGCCTAATTCCAAGCCATATCCTTATACGGCCATCTGCTGTATTGTGGTGCTTCTCAAAAAGCTTCTTTTGAGACTGTGCCAAATTGATAGCTTTGGTCATCCAAAAGGAATGTTTGAACTTTGGAAACAATAAAACATTTTTTTTTTTGAATGGTTGCAAATGAAACAGTAATCAATTAGGCCCAACCTGAATACATTCATCCGTTGTTCGAACCCCCCAAGACGCCGGTAAACCCTCACCAGAGTCCATGATTGATTCCGTTAAGCAAGCTCGCAATCCCAGCAACTCAACGGCTCTCGCCATTTCGGTCACGTACTGCCCTCCCGCTTCAGCAAAGCACGTGACCTGTTTCAAAAGTTATCACGAAAAATTTTGAAAAAAAAAATCCAAAAAAAATATAAGAGCATGAAATAGAGTAAAAGTCAATGATTTTTTTTTTCTTAATGCTTACACCGGAGTGAATAAGTTCGATTCCGCAAAGTAAAGTGGAGATGTAAGAGTCTTCTTCGGTCATGTTGGACTCGTAAGGCCAGATCCGATGGTGTAACCACGTCATTAAATCCACGTCGTCGGCTATTCCTCTACCCAACTGCTGCGAGGTGTGCACGTGTGTGTTGACGAACCCTACATCAGAAACCCCCCAAAAAAACGATCAATTTCTTCTTGATTTCTGATAAATGAAACATAAATTGTAAGGGAGGAAGGAAGGAACTACCAGGAAGCAAGATTTGGCCGTGGAGGTCGAGGATGTGGTGTGCGAGAGGGGAGAATTGTTGAAGAATATCGGGAGATTGACCGATGGCTTTGATTTTGTCTTTGTCGATGACCACGGCTCCGTTTTGAAAGACTCGGCTCTCGGAGTCCATGGTGACGATGACTGCATTGTGGAGTATCATGGTCGCCGACTCTGAGGTTGAGCCGCTGCTGCTTTTAGTTTCCATCGATCTTCTTCCTCTTCCCTTGGCCTCTGCTAATGGTAAGCTTTTGGTCAGACTGTTTACTTTTTAGTACTTTACTTTAGGACGACAAAGCGCACGGCTTTGTTTATTTATCCCCGTAAAACAACAAAACGCACCGCTTATTTCGTGGGTCTGTTCATTTGGATCTAATCGCACTTTCAGATTGATAGAATTCAAAACTATTTTGGGGGATTTCCTTCCACTGATCAGATATGGGATGCATTTGGATACATATCTAACGGAGTTAAACTCATTAGCTCCTCCAATTAGAGGTGAGCAAATAGTCGGTTGAACCGAATAAATTGAATCAAAATCGACTTAATCGGTTTATTCGATTTGGTTTAATTAATTTTGAGAAAAATTGGTTAGAATATTTTATTTAAATAGGTTTATTCGATCGATTTGTTGTTTTATATTTTCAAATCGAACTGATCGAATAAACTGACATCTAATTAAAAAAATAAATTATATATTTTTATTTATATTAACCTTAATCATACCCAACCCATTACATTATACAATCCATATCCAACCAGCCCAATCATAATTATCATTTTCTTACCCAACCCATTAATCCATTATCCTACTCCTACTCCTACTCATATCCCAATCCAAACCCATCCCTAAACTGAAATAGATAATCCTAAATCCTTAATCCCTTCGTTCTTTTCTCTTTCAGTTTACTTTCATCTTCTACACTGCCTCACCGAGTCACGACCTCATCGAGTCACCCTCACTCACCACTTCCTCACTGGCCATCACATCACGCCACCACCTGCTCATCGGGTTTGCTCCTGTGCTGGGTTAGTCTCAGAGTCTTAATTTCTCAACAAACCAATCACACTCACTCACCCTCAGTCCCTCATTGCCAGATAAATCTCTGTTTGAGTTTAATTGGAGCTATACTTATGGGTTTGTAACCTAAGAAAGGAAACTAAGAAAAAAGAAAGGGAATGAAATGAAATGGAATTAATACTGTAAAATGTATGTTTCCAAAAAAATGTATGTAAAATAAGGTTTTTATTTATGGTGCGGCTTGTATAAAGGTTGTGCTTTATTGCTTTTATTAATTGGTGTGGTTATACAGGAACTCAAAGGTTGCTTGAAAGGATTGCAGCATTTAGTGGAATCAAAGCAGAGTTTTCACAAATGACAGATACAGACAGAGAAAGACACAAAATAGGTTTTCTTTTCTATTTTAACTCTTGTTTTCAATTTTTGGACTTTGAGACTTTTTACTTCATAACTTTGTTGCTTTGGTTTTATTTAGATTCATACACAAACACTCTCTCAAACAGACACATTGAAAGCTCCTCACAGACAACCACTTAAGATGGTTGTAGAGGCATGAGAATATACATGTCTGCTTATCTTGCAGTTCAAAGGAGAAAACCGACATAATCGACCGAACCAAACCAATTAAGTTCGATTCGGTCGATTCAGTTAAGATCCTTTATGTCGGTCGGTTTGGTCGGTTCTATAGATTTAATCAGTCTAATCGGTTATCAGTATTTATGAACTGGATCGACCGAATCGATCGAATCGACTTGCTTACCCCTACCTCCAATCCAACTGGAGGGGCAAGGATCCAATAACTTAACCCCCAATGAAGAGGGGAAATCATCCTTTTACCTCCCTCTATTATTTTAATTTTTTAAAATTCTTTTAATTTATTTTTAACATAAATATAATTTTAATAATTATTTAAACCCTAAATTCTAAACCCTAATAACATAAATATAATTTTAATATATAATTAATATTTAATATAATTTTAATAAATTTTAATTATTATTTAACATAAATATAATTTTAATATATATTTTATTATTTAATATAAATATAATTTTAATAAATTTTAATTATTTATTATACATATATATATATATACACATTTTAATCTAATGCCTTTAATGGTCATTTTTCTTTCTCATTATAATTTATCTCATCACCACCGTTGCGTTTGAATCCAAACACATATCCCACCATTAATTTTAATCTCACTACTACAGTAATTAATCTCACCGCCACCAGTGTTTTTAATCTCACCGGAGCTAATCTCATCACCCATCCAAATGGCAAAGGCAATGACAATGGCAATTATACTTGTTTACGGTTGGGTTATTCGTTCAAGTTCAAAAATTTGTCCAATATTTGAAAAGGATTGAATAAAAATATTAGACTAAAAAAATAGGTTTGGACAAAAAAAAAGGCATTTTTAGAAAATGGACCAAGTCTTGACTTCAACATTCAAGACTCGAGTTCGACCTTACTCGTTTTCAATTAAATACTGTTATTTTATATTTATAAACATTATGCAATTTACATCATATAAAAAATAAATATATATAATATTATGATATAAACATTAAAATATGTATTAAGTTATTCATAGTTTAAACCTTAATAAAAGAAAAAAAAAATCAATTATATACGGGTTTAGATAGTCATGAGATACCAAATTCCAAATATGGGCAGGTCTAAATAAAATTTGTGACCCGAATTGACTGATTGGGTCGGGCTTGGCAAGCATATATTGTGTCAATATCATCCCTAAGCCTAACCCGACCATAGACACCTTTAAGGGCAATCTCATTGTCTCGCGATTAAATTGCTTGTAATATTTAGATCGATAATTGGTGTTCATGATCATGTTAGTGTTTAGCTACGATATTAAAAATTATACTTGTCATAATGGGATCGAGCGGTCGTCGAGCGACTTAAAAGGGGTTTCGAAAGGCGATTTTCTCTTTGGAAAATTTTGGGGGTTTTTAAATATAACACTCTCATAAAAACCAAAAATTAAAACAAAAACAGTCGACACCAATCATTTTTGCTAAGATGTTATTGATCACCTATAAAAATTTATCATTTTTTTTTCAAAAAAAAATCCTAAAATAAATTAAGGTTAATTAAAAAAAGATAATTTTTGAGGTCTACGTAAAAATCAGCTAAAACAAAAAAGGTTCAGGAATTGATTACGTATGGGGAAGGTATTAGTATTTCCGCATGAAACGATACCAATTAATCATGTATTGTCTTTTATGTTGACAAAAAATGGTTCTGATCTTGATATTTAAAAATGATTTCCTCAATCTAATTTCAAAATTATTTAAGAGTAAAATGATAACTTTTTTCATAATAAAATTTCCTATACTTTCTAACAACACGAGAGAATATATAAATGTTTTCCAATTAAAATTTACCATTTCACTCATTTTAAAAAGGTATTTCTTTGTGAAAAATAAGTGTTGAGATTTTCTAAGCAACTTGGTGAAAATTCAAAAATTATTTTCACTCGGGGATATCGTCTTACTTTATTTTTAAAAGACAAAATAATTCCATTTTAAAGATGATTTCTTTTTTTTTTCTTTTTTTTTTTTTTACGAATGTAACATTATTAAAAGTGTTAGGGAAAACCTGTGACTAGGCTTAACATAGCTTATCTACAGCCCAATTTGTCAGCCCCAGCACCATCAAGGCGTCGGGCCTAGGCCCAAATCAACTGGACCACTCAAGGTCGAGCTTGGCTTGAGTGTGGAACACCCATTGTGCTTAAGTTGTTGATTGCTCCAAATGATGACACGTGGCACCATCCTGGCCATCTATCAGCCTCTAAATAGGCACTATTTAGTTGATTTCCAGCAGGCCATCAGATCCTAACCGAAACTCCCTCACTCAGTCTGGTCCATCCTTAATCAAATTCGTTCTCTCTTCTTACACTATTTACTTTGCACCTAATTCATTTTCATACACTATATGTGATAAGCTCACAAAATATACATTTTATGCATTTCTACCTTTAGTTTTTGTTATATTTTCGATCTTTATCTTGTTTACTTATAATATGTTTTTGAATTCTAGGTATATTTAAGATAATGAAGTGAAATGATGTCAATAATGATGGTAAAGAGCTTACAAAATCATAATCACAAGATAAAAGAAGACTTGGGAGTCAAAAAGATCAATTTCTAGTTGCAAAGCAAGAAGGCATATTTGACCTTCGGAGATTGTTGCAAGGAAAACATTATGTTAAATTCTATATTTGAAGAAAATTTCTGCTTGACTTTTGAAGCTGACTTGAATACCTTTCCAACGATAATTTACATGTCAAAATCGGACAAGAAATGGTCATCTAAAACAGTCGACAAAAGTGCGAGAAAGTGCGTCAAAAAAATCAGCAACCAGTGTCGCGGCGCCGGAGTCTGGTGTTGCAACGCCCAAAAAGATCGAAAGTTAGCGCTGCAGTGCTGGCCGAGAAGCTCAAAAATCACAAAATAAGGGAAAAATTGAAAAATTACCAAAATTGCCTTATTTTGCCTCCTAGCTTACTTGATCAACAAGAAAGGGTTTCTAAGGTCAAAAGGCTCTATAAATACTATCTTTTGAGCCACAAACTATTATTATCTTTTGAAGAGACTCAAGGGATCATCATTATTATTTTTCTTCTTCTCCATTCTTTTATTTTCTTTTTAGTTTTATGTATATATTATCTATGCTTATGTTAGGCTAAACTTTTCTTTGGTGAAGGGTGATTTCAAAGCCCTAGATAAGTTTTGTAATTGATTTTCAGATTTATCTATCATTAGTTTTCTATCAAAGTTGCTTATGTTCTTCCATAAGAATTATTCATGATGTTGTTTTGATTTGTTTAGGTGCACAATTAGATAGATCTTGATAATTATCTAATGCTAGTTTAAAAGTCTTGATCCGTGTAATTTGTCTTGATTTCCTATTCATAAGTGGCAATTTGTAATTCATGATTATATTGGGTTTTCGGGAATAACATGTGGAACTAACATAAGTTGAAAAATTCGAGCTTACGTGTTTGTTGCTTAGATCTACTTATGTTTCTCATAATAAAGCTATTACCAAATTGAATTTAGAGAGCTTATTCTAGGTTGTTTGATAATTAGAGATTAAATAAAGAGCTTATTCTATTTAACGACAAACTAAGAAAAGATTGGGGTAGCAGAGCTTATTGTTATCTACGGTTGATAATTTTGATAGCTAATTGATATTGATAGATCTAAAATTGATTCTCAATGATGTCTAGTGGTAGAGAATGAAATCTTAACCATATTTCTCTTATATTTGATTTCATCTTATTTATTTGTTTCTTACTTTTCTTGTTTTCTTAATTTTTAAAACTCTTTCAAAAACCCCTTTTTCTTTTATTGTTCTTGAATTTAAGTTTTAAACTAGCAATTTATAAACTAAAAACCAATTTATGTGGATTCGACCATTGCATGCTACTTTACTATAATTGATCATATTTTTAGTGCAAGGTTAAATAAAGATACGCTCTTTTGAGTGCATCAAGTTTTTGGCACTGTTGCCGGGGATTGTTTTCTTTAGTTTATTTGTTACTTGGTTTATTCTTATTTTCAGTTGTAATTAATTTTATTTTTCTTGTACATGCAGGTTTTTCCTTTCAAAATTCAAGCAAAAAGATATGGCAGGTGCTACATCAAACCTTCAGAATTAACTATCAAATCTCATTTCCGTAGTTCAACAAGTGGCCATAAGTAAGATTCAACAATCAATAAGTAAGATTCAACAATCAAGGCGATATGGAGTGTGCTTCATGATGGATCATCCAACCAATTGGTGCCCATACTATCGAAAATATAATGTTGAACCAGCCTATGATGTGGGAGGATACCAAAGCCATCAAGGGTTCCAAGAATAATAGTATGATCCTTACTCAAACACTTATAATGAGGAATGGTGGGATCATACTAATTATGGCTACTCGAAAAATTATTAAGAAATAGATCCTTATGCCAACTACAATTATCCCTCGAGCTTCAATCAACCATGGACACAACAACAAGATCTTTTTTAGCCACCACATATGATTCAAGACTCAGGTACTTCTTTAGAAGACCTTGTCAATACCTTACTACTAACCAATTGCAAATTCAACAAGAAACAAGGGCATATCAACAGGAAACAATGGCAAGTATCCTGAATTCGGAAACACAATTGAGCCAATTGGCTACTGGTATGGTGCGATGGGTAGAACAAAGATCTGGAGAATTACATGAACATGATCCAAAGGAGAATGTTAGTGCCACACAACTTGAGGATGAATCAGAAAATCCAAGGGAACCCGAGAATTAGAAAGAACTAGAGATGGATTTACTTCTGGAAGATAATAAAGCTTCAATTTCAAAAGAGAGTACTTCGGCACCTGAGGTAACGTTTAAGGTTCCAATTTTTACTAATGTTTCTTCTCCACCTTTTCCTAGTAGATTCACAAAGTTCAAGGAGGAGGAACATGAACAACACATGCCGAAAACCTTAAACAGCTTGTTTGTGGATGTCATTCAACAAGTACCAAAATCTGCTCCATTCCTCGATGAGCAATGCACTACAAAGGATGATGGAATAATACTTGTAATGGAGAATGCATCTACTATTGTACAAAGAAAGCTTCCTATCAAATGCACAAATTTGGAAAGTTTCATGTATGAGCCTGACAAGCCTAAAAAGCCAAGAAGGGGTGTTGGTTAGGTTGGACAACTTAACTCAAGTATTAATTGGGAAGAAAGCCCAATTAATGAAGAAATTACCAACCTGCCATACTCAGATTTGCTTTCTTTTCCTTTTTCTTTTATTATTTTTATTTATATATATTTTTTGTTTATTTGTTTGTTTAATATTCTAGGATTATTTAGGTTGCATGAGTTTGTTTTGTTTTGAGTCTTAGTTATTCCTATTCTTATGTTATTAGTTCTTTTCTCTTACACATGATTCTTTCATTTGAGTTAATAGCATTACATTGAGGACAATGTAAGAATTAAGTGTGGGGGAGCGGATTTAAGATTTCTTTTATTTTTGTATATTATTTTTTTTTATGAATCTTTAATATTATTATTATTATTTTTAGTATGTTTTAGTTCCTTTTAATATAATGATGAGATATGAATTGTATAGGTCTAAAACTGGTTATAAGTGAGAAAATTTTCATGAGAATTAAACTTGAAATCAATTTTTATGAGCCATTGTTAATATGATATGTTGATTGAGAAATAAACATGTTTAGACTTGATATTGACTTGTATAATCATCCTTGTGAGTTTTGAGCCTATATGATTAATTCATTATACATATCAATTTAATTTCTTTCTTGAGTGCTCTTATGATTTCATGATTCTCTAGAACTTGCTTTAAACCTTTTTGAGACTATATTGATGCATGTAACAACATGAATATGATTGAGGCATTAGGATTATACTAGGGCAAAATAGCTATCCTTATTGATGTTCCAAGAGAACATCCCCCTAGTGAGCCAATTTGAGCCTACATTGAATATGCTATTTTATTGGTAACCACATCTTACACCTAGCCTAAACACATTTATATCTTTACCCTTATTCTAAAGATAGATTGAATATTTGAGACATATTGCAAAAATAAGGGATATTTTTTGAAAATTTGGGTTAGAACAAAAGATAAAGTATGGAGGAGGAGAAAGGCAAAAGTCAAGAGAAAAAAGAAAAGGAAACATTGTAAAAATACATTTCCATAAAAAAATGAAAAGAAAAAAAAAATTGAATCATCTCTTGAACTTCTAGTTAAAGAAAATAAAAAGAATATTACAATGTTGGTTAGAATGAAGCAAAGGCTCAACATGAAATATTCAGCCTATGTGATTATGTACTTCCAAGGAATATTGAGAAAGTTTTATTTGCAAAATCTTATTTTGTCTCTAAATTCTATGAAATCTTTGGAACCTTTGTGATATCTTTTCCTTTTTATTCTTTAACCACATTATTACCCCTAGCCCCATTACAACCTTGAATAAAGACCTCTTGATTTATGAAGTTGCATGATCTAAATAGTGGAGAATAGGTGGACAAACAAACATATGGTAAAACTATTTTCATGAAATTGATTGAGTATAAACACTTTACCACTACTATATTGAGTGACAATCATGAGAGTATCTCATGTGAGAAGTTGAGATTAAGTTTGAATATGCACTATTTTGATTGAGATATGTTATGTTAATATTGGCTTAATTCAAACTATTTATATTCAAGCATGAATTTTTGTGAAATTCTTTAAGCTATTGATTAGTTTATAAGATCTATGCATTGATTTTCTCTAATTTATATTGAAAGGATTAGGAGTAACTATTTTTAGAATATGTTAGTTTATTTTTATTTTAGTTTTTCAATGTTTGTGGGTATCGTCCTAGTAAACCCTCACGAGACTAAACTCATCCACTAGGGACATCTGGAGGTTTAAAGGCTTGTGTCACATGCTAAGTGCCACCATGATTTCCTACGAAAGTGGATTAGATTAGATTTTCTTATTTTATTTTGTTTTGCTCGAGGACTAGCAAAAGGCTAAGTGTGGGGGTATTTGATAAGCTCACAAAATATACATTTTATGTCTTTCTACCTTTAGTTTGTTATGTTTTCGATATTTATCTTGTTTACTTATATTATGTTTTTGAATTCTAGGTATATTTAAGAGAATGAAGTGAAAATATGTCAATAATGATGGTAAAGAGCTTACAAAATCATAATCACAAGATAGAAGAAGACTTGGGAGTCAAAAAGATCAATTTTTGGTTGCAAAGCAAAAAGGCATATTTGACCTCCGGAGCTTGTTGCAAGGAAAACATTATGTTAAAGTCTTAATTTGAAGAAACTTCATCTTGACTTTTGAAGCTGACTTGAATACCTTTCCAACGATAGTTTACACGTCAAAATCGGACAAGAAATGGTCATCCAAAACAGTCGAGGAAGTGCGAGAAAGTGCGTAAAAAAAAAAAATCAGCGACCAGAGTAGCGGCGCTGGAGTTTGGCGCCGCAGCGCCCAAAAAGATCAAAACTCAGCGCTGTAGTGCTGGCCGAGAAGCTCAAAAATCGCAAAATATGGGAAAAACATGAAAAAAGCCAAAATTGCCTTATTTTGCCTCCTAGCTTCCTTGATCAACAAGAAAGGGTTTCTAAGGTAAAAAAGCTCTATAAATACTATCTTTTGAGCCACAAACTATCATTATCTTTTGAGGAGACTCAAGGGATCATCACTATTATTCTTCTTCTTCTCCATTCTTTTATTTTCTTTTTAGTTTTATGTATATATTATCTATGCTTATGTTAGGCTAAACTTTTCTTTGGTTAAGGGTGATTTCAAAGCCCTAGACAAGTTTTGTAATTGATTTTCAGATTTATCTATCATTAGTTTTCTATCAAAGTTGCTTATGCTCTTCTTTAAGAATTGTTCATGATGTTGTCTTGATTTGTTTAGGTGCACAACTAGATAGATCTTGATAATTATCTAATGCTAGTTTAGGAGTCTTGATTCGTGTAATTGTCTTGATTTCCTATTCATAAGTGTCAATTTGTAATTCATGATTATGTTGGGTTTTCGGGAATTACAATGTGGAACATAACATAAGTTGAACAATTTGAGCTTACATGTTTGTTGCTTAGATCAACCTATCTTTCTCATCATAAAGCTGTTACCCAATTGAATTTAGAGAGCTTATTCTAGGTTGTTTGATAATTAGAGATTAAATAGAGAGCATATTCTATTTAACTACAGACTAAGAAAAGATTAGGGTAGCAAAGCTTATTGTTATCTACAGTTGATAATTTTGATAGCTAATTGATGATGATAGATCTGAAATTGATTCTCAATGATGTTTAGTGGTGGAGAATGAAATCTTAATCATATTTCTCTTATAATTGATTTCATCTTATTTATTTGTTTCTTACTTTTCTTGTTTTCTTAATTTTTAAAACTCTTTAAAAAACCCCATTTTCTTTTATTATTCTTGAATTTAAGTTTTAAACTAGTAATTCATAAACTAAAAATCAATCTATGTGGATTCGACCCTTGCATGCTACTTTACTATAATTGATCATATTTTTAGTGCAAGGTTAAATAAAGATACGCTCTTTTGAGTGCATCAATATGCACTTAGATGGATTTTGACTTTAGCGTCGGAGTGCGCCTTGGAGGAAAACTTTCAGAGCCCATCTCACATTGGCCTCCTCTTGCAGGATTGACTTCGTCTACATCAGAAGATCATTTCAGAACCTGACATGCACCTTCCGTTTGGCCGCTTCCATCTACCTCATCTCCAAACTCTCTTCCTAGTGAACACTCAGTTCACCACCTCAACATTTGGTGCTCTCGTTGAGAGGCAAACTCAAGATATGCCTCTAAGGAAGATAATAGTAGAGAAGGACGGACCTCGCCGACCTTCTCAAAGTAATCTTCGTCCAAGAAGAGGAAGATGGACCAGCGCGCCTAAAGCTCCAAGGCTAACACGTCTAAGAGCACACACTGGAGTTCAAAAGCCTCCTTGCATACATCAATCAGAAGGAAATGAAAAAGAAGAAGACAGCTCGACCACTTCCTCCATCCAGAACAAAGGAAAACAGAGAAAGAAAGATGGTGCTCGACCAGTTAAGAAGCGATATCGATTACCTAGCTAAGGTTGTGCAAGAGCTATTCTCTAGAAATCCCTCAGACACAAGGAATGCCCCCACTATAAATAAGATTAGAGGAGCGAGACTGATGAGACATGGCGGTCTGACCGTACTTCCACCACGTGGACATCATCAAGTCACTCTCTCCTCCCAACAAAGTTCTTTATGTCAAGTGAGGAAGCCAATCGTTCGGAAAGGAGAGCTGAAAAAGATGGAGCTGGAGGAACCAGAGATTTAAGAGAAAGATTGAATACAAGGAGAGACATCAGAGAGTTGAACAGAAAGCTAGATGAAGAGGATGAAAGGGAAGAAGTTAATCTGAGATAGAAGTTGGAGAAACAAAAAGGCCCCGAACTTTAACCAAAGATGGGAATATATGAATGCAAAGATGTAAGCAATAGAAAAGAGATTGGTAATGAGCATATCACTCTTCAACCTTGAAACATTGGAAAACTCCCCGTTCACTCAAGAGATTGATGTTGCTGCACCACCACAAGGTTTTAAGCTGCCAACGGTGGAGTCTTAAAATGGCACATAATACCTTATCGTTATCGACCACCTAGAGATGTTTCGAACAAACATGTCGGTTTAGGGCGCAAGCGATGCCATCATGTGCAAAACTTTCCCAGCCATGCTTAAAAAGGCTTCTATGTCCTGGTACTCGTCGCTCAAGCTAATGACCCTAAGCAATTTTGAAGAATTAGGACACAAGTTTGTTAGTCACTGTATTAGTAGCATCGCCCACAAGAAAACTTCTATCACACTAATGCCCGTCAAACATAGGCCAGTTGGGACTCTGAGTGATAGGATCCAAGATGGCCCAATCCTATGGCAATTTCTATATGGGCCAAGATCCAAGGAGATCTAGGAAACATGGCAATAATGAGTGGAATTCACTTGGACCATGTTGCAAGTTATTCAAGAAAGGCTTCAACATGCAAGATGGGCTTGCATCCAAGTTTAGTCCATGTGATTCAATAACACAAGGTGGCGGCATTAGAGGAATGCAAGGCGGCATCATCATAAGAGAAGAAGAGGGCCTGTTTTTAATTCATTAATTGACATGGCATTTGTGGGAACCATTTAATTTAAATGATGTGTCAATTAAGATTGGGCCTATTTTAAGTCTTGTAATTACTTAGGCATTTGGGCCTATCTTTTGTAATATGTCCAATAGGCTAGAGGGGTCTACTTTCATTAAACTTGTTGGATATCTTTTTAATTATTTAGGTTTGGGCTTGAGCATGTTCAGCCCATATTTAAGCATTCTTTATTAAGTTTATTAGGTCTGGCTGACTTTAGGACTTCCAAGGGGAGTAGTAGTGTTTGGCCGAATTTCAATGTAACTAGGATTAGGTTTAGGTTATGTAGGGAGGCTATAAATACCTTGTGTAGCCACCTACAATTAATTATCTTTTGATCAATTAAGTCTGATTTTATTCAGTGAGAGTTTTCTCTTTAGTTCTTGAAAGAACTTAGAACTTATCAAAGAACCTTTTTTTGTGGCGTTCAACACCTTCAAACTTAGGTTCTTGAAACAAGCGTTCTTGGGGTCTAGCTAGCTTAGCTTATCTAGGTTCTTTGAAACAAGATTTCACAGGGTTTAAGTTTTCATTACCTGAATCTTGGTTTTCTTGGGTTAGGGTATTTCATATTGTTAGTGGGTTCAAAGGGTTCAACCCCAAGGGTTCACATCACTGAGAGAGTATGTGACGAGGTTCAACCATGAAACACTTCAAGTCAAGGACCTCGACCACACTGCTATACCTGCATTCACTAATGGCCTGAAAGATAGAGACTTCACTATCTATCTAAAAAGTCGTCCAAGGTCTTCGCTGACCTACTCTCGAGGGTTGAAAAGTACATCAATGTTGAGGAAGCTATGGTAGCTAAGTATCAAAGAATGGAGAAGCAAGAAAGAACGAAAATGAAAAGATCGTGACCAAGATCCCTCCAAGGCTAGTGGGGTAAGAGGAAGAGGAGCCATTTTCCTCTCAGAAGATACAACCACTACACCCCCCTCAGCAGGGCAAGAAGATAGATCTTGCTCATGATAGAAAAAGACAACTTGGCCAAACCTCCAAAAAAGAAGAAGGCAGATGACGCCAAAAGAGATAGGTCCAAATATTGTTCCTTACAAGGACCACAGACATGACACTGAGAGTTGCATTCAACTCAAAAATTAGATAAAAAAACCTTATTAAGAAAGGCCATTTAAAGAGGTTTGTGTCCAACCGACCACAAGTATGAAAGAAGAAATGAAAGGCGAAATGACAGAAGAAGAAGAGACCGGAAAGACAATAGGGAGCCACGACCAAGGGAAGAATGAAGAGAAAATGAAAAGCAAAGGCCCACGAAAAATAGACCTTTGGCCTGTGTCATCTATGTGGTAACAACCGAAAACTCTTTAGGAGGCTCGGCCTCCTCTAGAAGAAAGAGACATGCCAAGATTCGCTTTGTAATGTCAAGCGAAAAGAAACCAAAACATGGACAGATGAACTGGTCATATTTAGCCCCGAAGACATTGAAAGAATTCAAACTCTGCAAGATGATGCCCTAGTAATCACGGCCATTGTGTACAACGGCTCTATAAAGAGAGTTCTTTTTGATAAGGGTTGGGTGAGCGACGTCCTATATTATGATGCAATGCAGAAACTTGGTATCTCCGGTGACTAACTCAAACACATATTTCATTGGCTTTTCCAGGCCCACGATACCCAGATACTGTTGTTTTCTCATTACTTAGCTCTCCTCCCTAAAAAATGGACTTTTTAAAGAGTAGTCCTTGCATGTGAGACCATTAAGTCCACCGTGCCACCTTCAAGCACTTTTACTGAGGGAATAACATCAAACCCATCATTGGAATGTTGGGGGACTGTTTGTTTTTGGTAGCGAAAAGTCAGCTCATTATTGAAATTGTTTGCACCTATCTTCCCACTTGGATTTGATAAGTCATCTTCACCATTGCATTCAAAAGCCAAAGAGTTGGACGAAATATTCATCGGGGAGTCGGTATCCTACTCATGATAGCTATTAAAGTCGACATCTAGATCTTAAATGGAAATCAATATTTTTGAAGTAATACCCCTAACATTAATTGTCACTGATGATGGGACGTTCATTCTACTTTCAACTATGATTAACATTTTTGCAACGTCAAACCTTCTTCTCTTAGATGTGTTCTCATCAAGCCTGATGAAAGATCCCCAACTATCCCCTAAAGATTTGAAAAAAAAAAAAAACTTCATGCCATATTAATAACAATACTTCCTCCATAGACACCCATATAGCAATCTCACGTTGAATATCAAACTCGTTCCATGGCAGGAATAATTACTAGCATTAAGACAGAGAAAAATTCGACCTAAGGGCAAGGAATGCAGAAATGGTGGACATGAAGATTCAACCAGCAGTTTCATAAACTTGAAAGGAACATAAGGGACGATTATCATCCATGAGCAAGCACGTGAAAGCAAGAGAGTAGCAGGTAGCAATATTACGCTTAGGAACTTCCTATAATTTTTGTTTTCTTCTTCGTTCATGTAAATATAAATGAGTTTACAATATGTAAAAAGGTTCTAGAAACCACAATCTACAATATAATTTCCCTAATTATTTTACTTTGCAGTATTTTTAAGATTTATTTTTACTTTACCATGCATTTTTCTTTATTTTTCAGCATTAGGTTTAATTGTAACGTAGAATACCTTATGATTTCTATTTTGTACACAATTATCTGTTGTCGGTTTTACCACGCAAGTGCACGTATCGTAACAAGTAATAAAGTGAAAAGTAAAGTGTCAATCCCACGAGGAATTGTTACTAAATTTGTTAATTACTAAAATTAAAACAATTTAATCTTATCCAAAAAGTTTGTGAATTAAAACTAAATTAAAGAAAGTAATAAAAAAAGGCAAATTAAAACTTGGATTAAATCAATGAAGAAAAGTCTAGGATTATAATTTCCCTCAATACTTCGTTTGAACCTCTCTTACTCCCTTAACTTGATTAATGATAATGAGTTGTTAACCTAGAGTTCTAATCTATTTATAAGTTTCTGTCGATGGTCTTATAAAAATATCCCTCTTAACCAATTAACTATATTTCTATGATAATTGAATTAAAGAGAAACTCATTAAGCTTAAACTCTAAACTTGGTTACACATGACACGTAAGTATATTTCTATCATACATGCAACTCAATTCATCCTAATAAATGAATCTGAAACACATGTTATTCAATCTATGTCTAACACTAAACTCACTTTTCAAGTTGTTTTTAGGTTACCAATTCAATCTAATTGGTAGCTAAGCAATTAGAAGCATTAAGCACAAGATTGAATAAACAACATCAAATACCATTAAATCAAGAAAAAGAGTTAAATAATTCAAATTACATGTTGAGTTTCATTGCAAGCCTAGAAAAACTAATTTAATTCATGATAAATAATGAAAACATAAAACAAAGGAGTTTCACCATCATCAATATTACAAGAAAGTAAAGAAAGAATAAAGGAAAAGAGAAAACTAAGTTTTGTCGGTATTTCAATCTTCGATCCTCCAAAATATACTTTACTCCTTGCAACCTTATGGTGGCTACTCTCATTGAGATAAATTAGGTCTCAAAGGTCTTGATTGGTACTTATTTGAGCCTTGAAAGATCCTATTTATAGAGTTTTAAAACACTGGAGTTAGAAACTTCGCGTGCAGATAACAAATAAGCTTTCCTTTTCTTTATTTTTTTTTCTGCACGTTTGGGCACCGCGGTGCTGGTTTCAGGCACCTCAGCATGGGGCTTGCGGCTTGGGCTACCGATTCTATCATCTTCTCGCACTTTATCAGCTTATTTGGATGGGCAAATCTTGTGCGTTTTGGGCAAATAATATATCATTGGAAAGCTATTTAAACCAGCTTCAAAAGTTAAGAAGGAAGTTTTCTTGAATAAAGAAATTAAGATCATGTTTTCCTAATAACAAACTTCGGAGGTCAAGTCTGCCCATGTGTTGCTTTGCACCTTTTTTGTCTTTTCGCACCTCAAAGTTCCTTATCGCTTTGGACTTATAAAAATACAAAAATACTAAATTAATAACTAATTTAAACATGAAATAAATAAATAAAACTAATCTAAAAACAATTAAAACTAATTAATTCCGAATAAAAATTTCAAAGACTTGGCCGATTTGAATGCACAAAATATAATAAAATAACTTTATTTCATAGAGTTATCACTATCCCTTTTTGTGTTATTAAGGGAAAAAACCTTTTGATTACTTGAGTAATCAGATCGTCGTATGTTTTCTTAAAATTTCAATCAACAAATACATACCCAAATAATTAGTAGATTTAATTCAACTATTAAAGATCACAAAATTTGAAAGTTCTATATATGTATATTTGTGTATATATAACACACTAAAGTTTTTTTCTTCTTCTTTTGTTATCAAGTAAATCTAACTATATCTGATATCTATGTTTCTATATATATATGAGGAGGGATCTACTTACACTAATGTAAAAGTAGATTAGTTTTACACATTTTCGTAACTTTTTATATGATTTATATTTTAACAAACCGACCGTTGGATTTAACAATATAATTGTATTCGTCGTGCATGTAAAGTTTCGAATCGATCTGTCTCTATCATATCGATTCAAAATTTTACGTGCATGACGAGTACAATTATATTGTTAAATCCAACGGTCGGTTTGTTAAAATATAAATTGTATAAAAAGTTACAGAAATGTGTAAAACTAATTTAGTTTTACACTAGTGTAAGTGAATCTTTCCTTATATATATATATATATATATATATATATATATATATATATATATTATCGTATAAAGCTTTTTATGTGGCTAAAACTACAAGAATTTTGGTTTGAGGTGGTGCTGATTGGCAACGACTTTTATTAGCGGTTCATCAAAGATTAGAGGTGGCAATCGTGCAGTTCCAGTTAAGTTTAGGTCGGATTATTTCAAATCTTAAAAAAAATTATGTTGTTTCGAGTCAAAATTATTTACGATGGGATTTTTTGGATTTACATTCGATTTATTGGAGTTTATGTCACTTCGAGTCTAACTTGTTGAGTTTTAAAATCAAATCAATTTATTTTTTTCGGTGAACATTTTCTACTATAAGATTAGAAAAACTTGATCTATGCTTAAATATAGGGTTAATGTATAATTTGTCTCCTGAATTATACCACTTTGTCGATTAGGTATCTAAAAAAAAAAAAAAAATTTACAATCAGGTACTTGAACTTCAAGTCCATTCAGCACATTGCCTCATTGACTAACATCGTTAACATTAAGCTGATATGGCCAAAAATAACTAATAAAATTATGATACGTGGTCAAAAAAGCCATGTCATCTTTTTAAATTTTAAATTTTTATTTTTGAAAAAAATAAAATTTGAAAATTAAAAAAATTAGAAAAAGAGGGAATCAGGAAGAGGGGAGGGAAAGAGGAAAGAGGGGGAAGGGAAGGCGGAGGGCGGGTCAAAGACGAATTCGATTGGCCCAAAAATAGATCAGGTCGATGCCTCAGCCTAGGCAAATCGGCATGATCTACATTTGGGCCGGCCAGTGGCCCCTCACATCCCCTTTTCCTTCCTTTCTCTCTCCCCGATTCCTTTCTCTTTTTCTTTTTTTTTTGAAATTTTCTTGTTTAGTTTTTTATTTTTTGAAAATTTTTATTTTTTTAATTTCAAAAATAAAAAATTTAAAGAAAAAATAAAAATTTTATTTTTTAAATATATGATTTTATTTTTTCATGATTGAATTTTTGAATTTCTAAAAATATTTTATAATTTTTTTAAAATGATTTTTTTGAAAAAAATTATAAAATGAAATAAATTCATTTTTTTATTTTTTAATTCTAAAATATTTTTTCAATTTTCTAATTTAAATGAATTTTTTGAAAACAATATAAAAAAAGTAAAATGACATGTGGCACTATTTTATTGGCTAATTTAGGTCACGTCATTATTTTGACTAATGGTGTTAGTCAATGAGACAATATGCTGAATTGAAATTCAAGTACTTGATTGTAAATTTTAAATCTTTAGACATCAAATCGACATAAGGTGTATAATTGAAGAGCAAATCGCATATTAATCCTTAAATATATGATTATTCAACCACACACATAGAATAGTTAATAATAAAATTTCAGTTAAATTGAATACTTTCCAATTCCGAATGGTAAAACATGAGAATTTTGACATGCCTTCTAATTCTCTTGTTCATGTGATTAAACCAAAGATGATGTGGTAGAAATTTGATCTTTTACCGTAATACTATAATTATTGTATACTTCAAATTTTCCTCTCGTGAGCGTCAGTCATATCCCACGCAAACTAGCACGCCTACAAACCGACGACTATATATATATATATATATATATATATATATATAAAAGGAAACATTTACTTACATTAATATAAAATTAAATTAATTTTTATACATATTTATAATTTTTTATACGATTTATATTTGTTTAATTCGATTATTGTATTTCATATTTTATTCACGTAGATCATGCACATGGAATTTTGAATAAATTAAAAATGTCTAACTATTTATTCGATGTAAAAAACTTTCAACCGTTAAATATATATTGAAAAAAAATAGTATTTTTTGATCGATATGATAGAGATATCGGTTCGATTCGAAATTTTACGTGCACAACGAGTACAATTCTATTGTTAAATCTAACGATCAGTTTGTTAAAATATAAATCATATAAAAAATTATGAAAATATGTAAAACTAATTTAGTTTTACATTGGATTTATATTTGATGCACTTTCAGTGTATAGATCTATACACTAACAATGAACCACATGATGTCACCCGTTAAATAGTATAATTATCAATATTTATTTTTAAAAAATTTATTTATTTATTAATAAGGTGTCATCAACTTATAAACAATACATCAAATATAAATCTTTTTACATTATACCAGCCATCTCTTAATTCAGAGATGCATTAAAAACAAACAATTATTAAGATTGTCATAGTCTAACAGGAAAGGTTTTTTTTTTTTTTTCTGGGTGCATCTACGAGGAAAGTTTGATAACAGTAGTATATAGCAATCTTACAAAGAGAACTAGGAATCACGATTTTGTATGTCTACTACTTTTAACATGGGGAAGATAATTAATTATTACTACAAGCTTTTTCTGAAATATATCAAACTTCAAACACATAGTAAGACAGAATCTTAACTACTCATGAAGACAGAAGATTGACAGAAGATTAATAAAACATATATAAATAAATATATATAGTAATTAGAACTGATTTATGGCGATCATCCCAGGTGGAGTGAGGAGGCGATAGGAGCCATATGCAAAGCTACATCCTTGGCGGATCTTATTGTCGCCATCGTCCATCGCCAATAGCACCTTGTAGAACAAATCAACGTTGCAGGGAAGCACAAGGGGCCCTTCGCTGTTGAATCCATATTCAGACTCGGCTTCTTCAAGCAGAGTCTTAAAAAGCGGGTGGTTTGCGTATTCGGTTTTGATCACGAATCTTTGTCTCTGGGCTCCAACATACACCGAGAAGCAACCTTCCGGAGCCACTCGTTTCTCTTCTTTGAGAGAGGCATCCATGGATGGCCACGATTTGCTTTTCTTATAAAGAGCACGGCCACGGGTGTTTCCTGAGGAGGAGCCCTTGCGGCGGCCACGGCCGATGGATTTGCATCGCTCCCAAGTCTTGATGATCAGGTTGCGCTTTTTGCCTTTTCCCTTCCTCACCACGTCCATCAGCAGAGCTTTTCTCAATACTAGCTTAATATATGAACTCTTGCACAATAAATATATCTTAAAAACAAAAAACAAAAAAGAAAACAATAGAGATGTTGGGCTCAAAAACCACACACCACACCTTGAATCATGAAGCTATGAACATGAAAAGACTGGCAGATGAAAAAGAATGTTTGAAATTAATGTACAGGCCGGAAATTTCAAAGTTTAAAGTTTAAACAGCTATAGCTAACCTCTGTCATAAGCCAAGTAAAACATGACCTTAACCCTTAGCCTCAATGTGTTGCTCATTTTGAACAACAGAAACAAGTTAAAACTGAAATCATGCATATAAAAGACAGAAATCTGACAAGAAACGGAGGTCAAGAAAGTAGAAAAAAGAAATATGGATTGAACCCAGATTACTTTAGAGAAGTGAGTCAACGACCCCGGGGGTGGGAGAGGAGGAGGGAAAAAGAAGGAGAGAGGAACCAGAAGAGAGCTAGCCTCAGTGGTTATGCTCCCACTTGAGTATTGAATAGGGCATATCTTAAGCAATGATAAATATACAGCTTTCGTATTTAAAGCCCAATTTGACATAAAAATATTCTACAGATAACCTACTTCTCAAACGTTATAATTTGTTTTTTTCTGTTTAAGTTTAAACAACTAGTAGTAGTAGTATTTTTAATTTTTTACTCAGCTTCCGCGATAAATGGTTACAAGTAGAGTTGTGAAAAACTGACAAATTTAAAAAATTCGTCCAATAATTTGAAGTCAATTCAATTTGATTAGGAAAAGTTAATAACCTAAGCTCGTCCAACTCGAAATTAAAATGATCAAACCCCGAATAACCTGAAAGGCTAACTTGAAATAATTCAAAATTATATTGATTTGATTCTAAAGCTCATAATTTGGGCCTGAAAAATGACTCCAACCCAATTACTCGAAATCGAATAATCCGAGTATTAAACTCGAAAGATCCAAATCTAAAATGACTCGAACTTGAAATGATTCAAATTTTCTTCAAATTGAAATGATCCAACTCGAAGTGGCCCAATCCAAATCTAATCCAATCCGTCCATTTGTCACCTCTAATTACAACCTATATAAAATAAAATTAATTAAAAGAGTAATACATTTTAATTTACATAATAACTTCTAATTATTATAATTTTAAATGGAATATATTTCAATTGATATGTAAAATAAAATTACAATCTCAAATTCTGAACATAATAAGTTTTGATTTCTCAAATTTAATCTAAATATTTCAACATTATTATTAAGTAAAAATCTCACTCTCTTAAGACTAAATTTTTAAATAAAAAATATTTTCACTACAAAATAGGCGATGATTTTTCAGTCATTTAGCGACATCTATAAACGCCGCTAAATAGTCTGTGACATTTGCCAACACTACGCCAAAATTAATTTTAGACAATTTTTTTTATACCATTTCTTAAATATTGTTAAAAATAGCAAAGGCAACACTTTGACAGTATTTTGCATATTACTGTTATATATTATAATGGCTAATAATTACAGTATTTTTAAAAATTTTAGAAGCATTTGACATGTGCTGTTATAAATCTTATCATATAAAAATACTTTTGATAGCACTTATAATTGCTATCATTGAGATCTTTTGCAGCAAATGAAAAATGCATGCAAAAGGTTATGAAAAGCTGTTATAAAGTAAAAATAGCAGCATTTTGATAAGTGTTATTATACATAAGTAAAAATGCTACTAAAGACATAAGGCTGCAGCTACATATACAGCACATGAATAAATGATGTCTTATTTTACAGCAACAGTTTTTTTTTTAAATTTTTACAGCACTTCAAAATGCTGTTAAATGTCAAATTTGGCATAGTGCAAAAATGCCAGCGATTATCCCGTCGAAAAATAGCGGCATTTTTGTTGTTAACTACAGTAGCATTTCTGGTAACATTCTCGGTGTTTCAAAACATTGTAATGTCTTATATTAGGTTAAGATATATAAGTCTTGTTATATAGTGGAATTTGTTTTCAAATATGCCGCTATATAACGACGATTGTATTCGAAAAACGCTATTTAACGACGTTTAACTATAAAAATACCGCCATATAACGAGGTTGTTTTAGGAAAATGCCAGTAAATGATGGCATTTTTGAAGCAAACGTCGCTATTTTGTATTTATACATTTTTTTTAAAATTTATTTCATAATTGAGTAAAAATTTGTTGTTGAAAAAAATAGCATCTAAGAATTTCTTTTTCTATTTTTATTAAAAATTACATTCAACATCCGAAATATATTATAGAAAAATTAATTCAGTTCCATTAATTAGATATTATAAAACATCCAAGTGCATAAATTGCATGAATAAATTAGCAATATAAAATTAAATTTTACATGTTTTCTAACTGGTCAACTCCAGTTAAATAATATAAAAAAAATTACTAAGGCTTTGTTTGGTAAGGTGGAAAAAAATTGAAAAGATGGAAAATTTGAGGAGGAGAAATGTGAAAAGATGAAAAACATATTTTTTTCTTTTCATTGGTGTGCTTGGTAGGAAAGATGGAAAAATGGAAAGAAAAAATAATTTTCTTTCCATCAATTGTTTGGTAGAGTTGAAAATGGAAAGGAAATAAAATAAAAGTATATCGTTTTACCATTATACTCATAGTAAGTTAAGATGACTCACACCATTCTCATTTTCTTTCCTCTTTTCTTTCCAATTTGGAGTGATTTGTTTTTGTTAATAGGTGTGAAAAATAATAATCTTTCTTATTTTATTTCCTCTCACTTTTCTTTCCTACCAAGCACACTCAAAAATTATTTTCTTTCAACTTTTCCACACTCCCCTTTTCATCATTCCATTTTTTCACTCTACCAAGCACACCGTAAGAGTTGAAACACAAGAATTAGAAGAACGGTTATTGGGACCATGTTCACTATCATGTTCTGAACCTTACTAATAAAAAGTTAAAACACTTAATTAATATTATCTGATAATACGTTATAAAGATAAAAAAACACACACACACACACACTTTCTAAATTTTATACTTGAGGTGGCGGAGTTCGTGAATCCTAGAGTGCTTCCTCGGCACTGGTGTTGTGATACACAAAATAATGTATCTCCTAAATCTTTACACTAAATTATGGTCGTTTTTGTGTATAATAGTAAGTAAGGATCGAATCCATAAAAAATGTTCTTAATTTATGTGTTATTGATGCAAAACTCTCAAAACACCTAAACTAAACTTTGGTGGTGGGTTGAATTGTTTTGAGATGTAAAGAAAATAAGAAAACTTAAAAGTAAAATTAAGATTTAAAGAAACAAAAAATTAAATAAAACAAGTAACAATAATGATGAAACGTATGGTCAATGAATCATTTTTCACCTCTAAACATGAAATATAGCCAATAATCAGATTTATCTTTCACTCTCTCTCTGTTAAAAATAATAACCCTACGACAATCACAAGCTCGATTATCTCGATCTTCCCTTACTTTATCGTTGAGAAAAGAACAAGCATTTTTACTCAATCTATTTCCAATGAACAACATAGAATAAACTCTCTAAATTTAATTCAACGAAAGCATTCAAATTAGAAAGATAGATTATATCAAGCAATAAACACACAAGCTCGGTTTATTTAACTTGAACCATACTCTACATTGTATCGAACAAAAATATCCCATAATCATTGATGACAATTTGCTACTTATGTTTAGGAATCTTGACAATCACGGATCAAAACACTAAACTAGTAATCAAATCACTATAATATTTTTCTAGTTGCTCACCTAAATAAATAAGATAGCAATTCATGACATGCAATCAGTAGAATATAACAAATTCAAAAGAGAGTTGAAAGAAAATATGAAACTTATTAACTAACAATCATGTCTAGGGCTTTGAAATCACCCTTAACCATAAAAAGAACTTGGTTACACAATCTAGATGTGTTCAATAACATATTCATAAGAAAATTAAACAAGAAAAAAAGTAGGCGAAAATAAGAAGAAAAAAAACTCTATTATGGTGCCTATTTGCAATCTCCTTCTCTTCCTCTAAGTCTCCTCTTCTTGTTCTCCTCTTTTTCCCTTTTTCTTCTCTTCTTTTTCTTCTCTTTATTTTTCTCTCTCAAACTTCTCAAAATCTCCCTAATTTTGTCCTTAAAAGATCTTATTTATAGAGTTTCAAAATCTTGAGAGTTGTTTCTTCCCGCGCAAGTAACATCAAGCTGTAGATTTTTTTGACATATATTATGGCACCACGACACCAGCTTCCAGCGTCGTGGCGTTGACTATTCTGGTTGAATGGCAGTGTTTCTGGCACCACGGCGCTAGCTTTGCTGTCTTGCCAATTTGTGCTGCTGTTTCTTCTCGCGTCTTCTTGTACTTTCTCAGCCGATTTGGATGACCAATTCTTATGCGTTTTGGGCAAGTAATATATTGTTGAAAGCTCTAAGAATCAGCTTCAAAAGTCAAGGAGGAAGTTTTTTTTGAATAAAGACTTTAAAATCACGTTTTCCTAGTAACAAGCTCTAGAGGTCAAATTTATCCTTCTTGCTTTGCACCAAAGAATTTGATATTTTTGGCTCCAAAGTCTTCTTTCATCTTGTGATTCTCATTTTGTACGCTCTTTAACATCCTAATTGACATGTTTTTGTTTCATTCTCTTAAATAAATCTGAAAGAAATTTCATGTTTATGCCATGTGATAGTTAGTGTTTATGTAATTTCTTTTATATTTGCATATCAATATTGTCTTTGCATATTCATGCTTATTTAAATAAGTTTTAATGCATAAAAAATGTCATTTTTTAATAATAAGCGATGCAATATTCGTAAGTTAAAATAATCCATGAGTTCTCTGTTGGGTATGCCGGAAAGAATGTCGTCTATTATCATTAACAAAGGAATATCCTCTTTTAAAAAAGAATGATCTGGATGATTTCGAAATGAGAAAAATTCTATATTTTGCCGGGTTTGCCAGGGAGTATAGAAAATTTGGTGATAATAAATTCTGGATTATTCTTAAATAATATGATTGTTTTTAAAAAAGGAGAATTATTTTTAAATACCGAAATTAAAACCAACTTTTATCGATACTTAATGATAACACATGATTAATAAGATACCATTTTATACGGGCGTTGTGGGGATGCTAATACGTCCTCATACGTAACCGACTCTCGAACCCGCCATTCTTTTTCTTTGGTTTTTAATGCGGACTTTAAAATTGGTTTTTTTCAAAATAATTTAATTAATTTTAAAATGTTTTACAAAAATCGATTTTAATAGGTGATCGATCACACCTAGCCAAAAAAAATCGATGGCGACTCCATTTCTTCGAGGTTTTTCAGAACGCCTATTATTTACAATGAACATATTATCTTTTCTCCCCCCAAACGTCATTTAGTGGTTGCTAGATCGTTATGACAGCTTGGCGACTCCACTAGAGATCTTTAGAGAGTCAGGCCTAAAATTGATCGTGTGTTATCAAAAGTCTCGATTTGTTGGTGTTAATCGATATTTAATTATAATTCTCATTTTTTTTATATAAAAAAAAACAAAGAGGATTTCTTTTTAGAATAAAAGATAAAAAAATGTTTTTCACTGAATCCATGCATATTATTGTTGCTTCTTTGATTGATTAATGTTGTATATTATTTGATTCTTTGTTTTAAATAATTATTAAAATAAGAGTTGTAGAATAGGTGGTAAAAGAATTATTTGTCCCTCCTCACATACTACAATTGCATTTGCATAACATGAGCTCTATACCCGGGCTCCGTCCCTTTGAGTGGAAGTAAAGTAGCTACGCTCTCGTGATGATCCTCTGCATGGGCTAGCAAAATACTTTCAGAGTTTTAAAGTACCTAAGCTCTCGTGATGATCCTCTGCATGGGCTAGGGAAATATACTCTATTAAATTGAATCATTTCCTTTAGATTGGGGTGCCTTACTAGCCTTCACAGACGACAGTGAGGAATAATTTGGGACCTTTTAGAACCCGACTGAACCTCATATAGTGAGCAATATGAAGCCAACTTATGTAGGGTCATGCTGAATTTTCGTTAGAAATTACCCTATTAGGAGCACATGGAGGAACATTTACGATCTTTTGCTATTTGTTTTACATCCCGAATAAGCATTAAGATTGGGCAATGATGAACGTACATCGTAGTGCCCGCAATAAGTTTAATATTGCACCCCAAAAGCACCGTGACACCTAAATAAGTAGATACTGTTGGGGCAAATGTTCATTAACTTTCTGAAGTCGTAAATATGAAAATTCTTTTTCAAGCATCTTTGTATTTCGTACATTTCATGCATTAATTATGTGTAAATAGAGTATCTACATTTATGGTTGTATTTTTGATTTCATGATGATAACAATCTCATTTGAGAATTCCATAAACATCTGTTAATTGATTGAATAAAAATCGATAGTGTCGAATAAACATCTAGACACCGTGCCATAATAAATCCACTGCCCAAAATTTTGTTGTTGAAGATTTTGTTTTAATTTTTACGGGGAAAATGTGTTTCAAAAATCGTGGATCAGATTTGGGGGCAAATCTTACATAATGATTTTCTTTGAATAATTAAGTTTAGTCCCATCAATTTAATTTAATTATTGAATAATTTCTTTGTATATACTCGTGTATTAATTCGTTTATTCATTAATGCATCGTGTTGTATTCATAACATATATGGTCATTCATCTTGGAATACATTTGTGACATACATGGTCATCCTCTGTATATACCCGTGTATTAATTCATTTATTCTTTACATGCATCATATCGACATCGTGTTACATTCATAACATATATGGTCATTCATCGAAGAATGCATTTGTGACATACATGGTCATTCACTGTATATATCCAGGCATTAATTCGTTTATTTTTTACATGCATCAAGTTGGCATCAAATTGCATTCATGACATTCATGGCTCATTCATCATGAAACGCACTTAGGGGATAAATCAAAAGTTGGCTTGGCTTTAAGAGTCTTTGAAGAAATTTCTATTTCAAATAAGAGGTATAAGAAGTACTGAGTACCTTTATAACACAGGCAAGGATCATGGATAATGAGCAGCAAAATAGACTGGATAGGATGAAAAAGCCCAACAAGAGGCCAAGAAAGTATACTGAAGTATCAAGTATAAGCTAGAAAGCAAATGGCTCAACTTATGGAATAGGTGTCCGTCGTGATTAAGGGAAAAAGACATGTTGAAAACTCAGCAGTCAGAGAAAGGTCAGAGGCACAAAGGGGTCAGAGTGAGGCCGTACTGTTAAATGGTCAATCTACTCAAGGTACTCAAGTCTTACCCCTGACAAATCCCATCAACATCCCGAGCTTGGATGATCTTGCTAAGAAGGAAAGGTTGAAAATGGTGGATTTAAAAAAGGCTGAGTTGGCAGATTCACAAGCAAGTATCAGCTGTTAAAGGAAAGGCTAAGGGCCGTAGAAGGGGCAGAGATGTTCAGTAGCCTCGATGCCAGAGAATTAAGCTTGGTCCTTGATTTGGTAATCCCGTCCAAGTTTAAAGTGCCAAACTTTGAGAAATATGACGGGACTATTGACCTTTCTGCGCACCTAACTATGTACTGTTAAAGGATGATCAGGTATGCTAATAATGACAAATTGCTTATTCATTGTTTTCAAGACAGCCTGACAGAATCAGCAACTAGATGGTATAATCAGCTTAGCAGAAGCAAGATCCGTTCTTGGATGGATTTAGCAAGAGCATTCTCTGAGAAATATAAGCATGTATCGGACATGATTTCGGATAGGATCTCATTGCAGAACATGGAGAAAAAGGCTACTGAGAGCTTTAAGCAATATGCTCAAATGTGAAGGGAAATGGCCACCCAAATACAAGTGCCACTGACTAATAAGGAAACCACTATCCTTTTCGTGAAACACTACGGGCCCAGTACTATGATAAACTCATCGGAAATGCCACGAAAAAGTTTTCAGACATGGTAATCTATGGGGAGATGATTGAAAATTCTATCAAGAATGGGAAACTCGAAGAAGATAAGATATCCAATGCCGTGCAAAACAGGGCACCTAAGAAGAAAGAGGAAGATGTCTAAGCTACGGGAAGCTTTGTCCTATCTATCCATTTCCCCTCATACCAGCCATTCTGTCTTTCCATGAACAACATACAAGGTCCATACTTATACCCGATGGCTTCTCAATATCCAGCAAATCTTCAACCTTTTGCTAGCCAAAGAAAGCCGAAGAACATCCGAAAAAGAGATCGATTTGGTCACTTCCCATGTCTTACTCTGAATTATTACCCCAGCTTGTTGAATAGCAACTCCTCACTAAAGTTCCAGTAGAGCCCATCCAACCCCCATATCCAAGCTGGTATGACGAAAATGCATATTGTGATTATCATTACGGATTCGAGGATATTCCATAGAAAATTTCATATCCCTAAAAAGAAAGGTTCAAGCACTCATTAATGATAGACGGATAGAGATTGGGAAGAGACAAAGGTTAAACAACATGGAGAATCCGCTTTCTGTGCATGAAGAGAGGATGTCATAATGGGAGAGGAAGGCATAAAGGTTGAAGAGAACATCAAGGATTAGCTGATTCTAGATAAAGAGAAAGCATGACAAGAGCATTGCGGAAAATGCATGTAGTTCTATGCCTCATGATAACTCGTATAATTATATAGTTTTTAGTTATGTTTTATTATTGTTTTGTGTCAAATACGAGTTATTATTGTTTAGTTTAATTGTGTTTATGATCTTTTATATTTTTATGTAATTTGGTGTTTTTCACAAGTTTCTTTGAGTGATTTCAGATTACTAGAATTAAGGGCAAATCAAGTTCAGTTCCAGTTCCGACACCGTTTGCCATATCAGCTATATCTCGAGTTTCACTGAAGCAATAAGGCTGAAATTTGTAGCCGTGCAAAGCTAAGAGGCATATCTATCTTTTTCATGTTTTACACTTCTTGAAACGGAGTCGTTTTCCCTAGCGAAATCGACCATCAAGTTGGCTGATGTGCAATGACGTCTGTGCTGACCTGTTTTCGTATTTTGCCCATATCTTCTTATCCACATCAGCAAATGAGCTGATTCTAACGGCTATGGATCCGTAACTGATAGGGGTATATTTTTCTAGAAGACAATTTTATCAGATCGAGCCTCCAACATTGACAAAATCGACCATCAAGCTGGCTGATCAGAATTGTCATACAATATGACGAAAATTGTTAGAAAAATACACCCACCTATTATACCTACCTTTGAAATTTGTAAAGCTTGTCTCTTGTCATTTAGCCCTCCAAAATGTGTATAAATAGAGGGCCTTGGATGAGTATTGGGATACATTATACATTGGTAGGATATTAGCCATTGTAATAAAATTCTCTAAGTTTTCTTCTTTTTTCCTTTCTCTAGTTTTCTTTTTCTTTATTTACTTATGCTTCTTACATTTCTTTTCATTTTATTCATATCTAGTATGTGTTGCTAATCATATTGTTGAGGTGATGAGGTGAAGCTCTTGGTAAATGCTAAGGTTAGTCTCTTAAACATGAGCTAAAATGAATTATCATTTATAAACACTAGTATAGATAATATTTTCTTTTGGTTTAAAATCATACTTGCAAAGTAGGGATCTTGATTCATTATTGACAATGAAAATGGCACAATAAATGCTTGGTTTCATAACCTTGATTTGTTGTAGACATATACCTTGGCATAAGGAATGCTTGGACTCTTTTTGTGAGTTTTGAGGACACCAAATGAACATAATATCATATGCTATGGACGTTGGACAATTTGGACTGAATTGCTAAACCTTCCGATTGGAATCTCCCTTATGTGTGAATTTCAATTGTGTAATAAAACAAGATTAATCTTAGCATAACACCAAGAGTGGATTCTCTAACCTCAACATCTTTTCTTATTGTTTTTATATCTTGTTTAATTTCTTTTATTTAATTTTGTTTATTTTGTTCTCTAATATCTTGTTTATCTTGTTTTGTTGTTGATTCCCTAATATCTTGTTTACTTTATTTTTCTTATATATTTATAAACTTATACTTACTAATACGCTTCCCTGTGGTTCGACCTCGGACACCCGAGAATTTATTACTTGAACATAACCTGCACTTGGGTTTACAACTCTTAATTGAGTCACCATCAAGTTTTTGGCGCCGTTGCCGGGGAGGTAATACTAAGTATATAAGTTTATAAGTATATTTATTTTTATTGGCTGGTTATATCGCCTAATTTTCTATATATTTATATTTATATTGTATATTAACTTTGTTTTATTTTTATTGGCTGGTTATACCGCCTAATTTGTATATTAACTTTGTTTTATGCTTGTTTGGCGACGTGATTTTAGATCTCGTCGTTTAGTTAGATTTTGTTGTGAAACTTTTTCAGGTAATCTTTCTAATACAACTCCTACCATGGCTAACAATGAAAGTGTTCATGCTGAAGATGAGAACAGACAAGTACGCACCATGCGTGACTACTTGCAACCAACTCGAAGCTCATCACCCTCTTGTTTTATTTTTCCTTTCAATGCAAACAACTTTCGTTTTAAACCAGGTATGATAGCTTTGCTTCCAAATTTCCATGGGTTAGAATCGGAAAGTGCTTACTCGTTTCTAAAAGACTTCGAAGATGTATGTGTCACCTTTAATGACCAACAATGCACAAATGAAATTGTCAAGCTAAAATTATTTCCTTTTTCTTTAAAAGATAAAGCAAAAATTTGGCTTCATAATTTAAAACCAAGGTCAATTGGCACATGACAAGAATTACAAACTAAGTTTCTAAAGAAATTTTTCCCAGCACATAAAACTACTGCTTTGAAAAGACAGATTCAAAATTTCAATCAAAATCAAAATGAAGCATTTTTTCAGTGCTGGGAGCGTTTTAAAGATTTGTTAAGTTCTTGTCCACATCATGGTTTTGAAAAATGGCGTCTTATTAGTTTCTTTTACGAAAGTTTAACTCCCGAAACTAAACAATTTGTTGAAACAATGTGTAACGGTGAGTTTCTAGAAAAAGAACCTGAAGAAGCCTTTGACTACCTAGACCATTTGGCAGATAACTCTCAAGCCTGGCACACAGATAATTCCTCTGAAAGTTCCAATAGATCTAATCTTGTTTCTAACAGAGGTAAATATCATTTTAGTCAAGAAGATGAGATAAAAGCTAAAGTAGCTAATTTGGCTAGAAAGATTGAAGCCATGGAACTTAGAGAAGTAAAAGAAGTCAAAACGGTTAAAAATGAAGAAAGTTGTGGAATTTGTGAAATCATGGGACACCCCACTTCTGAATGTCCAAACATTCCCATTCTTAAAGAAGCGTTGCATGATCAAGTAAATTCCATAAACACATTTAGAAAGCCTTTTCCTTCTCCTTACTCTGAAACGTATAACCCTGAATGGAGAAATCATCCCAACTTCAGTTGGCGGAATAATAATCATGTTCAGGTACCACAATCTCAAAAGCCGGGCAACACTTTTTCCTATCAACCTTCACGTGTACAAACCTTGGAAGAGACATTGCAAGCATTCATGCAAACACAAGCAAATATGAATAACCAAACTTCACAGGACATCAATGAGATCAAAAACATCTTGTCCACATTGATAGCTTCATTACGCACTCAAGAAAAAGGTAAGTTTCCTGCTCAACCTCAGCCTAACCCTTCTACTCAATGTCTTGTTTCTTGCTCCAATGAAACTCAACAGGAAAATGCCAGTTCTATCACAACTCTTCGAAGTGGAAAGGCAATTGACAAAAACATTCCATCAAAAGACCAAGATCCTCATTCCCCTCCGAAAAGTAACGGTAAGGATGATGGTAAGTCTGAACTTCTTGAAAATTTGGACAAAGAAAAAGGTATGCATCCTGCTCCTTTTCCTCAAAGGTTGCAAACAATAAAGAATTTGAATCAAAATGCAGAAATTTATGAACTTTTCAAACAAGTTAAGATTAACATTCCTTTATTGGATGCAATCAAACAAGTTCCATCTTATGCTAAATTTTTGAAGGACATGTGCACATTTAAAAGGAAACATAATGTACAAAAGAAAGCATTTCTGACGGAAAGTGTGAGCTCAATCATTCAGCACCTTACTCCACCAAAATTCAAAGATCCTGGATGTCCAACAATCTCATGCATCATTGGAAACACTAGAATAGAACGTGCATTGCTTGATCTTGGTGCTAGTGTTAATCTTTTGCCTTTTTCTGTTTATCAACAGTTAGGTTTAGGTGAACTCAAGGAAACACCTGTTACACTTCAACTAGCTGATCATTCTGTAAAAATTCCTCGAGGGATAGTTGAAGATGTTTTGGTTCAAATTGATAATTTTTACTTCCCTGTTGATTTTATTGTTTTGGACACACATCCTGTTTCAAATCCAAATGTTCAAATTCCTGTTATATTAGGCCGTCCATTTCTTGCAACTTCTAATGCTCTGATAAATTGCAGGAATGGTATTTTGAACATTTCTTCTGGAAATATGGCTTTAGAATTAAATGTGTTCAACATTTGCAAGCAACCTGGTGATGATTCAGAAGTACATGAAGTGGATTTCATTGAAGAACTTGTTCATGAACATCTCACCACTACCACATTCCATGATCCTTTAGAAGCTTATTTAATTGAATGTGAGTTTGATAATGCTTCAGAAATTTCACACACTGATTCTTTGTTAAATTCTTTTCAGGATAAGCATTGTTGGAAACAAAAACTTGAGGAACTCAGAAATGATGCATATGAGAATCCTAAAATTCATAAAGAAAGAACTAAAGCCTTTCATGACAAGTTAATTTCAAGAAAAACATTTGATGTTGGGCAAAAAGTTCTACTTTATAATTCTAGACTTCACATATTTCCTGGTAAATTGAGATCAATATGGACTGGCCCATTTGTGGTTAAGCATGTGTATCATTATGGAGCAGTTGACATTGAGAATCCTCAAAATGGTAACGTATTCAAGGTAAATGGACAAAGACTCAAACTCTTTTTGGAAAATCATGTTACTCAAGAAGAGGTTGTTTTTCTTTCTGATTCTTGTTTTGAAAATAACTAGATGTAAATATAATTTTTACTAATCTTCAAAAAAAAAAAAAGTTTGTTGTGTTTTAAGCAATTTAGAAGTATTCATTCTGAACAAGGTCTGAGTAAGGGAGACTTGAGACATACCTTGTCAGTTTGATTTTAATCTTTTTATGTTTACTTGTTAATTTTTGTTTAGTATTTTAGGATTATTTAGGTTGCATGAGTTTGTTTTGTTTTGAGTCTTAGTTATTCCTATTCTTATGTTATTAGTTCTTTTCTCTTACACATGATTCTTTCATTTGGGTTAATAGACTTACATTGAGGACAATGTAAGAATCAAGTGTGGGGGGAACGATTTAGGATTTCTTTTATTTTTGTCTACTATTTTTTTTTATGAGTCTTTATTATTATTATTATTATTATTATTTTTAGTGTGTTTTAGTTCCTTTTAATACAATGATGAGATATGAATTGCATAAGTCTAAAACAGATTTATTAGTGAGAAGATTTTCATGAGAATTGAGCTTGATGTCAATCTTTTTATGAGCCAATGTTAATATGATATGTTGATTGAGAAAGAAGCATGTTTAGATTTAATCTGACTTGTATAATCATCCTTGTGAGTTTTTGAGCCTATAATGATTGATGCATTATACAAATCAATCTAATTTCTTTCTTGAGTGCTCTTATGATTACATGATTCTCTAGAACTTGCTTTAAACCGTTTGAGACTATATTGATACATGTGACAACATGAATATGATAGAGGCATTAGGATTATAACCAGAGCCAAACAGCCATCCCTTATTGATGTTCCAAGAGAACATCCCCACTAGTAAGCCAATTTGAGCCTACATTAAATATGCTGTTTTATTGGTAACCACAACTTACACCTAGCCTAAATATACTTATATCCTTACCCTTGTTCTAAAGATGGATTATATATTTTGAGACATATTGCAAAAAACAAGGGATATTTTTAGTTGAAAATTTGGGTTAGAAACAAAAGATAAGTGTGGGGGAAGAAAAGAAAAGAAAAAGTCAAGAGAAAAAAAAAGGGATCATTGTCAAATACATTCCCATATTAAAAAAAAAAAAAAAACTTCTCTTGAACTTCTAGTTAAAGTAAAGAAAAAGATGTTACAAAGTTGGTTAGAATGAAGCAAAGGCTCAACATGAATATTTAGCCTATGTGACTATGTACTTGTAAAGAGTTTTGAGAAATTTATTTGTATGATCTTATTATGTCTCTAAACTCTATGAACTCTTTGGAACCTTTGTGATATCTTTATCCTTTTATTCTTTAACCACATTATAACCCTTTGGCCCCATTACAACCTTGAATAAAGACCTCTTGATTTATGAAGTTGTATGATCTAAATAGTGGAGAATAGGTGGACAAGCAAGCATATGGTAGAAGTGTTTTCATGAGATTGATTGAGTGTAAACACTTTACCACTACTTTAAAGAGTGAAAATCATGAGGGTACCCCATGTGAGAGGTTGAGATTAAGTTGAATATGCACTATTTTGATTGAAATATGTTATGTTAATATTGGCTTAACTCATTTATTTACATTCAAGCATGAATTTTTGTGAAATTCTTTGAGCTATTGATTAGTTTACAAGACTTGTTCAAAGATTGTCTCTAATTTATATTGAAAGGATTAGGAGTAAATATTTTTAGTGTATGTAGTTTACTTATATTTTAGTTTTTCAATGTTTGTGGGTATCGTTCTAGCAAACCCTCACGAGACTAAACTCGTCCACTAGGGACACCTAGGGGTTTAAAGGCTTGTGTCACATGCTAAGTGCCACCGTAATTTCCTACGAAAATGGATTAGATTAGATTTTCTTATTTTATTTTTATTGAGTCGTTGCTAGGGACTAGCAACAATCTAAGTGTGGGGGTGTGATAACTCGTATAATTATATAGTTTTTAGTTATGTTTTATTATTGTTTTGTGTCAAATACGAGTTATTATTGTTTAGTTTAATTGTGTTTATGATCTTTTATATTTTTATGTAATTTGGTGTTTTTCACAAGTTTCTTTGAGTGATTTCAGATTACTAGAATTAAGGGCAAATCAAGTTCAGTTCCAGTTCCGACACCGTTTTCCATATCAGCTATATCTCGAGTTTCACTGAAGCAATAAGGCTGAAATTTGTAGCCGTGTAAAGCTAAGAGGCATATCTATCTTTTTCATGTTTTACACTTCTTGAAACGGAGTCGTTTTCCCTAGCGAAATCGACCATCAAGTTGGCTGATGTGCAATGACGTCTGTGCTGACCTGTTTTCGTATTTTGCCCATATCTTCTTATCCACATCAGAAAATGAGCTGATTCCAAAGGCTATGGATCCGTAACTGATAGGGGTATATTTTTCTAGAAGACAATTTTATCAGATCGAGCCTCCAACATTGACAAAATCGACCATCAAGCTGGCTGATCAGAATTGTCATACAATATGACGAAAATTGTTAGAAAAATACACCCACCTATTATACCTACCTTTGAAATTTGTAAAGCTTGTCTCTTGTCATTTAGCCCTCCAAAATGTGTATAAATAGAGGGCCTTGGATGAGTATTGGGATACATTATACATTGGTAGGATATTAGCCATTGTAATAAAATTCTCTAAGTTTTCTTCTTTTTTCCTTTCTCTAGTTTTCTTTTTCTTTATTTACTTATGCTTCTTACATTTCTTTTCATTTTATTCATATCTAGTATGTGTTGCTAATCATATTGTTGAGGTGATGAGGTGAAGCTCTTGGTAAATGCTAAGGTTAGTCTCTTAAACATGAGCTAAAATGAATTATCATTTATAAACACTAGTATAGATAATATTTTCTTTTGGTTTAAAATCATACTTGCAAAGTAGGGATCTTGATTCATTATTGACAATGAAAATGGCACAATAAATGCTTGGTTTCATAACCTTGATTTGTTGTAGACATATACCTTGGCATAAGGAATGCTTGGACTCTTTTTGTGAGTTTTGAGGACACCAAATGAACATAATATCATATGCTATGGACGTTGGACAATTTGGACTGAATTGCTAAACCTTCCGATTGGAATCTCCCTTATGTGTGAATTTCAATTGTGTAATAAAACAAGATTAATCTTAGCATAACACCAAGAGTGGATTCTCTAACCTCAACATCTTTTCTTATTGTTTTTATATCTTGTTTAATTTCTTTTATTTAATTTTGTTTATTTTGTTCTCTAATATCTTGTTTATCTTGTTTTGTTGTTGATTCCCTAATATCTTGTTTACTTTATTTTTCTTATATATTTATAAACTTATACTTACTAATACGCTTCCCTGTGGTTCGACCTCGGACACCCGAGAATTTATTACTTGAACATAACCTGCACTTGGGTTTACAACTCTTAATTGAGTCACCATCACCTCATGATGAAAGCTCTTGTCTTATGTTGATAACCATATGAAATAAATAAAATTTGAATTTTAAATGCTTTGTGTTTTAATAATAATTTGAATTTGCAAAAATAAACATTAAGGAAATTTTTGACTTTGTAAAAATGAAATAATAAATAATGTGTTTCTAAAAGAAAATTCTTTCTTTACATTAAGAAATAACAGAGAATCTTGAGAATATTGATGATCATTGTTAAAAATGAGCCAATACCGTCACGCTTCTCTTTCAGGCTTTCCCATGCCTAAATCCTTTGAACTGAGACTACTTGAAAGACCTGATGCTTCAAGGAAGAAGAATTCTAAATTTCATAAATCATGGTCATTACAATAAGGAAAAATGTAGATCCTAGCCTAGGCTATGAGCAATGGAAACTCAAACAAATGAAACATTTTTCAAGAATCTAGATCATGGTAATTTGATCTGCATCAAGGTTAAGCCAAAACTATCTACATCCCTTCCAAAAACCATAAAACACGAGATGCCCAAACATCACTTCATGATTGATATCTCGGGCACAATGACTAAACCAGATTTTCCCAAGTCCCCAGAAAAACCTGTTTTAGGCCATATTCTTTCTTGTCACTTCGGACAACCTAGAAAAGACTTAAGATGTTCCTCATAATGATATGAATTCTCATAGCCAATCAAAATGGGGCATCATTTGTAGATATGGTGGATAGGTGCTGGATAAGGATGAAATAACACATGAAATTTTGGGGCATGGATCCATAAAAAAAAAGGGAAAAAATACAGAAAATGAGTGTGACATCATACATTTACGAAATTCAAGATGGTTTCAAGAAAAACCCTTTACAATTATATTTTCCTCTAAGGAATAACCCTTTAGTTTAAGTGATTGTGTTTAGGACGAAAAATGACCATCTTTCATCATCCTTTCACAGATACAAAAAGTATTCCTTTTGCTACCCTTTTTGAGCCTAAAGAATTCTTTTTCTTCAAATCCTGATCAAGCTACACTGGTGGGCAAATGCGAGGAAGGATCTTTTCAAAGATCATAGATAAATGATTCCTAGCTCAAAGACAGATACGATGAAAATTGAGCTCCCAAATAAGTACGAGCTCACTCTTTCAAAGTAGAAATGCATAAAAAAAAAAGAAGAAAAAGAAAAAATGTGAAAAGAGGGTGCAAAAAAAGCCCAAAAACAAATAAACAAAAAGCAAAGAAAGAAAAGATGAAAAGAGAAGCTCAGAAAGGACAAATATTTCGAAAAGAATCCTTCTCATGAAATGATCTTTGATTTGATTACCCTTAAACGCATGTTTGGGCCTGATTACTCTTTCTTTCTGAACCCAGAACCTTGGCCTACATTACGTACCTTGAAAAGACCATTTTGATCAAACATAGCTATTTGAACTGATGGTTTATTCTTGCAGAAATGGACGAGGCTTCGGTCTCATTTTTTGGCTAAAACTATTCTTTTTGAATAAATTTTGAATTCTTAAATGCATGATGAAGCATTCGATGAAAAAAACTAAAAATCGAAAGAACAAGACTCTAGGGTGAAAACCCAAAATGGGAGGTTTAGAGTAAAATATGAGACTTTTGATGCCACCTATGGTATTGCCAAGGCCATAACAAAGGAAGAAGTCACCTTGAAGAAATCGAAGAATATCGAGAAATTCCTAAATATCCCAAATTGTTAGCTCTCATTTGGAGGGTTGACTTCAAAGACTAAACCTATTTTTTCCTCTCTAAATTGACCTTCCAACTTTGAACATCTCGGCTAATCTTGATGCTTGCCAAAACGCCATGATTTGGGAGTTAAAAGAATGTCAATTTTGTTTGATCTTTGAGGAATTCATGTTTTGTAAAACATATTCCAGTTGTGAGCCTAGAAGAGGCATACATTTTTGTTGTGAAGTTTTCTTGGATCAACCAAAATCTAGTTGCGTCAAGCCCTTCAACTCAAATTGAAAAAAATTCAATTGACTGTCAAAAGAATTTTCTTACAGTGATCATTAGCCTTTAAGAGATTATGATGTCACATATAGCGGGAATAACATTTTTGGCTCAATTTTTTTTTTCAATAAACGAGCAATTCTTTTTATGGGGAAAACAAAAGAAAGAATAAGAATGTTCTTGAAATAACCATGTTTGAACAAAAATAATGTTGACATGAGACGAGGGTTCTTTTGACCCAAAGGTTTAGAACTACTGAGGTAGATCTTGACTCCCAGATATGAGAAAAAAAATAGAACTCGGCAAACAGATTTCCGTGGATAAGAGTTTGAGAAACTCTCGGGGCAAAAAATAGTACAAGATTTGAGAAAATAAATGATCTCTCATGGGGCACGAGTGTTCAAGATACACTTTGATTTGGAAAAGGAAAAATTAATTAGAAAGGCTGAGCCAAAGTCAAGAAAAACAATCGGGGGCATTTGCATTTACATCATTCATTAGCATCTGCATCTTTCTTGAGCTTTGCAACTGCATCGTGTCATGAAGCATTTGCATCATTTATAGGTACTTGCATTTGCACCATGAGCATCTGCATTTTATCATTACATTTACATCATTTATGGATTTATTCGAGCAATTGCATCATTTTCAAGATCATTGTATCTTCATTATTGTTCGGTAACTGTAGTTACACCATTCATGGAGCATAAACATGTAAACAATTGAAAACATCTATATTTGCATCATGAAGCATTTTCATCCTTGTTAATCTCTGCATCTGCATCAAGATGCATTTGCATCATGAAGCATTTGCATCAATCGAAGACATTTGTATTTGCATCCTTGTTAATCTCGGTATCTGCATTAAGAAGCATTTGCATCAATCGAAGACATTAGCATTTGCATCCTTGTTAATCTCTGCATGTGCATCAAGAAGCATTTACATCGATCGAAGACATTTGCATTTGCATTATGAAGCATTTGCATCCATGCTAATGTCTGCATTTGCATCAAGAAGCATTTGCATAAATTAAATACATTTGCATTTTTATCATGAAGCATTTGCGTCCATGTTAATCTTTGCATCTGCATCAAGAATCATTTGCATAAATTAAAGACATTTGCATCTGCATCATGAAGCATTTGCATCTTTTTTAATCTCTACATCAATCGAAGACATTTGCATCTGCATCATGAAGCATTTGCATCCTCTCTTAAAACCTTCGAGTATAATTTTCAACACATTTTCAAAAATCATGGATAAGACCTTCGGGCACCATTTTCAAAGAGAAACACCATTTTTAAAATATTTCTGTCTTCACCAGATCTCTTCTTGACTTTTGGTTCCGCCAAGGTCATTTCGTGGAAATTATTTCTGGCTTCACCAGATCTCTTCTTGACTTTTGGTTCCGCCAAGGTCATCTCGTATAAATCATTTTTGGCTTCACCAAGATCACTTCTCTACTTTTGGTTCCGCCAAGGTCATATCGTGGAAATCATTTTTGACTTCACCCAGATTATCTCTTGACTTTTGGTTTCGCCTAGGTCATCTCATGAAAATATCTTTGGCTTCACCAGATTTCTTCTCGACTGTTGGTTCCACCAAAGTCATCTCCTCCAAATCATTTCTGGTTCCAACTAGATCTTTTTCGCCTATTGGTTCCACCAAGGTCATCTCTTTCAAATCATTTCTGGCTCCACCCAGATCATTTCTCGACTTTTGGTTTCGCCCAGGTCGTTTCAATTTTTGGTTTCACCCAGGTTGTTTCAATTTCTGGTTTCACCAGTAAGGTTAGCACAAGACAAGATAAGACCCCGAAATATTTTCGAGGTATTTTCTTTTCTTCCAAATCGAACTCGTTTCCTTAAGACGGGTCGAACGTTGGTATGATAGTCAAGGAAATCAATTTAAGAAAAATCCTTTTATTTTACAGTTTATCTATATATATATAACTCTTTTTTTTTCTCACCTTCGCAGGTGGTCTCCATGATCGGACAAAATTGTTGTCTATTTGACTTTGCCTTATTCATGATTCTCAGCAATAGCCAAAGAGAGGCAATTGCAGACACCTAATTTTGTCCGGGCCCCTAAACAAGGTACATTTTCCTGCAAACCCAAGTTTCTAAATTTAATTCAATTTCATGGGTTCGGAAAGATGGGCAAGGCCGGTGTTGATACTTTGGTTAAAGAAAATCTAAATGATAAAAAGTCAACTTGGAAAATCAAGATCAAGAAGAAAATTTGGGTGTTTAAGAAGTAATCTTGATGATTGAAAAGCCATGTTGATCTTGGAAGGGCTGATTAAGGAAAAGTGGTGAAAAATGGTGGAAGTTGAAAGCTTATTTTTTATCTAAGTGATAGAAAATTTGGTGGATGATGAAAGCCAATTTTTTTAGTTTATCCAAGTGGTAGGATTTTTTTTCTAGACCAAAGGGAAGGAATATGGATAGGAAATTAAAAGCCCAACTTGTGTGAAAAAATGGGTAAACCCAACTTTAAGGATCCATGTAGGAAATTTTTGGTGGAAGGCCCAACTTTAAGGGTCCAAGAAGAGAAAGAAAATATGGAGGGCCCAAAGTTAAAGTCCATGTAGGAAAGTGGATGACAGGAATAGGGTGAGTTTAGAAAAAATAAACGTTGTAGGAATTTTGTGTAAATAAGTGCAAGGTAAACTTGTAATGGAGGAGTAGAGGATGCTTTTGGAAGGCTAAGTGGCAACTTGGTAAATAAGGTTATGAGTCACGCAAGGTAGTACATGCCTCATCCAATTAGTACATGCCTCATCTAATAAAAGAGGAAGACCATTGATGGATGAACAAGAGGTGGACAAGTGGCTAAAAAATGGAAAAACCTAGAATGGTGTAGAGAAAACTAGAAGAAAAGGGAAGAAAAAAAACCTAAGGAAGAGATCTAGGGGCCATTCGGCTTACCAAAATTTTAGGGAAGGTAGCCTCCATTTTCGGCCAAGCAAGGGAAAAGGGAGGAAAAAAAGAAAAGGAATAAAGGAAAAGAAGAGAGAAAAAGGAGAAAGTTGTGAGGTTTTCTTGGAAAGCTAGCTAAGGTATTACAAAAAAATTCTTCCTCTCTTTTCATTTCTTTAAATTCTTCTTTAGTTCTTTATCTTCTTCACTTTACTTTTTTCAAAAATGCTAAAAGGTTTTAAAAAATATGGTTATTTTCTTCATTCTTCAAAAACTTTAAGAGGTTCTTCAAAATGCTTTTCTAAAAAATATATATATTGTCTTCATCTCTTTTAAAACTTTTTAGCTTTTAAAATGCTTCTTGATTTTTTCTCTCTCTTTTCCATGAAAGTGGCGCCTCGTTGTTGTTCTTTTTCTTATATGTTGCTCATATTGCTTGCTTTGAGATACGTGTCCATTGTGGTGTATGTTGTTTGCCTGATGATATTTTCTTTTTGTTTCTTTTTGAAAATAAAGAAGTTATGAGCTTGATGATCTTAGATTTTCTAAGTGATGGTTGAGCCGGATTTACAATCCATGTGGCCAACCTTAAGCCAACTTCTCATTTTGTTAAAAATGGTTATCTATGATCTCTTGCTTACATGTTGTTATTCTTAATATTTGCATATTGTTGATTATGGTCTATTGTGGAGCATTCTTTATGTTGCATTTTTTCCCCTTGTTTTCCTGTTTGAAAAAGTGGTTATGAGCTTGATGATCTTAGACTTGCCTCTAAGTGGTGGTTAGGCGGGATTAATCATCCATGGGACCAACCTTAAGCCAACCATTTTTTTTTTGCTTTAAAACATGTTTTTAAAATGATTTCCAATGGATTTTGGTTAGGATCAATCAATGGTCCATAACCAAAATCTTCTTTTTTAAAATATTGGAAAAATCAATGTTTTAAAGGTTGGATGTGAGATGTTGGGCAACATGAGTCAAATGCATTTTTATCCAAATAAAAATTATTTTAATACCATTTAATATACCCTTGGCCGAACCTATTTGTAACATTTCAATTTTTTTAGTTTTTTTAAGGGTTAAAAAAATTGTTTTGACAAAACCGGTTTTTGGAAGTTCAAACGAGCTTTAAAATGAGTTAAGGTAAAAAAATTTCTCATTAAGAGGGGGCTAGCCGAATTCTAAAAGGGGACTTTTCTAAGTTGTTCTTTGATCCTTTGGCTAAAAAAATAAGATTTTGATAAAATGAGCTTAAAAAACGAGTCAAAGTTGAGTTTTTTTACACTATGGGGGATTCGGCTACTTGGTTTCTTACTTTAAAAATTGCATCTTTTTAACTTGTTTCAATTTTCTTAACTTTTGCTTTAAGGCTCATTAGAGGTAGTCGAATGTCAAAACAAGGACATTCAGATATCCTAACTAATCCGAGCAAAATCCCGTGCCCAAAAATCCGTCTTTGCTAAGTTCAATTAAAGTTTGTTTCAAAGGTATTCAAATACCTCCTTAGGTATTCGGATACCCTTTCTTCAAGAGAGAAACACATTTCGATTATGGTCCAGTTTTCATTCATTTCATACTTTAGAAAAATATTTTCTAAATTTATCATAAAAACGTGATTTCTCGGTTTCATAAATATTTGATGAGAATTATTTCTTAATCTTTGTCGGGTTTGCCGGGGAGGTTAGAAAAATCTTCAACGCACGTGTTTATGAAACTATAAAACATGGTTGTCGTTTTACTCGGAATTATATAAATGTTATGAGGAAAAATTATTTTCGAAGCTTTGCTGAGTTTGTCGAGGAATGCGGTAATATTTTCAGACGCATGCCATTTATGTAATTTCTCAAAGAAAATACATGAAAAATAATGTTTTTCTTTTTTAAACTTAAGGTTGTGTGCATTTTCTTGTTTATGTTCTTTCATAATTGTTGCTTATACTATGTTCCTAATCATGTCATTTGGTGATTAATATTCATGTGATCTTGACTATGCCATTTAATAGTTTTTTCTTAGGTTAATTTCATGTTTATGTCATGTGATAGTGTTTATGTCACTTCTTTTATATTTGCATATCAATATTGTCTTTGCATATTCATTCTTATTTAAATAAGTTTTAATGCATAAAAAATGATATTTTTTTAATAATAAGTGAGGCAATATTCTCGAGTTAAAATAATCCATGAGTTTTCTGCTGGGTCTCCCGGGGAGAATGTTGTCGATTATCATTAAAAAGGAATATCCTCTTTTAAAAAAGGAATGATCCGGATGATATCGAAATGAGATAAATTCTATATTTTGACGGATTTGCTGGGGAGTATAGAAAATTTGGTGATAATAAATTCTGGATTATTCTTAAATAATATGATTGTTTTTAAAAAAAGAGAATTATTTTTAAATACCGAAATTAAAACCAACTTTTATCTAGACTTAATGATAACACATGATTAATAAGGTACCCTTTTATACAGGCGTTGTGGGGGTGCTAATACATTCCCTGCACGTAACCGACTCTAGGACTCACCATTGTTTTTCTCTGGTTTTTAACGCAGACTTTAAAATTGGTTTTTTCAAACTATTTAATTAATTTTAAAATATTTTACAAAAGCCAGTTGTAATAGGTGACTGATCACACCTAGCCAAATAAGATCGGTGGTGACTCTATTTCTTCGAGGTTTTTCAAAATGCCTATTATTTATGAGGAACCTATTATCTTTTCTCCCCCCCCCAAACGTCATTTAGCGGTCGCGAAATTGTTATGACAGCCCCTATTCTCCTTGTAATTGTTCTTTTAAATTTATTTCAATCCCATCCCTTTTACTGATTCTCTTTCAAATTGAACTTTCAATTTATTTCGATTAAATCCTTTCTATAATTCTCCTTGAAATTGAACTTTCAATTTGTTCAATTTAATCCGTCTACCATTTCGATTCTCCTATCTCACTTTCCTTCCTTCCATTTGTTTCAATTTCCCCTTCCATCATCTTCAATTTTTTCATGACATCTCAATTTGCTTCTCCACTTTTAGTTTCAACTTTTGATTTCTTTCGATTTTGTCCTTCCACCATTTCTCTTTATTCTCAACTTTCACATTCTCTCAATTTCACCACTGTCACCAATTCTCCTTTAATTCCAAAGCAGATTTCTAATCAATTATACTTAATTAAAGCATGAACACTTGCCCCGAAAATAAAGAAAGAATTATACCTCGAATGAACCAATAATTGAGTAAAATCAGACTTGGGAGGATCCGAAATTTGGAGAAAATCATATTTTGGAGGAAATTAAAGAAAATTATGTTTTTGGAGGGTCCAGATAAAATTAGGTATCTACAATATCCATGTCGTCACATGTATCAATATAGTCTCAAATAGCTTAAAGCAAGTTCTAGAGAAACATGTGATTATGAGAGCACACAAGAAAAGAAATTGGATTGATATGCATAATGTATCAATCATATAGGCTCAAAACTTACAAAGATGTTTATGCAAGTCAATATCAAGTCTAAACATGTTTCTTTCTCAATTAACACATCATATTAACATTGGCTCATGAAGAATTATATTTCAGGCTTAATTATCATTTAAATTCTTTTCACTAATAAACCGGTTTTAGACGTACACAGTTCATGTCTCATCATTGCATTGAAAGGAACTAAAACACAAAAATAAACAAAAATATTAACTAAAGACTCAAAACAGAACAAACTAATGCAACCTAAATAAACCTAAAACACTAAAATAAATAAATAAATAAAAGCAAAGCAAATCTGGCATGTTGACAAAGCTTTCATCAATTGGGCTGCCTCCCAATTGGTGTTTGATTTAGTGTCTTCAGCTTAACCTGTACCCTTTCTTGGCTTTTTAAGATCTTCTAGCTCAATGCATTTTCTCATTATAATTTTCGATGCATTCTCGCTAGTTAACTCAAAGAGTTTCTGCGGTAATGAATCAAGTATCTCAACTAAAAAACAAGAATCTGAATCACTTGGCTACCCCGTTTATTCAAAAATAGTAAAGCTTATAATCTCGCTATCAAACTCCATGGTTAGGATTCTATTATAAACATCTATTTTGGTTCGAGCAGTTTTATGAATGGTCTCCCTAAGAGTAATGATGTTGGCATTGATGATGATTCATCCTCCATCTCATGAACATAGAAATCAGCGGAAAAAACTAATTCATTCACCTGTATTAAAACATCCTCCAAAACACCATTTGGATAAGCATTAGAACAATCAGCGAGTTGAATAACAACACCGATTTCCTTAAGTGAACCAAAACTTAAAGAAGCATAAACAGAATAAGGCATAATATTATGGATGCTCCTAAATCTAGCATGGCTTTTTCAAACCTGGTGTTTCTAATCGTGCATGGTATGGTGAAACTTCTCGGATCTTTACATTTTGGAGGAAGCTTTCTTTGCAAAACAACAGATGCATTCTCCCCCACACTTTATCTCATCACCCTTTAGTTTGTGCTTGGTGGTGCGTAGTTGTTTGAGGAATTTCGCATAGCGTGGTACTTGTTTAATGACATCCAAAAGAGGTATGTTTACTTGTACTTTGCGAAAGGTTTCCAGAATTTGTTTTTCTTGTTCCTCATTCTTAGACTTTGCAAATCTGCTAGGAAAAGGTGGAGAAGAAACATTAGTAGAAATAGGCACCTTAAAAGTTACCTTAGGTGCCGAAGTACTCTCAATAGGAATTGTGGCTTCATTATCCTCAAGAGTTGAATCCCTCTTTTGTTGCATCTCATCCTTGGGTTTCATTGCTCTTTTTGGTGCTTTCTCAAGTTGTTTCCCATTCCTCAAGGTACGACATTAGCATTATCTTTGGGGTTAACTACAGTTTAGGAAGAGAGTTTTCCAGATCCTTGTGCTTCCAATTTAGCCATGCTACTAGCCAATTGGCTCATTTGCATTTTCAAGCTCTTAATGGTTGTTCTTGTTTCCTGTTGAAATTGCAAAGAGTTAGTAGCCAAAGATTTAACTATATCTTCAAGAGATGTACCTTGGCTACGAGTCATGGATGAAACTGATCTGGTTGTTGTAGCCTTGGTTAATTGCACCCAGGTGGACGGTTGTAATTGGCAATAGAAGCAGCTTGTTGATGATTTCTTGAATAGCTAAGATTAGGATGGTCCCTCCATCCAACATTGTAAATGTTTGAGAAAGGATCATACTTTTGTCTTCGTAACCCTTGCTGCCCTTGAAACCCTCCTAGAGCATTGGCTTGTTCTAAATTTCATTCTTGTAAAGATGGGCATTTATTGATTGGATGATCCACCTTAAAGCATACTCCACACTTCCTTAATTGTTGAACAGTACCCAGGGCCATTTGTTGAACTAGGGATGTGAGATTGGCTAATTGTTTCTCAATGCTTGATGTAACACCAACCTCATTTACATTCCTTGGAAACAAATCTAATCGATTGCTAAACTATTGTGAATTAGCCACCATAATAGCTATCAAGGTCTTGGCTTCTATGGGTGTCTTGTCCACTAGAGCTCCTCCACTTGCGGCATCTATCATGCTTCTATCCATTGGCATAAGTTTTTCATAATAATATTGGATTAGGAGCTGCTCACTGAATTGGTGATGAGGGCAAGATGCACATAGCTTCTTAAATTGCTCCCAATACTCACACAAACTCTCCCAATTTTGCTGTTGAATGGCACATATTTATTTCCTAGTGGCCTTAGATGTAGGGAAATATTTTTCAAAGAAGAATTTCTTCATCTCATTCCATGTGGTAATTGTGCCTGATGGTAGATAATAAAGTCATTCTTTTGCATTGTCCGCTAAGGAGAATAGAAAAACTCTTAGCTTGACTTGCTCTTCAGGTATCCGAGTTGGTTTCATGCTTGAGCAAACTACATGAAACTCCTTTAGGTGCTTGTTTGGATCTTCACCCGTAAAACCATGGAATGTTGGTAAAAGATGTATCATTCTCGATTTTAGCTCAAAAGCAATATCAATTTGAGGATATTCAATGCAAAGAGGTTGCTGGTCCAAAATTGGTGCCGCCAACTCCTTAAGTGTTAGATTATTCTATGTTATCTTTCCTTGTTTAGATTGAAAACACAACCTGATAAACTAAAAACAAAAACCAGTTAGAACTAAAACTAAAAATAGAAAATAAAATCAAGTAACAAATAAATTAAAGAAAACAATCCCCGGCAACGAAGCCAAAAACTGATACAAAAATAATGTATCTCTTAAATCCTTGCACTAAATTATGGTCGTTATTGTGTATAATAGTAATCAATGGTCGAATCCACAGAGATTGTTCTTAATTTATATGTTATTGATGCAAAACTCACAAAACACCTAAACTAAACTTTGGTGGGGGGTTGAATTGTTTTGAGATGTAAAGAAAATAAGAAAACTTAAATGTAAAACTAAGATTTAAAGAAACAAAAAATTAAATATAACAAGTAACAATAATGATGAAAAGTATGGTTAAGAAATCATTCTCCACCTCTAAACACGAAATATAGCCAATAATCAGATTTATCTTTCACTCTCTCTTTTAAAAATAATAACCTTAAGACAATCACAAGCTCGATTGTCTCAATCTTTCCTTACTTTATCGTTGAGAAAAAAACAATCATTTTTACTCATTCTCTTTTTAATGAACAACCTAGAATAAGCTCTCTAAATTTAATTCAATGAAAGCATTCAAACTAGAAAGATAGATTATATCAAGCAATAAACACACAAGCTCGGTTTATTTAACTTGAGCCATACTCTACATTGTATTGAACGAAAATATCTCATAATCATTGATAACAATTTGCTACTTATGTTTAGGAATCTTGACAATTACGAATCAAAACACTAAATTAGCAATCAAATCACTATAATATTTATCTAGTTGTGCACCTAAATAAATAAGATAACAACTCATGACATGCAATCAGTAGAATATAACAAAAGCAAAAAAGAGTTGAAAGATAATCTAAAATTTATTAACTAACAGTCATTTCTAGGGCTTTGAAATCACGTTTAACCACAAAAAGAACTTAGTTACACATTCTAGATGTGTTCAATAACATATTCATAAGAAAATTAAACAAGAAACAAAGTAGAAGAAAAGAAGAAACTCTATTATGGTGGCTATTTGCAATCTATTTCTCTTCCTTTAAGTCTCCTCTTTTTCCCTTCTTGTTCTCCTCATTTTATTCTCTTTATTTTTCTCTCTCAAACTCCTCAAAATCTACCTAATTTTAGCCTTAAAAGATCCTATCTATAGAGCTCCAAAACCTTGAGAGTTGTTTCTTCCTGCGCAAGTAACATCAGGCTGCATATTTTTTTTTACAGATCTTCTAGCGTCGCGACGCCAGCTTCTAGCGCCGTGGTGCTGACTATTCTAGTTGAATGGCAATGTTTCTGGTGCCATGGCACCATCTTATGGCATCGCGATGCCAGCCTTGCTGTCTTGCCAATTTGTGCTGCAGCTTCTTCTCGCAATTTACCAACCGATTTGGATGACCAATTATTATGCGTTTAGGGAAATTAATATACAGTTGGAAAGCTATAAGAATCAACTTCAAAAGTAAAGAAGAAAGTTTATTTTAATAAGGAATTTAAAATTTGTTTTCCTAAAAACAAGCTCCAGAGGTCAAATCTGTCATTCTTGCTTTGCACCAAAAAGTTTGATCTTTTTTACTCCAAAGTCTTCTTCCATCTAGTGATTATGATTTTGTAAGCTCTTTAACGTCATAATTAACATGTTTTTGCTTCATTCTCTTAAATAAATCTGAAATTGAAAAACATAACATGAGTAACCAAACTAAAGATAGAAAACATAACAAAAACTAAGAATAGAAATGGCATAAAATGTATAATTTATGAACTTATCATGTTGCACAAAATTCATAAGCGAGTTAAACAATGACTAGAATTATTGATATCACATTCTGCCTACTTCTCCTTGAGCACGTTCTACTTCTCTCTCTGCTTCCATTTGCTCTACACGTTCTTGCATAGATTGCAATCCATCTCTTAATATCTTAACCTCGCTTGTGTCGATTGCTTTTGAGAATATGTAAATTGTTGAGTAACTAGATGGTGCTAGACCCATTCTAAGGCCTCTGACCCTTTCATGTCTTTCTTTTCTAGCAACTTTAATGAAAATTCTATTTTCTACCTCATGCATATTTATAGATGCATCGGATGATAGTTCGTCTCATACTCAGCAAATTTTTCTTTTTCATTCTCCTATAAAGCAGTAAATTAAAAATATAATTAATTATTTCATACTATATTTTCACTACGAATTTAATTATTTTTAAAATAAATAATGAAAAAAGATACCACTATTTCTTGAGTTCTATGTTAAAATATGATTCGTACTTCTTCATGTGAGTTAATTTAAACAATTCAACACGTCTAATTTTTTTCTCCAAGCTCAACTTCCTAAAAATTAATAACAAGTAATGGAAAATCATAATGATATGAAAGTAGACTTGATGGTCTATGCCTTACATATAATATATGCTTGTAAAGTTCTTAAAATTCTTAGACCAAATTATGAGAATGAAACTTATACAAAAGATGCATATTGAGAAAAAATTTGAAATAACAAAGAGTGTAAATGGAATATATCAAAATATATTGTTGTAATATTTAAGTATAATTAAATCATGGAGGCCAGCTAAAAGGGAAAGTGGGCATCAAACTGTTAGGCTTGTGAAATATACAGGTATCCTATAATTTGATAGTTTGGTCAAATGAATATCAGAAGTTGTGAACTTGTAGTCGCTGTCATGCAATGCTTTGAACATAACTAATCGACCTACTTAATTATTAATATCATACAGTCAAGCTATCTAGATGCCTAAATAACAAATATATGAATAGATTTACTATTTCGCATTTAACGAAGTAAAAAATGCTAAAAAGTAAAAACACTAAAATCTTTAACTTTTACTCACAAACAAACATGTCAATCGAGTATAAGTATTTGAACAAGATTAATATCATACATCATCTCTGCATTGTTCACCCATAATGAACAAGTCCTAGTTATGTTACGAAGAACAACAAACCAAACCGCATCTTTGGGATCTTCAGAATAAAAGACTTTTTTCACTTCAAAAAGAAAAACATGAGGCTCATCATTGAGTTATTATCTGATATGGATTAATCGAGAAAAATTCATGATTGTAAATTCAAACTAATCTTTATTAATACCCCTGACACTATTCACATCAATTCAATCACTTCGAAATAACACAATCTTTCACAGCCATAATAATCCAACCCAATGTATCATTAAGCATTCCATAGTAGTCAACGTTTCCCTCCAAAGGATTATTATACCTATAGCACTAACATAGTTTGTAGTTCTAGAAGTAACGACAACTCCACAATTTTGTGTTGTCCTAAATCTCTCACAGGATTTAGTGTGAAATCTAAACCTATTAATGATGAAACCATAGTATTTTTTCATAATTTTGTTTGGGCCTCGTGAAAGACACTTCACTTCTTTAATAACATCTTTTCCACTCCAAACCTATAAAGTTTGAACAAAATGTATGTTATTAATTATATTATATCCTAAACACTAACAATAATTCTCAAATTGCAAAGAGTTGCATTACTTACAATTTTTCCTAACCATTCATGGAAAATTTTCGTGAATAACTTATCAAGCTCGCGAGGCTGTGATTGTCAAGAATGTGCATGAGCTCTCAAGTTGTTTCTATACTCACTATATGCAATAAGATTAACTATTAAAATAAGAAAACATACTAAATAATTCAACTAAAATATGAAGAATTATATTATACTTAAACTTACGTGTAATGGTTCAATTGAGTCATGATGGAAAAACACATATCGATGCACTTGTATTCAAGATTTATCATCCAACTCCACCACGTCAACTTTGCCGATTTGTTGTCCAAAATTTTTAAATAAGTAGGTGTCAGCAAAGTCACTATGTGGGAGCCCAACATTTCTTGCCAGTCTATTAAATCTTGTTTTAATATCTTTCCAAATATCTTGCACAATATATCATGCACTCCTTGGCCAAATATCATTCAGCAATTTCACCTTCTGAATAGCGTTTGCTTCGACAATAAGATTTTAACCTCTCTAAAAACCTAAAGCATAAAACATGTGTTATATACGTTTTTAACTAAAAAGGTATGAAAATGCTAACTTTGTAATAAGCTAATTACACTACAAGGGAAAAGACCTTTTCAGATAGAATTTTTCGTACGAAAATGTCTATTTTTCTTTGGAAATAATTAAGTCACAAATACTATTCCATCGAAAAAAGAAATTCGTCAAAAATGTCTGGAGTATTTGCGACGAAAATTTTCATTGAAAAAGATCCACTGAAAATAGTTAGAGTATTTGCGAGGAAAATTCGTCGCAAACACTTTTAATTTCGTCGCTAAAAAGGTTTCTGGAATATTTTAAAGAAATAAATTTTTTATATCCGTTGAAAATGGCCTATTTCCAACAGAATTTCGTCAGAACCATCGAAAAAAGGTATATTTTCGATGAAATTCCATGGAAAAAGGTTAAGAATCTATAGAAATTTTATTTATTTATTTAATATATTTTGAAAATTTTTATATCTTCATTATTATTATTATTGAAAGAAAGAAAGAAAGAAAGAAAGAAAGAAAGAAAGAAAAGAAAGAAGAATGAGAGGGGAGGGCGCTAGAGGGTTGGGGAGTAGGGGCTGGTCCCGGAGGGGCTAGGGGTGCCGAAAGAGGGGCTTAGGGTGTCGAAAGAAAGGAAAAGAGGGAGAGGAGGTAGGAGCTAGGGGCTATGGGGAGAAAGGAGAAGGTACACGGGGAGAGAGAAAAAAAAAAGAGAGGAAAAAGTGAAAAAAAACAAAGAAGGGAATAAGCTTTTAGCAACGAAATTTTTGACTTTTTATTATGGAAATTTCGTAGCTAATTTTTTTTGTTTTGAAAATTTTAGTTTTTCGCCAAAAAGTTTTTCCTTAAATAAAAATATTTTTTTACAAAAATATATTTCCAACGAAATTTTCATTGGAAAACAAAATTCCTTCAGAAATAGATATTTCCAACAAAAATTCCGTTGGAAAAATGTTTTCTATCAATAAAATTTTATTTTTAATTTTAATTTTACAAAAAATATATTTCTAACGAAATTTATGTTGAAAATACCTATTCTCGGCGGAATTTTATTTTTATTTTTTATTTTTTTAAAAAATATATTTTCAACAAAATTTCCATTGGAAACAGTCTTTTCCAAAAATAAAATTTAATTTTTACAAATATATATTTTCGACGAAACTCCATCAAAAATAGGTATTTCCAATGAAATTCTCTCATATTTTGACGGAACGGGTATTTCCAACGAAATTCTGTAGAAAATATTTTTACAACTTAAAAAAAATATATATATATATATATATATATTTGTTATCTTATAAAAAATTACTGATGGAATTTCCATAGCAATAAATGGGACATTCCGTTGGTAATTGTTTAGCGGAACAACCATGTTTCCCGCTAAAGTTTTTCTGAAGGAACAGATTCCATCGCAAAAGATCTGTCGAAAATATCAGAATTCCATCGCCAATAATTTTTTTTTCCTTCAGAAAACGTTTTTTGGTCAATTTAATCTTTTCTGTTGCAAGTACATAAATTCCGTCAAAAATAACTGATTATTTTAGACAAAACATTTTCGAAGAAATTTTTTCCGCCAGAAAAAACATGTTATCTTGTAGTGTTAACAAATAATACCTCTCAACTAGATACATTCATTGACAATAAACTGGTCCACCGAGTTTTGCTTCATATGGAAGGTGGATAACGAAATTCAACATTATAGTGAAGGAGGGAAAATCTTCTCTAAATGGCATAAAGTTATTTCTTACTATATTTGAGGCATAAGCATCTAGGACCATCACGTCTTTCAAAACCTTACAAAACACATCATTTTGTTTTTTAGACATCCCAAAATAAGCAGGCGACAATTGTGATTTTCCATTAGGAAGCAGCACAAGATTAAGATAATGACAAATTCCCATGTCAACTAGGTCAAGATGACTTTTTAGGTTGTCTTTTGATCTCCTATGCACATTAAGAATTGTCCTGATAATATTTTCAAAATCATTCTTCTCTATATGCATCACATTAAGGTTATGACACAATAGATTATATTCCCAATAAGACAACTTAAAAATACTTCTTTTTTTCCATGAATCCGCCTCATTCGGGTCATCATCATCTTCAGACAACATCAATTTGAAGATTAATATCACAAACTTCAGAAGTAGAATGGTCACCTTCAAAAAATTCCATCATTCTTTTACTTGATTGTGTGTTAGTGTTTAATTTGTTTCCAGTTAATTGATTCATTTTTCCATAAGTGAAATTGATATCTTTCAACTTTGATAAGATATCAAACCCAAGAATAGGTGAAAGTGCTTCCCTAAACTCTTCAATGTCATCAAAAATATGTTTTTGGAATCTAAATCGATGACTTTTATTTAACCACTAATGATGTGCCATATAACATATTCTCTTACCATTATATAACCACTTCGAACATGTCTACGAAGTACAGCAAGGACAAGCATAACGACCTTCGATGCTCCATCTAAATAATATGTAGAAAAGTCGTTAATAGTTCATAATAAAGCAACGCACATAGGAAAAGTTCTCCATTTTTTACGCATCATAAGTCTCAAGCCCTTCCTATAACTGCTCCAACTCTTCAATAAGAGGTTCCAAATAGATTTCTATATCATTTCCAAGACCTTTATCCTGGGAATTATCGCCGACAAGATAAAATAAGGTTGTTTCATGGCAATCCTGGTGGCAAATTGTAAGGAATCATGACAACCGGCCTAGTACTATAAGAAGTATTCATCATTTTGAACGAATTAAAACCGTCAGATATAAGTCCAAGACTCACATTTCAAGGGTCAAAAGCAAAGTTTGAAAACTTAGAGTGAAATGATTGTCATGCCAAAGAATCAACATGGCGCCTTAATGAGCCATCATCCATCTGCCCACCATAATGCCACCTCATAGAATCTGAGATTTTGGAAGACGTGAAAAATCGTTGAATTCTTGGTATTAAAGGAAAATACCATACAACCTTTGTCGGCTTCTTTTTGACATGTGCTTCACCATCATCCTCATTCAAATTTTCTTCAGGATTTCTATCCAACCAATGAGAATCATCGCATACATGACAGGATTGTTGATTTGTTCTATCATCCTAATACAACATACAATCATTGGGGCAACTATGAATTTTTTCATATCCAAGACATAAATCCTTGATCATCTTCTTAGAATCCTTACAAGATTAAGGGGTTTTTGCAAAAAAGAACATTTCTTTCATAAATTCTAAAATTAATGTCAAAGAGTTTCTCCTCCACTCGTATAAGCATTTCAAGTGAAAAAGACGCACATAGAAAGACAATCTTGAATGCTTAGATCCCTCATAAAGTTCTTCATTTATATCCTCAAGCAACTTAGAAAACTTTGATGCTTCTCCATTGGGTTGTTCGTAACCTACACCTCTCTTAGTTTCACCAAAATCATTCATTTCAATATTAGACTCATTAAACCCATCAATTTTAGGTGACAAAATTTGGAAATATTGGTTATGCATGTTAAAAGTATCTCGCAACATGTCTTCTATGTCATCTTGTCTAATAGGATCATGTTGGTTGTGAGAAAAAAAACTTTAGGGAATTCTAGATAATGACCTAGAAGGTGTAGACTCTTCACGAAAATACCAATAAATGTAGAAAGGGAGAAATCCAATACAAATTAAATGTTCGAACACAACTTCACGCATATGCCAATCGATATTAGCAAACCTCAAAACATGGACATAATATTATCTTTACTTGCTTTCTCAAATGCAAAATTAAGAAATTGTTCTACTTCTTCTTGGTACCCTTGACTTAACCTCGACTTTTACATCTAACTGTTATCCATTTAGTACTTGCTACATTATCAAACAAATAAATATAATTAATTAAAATTATCAAACAAATAATTACACTAATATTTGTTTGATAATCTTTGACAAACTAAGAAGTTATAATTGATTGTACTTAAAAAATAGTTGTTTTTAGCTATATTTATACTTAATTCATTATGAATATTTTGTTCTCGATTTTAGGAAAATAAAAATTGGTTAAGGCATCTTGTCAAAATGTGCAAATCCAAATATTCGACCGTCAGACACGAAAATGGAGTCGCCTACTAATCTTTTTGTTTAGTTTGATTGACCACCTATATGAATCTATCCCTTTTAAAGAAATCCTAAATTTGATGAAGGCTCCTTAAGAAGGATAGTTTCTAGTCTATATCACCAGAACTAGGTTCAAGAATATGGTTACGTGTGGGGAAGGATTAGCATCCTCAAAATGCGCATCCAAAGGATAGTACCTGATTGGTCTTATGTTGTCCTAAAAATGATCTTTAGTAAATGGTCTTTTCTATTAAAATTATTATTTATTAAATATTTGAATTTTCTATCGCAATAACTATTTCTCATAAATTATTCTGGGTTAAAGTTTTTTCTGACAGAGCATTATGTTGGAAGAGGCTTTTAACAACGTAATTATGTCAAAAAAGCTTTTTTGACGGATTTTTCGTCGAGATTACTATTTGCCAAAAAAGTTTTTTGGTCAAAGTTTTTTTGACGGAGTTTTTCGTCAAGAAAATATTTTCTGCGAAATTCCATTGGTAAGAGTCTTTACCGATGGAAATTTCCGTCAAAAATACTATTTTCATAAATCAATAATTTTCCCATCTTTAATTATCAAAGAAATTTTTATTTCGAAAATTTTTGAAACTTCGTTGGTAAAATTTGGCAGGAAGTTCCAAGATTTCCCGTCATTTTTTTTCGATGGAATTTGTGACGAAACTAATATTCGTAGCAAAAAGTCCTTCGAAAATTTATATAATCTATTGAAATTTTTTTTTAAAAATCCGTCATGAAATTTTTTTTCTTAAAGCTAATGGATTCCGTCGGTAAAGAACATAATTTTATCGAAAAAGTACATTTTTTCAATGGAATATTTTCGACAGAATAAATTTCGTCGGAAAAATACCTTTCTCTTGTGTAAATGCATAATTTACCCCAAAACTAGACTAAATGTATACCATTTTATTTTCACTAGATGTTTTAACTTTAATACTATGTTTGATAAGAGGAAAAGAGGAAGTAATTGGGAAAATGAGTACAAAAAGTATCTTTCCTTTTACTCTTTTCTTTGGTAGGAAGAAATGAGAAGAGAAAAGAAAAATGAATGAACTGCATCTTTTTTTTTTTCTTCAAATTTAATCATTTCAAATTGAAAGAAAAACAATTTTTTATTTAAATTAAATATTTTATTTATGATTTTATGCATAATATCTTCTTTTTTTTTTTCGTATCAAATTCAAATTAGAAATGAAAGAAGAAATAAATCCCCTCTCACCTTTTCCATTTTTTCCTCATCTTTTCACCTTCCGTCCTTCCCTCTCTTTTTTTCCTCCCCACCAAATATGTGTAAATAATTCTTTCATTTGGGGCAGTGGACTTGGTCAATCCACTTCCACATTGGATTTTCTGAATTTTAGCATTGAATCCCACAAAAAACAAGCAAAAATATTTTGAGCCAGTTTCCTGATTCCACCATTTTGCATCCACTCTGAGCGTTAGCCAAAGCATCAAAATATATGAAATGTTCAAAACATATCAAAACATATTTTTCTTTTTTAAGAAACAAAAATTATTTTTAAATGCCTTATCTTCCAATGAATTGACTGCCAACCCACAAGTTATTTGAATAAGTCAAAGCAAAAGTCACTGATGGAACAGGCATGCAGCTGCCCTGCCTTCTTATCTTCATTTACACCAAAAAAAAGAAATGACAGAAATATTGGAGATGATGACACAATAACGACCTCGGCCTGAAGCCTCAACCAATCATATTTATTTGCTTTTTTCATCATAATAAATTAATAATAGAGCCACGTCTTAGGGCTAGCTGCTGAATTCATTCTTGACTTCTCTTTTATGACCTTTCCCTCATACATTTAACTTTGTTTCAAATTAGTTTTATTAATGTTCTTTATTATGGTTTAAGCAAAGTAATTAATTAAGGATTCGTTTTTTTATATATTGTTGATGAATTTTTTTTTATTTTATAAATAGATTAAGAGGTTATCACATTTTTATTTTTTTAATTTATTTTTTATTTTTTATTATATTTAATAGATATGTTTCACTCTGCTAAATCTGTTAGTGAATTTTAATAATTTCACTACGAACGGATGTAAATCTAACAATCTGTATATGTGTCGTATCTCGTTTTTTTTATAAGTCATATAACATAAAAAAAATATTAAATATATCAAAATCTTAAATACGATTACGTATATTAAACGTATCGTATTAATTATATTTAAACATATCGTACAATATTTATTATGTTATTTTCATATTTATTAAATATGTCATGTCATCAAACGTGAGCGTAATAATTTTATTTTTTTTCGTCTCTTCGATTTGAACGTAATAATTTCTCTTTTAAGTAAAAATATCTTTAAATTTCATGGATAATATATTTTCTGAAAGGTCCTTGTGGCGTCATAGTAGTGATTATGAAATGAGCTTTCCCAACACTTAAAATATTAGTATTAAATTTATGCAAAAAAGGACAAGTTTTAGGCCAATATTTGGCTCATAATGGCAAAGGAAATGTCAGCAGACATCATATTTGCATATTTTATGTACCTTCTGTACCGTTCAATCCAAATCATGGCTTTTAAATATATTAATTAAGATTAATCATAATCGAATGTCAAAGGCTTATGCAAAATATATTCAAATAGTTTATTGATAATCAAAATTATATGTAACGAAAGAAGATTTAATTATTTATTTCCTTTGAAGGATTCAAAACTTGAGGCAGGTGTTTGAGTTTTGGCCTTAGAGGGGTTCATGTTATTATTATAACCAGATAATTTTATTAAACACTTAGATTAAGTCAAGTCTTTAAGAAAATACCCAGCGGTTGGAATGAGATCTCAAATCCAAATTTTGAAATGGATAGAGTGAGATTTATAGTATAGAATTAAGCAAAAATATTAACAAAATCGATTTGAATCGTAATATTCAATTCGGATTTTTATTGTGTTCAATTCGATTTCGATTCAAATACTGTTCGATTTGATTTTTGGTTAATAAACTAAAAAAATGAAATTATTTTAATAAAATTAAATTGTAATTCTTATTCATTTTTTACATCACTTTTTATTGTTAATAAAATAAAATTGGTTTGTTTAACGATTTTAAAATTGGTCTGCGGATAAAATTTCAAGTTGGTAACAATGACATGGTCATCATTTTCTTTTAGTTGATATAAATAAATGGTATGTATGGTCATTTTAAATAAAGTCCAACCTAGTATAGGTATTTAATGCTAATTGGATTAGAAATTATTATAATTAATGATTAATTAATCAATAAAAAAACGTGTCATATTGGAACCCAATCTCCAAAGAGTCCAATATCTTTGGATCAAGAGGGATTGAACGGTGGCTAGAATCCATAATTAAATAGATTGAACCCAATATAAAAGAGGATTGGCCCAAAACAACCCAATATAAAAGAAGCCCAGCAGAAATGCTGAAGGCAAAGGCAATTATTGGTTTGGAGGTATGATGGAGTGGAATTTAATGAATTTTTTTTTTTTAATAATTGCATTGGAGGGTGCATTTGGATTGTATTTACGGTGAGAGATTGGAAGGATAAGGGTTTAGTTGAGAATCAAATTTTGTGGTGGGAATTTTTTTCTCTTAAACCTTTTTTTAAACAATTTTTTTATTTTATTAATTTTTATTTAATTTTTTTATTTTTGTTAATTATCTCATTTTTATTTTTAATTTACTATTTAATTTTTTATTTAAAGGTTTAAAAAATATTTATTCAACTTAATATAATAAATAAATTTATATAATTATATTAACAATTAGTTAATTAATTAAAATATTTAAATAAATATATAAAATGATATTTATTAAAATTTTAAATGTTAAATATTATTAAAATAAATATAAAATAATTTATCAATACACTTTTAGATTAATGTCTTTAATGGTCATTTTTTATTCTCACCTTTCAGTCACCGTTGTTTTGTTATCCAAACACATATTCAATTACTGATTTTAATCTTACTGCAATAATAACTAATTTCATCGTCACCGCTATTTTCAATCTCACCGTCCATTCAAATGGACCTTAATTCCTAGTGATATTCTATTACTATTGATAGTTCATGGCAGTTACATGACTTGCGTTAAGGGTGGAAGAGGTTCAATGTGAGGAAAGGAAATCAGTAGTGGTTAGTGTGGAATATCAAATTATCAACTAGCAATTATATGAAATAAAAAGTAGGGATAATGTCATAAATGATCTTTATAGTATATACTTTTTTCCAATGTGGTACATGTATTTTTATTTTATTTTTGGCCAATATGGTACATGTACTTTACAAACATCTAATGGGATATTTATACTATCAAATTATATATAAATGTGGTACTTGAACTTAACACCGTTAACTAAAGATGATTACATGACGAAGACCAATTAGATGCAGACATCAACACTAGGTTTAGAAATCCAAAAAAAAAAAATGCATGTCCAATTATTTGAAAGGAAGTATGTTAGTATGGCTAGGAGTGGCCTTAACTTTGAGCTTAGCAAAAAGCTTGAAGACAGAGAGATTGTTAATTTTGTCAACCAGCTGCATGTCTCTCAAAATATTAGTTTTGACTAAAAGAGGACCACATGATTGAAGTAGACATATCCAAGAGTCGGGTTATTTGTCCAAAGTCCGAAACCCCGTCCATAATTTAGAGGGTTTGGACAAAAATATTCGATCCGAAAAATGGGTTTAGACAAAAAAAATTAGGCCCGTTTAGAAAATGAGTCGGGTTTTGGCTCCAACATTCAAAACTTGAGCACAGCCCGTTTTCTAATTAAATTATATATTATTTTTATTTTTATATATATTATGTAATTTATGTCATATAAAGATTAAATATATATAATATTATAGTGTTAACATTAAAAAATATGTTAAGTTATATATGTTTAAGAACTTAATAAAAGAAAAAAAAATAATAAAATTACTAAAGATTTACTAAAAAAAAATAACATGTTTTTTTTATTTTAAAAAAAAATAATATTGGCGGGCCTAAACAGGTTTGGACTATCCATTTACAAATATGAACGGGCTTGAGCAAAATTTTAAGCTCATATTTCAGGCCGAGCTGAACTTGAACAAAACATATATGATGTTAATATTATACATAAGCTTGACCCGACCATGAACACCTCTAGGTTGGAGTTCCTAGACCCTCATATTTCTTGCCTAATGAAATTAACTTAGGTGATGTGGACAGTGAGGCTGAAGAAGAGCAAGAGGTTAAACTAATTTAGTCAACTATTACAAACCCTCGTACTTGTAAACTTTTAACTATGCTAGATCCAAACAAAAGTAGAAAGAAACATATAGGGAATGTCATAATTATCTCACCATCGCTAACGACATTTGGGGTTAAAAACATAATAAGTCCTTCTAAATAATAGTGGACTTTGAAAAATCTCGAAAAAGAGGTCGTCACCAATCTTTTTTGGCTAAGTGCGATTGATCACCTATTAAAATCGGCTTTTGTAAATTTTTTTAAAGTTAATTAAAATATTTTGAAAATCAATTTTAAAATCTACGTTTTAAACCAAAAAAAAAAGTCAAAGCGGATTCGGGAATCGGTTACGTGTGGGGAAGGTATAAGCACCCCCACAACGCTCGTATAAAACGATAACTTATTAATCATATGTTATCTTTGGTCTCGATGAAAATTGATTTTAGTTTCGGTATTTTAAAATAATTTTCTTTAAAAAACAATCACATTATTTGAAAATGATTAGGAATTTTATTACCACAAAATTTTCTACACTCCCCGGCAACCCGGCAGAATATAGAAATTTTCTTCATTTCAAAATCATCTGTATCATTTTTTTTTTTTTAAAAGATGTTCCTTTGTTAATGATAATTGATGAAATTCTCCCCAGCAAACCCGGCAGAGAACTCATGAATTATTTTAACTCGAGAACATTGCCTTGTTTTAGAATTTAAAAATCAAAATCGATTTTCGTGCATAAAAAAAATAATTATGAATATAAATATCCAAAGCTATAATGTAACACAAACAAGAAAACGAAATAAAAGGCAAACGACACAGAAAAATGTATTTCCCCTTTCCATGAGGGACATCTGAATATCCTTGGGGATATCCGGCTATCCTAGAGGAAACTTCGATTGGACATGAAAACGATGAACCGGAGGTTTTATAAAAATGATGCCTGATAACTTTAGGAAATATAATTATTTTACCACCCTTTATGCATTTAAATCGGCTAAGTCTTGAGGCTTTTATTAGGATTTGATTAATTTTAGATGTTTTTATATTTATTTTATTTATTCATTTTATGTTTAAAATAGTTATTATTTATTATTTATGTGTTTTTATAGGTCCAAGGTGATCTGGAGCTTCGAGGTGCAAAACGATGAAAAACGGTGCAAAGAAATGAGTAGGTAGATTCGACCTCTGGAGCTTCTTTCAAGCAAAACATGATCTTAAAGTCTTCATTTGAGAAAATGTCTTTCATGACTTTTGAAGATGACTTCCATACCTTTCCAACGGTCTAAGACTCGTCAAAATCGGATGAGGTTTGTCTAGTCAAAACAGCTGACGAAGTTTGAGAAGATGACAGAGATGAAGTGCAGCAAACCTAGAAGGCTGACACTCCAATTCGAGAGCCAGCGCTGCAGCACTGGAAAGCCAGCGCTGCAGCGCCAGACGTGTGAACAATAACATGGAAAAAAAAATTGTTGATATTTACCTGTTTGCTTGTGCGCGAAGTTTCGACTCCAGGAGGCCTTAGACACTTTAAATAAGACTCTTTTAGGCTAAAATAAGAGGGATTTGAGTTCTAAAAACCTAATTCTCTCAAGAGGATAGTTGCCATCAAAAAGCTCTCAAGAAGATTGGAAGATTGGTGAAGATTGAAGATTCAAGAATTGACAACTCTTAGTTTTCTCTTTTCTCTTCTTTATTTTTCTTGTGTTGTTGATGATGGTGAAACTATTTGAATATTTGTTTTCATTAATTATCATGAACTAATTTTCTTTTACTAGGATTTCAATGGAACTCAACATGTAGTTTGAATTCACTTTCTCTCTCTAGCTTGATTTAATGGTTTGTTGAGTTATTTTTTCAATCTTGTTATTAATGCTTCTAATTGCTTGATCACCAATTAGATTGATTTGTTAACCTAAATACAACTAGACATAGGGAGTTTAGTATTAGACATGGATTGAATGACACATGTTTCACATTCATTTATTAAGATGATTTGATCTGCAGGTAGGGTAGAAATATACTTACTTGTCATGTGTAACCATTGTTAGAGCCTAAGTTAATGAGTTCTTCTTTAAATCAATTTTCATAATTGGTTAGTTAATTGGTTAAGAAGGATATTTTTAGGAGACCATCGACAGATACTTATAAATAAGAAATAACTCTAGGTTAACAACTTAGGATCATTAATCAAGTGAAGAGGTAAAGAGAGATTTAAGCGAAGTGTTGAGGGAAGTTGTAATCCTAGCCTTTTATAATTAATTGAATTCATCCTTTTTAATTTACTTGCTTTTAATATTATTTTGTTTTAATTTAATTTTTAATTATCATCTTTAATTAGTTGTTTAGATACGATTAAGTTGTGTTAATTTTAGTATTTAGCAAATTTAGTAGCAATTCCTCGTGGGTTCGACACTTTACTTTCACTTTATTACTTGTTTGCGATACGTGCACTTGTGTAGTGAAATCTGACAACAACGCCCGGAGGTTTTAAAAAAAATGGTGCTCGAAGGTCTTGAAAAACGGTAACCCGGAGGTATTAAAAACGGTGCCCGGATGTCTTGAAAAAAATGGTGCTCGTAGATCTTAAAAAAGATAACTCGGAGCTTTTGAAAACGGTAACCCGGAGGTTCTAAAAAAAGGTATCCAGAGGTCTTAAAAACAAGATGCCCGGAGGTCTTAAAAAAAAGGTGCTTGGAGATCTTGAAAAAAGGTGTCTGTAGGTCTTAAAAAATGATGCCCTGAGGTCTTAAAAATTGGTAACCCGGAGGTCTTAAAAAGTTGTTTTTGGACTTACAAAAATGTTTTCGGGAAAACAAATGGTGGTTTTAAAAACGATGCCAGAATCAACGTAATCCGACCTAAAAGAGTTTGATATACCCCGGTACATCAAGAGAACAAAAAACGGACTTGGTTACGGACTATTACTTAATCCGAACCAAGAATTCCTGGGGGTGTTTGAAAGAATTGTTTTTGTATGACAACAGGGCAGAGAGGAAAATTTAGCCCATAATCACATTATCCAATCTAAGACTAAGTTTAATATACCCGGTATATCATGAGAATACAAAAGGATCTTGATTACGAACCATTCTTAATCTGAATCAAGAATTATTGAAAGCATTTTTCAAAAATTATGTTTTTTGGTAACAAAGTGGTTGGCTCAAAGTTGGTCTCATGGATGGTTAATTGGGCTCAACTATCACCTATAACCGAAATGGCCAAGGATCATCAAGCTCATAATTATTTTTTTTTTTCAAGAAAATATCAACACAATCACAACAAGTATGCACCACAATAAACCATATCCAAGGCAAGCATCATGGATGAGAAAAAGCTTTTGAAAAACCATTTTTTCTCTACAAAACCAAAAATCTCCTTTTTTAAGAAAAGAAATCCAAAGATGGAAACAAGCATAAAAGAAAAATATAGAAGAGAAGAAAAACACGGAAAACTAACTTGAAAATGAAAAAAGTCATACTACATTTTGAAAATTGAAAAAAATAAAGAACTTTTCCAACACTTTTGAGAATCTTTTTCTCTTCTTTTTTAAGAAACATTTTGAAAGTTTCAAATGAGAAGAAAAGGGAGTAGCAACTAAAACAAAATAAAGAAGGAAAAATAAGCTTTTGAAAACCTATTTTTTCCTACAAAATTGAAAATCTCCTTTTTAAAGAGAAGAAATCCCAAGATGGAAACCATGGAAAAACATTTAAAAGGAAAAATGTAGAGAAGACAAGTAGAGAACAAATATCAAAGCAAGAAAACTACCTCTCTTTTTTTCTTCTCTTTTCCCTTTCTTTTTTTCCTCATCTTTTTTCTCTCATTTTTCTCCATGGTCGAATGGCTTCCTCTCTTTTCATTCTTCCTTGGCCGAATGGCCTATATCCATTCCTCTAGACTCTTCTTTTTTTTAGCCACTAGGCATCCCCTCCTTCACTAGACAATGGCCTTCAAGCTTTCTTGGATGACTCGTGTTCTTCCTTGGTGAATCATGTCCTATCTTGTGTGACTTATTAAATTATTTACCAAGTTGTCATTTGGCCTCCCAACAACATCCTTCACTCCTCCATTTTATTACAATTTTACCTTAAGATTAATTTCACATTTTTCCTCTAACTTTTCATTTGATTCTAATTCATCCCTCCATCTTCCATCGATTTCCTACTTGGTTTCCAACATTGGGTCTCTTACCAAATTACTACAAAATGGGCTTCCAACTTTCACCCAACTTCCTACCCATTGGATTTCTAGATTGGGCTTCCAACCTCTAGCAAATTTCCCATCACTTGGATCTCAAAATTAGGTCTCCAACTTTTCACCCAACTTTCTACCAATTGGATTTCTAAATTGGACTCCTAATACCCACCAAGCTCTTACACATAAATTGTCTTCTAATTTCCACCAAATTCTTATAAATAAATTGGTCTTCCAAAATTCTCTTAAGTTTTCTACCTAATTCCTGACCACCATTTAATTCAACTTCATTTCTTTCAATTCCATCCCTCCATTATTCAAAGTTGACTTTTTCAATTTTTGACTTTGACTTTGTCAACTTTGACTTCTCCAACTTTGACTTTGACTTTGTCAACTTTGAATTTTCCCATGTTGACTTTTCAATGTTGACATTTCCAACCCAAAGCGTCAAAATTGGATCAAAGGATTAGGGGAAATTTTAAAAGCCCGGGGGGATTATGGGAAATTGTACTTTTTTAGGGTTTGGACAAAAATTAGGTATCTACAACTGCCCCTCTTTGGCTATTGCTGAGAACCAGGAATAAGGCAAAGACAAATATACTACAATTTTGTTCAGGTGTAAGGATTATACTAGGGAGGAAAAGTTTTTCAGAATCAAAAGAGAGAGTTCTTTTTTCATTTTATTCATTCATCATTCATTTTTTATTGAAAAATTTTATTCATTTTTTTTTCTTTTACATTTTGTGATAAAAGGATTTGCCTTAAAGAGAGTACCTTGACTACAATACCAAGGCCTGACCCGTCTTAAGGAAACGATTTCGATTTACAAGAAAAGAAATACTTCAATGACAATCCCGGGGCCTTATCTTATCTTGTGCCAACTTTGTTGGGCTTGTCCATGTTTAAATTCTGGATACCACCACCAGAAGCACAGGATATCATTACCAAAGACTTGTCCACGTAAGATTCTTGATATTGCCACCAAAAACTTTAGATATCACCACCAAAGACTTGTCCACGAAAAATTCTAGATATCACCACCAGAAGCTTTGGATATCACCACCAAAGACTTGTCCAAGTAAAATTCTGGATATCACCACCAGAAGCTTTGGATATCGCCACCAAAGACTTGTCCACGTAAAATTTTGGAATCACCACCAGAAGCATTGGATATCACCACCAAGGACTTGTCCACGAAAAATTCTGGATATTGCCACTAGAAGCTTTGGATATCACCACTGATGGAAACTCAATTAAGAGTTGTAAACCCAAGTGCAGGTTATGTTCAAGTAATAAATTCTCGGGTGTCCGAGGTCGAACCACAGGGAAGCGTATTAATAAGTATAAGTTTATAAATATATAAGACAAAGAAAGTAAACAAGATATTAGGGAATCAACAACAAAATAAGATAAACAAGATATTAGAGAACAAAATAAACAAAATAACATAAAAACAATTAAACAAGATATAAAAAACAATAAGAAAGGATGTTGAGGTTAGAGAATCCACTCTTGGTGTTATGCTAAGATTAATCTTGTTTTATTACACAATTGAAATCCACACATAAGGGAGGTTCCAATCGGAAGGTTTAGCAATTCAGTCCAACGTCCATAGCATATGATATTATGTTCATTTGGTGTCCTCAAAACTCATAAAAAGAGTCCAAGCATTCCTTATGCCAAGGTATATGTCTACAACAAATCAAGGTTATGAAACCAAGCATTTACTGTGCCATTTTCATTGTCAATAATGAATCAAGATCTCTACTTTGCAAGTATGATTTTAAACCAAAAGAAAATATTATCTATACTAGTGTTTATAAATGATGATTCATTTTAGCTCATGTTTAAGAGACTAACCTTAGCATTTACCAAGAGCTTCACCTCATCACCTCAACAATATGATTAGCAACACATACTAGATATGAATAAAATGAAAAGAAATGTAAGAAGCATAAGTAAATAAAAAAAAAAACTAGAGAAAGGAAAGAAGAAGAAAACTTAGAGAATTTTACTACAAAGGCTAATATCCTACCAATGTATAATGTATCCCAATACTCATCCAAGGCCCTCTATTTATACATATTTTGGAGGGCTAAATGACAAGAGACAAGCTTTACAAATTTCAAAGGTAGGTATAATAGGTGGGTGCATTTTTCTAACAATTTTCGTCATATTGTATGACAATTCTGATCAGCCAGCTTGATGGTCGATTTTGTCAATGTTGGAGGCTCGATCTGATAAAATGGTCTTCTAGAAAAATATACCCCTATCAGTTACGGATCCATAGCCATTGGAATCAGATCATTTGCGCACGTGGATCGGGAGATATGGTCAAAATACCAAAACGGTGCAGAACAGACGTCATTGCACATCAGCCAACTTGATGGTCGATTTCGCTAGGGAAAACGACTCCGTTTCAAGAAGTGTAAAACATGAAAAAGATAGATATGCCTCTTAGCTTTGCAGGGATACAAAGTTCAGCCTTATTGCTTCAGTGAAACTCAAGATATAGCTGATATGGCAAAAGGTGTCGGAACTGGAACTGAACTGGATTTGCCCTTAATACTAGTAATCTGAAATCACTCAAAGAAACTTGTGAAAAACACCAAATTACATAAAAATATAAAAGATCATAAACACAATTAGACTAAACAATAATAACTCGTATTTGACACAAAACAATAATAAAACATAACTAAAAACTATATAATTATACGAGTTATCACACCCCCATACTTAGATTGTTGCTAGTCCCTAGCAACGACTCAATAAAAATAAAATAAGAAAATCTAATCTAATCCATTTTCGTAGGAAATCACGGTGGCACTTAGCATGTGACACAAGCCTTTAAACCCCTAGGTGTCCCTAGTGGACGAGTTTAGTCTCGTGAGGGTTTACTAGGACGATACCCACAAACATTGAAGACATAAGAAAAACTAAAAATAATAATTATAACTAATCCTTCCAATATAAATTAGAGATAATCATTGGACAAGTCTTAAAAACTAATCAATAGCTTAAAGAAATTCACAAAAGATCTTGCTTGAATGTAAATAAATGAGTTAAGCCAATATTAACATAACATATTTCAATCAAAATAGTGTATATTCAAACTTAATCTCAACTTCTCACATGGGATACTCTCTTGATTTTCACTCTTTAAAGTAGTGGTAAAGTGTTTACACTCAATCAATCTCATGAAAACACTTCTACCATATGCTTGCTTGTCCACCTATTCTCCACTATTTAGATCATACAACTTCATAAATCAAGAGGTCTTTATTCAAGGTTGTAATGGGGCCAAAGGGTTATAATGTGGTTAAAGAACAAAAGGATAAAGATATCACAAAGGTTCCAAAGAGTTCATAGATTTTAGAGACATAATAAGATCATACAAATAAAACTTCTCAAAACTCTTATAAAGCACATAATAACATAGGCTAAATATTCATGTTGAGCCTTTGCATCATTCTAACCAACTTTGTAACATCTTTTTCTAGAAGTTCAAGAGAAGATTTTTTTTTTTTTTTTTTTTTTTTTAATATGGGAATGTATTTGACAATGATCCCTTTCTTTTTCTCTTGACTTTTTCTTTTCTTTTCTTCCCCCACACTTATCTTTTGTTTCTAACCCAAATTTTCAAATAAAAATATCCCTTGTTTTTTTGCAATATGTCTCAAAATATAAAATTCATCTTTAGAACAAGGGTAAGGATATAAGCATATTTAGGCTAGGTGTAAGTTGTGGTTACCAATAAAACATCATATTTAATGTAGGCTCAAATTGGCTCACTAGTGGGGATGTTCTCGTAGAACATTAATAATGGATGGCTGTTTGGCTCTGGTTATAATCCTAATGCCTCTATCATATTCATGTTGTCACATGTATCAATATAGTCTCAAACGGTTTAAAGCAAGTTCTAGAGAATCATGTAATCATAAGAGCACTCAAGAAAGAAATTAGATTGATTTGTATAATGCATCAATCATTATAGGCTCAAAAACTCACAAAGATGATTATACAAGTCAGATTAAGTCTAAACATGCTTCTTTCTCAATCAACATATCATATTAACATTGGCTCATAAAAAGGTTGACATCAAGCTCAATTCTCATGAAAATCTTCTCACTAATAAATCTGTTTTAGACTTATGCAATTCATATCTCATCATTGTATTGAAAGTAACTAAAAAAAAAAAACACACTAAGTCTAAACATGCTTTTTTTTTTTTTTGTTTTTTTTTTTTTTGTTTTTTTTTTTTTGTTTTTTTTGTTTTTTTGTTTTTTTTTTTTTTTTGTTTTTTTGAAGAAGAAGATTAAATCAAACTGACAAGGTATGTCTCAAGTCTCCCTTACTCAGACCTTGTTCAGAATGAATACTTCTAAATGTCTTAAAACACAACAATTTTTTTTTTTTAGCAAAATATGTCCCTTACCCCCTACTAAAATATGACATTGTCCCCAATGTCAAATTTTAAAGGTAGAATTTAGGAGATATTACCTGCAGAGGTTGCTAACCACTTATTATAACTGAGACACAACAAGCAAAATGTTAGATAATGTCACAAAGACAAAGTGCAATCCACTCCTTGCTCGTCCATATCTCTTTTTCTTTTTCCGAGCGTTTGCGAAACAACCGTAGCAGATAAACACTCATAAGCTTGTAGCTTTTTGAGTAAATCTTCAATGGTTGTAGCAGAAATTATGGTTCTCCTTGCCTCTGAAAACATGAATCCATTATCCACAGCATTATCTAAATATGAAAGTAAATTACTAAAATAACCATTAATATTAAGCAAACCAATGGGTTTCTTATTTGTGACCAAAGATGACCAAGAAGCCACGCAAGCTATTTCTTCCAATGTACCCAGACCTCCTGGTAAGGCAATGAATGCATCGGCAGAATGGTACATGATTGTTATCCGTTCAGGGATACTCCAGACTTGTATTTCCTTACCCACGGTAGGTCCACAAAAATCTGTGAATAGTTTTGGCACGATTCCTAGAACTGGACTTCCTCCGGCGTGTGCTGCTGTAGCGACTGCTCCCATTAAACCCGTACTACCGCCTCCATAAATCAAGTGGATCTTTTGTTGGGCAAGTATTACTCCAACTCTTATGGCTTCATCAGCGAATATGTTATTTTTCCCTGGATAAGCACCTCCAAAAACACAAATTTTTTTTATGCGCAAGGACGAAGTGCTTTCCATTTTTTTTTTTTCTTTTTCGAGTGCCTGAAAGAGAATGAGTACATGGTGTAATATATAGAGGACTGAGTAGTGAATCAGACAAGAGTAATAATGTCGCCGAAAGTGTATTTGACCTGTCAGAAGAAAATGTTAACCTAACAAAAGATTTTTGCGTGATTTCAGGAAGAAAATCAAAAAGAGAAGAAAAATCAACCGTAAAAGTCAAAAGTAATAATGTCGCCGAAAGTGTATTTGGCATCTTCCTCTGGTTTTACGTCCAGAAACGGCTTAAACGCCTTCTATGAGTCGAGGATATGCTTCCCATCCAGTTTTCTTACAAGCTGGCAAACAGGGTCTTTTATCATCAGATTCCCAAGATGTTGCCATTCCCTTTGGAATTGCGGCCATAAATCAAGAATTTCTCTTTGTACGTCTCCACTAGGATGCGTCTCAAGAGAAAGTTGGATATTACCCAAATTCTCCTTACTCAGTCCATCCTTAATGAATTCAATTTTATCATCTCGATTAGAGGACGGAATCCCAATAGAACGACATTTACCGTTACACGTCCATCGTGCACACTTGTGGCAATTTGAACTCATGCGCTTTGCTCGTCGCTTCTTTGCATAAGTGCTTCTACCTGTACCTGGTAAATGCAAAACAGGAAGATATTCATCTTCACGTACCTTGGCTTCAATTATCCAACGTATGTCTTCAGGAATCCCTTTGTTCATAAGCATTCTTAATCTTTCTAATCGAACTTGGTAAAGCTTCAGTAAAATATTCCGAGGAAAAGGAGGAAATCGTTTCTGCAATCTTTTGAGAATATCATCCATCTTGAAAAAATATGAAAAAGAAATTGAAAGAGAAATTTATATACAATATCAGTTTTGTGGGTAGCTGATGGAACCGACTTAAATAATCACGGAGTACCGTTATCCGCCATTTAACCGGGGTTAAAAAAAATGTATTTTTTTTTTTTTTTTTTTGAAGATTAGTAAAAATTATATTTACATCTAGTTATTTTCAAAACAAGGATCAGAAAGAAAAACAACCTCTTCTTGAGTAACATGATTTTCCAAAAAGAGTTTGAGTCTTTGTCCATTTACCTTGAATACGTTACCATTTTGAGGATTCTCAATGTCAACTGCTCCATAATGATACACATGCTTAACCACAAATGGGCCAGTCCATCTTGATCTCAACTTACCAGGAAATATGTGAAGTCTAGAATTATAAAGTAGAACTTTTTGCCCAACATCAAATGTTTTTCTTGAAATTAACTTGTCATGAAAGGCTTTAGTTCTTTCTTTATGAATTTTAGAATTCTCATATGCATCATTTCTGAGTTCCTCAAGTTCATTTATGACTGGAAAAGTTTCATTCTCACCCAAAAAGGAATATTTTAGCTCGGATGGCAATGGTTTTAAATCCAGCTTGGGTGGTTCAATAGTTGATGGTACAGTGACATTTGTGAGTGATGGAAGTTCCTCAAACTTTTGTTTCCAACAATGCTTAACCTGAAAAGAATTTAACAAAGAATCAGTGTGTGAAATTTCTGAAGCATTATCAAACTCACATTCAATTAAATAAGCTTCTAAAGGATCATGGAATGTGGTAGTGGTGAGATGTTCATGAACAAGTTCTTCAATGAAATCCACTTCATGTACTTCTGAATCATCACCAGGTTGCTTGCAAATGTTGAACACATTTAATTCTAAAGTCATATTTCCAAAAGAAATGTTCAAAATACCATTCCTGCAATTTATCAGAGCATTAGAAGTTGCAAGAAATGGACGGCCTAATATAACAGGAATTTGAACATTTGGATTTGAAACAGGATGTGTGTCCAAAACAATAAAATCAACAGGGAAGTAAAAATTATCAATTTGAACCAAAACATCTTCAACTATCCCTCGAGGAATTTTTACAGAACGATCAGCTAGTTGAAGTGTAACAGGTGTTTCCTTGAGTTCACCTAAACCTAACTGTTGATAAACAGAAAAAGGCAAAAGATTAACACTAGCACCAAGATCAAGCAATGCACGTTCTATTCTAGTGTTTCCAATGATGCATGAGATTATTGGACATCCAGGATCTTTGAATTTTGGTGGAGTAAGGTGCTGAATGATTGAGCTCACACTTTCCGTCAGAAATGCTTTCTTTTGTACATTATGTTTCCTTTTAACTATGCACATGTCCTTCAAAAATTTAGCATAAGATGGAACTTGTTTGATTGCATCCAATAAAGGAATGTTAATCTTAACTTGTTTGAAAAGTTCATAAATTTCTGCATTTTGATTCAAATTCTTTATTGTTTGCAACCTTTGAGGAAAAGGAGCAGGATGCATACATTTTTCTTTGTCCAAATTTTCAAGAAGTTCAGACTTACCATCATCCTTACCAATACTTTTCGGAGGGGAAGGAGGATCTTGGTCTTTTGATGGAATGTTTTTGTCAATTGCCTTTCCACTTCGAAGAGTTGTGATGGAACTAGCATTTTCCTGTTGAGTTTCATTGGAGCAAGAAACAAAACATTGAGTAGAAGGGTTAGGCTGAGGTTGAGCAGGAAACTTACCTTTTTCTTGAGTGCGTAATGAAGCTGTCAATGTGGACAAGGTGTTTTTGATCTCATTGATGTCCTGTGAAGTTTGGTTATTCACATTTGCTTGTGTTTGCATGAATGCTTGCAATGTCTCTTCCAAGGTTTGTACACGTGAAGGTTGATAGGAAAAAGTGTTGCCCGGCTTTTGAGATTGTGGTACCTGAACATGATTATTATTCCGCCAACTGAAGTTGGGATGATTTCTCCATTCAGGGTTATACGTTTCAGAGTAAGGAAAAGGAAAAGGCTTTTTAAATGTGTTTATGGAATTTACTTGATCATGCAACGCTTCTTTAAGAATGGGAATGTTTGGACATTCAGAAGTGGGGTGTCCCATGATTTCACAAATTCCACAACTTTCTTCATTTTTAACCGTTTTGACTTCTTTTACTTCTCTAAGTTCCATGGCTTCAATCTTTCTAGCCAAATTAGCTACTTTAGCTTTTATCTCATCTTCTTGACTAAAATGATATTTACCTCTGTTAGAAACAACATTAGATCTATTGGAACTTTCAGAGGAATTATCTGTGTGCCAGGCTTGAGAGTTATCTGCCAAATGGTCTAAGTAGTCAAAGGCTTCTTCAGGTTCTTTTTCTAGAAACTCACCGTTACACATTGTTTCAACAAATTGTTTAGTTTCGGGAGTTAAACTTTCATAAAAGAAACTAATAAGACGCCATTTTTCAAAACCATGATGTGGACAAGAACTTAACAAATCTTTAAAACGATCCCAACACTGAAAAAATGCTTCATTTTGATTTTGATTGAAATTTTGAATCTGTCTTTTCAAAGCAGTAGTTTTATGTGCTGGGAAAAATTTCTTTAGAAACTCAGTTTGTAATTCTTGCCATGTGCCAATTGACCTTGGTTTTAAATTATGAAGCCAAATTTTTGCTTTATCTTTTAAAGAAAAAGGAAATAATTTTAGCTTGACAATTTCATTTGTACATTGTTGGCCATTAAAGGTGACACATACATCTTCGAAGTCTTTTAGAAACGAGTAAGCACTTTCCGATTCCAACCCATAGAAATTTGGAAGCAAAGCTATCATACCTGGTTTAAAACGAAAGTTGTTTGCATTGAGAGGAAAAATAAAACAAGAGGGTGATGAGCTTCGAGTTGGTTGCAAGTAGTCACGCATGGTGCGTACTTGTCTGTTCTCATCTTCAGCATGAACACTTTCATTGTCAGCCATGGTAGGAGTTGTATTAGAAAGATTACCTGAAAAAGTTTCACAATAAAATCTAACTAAACGACGAGATCTAAAATCACGTCGCCAAACAAGCATAAAACAAAGTTAATATACAAATTAGGCGGTATAACCAGCCAATAAAAATAAATATATACTAAATTAGGCAGTATAACCAGCCAATAAAAATAAATATATACAAAATTAGGCGGTATAACCAGCCAATAAAAATAAATATACTTATAAACTTATATACTTAGTATTGCTTCCCCGGCAACGGCGCCAAAAACTTGATGGAAACTCAATTAAGAGTTGTAAACCCAAGTGCAGGTTATGTTCAAGTAATAAATTCTCGGGTGTCCGAGGTCGAACCACAGGGAAGCGTATTAATAAGTATAAGTTTATAAATATATAAGACAAAGAAAGTAAACAAGATATTAGGGAATCAACAACAAAATAAGATAAACAAGATATTAGAGAACAAAATAAACAAAATAACATAAAAACAATTAAACAAGATATAAAAAACAATAAGAAAGGATGTTGAGGTTAGAGAATCCACTCTTGGTGTTATGCTAAGATTAATCTTGTTTTATTACACAATTGAAATCCACACATAAGGGAGGTTCCAATCGGAAGGTTTAGCAATTCAGTCCAACGTCCATAGCATATGATATTATGTTCATTTGGTGTCCTCAAAACTCATAAAAAGAGTCCAAGCATTCCTTATGCCAAGGTATATGTCTACAACAAATCAAGGTTATGAAACCAAGCATTTACTGTGCCATTTTCATTGTCAATAATGAATCAAGATCTCTACTTTGCAAGTATGATTTTAAACCAAAAGAAAATATTATCTATACTAGTGTTTATAAATGATGATTCATTTTAGCTCATGTTTAAGAGACTAACCTTAGCATTTACCAAGAGCTTCACCTCATCACCTCAACAATATGATTAGCAACACATACTAGATATGAATAAAATGAAAAGAAATGTAAGAAGCATAAGTAAATAAAAAAAAAAACTAGAGAAAGGAAAGAAGAAGAAAACTTAGAGAATTTTACTACAAAGGCTAATATCCTACCAATGTATAATGTATCCCAATACTCATCCAAGGCCCTCTATTTATACACATTTTGGAGGGCTAAATGACAAGAGACAAGCTTTACAAATTTCAAAGGTAGGTATAATAGGTGGGTGCATTTTTCTAACAATTTTCGTCATATTGTATGACAATTCTGATCAGCCAGCTTGATGGTCGATTTTGTCAATGTTGGAGGCTCGATCTGATAAAATGGTCTTCTAGAAAAATATACCCCTATCAGTTACGGATCCATAGCCGTTGGAATCAGATCATTTGCGCACGTGGATCGGGAGATATGGTCAAAATACCAAAACGGTGCAGAACAGACGTCATTGCACATCAGCCAACTTGATGGTCGATTTCGCTAGGGAAAACGACTCCGTTTCAAGAAGTGTAAAACATGAAAAAGATAGATATGCCTCTTAGCTTTGCAGGGATACAAAGTTCAGCCTTATTGCTTCAGTGAAACTCAAGATATAGCTGATATGGCAAAAGGTGTCGGAACTGGAACTGAACTGGATTTGCCCTTAATACTAGTAATCTGAAATCACTCAAAGAAACTTGTGAAAAACACCAAATTACATAAAAATATAAAAGATCATAAACACAATTAGACTAAACAATAATAACTCGTATTTGACACAAAACAATAATAAAACATAACTAAAAACTATATAATTATACGAGTTATCAACCACCAAAGACTTTTCCACGAAACATTCTGGATATGCCACCAAAATCTTTGGATATCACTACCAAAGACTTGTCCACGAGAAAATTCTAATACTGGTGCAAATGCATGTGAAAAGATGCATATGCAAATACCCTCGAATGATGCAAATGCTTCACGAAAAGATGTAGATGCAAATACCCTCGAATGAAAAAGATGTTCCATGAAATGTTACAAATGCAAAAATCAATAGTGATGCAAATACTCGTGAAAAGATGCAGATGCAAATTCCCTCGAATGATGCAAATGCTTCATGAAAAGATGCATATGCAAATACCCTCGAATGAAAAGATGCAAATACACTCGAATGGCGATACTTCATGAAATGATGCAAATGCATTCATGATGCAAATGCAGAAATCAATAGTGATGCCAATGCTCGTGAAAAGATACAGATGCAAATTCCCTCGAATGATGCAAATGCTTCATGAAAAGATGCAAATGCAAATACCCTCGAATGACGCAAATTCTTCATAAAAAGATGCAGATGCAAATACGCTCCAATGATGCAAATGCAAATGTCCCTAAATGATGCAAGTGCTTCATGAAATGATCCAGATGCAAAGATCAATAAAGATGCAAATGCTCATGAATGATGCAAATGCGAATGTCCTCGAATAATGTAAATACTTCGTGAAATGATGCAAATGCCCCTAAGAATTGTCTTTAATTGTTTACGTGTTTATGTAAATGATTTATGGATTGTGTAACTGCAGTAACCAAGCAATAATGAAGATGCAATGATCCTAGAAATAATGCAATTGCTCGAGAAAGTCCACGAATGTTGTAAATGCAATGATAAAATGCAGATGCTCATGGAACGGTGCAAATGCAAGTACCCACGAATGATGCAAATGCTTCATGACACGATGCAGATGCAAAGATCAATAACGATGCAAATCTCATGAATGATACAAATGCATCATGAAACGATGTAGATGCAAAGATTAACAATATCGCAAAATGCTCATGAATGATGCGAATACGACAATGCATATCAGAATAATTTGAATACAATGATTAAAATGATGCATACAACCATGAATGATGCATCTGATGATCATAACCTCTTAATGCCTGATTGGTTTTCTTAAATTCGGCTTAGCCTTTCTAATTCATTTTTTCAAAACAAAGTGTATCCTGAACACTCGTGCACCATAAGAGATCATCCTTCCTTAAATCTTGTATTATCTCTTTGCCTCGACAATTTTCAAACTCTTGTCTACGGAAGTCTATTTTCCGAATGTTCATTCCTTCTACACATTTCTGGGAGTCAAGATCTACCTCAGTAGTTCCATATCTTTGGGTCACAACAACCCTTGTCTCATGTCAAAACATCATTTTTATTCAAAAATGGTTACTTAAAAAATATTTTCATTCTTTTCTTTATTTTCCCCTTTAAAAAAAAATTGCTCATTTATTGAAAACTTTTGAGCCAAAAATGTTATTCTCATAGTATGTGACATCCAAATATCTTGAAGGCTGATGATCACTATTAGAAATTTCTTCTGAATGTCAATTTGGCTTTTCAAACTGAGTTGAAGGGCTTGGTACAACAGGATTTTGGTTGATCCAAGAAAATTTCACAATAAGAAAATGTATGCCCCTTCTAGGCTCACAAATGAAACAGATTTTATAAAACATGAATTCCTCGAAGATCAAACAAATTTGACATTCTTTTAACTTCCAAATCATGGCGTTTTGATAAGCGTCAAGATTAGCCGGGATGTTCAAGGTTGGAAAGTCAATTTGGATGGGAAAAACAGTTTAGTTTTTTAAGTCAATCCTCTAATGAGAGCTGACAGTTTGGGATGTTTAGGAATTCTCAGATGTTCCTCAATTTCTTCAAAATGACTTCCTCTTTGTCATGGTATTTTTTATTACACATGATCTTGAGACTTTGTGCTTAAATGATTTCAAATAAATACTTGATACTATTGAACTCTTGATTAATCTTCATTATCTATTTTACCAATTGGTATTAAACTTCGTTGTTTAATAATTGGTATAATGATTGTGTTTCTCTTGTTGTATTGTCCTTAGCTTTGAATTGATTTTCTTTTTGATATAACAAAAAGGGGGAGAAGTTTTATATGGTAAAATTTGCTTTAAATGAACAAAAAGGGAAGAATTAGATGAAAAGCAAAAAGTGGGAGAATTTTCATATGTACTTAAATGTTTCTATCTTATGAATATGAATTTTGTTGGATATTTGTGCTTAATTGCTTTTAGATATTGTGGATTGAAAGTGTCCTTCCTTGTTCTTTGCTTGTTCTTGAAAAGTTGAAAAGAGTGCTTTTATTAAGAGGGAATTTTTACAAACAGATTTATCTTAAGTTTTGTCATATCAAAAATGGGGAGATTGTTAGCTATGTTAGCTTTGAATTGATCTCAATTTTGAAATGAAAAGACCTTAAGCTTAATTAGCTTGAGGATAAATGTTTTCAATTTAAGTATTTTTCTATAAATCTTTTTGAAAAATCTTTAGAAAATACTAAAATATTTTGAACTCCTAAGTTTTCTAAATAAATACATGTTCTTAAATGTATATCTATGATCAAAACATTTTTGAGACAAGTTAACCTCTTTTCAAAGCCAAAGAAAACATTTTGAAGAGATGATCGATCCCCTAATGAGGAATTTGGGCAATGATCGATCCCTGAAAACAGAATGCTTTTTCACTTTGCAGGCAAGTGGAGGATCGATCCCTACATGTAGAGGATCGATCCCCTAGGTTCTCAACAAGAAGTTTTTTGAATTTTAAAGAGAGAGGATCGATCCCCTAGGTGCTAGGCAGTATTTTAAGTACGAATTTTTGAAGAAATAACGGCTTTTTTTCATCTCAATCCATTCCCAACGGTCATAAATGATATTCAAGCTATTAAAGGGACTCTTCAACACTTCCAAGAGTAAGAGACACCAAGAGAGAAAGATCAAATCCAATTTATCTCTCTTAAGCTTTCAAGAAGTTTTATTTGTTCTAAGCTAAATCCTTTCAATCTTTCTTGCATTCCTTTGTAAAAGCACCATTGTATAGTCTCTATTTGTTGTGCTAAAACTTGTAAACACTTAGCATTTTAGAGGTTCTTCTTGTTTACTAAAATACATTTGAAAAAGAGGGAAGTTACTACTTTAGCCTTAAAAAGGTAGAGAGGTTTTATCTAAGCCTTGAAAAGATAGGGGGTAGAGGTTGCTATCTAAACCTTTGTAAAAGATAAGGATTGTAAATGTTATACATTGTCCTAGAAAAGGTAGTAATTCAAAATAGTGAATTGAAAACTCATTAACAAGGAAGACTAACGGAGAGGACGTAGGCACGAGGCCGAACCTCTATAAACCACTTGTGTTTGATCTTCTTTCCCTACTCTTTTTACTTACTTTATTTGCATATTTACTTGCCAAATTGAGTATATTGTTTAAATTTCTCAATTTCATTACTTGTGCTTTAATTTCGTAATTAATTTTTAAGAAATCAATTCACCCGTTCTCTTGATTTAATCACCAAGCTAACAAGATCAAATAAACCAGATAAAATCTGATAATTTGTCATTTTAAAACAATTTGTTCAAAGTTTTGTCTTAGGCATTCGAATTTTCTTGAGAGGGTTTTCGAATGCCTCATCAAAACATTATAGTTTTGAAAACTTTATATGGCATACGAATGCCAATAGTCAGGTATTTGAATGTCTTAACAAAAATTTGCAGCACTTTTGAAAATTCATAAGGCATTCAAATTCCATTTTTGAAAATTTAAAAAGTGATGGTTTTCGATCCTGGTTTTCATAAAAAATACAATTTCTAAAATCGAACCTAGGATCCAACAAATCTAGAACTGTTATATTACACATATTTTATCGTCTTATACACGTTTGTATAATCATCAATGGAATTCGGACGTATTCCGGTGGATTTAAGCATTTCACCAAAAAAATCTATTTCCTCGATTTAAGTTCAAGTTATTCAATGAACAAATCAAAAATCAAAACCTATGAGCTTTGATACCAATGAAGATCATCACGTAAATAATTTATAATAAATACGAAATTAAATAACAAACTTGCAATATTGTTCGAAAATGAATTCGTTTTTGATTCATTAAAGTTGCCTATTTTTCACAGCCTAGATCATTTTTGCAGAAAATCTTTTGAGAGTATTTTAAAAAAAAATTATTTTTCTCTACCTCTTAGTTTTTTTGTCGAATAGGTTTGTTACTGAACTTCCCAATGGAATTTTATTGCCAAAAACACATGGGAATAACTTCCCACACGGAAGATATTATTTTCAAATTATTTTAACTTCCCGCTGGCGATTATGTTGCCGCCCATTATGGGTGCTCATTTCCGACAAAACATATATAAACCTAACATACATATTATTTTGAATGATTATGAATTTTTACTAAGTTAACATCTTTTGAGCCATTAAAAAAGCTAGATAATCAAAACCTATGGTCTATTAGTCTTTCAAAAGGGTTAATATATAAATTAGCCCATGTACTTTAGGTCATTTGTCTATTTGGTACCTTAAAATTTTTTTTTGTCATTTTGGTAGTCAAACTTTAATTCCGTCAAGCACATTGACCATTTGCCCTAACACCGTTAGTTAATGGCTGACTAGGCAAAAAAAACCCAATCAGAGCCTGACACGTGGCAAAACTGTCACATCATTAATGCCACGTCATCATATAAGAAAAAAAATCAAAAAATTAAAAAAAAAATCAAAATTAAATCAAAATTAAATTAAAAATTTGAAAATCTCATTTTTTTTAAATCATAAATCAAAATCAAAATAAATTATAAAAATTGAAAACTTTATATATATATATATATTTAAAAATATGTAAAAATTAAAAAATAAGAAAAAAGAAAATTTTTAATAAAAATGAAAAAAATCTATTTTTAAAATTCTATTTTTTTTTTAATTTCGAATTTTCATAATATTATAAAATTGTAAACTTTATATATATATATATATATATATTTAAAAATCTGTAAAAAAAAAAATTAAAAATAAGAAAATAAGAATTTTTTTTTTGAATATTTTTAATAAAAATGAAAAGAATAAAAAAATTTCTATTTGTAAATTTTAAATTTTCTATTTTTTTATTTCGAATTTTCATATATATATTTTTAATTTGAAATTTCTATATTTTAAAAATTATTTCTTATTTTTCTTTTTAATTTTGAATTTTTTAGATTTACCTTTTGATTTTTTATTTTTTTTTTCTAATTTTTCTAATTTTTTAATTTCTAAATTTTAAAAATAAAAATAAACATTTGATTTTTTTTTTTTAAAAAACAGTTTTTTATTTCGATTTTTATAAAAAAAAAAATTTTGAATTTTTTTGAATTTTTTTTGAAATTTTTGAATTTTGAATTTTTTAGATTTATCTTTTTATTTTTTACAATTTTTTTAATTCTAAATATTTAAAAAAAATTAAAATTTTGATTTTAAAAAAAAAAAAATAGTTTTTTATAATTTTTTTTGGATTTTTTTCTTATATGGTTACGTGGCACTAATGATGTGGCAGTTTTTGCCACGTGTCAGCCTCTGATTGGTTATTTTTTGCCTAGTCAGCCATTAACTAACGGAGTTAAGGCAAATTGCTAATGTGATTGACGGAATGAAAATTTAAAGTATTAAAATGACAAAAAAAAAATTTAATACCAAACGGACATAAAGAAACTAATTTATATATTAATCCCTTTCAAACCATCTTAGCGTCTAAACTCCTTTTGGCAACTCCACCTAGCTAGAATTCCAGGTCACCCTTTTTAGTCACGTCATGTTCACCCTACATCTGGCGTCCCGAACAATTTACAAACACAGGTGAACACTTGCGCCTCTAGAAATTGCTCGTTTTGAAATTCAGTGTGAAACTATGAAAAGAATAACTTTGTTTTTGTGTAAAAGAAATTGAAACATTTTTTTATTAGAGAAAAACATGAAGAAAAAGCCAAACAAATTTATAAACTTTTGGTGGAAAACGGAGGAGCATGGCACCGTTGAACAGGGATGAAAGTGGTGGTGGCGGCCAAGTGGGTCTCGTGACATTGCCAATTCGAGGGACTCTCACTTTCTTAGAATCTTCCTCTTTTTTAGCAAAGTGATCGAGATCTTAAGGCCCATTGGTGCGTTCCTGGTAAGAGCCACGTGTTTTTCTGTTGACGGTAGACTCGGTAGTGGCGGCCCACCTCCAGCTTACCATTTCCACACGGCCACACAATGGTAACTTCGGAAACTCTTTCTGCCAAATACTTTTAGGGAACTTTTATGTAGAATTAATTTTTGCCAGAAGGATTTAGTTACAGGATTTAAAATATGTTCAACCAACTAATTCATCAAAATTTCTAACTTCCACCCACCCTTATTAATTTTTTTTTATATATAATTTAATCCCGTTTTGGATGATTTTAAGATAGTATATTTTTACATCAAAATCATACATTCAAAATTTTATTTTTGAATTATTTTTTAAAAATTTATATCTCAATAAAGAAAGTCGAAAAAAATTTTAAAAAATAAAAAATAAAAAGAATTCATGCCTAAGAATTTGAAAAAAAAAAAAAAAAAAGAAAAAGAACTGATTGGTAGCTTCGTCGATTACAGGTTAGGGTCAGTGTTAATTGTTCCAGAAGAGTTGGACCCCACCCCACCGCACCCCAAAGCAAAGTCAAGGTCTTAACTTCACTTCTAAACTTTAAAGCCATCCTTCATGCCAATGTTTAAAACACGAGTTAAAAAGATAAATTTGTTATCAAATTATAGTTAAATATTGAAATTCATTATGATACGTTAGTTTGATTGATATTTGTTGTATTTTTGAGATTAAGGATAAATTTATCGTTATATTTTAATTTAAAGATTTGTATTTAATGCACTAACAGTGTATAATTTCATACACTGTCAGTGAATAAGATAATGCCACTTCATTAAAAGGTTTAAAAAATAAATACAAATTATTTTATTTTTAATGAGTTGTCATCATCTGATTCACTGACAGTGTATGAAGTTATACACTGTCAGTACTTTAATATTGAATTTTGTCATTTTACTTTTATTTGATTGAATTTTATCATTAAATTTTGATTTTTGATTAAATTGTGTCACTCAACTTTAATTTTAAATGATTTGAAAATAAAATTTAATAAAAAATACTTTTAAATATTTTATTTTAATAATTAATACTAATTAATTAAAATATTAAAAATTAACATAGAATGTTTATTTATAAAAAAACTAAACTTAATTTTTTCTTTTTTTGGGTATTTCTTTTATTTTTAAAACATTTTAAGTTAATTTTTAATTTTTTTATTATTAATTATTAAAATAAAACTATTTGAAAAAATAAATTTTTGTTAAATTTTGTCTTCAAATCATCCAAAATCAATGTTGAGTGGCAAAATTTAATAAAAAAATCAAAGTTGAGTGGCAAAATTCAAACAAAAATCAAAGTTTAGTCGTAAAATTCAATCAAATAAAAATAGAGTGGCAAATTTGACCGTTATCTCAAAGTACAATGACAAATATCAATCAAAATAAAGTATAGTGACAAATTTACCCTTTAACCCTCAAAAAATCGGATTGAAAGTTAAATTGGTTAGATTTTCGATTTTCAGTTGAATCGGTTCGATCGGTTGAATCGGTCGATTTAACTAAAACAAATAATTTAAATATTAAAATAAATCATTTAATGCTAAATAAGTAATAAATATAGTAAATAATTAATAAAAATATATTTGATTTAGTTATATGGTCTTTAATATAAAATTAAAAAGTTAAAGGTACAAATCTCATCATTTACCAAAAAAATGATAAAAATACATATAAAATTATTTTTTTATTTGTTTAATCCGATTTTTTATTTATCGAATTGTTTTTTTATTTGTCCGGAAAAATCTCCAATTTAATATACCTATTAAATTAGATAAATCATCGATTATCGATTAAATTGGTTTGGCCGACTCATCCGATCTTTTTAACATCAATTCAGGCCTCAAACATGGGTTTTTTTTTTTTTCTTCAGAAGTATGGATTTCGGATTTTCAGTTTTCCTAGCTTCTAGTGAGGAGATTAGGGTGTGTTTGCTTTTGGAACATTGTCGGTGGCAGATCATGGCACATTTCGGCTGGCAGTGGGACTGAGAAGTCCAAAATTTCCTCACGAGGGCAAACGTGGTATTACAGATTACAAGAAACTGAAGATTTTCTTTTTGGCCATTGAAAGTTGAAACTCAAGATATATTTTTAAAGACACCTTTGGTGCCATGGGACATACTATAGATCTCCCATATGACCAATCTAAGGACATCAAGGCGTACACGTATACGATTAACGATTTCAAATTATATCTCAGGATTGACAACTGCTTTTTGTAGGCACCTAATTTGAAAGAATCTGAAAAAATATCTAATTAATGCGTAGATGATTGATTTTGATGGGCATGCAGGAAAGTAGAGAATTAAAAGAAAAAGAAAGCCTTTATTAAACAATTCAAGTACCAAATCACATTGTGTGTATAATTTACACGCAAATGGCTTGAAATTTGGAAAGCCTTTAATATATCATCCAAGTTGTGTAAAAAGATCAAGTTCCCTATCTTAATAGTTTTGATTTAGTAAATCCCAGGAGAATCAAATCATGGAAAGATGATTAGAAAGCACCATGTTGGGTGACCAAACTTCCATGTAGAGATACAATATATTCTTGCATGGTTTTATAGACTCCGAAATGATAAATTAATTAAGTATTGTACTCTTGAAGGCTCTTCTAATTAATTAAGTTGTAATTGTTAACTTCCTTGATAATTAAGTTCTTAAATTAAAGTCACACCTAACAATGGAATCCGAATCTATTACCATGTTTTAGGTACACACACAGCCAGACCAAAATATTGGCAAAAGAAAATGAGTTCATCGAGTTTAAGATTTCTTTCTCACGGTTTGTGAACAATTCAATTTTTGTCCGTTTATGTTCGTTTATCAAGTTAAATAAACGATTATAAATATGATTTTAAGGTTCGTTTATTAAACGAACCGAACACGAAAGAGGTCGGTTCATTTATATTCACGAACAAACTCGTTTATGGATTGTTTAAAATTCATTTAATAGATTATTTAAATCTCGTTTAAAGTTCGTTTATTGTTCGATTATAATATAATTAACAATATAATTATTTGTATTTTATTTTTTTTACTTATAATATAATTAATATTATTTAATAACTTAAATTTAATAATTTAATAATAGCTTAAATTTAATTATATTTGTATTTTAAAATTTTATATTTAATAATAATTTAAAATTGACTTATTTTCTATTTGTTTGTTTGTTAAAATTGTTTAGATTTGTTTATTGTTCATGAACATATTTTTAATTGTTCACGAACATATTCGATTATATGTTCATGAATTTGTTCATTTAATATTCGCGAACAAGTTTATTTAATTTAAATGAATGAACACGAACACACTCAATTTTAAACGAACAGAGCTTAAACACAATTTTAAAATCCTTAACGAACACAAACAAATTGAAAAATAAATAAACGAACACGAATAAAAATCTATTCATTTAAGTTCGATTCATTTACAGACCTAGTTCTCACCATCGCCACCAAAACCTAACACATCAGCAATTTCAAACCTAATTTCAGAAATTGGCTAACAAAACCCAAGTGGAAAAGAAAAATCAAGTAAATTTTGTAAGATTTGTTTCACATAGGGAAAAAGGAATTGTTCGCAAACAGTATTAAAGACTTGAAAGTCTAATATATATATATATATATATATATATATATATATATATATATATATATTAGAATTGTCAAATTAAGTAGCAAGCATATTCTTTTCATGTTCAATTGTATATTATATAAATATATATATATATATACTAAAAATTTTCCTCCGCTTCACTAGGGATCTTTATAATATTTATAAAATTTTAATTAAATTAACAATCATAAATAAATATTAGTTGAATTATATTAAATTATTATTATTTAAATAATTTTTTATATTTTAATATAGTAAGTAAATGAATTTAGAGTTAAAATCAAATTACTATTACAAATTATACAAAATATGGATGAATTGAGATATGACACAAACACAATATGAGAAAATAATTAAAAACGACATGACATGAAAAATAACATCAACACGACACGAATACACGAATGTGTCAAAATTTATATAAAATGAATTACTAAAGTGTAAAAATTTATATAAATTTATAATATTTTACACAACAAAAATAACACGAACACAAACACATCACAAACACACAATTTTTTCTCTAAATTGAATCACTATAACAAATTATGCAAAATATATCATGAATTGAGACACGACACCAACACACAAATTTTTTCTATTAATTTGTAAAAATTTATATAAATTTATAATACTTTAAACACACACAAAATAACACAAACACGAACACAAATTTTTATTATCTTTTTTCTTTTTCTTTTCTTTATTTTTTCTTTCTTCCACTTTCTCTTTATTTTGTTTTTCTCTTTTTTTCCTTTCTTTCTCTCATTCCTTAAAAAAAAAAAAATGACATGTGTCGGCACATAGAGCATTCATGTAGTCAAAAATATATTATAGGTATAGATAAATATATTCAATTTTCACCTATTTTCTTATACATCCCTCCCTTACCAAATGTATGTCTTTTTTTATATTCACGAAGTTTAATAAAAAAAAATTTGATTTCAATGCATACTAAAATTTAATTTTTTTTAATGTTTCTTTATTTTTAATGTTAATAAGTAAAAATCATAAAAATTAAATTTAAACTATAAAAAACAAGAGTTTTATGTGTTCAATATATATATATATAAATATAATTTTGGGACATCCAAATTAAAAAGAAAAATGAAGGAAAAAAATGGATGAAAGGAGTATTTGTCATTGGGACATCCAAATTTTAGATATCTATATCTATCTATACTATTATAAAAGGAATGGCTGAGTTGGTGTCACTGAGTCAAGTGACACCAACTCAGTTGGTGAAAATACAAAAAAATCATTAAATATTAAAAAATTAAAATAAATAAATAAGGGTAATTACGTATTTATATTTTATATAATATTTTTTTATAAAAAAATTTATCTATTTAATTTTAAAAAAACTACCTACTTACAAAAATTACCACTAATAAAAACTACCCATTTTTATATTTAATTTTTTTAGAACATAATTTATTACTTTTAAAAAAATATATTCACTCACATAATGAGTGTGTGGAATTCTAGTTATATATAACTAGAAATTGTATACCCACAATGTGGATGAAAAACTAAAAAAATAGTGAGTTAAAAAAGATATTTTGAAATAAATAATGTAATAATATAAAATGTATGTGTTTTTTTTTTTTTAAATAAAAAAGTTATTTGATGATGTAATGTGAGTTTTTAAAATAAAGAAGTTATCTGATAAGATTATGTGATATAGTTTTTTTTAAAGAAAGTAAATTACATAAACATCTTTAATTTTGTTTTATATCATATACTCAATTTGATTTTTTAGTAATTAAGGAATTACTGAGTTGGTATCACTTAACTCGGGACACCAACTCAATGATTTCTTTTATAATAGTATAGATGAGAGTGATTGAGATTAGTGTCACAAGTGACACTAACTCAGTTAGAAAAAATACAAATAAATCAAATAAATTATTATATCAAATAATCTATACTATTATAAAGGTAATGACTGAGTTGGTGTCACTGAGTCAAGTGACACCAACTCAGTTGGTGAAAATACAAAAAAAACCATTAAATATTAAATAAAAAAAGGTAATTACGTATTTTAATATTTTATATAATAAATTTTTTTTAAATTTTTTTATGTACTTTTAAAAAAACTACCCATTTATCAAAAAATTACCCACTTACAAAATTTACCCACTAACAAAAACTATCCATTTTTTTTTATATTTAATTTTTTTAAAACATAATTTATTATTTTTAAAAATATATATACACTCACATAGTGAGTGTGTGGAATTCTAGTTATATATAATGAGAGTGATTGAGATTGGTGTCACAAGTCAAGTGACACCAACTCAGTTAGAAAAGATAAAAAAACCAAATAAATTATTATATCAAATAACATAATAAGGGTAGTGAATTTCTTTAATGTTTTATATAATTTTTATTTTTTTAAAAAAATTATCAATTTTTTACTAAAAACTATCCACTTCTTTAAAAAAAAACTACTCATACATATAAAATATCCACTAATCAACTTTTTTTAAACATGATTTTTACTTCTTTTTTTTCTCATCCACCCAAGTGTGCTATAATCTAATCTATACTATATATAAAGGGAATGGCTGAGTTGGTGTCACTTAGTCAAGTGACACTAACTTAGTCACTGAAAATACCAAAAAATCATTAATTATTAAAAAATAAAAAAAAAATTAAATAAGGATATATATATATCTTTTAATATTTATATAATAATTTGTTATAAAAAAATTATCTATTTACTTCTAAAAAATTTCTCATTTTTTTAAAAAATCACCCACTTACAAAAATTATCAACAAATTTATTTGAATATTGATAAAAAAAAATTCAAACTACCGATAATTTTTTTTTATTTACCAAAATACACTTTTCTCGTTTGATAAAAATTCAACAAGAGAAGTCAACATATGATATGACGATTTACCCTGATACATTTTAAAAGAAAATTGAAAAAACAACGCACGGAAGTCGTCATATCATATGGCGACTTCCGTGCTGTACTTTTAAAAAAATTTAATTTTTTACATTCGAAAATCGTCAAATGACATGGCGACTTCCCAACGTTTTTTACTTTAATTTTTATTTTTATTAGTTGAGAAGTCGCAATTTCAAATGACGACTTCCCAACGTTTTTATTTTTTTTTTAATTTATAATATTTTTATTTTTATATATAATTTAAAATTTTTATAATATAAAATATATTTATAATTTTTTATAAATTTTTTAAAAAGCATATTCTAAATTTTTATTTTAAAAATTTATATAATTTTTTATTTAATTTATACAAATTTTAAAAATTTGTATTATATAAATTTTGAGATATTCATGTCGTGTTCGAGCTTTTTTCGTTTCGTGTCATGTTCTTTTTTTTTTTTTTTCCGTTTCTTGCCTTGTTTTTAGTTATTTTTCTGTATCGTGTTCGTGTCGTGTCCAATGTTGCTAAGTTTAACACAACTAAAGCACACTAATATTACAAAGTCACTTATATCAGTGTGCTTTAGTTGTATTAGATCTGGCAACATTGGACACGGCACGAACACGACAAGAAAAAATAAAAAATAAAAACACGACACGAAACGAAAAAAAACGAACATGACACTAATATCTCAAAATTTATATAATACGAATTTTTAAAATTTTTATAAATTAAATAAAAAAATTATATAAAATTTTAAAATAAAAATTTAGAATATGCTTTTTTAAAAATTTATATATTTTTATATATAAAAAATTTAAATTATATAAAAATAATAATATTATAAATTAAAAAAAATTACAAAAAAAAGTAAAACGTTGGGAAGTCGCCATTTCAAATGGCGACTTCCCAACTAATAAAAACAAAAATTAAAGTAAAAAATGATGAGAAGTTGCCATATCATTTGACGACTTTTCAACTTAAAAAATTAAATTTTTTAAAAAATAAAGCACGAAAGTCTTCATATGATATGATGATTTTTCTTTTTGAATTTTTGTCAGACGAGAAAAACGTATTTTGATAAATAAAAAAAAGTTATCGATAGTTTAAATTTTTTTTATTAATATTCAAATAAAAACGTCAAAATTATCTAGTTACAAAAATAATCCATTTTTCTTTACTTTTAATTTTATTTAAAAAATATATTTTCACAATGTGTGAAATTCTAGTATTTATAAAGCGGATCCCGCAACCGTGTTACCATGCCGCGTACGATGCGCCGATGAAGAGATAAAACTTGACCAACGGGTATCTATATTTTTGTAAGAATTATTGTATTTATTTTGTCAATGTCTAACTCAGTTTATGAAAAATAATTTTTTTATTGTAAAAATAAACGTGACGTATTTGATTTTTAAATGGACTATTATCCTATATATTGATAATGAAGTTTTTTAATTTTATAAGCAAATTACAAAATTATCACATATTTTATTTATTTTTTATTTTTAAAAAATATAATCTAAAAATATGTGACAGTTTTTTAATCGGCTTGTAGAATTAAAAAACTCAACTTTCAGTATACAGGATAATAATAAAGACTATTATTCTGTAGACTGACAGTAAATTTTTTTAACTTCACAAACGAGATTAAAAAACTACTATATATCTCATTTATTTCTTTTTTAGTTTTTAAAATATAACCTAAAAATATGTAGTATTTTTTAACTTATGTGGAAATTTCATTTTGATTTTTTAGAGAAAGTTTCGAATCAAAAGTTTTTCTAAACATGTTAATATTATGTAATAATAAATATTTAATGAATTTTTTAAATTCTCATTTTACCATTTAATAGTTTATAAAATCATAAAAAAATATATCTTTTCACATCTATTTTTTTATTTGATTGAAAATTTTCTCTTATTTTTTACTTTTTATTAATTTCTTTCTTTTTAAAAATTATGATTTGATTGAATAAAATCAAAACTTATTTTACTTTTTATTTATTAAAAACAAATAAAATACTGTTTTCAAATAATTTTTTACTTTCTATTTTGTAGTATTAAATTTGTCAAATATTATTTTAATTTTTTTATTCACTTTTAATATAATTTACTTAAATTACTTCTAAAAGTTCATATCAAAATAATACAAGTTGATGAGAGTTACTTTAAAAACAAAAAAAAAGTAAAGTCGAATTTTTTTAGTTATTATCTCAATTCCAAGAAAATGCAATTTGATCTAGTATGTATTAGTTGGCGACCACAATTTATATGGATAGAATTTACAATGGGGACACATTCGTTCAAAACATTTCAACTAGAGGAGGCAAAAGATGATCTGACTCAAAATACTTGCTTGATCTGTTTGAACTCAAACCTGATCGACTTGATTTGACAAAAAAATAAAATAATAACAACTCGACTCCATCCAAATTGAACTCGAAATGACTCAAATTGAAATTGATCTGAACCCAATTTGATCCAAATCCGAATTGAATAGAACAAAAATTGATCCAAACTCGAATGATCCAAAATACTTAATTAAAATGATCCAAAATTAAATTGAGAATAATTTTACTTTATAAAAATATTAATGTAATTAAAAATAATAGATATAAGTATATATATAAATTGATACGAATCCTAAATGATATAAAAGGGTATTTAGATTTTTTAACATTTTGGAGAAACTTTTAACTCTCAATTTAATACTTACTCAAATATTTAAATTAATTCAAGTGAAGCATTCGAGTATTTATCTTAACGATTAATGCACATAATCTTCTTATTCAAAGAGTAAAGTTCGAATCAATTTTATTTTCAAATAAAAAAAAGTTAATTCAATTGAAATCTCGTGTGTTTGGATGAGGGATCTAAAGGAGGAAATTCATTTGTAGAAAGATTTTCAAATTTCTAAAATGAAATTATTTTGTTTGATAAAATAAAAATAAAAATTATCAAAATTCTTGAAATTTGAAAAAGAAATTTTAAAGAAATTTTAAAGGGTTCAAATTAAAATTCTTGGAATTTTAAAGGAATTTTAAAGGAATTTAAACGCAAATAAAACTCAAAATTACCCGTATTCTTTTGATCAAAATTCATAATAATCTGAATCCGAAATAATCAGATTTTCCCGTGACCCAACCTAAACCCAATCCAACCCCTCTTATTTGCCACTCTAACTTCAACCAAAGACGAGCCAATCATGGGAGCAGAACTCAAGCCAACGTTTTTACCTTTTATTAGCTTAGGTCCACTCGACCCTCTACAATCTCATCTCTTCTCACGAGTCAAAAAAAAATCTCCATCTCTTCTTCTCTTTTTCCCTTGTGTGTTCCGCGAATCCCGTCAATTGACGCGTAAATGTCATTTTTAATAATTTTCCACAACAACAACGAGAATGTGTTATGTTGGTGCAAGAAATAACTGCAAAGTAAAAGGAAAAAAAGTTTGTAGAAACAAAGAAGTTAGTTGTAGTACGAGAGAATGGAGAGAGCCGGAGGGGGGAGGAGTTTTTGTTGTATTTCTAATAATATATATATATATATATATATATGGTTAAAAGGAGAGTGTGGTACTGGTAGTTATAAGTTTTTGTGTAAAGTGTACACGGAGTCGAAGACAAAAGCCGGCTTCTTCTTCTTCCCCTTCTGTTTTGATTGAAAATTTCTCCCTTACTCACCTTTAACCTTTTTTTTTTTCATTTCATTTCATTTGGTTTGGTTTCTTATTCTTATTTTGAATTGGGTTCATTTTATCCTTTGTTTTTGATGATTTGATTGGGTGAAGGAAGAGAGAGGAGGGTGCCCAAAAAGGTTTTTTTCTCTCTAAATTTTTGTAAAAACAGGATTGCATATGACACGTTGATTAAGCTTTTTATTGTAAGAAATTTAAGGAATTTCTTGGGTTCGGTTTGATTTCTAGGGGATGGGTTGTTTTCCTTGTTTCGATTCAAGGGAAGAGGAGAAGTTAAATCCTGACAAAGAATCCGATGATCGAAAGCAAGGCCAACCAACCGTTTCCTCTAACATTTCCAGATTATCTTCAGGTTAGCTTTAAAAAAACAGTTTTTAAAAAAAAAAAAAAAATTAATTACCTTATTACTTGATCTGATGTGGGTCTTTCTGATTTATTATTATTGCAATGTTTTGATGATGATGCTTGTTTTGTTGTTTTAAAAATTTCTCATTGTTAAGAGCCATGTTGCCCCGACTCTTTATTTTTCTTAAAATATCTGTATTCGACACATATTTGAACATAAGTATGGGATATGATCCCTCAGGGACCCTCCAAATATATAAAAAAACTTATAATAAATCAAACATACCCGTATCGGACTACACCCGTGTCCGACACTCATACCCGAGTCCGAGTAACATAGGTTGACAGTGTATTATTGCATGTTTGAGTTATCCTCATAAAATGTTTAGAGATGTAAATTTTGGGTTGTTCCCAGTAGCCTCCACCAGATTTTGATGCTGTTTTCTAAAGGAATTAGAATCTAATGATGATCTTGATCACTTGGCTGATCTGTTCGATAGTTGGTTAGGTTGAAAAAATTGTAATTAATTCAATATCCATTGGTAGACGTCTTGTAATTGACAGTAATTCAATATCTTAAGCTAAAATAACTTAGTATGATAAGCAAGTCCATCTTTTGAAATTATAGCTTGATGGAGCTCATTATTGCCTTGGGAATTAAATTTATGTCTTTTCACGAATAAATGAGCTTGAGATTTTTTTTTTTTGCCAAGTGAGCTTGAGAATTGAGATTGTATTCTTTTTTCTTGTTAGATTGTTTCTTTGCATTAAAATGGTAATTAGATCTTTAATAGTATATGTTTTTGATGGAGTTGGCAGGAGGGGACAGGCTTAGATCAAGAAATAATGGAGGGTCCAAAAGGGAACTACCAAGTCCCAGAGATGGGCCTGGTGTCCAAATTGCTGCTCAAATTTTTAGTTTTCGTGAGCTTGCAGCTGCAACGAAGAATTTCAGGCCAGAGTCTTTCTTAGGGGAAGGTGGATTTGGACGTGTGTACAAAGGGCGGCTCGAGAGTACTGGTCAGGTAATCTTATTATTGTTGCAGTGTTTTCACAAAATATTTAAAGCATATGACTATAATGTAGCTATAATAATTAAGCTGAGTCATACCTCAATTTACTGCTTCTAGCCCTTTACTTGTTTTGCTCAAACCTTGTTTTCTGTCTTATACTCTGAAAGGAATTCTTAAATTCAACCATTCATGGAAGTTATATAGATATTTAGGGGTTGAAGACTGGGTGTCTCGAAAGAAAATACTCTGTTTTATCTAAGATTATAACATTTATTAACATAGCACGTGAAGCAGTAGTAAAATTGGCAACTTCACATTAAGAATGTATTTGGTAAAATTACCAAGTATAGTTGGTTTGCACTCTTCTTCAGGATTTTCAAATCCTCTAAATGACTTGCTATGCATTCTGTTCTAGCTCCCACTGAAGAGGCTATATCTGGTTCAATCTTAGTAGACATCTATTTAAAAGTTAAATTATTGAACTTGGATGCAGCTCTTTAATTTGATAACTCTCAATTGATAATGTTTTGTCCATTGAAGATGATCTGATTAATATCTGAGTATAGTTGATCCTCTGGTAAAAGAGAGCAGAATTCATCCTCCTGGAGTCTGTCTTGCTGATAAAATGTGGTTTTTCCGTCTAAATCCTTGATTTGATGTAGTCATCATGTAGGTGAGGTCTGGGATGAGTCTGAAAATTCCATTGCTGCATGCAGCATCAGTTATTATTATTAGACTTAATTTTTTAAGAGAAGAAACATTATAGTGAATATATCTAACCATGCAATTTGGACAACAAATTTTATGTGTCTGTCAAAATTATTTTATTCCCTTGTAACAGGATTGTGATACATGTGTATAAGAGATTTGGAAGAGGATCTCTGGGTTTTCTTCTGAAATTACACAAATTGAAGGTTCTAGTAGTTGGGATAACTAGCTAAATCTTGTATGGCTTGAGGAGTTCATGTCTTTATGTCTCTTAGATATATACTTTCTGCCTTTTCAGGTAGTTGCAGTCAAACAGTTGGATAGAAATGGTCTCCAGGGTAACAGGGAATTTCTGGTTGAGGTTCTCATGCTCAGCCTTCTTCATCATCCTAATCTAGTTAACCTGATTGGTTATTGTGCTGATGGAGATCAGCGGCTTCTTGTCTATGAATTCATGCCCTTGGGATCCTTGGAAGATCACCTTCATGGTAATATTTTGGTGCACTTCTGGTGCTCTAATGATAGAATTCCTTTCTCGCATTAATTCATTTTATCCAGAGCAACCGGTCCTACGGCAAGCTTTAGAGCATGACAAAGCTATATTCAACGTATGAATTTTAGCACTTTGACATTGGTGTAGCATGTCATTGTTAGGATAAGGAGCCTACAAATTTTTGTAGACATTGTTTTTCTAGCTCCTTAGACTTTTCAGTGGAGACAATGTTGTTCTGAAGAGGTAGGTAGTGTAATCCAAAATGGTGAAATGAGTATCTTTGACTGGATATGATGCTGATGGATTTGGGTAGAAGATATTATTTGGTCATCTTTATGTAAAGCCTGCTGTTTGGTAAGTTGAACACTGCATGAGATCATTTTCTCAAAAGAAAATATTTAAAATTTTACATCATTTCAAAGTTCAAAAGTTAGGCCTTCATCATTCATTCTCTTGTGGTGGATGTATTATTGTTTTCTTTTGGTCTTGAAAAGTAATATTCAAGTAAGCTTCTAACAGCATGCCAAATAAATGATAAATAATTGCCCATGAGGCTTTGTAGTTATCGGTGCTTCAAGTTGTCGAAGACAATTTCTTTTTGTTAGCAAGTAAAGCATTTACTTTTGTGTTTGCGTTCATTGCAATATGAGAATTAAGGGGTGCTATATGCTCATTCTCTGGTTTGAGCTTCTCTTCTTGCATTTCTTGTTTTTTGCATGTCCATTCCTCAGGGTCATCAAGCTTAAACCCTTGTTATGTCTTAGCGTATATATAGCCCTAACAGCTTTACATAAGCTCATTAAATATTTTAGGCCAATGCTGCATTATTCACTCTTTTTTTTTTTTTTTTTACATGTGTGACTGTTATTGATAAGATAAAGTCAAATTAAACATTTTCTTGTTGTCTGATAACAAGATATTCTTGTACTGTCTTCTAGATAAAACTACTTCAGTTATTCTCTGGTTGTTTTTCCATGATATTTTTATTTCATATATTTATGTCAAAATCTACTCTAGGTGTCATAGGAGCTTGTATTATTGTGTACTATCTATAGAGATAGGAGTAAGTAGAGTTAGAGCAAAAAGGAAGAGAAAAGGGAGTGGTGAAGTGTTTATTTCGTCTTCTTTCTATATATAGTCTTATGCCTCTGATCCGTTTTTGGACTGTCAAGTCATTTTAATCCGTTTATCTTGCATGGTAGATACTTAGTTGTGGGTTTAAACATATTTTAATCTGTTTGTCTTACATGGTAGATACTTAGCTGTGGGTTTTACATATATGTACTGATAAGGTTGATATATTTCTATAATTAAGAGTAACATACCTGTAACACTAATATTTGTGCTTATAATTTTGGTTAAATCTTTGTTGGAATAGTTTTCATGTTGTTTTTTTTCTGCGGTACTTTGTAGTTTCAGAATTCATGCTAGAAGCTTTAATTAACTGTATAGAAAATCTAGATATCCAAGTCTGTTGAGATTTGCTATCTACGAGACAAGGACATTGTTGGACTCATTGGTGTTCAACATGAGCTCAAGATGACCTTGTGGCTTGGCTATTTGACATGGAAATTAAACTTACAGCTATGTTGTATTAGATTAAGGCTGAGTTTGGCATTGTGGTTGACATGCAAAATCATGGTTTGCACTTGCAACTGCTATGCCAAACAGATTCAACATTTTCAGCCTAAACAAAGTTTTGAGTAAAAAAAAGTGGCTTTTCACCATGGTTTTACAAACCCTAGTTTCTTAACCACAGTTTTCCAACCAACTATAACGTTAAACTAAGCCTAATTATTGTTGGAACTAATAATGAGCTATGAGCATAGAATTCTCAGAATTAATCTGTTTTGTGGTTTACTTGCATGCTGCCATATGTTTTATGGATCTGTTTTGAGACAGATGATGTATTGTCACATCTTATTGTTGGATGAATTCTGGTTTAAGTACAAATGGATGTGCGCAGATTTGCAGTGTCATGCCCTTGGACATATTTTGCTTGTTTTCTGCCAGTTAAATACAGAAATATATATAGCAGGAAGCAGTAAACTCGATTATAATATAATCTGTCATTAATCTCTCTGCAGATCTTCCACCTGAGAAGGAACCACTAGACTGGAACACAAGAATGAAGATAGCAGCTGGTGCAGCTAAAGGTTTGGAATACCTCCATGATAAAGCAAACCCTCCTGTTATTTACAGGGACTTCAAGTCCTCCAACATATTACTGGATGAAGGATTTCACTCAAAGTTATCTGATTTTGGGCTTGCAAAACTTGGTCCTGTTGGAGATAAATCACATGTTTCCACCAGGGTTATGGGCACATATGGTTATTGTGCTCCTGAGTATGCCATGACTGGTCAATTGACAGTGAAATCTGATGTTTATAGTTTTGGGGTTGTTTTCTTAGAGCTAATTACTGGAAGGAAAGCTATTGACAGCACACGACCCCATGGAGAACAGAACCTTGTCACATGGGTAATGCATTTGAAGTGTTTTTTGTAGTTTGGTTGCCTAACTATCATGTTGTGGAGTTTTGGTGAGAGTGGAGCAAGTAATGGCTAATACTAATTAATAATTGAGGTTCCTTTTTTTTTTTCCTGGTTTATGTATATACAGGCACGTCCATTATTCAATCACCGCCGCAAATTTTCAAAATTGGCAGATCCGCTGTTGCAGGGACGATATCCAATGCGAGGTCTCTACCAAGCTCTAGCAGTGGCATCCATGTGCATTCAAGAGCAGGCTGCCACACGTCCTCTGATTGGGGATATAGTCACTGCTCTCTCGTATTTGGCGAATCAGGCATACGATCATAATGCAGCAGGGCATGGCTACAGAGGCTCTGGAGATACTGATGACAAAAGATATAGAGATGAGAGAGGAGGAAGGGTATCAAAGAATGATGAAGGAGGAGCATCTGGCCGTAGGTGGGATTTGGAAGGGTCTGAGAAGGATGACTCCCCAAAAGAAAGTGCCAGGATGTTGAATAGGGATTTGAATAGGGAACGGGCTGTAGCTGAGGCCAAGATGTGGGGCGAGAATTGGCGAGAAAAAAGGCGACAAAGTGCACAGGGTAGTTTCGATGGGACTAATGGGTAGTATCTTCTATCAGTGTTTTTCCAGCTTTCTTCTGCCTGGCCCATCCAAAAAGCTTGGCAATGCTTTCTTCCTTCCTCTGAAGCGGAGACAAGTGTTGCTCTCTGTAAGGACTTTGCTGCTGACATGCTCTTAGCCCCATTTTTTTTCCCTCAAATTTTTTGTTCTTTTCTCTTTACTTTAAATCCTTTCATTGAAGCATATAAGAAGATGACGATAAAAAGCATAATGGACAGTGTACATTATTATCAACTAAAGGAGAGCAAGAGAAGAACAAGACGTATTTATAAAATTTTGAGAGTAAAGACGTCTGGGTCAATGTTATATTTCTTCTTGTAGGGTCGTCCCCTTATGTACGGAACTTTTCCTATTGTCTGTATTATGTTGTAGTCATCTTCGGTACACAAACACATTTTACCAACTAATTCAAATCATTTTCAACCAATTTTGTGTTACTATATATGTCAACGAGCCGTCTTATGTTGCTGTGAATGAATAAATGATTCGAATCGAACCTGCCTCAAGGCTCCTGTGAGAGCCAAATAAGCATAGCTAGGTAGGATGTCAATTTTTATGAGCCCAATAATGGGAAACAAAAAAACATTTCCCTACGATTTCAATCAACTTTGCGGTTCAATCATCAGCAATACCAAACAGAGAATAATTGTCGTCCTTAGATTTTTGAGCAAAACTAGAGAAAGAGTCATTCTTGTATTTCAAAACAGTAAGTACATACAAGATAATTAAACATGGGGCAAACTGAAATAAAGCCACAAATACATAACATAGTCATGATTTTCTTACAGGCCCCTGGCTAATTTGTTCTGTATACAAAGGCTACGGATGGAAAAAAAAAAAACAAGAAAGGGATGCAAAGAAAAGAGGAAGGTAGTTTCAGGCATCAGAACTCTCAACAAAATGATAACTGGGTGGATACAATTTTAGTATTTAATCAAACTGGACATTCATCCAAGTGGAGTTCACTGGAATCTTCCAAGCTTTTGTGGTTCATTTCATCAGGCCCCCCTGTCTGTTCATTTTCTTTCTTATCTTCTTTTGTATTATTACTGTTAGTATCAACAGCTACATGATGAACTTCAGAGGCGCCTAATTTGCTGTGGACAACAATAGTTTTCATTTGTTCTGGTAGCTTCTTCTCCTCTATAACCTTTTTGGTGTTTCTGTAAATTGCATACAGCAGCATCTGGAGCATCCCCAGGATGAAGCCTAGGACATTCGGGAGCTGTCGATTGACAAGGAATCAAGAAAAATTATATAATTAGTGGCTCAAAGTGAAGTGAAATTGGAAAGAAAAAAAATGTGTCCCACACAAAAGAAAACAACTTCTTACAGCTACACAAAGGTCCTTAATAAATAGTCCATAAGTAAACCACATTATTGCACTCAATGTGAGGAAAAATGATAGGTTGAACGGCATGAACTCAACACTCCTTGTTCGAATAACTCGTGCCTGGGACAATAAAAAAAATGGTTAATAAGTTGAAGAAATTAATGGGCAAAAATGGATCATTAAAAGCGTTAATTTGATATACAGTTTAATTTATATAATACTCACCACAATGTTTAAGGGTGCTGCAAAGACAGATACAGAGATGGCAACGCAAATCCAACCAAGAACCTGGACACGAATTGAACTTTTCACCAGGAAGTGTGTGAGAGTAAGAATTAAAGAGAAGAGCCCCATGTTCATAGCTACAAAAAGTTTCACAGCAGACATCTGCAATTCCAAAATTAGAACCATTGAATAATATTATTCTCACAAAAAAGGCTTTGGAAATTGAATTTGATCATATCAACCTATGTTACTCGGACTCGGATGTGAGTACCGAAAACGGGTATGTGTCCGACACGGATATGTTAAATATTTTTCAAGATTTCCATGTATTTGGAGGGTCCTTGGAGGATCATATCCTCATACCCATGTCCGGATATGTGTCGGATAGGGATACTTAAAAAAATGAAAAGTGGGAGCAACATAGATATCAAGTTATCAACTACCCTCACCCTGCTATTCCTCGGTGCATAAGCTGCGTACATAGAGATGTATATAGTCTCTACAATACATCCAAAGGAGTTGATGGTAATGAGAAGGAAAGCATCCTGTTTTATCGACGCGTAATACAGCCATAGCATGGAGCTGAACAATGCCACCTGGTAAGGCAGTGATTGGAAACTCTCTGTTGATTTCTTTCTATAAACTCGGTAGAATGTTGATCTGAAATTTATTGCAACAAAAAAAAAAAAAAAAAAGAAAAAAAGGCGGAGGGGGTTATTATTCCTCATCTAATTGATAGATTTAAAAACCATTAATTCTGAGTCATGTAAAAGAGGAAGAAATGGACGACTGATGCTTACGCTGGAGCCAGATATACAAGAACTGAGATGATGTTACCTGTCAGCAATTGCAAACAAATTCCTTGGTTATTTATCTTTCAAGATAAAAAGTATACTTTTAATTTGTATATTCATAAAATTTTCACTGTTCAACTAGAAAAAAATCTTATAAAAATGCATTCATGCAGATACATCGGTACTGTTTTCAAAATAAGTGAATTATTTCATAGTGTTGGTAAGGAGGATCATCATTTAGGTGACAACACTAAAATTTTGAAAGCGAAATAACATTTTTTTTTTTATTGTCGTTAAAGTATTTGTGTCCGACACATATTTAGATATGAGTATATGTATAATACTCCAAATATATGAACAAAAACTTTAAAAAAATTGAGTATACTCGTATAAAACACATATTTAAATTTGACACTCATCTTCGTATAAGATAGTATATAACTAAACATTAATTATTTCTGTATCTTTAGACTTTAGGTATAATTGGAGGTACTTCTAACAAGGACACAACTAGTTAACTTGTTCAAAATAAATTTAGCCAACAAAAATAGTTTATATTTTAACCTAACCAAATTATGACAAGAACCTTCTGAACTACAGTAGAGGATGGAGGAAGAAGGAAAAGAATGAAGAGCCTAAACCAGACCCAGCGTCTAAATATTAATCAAACAGTGGAGAAAAGGCTTAAATGAACTCTCAAAAGAGGGGATTGAAGGACAAGAAAACAAAGAGGAAACTAAAAGTGAAGAGCACGGAGAAGGCGAAAGTGGAATAAGGTGATAAATAACCGTATGATATGTTGGTAGAATGCTCAACTTTTCATTTTAACATTGAGTCTAAAAGTCTCAAACAACAAAGAAAAAAGTGAAATACGGAAATAAAACTGAGGTGACTTGAAACAGAACGAGAATGACTCCAAAAAACAAAAAGAAAAAAAGAGCCTGTTATGACCAGCCTGATGATTATCCCTCTTCAATCTTCAGTTTTATGTCTCAAAAAGAGTTATGGAAGTGAAGAAAATATGGTAACAGCATTTTGGTATTACCTAAGACGCCAAATGCAACTGCCAAGGAATGGTGATCACCCATTATGGCCATCTCTTTATAACAAACAAAAAGAAAAGTAGTAGAAAAAACAAAAAAGAAGTTTGAGGAGCACTTAAGAGAATTAGTCTCTGATTAAAAACAGAAGCAGGGGGGTGAGGAAACCCTAGCTCTCTTTCTTACACACTCTAGCTGGGAGACACCCAAAGGCTTGCTATCTCATGAGCTCGAAGGATGAGAAAGGGAGGGTTTTTATATACGAGTATGGGGTGCATATTGGTGATAAAAGCACAGAGTGTGCGTATCAAACTCCTTTTACTTGCATGACAAGTGGAAACATTAGTAGGTAGCTTCACATAAAATCATTTACCCTTACCCCACGTGCCTCTTTACTCGCGTGTCTAGCGTTCCAACCTAATTGGCAATGGTATCAGGGTGTTATTAAACTGAATCAAGCCGAAATATTGTGGAGCTCAAGTTTGAACTCAACCCTAAACTTGCAATTTGAAGTAGTTGGATATCAATTGATTATGTGTATAAATATGGAATATGTATATGAATATGTAGGTTGTCGTAAGTAGATACATGGTATATAATTAAGGTACACAATTGATATTAATATTGAATGAAAAATTGATCTCAAAAGCACCCACTTGAAGAGGAAAAAGATGGTTGATGTTGAGTTTGGTTTGGAATCCCACATTGGAAACACAAAAGCTTATCCAATGTGAGGTTGGGCCCCAAGTTTTTGTGGAGGGTGAGGACCTACACAAACTTGGGTTGGATCACACACGCGCGCCGGGCTTGGGCTTGAAAAATAATTCATTTTTTACAGCCCAGCCCAATTAGATAAACCTGTCTGATTAGGACATATCGGTTCGGACTAAACCGAACCTTTTCTTTTCCAAAGGTTTTGTCTGTTGACCGAACGGATTAAGACATACCGATTCGGACCAAAACCGAACCGTTTCGTTTTCAACAGTTTTGTCTGTTGATCGAACGGTTTTTTTCCAACTGATATGTCTGTCCGAACAGTCGTTTGATTTCCTATAAATATCCGAGAGCAGTGTCTGTTTAATATACTTAATTTTCTCTTCTTTCTTTCGATATTCTGGTGTTCTGTGTTGTGAGAGAGACTTGCAATTTTTGGTTCACTGTGTTGCCATTGATAGTGCTATCAATTGCACCGTGATTGAAGAGACCTGAGAGACGAGTTGCATTATTCTGTAAGCAACTAAGAGACAGACAAAAATCGTCTTAAGGTCAGAGGATCTACCTTGACTCAATCTTGATTTTTTGTGTTCAAATAAAATCAGTAAGTATATGTTCTTTGTAATGTTCATATATTGTAATTCGGTTTTGGTGAATAAAGAATAATCTGTTCTGGTAGTTTTTTAATTTTACTTATATGTTTATGCAGTATTGAAACTTAAACTTCCTAACAATCTTAAATTCAATTTCCTAACAGAAGTTCGGTTCGAATTTAATCGAGTTTTTTTTAGTTTGATCTTGATTTATTAAAGTGATGTTATTTCACATCGGTTAAATCTTGAATTGTTTGTGGTTTTATATTCAAGTTGGATCTCTCCACCTATTGCTAATTGGTTTTAGGTTGGATGCTTAACATTGTATTAGAATCCAAGTTTTGTTCTGTTGCTCTTGCATGTTACTCCTTGCCTGTTACTCTTTTCGAGTTTGTCACATGGTAAGCCTCTCTGTCTACGTCTACACGTGATGGGCATGTTAAAGTTATGTTATCCCACATTGGTTAAATCTTGGATTGCATATGATATTATATTCAAGTTTTGTCTCTCCACCTATGTTAATTGATTTTAGGTTTGATGCTTAACACAACTCGAGAAAGATATCGAGTTATTCGAGCTCGATTCAAGTTCGGTAGCCAAACCAAACAAACTCTTATACCTAAAACTCAATTCTTTTTCTTCATCATTCACTAAAATTTTAGATGAAAAACACATCCAAAACAAACAAGCAACTTTAAATCTATAACAACTCATTAAAAATTTTTGTTAGTCTTCCCTCTTTTAAGGTGGAAATCTTTTGTTGGCAGGTTATCAACGGAAAGGTTGCAGTCAAAGCTATGCTTATGCAAAAAGGTATCTTGGATTCTGACTCTTCTCTCTGTTCCTTCTATAGGAAAGATATTGAAACTCCAGATCACTTGTTCTTCAACTGCATTTTTTCATGGAAGGTTTGGAGGCTCTATTGTAGTTTTTGGGGTGTCAATTGGGTTGCTCCCAAGGATGCTATCTCTTTCTTTACCTCCTGGCAGTCTTTGTCTCCCCCAAATTGCTATGGTGGAATCTAGAGATTGCTCTTCTTCACTGTTCTTTGGTCAAGTTGGCTTCATAAAAATGGTATCACTTTCGACGAGAAGCTCCTTGATATTCTTCAACTTGTTGACATCATTACGGTACGTCTTGCTCTTTGGAGTCATGGGAAGTGTCCATCATTGATTCCCTCTATTAATGACTTTATTATTTCGCCTTCTAAAGTGTTTACAAAAAAATCTACGTCCACAGCCCACAAATTGATTTCCTGGGTTCGACCTACTATTGGTTCCTTGAAACTCAACGTCGATGGTTTTACTCATGGAAAACCTGGGCTTGCTGTTATTGGTGGTGTCCTACGGGACCACAACGGAATAGTCAGAGGAATTTTTTCTAAGCCTATTAGTACAGAGGATTCTAACTTTGCTGAATTTCTGGGAATTATGGAGGGTCCCTCCTTTTGTTGTTCCTCTTCTTGGGCTAGTGCACATTTGATAATAGTTGAAAGCGATTCTAAGAACTCAGTTCTCTGGGCTAATAACCACTACTCTGTTCCTCGACGAATGAAACCCATTTCGAATCAAATTGAAAGTCTGAAATTGAGGTTAAAATATGTTTCTATCATTCATTGTCTCCGTGAGGCCAACTCATTTGCTGATATGCTTGCCAAATCAGGGGTCTCCAGAACCTGTAATTTAGTTGCCTGGTTATAGGTGTGCTTCTAGTAACCTTTTAAGGAGACTAGACTTGTTACTATGATTGCACTTTGCTGATATTCCTTTAATAAAATATATTCCGCCTTTCAAAAAAAAAACATCATTGAAAAATTAGTAAATATAAGTCCCAATATAGATAAAAAAAATGATTGAAGTTAAATAAGTTACTCAAATTTGTGCCAAATTTGAAAGAATAAAGAGTTTTTGGGTTCAAGCTCCAAACATCCATCCATGGTCATTGCACTCATATTTTGAAAGTTGAGAGGAAGCCAAGCATCTTCTTAGCTACCAAGATGGGAGGATGAAGGGTGTGTACTCAATGGTAGCAACTTCGGTTCGGGAAGGGGTAAAAAAGCGTGAGGAGACAGAGACGGCATGAGCTGGGTGATGGAGGTCTAGTGTATTTTGAAGAAAGATAGATGTAAAGACTTGAGAGGGGTGGTTGTGTAGGTCTTTATTTTTAAAAAATTTGAATGGTGAAAGATAAAAGAGATGAGGTGAAAGATAGTGAGAAGAAACTTAAAAATCTTGGATTTTGGATTAGATCTATCCAAAGGCTGGGTTACCTGCTCGATTCAACAGGCTCGGTCAGAATTGGGTAAAGATTTTCTTAATTCAAGAAATAATTTTTTTTATATTTAAATTTAATTATAATATATATATAAATATTAATATAAAAATAAAAATAATTTTTTTAATATTTTAATAATTTATGAATAGTGAAACGGGCTTTCGAGCTGGCTCGGGCCAGGCTCGAAACGGATTTGGGTAAGAAAAAAAAAAAATTCTGGGCCTCGGCCCATGAACAGGTCTACTTTGGATGTGCCACCAGAAGATGAGGAATTTTTTGAAGCTTATAGGTATTTAGGGTTATATATATATATATATATATATATATATATATATATATGAGGATGAAATTATAAATAACTAATAAAAATAGAAAGGCTCGATTTGTCTTGTGAGTCACTGGAGCTGGACACTAGGATACTCGAATTTGAATCGCTCGATAACTTGAGCTCGACTTTACAATATTCGAGTCGAATTCGATTTTTCTCGAATCGAACACAAATAACTTACGAGCAACGATATCTCATTCATACCCTAAGGACATCAACACCAATATTAAGATCCCTCCTATATATTTACGGTTTATCATATAGTATGTATTTTCACTCGGACAATATTCTTAAAGTTCTAGTTATGCTTCAAAATTTTGAAATATCTTCATTAAATGTATTATAAAAATCGTCATATTTGCGAATTGCAATTAATTTATTTATAATTTTTTTTAAAAAGAAACAAACACCTTAAGAAATTATTTTAAGGTATTCGTTTGTAAATCTACTCATGGGCAGGACTGAGTCGCAGTCCGAAATTTTTTTAATCTCTTATCCAGGTCCGACCCTGAGCGAGTCTGGATCGACCTGGGTTACTGTTCATTTATTAATAAAAATTTAAAATTCATTTTTATATATTTTTATAATTAAATTTAAAAAAATAATATTTTAATGCATGAACAATGATCCGGACTGGATCGGACTAGGTGGACTATCTGACTCTTGAGCAGCTCTATTCGTTTACAAAACATTTTTATTTCTTAACACAGTTTGAATTTTTTTTCCTAATTCTTTTAGAAAAAAATTAGTATGCTACCTTTTTGGGTTTAACTCAAAATTATTTATTGAATTAGTTATAATCAATCCAATAATCATCAATTTAGATAATCTCCTTTTGGTCTACGTAGGAAAAAACTTAACAATTTTGGATACGATACAATTACATGACCCAAAGACGATATAAAAATAACTAAAATACGACACAAAACGCAACACGACACAAAAAAATAGCATGAATACGACACAAATACACGAACATTTCAAAATCTATATAACAAGAATTATTAACGTATCAAAATTATATTAATATATAATACCTTAAACACGATTATTATACGTAAAAATACAGAAATACGATACGAATATATAGATTAATTTTGAAAAACTTGGGTAAAGTTCCTAAGATTCCTTATTAAAAATCAAATAAAAATTAATTTTGAAAATAAAGCTATACGTTGAAAGATCTTTTTACACAGATCAAGTGTATAAAATTTAAAATTTTTAAAATATATTTTGATACTTTTTTAAATAGATATTTTTATTAAAAAGTATGATAGATTTTTCATCATTCAATAAATGTTGATTAAATCTTGAGTATAAACAGTATTTATACTATATTTTTACATATTATTGATATCTTCGTTATTAAACTCTATCAATTTATAAGTTTTGATTTTCAAAAATAAAATTTATTATATATTCTTAATAAAAAAAAAACCTTAAGAACTACACCTAGAAACTTTTCATAAATCTTTCCTGATAAAAATGATGATATATATCATAAAAAAACTAGTGCTACTACTTAAAAAAGAATAATTAAAAGATAAGAGACACAAGTATTTAATGATAAGTGCATGCCTCCTTTTATTTGAAATTTAAGATTAAAATTGTTTTAATAAAAAAATTTAAAAAACTATTTGTATTTCACTTTTGTGTTAAATTTAAATTTAATATATGGGAGAAAAAGTGGATACACGCGCCGAGAAGAGGGTGGCACGAAATCAACAAGAGAATTTGTAAGATAGTACAATTTACGTTGAAGATAGACCGCAAAGGTGTCCGTCGAAAAGCCTCAATTCACGTGAAGTAATGAAAACACAACTTTAAAGCTGTTTCTCTTTCTCTTCAAGGGTGAGAATAAGATGATATAACTAAGCCTAAAGTATAAACACACACAAAATGGAACACTCTCATCCGCGTCAGCCCTAAAATCCTCACTCAAAATTTCTGTTTGTTGTTTGATTGTGTTTTGATGCTGCGTGCATGGGGATTTCGTGTGGCATAGGAGAATATGACTTTTTTCTCCTTCGAGTCTTTGTTTATTTCTCGCAATTATACGAGAAAAGAGAGGAACTTCGTATGTGCTTGCACTGCAAGTACCAAGCCCGAATAAAAGAGGAGAGTTGTGGTAGACTTGTGATAGTCAACATAAAATGGACAAAGGTCTCCCAAACGAGTCACATCTTTTGACATGGACCCATATAAGAGAATTAACGTTAGAGCGTTTCCTACTAAGCGACGATCTGCATCTTTGAGATCCGGAAACAATAATAAATGGGCAAGGATTGCTAGGTTATTGTCCCGAAGTAATACGCCACATCGATGCCTGGGTGTGGTGTCAAATGGGCAAAGTTTCCCCTAGGCTAATAGACCCGGGGGGGGGGGGGGGGGATTAAAGAAAGGCCAAAACCTTAGCTCATGTTTAGATCTTGGAAGGTATGGTCTCTTAAGGGTAAATATGTAGAGTTAGTAGAGGCTATGATTAGGAGGAATATCAATATTTTGTGTCTTCAAGAGATTAAATGGACGTGCGAAAAAGCTAAATCCATAGGTGAGTGAGGTCACAAATTATGGTATACAAGTAGAGATAGAAATAGGAATGGGGTAGGTATAGTTTTAGACTGTCAGTTGGTTGTTGACGTTAGAAGAAAGGATGATAGAATCTTGCTAATTAAGCTCGTATAGGTGTCAAGGATTTAAACATTATCAATGCTTATGCACCACAAATAGGCTTAGATGATGCTAGTAAGCGACAATTTTGAGAGGACTTAGATGAAGTGGTTGAAGGAATACCTATAGAAGAAAAGATTTTCATTGGAGGTTACTTTAATGGACATGTAGGGGCTAGTCGTAGTGGGTTTGAGGGTGTTCATGAAGGATATTATTTTAGAAACACAGGCAAGAATAGGAATATAAGGAGCTTTGAGAAATATCAACTAATAACGAAGGAGGCCAGTAAAGCTATAAGGGAGGCTAAAGCAAGAGTTTATAAAGATATTTCTAATAGATTGGACTCCAAAGTTGGAGAGAATGCTATCTATAGGCTTACTCGAATGAGGGAGAATAAGACTATAAATCTAGAAACTACTAGTTGTTTAAGGATAACAACCATAAGCTTTTGGTGAAAGATGAGGAGATTAAAAAGAGATGGAGGCAATACTTTGATAAGCTCTTCAATGATAATTAATCTTAAGATGCTGGTGACTTGACTATACTTTCAGAGAACTTCAATCGAGACTTTATGCCTAGGATAAAGCCTTTGAGGTTAAAGAGGCCTTGCGCCAAATGAAGAGTAGAAAGACAGTAAGCCCGGATGCAATTCTTATAAAGGTTTGGAAATGCCTTGGTGAGGTTGGGTAGTGCTTGATGAACATGTTTATAATAAGATTTGGCAAAGTAATAGGATGCCTGATAAGTGGAGGAGGAGTACCTTGGTGCCATTATATAAAAACAAATACGACATTTAGGATTGCTCAAATTATAGAGGAAAAAAACTTATGAGTCATACTATGAAACTTTGAGATAGGGTTGTTTAGCACTATTTACGACAACATGCTAAGATTATGGAAAATCAGTTTGATTTCATGCCAGGACGATCCATCATGGAAACGATTCATCTCTTGCGATAACTTATTGAGAGGCTTAAAGCGTAAGGACGAGATTTACATATGATTTTTATTGATTTAGAGAAATATTATGATAGAGTATTTAGAGCCGTTCTTTGGTGGGATTTGAACAAGAAATCAAATTCTTTCAAATATGTTAATATAAGATGAGATGTGTACGAGGGAGTAGTTACGAACGTAAGAACTTGTGGTGGGTTGACAGATGAGTTTCTGATTACAATAAGGTGCACCAAGGATCAACTTTGAGTCATTTTCTCTTTTTCTAGTATTGGATGAGACAACAAAAGGCAGTCAAGATGGAATACCTTGGTGTATGCTATTCGCAAATGATTGATTGACAAGACTAAAAATGAGTTAATACCAAATTAGAGTTGTGGAGACAAACACTAGAAGCTAGGGGGTTTAGATTGAGCAGACCAAAAAACTGAGTATATGGAGTGTACATTTAGTAAAAAAATGTATAACCATCAAGGTGCGTTTGCACTCGATGGTCAATTGATACCTGTAGTGGAGTGCTTTAAGTACCTAGGATCGATAATTCAAAAAAAGAAGAGATAGATGAAACGATTGAGGGAGAGCTCTTTGTGTTTGTGATGCTTAAAGCATATGTGCTAATTTCTGAATTAAGGTGAAGTTACTGAAGTATGAATTCAGGTGAAGTTTTCTCCGTTTTTGTCAATAACCTACCGCAATGGTTGCAAAGAATATTTCAGTTTCATGGTAGGGTTGTCGATATGTTCATTCGAAAAAAAAAGAAGCAATAGTGGTAAAAGGTATGGGTTTGTCCGTTTCAGATCTAGAATGGATGCGGATCATGCTGTGAGGAGACTTAATGGTTCGTGGCTTTTGGACCATAGGATAGGGGTCAATATAGTCAGATTCAACGGTAGATCTGCCTTATGGAGAAGATTAAAGCCATAGGGCCCATAAAATAGTGGTGATTTTTCAGAGCATATTGATGGGGTGACAGAGCATCAGAGAGACAGAATCAAAGCCAGGTCGAATACAGATCAAATAGCAATAGATTGGGTGAAGGACTGGAGGGATATCCACAAACACATGTAAAATCGTACATGCAAGCTCTTCTTTAAAATGAGAAGACTAAGAAGTTAGAAAAGAAGATGGATATAAAGGGCACATCGCAAGTGATAAAGTCGAGTCAGCCGATGAAGTCTTGTGAAGCTGTCATGGACGATGAGGCCCTTATTAAATTGGAGAAGAGTGTCATAGGTAGAGCAAAAGGATTTTTTGATGTTGATTGGTTGGAAGAAAACTTTAGGTATCAAGGAGTTTTTGATGTGAATGCTAAAAAATTATCTGACAGACATTTTATTATTGAGATCGAAAATGAAGAGACTTTGAAGACTATGAAAATTGATGGGTGGACATGGTTGGGGCAATGGCTCTCAGATATAGTTCCTTGGTCAGAAGAGGTATATTGTTATGGCTTATCGGCTTATGTCTGGAACTCTTCTATTTTCAACAATATTGCTTTGTTATGGGGAGAGTTATTATATGTGAATGAAGATATGTGGCTGTCAAAAGATTTAAGAAAAGGTGTTATGTTTGTTTGAACAGATTTTTTGGACAAAATTGATGAAATTATAGAATTCGTTTATGTGAATAGGAGCTTTCAGGTAAGAGTTTCAAAGGTTGTTACGGACTTCACCTTCGGTCATGCAAAAATTGATGTGATACCCAAAAATATTGATAAGATATTGGAGCTTCAATCTCAAATTGGATAGACTGAAACTGATATTGATGGTAAAAACAATACTAAAGAATATGATAAGATAGTCCAGAGAAGAGATACCTGTGTAAGTACAGCTGGAACTTATGAGAGAGATGGGAACTCATTAGATAAGTCAAAAGACACTGTCAGGTGTAGGGAAGAGTGTTTGTCTGGCTATGAGGCATTAGGGAGAAACATAAGGTATAGCGCCAATAATGCGCATCTGGGACCTAAGAGATTGGAAGAAAATAGACAAGGATGCATGGCTTTTGATTGTAGGGCCAATGAGCAGGAGAGAAGTGGGATTGGTTATGGAGTGTGGGAGGATGACATTCATGATGATAATCCAATTAACTCGGGTGGAAACCAGAGTTTAATAGGTCAGTCTTGTTGCCCCTAGAGCCAATCAGATTGAGCTTGGGATACAAAGTCAATAAAGCATACCCTTCACTATGATTGTAGTAATACAAGGTTTTCCTTCATGTTAGTATAATAATAAAGAGTTATTAAGTACTAATCGGATGAAGCCCATGGAACATAATGGCCTTGCAAAGGAATTATAAAGAGTTATAATTATGAGATCCTTATGCATCAAAGCCTTGTTCCTCAAACCGTTCCTGGTCATCGTATTGCCAAGATGGGGAATTGGCAATGCTTATAGACTGGTATATGTTAAGCCTTCCTACTTATGAAGTTAGCAACAGATCTCATATAAGTTGAAGTATGGGATACTTGGCATAACATATAGGTGCTTGTTTGTTGAACAAGTTCACTGAACATAGCCCGCCAAGAGAACTTCATTTGGTAATATATCACTCTAGTGTCTATGTTAATGTTCTCTTAGTACCAGTCGTGTAAATTAGTCCTCAGACTTGTGATACCAGGTCATCTTGTATGGAGAGTGTCATACTTAGATTTCATCACAAACGGGTCCCAAACACGAGGATGCTTATGGTAGGGTGTTATTGGGTATAACATGAACTATACAAAGATGAATGAGTGATCCAGGGAGGATTCACCACTCCTTGTGATATTGGAGACATATCTCATTTGTTCTTGACTATGATTAACTTGATTAAGTCTTTGGCCAAGATATGATGGATTTAGGAGAAAGTTGTTTCTCTAAATTCATAAGGTTAATCATAAGTTGCGAAGAACTAATATGGATTGATCATGAGAAGAGACTGCACCATGCTCATGCACTATCCAAGATATATGGTGAATGGACCGTATTACACCGACAGGCTGGTTGCTGAAAGGTTCTAAAAAGGTCACGTTGACTTCACAATGTTTGGGTGGTAATGATGGGTTGCTAGATCCCGCTCTTGATCTATGAAAACAAGTTAATGAGATTAACTTATAATCATTGCCAACATATTGGGAACCTAGAGGGTCACACACATAAGAACAAATATGTATGGATTAAACATGGTATTCTATTAAGGTAAAACTTAATGGAATAAAAGATATATATTAAGGATTTAATTGAAGAAGTTCAATTGAGATGAATTAAGACATAATTGAGATTTAGAAATCCAAGGACAATGTCTTAATGAGATAAGAGGAATCAAGAAGTCTTTTCTAGTGTAGTAGTCGACTTTGACATAAAGATGTCCAAAGTGAATTGCGATTGACTATACTATGTGGGAATAATATCATGAGATGATATTAATAGATTAATGACATGAATTGTTCATGAGGAGAAAGAAATTTAATTGAGAATTAAATTACTTTAGTTTATAAATTAATCTATCCAATAAATAAGCATGATAAATTAGAATAGGTTCAAAGTGACTATTCTAATTTAAGACTGTATACTAAGGATGGGTGGCCCAACTTAAAGCATTAAGATTGTTGGACCATTATTATTATTAGATAATATAATGGGCTTATTGATCCATCTTAGAATTAAATAGTTTAAGTCCAAGTGGATTAATGAAAATCTTGTGCAACAAGTTACAGGTGGCCGGCCAAGCATAGGGAGATAGGGATCAGGGTTTGAGCCACTATATAATCTGATATAGAGGCTGTAGCCGCCTACGTGAGTTTTATTCTACTTGTGATATTCTGATTTTTCTTAATAAAAAGTTTGGTTTCAAGAATAGAACCCTTCCTTAGCAAAAAGGTGAAATCGCAACCTCCCTAAGCCCCTTTGTGCTTGCCGCAATTCCTCCTATCTTGGTGTTCTTCATGCCGCTTCTTCACCTAGTTGAGTGAGATCAATTAAGGGAGAAAGATACAAGGATATAGACCTTTTGATTGTGATCTTAGGATCAACTTGCTAGCACAAGTGAATTGCCATACCTTAGAGAAGGATCCATCAGCTATTTGTGTGGACTAGCTCTGGAGGAAGGACAATTGTGCTGCTTGTGGTCATGGACAAGTTGGAAGCTTTGTAGATCTTGGATTCGAAAGCTATTCGAGATTTGGATCTGCAACTTAAGGTTACGATATCTTAAGTAGGCGACTTCTAAATCATATGGGTGATTTAATTGGTTTTGAATGTTATGAACCTATGCAAACACAAGCCTAAGATCCTGTTGTACTTCGGGTGCTTCTTTGTTTATTTCCATTGCACTTTGATTATGATGTTTTTGTATGAACCCGAAGTAGTGTATTCCCAACAGTAGTATCAGAGCCAAGGTTATGTTGTTTACGTGAGGTTTATGCATGTCAATTCTTGGTGATATACAAGTTAATGTGTTGTGTATTGATTTTGGTATGATTTCAGTATCTATGTTTGAAAAGAAAAGTTGTTTTCTTTATTTTGTTAAATCTGGACAGCAGCTATATAATGACTTTAATCATGTTTAAAATTGTTTAAAAGGTAGATTAAAATTGTTTTAATCAACAAGGATTAAAGCTACGACATGTCTTAGTAAACCCAACAAGTTTTGATATCAAAAACATAGTTTTGAGTCAAGTTTTGTAAGCTGATTTGGGATGATATAAAATTGATTTTATATATGTTTCAGATCTGGAAATTTTATATTATATGCTGTCATTGAAGTTACAAAATTGATTTGAGCTTAAAACGTTTAAGCAAAGTTGTTTTTGGACATGAAACGTTGTTACTGCAATGCTGAAAATTTTTGGACTGTTTTGTAGGTGTTTGCATGCCATAAAATTCGAGCATAAGTGTGGAAACGTTCCACATGTTTTCTAGGAATTTTGGACAGCATCTAAGGTGAACATGATTCATCTATGATGGCTGGTTTGGGCATGAAACATGACTGGATAAAGTGGCAATTGTTGCTGCACGCTAGTAGGCCGAACTGCGGCACCAAGGAGGCAACAGTTGCCAAATTGAGTGCAGCTGTAAGGGGCGGCCAATAAGCTCTTTTAGGGCATCCAGTAGCCACTGTAGATGGCATACAATAGTCTAATCACAGGCTGGCAGTGGCCGTTCGATGGCCAAAGAGATTGCCTGCGCCAGGACACTAAGAGTTAGAGTCATACTCTAACAAGGAAACCATTTCCTAGTGGGAGTGTGAATCCTAAAGGTTAGGAGAAACATGTAGTATGATTAGGTAAGAGTTACCTAATAAGACTTGAAGTTCCTAAAGAGTTAGGATGGATTGCAAACTTAAAGATTTGGTATAAGACAAACATAGAAGTCCTAAAAGGTTTAGGATTTTAAGCATGCTAGAATGTTTTGTCCTAATTAAGACAAGCAACCTAAAAGTTAGGTAAAGTCCGATTTCAAGATAGCATTCTTAATTGTTAAGATGTTATTAAAAGTGTTTTAATGGGTGGAACCAAAATTGCTAGAATAATTTGATAAAATGTCTCAAATTTATTTGGTGATATTTATGCAAATAGTACACAAGATCATCAAGTGATATTGACTATGCATGTTTTTATTTCATGCTTATAATATGATTATGTATGCATGAATGATGGTTATGGACTAGACCTTAGTATGACTAGGGAATGTATGGTTGAATTTTCTTATTGGTATTTTATAAATAGGGTCTGCGCACCCTGCCTTCTCTTTTTCATTCCGGAGTTGTAAATTCTCTTCTCATATAACTCCCCTCGAATGTAACTCGAGGTTTATGATAAAGCAATGTAATTGTTATATTCTTTATAGATATAGATTTAGGATAGGAAGTAGAATTTATGTAAATTCCAAGTTTGTAAGGAGACAAGGCGCCAAGAAGAAGCAATCAAGGAGATTACCAACAAAGCTTTCGAAGACTATGTATGGTATCCTCTAGGAATTTGACCAACTAGTTTCCTAATGGCTCAAGGAAACTAGACTAGCATAAAGTCCATAATCATCCTAGTAGATTGCATGTGATAGATTTATTTTGAATTATGTATATGCGATGTATGTAATTGAATGAATGCTACGAATGTCAATCAAGTTTGAAATCAATGAAACCTATATAAAAGTTAAATGAAATCCCTCATTAAATTATATAGAGTCCATGTTACGCATGATAAGTTGCCTTCCACCATCATAACAAGATAACCAGAGTTCTTCCATTCGGAGGCTTGTTGAGTCACTCAAGGTCAAACTTATGTACGAACATGTTTGAGTTATTGAAGGTGGGTCTTACTTAACTAGGTGTTATGTTATCCAGATGCTTTAAAACTTGATCGCATGACATTTAGAGGCAAAGTTAGGTGAAATGCATATTACGTATTTAGGCAAAGAGTTGTCACTTAACTGGATCTAGGAGTTGCATAGAGATTAATTGGCAAATTAAGTTATCTACTCAATTAGTTTCAACATAGCTTGTTGAGTCACTCATGGTTATGCTGGAATAAAAGGGGTCCTAGCTCATTAAGAAGTTTAAGAGTTAAATTTCTCGAAATAGTAGTAGAGGGCTATTATTTTGTTAAAATAATGAGAATAGTCATTTAAGTATTAAAGCCTGACATAAATGATTACTACTTGCTATTTATTGACTGTTAATTGTTTTGATTCATATAGGATATAAACGCTAAAATGGCAAATGAATTATCACTGAGAAGCATACTTGATGCTAATAAGTTAACTGGACTGAACTTCGTTGACTGGTTTCGCAATGTTAAGATTGTCTTGACACAGGAAAAGAAAGCTTATGTTCTTGATGAGCCCATCCCAGATGAGCCTACTACTGATGCAACTGAGGAGGAGAGGGTGGCCTATAGAGTTCATAGAGATGATCTCGTACAAGCACAATTTGTGATGTTGGCTAGTATGGAACATGATCTCCAAAAGCAGCATAAGGCCATGAATGCTCAGGATATCATCCTTAACCTTAGAGAACTGTTCGCTAAGAAAGAATTGCACTGAGAGATTTGACATCTCAAAGGAATTGTTCCAAACAAAGATGTCAGAGGGAAGCCTAGTGAGGCCTCATGTGCTTAAGATGATAGGGTATATTACCCGATTGGAGCAGATTGGATGGGTTATGGATCATGATCTAAGCATTGATCTAATCCTTTCTTCACATCTTGCCAATGATTTGTTTTTTGTGTTACTGCCTTTTATAGACTTACTTTGTTGCTGCGGAAATTCGAGGATATTTCTAAGTACATATACCTGGAGGGTGGTGCTTGCTCTCTTGTTTCTGTCTCCTATTTTTAAAGTTTTTTGCGCAGTGTGCTTACGTGCTTATGTTAGTTTAAGGATGTTTATATGAGATGACTTAAGGAGCAGATTATTCCTTGGAAAGCTTGATGATGAATTTTCTTGGCTGTTCCTTATTTCCATATTATTCGTAAAAGTGAAAGCTCTCTTTGAAGTTCTTGTGACGGGACCTTGGTGTTTGTTTCCTTATTTGCTGCTGAATTTTTCAAGTGGTTGGATACGTGTTGGTTTTATGTTTCTTCTCATTGGTTCTTGATGGAGCAAAGGAATTCTTATTTGGGATAGCTTTGAATTCTTTATCTAATATGGAATGAAGACATCTTTTACAAGTGTGATTGGATTGCAATGGGGTTGTTTTTTTTCTTAAGGAAATTTCAAAGCAGTTTTCTAGTTTTTGAATGATTGATTGCTTAGGTGTTTGATGTAATTCCTTTGGAGTTTGATCCTTTTGTTTTCATTAGGAGGTTTTCGTTAGTTTGGTCTTGATCTCAATGTGCTAGCTTTGTGCTACTTTTTGTAACCTTTTGGTTGCTTAATAAGCTCTTTGGCTTAGCAAAAATAAAATATGGAGATGTTAATAAAATTAAGATTGGATGGCTTAAGTGGATGAATATGAAAAAGAGCTTTGTGTGATTGCAATATACCTTTGAATTTAAAGAGGAAGTTCGATAGGACGGTTGTCAAACCTGTTTTGTTATATGTTATGAAGTGTTAGGCTAACAAAAAGCAAAATGTAACTCTAAGCAACAAAAAAATAAGTATAGCCGAGATGCGAATGTTAAGATGCATGTGTGATAAGACTAGAAATGATAGAGTTAGAAACAAGGATATTCGTCTCCAAATTGGGATAGCTCCTATAGAGGATAAGTTGAGAGAAAATCGTTTACGATGGTTCGACCACATAGGACGCAGATAGAAGGATGCACTTTTTAGAATGATGGACCAAATTGATGTTGCACATGGTATAAGGTTGAAGGGAAGACAAAAAAAAAAACATGGGTAGAGGTGATAAAAAATGATATAAAATTATTAGAACTTAGAGAGGATGGTGATTGATAGGAATGGTTGGAGGAAAAGGATTCGTGTACGTGATCCTACATTAATTTTTCTATGTCTTGGTTCTTATAACCGACACCAAATATATTAAATTGAGGTTTATTGATTGGGTTTGGTTTTATGAGAAAAAGAGGTGAAAAATGAAACTGAACAAGACAAATATATGATGTTGTTATTCTTCCTTTGCGTCTATTATATGGTTGGGATTTGTCTGGCAATGTAGGTGGAGATGAGAGAGATTGCCAGATTCTTGGTTCTACCTAAACATAATATTGGATTTGTTGGATTTGTTGGTTCAACAAGTTTTTTCATTTCTTGGATTTGTTCGACTGCTACATAATATTCTTTTAAAGCCTAGTTTATTAATTTTGGTGTAAAATTTGCACTTTATGATGTATTATGTATATCACCCACCAAATGATTTGGGGTTTCCAATCTGATTCCTGTCCCAACTCCAATAATGCTATTGCTAGCTAAGCTCTTTCTAACTTTCCAGATGCCATACTCCATTGCCCTCTTTTAAGTCTGTTATTCATTCATGGGTTCGATTAACTGATATTTATAGACATTGGTTAAAAATTATTTATTTATCATTTAAAAATAATTTTTTGTATTTAATATATTACTTTTACTAAATTCCAAAAAAAAAATAATGCAATCATTAGATTTTTTTTTTAATTTTTATAAATATTATTTTAACCAATGTCACTAAAGATCGGTTAACATTCTCTTCATTCGTACTGAACAAAATAAAGATTTTCTTTAATTTTTTTCTCCCTTTGTAGCCTTTTCATGACATCATTCTTTTTGGGGGCGATGGGAGTGAAAATAATGTTGGCAATGAAATGAGTCATTTACTAACAGACAAATTTTCTGAGTGCTTGATATGATCTTTAAATCTTTGCCTCCTTTTGATTTGACTTCTAGCTAAGTATCATCACAAGTAGTGATTTAAAGTTAACGCAAAAAAAGAAAAAAAGAAGCACTATCTTATCATTTGGCTAATGATCATACTAATAATTAATGGAACAGAAATAGATTCGTGCGTTCACTGAATTGATTAATCATGATCTATAACGGTTTGGCTCTCCCTGCATGGAAAGGTTTATGGTCGGTTATGTTATGAAAATTTGGGTCAACGTCGGATACGAAAATATGTCCAATATAAATATATTTAATTTTTTTTATAAAATTTATATATATATTTAGAGAATTATATTTTATATTTATATTTAAATATGTATCTTATACAAATATCAAACATGAATATTTAAAAAATAAAAAAAATTCGGATAACATAGATCATTGGTTGACTACTTCAATTTGCAAACTTTTTTTTTTTTAAAGGAAAAACGTGGGGTTCGAAATTGATCATATGCAAACGAGGGGTGGATATCAAACGCGTGTGAGGTTCTCTTTCAATTTACTAGAATATCTTTCGTTAGGCAACGGGTTTACATATCCAATTTAATCGTTTATATGTTTAATTTAATTATTTGTGTAAGTTTTGAATATAATATATATATTAATGTACGATAGATGCAATAATTCAATTCTTAAATTAATGAACTTAGAGTTTAAATTGAACTATCATGATAAATTATGCAAAATATGAGATAAATTTAAATAAATAGATGCCTAAAATTATCAAATTTAATCTAGACAAACAATAATGTTTAAATCCAAGTCCTAGCGTTTTTTTTTTGTTGAAAAATAAGGTCAAATAATTCCCAATCATTATTGAACATGTGATATAAAATTGAGAGTTATTTAAATAGTGTTAATTAGATTTAACAATTCCGGACCCAATATAATTATACGACATGAATACAAAATGAAAATAATAATTAAAATACAACACGAAAAATAACATGAATACGACATGAATACACGAAAATGTCAAAATCTACATAAAACGAATTATTATCATGTCAAATTTTATATAAATATATAATACATTGAATACGATTATGAAACGAAAAAATAACACAAATATGAATACGGTACGAATACACATATCTTTCTCTTCTTCTTTTCTTTCCTTTCCTTTCCTTCCTACTTTCCTTCTCTTTCTCTTTCTTTCTTTCCTTCATCACAATTTAGAAAAAAGAAAAATAGCTTGCCAAAGGAAAGCGATGCCCTCAATTGGGTACCCTCGATTGGTTATGCAATTAAGGGAATTGCTTTTAATATAAGGATTTATCTTAATTTGAGTTATTGAGTGATATCAGCTCAAGAAAAAGGCCAACGCCATTTGCATTATTTATTGTTTTTGATTTGGAGATGGACATATCCCCTATAATTGAACTGGGAACTGTGTGTGTAGGGGACGGGACGAGATAGATATTATAGTTTGATCAAACCAGTCTTGAAAAAGTTTTTCGCCACGATGACCTGAACTTGTGGCTGCCTTCTCTCATTCACTAAAACTTTTTGTCTAGAATGACCTCAACTTGTGGCTGCCTTTTCTCATCCACTATGCTCATCATTATTGGCATGCAGATAATGACAAGCATATCATTATTGGCATTGTGGTGGGGTAAACCAGATAATGATCACCAATCAGGGGATCCAAGCTTTTATATAATGCTGCCTCCAATCTGCTGCTTTTTTTTTTTATTAAAACATTTTTATTCTAAGTATATCTTTAACTCATCAATAAAGATTGAAACTTATTTATTGATAATGGTATATACAAAAAATTAATAATTAGTAATTCATTAGTATAATTGTATTTTCTTTTACAATTTTTCTCATCAAAATTATGGGGAAGAAAGCAAACAAAATGCAGGGTCCAACATAATGCGTTTTCACTTTTTATCTTGTCTTTGTTTTATTTATTTATTTTTTTTTTTTGGGTTCTGCCTTTGCTATCGTAAGACATTGAAACATTTTATGCAATGGAAACATGACACAATTATAGTGCTTAATTAGAAGAAAATTTTAATTAGATTCCCTAACTAATTTTGGAGGAATTCTCCACACACTGAACTCTGGAGTCCTCTGTCCACATTAGTAAAATGCGCGTCTGACCCAAGTAAACATAAACTGAAAGTTGTACTAATTCCAACAAACAGGAAGGATTCCAAGTGAAGATTGGATATCCCTTCTCTTCTCTTCTTTCTATTATTATTTTTTAATGAATTTCTTTTTTATAAACTTATAAAATAACAATATGGTTCAGCTGACTAAAAGAGAAATTAAAAAGTAAGGATCATATACTTATAAAATAATAATATATAAAAATTCATGTTTGAAACACGTGTTTTTTAAGTTATGATTGATTATGGAAAGAGCAGGTATCAGCAAAGTAAACGCCTAGGTTTGGTACGTAAAATGGGTTCACATTCTTGAGATTTTAATTGATGAAAAGCAGGTTCCCATGTTTAGAATGCTAACATTCTTAAGAGAGTTACTTTCCCTTGGCATCACTTTCCAACAAAATATGACAATCTGATTCCCATGGAAGGAGGTGGGAGAGTTACTTTTCCATGTGATAGGAAAGTAAAAATAAAATTTTAAGATAAAATTGCCTTTTCATTTTTGTCAAAAGAAGAAACCCCCCATTCCCTTTCTCATTTTTTACGTTTCTTTCACTTCACTGAAAAACCCTAGCCGTTAAGTTGCTACCTTGGTTGTTGCCCCAATTCTCCCTCGTTACTCTAGTGAAATATCGTTCGGTGACACGTAATTACTTCGATCTTTAAATCTTTATTTGAGAGTGGAATAGGAGGAAGAAGTCTAAGAAATTACTAAATGCTGGAGGTCTTCCGTTTGCCGTTAATGATTCTTTAAACAGGGAAAATGTAAAAAGCCTTTTTGCTGGCATCCAAGGAAGTGAGAGGCTTGTTGAATTCTTCCATCTTGTGTAGATGTAGTTTACTTTCAACTTGTTGAGAATGCTTGTGACATATTTCTTTTTAAACTGCTTTGGTGAAAATTTTTGAGGCTAGTTTTTGGGTTGCTAGTTTTTTGCATCCAAGGAAGTAAGCAAAGTTTGACTTGAATGAAACTTTCATCTATAAAAATTTCAATTGTTCCTTTTTGAAACCAAACTAGAAGAATAGTTATAGAAGCCGATCAAAATTTTTTGTTGTTGACATTTTATGAGTTTTCTAATTGAGTTCAGGTTGGGTTTCTAATAACAAATTCTAAATGGAATTTAACCCCATCCAAATATTTTGAGCCCTAATTCAAATTAGAGCCATTCACTGAAACAGGATACAGTGCCGAGGCAGTGGCAAATTTAGAATCAAAGAATGTGGTCTTATGGTTATACTTGTTGACTTTAACTTGGTGCAAATGAAAGCAAGTGTAAAAAAGATGAAGAGCAAACAGGTCATGCAAATGAAATAATTATTCAACCTAGGGGTATGATGGTGTAAGCTGACTTTTCAAGGACATGCTAGCTAAGGTAGTTGCCCTGTCTATGCTTCTTTTATTCATTTTGGCTTCTGTACTAGATGTTTGGCTTGTTTGAAGCATTCAAAATGGAATAGAGATTAATGAACATGTGAAATCAAATAAATAAGACTTCTTATAATCCCTCAATGCTAGCTGACACCTATATACAAGATCTTACATGAGTTACATAAAGAACAAATCTTTAATAAAGAATAAAGAGAAGATGATGTCCATACATCAATGGGATGGTTTTTCTTATTGTTTTTCCCCTACTAATTAGTACTATGCAATTGTCCATACATCATGAAATCTATTTGTATATTTTTCTTTTTATTTTTCAGTTAATATTCTTTAGAGAATAATAATATTAAGAATGGCATACCAACTAAGTTAACTTTACTTTGGTATATTGTTTACTTCGCATAATGGGAGGGTTTTCTGAAAAATAACTTGGAATGGTTGTGACCAATTTTGCATTTGTTGTGAAGTTGTATAGCATAATAGTGATGATTAATGCTTTGGTTGGAGGATATTATCATACTTATATGAATAATAGAAAGAACAAAGATCCAAAGGCAATAGCTATGAGAGGCATCTTATTAGGCAATTGAATCACTATAGCAAATTAGACTTTTAGTGGCTTTTATTAGCGGCGTTTCACTAAAAAAACGCCACTAGTCTCTGTGAATCTGAAAACTTACCGGCCTTTTTTTTAAAATGCCGCCAAATTCCATACTTTAGAGGCGTTTTAATAAAATTCCGCTAAAGGAAAAATTGTAGCGGGCCCAAAAATATAAAGAGCGGGATAATGTATTTTTACAATAATTTAGTAGCGTTTTTATATTGAAACGCCGCTAAGTTGATATAGTTGTAGTTTTTTGTTTTAATTTTCTGAGCCTTTCTATAGTGTTTCCCCCAAATCTCTTTCTCCCAAAATTTAACTCTTTCAGTTTCGAATTCTCTGTCTCTGACAACCGAAATTCTTTCTCCCAAAATCCTCCCATAGTGTTTTCCCCCAAATCTCCTTCTCCCGAAATTCTTTCAATCAGCCACAAACCTTCATTTCGTCACCTCCGCCAATTTTCGCATCCCTTCTACTTTCTTTATAATTTTCCAGCCATGAGCTTCAAAAATTCTCTTAAATCCAAAATATCAATGCAAATAACCTCGAAATCACCTATTTCTAAAACCCCCAAGAAGCACGTCTCCTAGCTTCCAAACCGTGCTCGTAATCATGGCATCGCCCTCTCCATCAAGGGAATCTGGAAATTTACCCAATTTCTTTTTAAGTTTTTAACAATTTGTTTCATTTGATTATTTATTTTTTGGGGTTTAATGTTTGTTTTATAGATGAAATCTAAGACTTTGTAGTTTTCCAGGTTCTCAAAAAAGAGTTTCCTAAAGGAGTCGACATTGTCAACGAATTTATTGGTGGTGACATGTTTGATTTGTGCTTGAATGCTTTGGCTATTCATGGATGACTTTATTGCGATAAGAATGATCTCTCAGGTTGTTTTCTTAGAATAAGCTTACAAATTTTTTAAATGAACTTACTATTGTTCTTACTTTGTTGCTTTTGACATATAGCTTTTAGTTTTTGACATCTTTTATATTGAGTTTGCCATGTTGTTTTTTTAATCTCAAATGTGATTATTTTGGGTAATTTTTAAGGTAGATTATTTGTTAAAAAATTATCTATGAATTTGGAGAATTAATCTATTTGCTATGCTCTGAAAGCTATGGATATAGTAGTTGTAGGTTGTCAGAGAATTGATTAAACTATATGTTCCGAATCTTACATAATATTGTTACTAGTGAATTGTCTAGCAATCTTCATATTTAAAACTTTTATAGCTTCTGATGTTTTTCATGGGACCTGATGTTGTACTTATTTAGTGAGATAAACTATTTTTTTTAATATATAGTATCAAGGGGAGCATGGGTGGAAGCCGTCAAATTATCTTGGAATTGTTGAGAAGCTTTTGTTATTAACAACACCAAGTGCCATATTGTTAGGAGCATTTGCAAGCTTGAGGGGTTATGCTGTAAGGTAAGCTTAAGCTCTTCTATTTTGGTAGCATGTGTTTGCTTTGCTCTCTATTTCAATGTATATATTTATCAATTTCAAGATGCTGGTTAACTTTCACTTAACCATGACTAGCAAGAGGGACAATGTTGTTTTACTATCTCTGACTATTTGTTCTCTTTCATTCAGCAAGCTGAAAATTATTTTTCTGTACAGATTCATTGCAGGATAGATTCAGCAATGAGATTTTGAGCGAAAAAAGATGTTACAATAGAAAATTCAGTGCATGGAAGATTCCTTGCTTGTTACCCTGTGGCAGCAGTTGCACTGCTTGCTGCCAATGCAGGGCAGCAGTAATGCTGCCTTGCCTGCTGGCAGTGCAGGGCAGCAGCAATACTTGAAAAGAAGTGTCTTCTCTTGCATATACACATTGTTGAAGTGAAATAGGTATTTAGTTTCATCATTTTAGTTTTTATTGTTTAAAAGCTTGTTGGTTTGGTTTAGTTTATTATTAATCTCTTTTAACAAATATTTATAGGTGAGCGAGTATAAGGTATTGCAAATGGAAAAGGCAATGCAACATGGTAGTGAAATTAATTTCCCAAAGCATTTTTTTTAAAGCTATCTGCAAAGGCAGCATTTCGTATGGCTTCTCTTTTTCAGGTTTCACTTTTGAATGATAATATTCAGCTTATATCGGATGCTCTGCAATGTTCAACAGTTGTGGAAGTGCAGGTATCTTCTAGAATGAAATCTTGGGATATATGTTCTTCACTGATTGATCAATAATGAAATGCTTCCCTTTAACATATGCTGGTCCTATCAACCTTCAGGACATGCACATATACATACACAGTGCCTCTTATTGTTCATGCTTAATTGATGGTTCTGTTAGAACTTAGAACTGAGCTCTGCATAATATGACTAGAATGATGTGGTTTATTTTGCCTTAATCTCCTTCGCTTTCACATTTTAGGGTGAAAAAGTAAGGAAGCGGATCGATTGGATGCGATGGATAATGCTGCCTTCTATTCAGTTCCCTACCACGTCTGGTCAGGATATGTTGGTGGCCCGTGTTCAGAATATTTCATTGGAACAGAGAACTGCAAACCAGAGTGGGGCAAGGAGCCAAGAAGATGCTCATGCTGATGGACTATCCGGTAGATCATCATCGGGGGACTTCAGTAATCAGTCACAAAATTACTAATTAGTTGAAAACTTTTTTATTTTTTGATTTTATTATCTTAGGAAGTTGAAAAACATATTTAGTTTTTTTGAATTTTAGTTGTTAATTGTTAATACAATTTATGAATTTGGATGTTTTATATTATTTACTAATGAAATGGAATTTAATTTTATTTGTTATAATATTTTATTCATTGCAATATGTTGTTGATTTTATTGGTTGATGAATTAAATTCAAAATTAAAAAAAAATAAAAAATTGTGAAATAGCGGCGTTTATTCTACAGAAACGTCGCTATTTTGCGCAATTTAGCAGCGTTTCTGCATATAAACGCCGCTATTTTGCACAATTTAGCGGCATTTGTATACAAAACACCGCTAAATTTTAAAAACAATACAATTATAAAATCACATATTATGGCATTTTTAAACACCGTGAATGAATCTACAAACGCCGCTATATTTAACGGCGTTTTAAAGAAAAACGCCGCTATTTTTCCCGGCGCGCACATAGCCGGTGCTTTTGATGGCACTTTTGGCAAACACCACAAATAATTTAGCGGCGTTTATAAACGCCGCTAAATTATGAAAAAAAACACCGCTGAAAGTCTGTTTTGCTGTAGTGAATTTTAGGAGAAAGGTGCTTGATTTTGATTTAGCATGCATTGAAGATACTAGAATGGATAGGCAAGCCTTCTATAAACTATGTAATATGCTTCAAAGCATTGGTAGTTTTGCACCTACAAAGAACATGAATGTTGAGGAAATGGTGGTTATCTTTCTGTACATCATTTCTCATCATGCAAAGAATAGGATCATAAAGAGAGAATTTGTTAGAAGTAGTGAGACAGTGAGTAGAGAATTTAGTGTTGCTTTAAAATTTGTTTTGAGATTGCAAATATTATTTTTAAAAAGGCTAGAGCCTGTATCAGAGAATTCAACTGACAATAGATGGAAATGGTTTAAGGTAAACTAAAATTCAAAACAAATTTGTAGTTTAAAATTATTACATTTAGAAACAACTAAACAATTAAACGTTTGTGTCACTTTTCTTTGGAAACAATAGAATTGTTTATGTGCTTTAGATGAGACTTACATTAAATTCAATGTCTTGAAAATTGTAAGCCTAGATACAAGACAAGGAAAAATGAGATTGCAAAAAATGTCTGAGGGGTCTATTCACAAGATATGCGGTTTATATATATCTTACTTGGATGGGAAGGCTCTGTTGCGAACCCTAGGGTTTATCAGATGCAATCTCTAGAAGACATGGGTTGAAAGTACCTTAAGGTAATGGAACATAATTGACCATAGGGTTTGAATCTAGATTGACATATTATAAGTTGAATCTAAAACAATTGTTTTACTATAGGTTTTTTCTACTTATGTAATGCTGGGTATACAAATGGAGAGGGATTCTTAATTCCATATAAAGGTCACCGTTATAATTTGAATCAATGGAGACAATTACACTCTACGATAAAAAGAAGAATTGTTTAATTACTAACATTCTGGTATAAGAATGTTATAGAGAAATGTTTTAGATTCCTTAAGATGAGATGGGCAACATTCACGGAGAGGTCTTGGTATCCAGTCAAGACAAAATGCAGAGTTTTCTCTTCTTGTGCTTTGTTACACAATCACATAAGACGGGAGATGGCATTTGATCCACTTGAGGTTGAAATTGCTAAGGGATATGTGGAACTAGAAGCAATGCAAAATCCAAAGATGATCCAATAAATTAAGACCTCGAATGCTTGTACTACTTGGAGAAAAAACTTGGCACAAGAAATATGGAATAGACATCAAAATTAATTTATGTATTTGGATGAGTAATTTTTGTATGCACAATTTGTTTGTTCTCAAACTTGGATTTATATTTTGTTTAGTATATTTGTTTGGTCTTGTATCATAAATTGACATATTTGTTGTTAGATATTTAATATATATGATATGTTATTTATACTTTTTTCTTACTGTATTTGTTTTATTATAGATGGAAGGTTCATCTTCTGAAAGAGTAAGAAAGGTAAGCAAGAGATCCACCAATCTATGGACCCTTACAGATGCCAGTTTGATCGATTGTCTCATTGATCTTGTCAACAAAGGGTGGAACTGAGACAATGGTTTCGGGCCTGGTTACTTGCAATAACTTGAGAAATGGATGGCTGAAAAGATTCATAATTGCCAAAGTAGGGATATGCCATACATACAATCCAGAACCATGACTCTTAAGACATAATATTAGGAAGTTGCTGAGATGTTAAGCCATGCTGCTTCTGCTTTTGGTTGGGATGATATCAACAAATGTGTCACTTGTGAACTTGATGTTTGGAATGGATGGGTTCAGGTAATTAAAATAAACTATTTGTATCTGTATACTTTTATGTGATGTTGATTTATGTTTATGTGTTTATAATTGGAATACAAAGTCACCCAGCAACTACAGGACTTAGAAAGAAGCCTTTCCCTCACTTTGACTAGTTGGCCATTATATTTGGGAAGGACAAAGTAACTAGAGAAGAAGCATAGTATTGGGAATTAAATATATAAAATCAAAGTATAAAGTAGCGAAATTTAAAAAAAATTCAATTTCCTAACCATTGGATCATGTTGAGAAGCACTTACACAATCATAAAGGGCTAATCGGGAACAACAGAAAACACACATAGAGTTTGTTTTCAATAAGTTCTTATCCCAGGAACCACCAAGCTAGGTTATGGCAAACCATCAACCATCAGTTGTCCAAGTGTCCATCCTCTAATAGTAATCCACATGAACATGAGTGAAACTGTCCAAAGATGGATAGTGTTCTTGCCAAAATCCTATATTAGTAGGATCTTCGATTGCTCTATAATTTTCTTTCTTCCAATTTGTTCTCAACAACAAGAAGAAAGATGATTCAATTCTCAATTGAATCGTTTGTTTTTCAACCAGCGTTAGCCTTAAAGGGAGGGCGACATAAACACTTATAAATGGGGAAGGTGTGGCCAGCTATAGTCTTATTCCTATTAGAACTAGGATATGCTGTTAGGCCAAGTTTCAATTAAAATAGAATTGCTCATTGGCCAGCGATGCATGTCTTCTATTCCAAATAGAACTCCCTTAATGGCAGCCCTTAAAGACCTATTTAAATTAATTCAATTTGGTCCCTTACTTATTTCAATTAAGTCCAACCTAATTTCAATCCAATTTAATTTCATAAACATGTTCTAATGTGTGTGACCCATTAGGTTCCTTAACATGTTGGCAATAAATATAAGCATTGTAATCCTTAATTAAATTAGGATTAAATGAATCTAACTATTTGAATTCATAATTAATTCTCTAATTAATCAATCTTATATTTATAGATTATGATTGTCATCTAGGAATGAGTCATGACCCCCAATTGTTACGAAAAGTCAATGAGGTTTGACAAACCTTTCATGGTTAGTTTCTCGCATAATTATTATCCTTTCGTCACTTAATATTTCGGTTTAGCATTGAGCATTGATTAGTGTCTATTCAATTTTGCTAAACCATAAAAGCCTCTGGTTAGCAATTAACTCATTGAATAAGCTTTAGAACTATTCTGAAACTTCATTCCACTTTGGCTAGATATTTTTTGAGTTAATTCTTATCAAAACTAATTGAGACATTCTTTCGACCAATCAAGGTGTTGAATCCTATATTGATTACTCAAGCATATTTATATATCTCATGTTATACCCAAAAGTAGACCTGACAATTCGTGTCGTCGTGCTATGTTTGGTGTCGTGTCTCATTTTAGATACAACACAAATAACTGAAACACGAACACAATACGAATAATTAAACATGTCAAAATCTAATACGCAAACAAGACACATTTATTATACGTGTTACATGCGACACGAAATGGCTAACACGTTTAAAACTTATTTGTTTAAATTGGATACGACAACACGTTTAAATTTATACAACACCAATAACTCGTATAATACATATAACATGTATAACACGATTAAAACACGAATAACAATAATTAAAAAGAAAAAAGAAAATTATAGATTAAAATTATATTGGGTATATGAAAAATCTTAAATCTTAATTTTTAATCTAATATTTATTTATTTAGACATATATGATCTGTCTAAAAATTATTTTAAAAAATAATATTATTTAGTAGTAAATAGTAAGTACTAACTAATGAACTACAATCATCCTAACAATAATACTACAAACTTTTATACAAGAAAATAAAATAATTAAAAAAAATAAAAAACTTAATTAATATGAGATTCAAAATATGATACTTATATTACTATTAATTGTTAGCTTTTCTTCCATTCACAAGCCATAAGCTTAATTACTTTATTCAGAATTCGCACTCCAATTCACAATTTTTTTTTAATAACAACTTAATTAATTAATAAAATCATGATATTTATACTAATTAAATTAGCTTTTTTTTTTTGTTATAAAGATATCGGATATTATATGAGGAGAAATTAAGTTTGCTCTACTTCCTCTTTCCCTTAATAGTCATATTATTACTACTAACTAAAACGAGTATGAGTTATATCAAATTAAATGCTTAAAATAGTTTTTATTTAACTATATTAAATAGGCATCATAATTAAAATTTTAAAATAATCTTTATAGTTTATACATGTTATATTAAAAACTAAATGTCTTAATTTAGATGTGTCTACACGTTTAATACATGTTAAATTATTGTGTTTTAAACATATTAATAGATACTTTTCGACACGTTAATACGTTTATGATACGACTACTTAATCGTGTCTTAACCGTGCTTTAGGTGTGTTATCCGTGTTTAACACATTTATGACACGAAATTTGTCGTGTCTTAAACTTGTCGACACGATTAAGACACGAAACACGATTGTACAAAACTCGACTATACACGATTAGAGTGTTCGTTCGCGTGTCGTGTCTAAAATTGTCCGGTCTACCTAAAAGTATCCAACTGGAGCATCTGTGGTTAGGACCATAAGTAAGGTAAATCAAAGTATAAGACTCCTCATATAAGATCGTAAGTAATCTCAATTCAAAGGATTTTCATAATGTGCTAAATCCTAAGATCTAACAGCTAGACACAAAAAGGGAGTCGCTACTAATCATTTTTGCTAGATGTGAGTAGTAACCTATATGAATCTATCATTTTTAAAGTAACCCGAAACTTGACTAAGTCACCCTAAAAAGAATAGGTTCTGGTCTACTTTTTCAAAACTAGATTTGAGAGTTCGATTATGTGTGGAGAATGATTAGCACCCCACAACGCCTATCCTAAAGATAGTACCTAATTAGTCTTATTTAACTTAAACTGGTCTCAACTAAATGGTCTTATTTACCTTAGTTTTATTTTAATTTCTTCAAGTTTTATATTGGAAAAAGTTTTAAGTTTCCCTTCCACCATTCTGGAGAGATTTCTAAAAAGTTCCCTCACCTCGAGAGTATTCAAGAGAAACCATTCTTTCCCTTGAAGAGGTTCCGTCATCAGAAAATTTAAATTTTATGAAAAAACACCTAAATCTAATCTTCACAACTGTTTACACATCTATCATATTTAAGTAATCCTCATATTTGTTCAAAAAATAAATCTCGACCTTTTAGTATTGAAAGTTTTCTCTCAAAACCCTTCCACCATTACGGAAAATTTAGAAAGAGTTTTCTCACCTAAAAATTTCTCAAAAATACCCATTCGTGACCCCTTTCGAATTTCATCATCGGGAAGATCTTAATTTATTCATTGATTTAATTAATCATTGTGAATTAAGTGAAGATAAAGTGCATTGCGCATGCTTTCTTTTCTTTGCCTAAAATTCCTATCTTTCTAAATTTCTTTTATTGTAATTATCAAATAAATCTATCATTCTTAATTAAAATTCGTAAAATAAACAAACAAATAATGGGCACACAATGTATTACATAAATAAACAATAAAATAATTTATACAAAAAGAATTTATTAAAACAATTCAGAACAAATAATAATAATAGTAATAATGATAATAATAATATCTAAAAATAGAAATAAAGCGAACAAAAGATTAACAAGTTGTTAATTACAAAACATGAACAGCAACGTGAAAATCAATAAAGAGCAACCATGTGAAATAGGAAGAAAAACAATCATGGAAAGAATGAAAAACAACAAATCAACAGGTTATGCTTTGAAATAAACCTACCAATTCTGACCCGAATCTGAAAAATCTAACCAATCCACCCAAACCAAAACTCGTTCCAAGATTTGATCAGAAAAGTCAACAACCTGAATCCAATCCAATCCAACCCAAAATCGAAAATACCCCGAACCCGAAATGATCTAATCCAAATTGATCCAAATCTGAAATGATCCAAACACGAATTGACCTGAAATGACTCGAATTTAAATTAAGTATAATTTTATTTTAGAAATATTAATTTAATTAAAAAATAACTATAACATAAATTATTAATTTATTTTAATTTTATAACTTGTAATTACTATTTTTGAGTATGATAAAGTATCCACCATACAGGCAGTGGCTATGGGAAAAATTTGAAAATAAAAAAGAAGCTTGATGTTATTATATATAGTGTTAGGGTATTAAGAATTAAAATTTTATCAATCGATTGTAAATCAATCTTAATATTTTTATATAAAATCAAACTGTTGATTGGATAAATAGTAAGTTTATTGTATTTTTTATAAGTTTTTTTTTTTATATTATTACCATAATAACCTTCTTAAATGAATTGTTCAAGACTTCTAGATAATTGTTCAAAAACTAAAATAGTCTTTTAAATATATAATAAACTCATAAATAAATAAAATGGTATATTAATTATGATAATCTTATATTAAGATTTAAAATAAATTATATATTTTAATTATCATGGATATACTTATGATAATCTTATAACATTCTTTATCCTTATATATATTTTTTAAAATAAAGATATTATTTTTATTTTAAAACTATAATCCCAAACTCCTTATCAAGCCCCTTTCTCGTTCCCTTGTTGACCAGGCAGTTTTCATTATGTGTTCTTTGCAGTGTCTAGGGAGGTTAGGAGTGAGTTAAGCCAATGCGTACAAATAGACAGACTAGGTTCATCCTTTTATGTTGAGGTCAGTGCAAGTCTGTCTATGATTAAGAGTCTAGGTGGTGTTGAAGCTGGCTTATTCATGTAAACATTGGATTTAAAAAAAAAAACACACACACACACATTCCAATGGATGGATAATGAATAATAAGAAAGTGTTAGGCAGGCACATCTCTAAGACTTGCGAATCAAAATCAGGCTTTTCTAAAGCGGTTGACAAGAGGGATCTGGTGCTCGCTTAGTAGCAAAGAGGTTCACTCAACAATTAAATATGGGCCTGATTATGAGGAGACGTTCAGCCCTATTGCTAAGATTACCACGATTCATCTCCTTGTTGCCATTGTTGCAGCAAGGCATGGGCCTTGTAGTTGACCGGTGCGAGCACGCCGTAAGCGCACTACCGCGAGAGAAACTATGAGCTCCTAAAAAAAATGCAATAAATACCTCATAACTCCAATGATACGTGTATTTTATCATAACGAGTTGTACGTAATGTTATAATAATATCTTATCATGTAATTTAGATCAAATTATATAATCTTTTATCGTTATACATGTTATTTTTAGGGTAAATGTGTTATTTTTATTTTAAATGTATAATCTCTCAAGTATTATCATGTGATTTTCTAAAAGTATATAAAATATGTTATTGATATGTGTATTGTAGTATAATGATTTGTATACTGTGTTATAGCAATACATTTACAAATATGTAAATGGATTGGGATAACGATTTTAGGTATACAATAATATTCGTTTAAGTAAAACGGATACTCGAATTTGAAAAATTATCGGATTATGCTAGAATCCAAAAAAATTGGGTTAGATAGATATTTATTTTTAAATTAAAAATTACATTGTCTTTATTTAGTTTTAAATATTATTTATTAATTATTTTCTATATTTCAATAAAATTCTAATTAAATATGACTCAATCAAATAATTTGATTTGATTTTAAAATTAAAAAAATTGAACCCGAACGAACTAGAATGACTCGAACCCGAATAATCCGAGTGTCAAACTAGAATGACCCAAATCTGGAATTACCCAAACCCGAAATGACCCGAACTCGAAGTGACCTGAACTCAAAATGACCGGAACCCGAAAATGACCCAAAAAGTTTAAGATCTGAATTGACCCGACCTAAGTCTCACTTTCAGGTTTTCAACTTAGATATTCCCTTATGACTAAAACTGCCTTTTCGGGTTTCCAATTTGAGTTTTTTTTGTTCTTTTTCATTCTTCTTTCCTTTTTTTTTTTTCTTTTTATTTTCAGAACAAATATTTCTCCACATTGTTTAGCAAATCACCTTCATTCATCTTTTTCAAAATAATGCTTCACTTGAGAAAATCTTTTCACTTTATAAGAACCCCCAAATGGATGTCTACTCTCTCCAATGGCCATGTGATTCAAGAGAAGTTTCTTCAAAACTAATTGTCTCTCTCAAAGTATCAAGAATGAACTTTTCTCATCATGTGTTTGCTTCAATCTTCTTGGAAGCAATTGAGCGTATCAAAGTGTTATAAACCTTTTCTTTTTTTCTTTGGAGCTATCTTCACGCATCTAAGCTTCATTGTCTTTTGATGATACCACAAACATGTCCTAATTGAATATATGATTCTTCGAACATTCATATTTGATTAAAGTAGACTTTTCTAGGTACGTAATGTAGGTATGGGTTTAGGGTCATGAAATAATGGATAAAATAGGATCGAATATGTGTTTAAAGGTTGCAAACCAAATGATAATTTCTTTGAAGCATCAACCTTTACATTTTGCTTTATTATTTTTCACATTTTCCCTCATTTTCCCATCATTTTTTCTTTTTTTTTTTTTTTTTTCACTTTTTCCATCATCACTCATTTTTTTTCTTCATCACACACTTTTTTCATCACCATTCACTATTTCATTTTTCTTTCACAAAAAGCGAACTTTTTCTTTTGCCCCTAACATTTTATACAACTTTTTCTTTTTGCGAACAAGTCTCTCTCCATACTTTGCCCTCAGGATGGAAGGTGATCCTTGGTTGGGTTTCTTTTAAAATAATTTCAAAGGCTCAAAAAGGGTAGCAAATGGATGATTTTTTTTTTGTCTGAAGGATAAAAGAAAGACGGTCATTTATCATCTCAAATGTGAATATTCTCATTGAAGAACATTTATTGAAAAAAGACAAGCTTGTAGAAGTTCAAGGACTTACTTACTTACTTGTGAAGCAATTCTTAAAATTCTCCTCCAATCATGCGCATATCAACTTTCATCTTCCCTTTTACTCTGCTAATCTCAACAAATCAAATGACAAAGTATGATCATCTATGTTCAAGTTCACCGATATGGATATAATTTTCAAAACTGAGTCTTAGATTATTGCCATGATTGTCTTCACATTCATGATTTGGAAACTTTAAAATGGGTGAAATTGAAAGGATAAATGAGAAAGGATATATAAAAGAAAATGAAGAAAGAATAAATGAATGAGGGAATGTAATGCATCAAAATTTTCAATTCATTGAAATGATAAAAGATTAATCAAGCCTAACCTAAAAGATCTCCTTGATTCTTTTGGGCATAGGCATTTAAAGATCCTAAAAAGTTCAAGGATAACAAACAACTCAAATATCCCCTCACACCCTTTTTCTATAGAATTCTTCTTTCCATCATGCCCCTGTATGGTCAGACAAAGAGTTACCATCAACACTTGGCTCTGTTTTCCCTTCAAAATTCAGCAAACCTTCTTGGGTCAAACTTTGCACTTTTTTCTTTAAGGCCCCACAATTTTTCGTAGAGTGACCTGAGCTACTAAAGTGATAGACACAAGTAATACTGGCATCATGGCCTTCAAGGTAAGGAGGTTTTAGAGGCTTCAAATAGATTGGTATAACTAGATGATCTTGGATAAGCCGAGCGAGTAATTCTGTGTATGACACTGGATTGAATTTGTGGGAGTTCTATCCCAACTGTTTCATTGTCTCCTCTGAGCAGTAGGTCTAACTGGAGATATGGATGCAGGGCTTGGCATATGGAAAAGTGTTTGAGAATGAAAGTTTGGTTGGAAAACTAGTTGTGGCATATATAGATAAGGGTTCGGTGAAACATTGTTTATAGTGTAGTAATATTGTTGGTACATGGGGTATGGAGAAAAACCTCCTAACTATTGCCCTCTATAAGTCACAACTTGATTATCTGCCTCTTTCTTTTTAGATGCCCCATTTTCCCTTGCGCTAGATGTATCTTCGACTTCAAGTTTCCCAGTCTATGGCATTTTCTATTATCTCCCCGGAGATTATGTCTGCAAAATTCTTGGTGGCATTCTCAATCATCTTGTCATAATATGGTGTTTTGAGGGTACTAACAAACAAGACTGTAGTTTCCTTTTCAATAAGAGGTGGTTGAACTTGGGCAGCAACGTCCCTCGACCTTTAGGTATACCTCTTTGAAACTTTAAGTAGCTTTCTTTTCAATGCTTTGTAAAGATTGTCGATCTAGGGCCATATGAACAATATGCTTGTATTGGGCTATAAATGCCCTTGCCAGTTCTTTCCCTGGACGAATGCGAGTTCTATCCAATTGGACATACCACCTAGTAGCGAAGCCCATAAGGTTGTCTTGGAAAACATGGATTAGCAACTTGTCGTCATGAGTATGAGCAACCATCTTCCTACAGTACATGGTGACATGGGTTATTGGACAGTCAAAGTACCTAAAAGGTCCCTATACTATATCATCTAGTATAAATTAGTCCCTCTATTATAAAATTGGGTAATTTAGTCCTTATTCTTTTAAAATTGAAGGAAAAAGCTAAAATCATTAGCTAATGTAATGTGAACCGTTTAAAAAGCTAACGTGGCATTTAACTTTTATTTAATTGATGATGTATATGTCAAATGCTGATGTGGCATCAATAAAATATATTATTTTAAGATGATGTGGATAAAATAAATAATATATTTTCAACATTTGATGTGACATTTTCAACAACTTGGTTACTTATTTTGTCCAAGTCATCTTAAAATAATTTATTTTATTTGTGTCCCGTCAGCATTTGACATCTACATCATCAACTAAACACATGTTAAATGTCACATCAGCTTTTCTAACAGTTCGCGTTATACGAGTTAGTGATTTTACCTTTTTGCTTCAATTTTAAAAGAACAAGGACTAAAGTACTCAATTTTATAGTAGAGAGATTAATTTACACTAGATGATATAGTACAGGGACCTCCCAAGTGCTTTGACCGTTATTCGTCATTTGGTTCCATCAGATTTCTCAAAATCTAGGGTATTGAATTTTGGCGGAATGACTACATCAGGCACCAAGCAAAGCCCAGCAACATCCATGGAGCCATAAAAGTCTATTCCCTCAACAGCTCGAATCTTTTCTTCTAAAAGATCATTTTGTGTGAACCAGCATCCTCATTAGTTTCAGGAACATTTACCTTAAGCTTCTCTTGTTCCTTAGGGTCATCCAAATCAGGGACTTCTTTAGGGTCTGATAACTTTTCGCTTGATACAGGAATAGTATATCTCGAGAATTGGGGTTAAATCGTTACTGATGTCACTGGCATCCCAGAATACGGATAAGAAAATCCTCTCATGAACAGTGCTTGTAGTTATTGTGCTGCTTGGGATGTATGAGCTGTATATGGGTCGAAACTAGGTGGATATGCAGGATCCTTATCATCTGGTGACTGATTCTTTTTTTTAGTAGTGCCTTCTTTAACTACTCCTCTCTGCTGGTTCAGATTCATCACCGATTCCATCATCTTGGCTAAATGTTCTTTTATTTTTTCTTGCACCTTTTCTATTTCGTTCATCTTAGCAGCCTATTCCTATGTCATTGCTTTAGCATGTGAACGAGTGTAGTAGGAATGCCCGAGGATCTTTCATGGTGTGAGCTATCCTTGAACCCTTGTTACCACAAATTTTAAAGTTTAAGACTCACGTCTTTATGAAATGCATATGCATGCATGCATGATGAATATGCAAGGGAGTATTTGTTAAACGATGCAAATGCATGAAAATTAAGTTATTTCAAATGACAGTCGCAAGGATTTCACAAAACTTGACACAAGAAAATTAAATACAAATTGCATCAAAGAAAAACATAAGTGATATTCACAAAAGTTTTCGAAAAGGTTAAAAAATGTGAAAAAAAAGACAAGGACATTCCTTCATGTATCTTATACCGGATCATTCTCTACACGGGGTGGCTCTCTCCTAAGGTTGGTCACTTAAGTGTTATCTATATGATGGGTTTAGCATACTTGACCAATCTAAAAACGTCCCCAATTTCTCTTCACTGTCATCTATAATGGATTAGTAAGGCACCCCAATCCTCACCCATCATAGGCTCCAAGCGAAAAGGGTTCAAATTGGGTGGGAGTATTTCCCTAGTCACTGCGGAGGTTATCACCTCATGAAAGCTTAGGTACTTTACACCCTGAAAGTATTTCGCTAGCCCATGAGAAGATTATCACCTCACAAGAGCGTAGGTACTTTGCCCCTCTTAAAAAGGACGAGCCCAGGTATAGGGCTTATGATATGAAATGCATGCATAGTTAGTGCGAAGGAAACATATAAATCTTTAATCCAAATAATTATCTTACAATACCCCAATTTAAATAAAGACAAATAGATCTAAACCATTCACCACGACCTAGAACCATATAAGACTAATCCCTAGCTCAACTTTCGAAGTCCCTAGTGAAGTCGTCAAGTAGTCATAATGTGTTAAATCCGAAGACCTAACAATTAGACACAAAAAAGGAGTCGCCACTAATGTTTTTTGCTAGGTGTGATTAGTCACCTATATGAATCTATCTTCTTTAAAGTAATCCTAAGCTTGACTAAGGCACCCTAAAAAGAATAGGTTCTGGTCTACTTTTTAAGAACTAGGTTTGAGAGTTCGATTATATGTGGGGAAGGATTAGCACCCCCACAACGCATATCCTAAAGATAGTACCTAATTAGTCTTGTATTATCCTAAACTGGTCTCAACTAAATGGTCTTTTTTATCTTAACTTATTTTAATTTGTTCAAGATTTTTATTGGAAAAATTTTTAGGTTTCCCTTCCACCATTATGAAGAGATTCCTAAAAAATTCCCTCACCTCGAGAATATACAAGTGAAAGCATTCTTTACCATTAAAAGGCTCGATCGTCGAAAAATTTAAATTTTATGAAAAAAAAATCTAAATCTAATCTTCACAACTATTTGCACATGTATCATATTTAAGCATTCCTCATATTTGTTCAAAAAATAAATCTCGACCTTTTAGTATTGAAACTTTTCTCTTAAAACCTTTCCACCATTTTGGAGAATTTTGAAAGAGTTTTCTCACCTTGAAATTTCTTAGAGATCACCCATTCGTGACTCATTTCGAATTTCATCCTCGGGAAGATCTTAATTTATTCCTTAATTTAATTAACCATTGTGAATTACGTGAAGATAAAGTGCATTGTGCATTTTTTCCTTTGCCTAAAATTCCTATCTTTCTAAATTTCTTTTATTGTTATTATAACATAAATCTATCATTCCTAATTAAAATTTATATAAAAAAAATGGTACACAATGTATTACATAAATAAACAATAAAAAATTTATTAATAAAAAAATTCAAAACAAATAATAATAATAATAGTAGTAATGATAATGATAATAATAATAATGATAATAATAATAATATCTAAAAATAGAAATAAAGAACAAAACATTAACAAGTTCTTAATTACAAAACATGAACAACAACGTGAAAATCAATAAAGAGAAACCATGTGAAATAGGAAGAAAAACAATCATGGAAAGAATGAAAAGCAACAAACCAACGGGTTATGCTTTGAAAGAATCTTATCAAGCACCACCAACCAGCTTTTCAATTCTGCTGCGTGTGCTTCTCTTGTTTTTTTTTTTTTTTACTGCCTCCAGACTCTCTTTTGTTTATGCTCGTTGTGGCATTTTTCTTCTTTCTTTATGCTGCTCTATGTTTCTCTCTTTATTTTCCTTCGATCTCTCTTAATTTTTCTGCTATTTGTTTATCTCTATGTATTATGATTTTGTTGTGTGTTGATTGCTAAGACTAAGGCCACTTATATAGAGGAAATTAGCCTAGGGTTTCTATTTAGGTTGAATATTACTTTTAGATTCCTAGGAAAATTCTAATGCTTTAACATATCAATGTCCATCCTCTACCATGATTAAGAATCTTGGGGAGTCTTGTTCTAGATTGAACATGACTCTTTCTTTCTTTTTTCTTTTTTCAATTTTCCTATTTTTTTTTTCAATTTTTATAAAAAACTAAATTAAATTAAATTAAAATAAAATAATAAATAAAAATATTACTAAAACACCAAAAATAACAAAGATAATGCCAGGACAAAATCGGGTATCTACAAGGATCATTTATACTACTTAACACATGAGAATGTTGCCATAAACAATAAGTGATTACCAAATAACATTCTCATAACGGGTCATCTTCAGTGAACTTGTTCTTGTAACAAGCACTGTTGCCAGATTTCAATACGCAAGTGCACGCTATCTCAAACAAGTAATTAAGTGGAAGTAGAGTGTCGTACCCACGAGGAATTGAATATTAAATTTGTTAAATACTAAAATTAAAACAGCTTAATCTTATCCAAATAATTAATTGAATTTTTTTGAATTGAAACTAAATTAAAGAAAAATAATAAAATAAAGAAAATAAAATAAAAATTGGATTAAAATCAATGGAGAAAAGCCTAGGATTACAACTTCCCTCAACACTTCGCTTGAATGTCTTTTACCCTCTTAGTTTGATTAATGATCTTGAGTTGTTAACCTAGAGTTCTAATCTATTTATAAGGATCTTCCGATGGTCTTATAAAAATATCCTTCTTAACCAATTAACTATATTCCTATGTTAATTGAATTGAAGAATAACTCATTAAGTCTAGGCTCTAACAATGATTACACATGACAAGTAAGTGTATTCCTACCCTACCTACAGATCAATTCATCCTAATAAATGAATACGAAACATGTGTTATGCAATCCATGTCTAACACTAAACTCCCTTTTCCAAGTTATATTTAGGTTAACAAATCAGTTTAATTGGTGATCAAGCAATTAAAAGCATTAAGTATAAGAATGCATAAACAACTCAAATATCATTAAATCAAATTAGAGAGTAAAATAATCCAAACTATGTGTTGAGTTCCATTGTAATCATAGAAAAGAAATTTAGTTCATGCTTGACATTGAAAACAATAACCAAATAGTTTCACCATCATCAACAACACAAGAAAAATAAAGAAGAGAAAAGAGAAAACTAAGAGTTGTCAGTTCTTGAATCTTGAATCTTCAAATCTTCAATCATCTTGAGAGAGAATTTGATGGTGGCTATCTTCTTGAGAGAGAATTAGGTTTCTAGATGTCTAGTCCTCTTTATTTTGACCTAAAAAAGTCCTATTCAAAGTGTCCAAGGCCTCCTGGAGTCCGAAACTTCGTTCCCAAGCAAAACAGGTAAGATTTGCGTTTTTGCATTTATTTTTTCCGTTTTTGAGGGCACTGTTCATGCCCCTTGGCGCCGCAGCACCAGCTTTTGGTGCCGCGGCGCCACTGCTACTGCCTCCTTGGTGTTTCTCCTCCGTTTGTCCAAATTGGTTCCTGTCGGCTTCTCGAACTTTATCAGCTGTTTTGACTGGGAAAATATTGTCCGATTTTGACGCGCCTTATACTGTTGGAAAGGTATGGAAGTCAGATTCAAAAGTTAAGAGGGAGTTTTCTCATTTGAAGTTTTTAAGATTGAGTTTTTCTTGAAAGAATCTTCGGAGGTCGAATCTGACTGCTCATTAGAATGCACCGATTTTTGTCGTTTTGCACCTCGAAGCTCCAGATCACCTTGGACCTATAAAAACACATAAATAACAACTAAATAACTATTTTTAAACATAAAATGTATAATTAAAATAAATATAAAAATATCTAAAACTAATCAAATTCTAATAAAATCCTCAAGGACTTAGCCGATTCAAAAGCATAAAAGGTGGAAAAATAACAATATTTCCTAGAGTTATCACACCTCCAAACTTAATATTTTGCTAGTCCTCGAGCAAAACAAAACTAAACAACTAACTAAATAAAATGACTCAACATATCACCTTAGATAAATGCACTAAAACAATGATTTCTTAATTTTTCTCAAAAGTTACCTCAAAATCCTGATTCAAAGTAGAACATAAACATAATCCAAATCTATGATTCAATTCAATTGTAAACTTCATACTCGAATGGATTTTCAGTGTGTGTGTGTATATAATCTCTTTGCAAATCATCACATGCAATCTAAATAAGTTTATGCCAATGAAAAAATACGAATTAGTACTAGATTCTCACATGTTTGCTTTTCATCTCTCTCTCTCCACTAATGTAGACTAACACTTCATCAAGGATCAACTAGGTCTTTATTAAGCTTGTAATGTAAGGCTAAGGTCACGGTAGGATAAAGATATATTTCAATTTAAGTTCACCCATAGACACTTTACATTTTTTTCAGGATTTTTAAGAGCCATAGTCTTTTCCTCAAATTACATTCTTCATTCTTTGAATACACTCCTTTTTGCTTCACCAATTTATTCACTTTATTTTTTTTTCTGTTCTTCGTTTTCGAAGAACCATAAACACTTATATATATATATCACCACTATTTCACCCAAATTCGACATGGCTCATAATTGTTTTGTGTAATATCATCACATGCCTATGTAGTGAAGGTTAATCATGGTTTTTCTTATTTGGCTAGGCTAAAATATGTGGCAATCAAAGAAAAGATATATATCAATTAGGCACAAAGAGGTAGACTAAGGATAATCATATATAAAGGTAAGCTTGAAAGGCTCAAACGATCTAAAGATGGCCTAAATCACTTTCTCAACTTAGTATTGTCTAGGATTTCGCCTTGAGAGAGAATCAAACAAATTCTAGGTTCTAGACATAATTGCAATTCACATCAACATAATCAGTCTTTAAATAAGCAATGCAAATCTAAGCAATAGATTAAGTGCTCAATTTGTTGAAAATCACATCCTAACATGAAACTAACAAAAGAATTTAACAAAAATTCTTCTCATGCTTATGTTTTCCCAAAAATCAAGATAAATCAATAACTAAAATTCATCATCGGATAAAGATTTCATCATATTAAGTGCAAAATATCTCAAGCAAAACAAAAAATTTGTATGGTTTTTTTTTTAGATTCCTAATAATAAACCTAATAATAAAATTAAACAATCACACAAACTAAAATAAACCTAAAGACACACCCCCAAACTTAAAACAAACATTGTCCTCAATGTTTAGAAATAAAAAGAGTAAGAACAAAAAATCTCCCCTATCGATGAAAACAACGTAGGAGAAGCTTTAGTTTTCCTCTTAGATTTCATCATACTTGTCCAAGTTGGGTGAGTAGTCACTACAAAAGAAAACAAAGTAAAAATAAATTAATAATAATAGAAATACTCTAAAAATTAAAATAAAAGAAAAATTAAAAAGTTTAAAACTTGGGTTGCCTCCCAAGAAGCGCTTGATTTATAGTCATCGGCTTGACTATCTCATGCCTATTAGCCGGCATCCTTCCACTTGAACCATTGCCCTCCCTTTTTCTTTGCTTTATGAGGCCTTGCATTCACAAAATTATGGCTTCCATGCATCTTGGAAGTAGAATGTGAAATTGCCTTAAGTGGTATGGTGGAACAACTTTCATTGAATGCTTCTTTGGAATCACTGTTCATCACTTTAACTGCGAAATATTCATCAAATTTGTTAGGGAACTTCATAGCCTTAAAAACTTTAAAAGTTACCTGTTGGTCTAAAACTCTCATGATAAGTTCTCCTTTTTGTACATCAATGAGAGTTGTACAGGTAGCTAAGAATGGTCTCCCAAGAATTATGGGTATTTCACTATCTTCCTCCATGTCAAGCACAATGAAATTAGCAGGAAAGAAGAATTTGTCAACCTTGACTAGCACATCTTCAACCATGCCTCTTGAATGTTTGATGGATCTATCAGCTAGTTGCAACATCACTGTAGTAGGCTTTATTTCCCCCAAACCTAGCTTGCGATAGATAGAGGCATTAAATTTATGCTCGCCCCCAAATCACATCAAGCTTTATCAAAAAATTTATCACCAATGGCGCATGGAATGGTGAAGCTTCCCGGATCTTTGAGTTTGGGAGGGAGTTTCTTTTGAAGAATAGCGCTGCACTCTTCAGTAAGTGCAACTGGCTCAATTTCATCCAATTTCCTCTTCTTTGATAAAATTTCTTTCGTAAACTTGACATACTTAGGCATTTGTTCTAAAGCTTCAGCAAAAGGTAAATTAATATGGAGCTTTTTGAATACCTCAAGAAACTTCTGAAATTGTTTGTCAAGCTTATTCTTTTGAAAGCGCTGAGGAAAAGGTGGTGGTGGATAGACTAGGCTTATTATCTTCTTCTTGTGCTTTTTCAATTTCTTTTCCCCCCAAATTTTCCACTTCAAGAGGCTTGGGCGGCAATTCTGACAATTTTCTTTGAAGACGTTGAGGAAAGAGTGGTCTCGAGGTGTCTTCTCTTGAATTCTCTCATTATGCTTCTGGCTACCCACTTCTACTTTTTTCCACTCCTTAATGTAATGGCATTGCATTGCTCTTTCCCTTGGCTCTTAGGATTGGTCATAGTATAGCTTGGAAGAGTTCCCATAGGACGATTGTTAAGTGCATTAGCAAGCTGGCCCACTTGTGTCTCAAGATTTCTAAGTGAAGTTTTATGCTCCTGAAGTAATTCTGAGTGATTCTGAATGAGATTATCAGTTCTTGCCATGAATTGCGTAAACACCTCTTCCATAGATGTCTTTTTTTCTTTGATAGGAGCCCTGGCTTGTGCTTGAAAACCAGGAGGGACTACTTGCTTAGCTTGTGATGATGGCCCTTGGTTGTTCCAAGAAATGTTTTGTTGATTTCTCCAATCTGGATTATAGTCGTTTTGATATGGGTTGTTCTGCTGCCTATTATAGTTTCCCACATATTGAGCAGATTCAGCCTTGGTTGGGCATCTATCACTGTTGTGTCCTTCCCAACAATATTCACATGTTACAAATAGGCTTTGGACTGAATGCACACTTATAGTGTCAAATTTCTTGGACAAAGTAGCCATTTGCGCTAATAAAGCACTAATCTCATCCAACTGATAAACACATGGAGCTTTCTTTAGCAAAATTCGCTCAGTGGACCATTGATAATTATTGGACGCCATCACCTCAATTAAATCATAAGCCTCATCAATTTCTTTCCCATGAGTGATCCACCTGTTGCAGCATCTATAAAACTTCTAGTAGGACCCATTAGCCCATTGTAGAAGGTGTTTACCTGAAGCCAGTCAGGTATCCCATGATGAGGACATCGTCGAAGCAGATCTTTATACCTTTCCCAAGCTTCATATAATGATTCTGAGTCATATTGCATAAAATATGTGATATCATTCCGCATCTTAGCTGTCTTGGCAGGAGGAAAATACTTGGCCAGATATTTCTGGGCAAGATCAGCCCAAGTGGTAATGGAGCCAGCAGGAAGAGAGTTCAACCAACTCTTGGCCTTATCTCGAAGTGAGAAAAGGAAGAGTTTTAATCTAATGGCATCATCAGTAATACTATTCTATTTGAAAAGATCGCAAACTCCCAGGAAATTCATGATGTGAGCATTCGGGTCATCGTTCGGGTTAGCCGCTGAACTGAACTGATGTATTGATTATCTGAAGGATGGTTGGCTTTATCTCGAACGTATTGGCCTGGATGGCAGGCCTCTGAATACTACTGTGAAGATGTTGCATGAGAGGAACCCCATACTCTCGCAAAGTCTTTGTTTCGTCAGCTTCAGCCATTGTACCTGAAAATAAGAAAGAAAAAGAAAGTTTGAATTAAGACTAAGGTTGTTTGGTATTAATATTAACAAAAAATAAAAAATAATTCCCCGACAACGGTGCCAAAAACTTGTTGTCTGATTTTCAATACGTAAGTGCATGCTATTGCAAACAAGTAATAAAGTGGAGGTAGAGTGTCGTACCCACGAGGAATTGACTATTAAATTTGTTAAATACTAAAATTAAAACAACTTAATCTTATCCAAATAATTAATTGAAAATTTTTGAATTGTAACTAAATTAAAGAAAAATAATAAAATAAAGAAAAGCAAATAAAAATTGGATTAAAAGCAATAGAGAAAAGCCTAGGATTACAGCTTCCCTCAACACTTCGCTTGAACGTCTTTTACCCTCTTAATTTGATTAATGATCTTGAGTTGTTAACCTGAAGTTCTAATCTATTTATAAGGATCTTCCGGTAGTCTTATAAAAATATCATTTTTAACCAATTAACTATATTCCTATGTTAATTGAATTAAAGAATAACTCATTAAGTCTAGGCTCTAACAATGATTACACATGACAAGTAAATGTATTCCTATCCTACCTACAGATCAATTCATCCTAATAAATGAATACGAAACATGTGTTATGCAATCCATGTCTAACACTAAACTCCCTTTTCCAAGTTATATTTAGGTTAACAAATCAGTTTAATTGGTGATCAAGCAATTAAAAGCATTAAGTACAAGAATGCATAAACAACTCAAATATCATTAAATCAAATTAGAGAGTAAAATAATCCAAACTATGTGTTGAGTTCCATTGTAATTCTAGAAAAGAAATTTAGTTCATGCTTGACATTGAAAACAATAACCAAATAGTTTCACCATCATCAACAACACAAGAAAAATAAAGAAGAGAAAAGAGAAAACTAAGAGTTCTCAGTTCTTGAATCTTCAAATCTTCAATCTTCTTGAGAGAGAATTTGATGGTGGCTATCTTCTTGAGAGAGAATTAGGTTTCTAGATGTCTAATCCTCTTTATTTTGACCTAAAAAAGTCATATTTAAAGTGTCCAAGGCCTCCTGGAGTCTGAAACTTCATTCCCAAGCAAAACAGGTAAGATTTGCATTTTTGCATATTTTTTCCATTTTTGCGAGTACTGTTCATGCCCCTTGGCACTGCGGTGCCAGCTTTTGGCGCCACTACTACTGCCTCCTTGGTGTTTCTCCTCCGTTTGTCCGAATTGGTTCCTGTCAGCTTCTTGAACTTCGTCAGCTGTTTTGACTGGGAAAAGATTGTCCGATTTTAACATGCCTTATACCGTTGGAAAGGTATGGAAGTCAGATTAAAAATTCAAGAAGGGCGTTTTCTCATTTAAATTCTTTAAGATCGATTTTTTCTTGAAATAATCTTCGGAGGTTGAATCTGCCTGCTCATTGGAATGCACCGATTTTTGTCGTTTTGCACCTCGAAGCTCCAAATCACCTTGGACCTATAAAAACACATAAATAACAACTAAATAAATATTTTTAAACATAAAATGGATAATTAAAATAAATATAAAAATATCTAAAACTAATCAAATCCTAATAAAATCCTCAAGGACTTAGCCGATTCAAAAGCATAAAAGGTGGCAAAATAACTATATTTCCTAGAGTTATCAAGCACCCACTTGTTTTGCTCAAGTTTCTCCAAACTTCATCCTATGAGATCAGTTACTTGCTTCATAAGCAAGAGCATAACCATGTGCCAATCTCAACAGCTTTATCAATGTCTTATCTTGATAAAACATTGACTAGGAACAATTTAGGAATATAATTTTGAAGCAATTATGATCTCATAATTAAATTCCTTGTGATTCCCTTGCAAAGCTTTTATATTCCAAGGACTTTATCTAAAAACTAAGTAATATCAAATATGTGTACAAACTTATAGTTAAAGAATGGCTTAATTAATAATAATAATACTTAATATGACATGTATCCCATAGCCAATCCAATTGGTCTTAGGGCATACACCAACACAGAGTCCGCAACTGGTGTAGTGGACAACATAAAGAAGGAGAAAGTAACAGTTGCAGTAGCAAAGGTAGCTTTAGAAGCATTCAATGCATTACAATTTGATGATTATGATGGAATCAATAATGAAGTCCACCTGGAAAACATTAAAAACAAAATATCTTTTAGCCAAGTTGCCAGCAGTAAGTCATCCACTGATACAATTAGGAAGACTGTAATGCAAGAGGCAAAGGTGGCTCGAAAAATATCAAAGACAAAGAAAAGTAGCGAAAAAGAAAATATTTCTAAAGCTGAAGAGGCATTTATAAGCAAAATGGAAAAGCTGTAAGATATTTGTGAAGGTGCTAAATAAGAAATTGGTAGGTTGGCCAATTGTTTTCAACATTTTTCTAATAATGCAGAAAGAAATATGCAAGTTTATGGGGTCATATAAGGCATTGAAGGGTTAATTGATGAAAAGGTTGTTAAGGCTGGAGCCATTATCTCAATTGATGCTGGGATTAATAACTACTTTTTCTCAGTTCCAGATAATCTAAAAAAGATTTATGTCAAGAGTTTGCTTAATGGCTCTAGATAGAGCAGTTTGCATTTACTAGGTTGGTCAATTTATGTGGTTTGCTATTAACTAAAACTCTATTATGACTTTTGTTGTTCTTAGCTTATTAGAACTTTGTTATCTACTACTGTTGGTTTTTTAAGGCAGCCTTTAAAGATCTATTAAATTAATTCAATTTGGTCCTTAATTAAATTCCTTATTTATTTCAATTAATTCTAACTTAATTTCAATCCAATTGAATTTTCACAATCACGTTCTATTGTGTGCGACGCATTAGGTTGTTTAACATGTTGGAAATAAATATAAGCATTGTAATCCATTATTTAAATTGGGTTAGATGAATCAAACTATTTGAGTTCATCATTAACTATCTAATTAATCAATCTTATATTTATAGATCATGGTTGTCATCTAGCAATGAGTCATGACCCCAATTGTTAAGAAAAGTCATTAAGGTTTCATAAACCTATGCATGGTTAGTTTATCAGTATAATTATTATCCTTTAATCAGTTAATATCTTGGTTTAACATTGAGTATGGATTAGTGTCTACTTAATTTTTTTTCTAACCATGTTTAGTCTCTGATTAGCAATTAACTCTTTGAATAAGCTTTAGAACTATCTCAAAAGTTCATTCAACTCTGGCAAAAGATTTCTTGAGTTAATTCTTATCAAGACTAATGAGATATTCTCTCGATCACTCAAGGTGATGAATCCTATCTTGATTACTTATGCATCTTTATATGGTTCATATTATACCCAAAAGAACCAAACTGGAGCATCCATGGTTAGAACCATAAGTAAGGTAAAATCAAAGTATAACATTACTCATATGAGATCATTAGTAATCTCAAGTCAAAGGATCACTTATACAATTTACCACATAAGAATGTTGCCATAGACACTAAGTGATTCACCAAATGGCATTCTCATATTAGGTCATGTCCAGTGAACTTGTTCTTGTAACAACCACTAACATGTTAGCTCAAGTTTATCCAAACTTCAACCTATTTGAGATCGATTGCTTGTTTCATAAGCAAGAACATAACTATGTATCAATCTTAGTAGCTTTATCAATGTCCTATCTCAATGAAGCATTGGTTAGGAACAATTTAGGAATATAGCTTGTAGACACCTAATTTTGTCTGGACCTCTAAACAAGGTAAGTTTTCCTTCAATTTAGATTTTTTCTAAGCTTACCTCTTCTTCATGGCCTAGCGACTTAACATTTGGGTTAGGTGAAGTGGGCATGCCATTTTTGACACTTCGGATTGAAAAGTCAAAGGTCAAAAAGTCAACTTTAAAAAATCAAGATCAAAAAGGAAATTTAGATGTTAAGGAAGTAATCTGGATGATTTTAAGGTCAACTTTGAATATTGAAGTGATGAAGATCAAATGGAAGTGAAGTGCTTGAAAATGGTAGAGAGCTTAAGGTGGGTTCGGCCAAGGTTTAAAAAGCAAGGGAGAAGCCCATTATTTTTACCCAAGTGGATGACAATTTTTTATGGAAATATGGAAGCCCATTTTTCTAAGTGAATGGAAAATTTTTGGTGGACATAGGGAAGCCCATTTTTTGCTTAAGTAATGGCAATCTTGGTCGAAGCATGGAAGCTCATTCTCTAATGGCCAAGTGGTAGGATTTTTTTGGTGGAAGAGAATGACCTATTTTTTAGGACCAAATGGAAGGATGATGGGTGTCATTACGGAATCCTATCGCGGGACTCGTTATAATTACTTTGAAAAAAAGGGGGACGTGGAAAAGAAATTGAGTTACTCGAAATTAAAATATGAGGGTTTGAAAACAATCTCGAAAAAGAAAATGGAGTCGCCACCGATCTTTTTTGGCTAGGTGTGATCGGTCACCTATTAAAATCTTTTTTTGTAAAACATTTTAAAATTTATTAAAACATTTTAGAAAACCCAATTTTGAAGTCTGCGCTTTGAACCAGAGAGAAAACAAAAACGAGTTTGGGAGTCGGTTACGTCACGGGGAAGGATTAGCACCCCCACAACGCCCGTATAAAAACAGTATCTTATTAATCGTGTGTTATCATGAAGTCTCAATGAATTTTGGTTTTAATTTCAGTATTTAAAAAGTAATTCCCTTAGAAATGGTCATATTATTTCGAGGACATTCGGAATTTATTATTGCGAAATTTTTTCTATATTCTCCGGCAAACCGGTAAAACATAGAATTTTTATTGTTTTGAAACTCTTCCTATGGTCTTTCTTTTTCGACGGATATTCCTTTGTTTATAATAATTGATGAAGACTCTCCGACAACCAGTAGAGGATTCTTGAATTATATTAACTCGGGGATATCACCTTATTTATTTAAAAAGACATCAATTTTCAAATATTTAAATGATCATGAATATGCAAATTATCAGTAAGACATAAATATAAATCAAGTAACATGCATAATTATCATGGCATGGCAAATATTTTATTATGACATGGCTAATAAATCATGACATGGCATATATTTTATTATGACATGACATAAAATTTAATACATGGAAAAATTCACTATGGCATACGATTTATAAGGGCATCAATTATTAAATGACATCATCATAGAATATGCATATCAATCAAAATATCATGATCAAGATAGCAACATCGACATCAATTATAAACTGACATCATCGTGGAATATGCATGAACATGGAATATCATGATTAAGATAGCAATGTGGACATTAATCATAGAATGACCTCATCATGGAATATGCATGAACATAGAATATGCACATATCATTGTTTTAAAATTATTTTTCATGGATTTTCTTTGTGAAATTACACCAACGTCACATGTCGGAAATAATATTACCGTAATCCCTGGCAAACCCGGCAGAGCTTGGAAAATAATTCTTTCATGTGACATTTATATAATTCCAAGTAAAACAAAAATCATACTTTATGATTTCCTAAACACGTGTGTTGAATAATTTCTCATCCTCCTCGGCAACCCGGCAGAGATTAAGAAATAATTCTCACCAAATGTTTACGAAATCGAAAAAGCACATTTTTATGCTAAATAAATAAAAACATTTTTAAATATGTGATGCATGGAAAATGGAATGTGTTTCTCTCTTAAAGAGTGGATATCCGAACACCTAAAAAGATGTCTGACTATCTTTGAAAGAAACTTAAATTGGATTTTAAATTGAAAGATTTCAGGCACGAATTTTTGCTCGTATTAAGGGGCATCCGAATACCATTTTTGACATCCGAATGTCTCTAAATGAGTCTTAATGCAAACATTTTGAAAATCAAAACAAGTTAAAAAATGATGCAATTTTGAAAGAAAAACACAAGATGGCCGAATGGCCTAGTGTAACAACTCAAGTTTTTGCTCGGTTTTGAAGCTCTTTTTACCTACCCATGACCCGATTTTCTTAAAACCAATTTCTAAACTTAAAAATACTATGAAAACCACCTCAAAATAGTAGCCAAAAGATTCGGCCAGCCCCACCCCTTTTTTGTAAATAAACGAGACCTATGCTTGCTTTAAAGCTTGTTTTAGCCCCCCCAAAAAAAACCTAGTTTTAGTTAACTATTTTTCTACCCCTTATAAAAAATTTTAAAAAAATATGAAAAATGGATTTAGGTTCAGATAATGGTGAATTAAATGAGGTAGAAACATTTTTTTTATTTGGACAAAAATGCATAGGGAAAATATTGCTCGAAATCAGCAAATGCAACTTGCAAAACATTGTTTTTTCCAACTAGTTTAAAAAATAGATTTTTGCTATAGATCATTGGTTGATCTTAACCAAAATCATGCTAGAAATGGTTTGAAAACATTATTAACAGCAAGCACAAATGATTGGCTCAAGGCTAGCCCCTTGGACGTTAATCCGACTATAGCCATCATTTGGTAGAAACCAAGATCATCAAGCTCAAAATCATTTTTCCAAAGAGAAATAAGCAATATAAAACACACAATAAGCAAGGTATATATATATATATATATATACATATATATATATATATATGTATATGAAAATGACAATATACATAAGCAAGAAAATGTAAACAAACAAGAAAACAAAGGTTGGCTCAAGGCTAGTCCCTTGGATACTAGATCCGACTATAGCCATCACTTAGTGAAAACCAAGATCATCAAGCTCAAAAACCTTTTTATTTTATTTTTTTTAAAGGGAGACAAAGGTAAAATCTCTATCCTACTGATGGAAACTCAATTAAGAGTTGTAAACCCAAGTGCAGGTTATGTTCAAGTAATAAATTCTCGGGTGTCCGAGGTCGAACCACAGGGAAGCGTATTAGTAAGTATAAGTTTATAAATATATAAGAAAAAGAAAATAAACAAGATATTAGGGAATCAATAACAAAGAAAGTAAACAAGATATTAGAGAACAAAATAAACAAAATAACATAAAAGCAATTAAACAAGATATAAAAAAAACAATAAGAAAAGATGTTGAGGTTAGAGAATCCACTCTTGGTGTTATGCTAAGATTAATCTTGTTTTATTACACAATTGAAATCCACACATAAGGGAGGTTCCAACCGGAAGGTTTAGCAATTCAGTCCAAATTGTCCAACGTCCATAGCATATGATATTATGTTCATTTGGTGTCCTCAAAACTCACAAAAAGAGTCCAAGCATTCCTTATGCCAAGGTATATGTCTACAACAAATCAAGGTTATGAAACCAAGCATTTACTGTGCCATTTTCATTGTCAATAATGAATCAAGATCTCTACTTTGCAAGTATGATTTTAAACCAAAAGAAAATATTATCTACACTAGTGTTTATAAATGATGATTCATTTTAGCTCATGTTGAAGAGACTAACCTTAGCATTTACCAAGAGCTTCACCTCATCACCTCAACAATATGATTAGCAACACATACTAGATATGAATAAAATGAAAAGAAATGTAAGAAACATAAGTAAAGAAAAAGAAAACTAGAGAAAGGAAAGAAGAAGAAAACTTAGAGAATTTTATTACAATGGCAAATATCCTACCAATGTATCAATGTTTCCCAATACTCATCCAAGGCCCTCTATTTATACACATTTTGGAGGGCTAAATGACAAGAGACAAGCTTTACAAATTTCAAAGGTAGGTATAATAGGTGGGTGCATTTTTCTAACAATTTTCGTCATATTGTATGACAATTCTGATCAGCCAGCTTGATGGTCGATTTTGTCAATGTTGGAGGCTCGATCTGATAAAATGGTCTTCTAGAAAAATATACCCCTATCAGTTACGGATCCATAGCCGTTGGAATCAGATCATTTGCGCACGTGGATCGGGAGATATGGTCAAAATACCAAAACGGTGCAGAACAGACGTCATTGCACATCAGCCAACTTGATGGTCGATTTCGCTAGGGAAAACGACTCCGTTTCAAGAAGTGTAAAACATGAAAACGATAGATATGCCTCTTAGCTTTGCAGGGATACAAAGTTCAGCCTTATTGCTTCAGTGAAACTCGAGATATAGCTGATATGGCAAAAGGTGTCGGAACTGGAACTGAACTGGATTTGCCCTTAATTCTAGTAATCTGAAATCACTCAAAGAAACTTGTGAAAAACACCAAATTACATAAAAATATAAAAGATCATAAACACAATTGGACTAAACAATAATAACTCGTATTTGACACAAAACAATAATAAAACATAACTAAAAACTATATAATTATACGAGTTATCACACCCCCATACTTAGATTGTTGCTAGTCCCTAGCAACGACTCAATAAAAATAAAATAAGAAAATCTAATCTAATCCATTTTCGTAGGAAATCACGGTGGCACTTAGCATGTGACACAAGCCTTTAAACCCCTAGGTGTCCCTAGTGGACGAGTTTAGTCTCGTGAGGGTTTACTAGGACGATACCCACAAACATTGAAGACATAAGAAAAACTAAAAATAATAATTATAACTAATCCTTCCAATATAAATTAGAGATAATCATTTAAAAACTAATCAATAGCTTAAAGAAATTCACAAAAAATCTTGCTTGAATGTAAATAGTTTGAGTTAAGCCAATAATAACATAACATATTTCAATCAAAATAGTGTATATTCAAACTTAATCTCAACTTCTCACATGGGATACTCTCTTGATTTTCACTCTTTAAAGTAGTGGTAAAGTGTTTACACTCAATCAATCTCATGAAAACACTTCTACCATATGCTTGCTTGTCCACCTATTCTCCACTATTTAGATCATACAACTTCATAAATCAAGAGGTCTTTATTCAAGGTTGTAATGGGGCCAAAGGGTTATAATGTGGTTAAAGAACAAAAGGATAAAGATATCACAAAGGTTCCAAAGAGTTCATAGATTTTAGAGACATAATAAGATCATACAAATAAAACTTCTCAAAACTCTTATAAAGCACATAATAACATAGGCTAAATATTCATGTTGAGCCTTTGCATCATTCTAACCAACTTTGTAACATCTTTTTCTAGAAGTTCAAGAGAAGAATTTTTTTTTTTTTTTTTTAATATGGGAATGTATTTGACAATGATCCCTTTCTTTTTCTCTTGACTTTTTCTTTTCTTTTCTTCCCCCACACTTATCTTTTGTTTCTAACCCAAATTTTCAACTAAAAATATCCCTTATTTTTTTTTTAATATGTCTCAAAATATAAAAATCTATCTTTAGAACAAGGGTAAGGATATAAGTATATTTAGGCTAGGTGTAAGTTGTGGTTACCAATAAAACAACATATTTAATGTAGGCTCAAATTGGCTCACTAGTGGGGATGTTCTCTTAGAACATTAATAATGGATGGCTGTTTGGCTCTGGTTATAATCCTAATGCCTCTATCATATTCATGTTGTCACATGTATCAATATAGTATCAAACGGTTTAAAGCAAGTTCTAGAGAATCATGTAATCATAAGAGCACTCAAGAAAGAAATTAGATTGATTTGTATAATGCATCAATCATTATAGGCTCAAAAACTCACAAAGATGATTATACAAGTCAGATTAAGTCTAAACATGCTTCTTTCTCAATCAACATATCATATTAACATTGGCTCATAAAAAGGTTGACATCAAGCTCAATTCTCATGAAAATCTTCTCACTAATAAATCTGTTTTAGACTTATGCAATTCATATCTCATCATTGTATTGAAAGTAACTAAAAAAAACACACTAAGTCTAAACATGCTTTTTTTTTTTTGTTTTTTTTTGTTTTTTTTTTTGTTTTTTTTTTTTTTTTTGTTTTTTTGAAAGAAGAAGATTAAATCAAACTGACAAGGTATGTCTCAAGTCTCCCTTACTCAGACCTTGTTCAGAATGAATACTTCTAAATGTCTTAAAACACAACAATTTTTTTTTTTTAGCAAAATATGTCCCTTACCCCCTACTAAAATATGACATTGTCCCCAATGTCAAATTTTAAAAGTAGAATTTAGGAGATATTACCTGCAGGTTACTAACCACTTATTATAACTGAGACACAACAAACAAAATGTTAGACAATGTCACAAAGACAAAGTGCAATCCACTCCTTGCTCGTCCATATCTCTTTTTCTTTTTCCGAGCGTTTGCGAAACAACCGTAGCAGATAAACACTCATAAGCTTGTAGCTTTTTGAGTAAATCTTCAATGGTTGTAGCAGAAATTATGGTTCTCCTTGCCTCTGAAAACATGAATCCGTTATCCACAGCATTATCTAAATATGAAAGTAAATTACTAAAATAACCATTAATATTAAGCAAACCAATGGGTTTCTTATTTGTGACCAAAGATGACCAAGAAGCCACGCAAGCTATTTCTTCCAATGTACCCAGACCTCCTGGTAAAGCAATGAATGCATCGGCAGAATGGTACATGATTGTTATCCGTTCAGGGATACTCCAGACTTGTATTTCCTTACCCACGGTAGGTCCACAAAAATCTGTGAATAGTTTTGGCACGATTCCTAGAACTGGACTTCCTCCGGCGTGTGCTGCTGTAGCGACTGCTCCCATTAAACCCGTACTACCGCCTCCATAAATCAAGTGGATCTTTTGTTGGGCAAGTATTACTCCAACTCTTATGGCTTCATCAGCGAATATGTTATTTTTCCCTGGATAAGCACCTCCAAAGACACAAATTTTTTTAATGCGTTGGGACGAAGTACTTTCCATTTTTTTTCTTTTTCGAGTGCCTGAAAGAGAATGAGTACATGGTGTAATATATAGAGGACTGAGTAGTGAATCAGACAAGAGTAATAATGTCGCCGAAAGTGTATTTGACCTGTCAGAAGAAAATGTTAACCTAACAAAAGATTTTTGCGTGATTTCAGGAAGAAAATCAAAAAGAGAAGAAAAATCAACCGTAAAAGTCAAAAGTAATAATGTCGCCGAAAGTGTATTTGGCATCTTCCTCTGGTTTTACGTCCAGAAACGGCTTAAACGCCTTCTATGAGTCGAGGATATGCTTCCCATCCAGTTTTCTTACAAGCTGGCAAACAGGGTCTTTTATCATCAGATTCCCAAGATGTTGCCATTCCCTTTGGAATTGCGGCCATAAATCAAGAATTTCTCTTTGTACGTCTCCACTAGGATGCGTCTCAAGAGAAAGTTGGATATTACCCAAATTCTCTTTACTCAGTCCATCCTTAATGAATTCAATTTTATCATCTCGATTAGAGGACGGAATCCCAATAGAACGACATTTACCGTTACACGTCCATCGTGCACATTTGTGGCAATTTGAACTCATGCGCTTTGCTCGTCGCTTCTTTGCATAAGTGCTTCTACCTGTACCTGGTAAATGCAAAACAGGAAGATATTCATCTTCACGTACCTTGGCTTCAATTATCCAACGTATGTCTTCAGGAATCCTTTTATTCATAAGCATTCTTAATCTTTCTAATCGAACTTGGTAAAGCTTCAGTAAAATATTCCGAGGAAAAGGAGGAAATCGTTTCTGCAATCTTTTGAGAATATCATCCATCCTGAAAAAAAATGAAATAAAATAAAATGAAAGAGAAATTGAAAGAGAAAGAAAAATTTATATACAATATCAGTTTTGTGGGTAGCTGATGGAACCGACTTAAATAATCACGGAGTACCGTTATCCGCCATTTAACCGGGAAAAAAATGAATTTTTTTTTTTTTTTGTTTTTTTTTTTGGAAATTAGAAAAAATTATATTTACATCTAGTTATTTTCAAAACAAGGATCAGAAAGAAAAACAACATCTTCTTGAGTAACATGATTTTCCAAAAAGAGTTTGAGTCTTTGTCCATTTACCTTGAATACGTTACCATTTCTAGGATTCTCAATGTCAACTGCTCCATAATGATACACATGCTTAACCACAAATGGGCCAGTCCATCTTGATCTCAACTTACCAGGAAATATGTGAAGTCTAGAATTATAAAGTAGAACTTTTTGCCCAACATCAAATGTTTTTCTTGAAATTAACTTGTCATGAAAGACTTTAGTTCTTTCTTTATGAATTTTAGAATTCTCATATGCATCATTTCTGAGTTCCTCAAGTTCATTTATGACTGGAAAAGTTTCATTCTCACCCAAAAAGGAATATTTTAGCTCGGATGGCAATGGTTTTAAATCCAGCTTGGGTGGTTCAATAGTTGATGGTACAGTGACATTTGTGAGTGATGGAAGTTCCTCAAACTTTTGTTTCCAACAATGCTTAACCTGAAAAGAATTTAACAAAGAATCAGTGTGTGAAATTTCTGAAGCATTATCAAACTCACATTCAATTAAATAAGCTTCTAAAGGATCATGGAATGTGGTAGTGGTGAGATGTTCATGAACAAGTTCTTCAATGAAATCCACTTCATGTACTTCTGAATCATCACCAGGTTGCTTGCAAGTGTTGAACACATTTAATTCTAAAGTCATATTTCTAAAAGAAATGTTCAACATACCATTCCTGCAATTTATCAGAGCATTAGAAGTTGCAAGAAATGGATGGCTTAATATAACAGGAATTTGAACATTTGGATTTGAAACAGGATGTGTGTCCAAAACAATAAAATCAACAGGGAAGTAAAAATTATCAATTTGAACCAAAACATCTTCAACTATCCCTCGAGGAATTTTTACAGAACGATCAGCTAGTTGAAGTGTAACAGGTGTTTCCTTGAGTTCACCTAAACCTAACTGTTGATAAACAGAAAAAGGCAAAAGATTAACACTAGCACCAAGATCAAGCAATGCACGTTCTATTCTAGTGTTTCCAATGATGCATGAGATTGTTGGACATCCAGGATCTTTGAATTTTGGTGGAGTAAGGTGCTGAATGATTGAGCTCACACTTTCCGTCAGAAATGCTTTCTTTTGTACATTATATTTCCTTTTAACTGTGCACATATCCTTCAAAAATTTAGCATAAGATGGAACTTGTTTGATTGCATCCAATAAAGGAATGTTAATCTTAACTTGTTTGAAAAGTTCATAAATTTCTGCATTTTGATTCAAATTCTTTATTGTTTGCAACCTTTGAGGAAAAGGAGCAGGATGCATACCTTTTTCTTTGTCCAAATTTTCAAGAAGTTCAGACTTACCATCATCCTTACCGTTACTTTTCGGAGGGGAAGAAGGATCTTGGTCTTTTGATGGAATGTTTTTGTCAATTGCCTTTCCACTTCGAAGAGTTGTGATAGAACTGGCATTTTCCTGTTGAGTTTCATTGGAGCAAGAAACAAGACATTGAGTATAAGGGTTAGGCTGAGGTTGAGCAGGAAACTTACCTTTTTCTTGAGTGCGTAATGAAGCTGTCAATGTGGACAAGGTGTTTTTGATCTCATTGATGTCCTGTGAAGTTTGGTTATTCACATTTGCTTGTGTTTGCATGAATGCTTGCAATGTCTCTTCCAAGGTTTGTACACGTAAAGGTTGATAGGAAAAAGTGTTGCCCGGCTTTTGAGATTGTGGTACCTGAACATGATTATTATTCCGCCAACTGAAGTTGGGATGATTTCTCCATTCAGGGTTATACGTTTCAGAGTAAGGAGAAGGAAAAGGCTTTTTAAATGTGTTTATGGAATTTACTTGATCATGCAACGCTTCTTTAAGAATGGGAATGTTTGGACATTCAGAAGTGGGGTGTCCCATGATTTCACAAATTCCACAACTTTCTTCATTTTTAACCGTTTTGACTTCTTTTACTTCTCTAAGTTCCATGGCTTCAATCTTTCTAGCCAAATTAGCTACTTTAGCTTTTATCTCATCTTCTTGACTAAAATGATATTTACCTCTGTTAGAAACAAGATTAGATCTATTGGAACTTTCAGAGGAATTATCTGTGTGCCAGGCTTGAGAGTTATCTGCCAAATGGTCTAAGTAGTCAAAGGCTTCTTCAGGTTCTTTTTCTAGAAACTCACCGTTACACATTGTTTCAACAAATTGTTTAGTTTCGGGAGTTAAACTTTCATAAAAGAAACTAATAAGACGCCATTTTTCAAAACCATGATGTGGACAAGAACTTAACAAATCTTTAAAACGATCCCAGCACTGAAAAAATGCTTCATTTTGATTTTGATTGAAATTTTGAATCTGTCTTTTCAAAGCAGTAGTTTTATGTGCTGGGAAAAATTTCTTTAGAAACTCAGTTTGTAATTCTTGCCATGTGCCAATTGACCTTGGTTTTAAATTATGAAGCCAAATTTTTGCTTTATCTTTTAAAGAAAAAGGAAATAATTTTAGCTTGACAATTTCATTTGTACATTGTTGGTCATTAAAGGTGACACATACATCTTCGAAGTCTTTTAGAAACGAGTAAGCACTTTCCGATTCTAACCCATGGAAATTTGGAAGCAAAGCTATCATACCTGGTTTAAAACGAAAGTTGTTTGCATTGAGAGGAAAAATAAAACAAGAGGGTGATGAGCTTCGAGTTGGTTGCAAGTAGTCACGCATGGTGCGTACTTGTCTGTTCTCATCTTCAGCATGAACACTTTCATTGTCAGCCATGGTAGGAGTTGTATTAGAAAGATTACCTGAAAAAATTTCACAATAAAATCTAACTAAACGACGAGATCTAAAATCACGTCGCCAAACAAACATAAAACAAAGTTAATATACAGATTAGGCGGTATAACCAGCCAATAAAAATAAAACAAAGTTAATATACAATATAAATATAAATATATAGAAAATTAGGCGGTATAACCAGCCAATAAAAATAAATATATACAAAATTAGGCGGTATAACCAGCCAATAAAAATAAATATACTTATAAACTTATATACTTAGTATTGCTTCCCCGGCAACGGCGCCAAAAACTTGATGGAAACTCAATTAAGAGTTGTAAACCCAAGTGCATGTTATGTTCAAGTAATAAATTCTCGGGTGTCCGAGGTCGAACCACAGGGAAGCGTATTAGTAAGTATAAGTTTATAAATATATAAGAAAAAGAAAATAAACAAGATATTAGGGAATCAATAACAAAGAAAGTAAACAAGATATTAGAGAACAAAATAAACAAAATAACATAAAAGCAATTAAACAAGATATAAAAAAAACAATAAGAAAAGATGTTGAGGTTAGAGAATCCACTCTTGGTGTTATGCTAAGATTAATCTTGTTTTATTACACAATTGAAATCCACACATAAGGGAGGTTCCAACCGGAAGGTTTAGCAATTCAGTCCAAATTGTCCAACGTCCATAGCATATGATATTATGTTCATTTGGTGTCCTCAAAACTCACAAAAAGAGTCCAAGCATTCCTTATGCCAAGGTATATGTCTACAACAAATCAAGGTTATGAAACCAAGCATTTACTGTGCCATTTTCATTGTCAATAATGAATTAAGATCTCTACTTTGCAAGTATGATTTTAAACCAAAAGAAAATATTATCTACACTAGTGTTTATAAATGATGATTCATTTTAGCTCATGTTGAAGAGACTAACCTTAGCATTTACCAAGAGCTTCACCTCATCACCTCAACAATATGATTAGCAACACATACTAGATATGAATAAAATGAAAAGAAATGTAAGAAACATAAGTAAAGAAAAAGAAAACTAGAGAAAGGAAAGAAGAAGAAAACTTAGAGAATTTTATTACAATGGCAAATATCCTACCAATGTATCAATGTTTCCCAATACTCATCCAAGGCCCTCTATTTATACACATTTTGGAGGGCTAAATGACAAGAGACAAGCTTTACAAATTTCAAAGGTAGGTATAATAGGTGGGTGCATTTTTCTAACAATTTTCGTCATATTGTATGACAATTCTGATCAGCCAGCTTGATGGTCGATTTTGTCAATGTTGGAGGCTCGATCTGATAAAATGGTCTTCTAGAAAAATATACCCCTATCAGTTACGGATCCATAGCCGTTGGAATCAGATCATTTGCGCACGTGGATCGGGAGATATGGTCAAAATACCAAAACGGTGCAGAACAGACGTCATTGCACATCAGCCAACTTGATGGTCGATTTCGCTAGGGAAAACGACTCCGTTTCAAGAAGTGTAAAACATGAAAAAGATAGATATGCCTCTTAGCTTTGCAGGGATACAAAGTTCAGCCTTATTGCTTCAGTGAAACTCGAGATATAGCTGATATGGCAAAAGGTGTCGGAACTGGAACTGAACTGGATTTGCCCTTAATTCTAGTAATCTGAAATCACTCAAAGAAACTTGTGAAAAACACCAAATTACATAAAAATATAAAAGATCATAAACACAATTGGACTAAACAATAATAACTCGTATTTGACACAAAACAATAATAAAACATAACTAAAAACTATATAATTATACGAGTTATCACCTACCACAATATAACATCCCACATCAAATAGAAAGAAGTAAAAAAGAGGCAACAAAAGCACGATGAGGACTATAAGTTTCGACCATGAAGGGAAAATGGAGGAAAATTCTTTTGCAAACCTTTTTTGTAAAAGAAAAAGAGAACAAGAAGAAGAAAAGATTTTAATAAGACTTTTAAAAATCTTGAGATTTTAAGAAAAATAAAGAAATAAATCTTGAAAATAAGTAGAAAATAGTAATGAAAAAGATGAAGGAAAGCAAGCTACCTTAGTAAGCTTTCAAGAGAAAATCTCAAAAACCTCCATTTTTCCTCCTCCCTTCTCTTCCTTTCTTTTTGTGAAAATTTCCAACCTTTGTACTTTGAATTTGAATGGTCGAATGTATTTGTAGGAAATGACAGTTTCCTTCTTTTTCCTAGGTGTTGGCCGAATACCCTCATCTAATGGCCTAGAGTCATGCTTTTCTCATTTCACATTTCCTACATACCCCTAATGGTCCCCCTTCCAAGATATCATCTTTCAAATGGTCCCCTCTCCAAGTGGTCATATCCTTCTAAAATTAGGGACCAAGTAACAATTCCATTGGCCAAAACTTGCCATGTCATGCACCTCATTGCCATGTCATTCCTAATCATCCACTTATTTACAACAACACCACCTTGTGTTTTCTCTACAATGTCCTCACTTATCAATTTTACTACATATTTACCTTGGGATATTTCCATACTTCTCCCTCAACTTTCATTTATTTTTTATTCACCCTTCCATCATTTTCAAATTGCCACTAGGAGATCTTGGTTTAATTGCTCATTTTTCCTCCATACTTTCCTTTATTTCACTTCTACCCTTCCATCAATTTCTTTCTTTTCCATTTGGCCCGTTTACTCTCATTTTCAATTTTCTTTTACTCCTCATCTTTATTTTATTCATTTCCCCTTTTTGGATTGACCAAAAATCCGAATTTTCCTAATTTTTCAAAAATTGCAATTTAACCCCCCAGATTTAGCCTATTTGTATTTTGGCCTCAATTTTGGGTTTCTCTCTCTCTCTTCCTTTTTTCCATCCTAAAATTCAATTCTGGAAAGTTTTGCAACTTTTTGAGCCCGAATTTCATTTTTCCATATTTTTCCAAAACTGCAGTTTAGTCCCCGAAATCTCGTATTTGCTCGAAATTGGCCAATTTTTTGGATTTTCTTTTCCCATCCCCTTTACCCCATATTGAATTGCATTTGAGCCCATTTCTTCCAATTTTATACACGAATTCCTTTCCAATTTGATCTTTCACCATTCAACAGATTTTCGGTTTCCAATTTTTCCATTTTTAATCTTCAATTGTGGCTTCTCCAATTGTCAAGATTGCCTCTTTGATATCCAATTTTCCTTTTGATCTCGATTTTCCAAAATTGACTTTTACCCTTTGACTTTGACTTTTGGTCAACTTTGATTTTTTCATTTCGAAGTATAAAAAATGGCATACTTAATTCAACGAACCCAAATGTTAAATCACTAGGCCATAAAGAAGATGTAAACTTGGAAATTCGATTTTGGAGGCAAACTTACCTTGTTTAGGGGGCTCAAAAAAAATCAGGTGTCTACAATTAGTAGGAAACTAAAGGCCCAACTTGCAAGGAATATGTAGAGAAACCCAACTTTAAGGATCCATGTAGGAGAATTTTTTGTGTAAGGCCCAACTTTAAGGATCCAAGAAGATGAGCATTTGATGAAAGGCCTAAGCATAAGGTCCATGTAGGAAAATGGATTGTTGGAAGAGGGGTGAGTTTAGAAAAATAAAAGTGTTGTAGGATTATTGTGTAAATAAAGTCAAGGTAAACTTGTAGTAAAAAAGAAGAATGGATGATGCTTTTGAAAGGCCAATTGGCAACTTAGTAAATAAGTGAATAAGTCATTATGAGATGGACATGACTAATCCAATTAGTACATGAGTCATCTAATAAAAGAGGAAGACTATTGGTGGAGAAATAAGGGGTGGACAAGTGGCTAAAAAAATAGAAGATTGTAGAAGAACCTAGAGAAAGTTTGAAGAAATAAAGAAGAGACTAAGGGGAGGGAGATAGGATATTTTCAGCCGAGGAGGGGGCTGGAAATTCTGAAAATATAGCAGCAAGGCAGTAGCTAGGGGAAAAAAAGAAAGAAAAAAAAAAGAGAGAAAAAAGGAGAAAGTGGAGAGGTCTTTGGTGAAGCTTACCTAGGTAGCTTCCTTTTCTTTGCTTGTTCTTTGTTTCTTCATTCATTTCATGTTCTCTTCTTCTTCTTTTATGTATGATTTTCATTTCCTTTTCGTCAAAACAAAATGTTTCAAAGAGGTTTTCAAATGAGTTTTTCTTTTCCTCTTCTCTTTTTCAAGAAAACAAAGTTTTCACAATTTTTTTTTCTTTCTTTCAAGGTGGCCGAACTTGGTATGATTTTTGGTGATATTCCTTTGTTGTTTCATGCTTCATCTTTGATATATAATGCTTGTTTGTCTATTGGTTTATTTGATGCCATTTTCTCCTTGTTTTCTTCATGAAATGTTAAGGTTATGAGCTTGATGATCTTGGTTTCCACCAAGTGATGGTTAGACCGGATTAACATCCAAGTGGCCAACCTTGAGCCAACCTTTGTTCTTGTTGTTTATCTATGTTTTTTGCTTATATATTGTCAACTTCATGTGTATATCTTGCTGAATATGAGTTGATTTTGGAGCATTCTCTTTGTTATATATTTATTTTCTCTTTGAAAAGAATGATTATGAGCTTGATGACCTTGGTTTCTACCAAGTGATGGCTAAGCCGGATTTCCATCCAAGAGGCTAGCTTTGAGCCAATCATTTTTGCTTACTATAAATCATGTTTTCAAACCATTTCCAGCATGATTTTGGTTAAGATCAACCAATGGTCTATAGCCAAAATCTTGATTTCAATCTAGTTGGAAAAAGCAATGTTTAAAAGTTGGAGTTGTTGATTTCGGGAAATATTTTTCCTATGCATTTTTTATCCAAATAAAAAATTGTTTTAACCTTATTTAATATATCCTTATATGAGTCAATGGTTAAAATTTCATATTTTTTTGAGCTTTCCTTAAGGGTTCAAAAAAAATAGTCTTGGCAAAACTGGTTTTAGTGGGATATGCTGATTTTGGGGCCACTTGAGTCTATGCATTTCTTGTCCAAATAAAAAACTGCTTCAACCACACTTCATATACCTTTATATCAGTCCATGGTTAAAATTCCATATTTTTTTAAGGGTTTAAAAATTAGTTTAGTAAAATCGGGTTTTTGACGTTAAAACAAGCTTTAGAACTAGAAAACGTTTTGATTTTTTGCACAAAGAGGGAGGGGCTGGCCTAAACCCTTAGGTACTGTTTAGAGGTTTTTTTCATGGTCTTTTAAAGTTAAAAATAGTTTTTAAAAAAATCGGGTCATGGGTAGGTAAAACGAGCTTAAAAAAAGAGCAAAAACTTTGATTTCCACTTTAAGACCATTCAGCCTTTCTTTCAAAAATTGCATCATTTTTAACTTGTTTTGGCTTTCAAAATGTTTCCATTCAAGGCTCATCTAGAGGAATTCGAATGTCAAACAATGGCATTCAGATGTCCCCTTAATCCGAGTAAAAATTCGTGCCTGAAATCTTTCGATTTTAAAATCCAATTTAAGTTTCTTTCAAAGGTAGTTAGACATCTTTTTAGGTGTTCGGATATCCTATCTTCTAGAAAGAAACACATTTTTGATTTTGGTTGTTTGCCTTGTTTCGATTTATTGTACCGTATGTATACGAATATGTTATTTTGAAATGGAATGCATGTGCTATATTTACTCACGACCACAAGTACATCGTAGAGATGATTGCGGGTTTTCGACGACGGAATTCTTAAGATGTCATAGTAGTGATTCCTAAGATATCCCGAGGTGAGGGAATTTCGTTAAATATCACCACAAGTAGTGGGAGTATTTGGCGATATTCTCAATACGAAAAATTTGTGTTCATTTCGAAACTGGAAATGATAAAAATAAAAATTAAATAAATAAATAAAAGTGAATATGTACGTGCTTGATGTTTTGCCATGCTCGTGTTTGCGAATGATATGTTTTATATGCTTAATCGTATAATTATGTATTTAGTCACATGTCCTATAAGCTTAACCATATGCATCCCACACTTAAATATTTGCATCATATGCATTTAAATAAAAAAGGGTGAATGGATATTACCGATGATGCAATTCCAGGATGTCACAGTAGTGATTCCTAAGATATTCCGAGGTGAGAGGATCTTGTTAAATACCACCAAAAGCATTGGGAATATTTAATGAGTATTCTCGATAAAAGATTTACGTTCACTTTCATTTTCAAACAAAATAATGACAATTCCGTTTTTAAATTAATAAACATGTTTTTGAAAAGAAATAAAAAGAGAATTAATTTTAAATACCGATGCCGAGTCTATTAAATCGAGGTTTAGGATAACACATGATTAATTGATATCATTTTATTGATGGGCATCGTGGGGGTGCTAATACCTTCCCCATGCGTAACCGTACTCCCGAACCCGTCATGATTTTTCTCTGATTTTCAATCGAAGACTTTAAAATTGTCATTTTAAAAGGTTTTAATTAATTTTAAAATTCTTTTTCAAAGATAGATTTTAATAGGTAGCCAATCGCACCTAACCAAAAAAATATTGGTGGACTCTGTGTTTTTATGTTTTATTTTATTTCCCCCAAAACGTCATTTAGCGATCGCGAGATCGTTATGATGTAGCTTTGATGCAACGAGTGTCTCATAATTACAAAAATATGCTTGTAACTCTCTTGTAAGGCTTTATTTATTCCAAGGACTTTATCTTAGAAGTAAGTAATATCAAATATGTATACAAAGTTATAGATCAAGAATGCCTTAGTTAATTAATGCTTAATATGACATGTATCCCGTAGCCAGTTTGATTGGTGTAAGGACATATAACAACAATTGATGCATGATCAATAATTACAATAATTCATTGATTTGGTAAGATGCATTACTCATAATAGATCGGTCTAGTAAATAAAAGCAGTGTGAGACATTGGAATAAGATATCCAGTTTTGATAGTATTCTAAAATTTTGGAATTTATCAAAATAATGAGATATATATTCTGCACACATGAAGGTTAGTTGGAGTTTATATAGGATATATTACTAGTAAGTGAATGAATTGGCATTAATGATGAATCTATAAGATTTAGCATTGAATATTGGATTAGATGTTAAATGAGTTTGACATACTGAGAATCCAATAACAATAAGTGATATAAAGCCATGATGTAAATGAATCAGTCGTTTGGAAATGTTTCAAATTGGAGAGGGCTACAAATTTTATACCCTACATCAAATACATACCTTTGTTTAAGGCTACAAAAGGAAACATATTTGGATCATTAATTCATTGAGTTATTAAAAGAATCTTATAGTTTTTAGAGTAACAACGCATGAAGAAAGGAATCTGGGTCTTATTGTGATCCGAACGAGTATTATGACTTTGGTAATAGAGATTATCAAGAGAATATAACCAAGCATATTCTCACAAAGATGTACTAAAGCTATGTCCTAGTAGAGACAAGATTGCTAATCTAAATAGTTTGATAATGGATTCATTAGCGATTGGCTTAATGCAAGTGGGAAATTGTTGAAGTATGCCCTAGAGCCAAGCAGATTAGACAAGGATATACTACCAATAATGCATACTAATCACTTTTACAATAAGTGATAAAGGTTTTCCTTGATCATTAGTTAACAAAGAAAGAGTTATTAAGTATTAATTGGATGAAGCCCATGAAACATAAAGGCCTTGCAAAGAAATTATAAAGAGTTATAATCATGAGATCCTTATGTATCAAATCCATGTTCCTAAAATTATTCCTGGTTATTGTCTTGTTGAGACAGAGCATCGACACTGCTCAAAGGCTGGAACATGTTAAGCCTCCTTACTTATGAAGTAAGTAACTGATCTCATTAGTTGAAGTATAGGGATACTTAGGGATAACTTGTTGGTGCTTGTTATATGAACAAATTCACTGAACATGGACCGCTATGAGAACTCCATTTGGTAGCTCACTTAAGTGTTTATGAAAATGTTCTCATGTGTCAGTTGTGTAAGAAGTCTTCTGATTTGTGATGCCAGGTTAACCTATATGTGAATTATCATAGTTTGATTTAATCTGAACGAGTCCTAATAAAGGATGCCTAGGTAGATTGCTTTTGGGTATGGCATGAAGCATGCGAAGGTATAAGAGTAGTTTAGAGAGGATTCGTCACTCCAAGTGATAATAAGGAGACATATCTCATTTATTATTGACTTAGGTTAACTTAATCAAGTCTTTGGCCAAAGATTGGTTCAAAAGATACTCTCACCTTCACTCTTGATCATACTCGCCACTTTAGAGGATTACCGCATTCAAGATTATGATATCTTTGAGTAAGGTATAATCGTATATCACATGTTTGATTATATAACTGCTTAACTGAAAATTTGTTGCTAATTTATCCATGGTGTGTTCGGCCTCTTTGTTTGTTATAATATACATGTTTTCGTTGCACTTTATTTTCTATTTTAGCTTACTTTTTTTTTATTAAGCATGAGTGCCAAATACCTACAAAAATTACTTTCACTCGGAGATATTACCTTTTTTTAATAAAAAAATAATGAACTATTTAAGGGCGATGGAGATGAATATGACTAGAACTGAATTAATGATCATATGAAAGATAAATACAATCAAATAATGGATAATGGAATTGAAAGTACGAAAAACCGATGACAAAATCACAAATAATCCACTCTATTCCAATTTTCCAAATCTTTCCTTTTAATGATTTTTCATGTTTCATTTATTATTATTTTTTTGTTTAAGGATAAGATGAGCTTAATGGATTCTGTTTTAAACTTTCACTTGTGATCAATTAGATTTAAGATGCAAACGAGGATATTCAGTGAAATTGATGTGGTTTTGATTTCAAGAGTTGCACCTAACTTGATTATAAGAATTGATATTTTTAGTATTTATTAAAGCTTGATTAAGAGATGTCTATAGTTATAATGATTGAATATTGTTACTGGATTTTGAGTTTCAGTTATGCACTTGTGATGAATTAGCATTTTGACGCATTAAGAGGTTATTTGCTCAATTTGGTGTGGTTTGGTTAATAGAAAAAGAAAAGATCTAAGCTTGATGATGTGAATTGGTATTTCATGGAATTGTTTGAACTTGATCATTTTATTTTTTTTATTATTTTGGAGTGCAATGAATTTGAAAATGGCCAGTGTGATTAGTTTGCGAATATAATTTTAATTGAGGAGCAATATAAGAATTCTTGATTTGGTGACTATCAATTATCATGTGCAACATGTTATAGTTTTGTGTATAAGAGCTAAAGGCCTAAGGTTTTGGTTAAAAAAAAGGATTTTACTACTCAAGTCGATTTGGAATAAGCATTTTTCATGACAGTTTTTCATATTTGGTTATTTGAGTATGGATTCAACTTCGAAGAATTTGAGAAAATCTATGATATTATATTAAGCATGTGTTTGGTATTTGTAAATTGTGACCTTAACATGAAGTGTATTATTTGGAGTTATATGGGTTGACATTTTTGTAAAATTTTTCTTATGGTACACATATTTTGACTTTGACCTAAATATAATAGTAATATATTTGCTCAAAGAAAAAGTTTAGGGTATTATGACGTTTATAAGATTTGTGAATAATACAATTGTTGTACGATATTGATCTTTGAAATTTGAAAAAAGATAATATTTTGAATTTGAAGATAACTTTGTGAAATGCAATTGTTGTACGATATTGATCTTTGAATTTGAAAAGAGATAATATTTGGAATTTTAAGATGACTTAGACACTCAAAGAATGTGTTTGAATTTGTGTGGTGTGAAACTTATCGATATGATCTATTGTTGGTTGATCCTTGTCATGGTTTATGATGGTTAAGTTGATAAAAAATATTTCGATTGTCAGTGTAAAAGAAGATAAAATTTGTATGTGATATTTTTGAGGTGACTAGATGGTTTGTTGATATTATAAATCAGATTTAAGTTGTACATGATCTTGATTACTTTATATGAATTGGAAATTTTGTTATAAGAGATGTTGTGGATTTGTGATTATGTTGGTGTAAAAATAATATGAAAGTCAATTTTGTTGGTTTTGAGGTAATGTTTAAATAAAATATCAGAGTGCGTAGCAGAAGCATGATTTGGTTTAAGTTACGAATATTGAATTATTATTAACTTAATTAGTGATGAATTCTTTATAAATGGAAACTGATTATGTGATAATAGTGAAGAGATTATAGATTTTGATATTTGAAATTTGAAATTTTGAAAATGTATATGAGTTATGAAATTGGGGCATATTTGTTATATTTGATTTTGTGAGTAAGGAATTAGTTTAATAAAGTTGGAATTAGAGCAAAATAAAGTTGCTTAGTCTGCCATGATAGAGAATTATGTATTTGGTATGCTTTGGAATATGTGAAATGCGTAAGAGACTTATACTTTTGTAGTTGCATCTTTGGACAAGAACTCAGATTTGATACTTGGAATGTCTGATCACTTTGTCACATAAGATATAGGATGAAATTTAGTCGACTTAGTCATTGGATGAATGATCATGAAGAGTTTTGATTGAAACTTGTTAGATTATACCTTGTGGATCCTTTTAAGAGGAATACTTCATGTGTCATATGTTTGAAAGACGGAAAAACTTTGAGGTTATGGAATTTTGATTCTGAGGACCAAATTCTTTTAAGTGGGGGAGTATGTAATACCCAATCCATAAATAAAAGCCCAATTTTCTTTTAACTACCTTTTCACTAAAGCCCATCAGCAAATATTAAAATATTAGAGTTAAAAAAAGGGAAAATAGAACAAAAAGAACAATCAGAGTTTTCTTTCAAGCAAACAAAAAGTAACTGAGGGAAAAAAAGAACAAACCCTAGAAGAAAATAAAAAATAGACTGGAAACTGATGTTTTTATGAAGACCCACACCTAATCTGCAAGGTATTATCCGCTTTGATCCGAATGTCTCATGGTTTTATCCCACAAAAGACACCTCACAAGTATGGGTTAAGTCTCCACATATAGATCATAGAGAATCCTCATAGTTTTCCAGTGTGGGATTTGGGTGTTACAAACTACTCCCCGTTAAAACTTGATATCCCCATCAAGCCCAAGACAGAACAGACAAAACCAAGATCACACCAGGCATTGGGATTCTAGAGGTAGCTCTCACCGTGTAGCACTTAGCTCATTTAGGATTCTAGAGTGGCTCCCACGGTGTAGTATTTAGCTCCCATATTTCGGTTGGTGATTGTTTTGATATTATTTGTGGAGACTCGCACATAACCTGTGAGGTATTGTCCGCTTTGACATGAATGTCTCATGGTTGTCCCATAAAAGGCACCTCACAGATTGAAAATGGTGTGAACACTTATATACCCAGTTAAATTCTAGTACACAGCCGATGTGGGATTCATGGCTCCTCTCTAGGGGTGAGCAAAATTCGACTCGATTCGAAAAAACCGATTAAAATTTCAAATTTTGGTTTAAATAGTTCGAATTATTCGAGTTTTTCGAGTTTTCTGATCGACTCGAATAAATAAGTCGAGTTATACGATTTAGCTCGAATTTAGATTTCACAGTTCGAGTTATCCGAAAATCCGAATAGTAAAATCCAAAACGACGTCGTTTTGAACAAGGGTTTAATTTTTTTGGGTAAATTTAAAAAACATGCTGTCAATAACCAAATTATTGTTAAATGGTATAATGAGTAAAAATTATTTGAAAAAGAGAAATAAAAATAAAAAATTATTAAGAAGGGAATTGTAAAGACAAAATTACTCTTGATAAAAAAAACCTTCTCCTTCCTTTTTCTTTTATTTTTTAATTAAAAAATAAAGTTTTCTGAAAATATATTTTTTTTTTAATTTTAAAAAATATTTTTTTAAAATTTAAAATTATTTTTTTTTTTAATTAAATTTTTTTAAAAAATAACATTATTTTTTTTCTAAAATTATTTTTTCTTTATTTTTTAAATTTAAAAATAAATAAATATTTAAATATTTTATTTTTTAAAATTATTTTTAATTAAAATTTTTAAAAAATAATATTTTCTTAATGGAGGAGAAAGAAAAAATAGATTTTTTCATTAAGGGTAATTTTGTCTTTACAATATCCTTTATAATAATTTATAATTGTTCATTTCTCTTTTTCAAATAATTTGTATCCATTATACCATTTAACAATAATTTGGTTATTGACAACATGTTTTTCAAATTTATCCAATTTTCTTCTCCTCTCTTTGCTGCTGTGTCCCCCCTCTGTTTCCCTCCCTTTTTCTCTTTCTCTTCGGTCTCTATCTCTCTTTTACGAGTAATGTGGTCCAAAATCATTGAAATTAATAATAATTAAAATGAATTTGGTAAATAAATTTTTTTTCAATTTTTTTTAATTTATAAAGAAAAATAATATTTATTATGGTATTATATTAGTTATAAGATGTATTCACGTATCCGTATCTAATTTTTGAAATTTTTTAGTTGAGTAAGCAATTTAAATTTTATCATAAGCCTTGAACTTTTGACATTTGCTTCCATTTTCATTGATTTTGATTTAGAGAATTGAACAATTTCATTTACCCAAAATTTAGTTTTATCATGCTTAAATATAATTGAAAATTTATTTTAACTCGAATAAATTTATTCGACTCGAATTTCTTTTCACTTGACTCAATTTGCTAAATTTTCAAATTCAGTTCGGTTGACAAAATAGGACTCGTAAACTCGACTAACTCGAATTTTTTTCACTCGATTCGACTCGATTCGATCGAACGCTCACCCCTACTCCTCTCTAGGACCATGAAATCCTCTCCCACTCCAACGAGGGCCTATTATCCTCAGTGGCACATCTCTAGTACCCCAGAATTAGCTCTAATACCATTTATGAAGACACACACCCGACTTGCGAGGTATTGTCCATTTTGACCTGAAAATCTCATTATTTTGTCCCACAAAAGGAGCCTCCCAAGTATGGGTTTAAGTCTACATATATATTATAGCGGATCCTTAGAGTTTTTCAATGTGAGAATGGGGTGTTACACTGTGACTCGTTGATTTGCCCTTCAAAATTCGTTGTTGGATTAATTGTAATATGCATTTAAGATTTTGAAGGGCACTGATTGATTTACTTTTTTTTCTTTGAATTGTCATTCTTAGTTTTTCAAAGTATTTTGGATGAACGAAGATGCCTATGCCTATAGACGGAACTTGTAAACAGAAAAACCTATTTGATGTAGGTGACAAAAGATGGCTATCCAATCATTTACCATGACAACTTTATCCTCCATGAAGACAAGGTTAGTTATTTTCAACTCTGCTCCAATAATTTGAATGCTTTATACTATAAAATTATAGCTATTGATCTCCCATGATTTCTTTTGAGGGATTGTACAATTACTAGTATTTGTTGCCTATGCTGATTATTACTACATTTTTTGGGTGTCAATTTCAAGGTTTCATTGTTGAGAAAAGAGTTGCAGAAATTACTTTAGCTGAATTTCTTCCTACGGACCCCAGAAAGAGACGGAAAATGTAATAACCATTGTCACCTTTGATCTTTCTCTTTTGACAGACTGACTATGTTTTAGAATGACAGTTTTGTGTCGACACTTGACAATCATTTCATTTGCTCCTTTTGCCATGTTGCTATATATTGCAATTCAGGAGGGAAAGATTACCGCTTTTTAGGAAAACAAAAGATGGAAGAATCTTCGAGTGGAAGGTTGAAAAAGATGATCCTCTATGTACACTGGAAGAGGTTTTCCAGAATGTTGATCAATCCTTGGGCTTTAATATCGAATTGAATTATGATTCAGTTTAAGGATAATTAATGAACTGCGGTTGCTAAATTTCATGGACCAGGACCAGGTGCTGTTTTTTGTTAGATATCATAGAATATATTAAGTGTATATATACGAAATATGTATTCTAATATGTAGGTTGTCGTAGTAAGATACACGGTATACATTTACGTACACAAATGATATCAAAGTGAATGAGAAATTAGTCTCATTATTTACCCACTTGAAGAGGAAGGAAAGTTGGTTGAAGGTATGTGTGGTAGTCAATCCCACATAGGACTAAGAATGACTTTAGCTTATAGCTTATATAAGCTAGAGTGTCATGATAGGTTGGGCCCCAAGGGGCACCTAAGTTTTTGTGGAGGGTGAGGACCTACACAACTTGGGTTGGACCACGCGCAGCCGGGCCGGGCTGGGCCGAGCTGGGTCGGGTCGGGTTTGGGTCAGTAATTAATTTTTTACTGCCCAACCGGCTTAATTTTTTGTCCAAACCGAACCAGCTCAACACCAACCAGCCGAACCAGCTCAATACCAACCATCTTTTTGTTTGTCCGAATAATTCATCTTCTAGAATGTGTCTGTTCGGTTTCTTTGCCTTTTCAGTTGTGTCTTTACCTGTTGGATTGAACCGGTTCATTGTAACAGACTTGTCTATTGACTGAACCGGTTCCTGTCCAACAGATGTGTCTGACCGAACAGACTTCTCTGTATCTATAAATAGGAGTGCTTGTATCTGTTTCAATTCACTAATTCACCGAAAATATTCTTGTCTTCTGAGAGAGAAACTTCAACATTCTTCTGTTCGCTGTGTTGCATCCGGGTGTGCTCTCATTTGCAACATATATCGAGGAAACCTGGGAGACAATTTGCATCGATACTGTAAGCACTTTAGACAGGCAAAAAACGTCTTAAGTAGGGATGGCAATGGAGCGGGGCGGGGGCGGATTTTGCAGTATCCGCCCCCGCCCCGCCATTGTACTGCTCCGCGCCCCGCCCCGCCCCGCTCCGCCATGGATGTTGAAATTTCAATACCACTACCACCTCCATGGATGTCGGTTACATCCATAACCGCCTCGCCTCGCTCCGCCCCATTTGATATTTATTAATTATTTTTATTTTTTTCAAATAATAAAGCATTTTAAAAATAAATTAAATATAAATATAAAAATAATAAGTTTAATTATATTATTTTATTATTCATTTAAAAGCTAAATATGTAAGGGTAAAATTGTAATTTCACTATTCGGGGCGGGGCGGTGCGGAGCAGGCAATTACCACAACTGCTCCATCCCCGCCTTTCAGACAAAAAAAACCGCCCCGCCCCGCCCCGCCTCCATTGTTCAAAAAAAAAAAAACCTCTCCATTCGGATCGGATCGGTTCGAAATCCATCGGTCGGATCGGGTTTTGCCATCCCTAGTCTTAAGGTTAGAGGTCCAACCTTGACTCGATATTGATTTTTTCAAATCAATTACTGTAAGTGTCTTTGTTCGATTCTGCATATTTGTTGTAATTTGCTTGTATATATATATATCCAGTTCTTCTTTACTTTCTGTTTATATTTTACAGTATATAGCATCTTCTATTTTTCCAACATTTTTAAGAATGCAAAGGGCAGACCAATCATGTTTTCAAGCTTTCAACTTGATGCAGCTCAGTTGGTTCGAAAATTGTAGAGCACATACCTTGTAAGATTACTTTCTTTTCACTAAAACTGTTATGTCTTACCTATTCCATTAGATTTTATATTTGAAGCTTGGTCTTAGCAATAAAAAATTAAATTTTACAATGAAATGAAAGAGCTTTGTGAATTTGTCGTGTGATATTATGAGTATACTTTAGCACTACTGAGAGATCATATTAATACATCCCAACATTCTAAACTAATTACTCTTTTTATTCGTTTGGTAGAAAAGAAAGAGAGAAAGAAAAAAAAGAAAGAAAATGTTTTAATTTAATGGGAGTTACAAAATAGTACATGTAGTTCAATTATTAGATTAAATTTTTTTTCTTTTCATTTTTTTTCTTTCTTTCCTATCAAATGGTTAAGCACACATGTACACACTACATAGTATTAAAATGCGATCGTTACGCAACGTAACGGTCGTATCGTAATGAAAATTGCAAGTGTTGAATCGCAATTTCGGCATTACACGTTGGAGAAAACGAATCATGACCGCATCGGTCGAAACATGATACGTAACGCCGCGAAAATGGCTTAAAAGCGGCGTAACGCCACGACACTGAAGTTTCATCCATTTCAACCCCATCTCGCTTTTTTCTTTTATTTCTTGTGATTTTTGAGAATAACACCACCTCACTCATGCTCTGTTTCTTTAACACTTGCTCTATTTCTCATGCTTGGCTGCATTTCCTCTAGTCCGCCATCTTCAATTCTCCATCATAACGTTTCTGATCAAACGGCAAGAGTTCTGGTCCTCCATCTCCATCACAACCTCACTCATTACAATGCCATTTCCTCTAGTCCGCGCCATCTCCATGACTCCATCACAACCTCACTCATGGACTGCTCTTGGTCTACTGCCCATTCTGATTACTATGCCTCCTTTTCACCAGTACCATTGAAAGGCTTTGGTGCCAAGAACAGAAAACTCAAGCCTTTTTAGCTTCAGGTTTCTTCCATTAGCAACAATGCTAGAGCCTCCTACAATTAGGGATGGCAATGGAGCGGGACGGGGACGGGGATTGCCTTATCCACCTCCGCTCCACTCTTGCATGGATGTTGGAAATATCCACCTCCATAGATGTCGGTTACATCCATAACCGCTCCATGGTACTCCAATCCTCTACATTCCAATTTTTTATTAATTATTTTTAACTTAATATTGTAAAAATTTGTATTATAATTTATTCATGAACATAACTTTAGTATATAAAATTCTTAATGTATATAATATACATATATATACCAAAAGTATATATATATATAATTTTAGTATATATGTAATTTTAGTATATATATCTAATATATATACTAACAATATAAGGGAATATATTAAATATTTTAAGAGGTAAAATAGTACTTTTAAAAAATAGGGCAGGGCAGAGCGGATCAAGTATTTACCAAAACCACCCCGCTCCACTCCACCCCCGCTTTTCCAAAAAAAAAAACCCTCTCCATTTGGTGTGGATCGATGCGAAATCCATCGGTCGGATTGGGTTTTGTCATCCCTACCTATAATACCCTTGTCTCTGAGGTGTTCTTTTGTCCTTTCTTCATTTAGAAACTCTTGTTTTCTAATGTCATTGCTATATATAAATATTTGAGGGAGGTTTTGAACTTTATGGTTTAGTTTAGTAACATAAGAATTATTTAGATTATGACAATTAGTTTGTTCTTGGTGTGGAAATTGCTTTAGACAATGGCATTTTTATTGTAGTTCTAGCATTTTTAACAATACCCATCCTTGAGGACTTATAGGTTATATCAGAAATGAGAAAATCTCCTATGACTCCCAAATATAAATACGTGGATTTTAATTTGAAAGAAAATTATTATAAACTAGAATGATACCCGCGCGATGCCGCGGAAATCAAATATTAAATATACGATGACAACATTTCTAAAAACAAAAATTAACAATTAAACAAAAAAAACAAATTAATATTTTATAAAATAGCAAAAGAGAACTGTCATAACAATTTAAAGTTCTAAACAATTTATAAAATCAGCTTAAAAGATAAATTTAAGTGAAACAAACTTTCCCTAAATCGAACCACAATGACAAATTATGTAAAATATAAAATGAATTGAGACACGACAAGAACACAACATAAGAAAAATAATTAAAATACAACACAAAAAATAACATAAACTCGATAAGAATACACGAACATGTAAAAATATACATAAAATGAATTATTAACATGTAAAAATTTATATAAATTTATAATACTTTGAAAACACAAAAAAAAAAAAAAAAAAAAAAAAAAACACGAACACGGTAGGAACACAAAAATTTTTCTCTAAATTGAATCACATTGACAAACTATGTAAAATATTAGATGAATTGAAATATGACACGAACATAATATAGGAAAAATAATTAAAACACAACACGAAAAATAATATGAACACGACACAAATATATGAACGTGTAAAAATATACATAAAACGAATTATGAACGTGCAAAAATGTATATAAATTTATAATACTTTGAAAGACAAAAAAATAAAACGGAAACGAAAACGAACACGAACACGTCACGAACACAACATAGGAAAAATAATTAAAATACAACACGAAAAATAACACAAACATGATATGGATACACGAACGTTTAAAAATATACATAAAACAAATTATTAACGTGTAAAATTTTATAATACTTTAAACACACAAAAATAACACGAACACACAAATTTATAATATTTTGAAAAACAAAAAAATAAAGCGGACACGAACATGTCACGAACACAACATAGAAAAAATAATTAAAACACAACACAAAAAATAACACAAACATGATACGGATATAGGAAAGTTTAAAATATACATAAAACGAATTATTAACGTGTAAAAATTAATATAAATTTATAATACTTTAAACACAAAAAAATAACACGAACACACAAATTTTTTTTCTTTTCTTCTTACCATCTTTATTTTCTTTTTTCTTTTTCTTTTTTTTTTTCTCTACTCTCAACAACCTAAAAAAATGGAACCCAAAAAAAAAAAAAAAGCAAGGGGGTGACGTAGCCACCCTCTCTTTGTTGTAAAAAATGCAAAATTTATCTTATGGATATTAGAATAATAAAATATGATATCAAAATGTATAAATATATTGTTTATTTGTTTTGAAAGAAAATGTGATTTTTGTATAAAAAAAAAAATCACGTCCGCGACAACCACTGTGTGTTACGTAACGTCCGCGACACTTGGAACCGCGATCATGTCCAGGGTGAAATTCGCGACCGTAATTTAATACTATGACACTCTGTTAATGGAGGTTTCTTTTTACTAATATTGAAATGTTATGTAGATTTCTTGAGAGTCATTGGCCTTGATATGAGCAGGTATTTTTCCTGACTAACGGAGGATGTGAAATTTACATGGTCATAAGAAGGAATTCCTTGAATTAGGCTATTAAGCTCTGCCTCGCCAGTTGCTTGCAAGGGATTGTATCCGAAGTCAAAGCTATCTTTAGAAATCCCGCAGCGGTTGCAAGAATCAAAGGATCGAAGCTTTCCTTATAACCTACGGCTAATTGAAGTAAGTTTTGCAGTTTTCAACTCTTTTTTTTTTTTTTAAGCTTGGAATTGCATTTCCTTCTGTTTAATTATCCGTGCATTCTTTTGCAGTAACGTGCCCAAGGTTGTATACATGCAACATCTAATGAGCACATCTAATGGGCGTAGAGGGAGTTATGGTTGACCTAGACCTTGCAATTTTCAATATGATACAGACACAACATATTTAATAAATACAAAAATAGTTATAAATACGATATGACATGTTTTAACATGATTAACACGACACGTTTAATACATATATTGTATTCATGTTTAAAATTGACACATTTAATAATTTTTATTGTGTTTATATTTAAATGACTAATTAGAAAAAAAAAAAAAAAAAAAAAAAAAAAAAAAAAACATAACATGTATACACGAATTGTCATATATACTTTGACCTCGTTAAGTAGATTAGTGAGTCAGTATCAGATTTACCCCAACCAAAGGAGGGGGAAGAGAGAAGCTTATTTGGAGAGGAAGGGAAGATGAAAAGGAAATCAAAGACCCAAATTTTCAAAGGATAAACTCTCCTTTCTATTAAAGCTAATTCCGAAGTTGATTCAGCCTTTGATTTAATAGCGGTAATACCCAAAGTTCCAGTTTGATAGATCTCCAAATATGTAATTCTATAAACAATTTTGAACGTTCTTCCAGTTTGATAGAGGTGTAAATGAATAAAGCGTTCGACGAACGGTTCGTGAACAGTTCGATTTCAGTTCGTTTATGTTCGTTTATCAAGTTAAATAAACGATTATGAACATGATTTTAAGGTTCGTTTATTAAACGAACTTTCAGTTCATTATGTTTACGAATAAGCTCGTTTATGAATTGTTTAAAATTCGTTTAATAGATTATTTAAAGTTCGTTTAAAGCTCGTTTATTGTTCAATTATAATATAATTAATAACATTATTATTTGTATTTTATTTTATTTACTTATAATATAATTAATATTATTTAATAACGTAAATTTAATGATTTAATAATAATTTAAATTTAATAATATTTGTATTTTATTATTTATATTTAATAATAACTTAAAATTGACTTATTTTTTTATTTGTTAAAATTGTTTAGATTTGATTGCTTATTGTTCATGAACATATTTTTAATTGTTCGCGAACATGTTCGATTATATGTTCATGAACATGTTCATTTAATGTTCTCGAACAAGTTAATTTAATTTAAATGAACGAACACGAACACACTCAATTTTAAACGAACAGAGTTTGAACACAATTTTAAAATCCTTAACGAACACGAACCAAACACAAACAAACTTAAAAATAAATAAACGAACACGAACAAAGACATGTTCATTCAAACTCGATTCATTTACAGCCCTAGTCTTCAGTTGTCTAATTGATGTCTTAACATGCTGTTGGTTATTCATAGACAAAAGAGTTATCCAACCTCGTAGTCGTAGGTAACGAATATCATTAGCGTTGTCTTAGACCCTTTGCTGAAATGAAAGTTAGGAATCTTCTTCCACATTCCCAACTGAATAACAAATATATTAGCCAGAATTACTAAACACCAAAGTACTGAACTTGGAAAATATGAGTTTACAATTGAATCAACTAGAGTGAGTTTTGCACGTTCTTGCGGTTTTATTTTTAAATGTTAGATAACGTATGCAATCTAGTAAGGCAATGCATATATATATATATATATATATATATATATATATATATATATATATATATATATACTTTCATATCTTTAAAATTAAAGCTAAGAAGGAGATTACATTATATTTTAATACAAAAGTAGATTGTTCGAAAAGATAACCATTTATAATGGAAAATCAAATATTATATGTGAACTATGTTTGATATTCTTCACAAAAGTGTTATCAAAATATTCTTTTTTATATTTCTTGTGTTTTTTTGCAAGAAGATGGAGATCATAAACTTTGTAAATGTATGTGATTATTATTAATATTTGAGATTTAAATACACTTTATTATTTAATATGTGCAAAAAAAGATGTACCTTATATGTAAAAAAAAATAAATTATGATGGATATCAAAATTTAATTCATTTAGATTATTTTGATATCTATCATTTATATTCATATATTTAAGAGTTATAAAAAATAGTAAAATATAAATCCAACAGCTGTTCTACAATAACTCATAACTTATAACATCATTTAACAAATTTTTTTTTTTCATTTAACCATCATAATATTTTTCTTTTGATCCAATACCTAAAGTTAAAAAAAATTCATTTACATCAACACATCTTATATTATTATTCAATATTTTAATTTTTACCTATCATTTATCAATACAATAATTTTTTAATTCAATAATATAAAAAATAAAAAATTAATATGACTAGGGCTATAAATGAGCCGGGCTTTAACGAACAAGCCTTTGTTCATGTTCGTTTATTTATTTTTGAACTTGTTTGTGTTCGGTTCGTGTTCGTTAAGGATTTTCAAATCGTGTTCAAGCTCTGTTCGTTTAAAATTGAGTGTGTTTGTGTTCATTCATTTAATGTTTACGAACAAGTTCATTTAAATTAAATGAACTTGTTTGTAAATATTAAATGAACATGTTCATGAATATATAATCGAATATGTTCGCGAACAATTAAAAATATGTTCATGAACAATAAATAAACAAACAAATAAAAAAATAAGTCAATTTTAAATTATTATTAAATATAAAATAATAAAATACAAACGTAATTTAATTTAATTTATTACTAAATTATTAAATAATATTATTTATATTATAAGTAAATAAAATAAAATAATAATATTATTATATATTAAAAACGAACAATAAACGAACATAAACGAGCTTTAAACAAACTAATAAACGAGCTTTAAACGAACTAATAAACGAGCTTTAAATGAACCATAAACGAGCTTGTTCGTGAACATAAACGAACCAAAACACATATGTTCGAACTCGGTTCGTTTAATAAAGGAACATTAAAATTGTGTTCATAATCGTTTATTTAGCTTAATAAACGAACATAAACGAATAGAAATCGAACTGTTTACGAACGGTTCGTCGAACGCTCTGTTCGTTTACAGTCCTAAATATGACCTTATTTTTCAAAAAAAAAAAAATTAAAGAATCAATCAAATACAACACATGACAAAATTGAGACTTATTTGAATAGTATCAATTAAATCTGACAATTTCGGACAGACACGAACATGATAGAAGAAAAATAACTAAAACACAACACGACATGAATACACTAGCATGTCAAAATCTATATAAAATAAATTATTAACGTATCAAAATTTATATAAATATATAATACCTTGATGAATAGGATTATGATAAAAAAATAATACAACACGAATACACCGATTTTCTCTCCTTTTTAATTTTCTTTTTCTTTCTTTCTTTTCTTTTCTTTTCTTTTCTTTTCTTTCCTTTTCTTTCCTTTCCTTTTCTTTTTTTTTTTCCTTCTTCTAATAAAAAAAATTAATTAATTAAAAGTTTGCCACACATCGTGGCAAGTTTTTACAAAGCAATTCCCTTCAATTGTATGTACAATCGAAGGGATTGTTTTATTGTATTTGTATGTATGTATATAGATAAAGGAAAGACATTACACGGTGTTCCATCCTATATTTTCTGGTCATGGATTACATTCCAATAAATTGTTAGTTTGAGAGCTGAAGCAACCAATCAGACTGCCATTGTTTACTTTATTTCCTTTATTGCGGCTAAAGATATAATAATCGGGGCAACTTTTGCAAGCAAAACGGAGCAAAATATTCGCAACACAATTTAATTACGTAACTTCAGTTATTGCTATTCAAATATTGAATTTTGTGAAAATTCAAGTACAGAAAAAAATGCCTTCTAATTTATGCTCGGAATTTTAAAACCTAATATTCAGTTGATGCACTTTTAACACCATATTTGGTTGGAGGAATTCCAATTTATTCTATACTTAAAAGTCATCGGCTAGTGACTGATACAATCCTTTATAATCATTGGTTTTGGTGCATCAAGTCGGGTCGGGTTTGAATTAGATTATTTCAAGTAAATTTATTTTGGGTCAAGGAAAAATCAAATCATTTAAGATTTGAATCATTTCGAGTTCGAATTAAAAAAAAATTACGTCGTTTTATATTCGAATCATTTCAAGTCGGATCAATTCAGATTCAATCAATTTGGGTTCGATCAAAGTTAAAACCCAGATCTCAAAAAAAAAAAAATTCAACCCCTTTCAAACTGTACTTCCTATTTCGAAAACTAAATCTCCAAACAGAAACACGGAAACTCAAATCACAGAACCTTAAATCCCATAAACTAACGAACTTTCCCAAGATTTATTGTCAATTTTTTTCTTTTTTCGTAATTTCTGTATAATCTTGGTACTGTCTCGCTGTCTATTGAATTGTGTTGTAATTATTTGATATTTATAGGGTTTATTCGGATAAGGAAAATCTTCCTTTTCCTTTTAAAAAAAATCAAATCTTTATCCTTTCCTGTTTCAAAATGTTAATCTTATATAGGTTTTGTTTTTAATTTAAAATCTATTATTTGAACTCAGATTGTTATCCGATTCTGTCGAGAAAGTGGAAGGGAGAAAAAAAAAAAAAAAAAAAAAAGGAAATTTGAAACTCAAGATAAAATGAAGATAATTAAAAGAAATAAAATAATAATAAAACAAATGACATGTAGGCTTATTCCTATTTGATCAATCCAAAACCAAAATGGAACTGAGCCCACAACCTAAAATGAAATAGCCCAGTTAGCATTGGGCCTATAAAGTCTAAAAATTCAATCTAAAGCCTAAAAAGCAAATTAATACAAAATAATCAAAATAAAAATTTCGGGTAAAAATAGGATGTTTACAATTTTTATTGACTGATAATTAATATTTATTTTCAGTATTTCATGAATTAATATTATTTTTTCATTAGTGATCATATTAATATTTCATACAATCATATTTATCCACATTACTCATTAGTATTGAATTAAAAATGGGTAAATAATTAGAAAGTTTCAAGAAAATTAACCACCAGAGTCATCACTGAAGAGTGCGATAATATCAAAAAGAGTATTATCGGTATTGATTACTTAATTAGCCTAATGGTCTAATTTTAATGCTTTAAAAATCTATGTTATATTTATTATTTTTAATTAAATTAATATTTTTAGAAAGTACAATTATGATCAATTTTATTTTGGATAATTTCATGTAAGTATTTCATTTCGGGTTATACGGAGTTAGGTCATTTCGAATTTGGGTTAATTCGAGTTAAAGTCAATTCAAGTTTGGATCGATTCGAATTCGGATTCATCGGATTCGAACCAATTCAAGTTTAGGTTAGATCAGTTCGAATCAATTTGGACTAAGTTAATTTGCTTTCGGATCAATTCAAATTCAAATTCGAGTCGATTTTGGTTTTGGTTAATTCGGATTCAAATTGTTGATATTTTTTTAGTCAAATCAAGTCGATCAAGTTTGAATTCAGGCCGATCAAACGACTTTCTTGGATCGAATCAGCTTTTGTCACCTCTAAAAATAACCATTCTCCATTAGTACCCATCCTCCTATAATAACTATTTTTAGCTCCCATCCAAAAATAACAATTACGGATCTATTCCTCATTTCTTGGAATAGAATCACTGTTTGTATATCAGTTTTATCTTTATATATTTTTATAAATTCCAAACATGTCGAGATATTAAGAGGAGTAGAAAAAATCATCGGCAACCTCTACCACGATATTTCGGCTGCGGGAAAATTCTCTGAAGACTCGAAACCAATGTTATTTTGACCAGATAAGCTAGTGTACGAAACTGAAAATATGTGCGAAATGAAAACATGTAATTTATAGACAAGCAATATACAAAGAATACCAAATTAAATTAACATTAGTTGACAAAAATAGCCATAAAATGTAGAAAAAACTAAATTAAGGATTACAAAGCATATTGAAAAGATGTATAACCCTTTTGTGGGACAATGTCACATGATCAAGGTTACTTAATTGAAGTCCTTCAAACAAATGTAACATCAATTGAAAGAAATTTGGTTTCATCGATGCAAAAGCTTTAGGTTACTTTGCAAGACCTATGAAAGATGGCATGGAATGGGATAAATGTATACGTATAGCAATAAAAAAAATAACATATAAACCAACAAAAATCAAAGTAGATCTATTCAAGGGTCGGGCTATCCATCCGGTCCGACACGTCTCATTCGTATTGAATCGGATTTGATCAATAATTTTTTTAATTCGGATCGATCTTACCAAAATTACTGTTCATCGATAAAAAATTTACTTAAATTTAATTATAAATATTAATATAAAAATATTTTTGAAAATTATTTTAAATAATAATATAAATTTTCTGGCCAACCCGAATTTAAATTAAAAAAATAAAAAAAAATTAAATTGTGGATCTATAAACAGGTATACTAAAATAAGTTTTATGTTATAAGCTTACTATAACAATTGGGGGGCCACCTCGTTCACATGCCCTGAGACACCAAGCTTATATGTTGTTATTTTTTATCAACTTTTTCGAGGAAGTTTCTTTGAAGTGGATGCGTCGAGATTCGGAATTTTTTTTTTTTTGGATACACGTTGAGATTCGGATTTGTGAAAGGCTGAAAGCTACTCTTTATTCTGGTTTAATTAGTAAAGACTGCTTATTACAAAGAGATAAGAAAAGGTACGTTTCATGTACAATATTAATTTATACGGACAAATTTAATTAGCTGTGATAATTAAGCCACTAATTTATAAAGGGATTAACATGCATGCTCATGTGCCAGGTCCTGTTGGGAAATTTTGAAATCACTAAATATTTAAGTTGAAGTTAGTTCTAAAATTTAGAGGTACAGGATCAAACTAGATTTGAATAAAAAATTTTATTTGTTTGAGTCCAGCCTGATTCAAAATCTGCTTTACTGCTTAAAATATTTTAAAATATTATTTTTATATTAAATATTTATATATTTTTATAATTAAATTTAAATAATAATTTGGATCCGATCAACTTAGATTATCAAAGACTTACTTCAAGTCTAACTAATTCAGGTCAGATCGAACAAATAATTTAACTTATGAACAGATTAAAAACATACAATAATTATATATATATAAATACAAGAGAAAATTAAAATTCAGAAATTGACAAAATTCACGGATATATATATCCCAAGATAATATATACTTAAGAATTTTACAACTTTAAATTGAATTGGATTGGCAACGTGCAAGTTGCAGGGTTGCACCCGACAGATACCGAATCGGATGGAACCCTAAACCACAAACCTTACTGGTCTAAGGGTGGGGTCTAACTAAAAGCTTACGTAGTAAAGTTGGAGAGGTTAAGATCTCTCAACTTGTTGTCTTAGTCGCACTTTAAATCATGTTTCACAGCGATAAGCCTTTTGTCTTAATTTCCTATATATATTAATTAATTGTTGAAATAACAATTAATGACACATGTGTTACACATGTGGACGTATACCCTTCTGGAAATTTGATCTAATGTCTTGCTTCAGGTTCAGGCTACAGTTACTTTTGACAATTTTAGCTTTGAACTCAAGAAAATTAAAGGCATACGTCCGTCAACTTTGAAATCTATGGTGACTTTTGAATTTTCTCCAACCTTGTTTCTAGACTGAATATTTTTTTTATTAATTTGTATCATTTACTTGTTTCATGCATCATCATCACATCTGTTAATTAAAATAAATATATAAATATAAAGTATTGCACAGCATACTTATAAGAGTTTTAAGTAATGGTAAGATATTTATACATTATTGCTTGTATTATATAGTTGTGTATATATATATATATATATATATATATATATATAATAATTACTTTTATGAGAAATTATCTCACTGTTAGTCAAATTTTTAAATTTTACTTGTGGAATTAGCAGTGATATATATTTCTTTGAGTATCTATATCTATACTATTATTAAAAGCATTGATTGAGTTGGTGTCACGAGTTAATCGAACACCAACTCAGTTGAGCAAATATCAAAAATACCAAATTAAAAATATAATATAAAATATAATTAAAAATGTTTATGTAATTTAATTTAAAAAATATGACACCATCAAGTAATTTTTTTATTAAAAAAAATACTCACATGAGATAATTTTCTTTTAAAAAACAAAACTACCCACATCAAATAAATTCCTTTTTTGAAAAAACTACCCTCATCTTATATCATTAAATTATTTATTTTAAAACGAGCCAAGTGACACCAATTCAATTAAGTAAATTACATATAAATTGAATTCAAGTTAAAATAATATATAAAATAGAATTAAAGGTATTTAGGTGTTTTTAATTTTTTTAAAAATAACTATCCACTAAAAAGCTACCCATTTTTTTAATATCTTTAATTTTTAAAAATAACTATCCATTAAAAAAGCACTCAAATTTTTTTAACTTATTATTTTTTTTTAAAAAAATATTTTTTTCATCCACAAAACGAGTGTGATAAATTCCTGTATTTAAAAATTTTAAAACAAAATTTAAAAAATAAAACATATGATAATTTTTAATTTTATTACAGTATTATTTTTATGAGGGACAACAAGAGATCAACCAATGACTTGATCATCTTTATGTATTTTATTATTTTATTTTTTTTACAAAAGTACTTTATATTTCGAATTCATCGAGCTTTAGGGGAATCGGATACATAGAATAAGTTTTTTTTTAATCAAAACTAGAGTCAAGATTAATGAGAGCACCACTTTCTTTTTTTCTTGGACAATGGTAAATGATGCCTAAAGAAAAGAAAGGGCATTATACATAAATGATTGACATAAAGATTTTTAAGCACTAATCCTTTAAATCATTTTTTTTTGCTTGCGACTCTTGTCACTTCATATCATCATAATAATTAAAGAAAGACATTAGGGAATGATGTTTTCTGTTCAATTAATTGTATGACTTAAGTCCAACTCGAGTGTTGGATCACTAATTTTAGGTTTTTAAGATCTAAGACAATTACCGTCTGAATTTTCATCAATGTTTAAAAAATCGGATTAAAAATCAAACCGATGAGATCTTCGATTATCGATTTAATTGATTCGATTAGATCGGTTGAACCAGCCAGTTGCATTAAAAAAATTAAATATTAAATATAGTAAATATTTAAATAAAAATATGTATTTGGCTAAGTATGATCTTTAATATATATTCAAAGGATTAAAGGTTCAAATCTCATCACATACAATAATTTTCTTTTTTTTTTAAAAAAAAAAAAATTAAAAAGAAGTTTATAATCGTTTTTTTTTTTTTTTTAATTTTCATCGGTTCAACTAGTATTTTACCAATTCGAAAAATTTTCTGTTCTATGATATGCACTGGACCAAACAGATTACCGATTCAACCAATCCAATCAATCAATTTGGTCCAATCTTTTAACACTGTTTTTCACTTGTATTTCAAGGTTTGATGCTCTCCAATTGTATTATAAAGTTTTCTCTTTTTCAAGAAATTTAGGATTACGGGTTGGAGAGATGCTCATGGGTCGGACCAGGTCGGGTTGTGACCCGAAATTTTTTTGGTTTCTTTGTCCAAGCCCGACCCTAGGTCGGGCCGGGTTGGCCCGTCGACCCATATTTACTGTTTATTATATTAAAAAAATATTTTTTTATATTTTTATAAAATTTTAAAATTAAATTTAAAAAATATATATTATTTTTTAAATTGATGAACAGTTATTCGGACCGGGTTTGCCGGATCGGACGGGCTACCCGGCCCTTTAACAGGTCTAGTTGGAGCCTTAACTTCATAACTTGTGGGCAAATATATGGTTGGAGTAAGTAAAAAAAAAGGAAATGTTTTCTCTATTACATAACTTTAGACAATAATTAATTTATGATTTTGATTAAAGAGTGTTTATAGATACCAATTAAAGATTATTTAAAAAGAATTATATTTAATATATTATTTTATTTGAATATAAAAAACAACACATTAATTATATATATTTTTTAAATATCATCATAATCAGTATTATTAGACACTGATTAACATTTCTATTATATTATAAGATCTTCCTTCTAAGTTCCAAGTGTAGCTTTTAATTGTTTTCTAAAAAAGAAACCCCAAAAAAATCCATGTGAGCTAAAAAGCAACTTCTTTAGATGTGAACATGGAAGAAGCCAGGTTTATGTGTAATCCAATTGTATGGTATTCATTTAAATGCTTCTAAGAAGGGCAATCCCAAAAAGGTTTAAGCCAAATATTGAACAATTCCATGTTCCCTTAAAAGAAAGAAAAAGAAAATGGAGAAAGAGAGGAAAAAAACAAAGCAGCCCAACTCAAAGCTGGAAGCCAAACTAAAAAGACATTATTTTAAAGAGGATAAAAGACATTTTCCACTGAACAACATTTTCTACTCAAAACGCAATAATTGAAGCCTTTGACGGTTCTCTCTTTATTCCTTAAAACCCTCTTCAACACGACACCCACAAGCAAACTCCTTTGACTCTCTACGAAAGAAAATAAAAAAAAATTGAAAAAAAGAAGTAATGGGCAAACAAAAATAGAGCCGCAATTTGGGTTACGAAAGCCAGCTTTTCTTTCCATACTATTACAATACAATACACAAGTGGGGGGTGTGAGCATTTGCTTGTGGGAATCTCTTTTTTTTAATATTAAATTTTCATTTTTATTTTCAATTTAGTCCTCACAATTTTATAAATTGTGGATAAGATGTATCCTTTTTCCCTACGGAATCAGGCCTCTTCTTCATTTGTCAATGTTGGAGGCTCCAGTTTAACTAAAAATCTCAACTGTTACCCCCACTTCCATCTTTCTTTTCCCTCAACTAAGCCTACTACTTTTTCATTACTTCAATGCTGCCATTGTTTTGTTTTTTTTTTTCTTTTCTATAAAATTAATAATAATATGAATTAAAATTTAATTCAGTTGATCCGTATAATTATTTTTAAAATATAACATTCAACAGGTTATGTTCAAATCCCAACACCTAATTTGTTTTTTATTTTCAAATTACAACAAATTTCTAAAAAAAATAACAATATACAAAGGTGCTTAGGAATATGACATGAGATCTAATCTTCACATCTTATATTTTATGATTGAGTGCTTGAAGCTTTCTATTCTATATTGTATATTTATTACTTTACTCTATTTTAAAGTACCCATTCAACTTGGCTTCTGATATTTTCTTTTATTGCGACCAAAAACTCAGTTTAATTTAGTTTCAAATATTCACATCATTTTGAGTGCTGAATAAAATTTGAAATTTTTGTATGAACAAAGTTATAAATCTTTCTCATAAATATTATAATTTTTGTACGGATAAAGCTACAAATATTTTCACAAATATTCTCACATTTGTACTGATAAATCTACAAACCATTCTCACAAATATTGTAACTTTTGCACAAATAAAGCTACAAACCATTCTCACAAATATTGTAACTAACCACCCAATCTTTTGTACGGATAAAGCTACAAATCATCCTCACAAATATTGTAACTAACCACCCTTAAAGCCCCAAAACAACCTTTCTCAAGTGTATAGACACTATCTCACAAGGCGATGTATCTCTCCAAAGGTCAAGGCTTCTACTTATTGTTGGAGATATTTTGTATATTTGTAAAAATCTTGTAGAAAATATTTACTTACAATAATTAAATAGCATGCACATAAATAGAATTTTAGAGAACTTACTTGTAGAAGGAATAATTAAAGTATAGGGAACTTAACGTTGTTGCCAAGGATTGAACTCTTTCTCCTTAAGGCGAAATTGCCCATCACTTGGTATACACGGTTTCATACAATTGCCTCTCAGGATTTCAACAACACCACCTTGAAGAATTGCATAGTTTTTCAAGGTCCACGAACTTAAGGAATTTGACTCAATTTTCTCTTTACAATAACAAATTCCTAAGCTTTAGAGTAAAAGGAACAAAGGAAGAAAGAGTTTTTTAGAATTGTTGAATCAATTGTTGAATACTTTCTCATCCACTCAAAACACCTATATATAGGACTTTATGGACCTAAACATTAATGACCCAAATACATGAATGAACTTAATATAAGAATGTACATTAAACATGAATGTACAAACACATTAATGTACATTAACTAGGATGAATATACATGACACATGAATGAACAAATTCATAAATGACATAAATTAAGTTCATGAATTTCAAAATTCATGAACATGTATGTCACACCAAATTAATCTTCTTGGGTCATGCACTAGACATAGAGATCAATTTCACATTCACTTTATATTGGTTAAAAACCAAATCCAACAATCCCCCACATGAAGGGAAATTGCTGGACCAGTATGAAAATGCAAAGAATTTGTAGAGAGAAAATTGAATTAGAAGAAAACTACATCAGGATAGGTAGTTTTTGGCTTTGAACCTTCCTTAGTGAAGTACCATCGGATTTACTCGGCTAACTAGTGAACGCGATGTCTTGAACTATTCAGCCTTTCGTGTAAACCAAGACAATAGTACTCACATAGTTTCTACCTAGAGATTCCAGTAGTTATTACGGTTGTGTTCATTTTGTCCCTGAACAACTTCTGGTTTCATGAATGTTTTAGAGAATTCAACCTTTAGAAATTCTCAAAGAAACGGTCATATTTCTCATTCATATAGGTGATCTCCCATTAAGAGTATTCTGCTTATAACCCCACTTGAAAACCAAGATATGAGAATAATTAATAGCACAGCTCATCTTTATCTCATTGTAGCTAGCACTTTTTCATCATAGGAATAGGTAGGAAATAATTATTTCCAAGTGCTACTTAAAGTGCAACATGATTTAATTTTCCCTTTAAACCTAGATCTTGGGATCTCCAGTCAACCAAGTAGAGTTACCATCATAACACTTTTTGTCTTTTAAAGGCTTTAAGCCCATTCTTCTCGAAGAACTATACACAAACTCTCTTGTTAAACCTTTTGTTAGAAGATCCACAATATTTTCCTTTGACTTTACAAAGTCAATGAAAATAATTTAATTCGAGAGCAAGTGTTTAATGGTATTATGTCTACAACGAATATGTCTAGACTTACCATTATACATGCTACTTTGTGCCCTTCCAATTGCTGACTAACAGTCACAACGGATACAAATTACTGGTACTGGCTTTGGTAAACATGGAATATCCTCTAAGAAATTTTGAAGCCATTCAGTTTCCTCTCCAACTTTATCAAGAGCAATAAACTTGATTCCATTATGGATCTTGCAATACACGTTTGTTTAGAGGATTTCCAAGACATAACCACTCCACCAAGCGTAAAAACATATCCACTAGTATATTTTGAATCTTTAGTGTCGGATATCCAATTTGCATCACTATAACCTTTATGTACTCTCGGGTACCCAATATAGTGAAGCCTATAATCTAAGGTGTATTTCCTCACTTTTATTTTTGGAAAGATGTACACTCAAGTCCATTGGTGTTTTGATAATTCTATTGTCACCTTTAGAAAATTTATCGAGAAATTTCTCAACGTAATGAGATTAGGACAATACAAATACATCAGATGTCCTAGAAATTTTGATTCCTAGTATGACATCCGCAACACCCAAGTCTTTCATGTCAAACTTTTTAGTTAACATGTCTTTTGTAGACTTGATCATGTACTCATTGCTGCCAAAAATAAATATGTCATCTACATATAGGCATACAATGGCATAGCCTTTATCAGTGTTCTTCACATAGACACACTTATCAACCTCCCTAATTTTAAAGTCATTTGAGAACATAACTTTGTCCAATTTTTCATACCACTGTTTAAGAGCTTGTTTCAAATCATATAAAGACTTGACAAGCTTACACACTTTATTTTATTTTCCTTTAACAACAAAACCCTCAAGTTGTTATATATAAACCTCTTCGTCAAGGTCACCATTTAGGAAAGCTGTTCTTACATCCATTTGATGTATTTTTAACTTGTTAATAGCAACGATGGCTATTAACGTCTGTATGGATGTTATTCTTGATATAAGTGAGAATGTATCAAAATAGTCTACACCTTCTTGTTGTTTGTACCTTTTAACAACAAGTCTCGTTTTGTATTTATCAACAGTTCCATCAGCTCCTTATCTTCCTCTCCATAATTCATAAGGTATTTTTTCCAACTTCTTGTGGGGTACTTTATTAAGTATATAATTGGCAGTTAAAATTGCCTCCTCCCCATAAGTTTTGAGATGCTCCTCAGTTAAGAACTTAACCAAGTTCAAGGTGGTCAGATAAAACAACATCTTTTGCTGACACCTCTTAAAGTTAAACTCATCAAACTTTTCAGGTTTCTCACCATGCACCAACGAGAGTAATGGTGGAATCCTCCCTTCCGAAAAAGTCTTAGCCACAACATTTTCAGAAGTTTGAAAAGAAGTAGATGCCATGTTATTGGAAACCAATATAAAATAAATATTGATTATAACACAATCAAAACCAAACATCAATATAATAATAAATTAAGATATTGGTTTAATCACAATTTAAATAAAAACCTGCACTAGACCTGCTTATGGGTCTGGCTACCCACCCAAACCCGAAGCCCGTCCGATATTTGGGAAGGCTTGGACAAAAATATTAGACCCAAAAAATGGGTTTGGACAAAATTTTAAGCCCGTTCTTGGGCAAAAAAATCTAGGCTCGGCCCGTATACTATTATAAATAATAAATAAAATTTATATTTAATAATAAATAATAAATAATTTAATTTATAATATAAAATTTACTGTTTGAAAGTAAAATCTAGGCCCGGGAATAACATTGCCCGTTAAAAGAGATGCAACGTTAAAATTAATAGTATTATTTCTCTGTCTGAAAGTAACTAATGTTTTCAGCATGCTAACAATGGGGGGTCAACTCAAGCACAGGCAAGCCAAGAACCTGTAACTTTTGGAGGGCAGGGGAAAGAAGAAATTAAACAAGAACTTAGATTGCAATTAAGTAGAAAGGGTATAGACTAAATCACTAAATGGCTAACTCCAGAATATGTGGATAAGACAAAAAAAATGGTCAGGCCGAGCTTGGACATCTTTTTAATAATATGGGCCGGGCCTGGGAAAAAAAACTAGCCCATATTTTAGCCGGGGCCGGGCCTGGGCAGACACAAAAGCTTTTAGCATTTTGTCTGGGCCCGGCCCGACCTATGAGCACCCCTAATCGGCACCAATATAATAATAAATTAAAATATTAATTTTAAGCATGCATATAAAATAAGAAAATCCAAGCACCAATATTTATAAACAAAATAAATATTGGTTATGAAAAGCAAGTAACCCAATAGAAAACAAATAAACAAAATAAAAGAAAGAATTTCGCCTTAAGATTGTTGGAGATATTTTGTATATTTGTAAAAACTTAGATGAAAATATTTACTTACAATAATTAAATAGCATGCCCATAAATATAGTTTTAGAAAACTTACTTGTAGAAGGAATAATTAAGTATAGGAAACTTAACATTGTTGCCAATGATTGAACCCTTTTGTCCTTAAGGCGAAATTGCCCCTCACTTGGTGCACACGATTTCAATACAATTGCCTCCTAGGATTTTAACAAAACCAACTCGAAGAATTTCACAGCTTTTCAAGGCCACGAACTTAAGGAATTTGACTCAATTTTCTCTCTACAATAACAGATTCCTAAGCTTTAGAGTAGAAGGAATAAAGGAAGAAAGAGTTTTTTAGAATTGTTGAATCAATTGTTGAATACTTTCCCATCCACTCAAAACACCTATATATATGACTTTAGGGACCTAAACATTAATGACCAAAATACATGAATGAACTTAATACAAGAATGTACACTAAACATGAATGTACAAACACATGAATGTACATTAAATAGGAAGAATATACATGGCACATGAATGAACAAATTCATGAATGACATAAATTAAGTTCATGAATTTCAAAATTCATGAACATGTATATCACACCAAATTAATCTTCTTGGGTCATGCACTATTCATACAGGCCAATTTCACATTCACTTTATATTAGTTAAAAACCAAATCCAACACTTATAGGTGAGCACTCTCCTTGGCTCATCATAGTTACTCAATGTGGGATGAGTACTCCCCTTGACTTAACCAACTTACTCAATGAGGGATGAGCACTCCTCTTGACTTAACCAAGTTACTTAATGTGGGATGAGCACTCCCCTTAGCTCAACCAAGTTACTCAATATGGGACTTGGATTCAATATACTCAACAATTCATCTCTTGCTACAAAGTCTCAATTACCTCTTGACAGCAACTCTCCTCACTCAAACCAAAAGCCTCTGGGCAGCAACTCTTCTCCCTCGAACTAAAAGCTTCTCGGCAGCAATTCTCCTCCCTTGAACCAAAAGCCTCTGGACAGCAATTTAGCAACTCTCTTTCCTCGAACAAAAAGCTTCTTTGCAGTAAGTCTCCTCACTCGATCCAAAAGCTCTGATACCAGTTGTTGAAAGTAGCGTGACAACCCACAACAAACACTCGAGAAGAAAAGAAAAAGAGAACACAATGTTTAACATGGTTCAGCCCCTCTGGCCTACATCCACGATCCTATAAAAGGATAAAAACACTACACTAAAAAAAATATTATAACTTGTAACTTTTGCACAGACAAAGTTACAAACCCTCCTCACAAATATTGTAACTTTTGCACAGACAAAGCTACAAATACTTCCTCATAAATATTGTAACTTTTGCACGGATAAAGTTACAAATCTTCTCATAAATATTGTAACTTTTGCACGGATAAAGCTACAAACCATCCTCACAAATATTGTAACTCACTACCCATAAAGCCTCAAAACAACATCTTTCAAATGTATAGACTCTATCTCACAAGAAGTTGTATCTCTCCAAAGGCCAAGGCTCCTACTTATAGGGGTGTTCATTCGGTTAATTCGGTTAATAACCGAACCGAATTAACCAAAACCGAATTAACCGAATTTTTTTTCCAATTAACCGTTAACCGAACCGAATAATTATTTCGGCTAATTAACCGAACTGAAATTATTTCAGTTAATTCGGTCGGTTTCCGAATTAACCGAAATAAATAAAAAATTTATTTTGCTAACCTATTTTTTTACATGATTTTGTATCCAAATTATCCATCCAAGTCCAACCAATCAAAATCCAAAAGCAAAGCATATTATAAAATCCAAATATGAAACAAACACAGCTAAAAAAAATGATAAAACATGAACATTACATAGTCTCAAAGACTCAAAGCAAAGAAGCACTCAAGCACAATACAGACATAGCAATAACTAAGCTCAAAAAAACATTCAAAGTTCAAATAGCCTACTAACCCATAAACCAAAGGTAGAACCGCAATAACTGAGCTCAAACAAACATTCAAAGTTCAAACAGCCTACTAACAATTAACAAACATCCCTACCAAGTACTAACATACAATAGAATCATTACAAACCAAAGGCAGTACCGGAGTAAAACATTCAGAGACTTAAAACATAACATACAATAACAAACTTAATAAATACTCTTGTCTTCAATAGAATCATTACAAACATCTTCAAAGGGAGCAACAAGCCAAGTAGCCAACAACCAACAGAAATGCAAATGCTACACTGTCAAGTCCAATCTAGGTGTATCCAATTGTCCTACAAAATATATGTAAAAATAGAAAATAATATTATTATTAGAATTTAAAAATAAATCAAATAGCATAATTAAATAAACTATATTACATAATCTTACCCTTCAACTAACACTAGCTCATGAATTAACGGTAGGCTCTAATGCATTCCAAGATAAATCTAAACACCCAAAAGAAAAAAAAAAAAAAAAAGATAAACATTAACAGGCCTTAATCAAAACCATGTCAGTTAGCTACCTAAGTAGCCTAAATAAGAATCATCAATTCTGCATCATACCTTAAGACAGACTTTGAGTGGAAGAAAGAGATCAACATCCTAAAACCTTTCTCCTACAGTCCGATCAATGAAAAGGAGTTCGCTGTAAAACATTTGAAAGGCTCTAAATTTCCTTTTACATCCACATAAATTTCAGCCCAATAGTAAGCAGAACAGAATAACCAATTTTCTATGATCATTACACAAGTATGAACAACCCACTCAGACTCAAGATTGATAAACAAGCATAAATCTTTTTAATTTACCGAATGCTTAATTATTTGATTAACAACCAAAATAAAGCATAATTTGTAGGTAAAAAAATCATATTCCTCAATCCCTACTATCCATTACTGAATGCTAGAGGGAACTCATCCAACATGGTCATAAAAGTAGTATTCAATAATAATTAATTAAGCAGCAGCAGAAGGTAAAGAAGAGAAAAAATAATGACAAATTGACAATGCATGCTACTGCAATCATCCATTTAATAATGGCTTTGATAATAATGACCAATAAAAACTGTTAGTTATAAGAAGAGAATGTCTACACTAATATGAAAATACACTGGCAAACACAATCATCCTTGTGCAATAGTTCACTGTAGATATGAGTCTAAATTTTGGTTATCTTAGGGTGTCCAAAAGGAAATATTCCTAGCACAAGTTGCATAGCTGCTTTTCAAGAGACGATGCTTCTTGAAAATATAGCTTCAATTACTTCTCTCTGTTTCGCCACTAAACAAGAGAACGATGGCATAACATGAAAATATACCTTATAGGTCCTGAGAAAGTGAGAGGTCCTGAGAGCCTGAGACAAAGAGGGGCTGAGCCTGAGACCGAGAGGGGCTGAGACCGAGAGGGGCTGAGCCTGAGACCGAGATCGAGCCTGAGATCTGAGAGAGGTGAGATCGAGCCTCTGAGATCTGAGAGATGTGAGTCGGGACTGAGAGACAGAGAGAGAGAGGTGAGATCTGAGAGAGCCACTGAGGTATCGAGCCAGAGAGGTATCTGAGAGAGCCAGAGAATGAGACAGGTATCAAACTGAGAGAGGTGAGCTCGAGAGTGTTTGAGCGAGAGGTGAGAACGAGAATGGCTGAATGGGGATGATGACTGAAGTGATGAGGGGATTAGTTAGGGTTAGGAAAGGTTATTAGGGTTTTTAGTTTTTAATTTATAAATTAATTAAAAAAAATATATATATATATATATATATATATCAAAACTCATAAACTCTTGTCGTTTTAAGCATTTCGATTAATTCGTGTAATTCGGTTATTTTCGCTTAACCGAACCGAATTAACCGAAAACCGAAATTCCCTAAAACTATTAACCATTAACCGAACCGAATTTTATTCGGTTAACCGATTAACCGAACCGAATTAAAATTCGGTCGGTTAATTCGGTTAAAACCGAATTATGCACACCCCTACCTACTTATAGGTGAGCACTCTCCTTGGCTCATCATAATTACCTAATGTGAGATGAGTACTCCCCTTGGCTTAACCAACTTACTCAATGTGGGATAAGCACTCCTCTTGGCTCAATCAAGTTACCTAATGTGGAATGAACACTCCTATTGGCTCAACCAAGTTACTCAATGTGGGACTTGGACTCAATATATTCAACAATATTATTAAAGTTATTGTGGATACGCTTATAGTTTAGTACAGAAATCAGTTAGTCTAGGAGTGATTGCTCGGAATTCAAAGGGAAGGATTTGTTTTGTGCTACGTCTAAAGTTGACCATGTGGATCACGTCCTTCAGGCAAAGATGAAGGCTATTCTCTTTGGTCTTATTTTGGCTCGAGATAATTGTTGGAATTAGTTTTATAAAACATGGTTAATGGGTATTTTTGAGGCCAAATTACTTGTGGGAGTTCACTTACATTTGTGGTTAAAATTTTGTTGGATTTTGTACTTCAACATTAGTTATTTAACATGGAACATTAACTTGTTTAAAACCAATTCTCAAAGAACCTTTAGATGGCAAAATGACAAACCCAAAAATTCTCAAAATTTTGATAGATTACAAGCTTGTCATGTGGTTTGGGCCGTGGGCTCGGATTTGGTTAAATGAAAAATATTTTGCTATTTAGTCCCTATCTGATCAGTAACATTTCTATCCCTAAACGTCTTAGTACATGAACCAATACATTAATTATGGTGTGATATATATGGATGTATTATGTACATTCATGAATTTGATCTTTCATGAACCATGTATATTCATCATAATTAATGTACATTCATGTGTTATGTACATTCATGTTATATGTTCATTCATGTATTTGGGTAATTAATATTTTGGTCCTCAAATCCTATAAATAGATGCTTTGATAGGATGGGAAATTCATTCAAAGATTCAACAATTATTAAGCTCTTTTCTTCCTTTGTTGTTCTAGTTTTCTAAAACTTTTGTTTTATTTTGGGTAATTAATATTTTGGTCCTCAAATCCTATAAATAGATGCTTTGATAGGATGGGAAATTCATTCAAAGATTCAACAATTATTAAGCTCTTTTCTTCCTTTGTTGTTCTAGTTTTCTAAAACTTTTGTTTTATTTGTTCCTTCTACTCTAAATCTTTGGAATTTGTCATTGTAAAAAGAAAATTGAGTCAAATTCCTTAAGTTCGTCGATTTTGAAAAGCTGTGTGTGCAACTTTTCAAGGTGGTGTTATTGAAATCTTGAGAGACAATTGCATTGTATCCGTGTCCACCAAGTGACGGGTAATTTTTTCTTAAGGACAAAGAGTTCAATCCTTAGTAACAATGTTAAGTTCTTTATTCTTCATTTTTGTCTTCTATAAATAAGTTCTCTAATATTTTATTTAAGGGCATACTATTTAATTATTGCAAGTAAATATTTTCAACAAATTTTTTAAAAATATACAAAATATCTCTAACAATAATAATCTTTGAAACTTGATTATTGAGAGTGACTCCTTACTAACCATCAATGAGATTTTAAAATTGGATCTTACAAGCTGGGAATGGGATAATTAGTTTTAAACATATTGGACTTACCTTGGAAAGTAGTGATTGCCAGTTTTTTTCGTATCAGAAATTATGCCAAAATGTGTGCTTCACAATATTACTAAGGTTGAATGTGAATTTAAGGGTTAGAGGTTTGGTGGGATCTCTTCCTGCTTCCTTTTGTAATCTTAATTGCCGGTTATAACATTACTTTTTTCTCATAAAAAATTTTCATTACTATATAGTAAAAGCACAGTTTGTGTAATTTAGTGGTTATAGTAAACTACAAAGGGGTAATCATATGTATACTTTTGTGAGAGAAAAAAATTGAGAGATAATAATAAAAATGAAAGGAAGCAAACAGCAAAGAGCTTTATAAGGGTATGTGTGTCTTTTGGGAGGAAGAGATTCTTGAGAGGATCTCGCCTACCCTATATTTTCCATCTGATCCAAAATAGTGAGACAATTAATTAAGATTTAGGAAATCTTGAAATGGGGCATCACTTGAATGTGGCATTTTTGTCAGTTACCCTGAATCCGACGTGGGTGCCCGTCGTTTTGGAGGCAAGTAGGTCCCCTTAAAGGCTTAACCTTTATTCCCTCACCCACCACCTCCATCACGAGGCCATGACTTCCGATCATTTATGACTCAAATACCCTTTCCTAATTCAACCAAAATTATTCCTTTTCACATCATCTTAAGGAATATATATATATATATATATATATATATATATATATATATATATATAGAAAGAGAGAGTGATGTTGCATGATCCGTCCATTTGATATGTATTTTTGTCTCTCTTGATTTTTTTTAATAAAAAAAAACGTTTATAAATTAGAATTTGTTTTATTTTAGTCTGATATTTTATTTCATCAAAAAATTACTTTATTTTAATTTTTATAAAATACATACTTTTCATATTGTTTATCCCTTTGGAGTTTTTTGTTAAGCGGGACTAGGGGCGGGACATCAAGCATTTTTCATATATATAATATGAAATACGACGGTCGGATTAAACAAATATAAATTATATAAAAAATTATGAAAGTATGTAAAACTAATTTAATTTTACATTAAGGTAAGTAGATTCCTCCCCATATATATATACTACTTCCTATTATTAGCATGAGTCTGTTTTTATACATCAAAATTTTTTAAATTTTACTAGTAGAATTAAAAAATTGACAATTTTTTTTTGTTATATTAATTTTTTAAAATATTTTTTATTATATCTATAAAAACATATGTCATCCTATTAAATTTATTAATAAAAATTTTAATTTCTACTAATACTATAGCAGATAATTTAGCTTACTAACATTATTATTAGTTGAATAGTCCTATTCGGAGTAGTATAATCTTAATCTAAACAATAAATAGTATATAAATAATTAAATAAAATGCCAATATCAATGGACTGTGTTTTCTTTTTCTATGAAGAATCTCCAGCGCATTGTCAATTTCAAGGACCACTCATCCTATAAACAACCAAGGATGTGGTTCTGTTCGACTCTATTTCGGATAATTTTTTTTATTAATGAACAATATTTTTATTTTATTTAAAATCGAATCTAAATCAAACCAAATTAAATTTTATAGGTTTTGAATCAATTTCGTTCATCAATTTTAAAATTTAAAAGAATTTTAATTGTGTTTCTAACTATTTATAAATTTATTTACTTAATTTGAAATTAATTATCTTATCCATGGTTAGTGGAGTTTTTAAAATTTATAAGTGAGATTAAAAGGATGACACATATCTGTTAGAGTATATTTTTAAAAAATGAAATATGTAACAGTCTCTTAACCCTATTTGTAAAGTTAAAAAAAACTCCGTCATCAATATATCAAAAATGAACTCTTAAATTTATAAATAAAAAAATATTTTTATCTTATAAAATATATAATTTGATTCGATTTGGATAATTTTGATTTTTTGTATTATGAATCGAAAATCGAATTAAACCGAACACGATGATTTAAATCAAGTTTCAATAACCAAACACTATGATTTGAATCAATTTTCAATTTTTTTTAATTTTTTGAGTCAACCCTAGAAACAACAATCATCCTCTCCTCCTCTTCTCTTCTTCTCCTCCTCCATAGTCTCTACGAAATAATTAATGAAGTTAGTTAAACATCAATTTCGATGCGTGCACCCTCTAATTGCAATTGTTTTTACTTATATTAGATTATGACATATCCACGGGTGAATGAAAAAAAAATAGTAAAAAGTTAAGTTTTTCTTAAAATTATTTAGTGGGTAATTTGTAAATATATATGTGTAATTTTTTTTAAAGGAAGTGATAGTTTTAAGAAAAAAGTTGATAATTTTTTTCAAAATAAAAATCATATAAAAATTAAAAAATTATCAATACCTTTATTATATTTTTTTGATATAATAAATTATTTAATTTTTTTGTAATTTTTTAAATTGAATTGGTATTACTTAAGTCCTGACACCAACTCAATTATTTTTTTATATACATTATAGATGATTCTTCTCATAAAATCTTTTTGGGAGTTTTCTATTTCGGAAAATAATAGCATGGGTAAAGATATTTTGTTATTTTTAGAGGTGAGGTGGAGGGCGGCGGCTTTGTTTATTTTTGTAGCGAAGGATTTTTCCAATTTGTACAAGTAATCGTCTGGCATAGATTTTGATAAAACATACTAATAATTATATAAATCGTGTTTGTAATGCCGTATAAAACAATTGAAGCCTCCGATTTGCTTCAACATATTCCATTTTCATTCTATAATTTAATAATTCATTGTTGTTGGCTTAAGCTAAGGTCCAAAACGTTTTAGAGTGATTTTATACCTTAATTTGGTAGCAAATTTCGTTTAGTATTATCTTCTAATATTATAAAAATAATTGATTGTCAGACAATTAAACTATGCTCATTTATATTCTTCTGAACAATAAGCATTTCTCATTTATTTCTTCTACATAATCTTGATATTTGACTTGTTTTTCTTTTGGATGCGTATTTGTATTTTATTATTGAACTTCTAAGGGTTCAATCATAAAACAATACTATGGCACGATGACATCATGCATGCAAGTGAAGTATTAATCTTTTGCATATAAAAAATAAAAATAAAATTACAATTTTAATATTTCATTAAATCTGTTCATGAATCGAATTGTAGTTCAATTTTTTTTTATCTAAGTCGGGGTCGGGTCGAGTCTGGATCAGTTCGGAAGCTCATTTTAATGTTCATTAAAAATTAAAATATTAAAAAATTATTTTTATATTAATATTTATATATTTTATAATTAAATTTAAAAAAATATTTTTTATTTAATGTATAGTATTCAGATCAGTCTGAATTATTAAAATCTTTATCTAGTTCCAATTTAATTCGGATCGAATGGGTAGCTCGATTTTTAAACAAGTCTATCTTCCACCAATTAGCTATATTTTCTTGACAATTTCAAATATTAATTTCAATATCTTTATTCTTTAGCATTAAATTAACTTACTGATTTTGGTGGAAAGTTTAATCCATCTATTTGGATAAGTAATTTTTCATGGCATACGACATGATGCAAGCAAAATCACAAAGACTATTGAGACCTTTGAATCATTTCATTTGTCAATTCACCATTGACAATTTCGAAACCTCAAAATTCAAAGTGAATATTAGGGATTTCATCTTTTCAAAAAATAAAAGAAATTCTGCCTTTTAATAAGGAACAAGCAAGCCCAAGGAATTACAGTGTGGAAAGTTGGTGCCAAAGGAACTTATCCAGAAACCAACGGCTAAAAATATTTTGATTATTTTCACCCCAGGGGCCTGGATCCCTCAACGTCAACGACTTGCATAAAAGTGTTTTATGAAGGGTACTTCCGTACTTTCATAATCACAACCTTTAAAGACCTTGGTGAGCTCCAGCTGTAAGCATATGACATAAGGTGACTTCACCATTACGAGGCTGCAACCTTTTTAATCCGTCAAATTACTCATTTCGTCCCTATACTCTTACAAATATGCAGATTTCATCCCTTTTAGAATAATTGTATCAAATTAAGTTCTTCTATTTTTCAAAATTTGAAATTTCAGTCCAAATGCTAATTTTGTTGAAATTTCATCGTTATGTTGGCTTATGTGGACATTGACTTGTGTTGACTATAATTACGTGACACATGCCTGTTTATTTTTATTTAATAAGATGATATGGCTTTTTTATTACCCATTTATCATTTTTTTTTCTTCGTTATTTAGATAAAGTAAAATCAAATTGAGGAATCATTTTTGAATAATATCATTGCTGGCGCCGACATCAAGCTCTCTTCTACAACTTCGAAATAGAGCTTTGATCCTCTCCTTTCACTTAACAAATCCTTCATTACTCCTTAACTAAATAACATCCCCCAAACTGTTGTCAAACTAGAACCGCATGATTTACTGAAGACTGAAGAGGTCCATCTGGATCTTTTCTTTCTTTCTTTCTTTTTGGATAACTGAGTTTTCATTATTCATCCAAATAAAAAAATATATATCTGCTACAAAATTTACAAATTGATGTAAATTAGAAACAATAGCTAGTTCCCAACCATTACATAGCTCATTAGTGGACACAAGTGAAGAAGAACTAATGCTAGCACGAACATCAACTACAATTTGCTACTAGCATAGACATCAACTACAATTTGCTGAAAACAGTAATAAGGACAGTACAGATTCTCAATCAAACATTGATAAGATCAATTAAAATCACAAACAGAGGCACAATCACAGTCACAAACAGAGGCTTAACTCTAGGCTGAAGTTTAGGAAGTCAACTGTATTGTTTTATGTACATACCTTATTCTACCTTATTCCTTGTATATTTACTTGTATATAAACTGATGAATGAATAAACAAAAGAGAACAAGACAATGAATTCAATTCTGTCACAAAATATCTCAAACCTTTTCATGGTATTAGAGCCACTAGACAATTGTCTCAATTTCTTTCACAATGACCTCCCCAACTTCATCCATAACTCTCACCATTGCAACCATAGCCCAAATCTCAGCCATGGTTAGTGAAAAATTAACCATGAAGAACTATATCACGTGGCAAGATCAAGTTCTTCCAATAATTGAAGGCATTTCAATGGTAAATCATATACTTTCTGATTCAAATGCACCTAAAGCCACTATCATTACACTAAACGGAAAAGAAGAACAAAATCCTCTTCTTCCAACTTGGTTACAAGAAGACAGACTTGTCAAAAGTCTCATCACAGCCACCTTGTCACCAAAAGTGTGAGCACTAACTGTTAGACTCTCTACAGCCAGAGAAGTTTGGAAAACCTTAGAGGAACGTTTTGCTAACTCCTCAAAACAACGAGCTCGTGATCTTCTGCGAAAGCTACAAGAAGTTCTTAGGGATAATCATCCCACACTTCATGCATATTTGCAAGAAGTGAAAATGATCAGCAATGCGCTTGCTGCAATAAACCAGTCAATTGATGACAGTGATAAGGTGTACTAGTCTCTCAATGGACTTGGTGACAAATATGACAGCTTCATAACAGCTATGCAGGTTCGTTCTCTTTCACCCTCATTTGATGAATTTACAAATCTGCTAGCTGATTATGAGAAACGTCACAAAAACAAGTTCACTAATGAAAATCAAGCACTTGTTGCAAGTTGTGGCAGAGGACGTTTTGGCTCTAACAATCGCTTTTCTAGAAGAGGCAACAACTTTAGAGGTAGAGGATTTTCTAACAGAAACAACAGCAGGAATTTTGATTCTCAAAGTCAGACCACGCCCCAAAAGACAAACAACATTTAGCGACCCACACTCATATGCCAAATCTGTAACAAACCAGGTCATAAAGCTATTCGGTGCTATGAAAGATTCAATCTTGCCTATCAAGAAGAAAATATTCCTAAGGCGCTTGCTGCACTGTCTGTCAATGATCCTCAAGATCCAGAATTGATTCCAGATACTGGTACTACCTCACATCTCACTAATGATGCAGGTAATCTTACAAATCTCAGACCATATAAAGGGAGAGATGAAATTATAGTTGGTGATGGTAAGAAACTTAAGATTACTCATGTAGGTGATGCAACTATTTCCACCTCTTCAGGAACTTTATTGCTTAAACGTGTGCTTGTTGTTCCTCATATCACAACAAATTTACTTTCAATTGGTCAATTACTTGATGATTCTCCATCCATAATTGTCATTTTCTCATCTTCTGGATTTGTTATCAAGGACAAGGAGACTTGGAGAACCATAGCAACAGGGATTAGAGATGTAGGGCTTTATTCCTTTGGCCAAGACAAGCTTGCTCTTTTTTCTGTTAGACAACAGAAGGCAACTTCAAAAGTTTGGCATCAACGATTGGGTCATCCTCAATCTAAAGTTTTAAGTTTTCTTCATAATAAACATTTTATTTCTGTTGAAGGTTCCAAAGAAAATGTTATTTGTTCAAGTTGTCAGATGGGTAAGATCTGCAAATTACCTTTTCTTCCTAGCAATGAACACAGTAGGTTCCCTTTACAAAAATTACATTGTGATATTTGGGGGCCATCCCCATATTTGTCTAATCAAGGTTTCAAATACTTTGTTACTTTTGTGGATGATTTTTCAAGATATGCATGGATATATCTGTTAAAACGCAAATCAGATTTTTTTCAATGCTTCCAGCAATTTAAGCAAATGATTGAAACTCAATTTGAGAAGAAAATCAAAATTTTCCAAAGTGATGGTGGAGGTGAATTTATTAAGACTGAGTTTCTTGAATTCCTAATTCAAAGTGGCATTGCACGACAAGTTTCTTGTCCAAAAATAGCAGAACAAAATGGTATAGTTGAAAGAAAACACAAGCATATCATTGAATGGGCTTTAACACTTATGTTTCATTGCAAAGCACCAAAAAGGTTATGGCTAGAAGCCGTACATACAGCTGTTTTTCTTATTAACAGATCACCTACACCTCTCTTGAATATGAGTTCACCTTATAAAAGTCTTTTTGGAAAAGATCTAGAGTATTCTTCCTTAAGAACTTTTGGGTGTCGTTGTTATCCTTATCTCAAAGATTACAGAGAAGATAAGCTTTCAGCAAAAGCTCTTCCTTGTGTTTTCATTGGATACAGTCAACATCATAAAGGATACAAATGCCTTCATCTACCATCCAGGTGTATATATATATCCAGGCATGTTATCTTTGATGAAAACAGTTTTCCTTTTGAATCTGTAACTTCTGTTGATCATGTAACACAGGGGGAGCTGATAACCCTAGTCTTTGGCTAAATCTCTCTGTTGACTTGGAAGGCCAAGACATGTCTGCAACATCCAATGATGGACAACCAATACCAGTAGTACAAGATTTCTCTCAAGAATTTTTTCCAGCATAATCACAAAGTGCTTATGTTGAGGAACAAAATCAAGAACAAGTCTCTTCTCAACTAGACAGCGTCCCTACACCACTTCAGGATCATGCTATTTCACTTTCAAATTCCTCTGATAACATTGAAGTATAGATTCAAAGTTCAACAAGTGAAGCTGTTGCACTTGATCCAAGGCGTAACTTAGGCTTGAATACTCATCCAATAGTAACAAGAGGAAAGTCTAAAGCTTGTCTTTTACACTACAATTTTCAGACTTCTAATTCTGTTCTTTGTGAGCCTAAGACTGTCAAAGCTGCACTTTCTCATCCAGGTTGGCATCAAGCTATGCAAGAGGAATTAGAAGCACTTTCTAAGAACAATACTTGGAAACTTGTCCCTCGTCTGCAATCCATGAATGTTATTGGTTCTAAATGGGTTTACAAAGCCAAACTCAAAGCAGATGGTAGCTTGGAACGACTCAAGGCGAGGTTAGTTGCAAAAGGATTTAAACAACAACCTAGCATTGATTATGAAGAAACATTTAGTCCCGTCATCAAACCTCAAACAATTTGTATTGTTCTTACTATAGCCCTAGCAGGGAAATGGGTACTTAGACAATTAGATGTGCAAAATGCATTTTTGCATGGCTACTTGAAAGAACCGGTCTACATGGAGCAACCTTCTGGTTTTCTTGACTCTACTCATCCAAATCATGTTTGCTGTCTTTCTCGAGCTCTTTAAGGTCTTAAGCAAGCACCTCGAGCTTGGTTTGAAAGGTTTAGTCATTTTTTTCTTCAGCTTGGATTTACATGCAGCCATAATGACACATCTCTCTTCATTCTTCATCATGAGAAAGGGACAATTCTGCTTGTTTTATATGTGGATGATATCATTCTTACCGCAGCAACTCAACCTTTGTTGATGAGTTCATCTCTCAATTGCAATCTGAATTTGCTATGAAAGATTTGGGTACTCTTTCTTACTTTCTTGGTATTCAGGTGACTCATACAAGTAGTGGTTTATTTCTCTCTCAAAATAAATATGCTCAAAATATTCTCGATAGAGCTGGTATGGCTACTTGTAAAGCCATTACAACACCAATGGTTGGAAGTCCTCTGTTCTCAATCATATTGAACCATTTTCTGATCATTCTCTTTTTCGAAGCTTGCTTGGAGCTCTACAATATTTAACAATTACTAGACCAAAGTTATCTTTTGCCACTAATACTGTTTGTCAATTCATGCACTCTCCCACTGTAGGTCATTTTCAGTTGGTCAAAAGAATTCTCAGATATGTTCAAGGGACACTAGATCATGGACTGCATATTCTCAAGGACAGTAGTCTAGATTTGTATGGTTTCTCTGATGCTGATTGGGCTAGTTGCACCTTAACTCGTCGATCTGTCTCGGGATATGCTGTCTTTCTTGGTTCAAATTTGATTTCTTGGGGTGCTAAAAAGCAAAACACTGTCGCACGATCTAGCGCCGAAGTTGAATATCGATCCCTTGCAACAATAGCAGCTGAACTTACATGGTTGATTTCACTTTTGCGTGATCTCGGTTTGCATCTTGCTCGACCCTTCATCTTGCATTATGACAATATGAGTGCACTCTACATGTCTTACAATCCAGTATTTCATGCCCGAACAAAACATATTGAAATTGACTACCATTTTGTTCGTAAAAAAGTTGCTCAAGGATCTCTCATCACTCGTTTTGTTCGCTCATCTGATCAACTCGCAGACATCTTCACCAAGCCTCTTCCTCGAGATAGGTTTCACTCCTTGTGTGGGAAGTTGGGTGTTCTTTCTCTTTCACACCTCAACTTGAGGGGGAGTAATAAGGACAGTACAGATTCTCAATCAAACATTGATAGAGATCAATTAAAATCACAAACAGAGGCACAATCACAGTCACAAACAGAGGCTTAACTCTAGGCTGAAGTTTAGGAAGTCAACTGTATTGTTTTATGTACATACCTTATTCTACCTTATTCCTTGTATATTTACTTGTATATAAACTGATGAATGGATAAACAAAAGAGAACAAGACAGTGAATTCAATTCTGTCACAAAATATCTCAAACCTTTTCAAACAATTGTAGGACTTTTTGGTTTGCCAACATGTATCCGACAATTACGCTTCATCCATATGTGGTATATGTAAGCAGTCCAAGCAAATCTAAGCAAGATAGAACGTGGAAATTTGCCTTTCAAATTTGATATTTCCTAGCTTAATTCCTCTTGCTAGCCACCAAGATCCCTATGAAAACTAGAAATTTGAATAATACTATGCCAAACTATTCGAGCATAACAACATGAGAAAAATAGATGATCCCTACATTCTACTTCTTCATTTCAAATAATACAAATAGTATTGTCTGATATACCCCACGAGTGGAGCCTAGAAAGGGTACTTAGTCAATCCAAAATGGCCTTCCAAACTATCATGAGAACTTTGGCACATGCTTAGGGAATCATATCAACTTATGCCAAAGGACTTTTTGCATTTTGTTCCTCAACCAGTTCCAATTGTCAACAGAGCTAAATGTCTCAAAGCTCGAAGCAAGTCAGGTATCTTCCCCTTTATTTGATTCCTGAATCAAGTTTCTTGCCATTCTCCTAAGCTTTAGGATTTTCCTCTAACTCCAACTACACAGCCTAGGAGTATTAACAAGCCAAAAGCAAGCTGTGTAGCCTAAAAAAATATGCTTGAACCCAAGCAACCCAAATAGAACTAGAGACACTAAAAAGTTACCAAATATACCTTAAAATGCAAGTAATATTCCTAGTTTTCATATTTTTAAAGCCTAAACCACCTTCAGTTTTAGAATGGCAAACAAATTCCCAACTGTTGCACCTCTAGCTGTATCTTCTTTCCCCTATGGAGAAGAAACTTTTAGGGACTCAATTGTGGGGGTTTGGATTGGAGAGGCCACACTTATAGCAGTCAGACGGGTTGGGTCGGGCCTCAAAAGTTCGGGTCATGGTGCTGTCCGCATTGTCCAAGGGTGCCTAAGAAGCCACTTAATCTTGATTCTGGTGGGCATGTTCTTTTTTGCCTAAAAAAATCATGTTTCAAATTTAATTATGCAGAATTATTATTTTAACCTCATATTTTTCATTTCATTTTTTTAACCGTCTCTTAAATTCAAGATTTATTTTATTTTAATAATTGTGAAGTAATTAAGGGAACAAATGCTGGTTTTTTTAAACATTTTTTAGTATATGTGATAAGGATGCAGAGGATGTAGGTTTTGAGTTGCCACCACCAGGGTATTCGTGGGTATGTTCTCTTTGCCCACATTTGCAGACGAAGGGATGAAAGCAAAAATGTATTCACTTAGTCTATTTTCAAGTGATTTGGAGTAGCGGAGATGGAGTTTTTGGGATGGTGAAGTTGCGAGTTTGGATTGTAGATCTAGGGTTTTTTAGGATTTCTTTTTTTTTTTTTTTTAAAAAAAAAAAACAAATCTAACTTGGTAGGGTGAAAAAGGAGGAAAAAAAGATCATTTTGGTGGAGATTCAAAGCTGGCTACCAACGATTGGTGGCGAAGTACGACGATCGACAACAATTTTGGTGCGTGATTTTTTGGAATTGTGTGATGGGTGGATTGAAAGATTTAAAGTAGTGAGAGAGGGAGAAAATGTAAAGAAAGAGGAGAAGAAAAAATGAAGGAAAAGAAAAAGAAAGAAAAAGGGAAAAATTTACGCTATGTTTGGATTGGGGTAAGCGGAAGGAAAGGAAAGTAAAGCAAGGGAGAAAATGAAACATTTCCCTTCTTTGGATAAAAAATAAATAAATAAATAACAGAAAGTGAGGGGAGCTAAGTATCCCTTGCTTTTCCTTTAAACGCCCACTTTTATATCCCCAATTTGAAGGAAATAGAGAGGAAAGAAAAGCTAAAATATGTTTTAATATATAAAATATCTTTTTTACCATCTTCATGTTTAATAAGTTAGGATTCTTTCTTTCTTATTTTTCTTTGTATCCTACAAACATGGTCATCAAAATTCTTTTCTAAGCTCTCTTGGTTGCTTTCAGCAGTCAAAATTTATTTCTACACTCTCTTAGGTTGCTTTCAAAAGTAAGTTTGATTTGTTCTTTTTTATATTTTATTAGTTTTTGTCTTCTATGAATATTTTTTTCATGTATAGTTCTTTTATATTTTGCATTTATCTTGTACTTTTTGATTGATTTTTGTTTTTTGTAATTGAATATATTAACTTTCATTATAAGTATTTATCTCTTTTTCTTTTATGCTATATTGTGCTGTAAATATGGAATTTATTTAGGCCTATAAACCTGTTATAGAACCTTAAAAGCTGGAAATTCTTCAAAGCTAATCTTTTCAGCAAATTATGAACTCAACACTTAAGCAAAAACACAAAAACTACAGAGCTAAAGAGAATTAGGAGAGTTGAAACAGGTCCCTGGACAAGATTCACTTTTAAAAAAAATTATATTTGTTTAGTAAATGTTTTTCTCTGAAACTGGAAGAGTGGAAGTATTTCACTCTTTTTTATTATTATTTCTTTATCGCGTGAACACCAATCACTTAATAATGGCAAGGAATAATAAACTTGACTTTTGGGGGTGTAAATGTAAGAATTTTTAGTGGTGCGGTAACGAGTTAATGCATTTACTACTTCCACATGGTGCTCTTCTTAGAGATTTCAAGCTGCTTCCAACAGTAATGGAATGAGATTCTATTTGGAGTCAAAAGCATAGAATTTTTTGAAAGCGTTTGTGCAGTGAACTGATCCAGTGGTGAAAGCATAAATTCTTAGCTTAGAAGTAGGACTTGCTAGAAAAGTAAGCAAAATCCAGTTAAAAGTTAAAATAGGTAAAAAACTATCTTGGAAAAGAGTGCCTAAAAAATCCCTTGTTAAGAAACTATTTTCATTTACTATTTTAAGTTTATCCAGAATAAGATTAACTAATGTCTTGGTATTAGCTTTAGGATATTCAAAATAAACCTTCATTGCTAGGAAACTATAAATAGGAAGAATATTAAAACAAGCATGTTCTCTGTATCAAGAAGTGGTTGTCAATAAAGAATACATGTCCGATCTGCAAAGCTTTATCTCTGGCTGAAGATATGCAGGAGAAATAATGACTTTTATTATGGTTTATCATTTAAAATTCTTGTATATATTTAGAGACTTGCTCAGGCAAAAGCACACAACAAATGTTTAAGAAATTTGTAAATAATGGGAATATTAGATTAATTTGCAACCAAAAAAAAAAACACAAGTCAAAGACTGTCATACTTATTTTACTATCTTTTTGCTTATAATTGTCGCCAATAGATTATACTAATGTATTATGTTTATTTATAATGATTAAAAGATTATTGATATTATTTAAATTTTTGTTATGATAGATGGATAAAGAAAAAAATTGAGACAACGATTGAGTACTTGTGGAAAGAAAGACGTCAAAGGGCAGTTGTTTACATTATGTGTTTAGTTGTTTATTGGTATGTACGTAAAAAACGATCACGAATAGAAGTTATTCGTCATAGTATGAGTTTAGAAAGAGATAGGGTTAGAGATGAACTAATAAGTCAAATTATTGATAGCGAGAAAATTCGAAATATTGTAAGAATGAGACCTAGAGTTTTTCTAGATTTATATGAAATGTTAAAAAATATGGTGGCCTAAAACCAACAAGACGAGTTACAATCGAAGAACAAGTTGCTAAAACTCTTTATATATTGTTACATCATGCAAAAAATCGAGAAATACAATTTTGGTTTAGACGTTCAGGAGAAACAGCTAGTCGTCATTTGCACCATCTTTTAAGAGCTATAATAAATTAGAGGAGAGATTCCTTAAACAACTAGATGGTTCACGTATTCCAGTTGAGATACTTGAAAATAATAGATTCTTCTCATACTTTAAGGTAATAAATCTTTAGTTACTTTAATTTAACTACAAGTTTGTTTATATTCAAATAAGTATTAACATATAAAATCAATATCATAATTACGTAGGAGCTATTGATGGAACGCATATTAAAGTTAAGATATCAAATACAGATGCTTCAAAATATTGCGGTAGAAAAGAGTACCCAACCCAAAATGTCTTGCCAACATGTTCATTTGATTTAAAATTCACTTATGCATTACCTGGCTGGGAAGGTACCGCATCTGACTCAAGAATTATGAAAAAAGCACTATCAAGAGAAGATAGGCTTATGATTCCCGAAAGTAATGAATATAATATATTATATTTAATTTAACTACTTATAAAACCAAATATGACGATAGAAGAGAGTACATAACCCAAAATGTTTTGGCAGCATGTTCATTTAATTTAAAATTCACTTACGTATTACCTGGCTGGGAAGGTACCACATCTGACTCAAGAATTATGAAAAATGCACTATCAAGAGAAGATAGGCTTATGAATATCGAAAGTAATGAATATAATATATTATATTTAATTCAACTACTTATAAAACCAAATATTTATATACTTGCAATTTTGAATAGGTAAATATTATCTTGTTGATGCTTGCACCATATAAAGGAGTGCGTTATCATTTGAAAGAATATCCAAATAGCCTCCCACAACATCCTTGAGAATTATTCAATCTTAGACACGCATCTTTTCGTAATGCAATTGAAAGAGCATTCGGTATTTTAAAAAGAAGATTTCCCATTATTGCAAGCACAAATGAACCAACATACAGAGTTAGAACCCAAAAAATAATAACTTTAGCATGTTGTATTCTACATAATTATCTAATAACTGTAGATCCTGATGATGCTCTTACTGATGAGGTTGATTGTGAACTAAATGTTGGGTCTACTGAACAAGAGTATCGTGCCTCTAGAAATAAAAATAAAAATGTTGCTCGAGGAAAACAATTAAGAGATTCTATAGTTCATGCCATGTGGATAGATTATAGAAATTGAGTGATTATTATTGTTATTTTTGGATTTTCTTGAATTTGCATTTGCTTTATTTGAGAGACTTCATGTATTTATTTAATTAATTAAATATTTTTATCTCATTTGAACAATTAAAATATTATTCTTCAATGATTATATTTAATTGTTATTGTAACTTTTTGCATGTTTCTTTGTGAATGTGTAGATTTAACTATGTCAAGGGGGAAAAATGGTAAATGCCTACTAAAAAGACCAAGAGACAGATAAAGATGATGTTTTGACTTGGACACCAACAATGGATGATGCTCTTTTTGATACTTTTTTGCATCAACGTAATATGGGGAACAAGGTAAATGGAACGTTCATAAAATATGCTTATGATAATATAGTCACTGAGTTAAAAGAAAATTTTGGTAGAGACATAATGAAAAAAAAGTGAAAAATCGTTGGAAGACTATAAAAACTAATTTTTCAAATTGTTATGACTTGTTCAAACAAGGAATTAGTGGTTTTTCTTGAATCCAATTACCAAATTATGGGATGTTGAGTCTGAAGTTTGGTAATGAATGATTGAGGTAAATTTTATTAAAACTAAAATATCATATTTATTTTAATTTAACTCTTTTACATTTTAGTGATATATTCTCACAAAATAATGCTTATAATTTTTAGGCACATTCGTATGCCCAAGAATGGATAACTAAACTCATTCCAAATTATGACAAGATAGTGATTCTTTATGGTAACAATCGAGCTATTAGGGAGCATGCTGAGACTGCAGCAGAAATGAAACGGCGAAGACAATCTCTTGAAACAGATGATGACTTAAGGGAGATTATTGATAATATTGATAATTTAATCTCCTAGAATGAGATAACATTGGAGAATCATGATAATGCAGGTTATGATTACATTGATCTCATTGCATGTCCTGAGGCTCGTTCTAGAACTCCTTTTGATCTTCCGAATAGTTCAATGAATAAAAGAGGTAAACAATCAAAAGATGACAAAGACATGAAACTTATTAGAGAGGGGTTTGAAATGGTTGCTAATGCACTTATCGTGTGAAATGTTATTTATGAAAAGGTCAATGCCTGATTTGATCAAATTTCTGAAAATGGGATTTGGAATCTTCTAGAGGAGATAGGAATTGACTCACAATTACTCACTATTGCTTACCTTTATTTTATTGATAATCTTGAGAAAGTTAGAGCAGTACTTGAATGTCCATTGGAGAAAAGAAATAAGGTAGTTGAAAGATTGGTGTTTGATTCCTCTGATCATTGAAGACGTTGAAAACATTTTTGCTAGATATATTTTTGATCTGTTGAAATAAAATATTTTGGTTAAGATGAACATATTTATTTTTTTGTTTTGGTCAAATAAGCTTGTGTTAGACAAATATATGTTGATATGTTATTGGTTAACATACTCTCTAATTATGAATTACTATTAATAGCATATTATGGTTTTTATGAATAGTTTTGGTATTTGGTATAATTTTTTCATTTTATTTTATAAATAATTTTGATATTATATGTTATTTTATAAAAATACTATAATTGGAAAAAATATTATAATAAATCCTTTCCTTTTTTTTTCACTCTTTAACCAAACAATGGTTGTTAGAATTCCTTTCATTTTCTTTCCTTTATTAATTTTAACTATCCAAACCAGAGGTATATGTATCTTTTCCTTTCTTTTCTTTTCCTTTACTATTGTCTATCAAAACATAGCGTAAAGGAAAATACCAAGTTGTCATTTCTAAGTTGGCATTTTCAAATTTTCACATCTCTAGTCCACACGGGCAAAAAGAATCCACGTCAATAACAGAACGATAGAATATTAACATAGTTAATATTTGAATTGAAATTTCAGATTCCGAAAGTAAAGACTTGATTTGATTAAATTTTTGTATATGGATTAAATTCTCCTTTGGCAAGAGTATAGGGATGAATTTCATAATTTGACCATTTTAATCCTTATGATTCTTACGAAGGCAAGTAAGAACTTAGGGTTTACATAAATTTACCAAAACGCCTATTTGCTTTGTTTGATCGAAGAACCCTTCCCATTGTCCAAAACTTTTAACCGAGGAAGGATGGTATGGCAATTGGGCAAACATCATAGGTAGTAGATGATGGATCCAAGATGGACCAAGTCTTAAAGATTCGAATCAACGAAGCAATGTAAGAATTCCACTTGGACTGAGTCTTCTAGTCTTTTAAGCAATATCAAGACATTCAAGATGTGTTTGAATGAATAAAGACCAGCTTTAATCATGTGATCCAAGCTAATCAAGGTGGCGACATAAGAGAGGATTGGTATGGGCCAACTTTTGTTTCATTAATTGATGTGGGGCCTTGTTCTAATTCATTAATCCACTTAAGTGTGTGGGGCCTAATTCTTTATTAAGTCTAATAGGCTTGTATGGGGCCTATTGTATTAATCTAGTTGGACTTATTTTAATTTATTAGGTTTTTGGGTTTGAGCATGTTCAACCCTTATCTTTCTTAGTGTAGCCAACTTAGGCATATTAGTAGGGCTAGAATTCCTAGCCAACCTATGACTTGTTAGGGAGGCTATATAAGCATGTGTTTGCCTACTGGAGTTAATCAATAGTATTCTGAATTTTATTCAATTGAGAGTATTTTCTCTTCTTATTCTACTTATCAAAGGTTTTTTTTTTGTGTGGCTTTCACAACCAAATCTAGGTTCTTGAAACTAGTTTTCATTGGGTCTAGATCTTTAACCTGAATCTTGGCTTTCTTGGGTTAGGATATTTCGAATTGTTTGTGGGTTTAAAGGGTTTCAATCAGTACGTACCGTTTTTGAGGTAAACCGAAACGGTACTAGTCTCGTTTCGTTTCGATTCGATTTTGGTACCGGCCCGTACCGATCATACCACCTTGTATCGGTCAATATTGGTACGTACCGGTTGGTACAAGATTTTGATTTTTTTATTTTTTTAATTTAAAAATTCACTTATTTGAATTTTTAAACCAATTTCAATAATTTTTTGTGTCATGATCATTTTTTTATTTTTTTCATAATTATATTTAAAAAATATATATGTTCATTAAATTAGGTTATTGGACATAATTAATAATAATTTACTATATTTTTTTAACATTTTAATGTTTATTTTACCTATTTTATGTTTAAAAATTTTAGATATTAAATATTTAAAATTTATATTTGTATAAAATATATATATGCATGTAATAGATGTATATTTGCATGTGTATATAATATATATTTTATTAAAAAACTTGAAAATAGGCTATACATATAGATATATGAAAAAATATTTAAAAAATGCTGGTAAACCCGAAACGGTACGCCCAAACACACCAGTACCAGTACGTACCAGTACCAGAACAAAAACGGCACGTCCACTGGTACGGTACTGACTACCTTGGTTTCAATCCTAAGGGTTCACATCATTTGGTATCAGAGCTTAGGCTTCCAATCAGGTTTTCTATCCTTTTAAATCAATTTAACAAGATTATGGGATTTCAGGCATTTTTGTCTTGGGGTTATAACTTTTAGGCATTCTTGTCTTGGAATTTTTAGCTTTTAGGCATTCTTGCTTTGGGATTTCATTTCTTGTAATTGAAATCAAAAAAATCTAACAAGATTTTAGGGTTTCAAGCATTCTTGTCTTGGGTTATAGCTTTTAGGCATTCTTGTCTTGGGTTATAGTTTTTAGGCAGTCTTACTTTTGGGGTTTCGTTCTTGTCAGTTGAATTAGATCTGTCATAACGATTTTTTTCGGATCGCTACGACGAATTTGATGAAAACACAAAAAATGGAGTCGCCACCAATCTTTTTTGCTAGGTGTGATTGGCCACCTATTAAAACCGATTTTAGTAAAACATTTTAAAAATAATTAAAACATTTTGTAAAACCAATTTCGAAGTCTGCGCTTTGAACCAGAGAGAAAACAAAATCGGGTTCGGGAGTCAGTTACGTGCGGGGAAGGATTAGCACCCCCGCAACGCCCGTTTAGAAAACGGTACCACTTGATCACGTGTTATCTTAAATCTCGATTTAATGGATTTAACATCGGTATTTAAAACTAATTCTCTTTTCTTTTCTTTTATTTTAAAAAAAAACATGTTTATTATTTTTTGAATTTTCTTGAATTGTTTTTAATTTTTTAAAAATCGAAAGTGAACATAAATTTATTATCGAAAATACTCATTAAATATTCCCGACACTCTCGGTGGTATTTAACGAGATCTTCTCACCTCAAGACATCTTAGGAATCACAACCGTGATATCCTTCGAATTCCGTCGTCGGCAATTTATATCCATTTTTTATTCAAATGCGTATGATGCAAATATTTAAATATCGGATGCATACGGCTTAACATATAACTATAAAATTAAACATGCGAATCGTAATATTAAAAACACGAACATGACAAAATATCGAGCGCAATAAACATTCGCTATTTATTTATTTTTAATTTTATTATTTCATTTTTTTATGCATTTTTGTATCGAGCATATCGCTAAATACTCCCAACACTCATGGTGATATTTAACGAAATTCTCGCACCTCAAGATATCTTAGGAATCACTACCGTGACGTCCTTCGAATTCCGTCGTAGGTTAATCCGTATTTATTAAAATCTCTTTTTTTTTTTATAAAATAAATTAAAATGCTTTTAATGATTAATTTCGAAATAAAGAAAATTATCTATGTAAGAGTAATTCCCGAATCACTCAGATATTTTCGATAGTGTTTCGATTATTATTCTTACTAGGACCATTTCGAAGAACGATCGATACTTTGACCATCCGAGAAAACGATCCGTTTTTAGAGAATTTTATTTACCGACAATAATTTTAAAAGACATGTATTAATTAAAAATTATTATTTTAATATTTTAAAATCAAAACCAAATAACAAAAATATATCGAATGCTGAACAAAAATAATAAACAAAAATAGTAATGACAATAAATAAGAAAATCAAAATCATACTTGAAAAATGTCGAGAATCCGAAAAATCAAAATGCCGGACTTGATCTTCGTAAAATCACCTGAAAATGTCAAAAATAAAAATCAAAACTTCAAAAACGATCATCGTAAAATTTTTTTATTTTTATTTTCATTTTTTAAATTTTTTTATTCATCATTCTTGATTTTTTTGATTTTTTTTTTTAAATTAATTTCTAATTTTCCCCTTTTTTTTTCATTTTTTATTTTTTTATATATTTTTTTATTTTTATATATATTTACTCTTTTTCAATTTATTTATTTTTTAAATTTATTTATTTATTTTTGTTTTTTTTTTGTTTTTTTTTTCTACTTTTCTTTCTTTTTTTTTTTTTTCTCTTTCTGGCCCAGGATCAGGCCTGGCCTGCTGGGCCAGGTCCGATCCTGGCCTGGCCTGCTGGGCCGGGTATGGCCCAGCTTTTTTTTTTCTTTTTTTTTCTTTATTTTTTTTTCGGGTTAGGGGTACCCGCGCGGACCCGGGTCGGATCCGGGTCCAGGCGCGGACCCCTCTTGCATGAAACGGCGCCGTTTCGGTGCCACCAAAACGGCACCGTTGCGGCGCTTTCTCTTTTTTTTTGACTCGGGTCGGGCGCGCGGACCCCGGGTCGACCCGCGGGTCCACGCGCGGACCCTGGGTCAAAACGGCGTCGTTTTGACGCCGTTTACATTTTTTTAAAAAAATTGGGTGACACGCGCGGACCCCGGGTCGACCCGCGGGTCGACGCGCGGGTCACCTCGACCCGCTCCCCCAAACGGTGCCGTTTCGGCACCGTATAAATACCCCCCAATCCCCTTTTTTTTCATTTTCTTTCTTTTTTTTTCTCCTTTCTCTCTCTTCTCTTTTCTCTCTCACTCTCTCCCACAGAAACCCAGATTCCGGCGGCAGGCACCGCGCCGGCCGCCGTCCATCGTCGCCGGCCGCCGTTCGCCATCGGCCGGTGATCACCAAAATACTTTCTCCCGAACCGCCTCGACCTCCTCTTCTCAGATTCGGGCTCCGTTTTGCCCGAATCCCCGCCGAAGTCCGTAGATCCAGGTTTCAAAACCCTTTGTTGGTTTTGTTGTTTTTTTTTTGGTTGGTGTGTTTTTTTTGTGTGCAGGTTTTTGGATGTTTTTCTTGTGTGTGGGGGGGGTCCGATCTGGGTTTCGGACCCCGGATCTGTTTTGAAAGGGTGTTTTTGGGTGTCGATCAGGGGGCCTCCTCCTTGGCTGAGGCTTCGGCCCTGGGGTTTTTTTTGGTTTATCTTGGGTTGATCTGGGGGGTCGTCCGAATCGGGCCTTCCTCCTCTCTTCCCCCTCTTTTTTTGCTGCTGGCCGATTGGGGCTTTTTATGGAGGGGTTGCGTGTTTGGGTTTCCGCTGGGGTGGTTGGCGTGTTGGTAGGGGTGGCGTGTAGGTTGGGTGGCGTGTTGCAGGGGAGGGCTTGTCAGGGTGGCAGAGGTAGGGCAGTGGTGGCAGGGAGGCTGGTGGCAGAGGGCTGGTTAGGGGATTAGGGTTTGGTTTAGGGTTTCAGTGTTAGGTTAGGGTTGGGAGATGAGCCAGTGGGCAGGCCCGAAAATTGGGCCTGAAAATTGGGTCTGGTGCTTGGGCCTGATTGGGCCTGTGTTTGGGTTTTGGGCCCAAAATGGGCCAATGGGCCTGGACAGCAGATTGGGCCTGCTGAATAGCAGGCCTGGTTCGTACTTGGTCCGGGTCGGATTCGGATCCGACCCGGACGAAAATTGGTTATTACAGCTGCCCCTCTTTGCACATTGCTGAGAATCAAGAATAGGGCAAAGACAGTATAACCAATTTTGTCCGATTATTGAGATCCATTTTTAGCGAGGCTCTATCATTTGGAAAATAAATTGCTCCTCTAATCAGAGGCTCTATCACTTGGAAAAATAAACTGCTCCTCTAATCAGAGGCTCTATCACTTGGAAAAATAAAATGCTCCTCTAATCAGAGGCTCTATCACTTGGAAAAATAAATTGCTCCTCTAATCAGAGGCTCTATCACTTGGAAAAATAAATTGCTCCTCTAATCAGAGGCTCTATCACTTGGAAAAATAAATTGCTCCTCTAATCAGAGGCTCTATCACTTGGAAAATAAATTGCTCCTCTAATCAGAGGCTCTATCACTTGGAAAATAAATTGCTCCTCTAATCAGAGGCTCTATCACTTGGAAAAATAAATTGCTCCTCTAATCAGAGGCTCCATCACTTGAAAATAAATTGCTCCTCTCATCAGAGGCTCTATCTCTTGGAAAAATAAACTGCTCCTCTAATCAGAGGCTCTATCACTTGGAAAATAAATTGCTCCTCTAATCAGAGGCTCCACAACTTTGAAAATAAATTGCTCCTCTCATCAGAGGCTCTACAACTTTGAAAATAAATTGCTCCTCTAATCAGAGGCTCTATCACTTGAAAAATAAATTGCTCCTCTCAGCAGAGGCTCTACCACTTGGAAAATAAATTGCTCCTCTCATCAGAGGCTCCACGACTTTGAAAATAAATTGCTCCTCTCATCAGAGGCTCTATCACTTGGAAAGATAAATTGCTCCTCTCATCAGAGGCTCCACAACTTTGAAAATAAATTGGTCCTCTAATCAGAGGCTCCATCACTTGAAAAATAAATTGCTCCTCTAATGAGAGGCTCCACAACTTTGAAAATAAATTGCTCCTCTAATCAGAGGCTCTATCACTTGGAAAGATAAATTGCTCCTCTCATCAGAGGCTCCATCACTTGGAAAGATAAATTGCTCCTCTCATCAGAGGCTCCACAACTTTGAAAATAAATTGCTCCTCTAATCAGAGGCTCCACGACTTGGAAAATAAATTGCTCCTCTAATCAGAGGCTCTACGACTTGGAAAAATAAATCGCTCCTCTAATCAGAGGCTCTACGACTTGGAAAAATAAATCGCTCCTCTCATCAGAGGCTCTATCACTTGAAAAATAAATTGCTCCTCTAATGAGAGGCTCCACAACTTTGAAAATAAATTGCTCCTCTAATCAGAGGCTCTATCACTTGGAAAGATAAATTGCTCCTCTCATCAGAGGCTCCATCACTTGGAAAGATAAATTGCTCCTCTCATCAGAGGCTCCACAACTTTGAAAATAAATTGCTCCTCTAATCAGAGGCTCCACGACTTGGAAAATAAATTGCTCCTCTAATCAGAGGCTCTACGACTTGGAAAAATAAATCGCTCCTCTAATCAGAGGCTCTACGACTTGGAAATAAATTGCTCCTCTCATCAGAGGCTCCACAACTTTGAAAATAAATTGCTCCTCTAATCAGAGGCTCCACGACTTTGAAAATAAATTGCTCCTCTAATCAGAGGCTCCACAACTTTGAAAATAAATTGCTCCTCTAATCAGAGGCTCTATCACTTGGAAAGATAAATTGCTCCTCTAATCAGAGGCTCCACAACTTTGAAAAAATAAATTGCTCCTCTCATCAGAGGCTCCACCACTTTGAAAATAAATTGCTCCTCTCATCAGAGGCTCCACAACTTTGAAAATAAATTGCTCCTCTAATCAGAGGCTCCACGACTTTGGAAAAATAAATTGCTCCTCTCATCAGAGGCTCCACCACTTTGAAAATAAATTGCTCCTCTCATCAGAGACTCCACAACTTTGAAAAAATAAATTGCTCCTCTCATCAGAGGCTCCACCACTTTGAAAATAAATTGCTCCCCTCATCAGAGGCTCCACAACTTTGAAAATAAATTGCTCCTCTAATCAGAGGCTCCACGACTTTGAAAATAAATTGCTCCTCTAATCAGAGGCTCCACAACTTTGAAAATAAATTGCTCCTCTAATCAGAGGCTCTATCACTTGGAAAGATAAATTGCTCCTCTAATCAGAGGCTCCACAACTTTGAAAATAAATTGCTCCTCTAATCAGAGGCTCTATCACTTGGAAAGATAAATTGCTCCTCTAATCAGAGGCTCCACAACTTTGAAAATAAATTGCTCCTCTAATCAGAGGCTCTATCACTTGGAAAGATAAATGAACTTCGAAATTTTTTGACAATGAGTTTGAACACAACTTAGATCATCACCTCACTTACTACCTTAGTCTTACGAAAGTGAAGACTCATTCTGGATATCCCCTCTCTTTCTCGTTTAGTTTTGAAATTCCTTGTCAGATTCTTCAGATATCGCCACTCGACTAATCATACCGAGGCTCGACCTTTGAGTTGTTTGACTTCGCAAGAATTGAAAATGGTACCCGGAGGTTTTGAAAAATGTCATTTTGAAAGATGCTACCCGGAGGTTTTTGGATACAGATACTTGGAGGTCTGAAAATGTTACTTCTTTGAAAGTGGTGCCCGGAGGTCTTATTCTAGACTTTGAGAATGATGCCCCGAGGTCTTGAAAACATGACTTTTCTTTGAAAATGGTGCCCGGAGGTCTTATCCGTGATTTTTGAGAATAGTGCCCGGAGGTCTTGAAACAGGTGCCCGGAGGACTTTAAAAATGTCTTTTCTTTGAAAATGGTGCCCGGAGGTCTTATCCATGCTTTTCGAGAATAGTGCCCGGAGGTCTTGAAAGAGGTGCCCGGAGGTCTTAGAATAGGTGCCCGAAGGTCTTCTTTCTTCCTAACTTTCCTTCTCTTTCGCTGTGCCCGGAGGTCTTGAAAATGTAACTCGGAGGTTTTAAAACGGATGCCCGGAGGTCTTCTTTTTATTAATTTTCTATCACTTTGAAAATAAATTGCTCCTCTAATCAGAGGCTCCACAACTTTGGAAATAAATTGCTCCTCTCATCAGAGGCTCCACAACTTTGAAAATAAATTCTTTTCCTGTGCCCGGAGGACTTAAAAGAGGAAACCCGGAGGTTTTAAAAGAGGTGCCCGGAGGTCTTGGTAATCATACCTGAAGATCATATCTTGGAAGAAAATCTCACTGAATGTTCGAATTCAAATGTCAAAATTTCAAATAATCAATGCCATGTATGAAATGTGAATGTCATGCGATGTCAATGCGTATGCCCCTGATGATGCATGTGCAAGTACCTTCGGATACTGTACACATTTTACGACACGATGTAGATACAAAACTTAATAAATATGCGAATGTTCATGAATGATGCGAATGCCCCCAATTGTTTTTCCTGATCTTGGTTTAGCTTTTCCAAATCGTTTTTCCTCTTCGAGACAGAGTGTATCCTGAAACGCTCGTGCCTCGTAAGAGATCAACCTTTTTCTTCACTTTGGAACTATCCCTTTGCCCCGATAGTTTTTCAACATCAACTGGAATCCGAGTTTTCATTTCTTCTACCTCAATAGTTCCATGCCTCTGGGCCAAAAGAACCTTCGTCTTATGCCAACATCGAAAATGGTTTCTTCCAAAAATATTTTCATTTATCTGCTTTTGCTTGCTTCTTTTTTTGAAAAATGTTTGCTTATTTACTGAAAACTTTTGAGCTGAAAATGTCATCGTCTGATATTGTGATATCCACATCTCTTGAAAATTGATGATCATTGTTAGAAGTTTTTCTCAGTGTCAATTCGGGTTTTTCAAATTGAGTCGGAAGGTTTGGTACCACAAGATTTTGGTTGATCCAAGGAGACTTCACAACAGGAAAAGTGTATATCCTTTCTAGACTCACAAATGGAACAGATTTTATAAAACATGATTTTTTTGGACTCAAAAAATTCAACCTTCTTTTAGTTTCCAAATCATGGCGTTTTGACAAACGTCAAGACTAGCTGGGATGTTTAAACTGGAAAGTTAATTCTGGAAAGGAAAACGGTCTCAGTTTTTAAAGTCAAACCTCCAAACGAGAGTTGACAGTTTTGGAATATTTTGGAATTCCCAGATGTTCCTTAACTTCTTCAAAATGACCCCTTCTCTTGTTATGGCCTCGACAATACCATAAGCAGCACCGAAATTCTCCCATTTTACTCTAGACTGCCCATGTCGGGTTTTCACCCTAGAGTCTCCTTCTTTCCATTTTTCATTTTTTGTTAAATGCTTCACCATGCATTCAAGAAATCAAGACTTATCCAAAAAAGATTTTTAACCATAAAAGGAGACCGAAGTCTCATGCATTTCTCTAAGAATAGACTCATCAATTTAAATGACCATGCTCGATCGAAATGGTCTTTTCCAGGTACGTAATGTAGGCGAGGTTCGAGGTACTGAAAGAAAGATAGATAGGCCCAAACATGTGTTTAAGGTGATCAAATCAAGGATCATTTCATGAGGAGGATTCTCTTCGAAACACTTGTCTTTTATGAGCTTTTCTCTTTATTCGATGATTTCATCCGTTCTTTTCTTCCTTTTCTATTTTTTTGCTTTCATTTTCCTTTCTATCTCCTTTTTTTTTTTTGCATTTCTATTTTGACAAGGTGAGCCCGTCGTTATTCGGAAGCTCAGATTTCTCTTTGATTCACGGCATTCTTTTTTCGTTTTTGAACCAAGACTTCACTATTCATGACCTTCGAAGAGATCCTTCCCCGCATTTGCCTCCTAGCGTGGAGGGTGATCCTTGATCGGGGCTGAAAGAACAAAAGTATTCACTAGGCTCAAAAGGGGTAGCAAAAGGATATTTTCTATTTTGTGAAAGGATGATGAAAGATGGCCATTTTTCATCTCGAACACAAGCACGTAAATCGAAGAATCACTCCTTAGAGAAAAATAACGAAAAGGTTTTTTCTTTCTTGAAACCATCTTGAATTTCATAAATGCATGATGTCACACTCATTTTTTCATTTTTCATTTTTTCATTTTTTCTTTTCTTTTTTTTTCTTCATTTTTTCATTTTTTTTGATGCATGCTCCGAAAATTACTCCATCTTTATCCACCACGCGTCTTCCGTATCTACAAATGATGCACCATTTGATTGGTCATACAAATGAGACTTCGTATCATAACGAGGAATACCTCGAGTCTTTTTGCTCTCCAAAGGGATAAGAAAGAATATGGCTCGAAAACAGCTTTTTTCTAAGAACACGAGAAAATCAGGTTTAATCATTGTTACCCGAGACGTTAATCATGAAGTGACGTCTGGGCAACTCTTGTTTTGTGGTTACGGAAAGGGATGTGAATGGTTTTGGCATAACCTTGACACACATCAATTTACCATGATCTAGATTCTTGAAAAAGGTTTGACTTGTTTGAGACACCAAAAAGCTTTTTTTTTTTTTTCAAAAAGTTTGTTCCATTGCTCATAACCTAAACCAGGATCCGCATTTTTCTCATTGCACTGACAGTGGTTTTTTGAGATTCAACAATATATTATGGGAAGCATTGGTTTTTCCAAACTCAAAAGATTCAAGCATGGGCAAGTCCAAAAGAGAGATGGAAGGATGTTGGGTCATTTTCAACAATGATCATCAATAATCTCAAGATATCTCATCATTTCTTAACGTGAAGAAAGATTTTTTCTTTTAAGAATGCGCTCTTCAAAAATCAAGAATTTCTTTAATGTTTGTTTTTGCAAATTCAAGTTAAAGCACAACAAACACAAAGCTTTTGAAATTCAAAAATTATTTATTTCATGATGTCAACATAAGACAAGTGCTTTCATGATGAGGCATAGAACTACATGCATATTCCTCGATGCTTGTTGACATGCTTTTAGAGGTAACCATTCTCATCCTCCAAACCCGTGGCGAAGAAACCGATTTATGGCAATGCGGATTTCCAACGTTCGATTAGCTCTGGAGTCAAAATGCCGTTGTGGACAAGACCTTCAATCTTTTCCTTCAGTCGTCTGCATTTTTCAGTTGAATGTCCGATTGCCCCCATGTGATACTCACACTTGCTGTTCGGGTCATAACTCCTTGCCGATGGGTTTGGAGCCGTTTTCAAAGGCACAGGGGTGAGGTATTGGTTCCTCATTAGTAATTGCAACAAGTCGGAGATTGGAATTGAAAACTTCTCTTGGTTGCCCCTCGGCCGTTTTTGGGAAGCGAGCCTAGTTGCAAAGGCTGGCATAGGATGATGTGTTTGAATATCTGGAAGGTAAGGATAATGACTTGAAGAGACATTGGTAGAGTAACACGATTGATATGGAGAGACCCAGGGATACGGAGTGAATTCTCCCATAGCCTGGACATGTTCCTCCTTCCTTTCAGGTGTCTCGTTTCCCTCGGCATTGGATATCTCATCTCCTTCGAGTTTTCCGTTCTTGATAGCATTTTCAATCATCTCTCCTGAGGTTACCATATCTGCAAAATTCTTTGTGGCATTGCCAACAAGTCTATCATAGTACGGAGCGTGTAGTGTACTCACAAAAAGGACAGTAATTTCCTTTTGAATCAGAGCCGGTCGTACTTGGGTGGCCATGTCCATCCACCTCTGAGCATATTCTTTGAAGCTCTCAGTGGCCTCTTTCCCCATATTTTGCAAGGTCAACCTATCTGGTGCCATGTCGATCATGTGCTTATACTGAGTCTTGAAAGCTTTTGCCAGATCTTTCCAAGAACGGATACGGTCCCGATCTAACTGATTATACCATCTTGCAGCTGGCCCTGTTAGACTGTCTTGGAAGCAGTGGATTAACAGCTTGTCATTGGTGGTGTAGCCAGCCATTCTCCGACAAAACATCATGATGTGGATTGATGGACATTTCGATCCGTCATACTTTTCAAATTGAGGGACCTTGAATTTTGGCGGAATCAACAAATCCGGGACCAAGCTGAGCTCATTTGGATCCGTATTCCCGAAAACATCTATTCCTTCTATGGCTTTGAGTCTCCTTTCAAACAGATCATACTTCTGTTGCACCTCTGTGTCTTCCACTTACTTTGCCACACGTTTTTTCAGCTTTTCTTGTCCTGGTGAACCATCTTGGTTTGGAATGACAACTGAGTCTGAGTGGTGAAATTCCGAGTTCACTTGAAATTGTCCTTGGCCTTGTTGACTCGCTAGGTAAATCGGATCTTCGTTGTCATTTGCTCGAGGTCGAGGTTCTCCCCTTATGATCGATTCTTCAGCAACCCATTTTCCTCGGGTCAGTCTAGTCATCATTTCAATCATCTTGTCTATTTGCTCGCGTGACTCCTCTCGAGATTTTGCTATCTGTTCTCGTATTTCTTGCTAAGATCTGGCTAACTGTTCTTGTAATTCTCTCTGTTCTCTTTCCACTCTATCCAGTCTATTTTGTTCATCCTCCATGGTTCCGGCCTGTGTCATAGAGGTATGCAGTGATTCTTATACCTCTGATTTTGAAGAGAAATCCTTGCAAAGCTAAACCGACTTCTTTTTTATTCTCCAAGTGTGTTTCATGATGCATGAGCTATGAATGTCGTGAATGTAACACGATGCCCATATGATGCATGTAAAGAAATAAACAAATTAATGCATGAGTATGTACAATGAGTGACCATGTATGTCACGAATGCAAGACCTTATTGTAATGAATGCAATCACGATGTCGATATGATGCATGTGTAGAATAAATAAAATGATGTACTGGTATATACAGAGAACGATCATGGATGTCACTAATGTATTCTACAATGAATGACCATGCATGTCATGAGTGCAAAATGATGCTAATTTTGATTTGTCTAAAGAGTAAACAAATTAACGCACGAATATATACAGAAAACTATTCATGATTTGGACTGAACTTGATCATTTCAACAATTTTATTGCACAAACTTTGATCTCCAAATTCAATCCGCCAAATTTTTTGTTTTTGAAAAATGTTTTCCTTTTTTTTCGTAAAAGAAAAAAAAATCAAAATATTATTTTCACAATCAATTTCTATCGAAAACTTTTCTGGTAGTGGGTCTTATTATGGCACAAATGTCCGAGTATTTATTCAACACTACCGGTTTGCAATCCTCATTTAATCAACAACAAGTGTCTATGCGGTTTATCAAATGAGATTATTATCACCGTGAAATCAAAAATACAATTATAAATGTAAATGCTTTATTTACAAGTGCATCAATGCATGAAATGTACGAGATGTACGAAAAAATTTTCGTATTTACAAACTCAAAAAGTTAACAAACATTTGCTCCGACAGTGTCGACTTATTTAAGCATCACGATGCCTTCGAAGCGAAAAATGAAACTGAATTGCGGGTAGCACGATGTGCGTTCATCATTACCCGATTTACAGTTCTTGTTCGGAATGTAAACAAATAGCGAAAGATCACCATGTTCCTTCCAAATTTCGAGGATATCCGATCGGAAATTCGATATGGCTATACTCAAGTTCACTACATGAGGTTGAGTTAGGTTCTAAAAGGCTCCAAATTGCTCCTTACTGTCGCCCGTGAAGGCTAGTAAGGCATCCCGATTTAAAACGGGTTCAATTTGTTGGAGTATATTTTCCAGGCTTATGCGGACGTTATTGCCTCACGAAAGCGTAGGTACTTTATTACTCCGAAAGTGTTTCGCTAGCCCATGCGGAGGTTATTGCCTCACGAGAGCGTAGGTACTTTACTTTCACCTAAAGGGATAAAGCTCGGGTATAGAGCTTATGTATGAAATGTACGTGCTCGTGTGTGAGAAGGAACAAGCAAACCTTCGACTATTTATTTACGACTCTTTATTCTAATCATCCCATGATTTTTTAAAAAATAAACGACATAAAAAAAAATTATGAATCAAGAATTAACAAATATCAAAGTGTGATTGCAAGCAAAATAAAAATAAAGAAAGAAAGAAAATAAAGAGAATTAAAATTAAATACCGATTAAATCCATTAATTCGAGATTTTAAAACAACACATGATCAATTTGTGGCTCGACTCTCAAAGTTCCCCAGTGGAGTCGCCAAGCTGTCATAACGATTTTTTTCGGATCGCTACGACGAATTTGATGAAAACACAAAAAATGGAGTCGCCACCAATCTTTTTTGCTAGGTGTGATTGGCCACCTATTAAAACCGATTTTAGTAAAACATTTTAAAAATAATTAAAACATTTTGTAAAACCAATTTCGAAGTCTGCGCTTTGAACCAGAGAGAAAACAAAATCGGGTTCGGGAGTCAGTTACGTGCGGGGAAGGATTAGCACCCCCGCAACGCCCGTTTAGAAAACGGTACCACTTGATCACGTGTTATCTTAAATCTCGATTTAATGGATTTAACATCGGTATTTAAAACTAATTCTCTTTTCTTTTCTTTTATTTTAAAAAAAAACATGTTTATTATTTTTTGAATTTTCTTGAACTGTTTTTAATTTTTTAAAAATCGAAAGTGAACATAAATTTATTATCGAAAATACTCATTAAATATTCCCGACACTCTCGGTGGTATTTAACGAGATCTTCTCACCTCAAGACATTTTAGGAATCACAACCGTGATATCCTTCGAATTCCGTCGTCGGCAATTTACATCCATTTTTTATTCAAATGCGTATGATGCAAATATTTAAATATCGGATGCATACGGCTTAACATATAACTATAAAATTAAACATGCGAATCGTAATATTAAAAACACGAACATGACAAAATATCGAGCGCAATAAACATTCGCTATTTATTTATTTTTAATTTTATTATTTCATTTTTTTATGCATTTTTGTATCGAGCATATCGCTAAATACTCCCAACACTCATGGTGATATTTAACGAAATTCTCGCACCTCAAGATATCTTAGGAATCACTACCGTGACGTCCTTCGAATTCCGTCGTAGGTTAATCCGTATTTATTAAAATCTCTTTTTTTTTTTTATAAAATAAATTAAAATGCTTTTAATGATTAATTTCGAAATAAAGAAAATTATCTATGTAAGAGTAATTCCCGAATCACTCCGATACTTTCGATAGTGTTTCGATTATTATTCTTACTAGGACCATTTCGAAGAACGATCGATACTTTGACCATCCGAGAAAACGATCCGTTTTTAGAGAATTTTATTTACCGACAATAATTTTAAAAGACATGTATTAATTAAAAATTATTATTTTAATATTTTAAAATCAAAACCAAATAACAAAAATATATCGAATGCTGAACAAAAATAATAAACAAAAATAGTAATGACAATAAATAAGAAAATCAAAATCATACTTGAAAAATGTCGAGAATCCGAAAAATCAAAATGCCGGACTTGATCTTCGTAAAATCACCTGAAAATGTCAAAAATAAAAATCAAAACTTCAAAAACGATCATCGTAAAAATTTTTTATTTTTATTTTCATTTTTTAAATTTTTTTTATTCATCATTCTTGATTTTTTTGATTTTTTTTAATTTAATTTCTAATTTTCCCCTTTTTTTTTCATTTTTTATTTTTTTATATATTTTTTTTTATTTTATATATATTTACTCTTTTTCAATTTATTTATTTTTTAAATTTATTTATTTATTTTTGTTTTTTTTTTCTTCTTTTCTTTCTTTTTTTTTTTTTTTTTTTCTCTTTCTGGCCCAGGATCAGGCCTGGCCTGCTGGGCCAGGTCCGATCCTGGCCTGGCCTGCTGGGCCGGGTATGGCCCAGCTTTCTTTTTTCTTTTTTTTTCTTTTTTTTTTTTCGGGTTAGGGGTACCCACGCGGACCCGGGTCGGATCCGGGTCCAGGCGCGGACCCCTCTTGCATGAAACGGCGCCGTTTCGGTGCCACCAAAACGGCACCGTTGCGGCGCTTTCTCTTTTTTTTTTTGACTCGGGTCGGGCGCGCGGACCCCGGGTCGACCCGCGGGTCCACGCGCGGACCCTGGGTCAAAACGGCGTCGTTTTGACGCCGTTTATATTTTTTTTAAAAAATCGGGTGACCCGCGGGTCGACGCGCGGGTCACCTCGACCCGCTCCCCCAAACGGTGCCGTTTCGGCACCGTATAAATACCCCCCAATCCCCTTTTTTTCATTTTCTTTCTTTTTTTTTTCTCCTTTCTCTCTCTTCTCTTTTCTCTCTCACTCTCTCCCACAGAAACCCAGATTCCGGCGGCCGGCACCGCGCCGGCCGCCGTCCATCGTCGCCGGCCGCCGTTCGCCGTCGGCCGGTGATCACCAAAATACTTTCTCCCAAACCGCCTCGACCTCCTCTTCTCAGATTCGGGCTCCGTTTTGCCCGAATCCCCGCCGAAGTCCGTAGATCTAGGTTTCAAAACCCTTTGTTGGTTTTGTTGTTTTTTTTTTTGTTGGTGTGTTTTTTTTTTTTTGTGCAGGTTTTTGGATGTTTTTCTTGTGTGTGGGGGGGGTCCGATCTGGGTTTCGGACCCCGGATCTGTTTTGAAAGGGTGTTTTTGGGTGTCGATCAGGGGGCCTCCTCCTTGGCTGAGGCTTCGACCCTGGGGGTTTTTTTGGTTTATCTTGGGTTGATCTGGGGGGTCGTCCGAATCGGGCCTCCCTCCTCTCTTCCCCCTCTTTTTTTGGTGCTGGCCGATTGGGGCTTTTTATGGAGGGGTTACGTGTTTGGGTTTCCGCTGGGGTGGTTGGCGTGTTGGTAGGGGTGGCGTGTAGGTTGGGTGGCGTGTTGCAGGGGAGGGCTTGTCAGGGTGGCAGAGGTAGGGCAGTGGTGGCAGGGAGGCTGGTGGCAGAGGGCTGGTTAGGGGATTAGGGTTTGGTTTAGGGTTTCAGTGTTAGGTTAGGGTTGGGAGATGAGCCAGTGGACAGGCCCGAAAATTGGGCCTGAAAATTGGGTCTGGTGCTTGGGCCTGATTGGGCCTGTGTTTGGGTTTTGGGCCTAAAATGGGCCAATGGGCCTGGACAGCAGATTGGGCCTGCTGAATAGCAGGCCTGGTTCGTACTTGGTCCGGGTCAGATTCGGATCCGACCCGGACGAAAATTGGTTATTACAAGATCAATATTAGTGCCTTTTCTTGATCTACAAAATTCGTTCTTGGTCGAGTCTTGATCGTTCTTGATCTTCTAGAAAAAAAAATCAAGAATTAAGAAGACCATTCGACTAGTCAGAAAGAAAAAGAAAGAAAGCAATCCGAGACAAAAAGACAATCAAGAAAATCAAGAAGTCTCGACAAAAAAAAATCAGTTCAAAAAAAAAAGAATTCAAAAAAAAGAAATTCATCTTGTTCTTTATTTATCTTTCTTAGCATATTGTTCTTGTTTAACATCATTCTAATTGTTTTCTTGTTTCTTGAATCTTGTGCTGGTTAGAATTAAGCAAGGGTGTTCTTGGTTGAGTTCAACTAGTTCCTAAAGAACTTGAAAGAGAAAAAAGAGTGGTAAAAGGCAAGAGTGAGTAAGCCTATTACTAGGAAAAGCCAAAATAGTGAAACACGAGTTTGAGTGATATTATTATTGAGTGTAAACAGTAAGGGAGTGTGTGAGCTTATTTCTTTTATCACTAACAAATCTTGTTTTGCAGCAACTTCAAGATGCCTCACAAGAGTGGATCATCACACCAGGAAGAGATGAATAAGGTGTTCTTTTCGTTGTAGGCTATACAACATTTTGAGCATTTAAATTTTGTGTTGGAGGAGGTGAAAAATAGAATGGATCGACAAGAGGCCGCAATTAAACGTCTATAAGGTGGGCGAGATAGAGGGGTTAGGCGTAAGCCTAGTGTTGATATTAGGCCAGAATTTGAAGAAGAAGATGATGAGGAGTTAGATATAGGTAGGCCTAGAGGTGTTAGGCAAGGAGGAGGACTTAGGAGAAATACAAAAGGTCATGAATGGGTAGATAGAGAAGATATGAACTTTGGGAACATAAAAATGAAAATTCCATCTTTCCAAGGTAGAACTGATCCTGAAGTTTACTTAGAGTGGGAGAATAAAATTGAGTTGATTTTTGATTGCCACAACTACTCTGAAAAGAAGAATATGAAGTTGGCAGTAATTAAATTCACTGATTATGCTATTGTTTGGTGGGATCAATTAGTGACCAATAGCAGGAGGAATCATGAAAGACCTATAGAGACATGGGGTGAGTTGAAAGCTCTCATGAGAACGAGGTTTGTACCTAGCCACTACTATAGAGACCTCTACCAAAAATTACAAAATCTTACCCAAGGTCTAGGAGTGTAGAGGATTACTATAAGGAGATTAAGGTGGCTATGATTCGGGCCAATGTAGAGAAGGATAGGGAAGCCACTATGGCTAGATTTTTGTGTGATTTGAATAGAGACATAGCAAATGTAGTTGAGTTGCAGCATTATGTGGAGATAGAAGACATGGTGCATATGTCTATGAAGGTGGATAGGCAATTAAAGAAAAAGGGGGCAGCAAGGTATATTTCGATTTCTAGCACTCTTTGGAAACCAAAGTGGGACAGAAATGACCGGGCTGTTGTCAAGGGGAAGACCGAACCACCTAAAGGGAAAAAAGAGAGCACTAGCAATGAAAAACCCAAGGTAGTTTCGAATCCTTCAAGGAATAGAGATATTAAATGTTTTAAATGCTTGGGTTTAGGGCACATTGCATCTCAATATCCAAACAAGCGGGTGATGATCATGCATGCTAATGGTGAGGTGATGATCGAAGTGAGGATGATGGTGATGAGATGCCAGAATTGGAAGATGCTAGTGATGTTGATGATGATTTGGACTACCTTGTGGAAGGTAAGTCTCTTGTTGCTAGGCGTGCTTTAAATACGCAAATTAAGGTAGATGATGTAGAGCAGCAAAGAGAGAATATATTTCATACTAGATGTTTTGTGAATAACAAGGTATGTAGTAAAATTATAGATGGAGGGAGTTGCACCAATGTAGCTAATACCACCCTAGTTAAGAAATTGGGTTTACCTTTACTTAAGCATCCTAGACCTTATAAATTGCAATGGTTGAATGAATGTGAGGAGGTGAAGGTGAATAAACAGGTTTTGGTAACTTTTACCATTGGGAGGTATAGTAATGAGGTGCTTTGTGATGTAGTGCCTATGCATGCTGGCCATCTATTGTTGGGGAGGCCATGGCAGTATGATAGGAGGGTCATTCATGATGTATTTAGGAATAGGTACAGCTTTGTAAAAGATGGAAAGACAATCAACCTTGTTCCTTTAACTCCAAAACAGGTCTATGAGGACCAATTGAAATTGAAAAGTGATTTTGAGAGAAAAACAATATGTGAGGCCGAAACACATGAGGAAAAAAGGAGAGAAAAGAAAAATAAGAGTGAGGCCGAAAAAAAGAGGGAAAAAGAGAGTACAAAAGAAAGAGAGGTGGCTGAAAAAAAAAAAAAAGAATGGAGCCACAAGAGAGAAAATAAAAGACAAAGAAGAGTTTTTATGCAAAGGAGAGTGAGGTTCTTACTCTTGATCAAACTAACAAATCTCTTCCTAGCTTGTCTTTTTCTTTGTTGCAGATGTTCGAGCATGTATTTTCGGAGGGGAAGCTGGATGGAATGCCTTCCATAAAAGGCATTTAGAATCCAATTGATTTCGTACCTAACATTGTTACAAGCAAGGTATGTACTTCTTATGTTATCCGTTACAAGCAAGGTAAGGGGAACATGTTTCTGATGTTTTATCAATGAGGTATGTATTTCGTGCTCCTATGAATGCTAAAATCATTAGGTTTGAATATATGCAAGGTATTTATGCCAATGACACTGATTTTTCTTACTCATACATGGCATGTGATAAAGTTGATTTGTGTTTTAGGGAACTATGTGCAATTGTTACTATTATAGAAAGGGTCTGTTCTCAACTTGTGTTAGCATTACCTAACTTTAACAAGACTTTTAAGATTGAATGTGATGCGCCAGGGATAGGGATTGGAGTCGTTTTGTTGCATGATAAACATTCCATAGTTTTCTTCAAGAAGAAGGTTTCCAAATCCTTGAGAATATTCATGAAAATGCTTCTAAAGTGGATCTTCAAGGTGAGTATAATGTTTCTACTACTTTTAATGTTTCTGATCTGTCTCCTTATGATGCAAGCGATGATTCGAGGTCGAATCCTTTCGAAGAAAGAGGGAATAATGGGATCCAAGATGGACCAAGTCTTAAAGATTCGAATCAAGGAAGCAATGCAAGGATTCCACTTGGGCCGAGTCTTTTAGTTTTGTAAGCAAGATCAAGACATTCAAGATTGGGCTTGAATGAAGAAAGACCAGCTTTAATCATATGATCCAAGCTGATCAAGGTGGCGGCATAAGAGAGGATTGGTGTGGGCCAACTTTTTGTTTCATTAATTGATGTGGCAAGAGTGGGCCTTGTTCTAATTCATTAATCCATTTAGGCGTGTGGGACCTAATTCTTTATTAAGTCTAATAGGCTTGTGTGGGGCCTATTTCATTAATCTAGTTGGACTTATTTTAATTTATTAGGTTTTTGGGCTTGAGCATGTTCAGCCCTTATCTTTCTTAGTATAGCCGACTTAGGCATATTAGTAGGGCTAGAATTCCTTGCCAACCTAGGACTTGTTAGGGAGGCTATATAAGCATGTGTTTAGCCGCCTACTGGAGTTAATCAATAGTATTCTGAATTTTATTCAATTGAAAGTATTTTCTTTTCTTGTTTTTAAAAGAACTTAAAGAACTTATCAAAGGTTTTCCTTTGTGGCGTTCACAACCAAATCTAGGTTCTTGAAACTAGTTTTTATTGGGTCTAGATCTTTAACCTGAATCTTGACTTTTTTGGGTTAGGATATTTTGAATTATTTGTGAATTCAAAAGGTTTCATTTCTAAGGGTTCACATCAGGAGATAATGAAAGCATTAAGTAACTAAAAAAATGTTAAGATTTTTTGGAAAAGGAAGGAAAAGGTTGAAAAGAGCTTTAACAACAGTTTTTTCCTTATGTGAAGGTAGAAGTCGAACAAGACAAGGCTTGAAGTTTAGATGCATTTGGTTACGTTAAGATTAACGTCGAGTTTGATTGGAGGTAATGGCCATTCCATTTTCTCTCTATTCCTTGCTCATCCGTGATTCAACAATTTGGTTGGCAGAATGGTTATTCCATGGAATAGCCATTCCCTCTCATTTCTCATTGTTCCGTAATAGCTATTTTTAGTTGTGAGTCAAGAATAGCTATTGTGAGTCATTTCCTCGTTCCTCCGAATAGGACCATAATTTTTCTAACCATTTTATCTTTCGCATATTTTTAAAACCTCAAAAGTGTTCAATGTTAAGATTGAGAAAGTTTTCGGTCTGACAATCGCAAAAAAAAAAACCGATGACTTGAAATAGCCACAATCTTTTCCAAACCACCTCATTCCTGATCAGATCTGGTAGTTCAAAGCATGATAAGGTTGGCCAATGGTCAAGTGGTAATCGTTGATTCTTTTCGACAGCCACATAAAAGGTTCAAATCGTCAGATCAAACTCTCTGATGGCCAGATCTAGTTGTTACAGCCTCGAATCAACAAGAGGGCCACCAGATTTGGTTGTGAAGTGGCCTAAATAGGTTGCCTACAACATAGAGAAATTTAGGGCTAGTTTAGCATTGTTTTTGAAAAAAGTATGGTGAAAAATATGGTTTAAGAATTTTTAGATATTTGGTATTGAGGTGAAAAAGTACTATGAGAAATTAAAATATTAAAAAAAAAAAATTAAAATAATAAAATGTTAGAGATGTGAGGATAATAAAATCATTTTACTTGAAAGTCAGCTTTTAAATTACAAAAACTTCATTTTTTTTCTTTTTTGTTTAGGTTTCCAAACAATAATTTTAATCGTAAAAACCAAATTTTTTTATCCGTTTAGTATTGAAATTACGATAAAACGTAATTTTTGACTTTAAAAATTATGCCAATAGTAATGTTAAACGGGCCTTAATGGCTGGCAACGCCAACTCAAAGCTTCGATCAGCTTTTTGTTGCTGGTGATTGTTTGGAGTGGTAGAGGATAGAAAAATAAGAGAGGAAGAAAGAAGAAAAAATAAAGTTACGGAGAAAAAAAAAGAGAAAAAAGTTATGAAATTGTTTTTAATAAAAGATTTATTTTTAAATTTAATATAATATTATATAGTTAAAAATTTTAAAATGTATATTGAAATTTTAAATATGAACTTTTAATAGAAGGGTAAGATAAGTAAGATACTATTTTTGTACTCGTTCTTTACATACTTTGGTAACCAAATATCTTAATACTATTTCACTTTTATTGTATTTCATGAACCAAACTCTATATTTTATGGATTCATATTTTATTCCCATAAAATAGCCATTTTATTTGAAAAAATAGTCATTTCGCGGACCACACGAAAAATTTTAACCTTTTCGAAGAGAGCTAAACTTTTTTTTAATTGTTAAAACGTTTGTTAAAATAACGTCAAAAGAACAACAAGGGAGAAAGGGGAGGCAAGAGCTTGAGTCTTTTTTACGCCAAATGGGTCGTCCTTATTCTATTCCCCTCTTATGACCCTCTCTCCCCCTTCAACACCCCATTACTATAAAGAAGCCATACTTTCCCTCTCAAATACCCACTTCCTCTCTCTCTCTCTCTCTCTCTCTCTCTCTCTCATCATATAACAATTATACAACTTTTCCTCTTCTTTTATATCCTGAATTCTTCCCCTTTTCTTTTCTTTCTTGTTCTTTTTCCCCTTGTTGATATTCTCTATTACTTTGAGGGAGTATAAGATGGAAAAATGGATGCTTGAATTGTAGGCTCAATTGGGTGTTTGAAGATTCCCTCTTTTTTGTTTTGTTTTGTTTTGAGCCGATTGTTGCTGTTAAGTTGCTTCAAGGCCTCTTGGTTTTCAGCTGCTTTTTTTTTTTTGTGAGTTGGGTGCCTCTTTTGAAGATGGATAAGCTTAATTTCTCCAAGAATGGTGTGCTTAGATTGCCTCCTGGATTCCGGTTCCATCCTACAGATGAAGAGTTAGTGGTTCAGTACTTGAGACGAAAGGTGTTAGCTTGGCCGTTGCCTGCCTCTATCATTCCTGAAGTTGATGTTTGCAAAGCTGATCCTTGGGAATTGCCAGGTTGGTTCCTTAAAATATAAGTCAACTTCGAGAACTCAATCATAAACTTTTTTTTTTCTTCGACAAAACCTTAAAACTTAAAAGTAGATTCTTATTAACAACAAAATTACTTTGTTCTAGAGCTAGGGCTATCTTCTTGTATCAATTGTGGAAGTAGCGTGCTGACATAGCTCTAAAGTCTAAACGAAATGAGCTGTTAACAATTATAAGCCTTTAGCACAAAATTGAAGAGAAAATTAGATAGTCTGATACATTGGGTCTTTGTTGTATGCATTATCAGGTGATTTGGAGCAAGAGAGGTACTTTTTCAGCACTAGAGAAGCCAAGTATCCCAATGGGAATAGATCCAACAGAGCCACAATTTCAGGTTATTGGAAAGCAACTGGAATTGACAAACAAATTGTAACTTCCAGGAGCAACCAAGTTGTGGCTATGAAGAAAACTCTGGTTTTTTATAGAGGAAAACCCCCACAGGGATCTAGGACCGACTGGATTATGCATGAATATCGCCTTGTTAGCGCTGAGACAGCAGCCTGCAGTGCCCCACATAAGAAGAACCAAACTCAGGTCAATTTTTGATCTTGCTCATTCCAAGAACTCCGGAGTCTGGAATCATGTTTTATTTGCTTGTAGTCAATTAATAATTGGCATTACATTGTTGCTTTAATTATGCTATGTTGGTCAATCAAACTTAATAATTTGTGTTAAAAAACTTCTGCAGAGCCATGTGGTGCCAATGGAAAACTGGGTGCTGTGCCGCATATTTTTGAAGAAAAGAAGTAGTACTACTAAAAACGATGATGACAGCATGCAATCTTGCAACGAAAATGGAGTTGTTAAACTAAGGACAGCCAGGCCTGTTTTCTATGATTTCCTGACAAAGGACAGGACTGACTTAAATCTTGCCCCTTCTTCCTCGTCCTCTGGCTCCAGTGGGATCACACAAGTTTCCCATAATGACACAGATGAACTCGAAGAAAGTAGTAGTTGCAATAGTTTTCCTTATTTCATAAGAAAACCTTAAAAAACACACTTCACACTTTTCCTTTTCGTGTCTGTACCAGTAGTTGGACTTCTGATTAGCCAATCAGAATAACCTGTTTAAAGAAAAAGCAATCTAGTGTTTGGTAATTTAAGTCTTAATTTGCGTCTCTTTGTCTGTTATTATCACGCAGCAGAAAGAGATATCAACTGAAAGAAAACAAGAAAAAAAGAAGATAGAATTCGGCATTAACTATTATATGAAGAGCAAATTAAGTATCTTAAACACATGGTGCACCTTGTAATGAATCTCGAAATTTCAAAATATAGTGATATTACCCTCTTTTTGGCATTTACAATTGTTTTCATAAAAAAGGCAAATGTTTTTTAAGAGAAGGAAAATGTAAGAGGCGAAGAAAAGAGAAATTGGAAAGAGGGAGGAAAGAAAGAAAAAAGGGAAGATAATATAGTAAATGCATCTAATATGAACTTTGGCAAAAGCAGAATGCTTTTTGCAGAGCCAAGAATAAGCATAAGATCTTTGCAAATCAGCATTTGCACGAGGGTTCCGTCTCCCTCGTGGGAAAGCTGAAATCACCCATTGTGGGAAAGCTGCAATCACTTGAAAAGAACCCAATTCCCTTTGACACCACTATTTCATAATGGATCGAATCTCCAAAAAGTTCTGAAACCGGCACCGAGTTCTTATCCTCCTGTGCATTTCATTTTATATAAAGTATATAAGAAATTTAAATCTAATATAACTTGAAAGGTGAAAACTTTAATAAAGTATATAAGCCACATTCAAGTACAAAAAATAATCAATTTGAGATTTTTGACATTCTATCCGACACATATATGACGAAACAAACACAAAACAGGCAACCCAAAAGAACGAGTAAGGGACTTAATCCTAATACCAAATCAAAGAAATTCAAACTTAATTTGTAAAGTGAAGAGTTTAATAAAATATATAAACCACATTCAAATGCAAAAAGGTAAATAAGGACGTTCGATAAAATCATTAAAAAATGAGCAAATTCAAACATTCCGAGCATATTTTTTTTCAGCATTTGTAACTACTATCGCGCACTCACTCAATACTCTTAAAACAATAGAAGGAACAGGAAAGATTTAAGTCTAAGGTTGCAGGAAAACATGGTTAACTAAAACTTGAATTTACAAGACTAGTTGGTGGAAGTAGGGAGACTAAAAGTTATAGAGATTCTTCAGCAAGGATGGCGGAATTTGACAACGAGCTTGGGGTCCAATCAAATCCAACCGTCCGTCCGGCCGCTAGTCCTGAAAATTGTTCTTACGACTTTTTAGTTGTCAAGCGTATGATTTCTTGCAAAGATAGATTGGTCTTAATTCAACACACAATAGCGTAAAAGAAGTTAATAATCAGATCACGACTTATTTAAGTTCCTTGTACATAAAGAAATGTACAAAATATTCTCGCCTTTGAAATTTTGTTCCTCATCAGCAGATAGCAAAGGATATTAACAGTAAGATTCTCCCACTATTATCCAACTACTATCCTGCAGGTTTGACTCCAATAATGTACAAAAAATAACTCAGAATTGTTATACTTTTTCATATTTCTTAGTATTTCTTAATGGGGAATGTCACCTTATATAGTTGACTCAGTATTCCTGATAATTAAACCATAAATCTAAGCTGAAAATACAAGTTATCAAATTATCATAATCAATTCATCCATGACTTGTTGATTTATACAGGCAAATGTAAAAAAAAAAAAAATTATACTTATAGAAGTTGGGTCTTCAAAGTACACAAGGCCGTGGCAATATCATAAACTTGAGAGGTTAAAGAGTGGGCAATGGAGCTGAATATGATTGCCAAGTGGATGCCACACAGACTCAGGACGGCATAGTTTAATATCATTGATTAACATTCTAATGATCCATAATTGAGGTATTTGTTATGCCATAACAGGAAGGGAAAAACAAAAATATTAAAGTTTAAAATTAAGGGGTATGACCCAAAAAAACATATACATATACCGACCAAAGTTGCTTGTGGCAATGGTTTTAGAATCATCTCAGGCTGTTGGAGTTCTTCATCACTTTTTATATGTATAAATTTCATTTTCATCATGACAAAAGAGAGAGTGATAGGAGGAGGAAAATAGATTGGGTTGTGGGATTGGTGAGATTAGACTCTCAATATCGGACACAATATAAAAAAAAATGATAAGATATGAAATAATAACACAAACACAACACGAATACACGAATATATTAAAATCTATATAATATGAATTATTAACATATCAAAATTTATGTAAACATAAAATATTTTAAACATGATTATGATACGATAAAATATACAAATACGATACAAATATATAAATTATTTTAAGACGGGGTTCAAAATTGTCAATCACGTGGGCAGGGCAAGGCAGGGCAGGACAGCCCCTCGTGGTAGACCACACAACACAATGGACAGCACCAAAACTTTTGTAGCCTTCACCTGATTAGGTCAATCACTTATAAAAGAAACCCCAACTATCCTAGAAATATACATACAAGGCCAAATGTGGGTCTTTACTTTAATCTTTATCACAAATGGGTAAATTTGACATTTTAAAACGCAAATACCTTGCTGACAGACAAGCAATGTATTATCAATTATGTAAGTTGACCGGTTCCTGAAAACCAACCACTTTTATGCATTGTTTAGTTTGGACAGATTGAAGTGTAAGGTTTGCTTCCTATCTATGCAACAGAGACATCTTCAATATTTTAACCACATTCAAAAACATACTGTTACCATCAAGATATGAATCTAATCTTACCCAAAGAAATGTTTTCGTTATGGGACCCTCGTTGTAAAAGACCCACCCTCCCTCTCCAAAGCCTCAAAATTAGGGATAACAATGGAATGGAATCACTTTGTGTCTCACTCTTGTATATCACTTTTGTATAGATATTGAAAATATTTACATCCATAGATGTCAGTTAATTTAATATTATAAAAAAAATATTATAAATTATTTATGAATATAATTTTAGCATATATAATTTTTAATATATATAATATGCATATATATAAAGTATATATAATATCAATATATATCTAATTTTAGTATATATCTAATATATATTAAAAATATACAAGAATAAATATAATATTTTAAAAAGGTAAAATAATAATTTTAAATGGCGAGACGAAACTAAGCGGAACAAATATTTACCAAAATCACCCCGTTCCATCTCACCCTCACTTTTCAAACAAAAAAATAAACCTTCCCATTAGGAATGATCGATGAGAAATCCGAGAAGCGGATCGAATTTTACCCTCCCTACTCAAAATCTCAGAATTGAATTTCTCATACCATACACGACTATTCATACCCTGAAATGATTAGCAAGCTATATATATGTTATACTGGAGAAATTAATTGCGTAGACAGCTGAGAAGGGTCAATGAAAATTTACATGCCACATGATATTATGAGCATATTTTTGGTAAGGCCAGACGTTAAGTTATCAGTATCATGTGATTTTTGCGTGTAAAAATATGCAAGCTCAACTAATAAAGGACCGGTTAGAACTCTAGGAGGTATAGAGACGTATACAAATAAATAAGAATCATAAGCTTATTCTAGTTTTTCCAATGTCAAAATCAGTCTTCTGGCCCTCAGAAAGACAACTAGGAGGGGTTCTCAACCTTTCTTTCGGTTGTTTTGAGTTCACATTCAATCCCAACTTCCAACCCCCCCCCCCCCCCCCCCCCCCGGGAGCGTCTTCAATACCAAAATGGACCACAACATCTTATAACAAAAGATTCAAATGTTATCTTTGTGACAACTATTCGAAAGGGAAAGATTCTTCAGGAAAAATCATAAGATCCATCAAACCTTTAAACTCAGAGGGGACCTTACAATGATATGCTGTTGCCAATATGATGTACAAATCTGCACATGGCACGCCATCATCGATTCAATTAAAAACCAGTTTTTATCATGAACGTCCCTGACGAGTCGATACAAGCAAACCAGCAGCTGCTGAATTTCAAGAATGTTTCATCTCAAACTTCATTCTTTGACCTAACATGCAATCATACGTATTGACTATTATCAGTGATGTGATCATCTTAGAATAAACAAGTGAAAAGTAAGGGGTCAGAAAAACATATTTCATCAAGCCATCATGGACCAGTTAAAAGATTCACATTATCAAGAAGCAACTTCAGAATATTTCATTCACAAGGTAGTGCTCGCATGAAAGTTGCTAAGAGATACGAGATTATGATTGCCTATGTCCAATAACCAACAAGCTTCATACTACTATATGCTCAAAGATGACACAGCAATGGCCTTAAACAAGAATAAAATAGTCGTAACTGATGATCCAACTAAATTCAAAATCTCAAACTGTAAAAATTTTGCACCATGAAGCAAGGAATCACCAAAATCCTGCTTTAAGGCTCTTTCTGACCAGCTACAACATCAGTTGTTTTTGAAGGAGGTGCTTCTGCACATGCCCTCAAAACAGCTTCATTCTGAGAGAAATAAACATTTCAAGTATCTCAAAGATATATAAATTCTGAATGATGATAACTAAAATGCCTTAAGCAAGAAAATATAATGATCCAGGAGTCCAAAATTATGGGATCAACACTCTGAAAATTCATCGGTATACAGGGTAATAAAAGGCAAAGAAAAAAGGGCAATTACAGTAACCAAAACATTTCAGTGTTTGCAGCATGCAGATGGATGAAAGCCAAGGGTAATAAAATGCATTCAGGGGTTGTTACTGAATGTAAGACAAACAGTAAAATAGAAGATCCCATGCTGATTTCTTTCTCAATGGTTATAAATTTGTGGCTTTCAGTTGGAGGCCTGGGCCTTAAGGAAGTAAAACTGGTGATAGGCAGTCTAAGTTCCAACAGCAGCAAATCAAATATCTGAACCACTAAATAATAGCTATGTTAGGTTTCTTTCATATATTTGTTGAAATCATAAGTCTATTTCACAGATAACAGCATAAAATAGGATTTGAGTCCACCATCTGAAAGCCACTGAAAAAGGTCAAGTACTTAGTTTATCAAAATAATACTTTCTCACAACATTTGATGGGATCCAAGATGGACCAAGTTTTCAAGAAGCAATACAAGGATTCCACTTGGGCCGAATCAAGGAAGCAATGCAAGGAAAGGACTTGGGCAGAATTTACAAGTCTTTTAAGCAAGGTCAAGACATTCAAAATGGGCTTGAATGAAGAGGAACCAGCTTTGGTCCATGTGATCCAAGTTTTACAAGTGGCTGCATAAGGCTTAATGAAGTGGACTTGTTCATTAAATGACATGGCAAGGGTGGGGACCAATTCATTAAACTATGTGGTGCCTATTAAATGAGTATTTGGACTTGTGTTAAGTTTTTATTTAGTTTAGGCTTTTGGCCTGACTTGTGTAACATGTCCAATAAGCTTGTGGGGACTATCCTCATTAAACTATTGGGCATCTTTTAAATTTAATTAGGATTGGGCTTGAGCATGTTCAGCCCATAGTTAAGCTTTCTTTTAATTATGTAAGTAGGTCTGGCTGAATCCTATTGTTATTAGGTTAGAAATCCTTGACTGCCAAGGAAGTTCATTTGTACTAAGAGTTCTTAGGCTAGTTGAATTGGGATTAGTAGGGAGGCTATAAATACCCTTGTTTAGCCATCTACTTCAGTAAACAATTATTAATCTTTTGAGTTTGAATTTATTCAAAGTGAGTGTTTCACTCTTTTTAGTTCTTGATAGAACTTAGGAACTTATCAAAGAATTCTTTCTTTGTGGCGTTCAACCTATCAAACTTAGGTACTTGAAACGAGAGTTCTTAGGGTCTAGCTTACATGCTTAATCTAGGTTCTTTGAAACATGCTTTCTAAGGGTTTAAGTTTTATTTGCCTGAATCTTGGCTTTCTTGGGGTTAGGGTATTTCAATTTGTTAGTGGGTTCAAAGGGTTTAATCCCTAGGGCTCACATCAATATTACATGGCTGTAGTTAAATAATTTATTTTCCGCAGAAGGTAAAACCTCAAGGAGTGTTTAGATCCAAGCAAGAGAAAGGCTCAGAGACAATAGATGCTGATTCTCTTAACTGACTACCAGCATGGCAACAAATCCATGGTACGCAGACAACCTAATGTGAGAAAGTTTAAACTACATTATGTCCATTTAGAATGAGTGAAATCAATCGACCAGCCAAATGATTAGATATAAAGTAAAAATGCCCCAAGGGCACTTCAGGACTCAAGATTTTGCATCCCTTTCTGGATGCTCAGTTTTAAACCACTCAACTCGAATTCACTGATCAGACACATTTAATGCCAGCCTACCCTTATAAGCCCCTTAAAAACAACACAAACAGAACTTCAACTCTCAAAACTTGTTCTACATCAGGGTTGAAAATCCCCATGCCAATGGCCATGAAATGGGAAGAACCATTATGTATGAGCTACAGAAAAGGGACAGATACACAAACACAAGGAGGAAGACATCACTCCTGAATAATGAATAATCTTTAGAGGGAATCCAGATTAACAAGACTTTATACCAGATGAAATTAAACTCGCCATGCTATCTTGAGCATTTATGACTGACTTTGCAATTTTTTGTGTATACAAAATTTGCAACTAAATTCATTGTCTTGGCCCAAATATACATAGCTCTACATGTAATAAACTGTCAATGTTAACTTGAACCTTGTATTATGTAGTTGACAACCTTCCCTCACAGTTTACATTTGCCCTTGAATTCTAACTAGTTCCCAACAACTAACTGAATCAATTCAGAAAATAACTTATCAATTATCAAGAAAAGAAACCCAGGAAGAAAAAAGGTTTTGGCATAGAAAAGCTTAAGCATTGAAATGATAATGAAGTGTGTAAATAAGCCAAAAGGGGTAAAACCCTAAAAACCATATATATATACATTAAAACAGGAAAAGAGAGAAGGTAATAAAGAGTTTTAGGACCTGCCAAACGCGACGGAGACGCTTCTTGGCGTTGGCTTTGCGGGTAGAAGTGAGCTTAATTCTCTTCCAAACGAGGCCTCCGGAGTCATGCTTCTTCACTATCTCCATCACTCTTGTTCCCCAAAATGCTCCGATTCCTCCTGCCATCTCCCTCGCCTCTGCTTCCCTCAGCTCTCAACTCTTTTTCTATTTTCCAACTGGGCCTAATTCCTGGAAACCCTTTCTCGGTAACAGGGAAAAACAAACAAAAAAGTCTAAACTCTAAACTTATACCGACTAACCCCAGATTCTGGATTTAGACCGATCCATAATGAAAAAGGCCTATACTAACACCCATGACCCATGCCATTAATCCCATCTGACTTGCTAGGTTTTTTTTTTTTCGAGAAATTATTTATTTATTAGTTAGGATTAGGAGTAAAACTGGTAATTGGATGTGTTCGGACAGTTTGAGTCGGATCGTTTTAAGTTTGATTTTTTTTAAATTTGGATTATTTTGAGTTTAAGTTATTTTAAGTTTGAGTTGTTTTTGTTCGGATTATGATCATTTCGGATTCGAGCGAGTTTTATGTTATTTTTTTATTTTATGTTAAATGTAATTATTTTTACGTAATTTAAATTTTTAAATTCAAAAATAAATTATTATTTTTTAAATAAGCTTTTTGTATATAATATAACATTTCTTAATAATATTTATAGATAATATCAATATTTGTTAACACCAAAAAAATATATAATTAATTTATTATATAAATCAATTTGTTAAATAATTTATTATAGAAAATATGATGTATTATCATATTGATATTTAAAATAATTGATTCGATGAACTCTAATATTCAAAATGTAAATACATTATGATTTATAGTATGCATATATATAAATATAATTGTACAAACTAATAATTAAATAAAAATAAGCAAATGATTATATTTGAAGAAGAAATAAGACTAAGGTTTAAGAGCTGATAGGTAATACATAAAAATAAAAAAAAAAAAGTACTACTATTAGTTAATTTCTTAATTATTTATTTTAATGGTCTAATCTTAACTTAAAATTAAATTTTTTAATAAATCATGATTAAAAATTGCTTAATATATACACTATATACCTAAATATTTCAATAATTTACCACTTGAACAATAAATATTAAATAGAAATGACATAATGATTTGTAGACGTGATAATTTTAGATATTGTCATAACGTTAAAATCCGAAAATTTCTTAAAAATCACTCATTCACCTCTTTGAATTTCATTGTTGGAAAGATCTAAATTTACTTCCATAATTTTATTAAATGCACGTTATACAAAAGAATATATTTCTTATTAAGTCTTAAATTTTAAATTTGGAATCTAATTCTAAACATATTTTTGAAAAATATTAACAAATAAATAAACTATAAACAAATAAATAATCAACCAGTAAATGAATAAATATTTAAGCAATTAATCAATCAAACAATTAGTTAGAATAGATAAATAAGATAAATATAATTAATTAATCAAAATCCACTAAATAAAATAATAAAAATGAAAAAGAAAAAGAAAAAGAAAAGAAAAGATCAACATACGAGTCGGTTCGCACGCAGATCCACGCCATATCTATGCAACCTAACTCGGGTTAGTATAAAAAAAATTTGCTTTTTTTTACCCAAAAAAAAAAAAAAAAACTTATCTTCTCAACTTCTCTCTCCTCAACCTAGATTTTGATGGTCCTCCGTCGTCGTCTACGTTGATCACCGTCGTTCTTCGCCAATGGTGCCCAAAAACCCAAAAAAATTTGCTTTTTCCAAATGCTCTTCACATCCTCTATCTTTTTGTGATGAATGCAACATTTGGGAGCAGGGACATAGTGAGCACAACAGAAGATTCTGGATGTGCCATGTACCTGGAAACAGCTAGGAGCAGCAGTATGGTACTTACTGTAGCTGCATTGGATGGAAGCAATACTCACAGGAGCTGGTGAGCAAAATTAAGATGTCAAGGACGTGAGCTAGCTGTCAGACTATCACTAGTTAGTTATTTTGAGAAGAATGAAGTTAGTTAAGTTGTTATGCAGCTGTCAGCTGCTGAAATTCTATTGGTTCCCTGTAATTAGAATGTTCTAAGATTCAAATATATACCAGGTTGTAACCGATTGAAAGCTATGAAATAAAAATCAACTTCTCATTTTCTCTCTAAATTCTCTCTGGTCTTTTCTCTACTTCTTCATTACATAACAAATTGGTATCAGAGCTTACCAGATCTACTAAATCTGGGTAAGAATCGAAGAAATCTAGCAATGGCTGAAGGCACACGTTTGAATACACTCCAAGAGTAGGTTCAAAACCTGCAATCGCAACTAGAATCCATGAAGACTGTTGACACCATTGTTCCTCATTGGTGGGAAGAACAGAGGAAGAGCATCGATGCTTAATTTGCTGAGAATCAAGGTTATATTGGCAGAATGCTGGAACTGATGGCACAGAAAAGGGAGGTCCAGTCCCAGTCTAAGACAGAAGGGGTCACCAAGCTTCCAGGCAGTCCACTGTTACCAGCATCACAGTCTAAACCTGAAGATAAGAAACCTGTTGAAGTTACAGTAATAGATGAGCATGGTAAGTTTACCTACAAACCTGATGAGCCTGGAATACTAGCTATGAACCCTGGCAATAGTAGTAGCCACATACCGTCAAATTGTTCAGGACAAACCAAAGGCCCTGAACTTAACTCAAGCAACGGTTCCACAGGGAATATGAATGCCTTCACTCCTAGACCTAAAATCGAGCTGCAAGTTTTTGATGGCAATAATCCTAGAGGATGGCTTAAGAAATGCCAAAAGTATTTTGCCATTTTCTCAATTGCAGATCATCAAATATTAGAAGTAGCAGCAATGTAATTGATGGGTAAAGCAGAAATCTGGTTTGATGGGTTCCTTATGCAGAAACCTCGCATCAGTTGGTCAGAGTTTGCTGAAGCTCTTTGCCTCAAATTTTGTGATAGAACCTGTTCGGATGTTGTGGAAGAATTTAACAAGCTAGCACAGAAGGCTACAGTAGAGGAATACAAGGAGAGGTTTGAGGAGTTGAGACCTTACATGTTACAATATAACCCCCATTTGCCTGAGGAATATTTTGTATCAAGTTTCCTCAGTGGCCTCAAGGAAGATTTGAAACCGAGAGTCAAACCAATGAACCTAACACCTTAACCTTAGCCTACAGACTAGCTAAGCTACATGAACTTTCCCTGGAGATTGATTGTAAAACGAATAGACCAATTACCAAAATAAACAATAGCTCAACCCTGGATCCTTACCCTAGACCTACCTTCACTATAAACCGAACCCATAATATGACCAGCGCATCACTCCCAAACCTTAATAGGAAATCTCTTATGGAGCAGAGGAGAGCCTAAAATTTATGTTTTAAATGTGGGGAAAGGTTCACACCAGGCCACATCTGTAAGAACAAACAGTTGAACTTGATCACTATTGAGGAAGATGGTGAGGAACAGATTGACCCTGGCAATGAACAACTCAGTCAAGAAGTGGTAGCTACTGAAGATATGGACAATACTGACAAACATCTGGAGATCTCCATTAATTCATTGACTGGGAATGTAGGGCACAATACCTTAAGGATCCAAGGAAGCTTGAAGGGTAAACCACTCAATATGCTCATTGACAGTGGGAGCACTCATAGCTTTGTGACCCCTAAGTGGGCCAAAGATGGAGTAGAGTTAGTACACATTAACCCTTTAGCTATTACAGTAACCAGTGGAGACAAAGTCTACAGTACAGCTAAATGTAGACACTTGGAATGGTTTATGCAGGGTTATCAGTTTGCACATGATCTGAGAGTATTACCATTGGGAGGAAGTGACATGGTTCTGGGAGTTGATTGGATGAAAAGGTACAATCCTTTAATGTTTGACTTTAATGAATTGTCTGTATCCTTTCAGAAGGATGGTAAACAGATTACCTTGAAGGCTGGACAGTCACCAACAGTGCTTAAGCTCTCGTTTTTCACATATTTTTTTTACTCAACTTACCTTGTAGAGTTTGGGTTTGGAAACTTGAAAACTTTATTTATTTATTTATTTATTGCAATATTTTTGACTCGACTCACCTTGTAAAATCTGAGTTTGGAAACTTGAAATTTTTATTTTTATTTTTTTAATTTGAATTTTTTGACTTGACTCACCTTGTAGGGTTCGAGTTTGGAAACTTGAAATTTTGATTTTTTTACTCGACTCACCTTGTAGAGTTCGAGTTTGGAATTTTGTTTTTTGGTTCGACTCACCCATGTATAGTTCAATTGACTTTTAGGAAGTTGTTTGACTTGATCAGGACTCGGTTCATCTAGTAGAGTGCGATTTTTTGAAATTTTTTTGACTTGACCAAGGCTCGACTCATTTAGTAGAGTTCGATCTTCTTGAAAATTTCTTGGTTTATCCAAGGCTCGACTCATCTAGCAGAGTTTGATATTCTTGAAAATTCCTTGGTTTGTCCAAGGCTTGAATCATCTATCTAATAGAGTTCAATTTTCTTAAAACTTCCTTTGTTTGTATAAGGCTCTACTCATCTAGTAGAGTTTTATTTTTTTGAAAATTTCTTGGTTTGTCTAAGGCTCGACTCGTTTAGTTGAGTTTGATTTTGAAAATTCCTTGGTTTGTTGAAGACCTGACTCATCTAGTAGAGTTTTATTTTCTTGAAAATAACTTTGTTTGTCCAAGGCTCAACTCATCTATTAGAGTTTGCTTTTTTTTTTTCTTTTTTTTTAACATTTCTTGACTTGATCAAGGCTTCACTCATCTAGTAGAGTTCAATTTTTTTTTTGAAAATTCCTTGATCAAGACTCAACTCATCTAGTAATGTTCGATTTTTGTAAAATTCCTTGACTTGACTAAGGCTCAACTCATCTAGTAGAGTTTGATTTTTTAGGAAATTCCTTTACTTGACCAAGACTCGACTCATCTAGTAGAGTTCGATTTTTTTGAAAAATTTCATGACTTAATCAAGGCTCGACTCATCTTGTAAAGTTTGACTTTTTTGAAAATTTCTTGACTTGACCAATCCTCGACTCATCTTGTAGAGTTTGATTTTTTTGAACAAATTCTTGGGTTGCCTATTTAATTAGGCTTAAAAATTATGGTGTCGACTTTCACTGGGCTAAAAAATATATCTCTTATTTGCCAACTTCACAGGGCTTAAAATCATCATTGTGGTTGCTAGATTGGGCTTAACATCATCACATTTAGTGCCAACTTGGTTGGACTTAAAATCATCACTGTGGTAGCTACACTAGATTTAACCTTATCTTGTGTAACAACTTATACAATCACCACTGTGCTAGCTACATTGGGCTTAACTCACCTCATCTAGTGCGAATTTAACTGGGCTTAATACATCTTGATGCCATCTACATTGGGGTTAAACTCTTCTAATGTGCCAACTTGACTGGCTTAAAATCATCATTGTGCCAGCTATATTAGGCTTAACTCAACTCATGTGCCAACTTAACTAGGCTTAAATAATTCTGGTACCATTTCAATTGGGCTTAAGCTTTTGTGTGCTTTTCAGGAGAAAGTCAGGCTATTTCCTCTACTTTAGAGAAACTTCAATTACCTTCAATCTTTGCCCATATCTTTTTAGGAGAGAATCGAATCTTGTTTTCACTCTTTTCTTTTACTTAAAATGAAACAAATGCAATGTTTGACTATAATGGTGAATATGCAAATGGACAACTAGCATGATGCAAATGTGAATGTTTATTTGAAGGAATTATAACATGTGTTCTTGTTTATGTTCCATCTTGATCGGTGAATTCCATATTTTTTATCTTTTCCTCCTAGTCTCGGCTCTTCGAATTCCAGATCACCATTTTTTTTTGTCTTTTTCAAACACCTATATCTCTCATTTGTTTTCCATCCTTAATTCGCTATTATCCATGTCCTCGTAGATTAATCGTTTCATAATTGCCCCTTTTCGTTTTTGAATCTTTCCCATGATAATGCAAAGATTTTTATGTCAATTATATGTATACATGTCATAAATTCACATTTTATAACCAACACAATGCATTATGACTTTCCATTGGAGGTGACCAAATATAACTTGAAAAGACAAGACGAGGCATATTTCATTCAAGTGAAAAAGAGAAAAGTTTTGAGCAGTAATGAGAGAGAATACATAAAAAGAGCTTGAAAATTTTCAAAAGTAAAGAAATATCCATATGATGAATGTCGCAATCGCCTTTCGGTCGCCGAACGTGAGGAGGGAAAATAACAAAAACTTTTTTAAATTTCGTTTGAGTGTAAAACATATAAATCGAGAAACACTAAGTGGCTATACCCATTTTAAAGTATTGTGAAAAAAAATGATCCTTTTCTGAAACTAAAACCAAAGGAATCATCACCAATCATTTTTTTTTGGATAATTGAAAATTGTATTCAAAATCCAAAAAAAAAAAGCAGAAAAAATCTGCTACATCAAGTATCTAAGGTATAACCTCACATATCTAACAATCATGACTTATACCCTATTGTCTACAAAGAATTTTATTTACATCATTTCCACAAAAACTATAAACTGTACAAAAACATGCTCTAACGTCTGCAACGATCTGTTGAAAAATTTCTTCTGGAGACCTTTGCCTTGTTGAATGCCTCCTTGAGTTTCTCTCCCACCATATATAATAGATGGTTGCTGTCCATGTAAACCGTAACAATATATACCTAAAGGACTTACCTTTAAAGCTTTGAATTGCCCACTGGAGGTCATCATTCCAGTTGGTGAAGACTCTGATAATAGAGGAAGTAGTGAACACTTTTTGTAAGACCTGCATAGAGAAATGACAAGCAAAGAACATATGGTCCCTACATTCATCTTCCTGCTGACATAATAAGCATAAGGAGGACTGCAATTGAATACCCCAAGTTTTCATCTTCTCCAATGTACTCAACCTGTCTAGAATGGCTAACCATGCTATAAAAGAAAATTTAGGCACATTGAGAGAAAACCATTTCAGGCCATGCCAAGGCACACGGTTATGTTTTGTTCTCAGATGCTTCCAAGTGTCAGAAATTGAAAATTTCCACCAATCATTTTTGATTAGGTATGATTGGTCACTTATTAAAATTTTTCTTTCTAAGAAATCTTAAAATTAATTAAGATTCATTAAAATGACAATTTTTGGGGTCTGCATTAAAAACTAGAAAAAACCAATTTGGTTTCGGGAATCGATTACGCCTGGGGAAGTTATCAGCACCCATATGACGCTCACCTGAAAACCATACCGATTAATCATATGTTGTCCGTAATTTTGATAAAAAAAATGTTTTTTTTTATTGTGATATTTAAAAATAATTTCCTTTAACATCTTTTCAAGAATTTTTAAAAGCATTTTCAAAAAATCTTTTATTTTGGAGTAAAAATGAAAATCTTCAATGTCATTTTTTTTTAAAATTTGCAATGTCCAGGAGAAATTCTAAAAAATCTCTTTCATCTAGTGGTCTCCATAATACTCCATCAAAATTGAGATAATATTCCTTCGTAAATGATAATTATTAGAGACTCTCCAACTTCTAGGCAGAGTACTAAAAATTATCTTTACTCAGCATATTATCTTTTATAGAAACTTCACGAAAACATAAATAAATATCAAAACTAATCAGTTAAAAACAAAATGCCGATAATAATCATGAACAATGATAAAAAAATAAAATAAAGGAGTAAAAGAGTGTATTTTTACGGGGTTTTAAAAAATATATGTTTATTAACTCGGGAAGATAATGAGTCCTTAATTCGGGATGCTCCCCTAAGTTTCCTAACGTCTAGGCAAATATTAGGAAAGAGTCTCTTCCTTTCAGAAATTTCTCTCATCAACCAAAAAAAAAAGACAACATTTTCTTCACGAAAAATTACCCAAGGATTCCTCCGATGTCTAGGCAGGGTCTTGGGACTATTTTCCACAAAATTCTATCATTTTTTATAAATCTAATTGTAAACACTTAATTTTTCTGGGATAAAAAAGCTACTTCAAATAAATTGAAAGAAATTGTGATTTTATTTTTTTATTTTGAGCATGCTTGATTCAAACTTTGTTAGGTAATTTAATTAAGCTTATTTCGAATCCATTTAATTTGGATTCACTTGGGCTTATGTCATTTGGAGTCAAATATGTCTTAATTTCTTTTTCACGGTTTAAATTTGAGGCCCAAATAGAATAGTAAGGTTTATTTTATTTTTATGTTTATATTTTATTATCTATTTTTATATAATTAAAAATATATAAAAAGATTAAAATTAAAGAAAAGGGTTGACTGCAATGGCAGACAACTTTTTCCCTTCCCCCAATTGGACAGACCATTTCTAGCTACCTCCTCTTTTCCAAATTCAGTTCTATTTTTTTTTTTTTTTTTTTTTTTCAGTTTTGACAAATTCATCTAAGGTAAGGCTCCTTACCCCAAAACCAACAAATCTCACTGCCCCAAAACACTCTTCTACCCTGACCTGTTGTCACCCACTACTTGTAGCATTCCTGTAACTAGATTCCAAGATCTCAATCTTATTTTTATATATTCCTATATTCTTATATTTTTACACAATATAGAAAAAATAATTAAAACATAACATAAAAAATAACATGAACACGACACGAATACATGAACGTATATAAATATATATATATAAAACGAATTATTAACTGTAAAAATTTATATAAATTTATAATGCTTTATATAAATTATTAATATGTAAAACTAATTATTAACGTGTAAAAATTAATATAAATTTATAATACTTTGAAAACATAAAAAAATAATACAAACACGAATACGTCACGAATATACAAATTTTTATCTAAATTGAATCACTATGAAAATTATGTAAAAGATATCATGAACTGAGACACGACACAAATACACAATTTTTTCTTTAAATTGAATTACAATGACAAACTATGTAAAATATGAGATGAATTGAGATACTTACAACATAAGAAAAATAATTAAAACACAACACGAAAAATAACATGAACACGACACGAATACACGAATTGTGTAAAAATATACATAAAACGAATTATTAACGTGTAATTTATATAATTTTATAATACTTAAAAAAAACACGAAGATGAACACGTCACGACATACAAATTTTCTCTAAATTGAATCATTATGTCAAATTATGTAAAATATATCATGAACTGAGACACGACAAGAAGACACAAATTTTTCTTTAAATTGAATTACAATGACAAACTATATAAAATATGAGATGAATTGAGATACAACACAAATACAACATAGGAAAAATAATTAAAACACAACACGAAAAATAATATGAACACGACACGAATTAATTATTAACATGTAAAAAATTATCTAAATTTATAATACTTTGAAAACACAAAAAATAACACGAACACGTCACGAACATACAAATTTTTCTCTAAATTGAATCACTATGAAAAATTATGCAAAATATATCATGAACTGAGACATGACACGAACACAATTTTTTTTTTTTAAATTGAATTATGATGATAAACTATATAAAATATGAGATGAATTGAGATACAACACTAATACAACATAGGAAAAATAATTAAAACACAACACGAAAAATAACATGAACAAGACTATTACACGAATATGTAAAATATACATAAAACGAGTTATTAAAGTGTAAAAATTTATACAAATTATTAATGTGTAAAATTAATTATTAACGTGTAAAAATTTATAATAAATTAAAAACACAAAAAAAAAATTTAATACGAACACGCCACGAACACACAATTTTTTTTTCTAAATTGAATCAATATAATAAATATGCAAAATATATCATGAATTGAGACATGACAAGAACACACAAAGTTTTCTCTAAATTGCATCACAATGACAAATTATGTAAAATATGAGATGAATTAAGACATGACATAAATACAACATAGGAAAAATAATTAAAACACAACACGAAAAAATAACATGAACGCGACACGAATACACGAATGTGTAAAAATATACATAAAACAAATTAATAACGTGTAAAAATTTATATAAATTTATAATATTTTAAACACATAAAAAACACAAACATATAATTTTTTTTCCTCTTCTTTTATTTCTTTTTCTTTCTTCTTAAAAAAAAAAAAGAAAAAAAAGGGTTCTACGTGGACACCCTCCCTGATCTCAAAATTTTCCTATATTTATAGTAAGGATATCTTCTTATACCAAAGAAAAGCTGTCTGATTCTTCTTTATTCTCAAAATCAATTCCCTACACAAGTTTTGCAATTTAATTGGTTAGATTGGAGCTTGAATACCACTTTGCTTGCTGGATAAGTTATTGATCAGTAGCTAAATTTATCAATTGCATGATTCACATCACTGGTATACAGGCTGCAATATTCTAATTTAATCATAGATTTATATTGTTGATGCTTAAGAAAAAGGAAAACAAATTGCACACTGATTCACTGATTTTTCTAGTGGTATGGTTGGTAGAGATTCTCAAAAAGGATAAAAATAAGTTCAATTAACTTAGAAAATTTAGAGACAACGATTCAGTCAAATTGTGTCATTATCAATGTTCAATTAACTTACTTATAGAAGGCGTTTGATACTTTCTCATGTCATAATTTCAATGGAATGTAATTTTTGAGAATTTGACTTCAGAAAATGTGATTTCTAAGAATGTAACTTTACAGTGTTTGGTATGCATGGGAAAGTGTTGATTAAAATCCTGAAAATGTAACTTTCTAGCGTTTGATATACTTAACACTTTTCTGAGAATGTGATGGTAATTTCTGAAACCACTCTTATGAAATAAAATATAAGTTTTATTAATTTTAATATTTTTTAATGATATTTATTATTAATAAATATTTATAATAAATATTAAAATAATATTTCAATTGATAATTTTTAAAAATTTACTAGATCCTATTATAAAAAAAAATATTTTTTTATAAAAGAAATTCATTAAAACTTAAGAACGATTTTGTTGAGGTTAACGATTTTGTTGAGGTTAACAAATCTCTTGAGGTTAATGAAAATTTTGTTGGTTCTAAGTTCTAACAAAGAGTTGGGACAGCATCAAAATTTTTAAATTGAATTTGTTTTCAATTAAAGAAATTAATTTATTGTTATCCATGAAAAGAAAATGTTTAATCATATATTATTGTTTAATCATATCAAAAAAGACTAAAACATTTGAAAAGGGGGGAGGGGTTAGTTTTACGTGGTATATGATCTTGCTTCTAATCTTGCAATTTAATAACTAAACTAGAATAATAAATTGAATACTTCAAATGGATAAAGTATTTTTGACTAGAAAATCAAATGTTGTTGGAATGAAGATATCTGAATACTTCAAATGAATCTGTTTGCACTCTATAAACTGAAGTTTTGAAGTTTTCGAAATTAACCCAAAAGAAGAATCCAGATTTAGTTTCACAACTTCAGCTTTTTTCGTAAGCCTAAGGTTTCTTAATCCAAATATATCACGGAACTGAATAGCAAATGCAAAACATTATTTGAAAATTTAAATTCATTATAACCAACAATAATGGATGACCCAAAATAATAGAAAATATTGCATAAAATAACAAACATGGAACAATAGAATCGAATATGAAAAAATAGCAAACATGGTGCAGTAAAATACATGTAACCAGATAAAAAAAAAATCAAAAAACCAAGACGGGAGAAGAACTTACGAGGTTAATTGGAAGAGAGTGGACTCAACAGGGGATAAGAACAAAACAGCGGCTAGGGTTCTTTTATTATGAACGAAAGGCCTAAAACCAAATAAGAAAGGGGCTATTTTGTCTTAATAACTTTTTTAACTTTCCATCTTACATGGAAAAGTTACTTTCCCATCTCTCTTTATGGGAATCACATTCCAATAGTCATGGGAAAGTTACATTCCCAGGAAAATGAATCTTTTTTAACATACCAAATATGGGAATCACATTCCCATTAATTAAATTCCATGAAAAGTGATCACTTTTCATCATACCAAACGTCCTCATAGTCGTTGGAATGTTACCTGATATTATGATAAGCTGTTTCCATCTAAAAAAAATATACCCAGATTAAACTAAGAATGGAATTTTAATGGAACTATAAATTATCCAATCAAACCCAAATAAAGGCCCAAAAATGAGCCAATCAAACCCAAATAAATTGCTCAATGAAGGCCCAAATTAATAGCTCATTTAATCCAACCCATCAAAATCCTAATAGTTATTGCCTTTTTCATTTTAAGCCTTCGTTGAGACAGAGATTTCACTTTTCAAAATTTCGACTTTCAATATATATTTTTTTCCCATTAAACCTTTGACGTAACTGTACAAAACCTTGCCAGAAACAAAACAACCTCAACATTTCTCGACTCGTTCACTCAATTCGGCGATGACTCTGTCGAGTCAGTTCCACACCAGGAAGACGAACGCAGTGGCTACGCAGGTTACGACCCGTCTCAACACTTCGACTCTTTAGCGGTCGAGTCGGACCCTGCCAAGGACTCGACTAATGACGTGTTTGCATCATAGACGTTCACGAATGGGGAAGGATTTGGCCTAGATTTTGGCTGATCGGATGGCCTGGTTTTGCCTCCGCCGGCGGAGATGGAGCCCGAGGAAGGGGTTGCTCTCAGGGAATGGAGACGGTTATGATCCATTAATTTTTTTGGTTTTTTTGAATAATCTCGTTTTTTATTGTTCCTATATTTGGTTACAGAGACATTTTGGGAAAATTAAAAAGTAGAAATTGAAGTTATGAATTTGGCAGTTAGGTATTTTAGGAATGTTACAAAAAATAAAGAAATTTAGTGACCAAAGTTTTAATTTTTGGAGTCATGGTAGAGTTTTAAGTAGAATTTGGAGGCAAGTTTGGGAATTAGAAGGAAATGTTTTAGGGTTTCATTTTTCATTTTTCTTTGAATTTCTTTATTTTTTTATAGATTGAATTAGCAGAACAATTGGAAATTATAATTCTCTATTTTTAAAATTCTCATCTTTATGTAATTTTTTTTTTTCATAATTTAGATTCAATTTTTTTAAGTTACTTTTTGTTTTGTTAAAGAAAATGTGTCAAATGTTGCGAATTTTATCGGTTTAAGTGGCGCTCGTATTGGTCATTATTTCTGTTGTAATGGCTTTGGGAAAATGCGATTCGGTTGGAGAAGGAGTTGTTGAGCCAAATAATTGAGGAAGCTGATCAATACAAAGTTGAGTTTTATAGAAAGAGAGAGGTCACCTGTGAAAACAACATAGCCAATAACAGATAAATAGAGAAGGTGCTTTTCACTTGAAGCTGTACGCTAATGCTTTTAAGAATTTTGTTACATATCTAGAAAAAAAATGAACATTGTTTTGCTTATTCCGATATGCATGAATTTGTAGGTGCTAAACACTGTATGCTTTATTTAGTCCTTATTAAACTGCAAATATTGATATTACTATGCTTTTCGTCATTTATGCTTTAACTTTAAGCCAACAATATGCATTGGGATGAAAACATATTCTTAAGTGGTATGAAACTCAATTGTCTTATGGAAAGAAGTTTGGGTTGTAAATTGATGAGCAAATAGCAATGCATGGTCAAAACATAAATATGGGGTAATTTATGTGGAGTTTGCTAGTCATTGTTTTGTAGTTGATTGGATTAAACTAACTTATCTTGAAGGCATTCGAAAATTAAGTGTTTGTGAACTTAATTTCCAAGGGATTGTGAAACTTATCCCCAAATTAAGAAAGTAGAGTTAAACTTAACTTAGATAGGGGGTGAACGTTAAACCATTATCTTTACTTATCCCTTCAAATACATCTTTAGTTTTCAAAACGTGTGTTTTCTTAAACATGATCTTTGTTGCACAAGAATGTGTACTATATCTTCCTAGATTAAAATTTCAGCTTATAGAGATTCCTTGTGAAGTTTTTCATTAATATGTTCAATAACATAAAACACGAAAGGATGAGAGGAGAAAGGTGATGGCGGTATCTATAATTAAACTTTGATGCAGTTGGTGATATTCAGAACAAGGAAACATGTTATGGCTCTATCTCTCTCAACATGCACATAGACACTGTTGAATTTCTACTATACTAAATTTGTTATGTTCTATTGCTAAATCCGAAATAGTGCTAGACAAATTGCTAATGCATTCGGCAATACCCCTTCAAGACTATTTTGGCCTATCTATAGATCTTTTAGTTTGATAGTATTAGTTAAAGAATAGAGAAAGTTTAAGTCACTTGCTCCTGTTGTGCGGAAGCGAATTGATATTACTAAAACCGATTTAAACACACTGAAAAAACACCGATATTTTACGTGGTTCGGCAACTGTGCCTACGTCCACGGGAGGAGGAGCTTGAAGCTTTGTATTAATGGAGTTTAGAGTACAAACATATACAGAATTCAAGGTGCTACACAAGCACTGAACTCACAACTCAACACAATACCGAATTACTCTATAAACACAGAGTATTTGCTTCAACAATTTAGCTCTAACTTACACTCAACTCTACTCTCTCTCTCATCTCTACATGGCTATTTATAGCCAAAATATCAAGGTGTGAACATGCATCAAGTGGCAGCCACCATAGCCACCATCCACCACCTATCTTGGTGTGAACACATTGCAAGTGGTAGCCACCATAGCCACCATCCATTTGCAAGTGGTAGCTTCCATTATTGGTGGTGCAAGTGGTGCAAGTGGTAGCTCCATTAATGGTGCTAAGCCACCTATGTGACTTTGAGCCATATTTTGAGCCATATTCCAAGCCATATTCCAACAATCTCCACCTTGGCGAGAATCCACAGAGAGAATTCACAGATCAGAGCTTCCTCCTTTTTCTCCTTCAAATGTACACACCATTACTCACATATCAGGGCACCTACTGCATTGGCATGATTCATCAATGCACTGAGCCTGAGTCAATTTTTCTGTCTACTTCCCAGGAATTTTCTTGGCTTCTCCAAGATCATCTCGAACTCTGAGCTCAGTTGAGCCTTCAGCCTGTCGATCTCCACCTTGCCTTTTTCAGCAGATAGACAAATGATCCATCTTGAAGTTTCCGGAAATAAACACAGTGATCAAATTGACTGTGTGTGTACTTTTCATCCTGTCATGAAACAGTCCAACCGTTTGTACAGCTGTCACGGGATTGTTTCAGACCACAGTGATCGGTTCAACTTGCTTTTGTAATCTTTGCTACCGGGGACTCCAGAACCATCTGGTTGAGTCATACAAATTTCCTCCTCTATGGAACCATGGAGGAATGCAGTTTTTACATCAAGTTGAACTATCTCTAGGTTATACAGTGCTACTAAAGCCAATAAGATCCGAATAGATGCATGCTTAACAACAGGTGAAAATACCTCATTGTAGTCTATTCCTTCTTTTGAGCCTAACCTTTGGCTACCAATCTGGCTTTGTATCTGATGCTGTCTTTGCCGGTAGCACTCTCCTTTTTGGCAAAGACCTATTTGCACCCAATTGATATCTTGAGTGTTGGAAGTGGAACCAACTTCCAAGTCTGATCGCCTCCTTCCACTGGGCATGCTCAGGGCTGTTTACAGCTTCTTTGTAATTGATCAGAACATCATCATCAATTACTGGAAGGGCGTATGCCACCACGTTTGTGTATCGAGCAGGTTTCCGAATATGTCTATTCGGTCTACTGGTGACAACTGATTCAAGTTGCTGAAAGATTTCCGGTGATGACTCCTCCACTTCAATTAAGGTGTCATCAGATTCTGGTTCAGATTCATCTGAATTTTGACCAGCATCTTCTGATTCAAAACTCCACCTGCTTTAGAGAATCTTGGTTCACATTCTCTGGAGTTGACAGTTTCAGCATTACAGATTCTTCAAAGGCAACATCTCGGCTTACGATGACTCTCTTTGACTCAAGGTTCCACAATCGGACTGCTTTTACTCCTTCACTAAAGCCTATGAAGACAGCTTTCTTGGCTCTAGGATCCAGTTTTGCATCCGTTACTACGAAGCCGATCATATTCAATGGCAGAATATCCGGACTACACCTCTATGGGAGTCTTCCCATCAGTGGAGGTTAGTCTGTTGATAATGTGGGAGGTGAACAATAAAGCCTCCACCCAAAATGCTTTGCTCAAGCTCGACTGGGATAACATGCAGCGAACTTTATCAACCAAAGTTCGGTTCATCCTTTCTGCAACTCCATTCTGCTGGGGAGTGCTAGGAACAGTGAAGTGTCGGACTATCCCATCATTCTGTGAGAGGCTGCTGCTCTGCCTGTCACGGTTTCTCTGTCAAGGAGATACAGATTTCCCTTCATATAACCCTTCATTGCTAAGAATGCTCCACGTACAACTCTCAGGACTCCATTCTGAATGGTCACCTTGTAACCATTTGAGTCTAAGACCCCCAGTGATATGAGGTTCTTCTTGAGATCAGGGACATACCTTACGTCTGTAAGTTGTCTGATTGTACCGTCATGCATTTTCAATCGGATCGTTCCGATGCCTCTAGTGTGACAAGTATTGTCATTGCCCATATGGACAATCCCTCCATCAAACTCTTTGAAGTTTGAGAACCACTTCCGGTTCGGACACATGTGGTAGGAACATCCGGAATCCAGAATCCATTGATCTGAAGAGTGTGTTGTTGTGGAAATCGTAAATGCAGAGTCTTCCTCTCCCTCAGATTCTTGAGCTACACTCACAATCGACCTCTCCATGTTGGGACAGTTATTCCTCCAATGCCCTTTCTCATGGCAAAAGGCACACTCGTCCCTCGAGAGTCGTGTTCTCGATGATCCCCTCCTTGAGCGGGATTTACCTCGCTTGTTTTCTCCGGCTCCTTGGTTGCTCGTCCTGCCTCTGTACACAGTTAAAGCTTCTGGTGTAGTATTCTGGTGATCATGCTGATCCTTTTTCCGATACTCATTATTCACCAGAGCATTACAAACATTAACATATTCTATATCATTTTTACCATACAACAGTGTAGTGGTTAAATGATCATAGCTATCAGGCAAGGAATTTAACAGAGTAAGAGCCTTATCTTCATCAGAGATATTTGCATCTAGATTTTCAAGATCAGCGAGGATTTTGTTAAAACTTACTAGATGCTCCTGCATGGTGATACCTTGCATATACTGGAAGCGGAACAGCTTCTTCTTCAGATAGAGTCTGTTCTCCATGCTTTTTGTCATGTACTTGTCCTCAAGTTGTTTCCAGAGAGTTTTTGCATTATTCTCTCTCATGACAAAGTACTTCTGGTCCTTGGCTAGGCATAACCGGATTGTGCCACAAGCCTGACGGTTGACAAACTTCCAGTCATCTTCAGAAATATCTCTGGGCCTGTCTTCCAGAGCGATATATGAACCCTCTCGGAATAACAGATCCTGAACTTCGCACTGCCACATGCCAAAGTTGGTGGTGCCATCAAATTTCTCCACCTCGAACTTTGCAGTGGTCATCGAGTTCTTTCTGATATAAGAACTTGATCGTGCGCTGCTGGTTGTTTCATGTGTCTCTAATGATTCTGCCATGGTAATAAAACAAAATTACCAACAAAGTGTTTTTCCGGTACCTGTATGGAAAAAACGGATGCCGCGGTTGAGTCCGGAATAGTCGAAATAGCCAGGAACGGGTCCAACTGTGTAAATTTTGGACACACGGTGAATATTCTGCGAATATTCTTCTACAAGTGGCTCGAAATGGACTCGAATTTGCTCAACCGGCTCGGAAAAGTCTCGGAATAGTGTTCTGAAACGGCTCAAAAAATAGCCCGAAAAAGTTGGTCGGACCTGCGGCGGCGCGTGGGCGGCGTACGGCGGCGGCGCGTGGAGCGCGTGGAGCTGTTTGGGTGGCCGGCGCGTGGGCTTCACGCGTCTTCAACCTCTGGAGGCGCGTGTGGCGCGTGCTGCGCGTGGGTGTCACGCATCTTCAACCTCTGGAGGCGCGTGTGGCGCGTGGGGCGCGTGGGCTTCACGCGTCTTCAACCTCTGGAGGCGCGTGTGGCGCGTGCTGCGCGTGGGTGTCACGCGTCTTCAACCTCTGGAGGCGCGTGTGGCGCGTGCGGCGCGTGGGCGCGTGGGACGCGTGGGCGCTTCTTCTGGCGGCGCGTGTGGGCGCGTGCGGCCTCCTCTGGTGCTCCGGTTGATTCTGTTGCACTCCTCTCAACGACCTCTTCAACCTGGTATTTTCAAAACACAAATTGGAGCACTTTTGAAAAACGGACAGAATCGAACAAACTCGGTTTTACGTAAAAATTGGCTCTGATACCAATTTGTTGTGCGGAAGCGAATTGATATTACTAAAACCGATTTAAACACACTGAAAAAACACCGATATTTTACGTGGTTCGGCAACTGTGCCTACGTCCACGGGAGGAGGAGCTTGAAGCTTTGTATTAATGGAGTTTAGAGTACAAACATATACAGAATTCAAGGTGCTACACAAGCACTGAACTCACAACTCAACACAATACCGAATTACTCTATAAACACAGAGTATTTGCTTCAACAATTTAGCTCTAACTTACACTCAACTCTACTCTCTCTCTCATCTCTACATGGCTATTTATAGCCAAAATATCAAGGTGTGAACATGCATCAAGTGGCAGCCACCATAGCCACCATCCACCACCTATCTTGGTGTGAACACATTGCAAGTGGTAGCCACCATAGCCACCATCCATTTGCAAGTGGTAGCTTCCATTATTGGTGGTGCAAGTGGTGCAAGTGGTAGCTCCATTAATGGTGCTAAACCACCTATGTGACTTTGAGCCATATTTTGAGCCATATTCCAAGCCATATTCCAACAGCTCCCTCATTTCCATAATGGTTTTCGAAAATAAAAAGCTGTGCTAGTTTATCCAGCTTTTCAAATGAAGGCAAGTTCCCACTAAGTTTGTTTTCTGAAACTTAAATGACCATGAGATTTGGAGGCATTGGATATTGAAACGAGGAATTGTCCAGTGATTTGGTTTTGGGCGACGAAAAAGAAATCAATATACGGCATAGTGATGCCCAAGTGAGAAAGAAGAGTACCTCGAATCTTGTTTTCGCCAATTTCAAAAACTCTAATATTGGAGAGATTAAAAATTGAGACAGGAAGAAAGTGCATTCGTAGCCACAGAGAAAAATGAAAGATTTTTCAGTTGCTTAAGAGCTTAAGGTATAGCCCTAAAAATTGGTTTTTACGGTTAAAACCATAGTTTAGCAACTCAAAACAAAAAGTCAAAAATAGAGTTTTTGAGTTTTAGAAGCTGCCTTTTGGATAAAATGAATTTATTATTTTCACATCTCTATACTTTTATTATTTTAAACATATTTTTTTTGACATTTCAATTTCTCAGAACATTTTTTTACAACAATGCCAAACACTTAAAAAATTTTAAACCACAATTTTTTATCACACTTTTTAAACACATTTTTTGCAACTAAAGCTTTTTCTAATCTAAATTTTTTCCAACAACAATATTAAACCTATTTAACATTGCGTTTGAGGTGAAACGTAGCTTTTGAGAAACAATGCTAAACGATGTCAGTCTAAAATAAGTTTCTCCAGAGACGATAAGTTCTCCAATGAAGATGGGATACTCCCTCTTATACTGTTGTTGGTTAAACTAAAGAGTTTTAGATTTGACAAGAGACAAAGCAAACCAGGAATTAATTAGTGGCTAAGCTAACTAAAATTAAAGATTTGACTATAGACAAAAAAGTAAACTGTCCACTGATAAATGCGCATTTCGTGTCTTGAGGTGAAGAAAAATGGTAACAAGGTTTCTAGTTTCTTTTGACACCTAAAATTAGATTCGACTATATTGGACACAATACGATTACAAGACACGAACACAACATGAAAAAAATAATTAAAAATACGACATAAACACGATACGATACGAAAAAAGCACAAACACGACACGAATAAACGAATGTTTCAAAGTCTATATAATACAAATTATTAACATATCAAAATTTATATAAATATAAAATACCTTAAACACGATTATAACATGAAAAAATATACGAACACGATACGGATACACAAATTGCTAGGTTTACTTAAAATTCCAGCTTTATTTGACAAGTAACTCGAAGGCTAGACCAAATTGATTAATTCACTTCTCTTGTCTATAACACCACCCATTAAATGATAATTTCTTTTTTTTTTTTTATCAATTTAAAATGCTTGTTCGAAATTAGTATATATTGAAAATGAAGGGGAAATTGTTGAAACCCAATTATTATCAAATTCATAAAGATACAAAGGAGTTTCCTGCCCATTGCAAAGAGTTTCCAAATATGGGAAGAAATCTCAAATCTCAAATCCCAAATTTAATTATTTTATTTTATTTTTTTTTCTACTCACTAACAATGGGATATTGATAAAAATTTGTTTGATTTTATTATATTTATTTTTTCTAATTGTAAATATGTACTCTCCTAAAAGAATAAACTGAAAAAAAAAAATTTGCTTCAATAAAATAAAATGAAAACTTGCTTCCCTTATGCGTTTAATTTCATTGTCGGTATTAATTGGAAGTCTTTAAGGAACCTTGTAGACTTGGCCAAAGGAACAAAGAATTGGGGAATTTGACTTAGAAATGGCAATGGAAAATGAAGAAATGAGTCTTCTGCATTTGGATTTACCCTGACCTAATTTTATGGGTGTGACCTCATTTTTTGTCGAAACTCAAATAACTCAAATGAGACCTATGTTGTTACAACTTTATTTTTTTCCGACACATATCCGGTAAACATGAAAATCCAACACTTCAAATATATGAAAAAATTTAAATAAAATTGAATATACTTGTATTGAACACATATACGTTTTCGACACACACTTCTGAATCCGAATAACATAGAACGAGATTATCAATTTCAACAATATAAAGCTCCCATGAATAGCCATTGACATGTTCACTAGCATTACTGATACAATAAGATGCAGACTCAAAATCCAACATTATTACTAATGCAGCAAACAAGTATCTTTTCCCCAACTATCACTTGAAGAAAAAAAATGATTTAATTAGGTGCTTTTTATAGCTCATTTGTCTAAACAAAACAAAAGTATGAAGAAACCTAATAATAACTAGCCCCAAAAGGTGTAGGAGCAAAGCTTCTTGGCATTATCTTGAACTCTAGTTTGATGATAATCCACTAGTTGATGATGCAACAACAAAAACAAAATATTAATACAAATTACACAGACAAATTATAGGTGGAAAACTGGAAATACTCCATATTTATTTTTTTTTTCTCTAAGCAGAGTGCTTTTAGGAGAAATGGGGAGTCCTGCAAATACCAAATAGAATGTGAACAAAAGTGAAAAGCAAGCACTTCGCCTGACCTAAGCCTCTCAAGTCCATCCATACGGCACCTTAGGTACCTAAAACATAAGAAAACAAGGAAATCTCTAAACCATCATATTTACTTTAACATAATGTAACCAAAAAAATATTTTACTTCTTCATATCATCTGAACACAGCATTTATCTGAAAAGTAGTGGAAATGTGCCCTAAGTGATGTAATGATTGAGTATTTTGTCAAGAATAATGCAAATTTTGTACTTCAAATGAAGAAGATATTAATATTACCTGCTAATTGAGCAGCATATAAAGTTTGGTGCTCACGATGTAAGCGAGTTGGATGAAGCCTGTCCCTAATAGAACAAAGCTTGGTAACAACATCACTCATGTCCATCGGCACACTTGGTGATTCAGCAGAACAAGTGACTCCTATTTCAAATATTGCATTCAAGTATTGAAGATGTCTGTCATTTCCCAGGCTGTTTTCATTGAGAGTCTTATCCACGATTGTTCCTCGTCTCACTCTCTCTTGAAGAAGAATGGGATCTATAATCTCAATCACTTGTTCTGGCAAAGCTACGACCACAAAGCTGTGAAGGCTGAAACCTTCTTTGAATATTTCATGAGTCGGCATTTTCCCCGTAAATATCTCTAGCAAGAGGATGCCATAGCTATACACATCACCTTTTGTTGACAGCTCGCTTCCTATGGCACATTCTACAATTAATTCATCACAAATTATATATAGCAATAATTGCAAGGGAGATCCCTTGAAAAATATATAAAGATAGCCTCTCACGTCCAAGCTCTAAATATGCGAAATAACATTCTGATCTGAAGTAATGTAGTATTTTCTTGTTTAGCAAAAATTGCTTCTAGATTATATGTTTTGCTTTTGAATTATCTTGCTAAGAGAAAGTATATAATGAATGATTATTAAAATGGAAGAAATGAATAAAGTATACTTACCTAGTGGAGCATAACCAATAGTTCCTCTTAATCCAAGGGAGCTTGACTGATTAGTCGAATAGTTAAGCTTGTCTGCAGAAAGGAGTTTTGCTAAGCCAAAGTCACTTATATGGCCAACCATTTCCTCATCAAGTAGAATATTGCTTGGCTTGAGGTCACAATGAATAATTTATGTTTTGCAATGATGGTGCAGATACTCTAGTGCATGAGCAACATCTAAGGTCAGATTTACTCTTTGGAAGAAATTCAGGTTTCTCATCGTCTCCTGTTCATACATGCCAACAGATGGATACAGCCAATCCTCCAAGCTTCCCTTTGCCATGAACTCATAAACCAATGCTTTAAAATCATCGCATTGATAATCGACACCTGAAATTGCTGTTAAGACCTTGACAAGATTCCGATGTCTAATGTTCTTCAAGGCCTCACATTCAGCCAAGAAACTCCTAGAAGCTCCACGATTCAGAAGATTAAGCACCTTAACGGCAATAACTACTCCACTCTCTTCAAGAATTCCTTTGTATACAGAATCGAAGCTTCCTGAACCAACCAAATTTTGCGAGGAGAATCCATCATTAGCCTTTAAGATGCTTTGGTATGATAACTGTAAAAGTGAATTTTTTGCACAAGTTGTTGTTGGCTGCTCTTTCTTCTTTCTAAACCACAAGATGAAGAGAAAAGAGAATACCAAAGTCACTCCTAAAATCACAACAACAATCGCGATTTTTAATTTAAGAGAAGTGTTTGATCTTTTGATGGATGTTTTCGAGTTACATCTGAACAAGTGTAACTCATGGATGCCTCCACAGCGCTTACTGTTTCGCTCAATGAATATAGCAGTTGCATTCTTAAAGACTCCTCCAACTGGTATCATACCCTCGAAATCATTGAAAGATTTAAATATCGTAATGACCAAAAGCTCACAAGAAATTCTAGAATCTCAACGGTAAAATTTGTTGGATATCAATGTTTTATTTTGGTTGTATATATACGAAATACGTATTCCAATACGTAGGTTGTCGTAATTAGATATACGGTGTATAATTAAGGTACACAATTGATATCATGTTTGAATGAAAATTAATCTCAAAGGTACCCACTTGAAGAGGAAGAAGTCTGATCATTACATGTCTGTTCGGACCAATTTTATTCCAAAGGATGTGTCTCTTCTGATCAAACAGGTTCCATCCAATTGATGTGTCTTTTCCGAACAGGTTCTTTGGCTCCTATAAATACAGACTTCCTGTGTCTATATTATAAACTTAAAAACTAATTCACCAAAATATTCCTGTCTTCTGAGAGAGAGACTTCAACATTCTTCTGTTCGCCGTGTTGCATCCGAGTGTGCTCTCATTTGCAACGTATATCGAGAAAACCTGGGAGACGATTTGCATCGATACTGTAAGCACCTTAGACAGGCAAAAAACGTCTTAAGGTTAGAGGTCCAACCTTGACTCGATATTGATTTTTTCAAATCAATTCCTGTAAGTGTCTTTATATTCGATTTTATATTACTGTTCTTATATTTATATTCTGTTTATAAGTAGTATATAGCAAATATTTTTCAAACAAAATTATTGTCAGATATGTCTAATGATATAAGACCTCTCAATGATCTCAAAGATGAAGGAATAGGCCCTTCAAACAAATTGCCATCCAAGATCAGCTTCTCCAGTCTTACACAGCTACCAAGATTGTTTGGAAGCAATCCGGATAACATGTTTTAAGAAACATGCAATTCACCTAGATTTTTAAGATTTTCTACTTCAACAGGAAGCACACCAATTAAATGGTTCCTTGATAAGTCTAGTGCAATGGACAAGGATGAGAGTCCAATTACTTCAGGGGGTATTGATCCACTAAGATTGCTATCAGAAAGATCCAACCCAAGCAAATTTTTGCACTTACCTAGACTTGAAGGAATGTTGCCCTAAAGATTGTTACGATTTAAATAAAGTTCAGTTAACATTGTCAAGTTTCCAAGAGAAGGGGGAATAGCCCCTGATAGAAAATTATTGTTATCAACATAAAATTTATTTAGCTTCAAAAGCCTCCCTATAACAGGGGAATGGAACCTGATAATTGATTTGGTGATACCCCTTGGACGTGCAGATTGATGAGATTTCCAATCCCAGCCTGAATTCTTACCAGTATTTTGTTCTTTTGTATTACTAAAGATGAAATAGTGATAGACAAATTGCTAATGCACTCGGGCAATACCCCTTCAAAATTATTTTGGCTTATATCAAGATTTTCTAGGTTGGTAGTATTGGTTAAAGAACAAAGAAAGTTTAAATCACCTGCTCCCCGATTTTCAAAATGGTTATTGAATATTAAAAAGATTGATATTGATTTTCAAAATGGTTATTGAATATTAAAAAGAAAACCTGGGAGACGATTTGCATCGATACTGTAAGCACCTTAGACAGGCAAAAAACGTCTTAAGGTTAGAGGTCCAACCTTGACTCGATATTGATTTTTTCAAATCAATTCCTGTAAGTGTCTTTATATTCGATTTTATATTACTGTTCTTATATTTATATTCTGTTTATAAGTAGTATATAGCAAATATTTTTCAAACATTCTTAAGACGTTTTTCTTTTGTTTGGTTTTTCATATTTGTTATATACTGTTTGCTTATATATCTTATATATATATATATATATAATATATAGACGTTAACTTACTGTTTGTGATATATTCTTTTATATTTCTTAAACAAACAGTATATATTTGATTACGTTGTATATATCTTGATGCTTCATTGCATTTGTTTCAATGGTTACCATGGATGATGGTATTATCCATTTGAATTTGTTCATATCTGTCTTCTCAAAACATTTTGCTAATCGGCGTCTTTAACCGGCGTCTTCAATGTTTTATACCGTTTGGTTGGTGAGAATGAGAAAGTGTTAGTAAAGTTCGAAAAATATTTTTATATTTTATATGTCCCGTACATTCTGTATGTGGTTCATTTTTTTTAGTTTGACACTATGGAATCATGCATGGAACTTTTGGTTAATTGTAAGAGTTGTGGCTTTATTATTACTTTGTAATTTATAATGTTTCTTGGCTTTGTTGTCTTACGTGATGACATTTTTAAGGATTCTTTGCTTGCCTTTTTTGAGTTGGTGGGTTTTCAATATGAGAAGAAAAACATTTTTTTTTCCTTTTCTGATTGTTTCGGTTATGCCGCTTGGTTTTAAGGGTTAAAGGCTTGTTATTTTTTCTGATTGATTCGGTCATTGTGAGAAGGTAATAGGAGCCGCCGCTTCATGCAAGGATTTTTATGGCTTGTTGTTTTTCTGCTTTGAAATTGGGTTTTTCTTTAAGGGGTTTATTATTGAAAGAAAAATAAAGAAAAATAGTTTTCTTTAGATATAATAAACCGAAAACAAAGCAGAAAAATTAACAAGTCAAATATATATTTTGTGATATATATATATATATATTATATATAGTATACGATATATATTGCTGCTTCTTTGTTTGCATATATATAAATTTATTGTGTTATATATGCTATTTGTGATCATATATATTGTTTGTAATATATTGTGATATATTATATATATATATAATATATGTATACTTTGGTATAATTTTCTTGTTTTATTCCAACAATAAATCAAGGACTTCATTATACGGGACATTGGCTTTATTTCTTGGTTCGGTGGCTTTCTCAAAGCCAAAGCCGTTTGTGTAGGGCCCCTCCATATGTCTTTTAGACTGAACCGAGCCAACGTTTCTTACTGAAATATAGTCGAATGCCCTTTATTAGTATTACGTTTGTCACATATTTATATATACTTTGCTAGATTATTTCCGTCAGCATGGTTATATGTGTTGTTATAACATGTTTATAACAATATTGTGCTACTGTATCTTATATATATTGTTACATATATATATTTTATTGGTTGAGAGCATATATATTTGTTATATATATATTAGTTAGTAATATATATTTTTGTGAAAATATATATTTGTAATATATATATATATTTTGTGAACAATATATTTGTTGTGAACAATTTTTGTTAATTACACTACTTTGTATTAGTAGAGTAGTTATTCTGTTTTAGTTTTATTATGGTTGTTGAATATATATATATATATATATATATATATATATATGCTTACTTTGTAATTTATATATATTGGCAATTGTGAGATATATTTATGTGAGATATGATAAATCGGGTAATACTGCGTTTGAATATATATGTTTATATATTGGCAGCATAGTTATTTTTATCATATATATTTGTGAATATATATATATATATTACTTACTGTTTTGTAATATATATTTAGTGTGAAAATATATATATATTTGTAATATATATATAGTTGATTCTTTTTTTTTTTTTTAATAACATATGGTTGAACGATCTACCGGTAATACACCTGTAGCGCCACTGCAAACTACATGTTACACATGGTGAGAGGCTCGAGAAGTTCAGTGGTATGGACTTCAAAAGTTGGTAGCATAAGATGCTGTTTTATTTGACCACTCTGAACCTAACCAGGTTCTTACGGGAGGAGGCCCCGGTTCCTAAAGAGGGAGAGACCGATACTACGGTCGTAGCCTCGGTGGAAGCATAAAAACATTCTGACTTCCTATGCAAGAACTATATCCTCAACGGATTGGACAACACGTTATACAACGTGTATAGTCTGATCAAGACAGCTAAAGAGCTATGGGAGTCCTTAGAGAGAAAATACAGAATCGAGAATGCAGGCACAAAGAAATTTGTGATTGACCGGTTTCTGGATTTCAAAATGGTGGACTCAAAAACCGTGAGTAGTCAAGTCCAAAAGTATCAGTTGATCCTCCATGAGATTGATACCGAAAGAATGATTCTTAGTGAATCATTTGAGACAGTGGCTTTGATAGAGAAATTAACTCCTTCGTGAAAGGATTTCAAGAACTATCTAAAGCACAAGAGAAAGGAAATGACCTTAGAGGACTTGATTATCCGGTTAAGAATCGAGGAGGATAACTATGGTTCAGAAAATAGGGTTAAAGCTCAGATCATGGAAGCCAAGGCAAATGTTGTAGAATATTTGCACAAGACCAACCAGAGGAAATTTGTTGGTTCTAGTTCTTCCCAAGCTAATAAAGGGAACGGATTTCAAAAAGTTCACGGGAACTTGTTTCGCATGTAACAAGCCCGGTCATTGAGCAAAGGACAGACGTCAGAACAAGAAAAAGAGCTCAAGCCAACTTAGTTGATGATAATAAGATTGAGCTCGCTATTGTTGTGTAACAAATGAACATGGTAGGAAACCCTAAGACATGGTGGGTTGATACTGGTGTCACTTGTCACGTTTGTTCTGATAGAAAGAGTTTCTCAAAGTATAAAGAAGCTGCTATTAATGAGCAACTATTTATGAGAAACTCTTCGGTTTGTAAGGTACGAGGCCATGGGAAGGTGGTACTCAAGATGACCTCTGGGAAAGAACTAACTTTGAACAATATTGTTCATGCTCTTGAAATTCTAAAGAATTTGGTTTCCGACTCTCTGTTGAGCAAGAACGGGTTTAGGCTTGTTTTCGAGTCTGATAAAATTGTACTCACTAAAAGTGAGATGTTTGTGGGTAGATGATACTTCTGTGATGGGCTTTTTAAGCTCAATGTATGGCTGTTGTGCCAAAGAACAAAGAATAATAATTAAATTATTTCTTATGTTTATTTGGTGGTATCCTCTAACATATGACTGGTAGATAAGGTCATGTGTTTTACAAGACCTTGCAGAGAATTGGCAATTTGGATTTGGATTTGCTTCAGCAAATTGTTTTTGATAAAAAATCACAAATAGAAAATTTGTGTGGAATCCAAATTGACTAAGGCTCCTTTCTATTCGGTAGAAAGAATAAGTAAACCTCTACATTTAATTCACACTGATTTATGTGACTTAAAATTTGTGCAAACTAGAGGTGATAAAAAGATATTGTTATGTCTATTTGCTAAAAAGCAAGGACGAGACCTTGGAAGTTTTTAAACTCTTTAAAAATGAGGTTGAAAATCAACTAAGTAAGATAATAAGGAGTGAATATGGTTCATTATTTAATGAGTTCTGTTCAGAAAATGGTTTCATCCATTAAACCACTGCTCCTTATTCACCTCAACAAAATGGTATTGCAGAATGCAAGAATCGAACGTTGAATGAAATGATGAACACTTTGTTGATAAGTTCAGGGTTACCTCAGAACTTGTGGGGGGAGGCTATTTTAATAGCTAATTATATTTTAAATAAAATATCCCACAAGAAATCAGACAAGACACTATATGAATTATGGAAGGGTGAAAGACCATCCTAAAAATACATGAAAGTGTAGGGGTGTCTTGCAAAGGTATAAGTTTCTCCGACTTAAAAGGTCATGATAGGACCTAGAATTGTGTTCGGTACATTATTTGATGGGATCATTACCTAGTCCTTGAGGGCAAGAGAATGACATGTGAGAAAATGTCAACTTTATGCAACAAGGGTACTTGGGTATGATCTTGTCATCAATGAGGGTATCGACATAGTAAGTGGGGAAGAGTGACATGGTATGGTATCGGCATGCCTTGGTGCTACCATGACTACCCCGTTGTGAAGCGGAGGATGAAACCTTGTCCATGAGATCAATGATCCTTGATGGTGCCAAGAGTGGCACAGACCCTGAAAGTAAACCATTAGGTTGTAAATGAATGTAAAGACATAACATACTCAGTTAGCAAACTGAGTAAATTTACAAGTATTCTTGGAAAGGATACTGGATGGCCATTGTGGGGGTACTTAGATATTTAAGATACACCTAAAGTTATGGACTGCACTACACAAGATATCCAGATGCAAAATGGATATTCAATACTAAAGATTTCAAATCCACTAACGGATTTATCTTTATTATTGGAGAAGCTGCAGTATTTTGGAAATCTTCTAAACAAACGTGAATAGCCAGATTTACCATGGTATCTGAAGTTATAGCTTTAGATAAAGCTGGAGAAGAAGCGCAATGACTTCGAAAGTTTAGAAGATATTCCAATTTGGCCGAAACTCGTGCCTGCAATTTATATACATTGCGATTGCCAATCTGCAATTGGTAGGGCACAGAGTTGTTTATAACGGTAAATCTCAACACATTCGTTGAAGACATAATACCGTTAGACAGTTGCTCTCAAATGAAATTATCTCTTTTGATAATGTAAAATCAAAGGATAATATTACGGATCCGCTTACGAAAAGTTTTAATAAGAGAGCAAGTATATCATCGAGGGGAATGGGTCTTAAGCCTATAAATTAAAGTTACATAGTGGAAACCCAACCTAGCTGACTGGAGATCCCAAGATCTAGGTTCAAAAGGGACAACTAAATTATGTAACTGAGTGTAAGCACTAAAAGAGTTAAACACTCTTATCCATTCCTATGATGATTTAGTGCTGCCTGCAAATAAGGTAGGATAAGCTATGCTTTTAATGATTCTTATAGCTTGATAAATAATCAAGTGGGGTATTGCAGGATACTCTTAATGAGCAATCACCTATTATGAGTAAGAAACGTGGCCACTTCTATGAGAATTGATCAGGCTAAATTCTCTAGAGTACTCATAAGAAACCAGGAAGTGTCCGAGGCCAAAATGGACACAACCGTGAGAACGGAAGATGTTCGAAGGGGAATTGTGTGATAATTATTGTCTTGGTTTACACTAAAGGCTGAATAGTTCAAGACATCATGTTCACTAGTTAGCCGAGTAAATCCGATAATTATTCACTATGGAAGGTTCAAAGCCAAAAGCTACCTATCTTGATGCAATTACTCTTCAAAGAAAGTCTCTCTCAAACTTCAAATCAGTTCATCGTTTTAATCAGATAATTTCCATTCATGTGGGGGATTGTTGGATATCAATGTTTTATTTTGGTTGTATATATACGAAATACGTATTCCAATACGTAGGTTGTCGTAATTAGATATACGGTGTATAATTAAGGTACACAATTGATATCATGTTTGAATGAAAATTAATCTCAAAGGTACCCACTTGAAGAGGAAGAAGTCTGATCATTACATGTCTGTTCGGACCAATTTTATTCCAAAGGATGTGTCTCTTCTGATCAAACAGGTTCCATCCAATTGATGTGTCTTTTCCGAACAGGTTCTTTGGCTCCTATAAATACAGACTTCCTGTGTCTATATTATAAACTTAAAAACTAATTCACCAAAATATTCCTGTCTTCTGAGAGAGAGACTTCAACATTCTTCTGTTCGCCGTGTTGCATCCGAGTGTGCTCTCATTTGCAACGTATATCGAGAAAACCTGGGAGACGATTTGCATCGATACTGTAAGCACCTTAGACAGGCAAAAAACGTCTTAAGGTTAGAGGTCCAACCTTGACTCGATATTGATTTTTTCAAATCAATTCCTGTAAGTGTCTTTATATTCGATTTTATATTACTGTTCTTATATTTATATTCTGTTTATAAGTAGTATATAGCAAATATTTTTCAAACAAAATTATTGTCAGATATGTCTAATGATATAAGACCTCTCAATGATCTCAAAGATGAAGGAATAGGCCCTTCAAACAAATTGCCATCCAAGATCAGCTTCTCCAGTCTTACACAGCTACCAAGATTGTTTGGAAGCAATCCGGATAACATGTTTTAAGAAACATGCAATTCACCTAGATTTTTAAGATTTTCTACTTCAACAGGAAGCACACCAATTAAATGGTTCCTTGATAAGTCTAGTGCAATGGACAAGGATGAGAGTCCAATTACTTCAGGGGGTATTGATCCACTAAGATTGCTATCAGAAAGATCCAACCCAAGCAAATTTTTGCACTTACCTAGACTTGAAGGAATGTTGCCCTAAAGATTGTTACGATTTAAATAAAGTTCAGTTAACATTGTCAAGTTTCCAAGAGAAGGGGGAATAGCCCCTGATAGAAAATTATTGTTATCAACATAAAATTTATTTAGCTTCAAAAGCCTCCCTATAACAGGGGAATGGAACCTGATAATTGATTTGGTGATACCCCTTGGACGTGCAGATTGATGAGATTTCCAATCCCAGCCTGAATTCTTACCAGTATTTTGTTCTTTTGTATTACTAAAGATGAAATAGTGATAGACAAATTGCTAATGCACTCGGGCAATACCCCTTCAAAATTATTTTGGCTTATATCAAGATTTTCTAGGTTGGTAGTATTGGTTAAAGAACAAAGAAAGTTTAAATCACCTGCTCCCCGATTTTCAAAATGGTTATTGAATATTAAAAAGATTGATAGGTTATCCAGCTTTTCAAATGAAGGCAAGTTTCCACTGAGTTTATTTTGTGAAACTTGAAGTATCATGAGATTTGAGGCATTGGATATTGAAACTGGGAATTATCCAGTGAAATGGTTTTGCACAATAGAAAAGAATTCAATTTATGGCATAGTGATTCCTATATCAGAAGGAAGAGTACCTTGAAACTTGTTTCCGAAAACATCAAAATCTCTAATATTGTAGAGATTGAAAATTGAGATAGGAACAATATCAAAAATTGCATTTCCTGCTACCGATAAAAGTGAAAGATTTGTCAGTTGCCTAAGAGCTTCAGGTATAGTCCCACTTAGTCCATTCTCAGCGAAAAAAAGTTTCTCCGGAGACGATAAGTTCCCAATGGAGGGTGGGATACTCCCTCTTACACTGTTGATGCTTAAACTTAACAATTTTAGGTATGACAAGAGACCAAGCAAACCAGGTATTTCTCCAGTTAGCTTCTTGCCTCTCATATGAACATATGTAAGCTTAAAACAACCAAATAAATTGGAAGGAATTTCACCACTGATAGAGTTGTTGGCCAGTTGTAATATTTCCAATCTTCTTAAACGTCCAATTTCTTGAGGAATTTCATTATTGAAGCTGTTTCCTTCAAGATTCAACACTTTGAGAAAGCTCAAATTTCCAATGTATGGTGATACAGACCCTGAGAGTTTCAGGAGTTGCTGTTCCAACCTAGTGACTCTCTGATGTCTGCGACCACATGTAACACCATACCACTGGCAGAAGTGAATGGAACTATTCCAAGATTGCATAACCCTGAGCTGATTATTAGTTATCTTGGCTTTGAACTGGATTAAAGCTTGTTAATCTGTGTCATTTCCACTAATTATAGGGGTTGCTATACCAAGCAAGTTAAGACCCGGAAGATTGAAGCATGAGAGAATGTTGGATGTTGAGCATACAAAACACAAGGAAGAAAGAAGAAAGAAAAACGAGAGCAGAGAGCATACAAGCACCAGAAGCATAGGCTGCAATGTAATGTTTTTCATTGACTTGTGTTGTATACATAAAACAAAAAACATACTAACTTTCACCTACTACAAGTCTTGTATTCAATCAACTTACAAGTTGGTAAACATAACTCAAACAACTATCACAACCACTGCTGTCATTTCAGCTTACAAGGAAATACCAAAAACCAACATAAAAAACTATGTTCATCTTCAACTTATCATGCAGCAAGGTGGCCATTCTGCCAACACTCCTCCTTGGCTACTTTGCTGTCAACACCAATTAACTTCCTTAAGTATTCAAACCTGGCCTTAGGGAGAGGCTTGGTGAAGATATCAGCCAACTGATTTTCAGAACTGCAATGAACCAGTGTTATCTTATTGCTTTGTTGCACTTCCCTCACAAAATGAAGCTTGATGTTGAAGTGCTTGGTCCTTCCATGAAAAACTGGGTTCTTTGCAATTGCAACAGCAGATTGATTGTCACATTTTATCTCTGTTGCTTCCTCTTGAGCCAGATTCAGATCACTTAATAATTTTCTCAACCAAATGGCTTGATTTACAGCAGCAGCAGCTGCAATATATTCTGCTTCTGCTGTAGACTGGGCAACCGTGTCCTGTTTCTTTGAACTCCATGCAAAACAGCCATGACCAAGAGTAAAAAGATATCCTGAGGTGCTTTTCATGTCATCAACTGAACCAGCCCAATCACTATCAGTATAGCCTATTAGCTTGAGTTTGTCACTCCTCAAGAACCAAACTCCATAGTTTATAGTTCCTTTGACATATCTTAGCACCCTTTTTGCTGCTTTAAAATGAACAATGCTGCAGCAATGCATGAACCTGGATAATAAACTCACAGCAAACATGATATCTAGCCTTGCTGCTGTCAAGTATAGCAAACAACCAACTAAGCTTCTATAGACTTTTTCATCAAACTTCTCAGAACCATCATCCTTGGAGAGTTTTTCACCAAGATTTGCAGGTGTACTTACTGGCTTACAACTCTCCATACTGAATTTCTTCAACACTTTCAACAAATACTTTTGTTGTCCAATGAATATGCCATTTTGTGTCTGATAGATCTCCATTCCAAGAAAATATGTCATCTTACCCAGGTCTGTCATCTCAAATACTGCTTGCATCTGTTTCTTGAAGTCTAACACAAAGCTTTCACAGCTGCCTGTCACAAGTAGATAATCTACATATAAGGATACAATCACCATATTTTCCTTCAACTGTTTCACATACAAGGTTGGCTCACTAATGCTCCTCTTGAATCCCAACTTCAGAAGGTGCTTATCAATTCTTTCATACCAAGCTCTAGGCGCCTGTTTTAACTCATACAAGGCCTTCTTTAGTATGTAAACTTTCAATTCACTGCCATCAACAATAAAGCCTTCTGGTTGTTCAACATAGACCTCCTCATTTAAATAGCCATTCAGAAAGGCTGATTTAACATCTAACTGATAAATTTCCCACTGCTGTTGAGCAGCCAAAGCTATCAGCAATCTAATTGTGTCTAACCCTGCCACAGGAGCAAAGGTTTCAGAGAAATCCACTCCAAATTGCTGAGCATACCCTTTTACCACTAGTCTGGCCTTTAGTTTGTTAACAGAACCATCAGCATTTTGCTTGGTTCTGTAAACCCACTTTACACCAATCACTTTCTTATTGCTTGGTCTATCAACCAAAGTCCAAGTATGATTCTTTTGAATCATATCCATCTCTTCTTGCATGGCTTTATTCCACTCATCTGTCTTAGAAGCCTCCTCATAGTCTGCTGGCTCCATGACAGCAATGTTACACCTTTCATAAACATCTGAGAGTGGTCTGGTGCCTCTTACATGATGGTCTTCATCTGAGTCTTCACCTCCTACATTTTCTTCTTGTTCTTGTGTCAAGACATTTTCAGTTTGCTCAGTTTCAGTAGAATCAACCTGAGATGTTTCCCAGTTCCAAACAACAGCTTCATTGAACTTCTCATCCCTACTGACAATGATCTTCTCGGTGGAGGGAATGAAGATTCTATATCCCTTTTTGTTGTTGCTATAGCCAATGAAGATCCCTACTTGAGACTTTTTGTCTAACTTGTCCCTTTTCATCCCTGGTATAAGGGCATAGCAAATGCAACCAAACACCCTTAGGTGAAGCACAGAGGGTTTAGATCCAAACCAGGCTTCATATGGAGTCTTGGACTTCAAAGGTTTTGTAGAGAGCCTATTTTGCAAATACACTGCAGTATTGACTGCCTCTGCCCAAAACTTCCTAGGCAAGTTCCTTTCAAATAGCAAACGCCTTGCCATCTCCATCACAGTTCTATTCTTTCTTTCACTGACCCCATTTTGCTGTGGACAGTAAGTGACAGTAAGCTGATGCTCAATACCAGCAACTGCACAAAACTCCTCAAACTTATCTGAGGTATACTCAGTTCCATTGTCTGATCTGATGATTTTCAGTTTACATTCAGACTGATTTTCTACATAGGCTTTGAATTTCCAAAACATCGAGGCAACCTCAGATTTCAGTTTTAAAAAATACACCCAACACATTCTGGTGTAGTCATCAATAAACAGAATGAAGTACCTACTCCCATTTAGAGACAGAGTCCTCATAGGGCCACACACATCAGTGTGTATCAACTGCAGCTTTTCTGTTGCTCTCCAGGCCTTGCCTACTGGGAATGGTAATCTAGACTGTTTTCCCAGTTGACACACTTCACACACATCACCATGTTCATAGACATGTGACATATCTAAGACAAGTTCATTCTTGTATAGATGACTCAATTTATTGTAGCTAACATGTCCAAGTCTCCTGTGCCACAAAGATGTTTCATCTAGAGTACTGGTATATGCAGAAGAAATCAAGGAACTCCAATCTAGGATGAAGCTTCTGTCACTCATTTTAGTAGAAATGAGTTCACAACCAATTGGATCATAGATCATGCATACTTTGTTTTTAAAGACAACAGAGTAGTTCTTCTCTAACAACTGACCTACACTAAGCAAGTTTTGATCCAATTCAGGCACTAATAGAACATCAGTAATGACCTTGTCACCTGATGGTGTGTTTACTATCACATCTCCTTTGCCTTTTGCTTAAATGTAACTTCCATTTCCTATTCTGATCCTTGAGTTGCAAGATCTATCAATCTTCTTGAACATGAATTCATCTGAAATCATGTGGTTTGTGCAGCCACTGTCTACTAGCCATTTCATCTTGGTCTCACAGCTGGTTGCATAGCAGGATGCAACAAACATCTGCTCCTCCTGCTGTTGATTCCCATAAGCAAGTTGAGCCTGTGTGTTTTGTTGTTGCTGACCTTTGTTTTTGCAAACTCTCTCCATATGTCCCATTTGTTTGCAAACTCGACATTCGATGTCTGGTCTAAACCAGCAGTATCTCTCCAGGTGTGTAGACTTTTTGCAATGAGAGCATGGTGGATATTTCCTTTTTCCACCATCTTTAGTACTCTCCCTGTCCTTCCTCTGCTTCTCATTTCTGTCACCATAATTCTTCTTTCCTTTACCAGAAGAACTTCCTTCTTTCTCTTTGTTTTTGGCCATAAAAGTACCTTCAGTGTGCTTCTCCTGCCTGCTTGCTCTTCTTTGCTCTTGAGCATAAAGAGCATTTATCAGCTCAGACAAGGAGATACTGCCCAAGTCTCTTGAGTCTTCAAGAGAAGAGATTTTTGCCTCATACTTTTCTGGAAGGGTAGTGAGGACCTTCTCAACAACTCTTTTGTCACTGAACTCATCACCAAGCAACCTTATGCCATTAACAATGGCCATAATCCTGTCTGAATATTGCTTGACAGTTTCAGTGTCTTTCATTTTCAGGTTTTCACAGTCTCTTCTTAGGTTAATGAGTTGTTGCTGCCTGGTCTTCTCAGAACCTTGAAACTCTTCCTTAAGCTTGTCTCAAGCTTGCTTTGGTGAATCACATGCCATGATCCTTGTGAAGATGGCATTAGAGACTCCATTTTGCAGGCAAGACATGGCTTTGTACTTCTTAGCCACTTCCTCACTGTGCTGCTTCATCTGAGCCAGTGTAGGATTGCCTCTCAATGGGGGTAGGATCCCTTCCTGACTCCACTACTTCCCAGAGGTCGTGTGCCCTCAGGTATGTCTTCATTTTCACCATCCAAATGTTGTAATTTTCACCTGTAAACACGGGAGGAGAGGGTGTTGAGAAGCTGCTGGCAGACATGTTTCAGCAAAGGCAGTGACAGGCTCTATTTGGGAGGTGTTTTGCCTTGTTTTCTCTCAAGAACTCTCTCTCTAATATGTGTTATGTTTCTCAGGTCCCTCAAGAAGAAAGCTCTGATACCATGTTGGATGTTGAGCATACAAAACACAAGGAAGAAAGAAGAAAGAAAAACGAGAGCAGAGAGCATACAAGCACCAGAAGCATAGGCTGCAATGTAATGTTTTTCATTGACTTGTGTTGTATACATAAAACAAAAAACATACTAACTTCACCTACTACAAGTCTTGTATTCAATCAACTTACAAGTTGGTAAACATAACTCAAACAACTATCACAACCACTGCTGTCATTTCAGCTTACAAGGAAATACCAAAAACCAACACAAAAAACTATGTTCATCTTCAACTTATCATGCAGCAAGGTGGCCATTCTGCCAACAGAGAATAATGATAACTTCAACGTAAACAAGGAAAAAAGAGCTGGACAAATGATTGCTCGATAACTCCATCAACCCAAATAAATTTCTTAATTGATGAGATTGGTTTGTATTTGAGAATGCTTGGATTCATCAACAAGAAATAGAATCCATCATGAGAAGTTTTGGAACTCTGATATTATATCCTGCTTTATCTCTCGTTATTTGATTGAAGTTTTCTGACTTCGAAAGGTTATATGGCCAAGATTAGAATTGGCTCCTAAATTTAGTGGAAGAAGCATCTTCTTGGGTGTACTGCATTATGGATCTTGACCATAATTGAGCTACACTAAATACTTTTATCATGGAATTAAAGTGGCAAAGACTATGGGCTTTAGTAAAGTGGAGATTGAATCAGACTCTTTAAGTTCTGTGATTCTGATTAAGCAAAACACTCCATTTCATCACCCTATTTTTCCCATCATCCAAACAATAAAAGACTTGCTTAACACTAGCGGGTATTGAAGGCTGACCAATATCCCACGAGAAAGAACTTTATAATTGATTGGCTAGATAACGAAAGTCTATCTCTAGCAGTAATAATTCCAATTCATCATCAAGCTCTTGAATACCTGAAATCTTACCCTCTTTTCAACCAAAAATAAAATTTCCTCCACTTCTATATTTTCTTCACTTTTATTATTGTTGGAGTTGGCTGAAGCCTCCGAAGTCAACCACACAACGTATCCAATTGGGTGGTGGTTGTGGAAGTTTGCAGATTGGAAGAGAAGGGATTGGTAGTGGGGGTTGAAGAATGGAAACCCAACTCTTTCTTTATAAAAAGATGCGTTGGTGCTTGATCTTGATCGAAAGTGAGAGTGCTTGGTTTGTTATGTATCTATCATAGATAGTGGGAAATACATGGAATTCTTTTGGTGAGTGTTTTTTTGGAGTGAGAAATTTTGATGTGAGCTTTATTATTGTAATCTTTATATTTTTATAGTGAATTTCTTTTTTACTATACCTATAAACATAGAGAATATTTTTGAATCATGTATATTATTGAGTTCTTTTATTACAATTTTTTTTTTGAATTCTTTATTGATTACTTCTTCGAATTGATTAGTTTAATTTTTAAGTTAATTACTTTGATCAGCTTTCGTTGCAACTACTTGGTTTGATTGGATTTTTAAGATTCAAATCAAAACAATTATTGATTCGCCTTTTGTTTTTTATTCATCTTAATACCCTTCGGAATATGAAAATTAACAAATATGATGCATTAATAATGTATACGTTTTTTTTGTTGAATTAATTTTTATATCCCGCACTACTTGGATCTTTACATGTTAAATATAATATTTATATACTATCGGTGCATCAAATATAAACTCTTTTCTATAACTTCATAAAGATGAATTTAATTAGTTTTTATTTTCTACTCACTAAAAATGGGATATTGATAAAATTTTATTTTTTCTAATTGTAAATAAATAGTATATGTACTCTCCTAAAAAAATAAACTGAAGAAAATTATTGCTTCAATAAAATAAAATGAAACTTGTTTCCCATGTGTTTACTTTCATTGTTGGTATTAATTGGAAGTCTTTAAGGGACTCTGTAGACTTGGCCAAAGGAACAAAGAATTGGAGAATTTGACCTGAAAATGGCAATGGAAAATGGAAAATGAAGAAGTGGGTTTGCTGCATTTGGGTTTTACCTTGACCTGGTTTTGTTGGTGTGAACTCATTTTTTTGTTGAAATTCAAACAACTCATACAACATAAGACTATCAATTTCAACAATTACTTCTTTTCTGTTATCGAGCTTGGACTTGTTTGGACTAGTGAGTCTGTGATTTTGCCAATTGGCCAAATTCCATTTTTACAACCCTCATCCTTTTTTTTTTACAACTGAGACCACAACTTGAGTAGGAAAAGAAATTGTAAATGCTAAAATTCGATCTTCAGACCTGCTAGATGTTATCTCTTAAAGATGACTGCATAACCAATTGAGATAAACTCGTATTCTAAAACTCTCATTATTGATCTTCATATTTGGTCAACAACCAAGAAAATTTGAGTCAATTAATTGCCTTTTGCCAAACCATAGCTAAAGTTAAAAAGAGATTTATATTTCAAATGATTCTGCTTCCTTTTCTTAAACTACTTCATAGAAGAATTAAGAAGATTATCATTGGATTCATGAAGAAAAAAACCTCAATACTTGAAAGTTCAATTACTGCAGATGGTAAAAGTGTTTGTGTGGAGAATTACTTGGAAATTAGATCCCAGTTTCCTATGAAATATTGGGGGAAAAAATAGAGAGGAAAAACTAAGGGTTGGAAATTAAGAAGAAATGAACACAACAAAGAGCAGTTGCAAAATGTGTTGTAAAACAACATATTAGCATTAATTACCAGCACCAATATTTTAATTTGATGATGCACAAAGGAAAGTGATTTATGTTTAATACAGATTACAACACACTTATTGGAGGCAATACTCCATATTTATTTTCTTTTCTCAAAGCTGAGTGCTCTTAGGAGAAATTGGGAGTCCTACAAATACCAGATAGAATGTGAATAAAAGAGAATAGCTGCACTTTGCCTGACATAAGCCTCTCTAATGTATGCGACCGCATGTAACACCATATCATTGGCAGAAGTGAATAGAACTATTTCAAGATTGCATAACCTTGAGCTGATCACTAGTTATTTTGGCTTTGAACTGGAGTAAAGCTTGTTAATCTGTGTCATTTCCACCAACTACAGGGGTTACTAAACCAAGCAAGTGCAAGTTGAAGCATGGGAGAAGAATTATAACTTCAACATAAACAAGGTAAAAAGAGCTGGACACTTCCAAATGCTTGGTCGATAGCTCCATCAACCATTATCAATTTCTTAATTGATGAGATTGATTTGTATTTTAGAGTGCTTGGATTCATCAACAAGAACTAGAGTGCAATATAAGAAGTTTTTGTACTCTGATATTATCCTGATGTATCTCCCGCCAATTGGTTCAAGTTTTCTGACTTTGAAAGTCATGTGGCTAACTGGCTACCATCTGCATGGGCCCCTGCTTTAATTGGAAACGTCTATGTGGGGTTGGCTTTTATCCTGGATTTTGACCATTAACTGACCCATAGCAAGCTAAATGTGACAGAATATTTGCTATATACTATTTATAGACAGAATATAAATATAAAATTTAGTAACACTTTATAACCAGAAAAATTGAAAGCTTTCATATAAACATATACGAACATATATATAAAACCGAATATTATAACACTTACAGGTTTGTCGAAAATACAAACAATGACCTTAAGATGAATTTTGCCTGCCTCTCGAGGTGCTTGCAGAATGAATGCAAATCGTCTCCCAGGCCTCCTCGATTACATTGCTATGGCTTCAAAGCAACTCGGCGAACCAGAAGAATGCAGAGTCTCTCTCAAATAAAAACTCGGAAAAGAAGAAATTGTTTAGTGAATTAGTGATAAAAAACAGACACAGGATGTCTGTATTTATAGCAGCCAATCTGCCTGTTCAAAAAAGACACACCACATGGATGAAACCTGTTTGATCAGAACAGGCACACCCATTAAGGACAAACCGGTTCGGTCAGGCAGGAAACCTAACCGGCATGTCTTTACCGAAAAGATAGGCTTGAATTAATCGGACAGTCAATAAGCTGGTTGGTCCGGCTAGGTAGCAAAAAGATTATTGCTGACCCAAGCCCAGGCCCAGTCCGGTCCAACCCGGCCCAGCCTGGCTCTACTCAGTAGCGGTGACGCGAACACGCGTGTGTGTGGTCCAGCCCAGTTTGTATAGGTCCTCACCCACCACAAAACTTTGGTGCCTATTGGGGCCCAACCCCACATTGAAACAAAGCCTATATAAACAACAAGCAAAAGCCATACTTTGTTTATGTGAGATTGACTACCATACACAATTTCAACCAACTATGTTTCTCTTCAAGTGAGTGTTTAATTAGACCAATTTCTCATTCAATTTTGATATCAAATGTATATGTTAAATATACACCATGTATCTAGTTACGACAATCTACGTATTAGAATACGTATTTTGTATTTATACACCAAGAAATAAGCACTGATATCCAACAATCCCCCACATGAATGGAAATTGTCTGATTAAAATGACGAACTGGCTCGGAGTATGAGAGAGACTAACTTTGAAGAGTAATTGCTTCAAGATAGGTAGCTTTTGGCTTTGAATCTTCCGTAGTGACAACTATCGAATTTACTCGACTAACTAGTGAACATGATGTCTTGAACTATTCAGCCTTCCGTGTAAACCTAGACAATAGATATCACAAAATTCCCCTTCGAACATCTTTGGCTCTCACGGTTGTGTCCATTTTGACCCCGAACACTTCCTGATTTCTATGAGTAATCTAGAGAATTTAGCCTGATCAATTCTCATAGAAATGACCACGTTTCTTACTCATAATAGGTGATTGCTTATTAAGAGTATCCTGCAATACTCTACTTGATTTTATCAAAGCTATAAGAATCATTAAAAGCATAGCTTATCCTAACTCCTTTGCAGGTAGTACTAATTCATCATAGGAATGGATAAGAGTGTTTAAACATAACTCGGTTGTCCCTTTGAACCTAGATCTTGAGATCTCCAGTCAACTAGGTTGGGTTGTCATTATGTAACTTTAATTTATAGGCTTAAGACCCATTCCCCTCGATGATATATTTACTTGCTCTCTTGTTAAACCTTTCGTAAGCGGATCCGCAGTATTATCCTTTGATTTTACATAATCAATAGAGATAATCCCATTTGAGAGCAACTGTCTGACAGTATTGTGTCTTCGACGAATGTGTCGAGATTTACCGTTATACAAACTACTATGTGCCCTACCAATTGCAGATTGGCTATCGCAATGTATACAAATTGCAGACACAGGTTTCGGCCAACATGGAATATCTTCTAAAAAATTCCGAAGCCATTCTGCTTCTTCTCCAGCTTTATCTAATGCTATAAACTCAGATTCTATAGTGGATCTGACAATACATGTTTGTTTAAAAGATTTCTGTGACACTGCAACTCCTCCAATAGTAAATATAAATCGCTAGTAGATTTCGAATTTTTAGTATCGGATATCCAGTTTGCATCACTGTACCCTTCAAGCATAGATGGATATCTTGTATAGTGCAGTCCATAACTTGAGGTGTATCTCAAATATCTGAGTACCCTCACAATGGCCTTCCAGTGATCCATTCCAGGATTACTTGTGAATCTACTCAGTTTGCTAACTGAGTAAGCTATGTCTAGTCTTGTGCAGTTCTTGAGATACATAAGACTATCAATTATCCGCGAATATTCAATTTGAGATATTGCGTCACCCGTATTTTTCTTTAGATGTAAATTAACATCTACGGGTGTTTCGGCTATATTGGTATCATTCTTATTGAATTTCTCAAGAATATTATTTACATAATGATCTTGAGATATTACCATGCCATCTTGTGTTTTAAAAATTTTAATTCCTAAAACCACATCTACTACACCCATATCTTTCATATCAAATTTACTGGTCAACCAAGTTTTGGTAGCTTTAATGATCTCATCATTACTGCCTAAGATCAACATATCATCTACATATAGACAAACAATGACATATCCCTTATTCGTATTCTTTACGTATACGCACGTATCACAATCATTAATATGAAAACCATTTGACAACATTGTATTGTCAAATTTTTGATGCCATTGTTTTGGAGCTTGTTTTAAACCATATAATGATTTAACAAGCTTACACACTCGAAACTTTAAACCCTTCGGGTTGTTCCATATAGATTTCTTTGTCTAAATCTCCATTCAAGAAAGTTGTCTTAACATCCATTTGGTGTATTTCGAAATTGTCAAGAGCTGCTATAGCTATTAATAGTGGAATAGATGTTATTCTCATAACTGGTGAGTACATATCAAAATAATCGAGCCCTTTCTTTTACTTGTATCCTTTTATTACAAGCCATGCCTTATATTTATCAATCGATCCATCTGCCTTCATCTTCCTCTTAAATATCCATTTGGATCCTAACGGCTTATGCCCATGAGAAAGATCCACCACTTCCCATGTATGATTTTGCATGATAGATTCTATTTCATTGTTAACAGCCTCTTTCCAGAATTGTGAATCTAGAGATGACATAGCCTTCTTAGAAGTTTGAGGTTCATTTTCTAATAAATATGTTAGAAAATACGGACCATAATTAGTTGGTAATTTAGCCCGTTTTCTCTTTCTGGGTTCCTCTTGTTCTTCTTCATCCATAATTGGATCACTACTCGAGGACTCATGAGTTCTCTTAGTAGTCTTATTTTCTTGTTTTTCCTTGTAAATAAGTACATCTTCAAAGAACGAAGCATCCCTTGATTCAATTGTCGTATTGATATGAATATCGGGAATGTTAGACTTGAACACAAGAAAATGATAAGTAGCACTATTGTTCGCATATCCAATGAATATGCAATCAACAGTTTTAAGTCCTATTTTGACCTTTTTAGGCAGAGGAACAACTATCTTCGCAAGACACCCCCACACTTTCATGTATTTGTAGGATGGTCTTCGACCCATACACAATTTATACGGTGTCTTATCTAACTTCTTGTGCGGTATTTTATTTAAAATATAATTAGCTGATAAAGTGGCCACCCTCCACAAGTTCTGAGGTAACCCTGAACTTATCAGCAAAGCGTTCATCATTTCTTTCAACGATCGATTCTTGCGTTCTGCAATACCATTTTGTTGAGGTGAATAAGGAGCAGTGGTTTGATGGATGATACCATTTTCTGAACAGAATTCATTAAACAATGAATCATATTCACCGTCTCTATCACTCCTTATTATCTTTATTTTATTGCTTAGTTGATTTTCGACCTCATTCTTAAATAACTTAAAAGCTTCCAAGGCCTCGTCTTTGCTTCTTAGCAAATAGACGTAACAATATCGTGTGCAATCATCAATAAAAGTAATAATATACTTTTTACCACCTCTAGTTTGTTCAAACTTTAAGTCACATATATCAGTGTGAATTAACTCTAGAGGTTCACTACTTTTTTCTATCGAATAGAAATGAGCCTTAGCTAATTTGGATTCCACACAAATTTCACATTTGTGATTTTTGTCAATGACAATTTTCGGAAGCAAATCCAAATTGCTGATTCTTTGCAAGGTCTTATAATTTACATAACATAATCTACCATGCCATAATTTAGAGGACTCAACCAAATAAACAGAAGAAATATTTTTATTAATAATCTTGTTCTTTGGTACAACTGTCATAACATTGAGCTTAAAAACCCATCACACAGATATCCGCTACCTACAAACATCCCACTTTTAGCGAGTACAAATTTATCAGACTCGAATACAAGCCTAAACCCGTTCTTGCTCAACAGAGAGCCGAAAACCAAATTCTTTCGAATTTCAAGAGCATGAACTACATTGTTCCAAGTGAGTTCTTTCCCGGAAGTCATCTTGAGTACCACCTTCCCATGGCCTCGTACCTTTCAAGCCATAGAGTTTCCCATAAATAGTTGTTCATCATCAGCAGCTTCTTTGTACTGGGTGAAACTCTTCCTTTCAAAACAAACATGACAAGTGGCCCTGGTATCAATCCACCACGTCTTAGGGTTTTCCACCAAGTTCACTTGTGATACAAAAGCAGTTAGCTCAATCTCATTATCATCAACTAGGTTGGCTTGAGCTTTCTTCTTCTTGTTCTATCGGCAGTCCTTTGCACGATGTACGAGCTTGTTGCACACGAAACAAGTTCCCATGAACTTCTTGAAATTCGTTCCCTTATTAGCTTAGGAAGAACTAGAACCAACATATTTCCTCTTATTGGTATTTTTCGAATGTTCAACAACATTCGCCTTGTCTTCCATGGTCTGAACCTTAACCCTCTTCTCTGAACCACGATTATCCTCCTCAATCCTTAATCGAACAATTAAGTCCTCTAAAGTCATCTCCTTTCTCTTGTGCTTTAGATAGTTCTTGAAATCCTTCCACGAAGGAGGTAGTTTTTCTATCAAAGCCTTCGTTTCAAATGATTCAGTAAGAATTATTCCTTCGGTTATAATCTCATAGAGGATCAACTGATACTCTTGGACTTTACTGATCACGGTTTTGGAGTCCACCATTTTAAAATCCAAAAATCGGGCAACCACAAATTTCTTCGTGCCTGCATTCTTGGTTCTGTATTTCTCTCTAAGGACTCCTACAGCTCTCTAGCTGCCTTGATCGGACTATACACGTTGTATAACGTGTTGTCCAAACCATTGAGGATGTAGTTCTTGCATAGGAAGTCAAAATGCTTCCATGCTTCCATCGAAGCTACAACCGTAGTATCGGTCTCTCCCTCGTTCAGAGTCGAGGCCTCCTCCCGTAAGAATCTAGCTAAGTTGAGAGGGTGGTAAAATAGAACAGCATCTTTTGTTGCCATCGTTTGAAGTCCAGACCACTGAACTTCTCGATCTCTCACCATGTGTGACATATAGAGATTGTGGCGCTACAGGCGCACTAGCAATACTGGTAGATTGTTCTGCCATCTGTTATTCCAAAAATAACAGGATCAACTTTTAACAGTTTTTTATAAAAAAATAATTACAATACTAAGAAAGTAATGTATCAATAATCAAAATGTTCACACCTTGTATATCACAAACAGTAGCAATATAAATATATTACAAAACAATAATATATATAACTATATATATTGTAAATATATATATTATATATAATATAACATACAGTTTCGAAATTCACTAGAAAAAATATGTGTATATATATTATATCACTTAAAGAATGAAGTCAGTATATAATATATATATATATATATATATTAACAACAATAATAATATATAAATATATATATAATATTTTACAAACAGTAAGTTAACAATATAAAAAATATATATATGCTCCAGAATGAACAAGTAACCAAATAATATATACAGTACCGATATATATATATATAAATATATATATGTTATAACTATTTAATTTAATATATATATTATAACAACAATATAATATTAACAATCAACAGTATGTATATACATATTAGGCTTAAACAAAAGTACATATATTCTGTCAACCAAAAGTAAGTACGTATATATAATAAATATATTCACAACAGTATATTTATATATATATATATATATTTATATTTATATATATACGCGCGCGCTCTTCAACAAATTAGCAGCAACCTTTATATTTTAAGAACAGTAATGATATAAACTTTTAAAGCAGAATAACAATACACAAAAAATTCGTCTTAAGATTGTGACAGAATATTTACTATATAATATTTATAAACATAATATAAATATAAAATTCGGTAACACTTTATAACCAGAAAATTTGAAAGCTTTCATATAAATATATACGAACAGATATACAAAATCGAATATTATAATACTTACAGGTTTGTAAAAAATACAAATAATCGAGTCAAGGTAGAATCTCTGATTTTAAAACGAATTTTGCCTGCCTCTCTAGGTGCTTGTAGAATGAATACAAATCGTCTCCCAAGCCTCCTCGATTACGTTGCTATGGAGAGCACACTTCAAAGCAACTCGATGAACCAAAAAAATGCAGAGTCTCTCTCAAATACAAAACTCGGAAGAGGAAAAATTGTTTAGTGAATTAGTGATAAAAAAAAAAGACACAGGATGTTTGTATTTATAGCAGCCAATCTGTCTGTTCAGAAAAGACACACCACATGAAGGAACCTGTTTGATCAGAACAGACACACCTATTCGTGACGAACCGGTTCGGTCAGATAGAAAATCGAATTGGCATGTCTTTACCGAAAAGACAGATTCTGTAAAAAACACAAACCGGTTCGGTCCTGGACTGAACAGGCTTGAATTAATCGGACAATCATTAAGCTGGTTGGTCCGATTTGGACAACAAAAAGATTATTGCTAACCCAAGTCCAAGCTCGGTCCAACGGCGACGCACGTGTGTGGTCCAGCCCGGTTTGTGTAGGTCCTCATCCACTACAAAACTTGGGTGCCCCTTGAGGCCCAACACTACATTGAAACAAAACCTATATTAACAGCAAGCAAAAGCCATACTTTGTTCTATGTGGGATTGACTACCATACACAACTTCAACCAACTATCCTCCACTTTAAGTGAGTGTTTAATGAGACCAATTTTTCATTCAATTTTGATATCAAATGTGTATTAAATATACACTATGTACCTAATTACAAAAATCTACGTATTAAAATATGTATTTCGTATTTATACAACAAAAAATAAGCGTTGATATCCAACACTAAATACTTTTCATCCACTTCTATATAAATATATATATATATATATATATTTTTTCACTTTTATTATCGATTCACCTTTTGTTTTTTCATTTTAATACTCTTTGGAATATGAATTGAATACTAACAATTACTTATATCACAATCTTTAAAATACAAAATATATTGTTAAATATGTATTAAAACTAGTTCATGATTATTTTAGTGGTAGTAGTAGTATCCTAATTCCTAATCAATGTTAATTTTTTTTTTGGAATCAAAAGTCACAAATGAAAGAATGATTCAGTCAACCTGTGTAAAGACAAATGTTCTAATTGAACAAGTAGCAAAATTCAGAGAAATTAATTAGTGTCTATGCTAACTAAAATTAGAGACTTGACAATGGACAAAAAGTAAATTGTCCATTGATAAATGCTCATGCCGTGTCTTGAGGTGAAGAAAAATGGTGACAAGGTTTCTAGTTTCTTTTGACACCTAAAAGTTCAGCTTTATTAATTGACAAGTAATTCAAATTCAAAGGCTAAATCAAATTGATTAATTCAGTTCTCTTGTCTAGAACACACCATCCATTAAATGATAATTTTTTTTTTTTTTATCAATTTAAAATGTTTGTCCGAAATTAGTATATATTGAAAATGAAGGGGAAATTGTTGAAACCCAATTATTATCAAATTCATAAAGATATATAGGAGTTCTGCCCATTGCAAAGAGTTTTCAAATATGGGAAGAAATCCCAAATTTAATTAGTTTTCTTTTTTCTTCTACTTACTAACAATCGGATATTGATAAAAATTGAAAAATCATTAAGTGACAGTCTGTGACTCTCAAAGGAATCACGGACACACCTACACCATCCAATTTTCTTGGTCATAACCGACTAACTTGGTTAGCCGATTGGTTGCTTAATTATTTAAGGTAGAAATATTTCTCTTGGATCATACTTTATAATTTTTTTCATTTTTTTATTCTCAATTTCAAAGTCAAACTATATGAAATATGATTATAATAAAAATTTAATGATAAAACAATAAATTTAGTATATAATTTATTGTATTGAAATAAAAATTAAAACAAAAATTAAAAAGATATAAATATTTATTTAAAAAATTTTATTTTTATTATTATTTTATTTTAATTTTTAAGTAATTTCAGTAACTGAGTTGGTATCACTTAACTCATAACACTAACTCTATCAAAAAATTTATAAATACTTTATAAAACATAAGTATAAGAGTATTTGATAATAGTATTAAACTTTTATGTAATAATTAATTTTCTAAAATTCACGTGACAAGATAATTTTTGAAATTTTGCTTGAAAAATAAAAAATAATAAACTATTTTTTAAACTTAGAAAATTAAATGAAACAAATATGTTTTTAATTAAATAAATAAAAAAATGAAAATAAGGTGTCTCACCTAATAAAATTTGAAGTTTCTATTTAAAAAAGAAAACTTGAAGCCTTTCAAAAAAAAAAAACTTGAAGTTAACCCTCTACAAAAGTCACCAATTGTTTCTTAGTAAATATACGGTTGAAGTTTGTCCATCAATCCCAAAGAGGAATGACAAACTGTCAGGTACGTGAAATCCATTTTTATTACCTTTTTCTTAAAAAAAAAAAAAAGTCAACTATGAGTGAAATTCCATTATAGCCAATTTTGTACACTTCATAATGTTACTCATATCACTAACCCCATTTACTTTAATTCATACTTTACCATATTATATATATATATATATATATATATATATATAAATCTTAAGCACACTCATTACGTGAGTGAAATAAATAAAAATTTAATTATTTAAATAAATTAAAAAAAAGTTTTATAATTATATTAAAACATAAAAAACTACACGTACTTGTTTTTAAGATGAAGAAAAAAAAAGTAGAAATGGATAAGTAAATTTTAAAATATGATTTTTCACTTTATTTTTAATTAAAAAAAAGGAAATTATCATTATAACAATAAAAATATATTTCTTTTATTGTATAATTGATATTTTTATCAAATTTTTAACTAAATTGATGTAATTTAACTCGTGAAATCAATTCAATCAAAAATTTTATAATTGGTATAGATATAATTTTTTCTCGTGTTCTTGTAATAAGACATTTTTAACTATAATGAAATACTTAAATTATAAAAAAATTATTTTATTATTCAATTTAAAGGCACGAGTGATGTGGTAACTATATTAGTCGCAAAGTTCAACGAAAACTTACATTGAACTTATATATGATTCATTAAATCCAAATAAATTAAATCAAAGAATGAAGTTTTAATGGATCTATAAATTATCCGATCAAACCCAAATAAAGGCCCAAAAATGAGCCAATCAAACCCAAATAAATTCCCAATGAAGGCCCAAATGAATGGCTCATTTAATCAAACCCATCAAAATCCTAATAGTTATCGTCTTTTTCATTTTAACCCTTCGTGGAGATTAGAGATGACAATGGAGTGTGGCGAGGACGAAGATTGCCTTATCCACCTCAGCATCACTCTTGCATGAATGTTGGAAACATTTATCTCCATGGATGTCGGTTATATCCATAACCGCTCCATGGTGCTCCACTCCGCAACATTCTAATTTTAATTAATTATTTTTAACTTAATATTATAAAAAATTATTATTATAATTTATTCATAAACATAATTTTAGTATATACAACTAGAATAAAGTTTCTGCTTCGCCAGGATACTTTTAATTTTTTTATAAATTTTTAATTAATAATAAAAAAATAATTATATTTTATATTTTATTAAATAATAATGATTTATTTAAATTTTATAATTTTAAATTGTAATAATATTAATATAATAATATTTTATTAATTATGAAAATTAAATTTATGATAATTGTTTATTTATAAATTACGTAATACAAATGCATTTTTAAATGTTATTTATATGTATTTTTTTAAAATGTTTAGATTTTATTGAATATTATATATTTTTATTTATATGAGGTAAAAAATAATAAAAGAAAATAAAATTGTGGTTTGTATTTTATTCTCTCGTAGGATCGATTTTCCCACAAGTTAACGTGCGGATCAACCCTTTTAAATACATCATTTAAAATTAAAATTAAAATAATTAATAAAATAAATGTATTTATTTATTTATTTTAACTTTTTTTCAAGCGGGTCGGCACATGGATCTTAAATCGACCTGTAAGTCAACGTGCAAACCAACCCCTTTAAATACATCATTTAAAATTAAAACTAAAATAAATAATAAAATAATTTTTTTAAAAAAATTTTTCCAAACGGGTTGGATATAAATCCTAATCAACCCGTGAGTCAATTAAAATAAAAATAAAATAATTAATAAAATAATTTTTTTTTTAATTTTTTTTTCGAGACGGTCGGTTACGGATCTTAAATCGACTCGCGAGTCAACGTGCGGATCAATCTCTTTAAATACATCATTTAAAAATAAAACAAAATAAAAACTAAAAATAATTAATAAAATCAATTTCTTTTCTAATTTTTTTTTCCGAGCGGGTCAGATACGGATCCTAAACCGATCTGCGAGTCAACGTACGGACCAACTACATTAAATACATCATTTAAAAATAAAAACTAAAAATCAAAAAATCTTTAAAAGGTACACCATTAGTTTTTATAGAAGGACCAAATTACCCTTAACCTATTTGGAAAAAGTCCTTTAAATCTTTAAGGACTCAAAAATCATAATAGTAGATTCTTTAATATATATAATATACATATATACTAAAAATATATATAAAATATCAATATATATATAATTTTAGTATATATATCTAATATATATACTAAAAATATAAAAAAAAATATAATATTTTAAGGGGTAAAATAGTAACTTCAAAAGTCGGGGCGGGGTGGAGCCGAGTAAGCATTTACCAAAATGGCCTGGCTCCACCCCATCCTCGCTCTTCAAAAAAACATCTCCATTCGAAGTGGATCGGTGTGAAATCCATCAATCGGATCGAATTTTACCATCCTGGAGACAGATTTCACTTTTCAGACTTCCAACTTCCATTTTTTTTTTCATTAAACCTTTGACATGTCCGTACAAAACCTTGCCAGAAACAAAACAATATCAACATTTCCCGACTCGTTCACTCAATTAGGCGACGACTTTGTCGAGTCAATTCCACACCAGGAAGACGAACGCAGCGGCTACGTCGATTACGACCCGTCTCAACACTTCGACTCTTTTGTGGCCGAGTCGAACCTTGCCAAGGACTCGACTGATGACGTGTTTGCATACATCCGTACACAAATGAGGAAGGATTTGGACTAGATTACGGCGGATCGGATGGCCCGGTTTTGCCTCCGCCAGCGGATATGGAGCCCGAGGAAGGGGTTGTTTTCAGGGAATGGAGACGGCTAAGATCCATTAAAATTTTTAGTTTTTTTTTTTTTAATATTCTCGTTTTTTATTGTTCTTATATTTGGTTACTGAGACATTTTGGGGAAATTAAAAAGTAGAAATTGAAGTTATGAATTTGGCAGTTAGGTATTTTAGAAATGTTAAAAGAAATAAAGAAATTTAGTGACCAAAGTTTTAATTTTAAGAGTCATAAAGTAGAGTTTTAAGTAGAATTTGGAGGCAATTTTAGGAATTAGAAGGAAATGTTTTAGGGTTTCATTTTTCTTTGAATTGCTTCATTTTTAGAGATTGAATTTGGAGAAAATTTGAAAATTATAATTTCTCTACATATAAAATTTTCTCCTTATTTTATGTAGTTATTTTTCATAATTTAGATTCAATTTTATTGAGTTGTGTTTTTGTTTTGTTAATGACAATATGTAAGATGTTGCTAATTTTATTGGTTTAAGTGGTACTCAGATTGGTCATTATTTCTGTTGTAATGGCTTAGGGAAAATGCGATTCGATTGGAGGAGAAGGAGAAGAGGGAGAAGGAGTTGTTGAGCCAAATAATTGAGGAAGCTGATCAATACAAAGTTGAAATTTTATAGAAAGAGAGAGGTCACCTGTGAAAACAACATAGCCAATAACAGAGAAAGAGAGAAGGTACTTTTCACTTGAAGCTATACGCTAATGCTTTTAAGAATTTTGTTACTTATCCGGAAAAAAAGAACATTGTTTTGCTTATTTCGATATGCATGAATTCATAGGTGCTAAACATTGTATGCTTTGTTTAGTCAGTATTAAACTGCAGATATTGATATTATTATGCTTTCTGTCGTCCATGCTTTGACTTTGAGCCGACAATATGCATTGGGATGAAAACATATTCTTAAGTGGTATGAAATTCAATTGTTTTATGGAAAGATGTTTGGGTTGCAAATTGATTAACAAATAGCAATGCATGGTTAAAACATAAATGTGGGATAATTTGTTTGGAGTTTGCTAGTCATTGTTTTGTAGTTGATTGGATTAAACTAACTTATCTTGAAGGAATTTGAAAATTAAGTGTCTGTGAACTATAATTTTCAAGGGATTGTGAAACATATTCCTAAATTAAGAAAGTAGAGTTAAACTCAAGCACTCTAAGATAGAAGGTGAATGTTAAACCATTATCTTTACTTATAGTTATCCCTTCAAATACATCTTTAGTTTTCAAAAAGTGTGTTTTCTTAAACATGATTTTTGTAGCACAAGAATGTGTACTATATCTTCCTAGATTAAAATTTCATATTATAGAGATTCCTTATGAAGTTTTTCATTAATCTGTTCAATAACATAAAACACGAAAGGATGAGAGGAGAAAGGTGATGGCGATATCTAGAATTAAACTTTGATGCAGTTGGTGATATTCAGAACAAGGAAACATGTTATGGCTCTAACTATCTCAACATTCACATAGACACTATTGAATTTCTACGATACTATTTGTTATGTTCTATTGCTAAATCCAAAATCATGCTAGACAAATTGCTAACGCACTCAAGCAATACCCCTTCAAAACTATTTTCGCCTATGTGTGGATCTTTTAGTTTGGTAGTATTAGTTAAACAACAGAGAAAGTTTAAGTCACTTGCTCTCCCATTTTCAAAATGGTTTTCAAAAATGAAAAACTCTGCTAGTTTATTCAGCTTTTCAAATGAAGGCAAGTTCTCACTAAGTTTGTTTTCTGAAACTTGAATGACAATGAGATTTGAGGCATTGGATATTGAAATGGGGAATTGTCCAATGATTTGGTTTTGGGCGACGGAAAAGAAATCAATATACGGCATAGTATGCCTAAGTGAGAAGGAAGAGTACCTCGAATCTTATTTTCGCCAATTTCAAAAACTCTAATATTGGAGAGATTAAAAATTGAGACAGGAACAATACTAGAAAGTTCATTCGTAGCCACAGAGAGAAATGCAAGATTTCTCAGTTACCCAAGAGCTTCAAGTATTGCCCCACTTAGTCCATTCATAGCGCCAGTTGTAATATTTTCAATCTTCTTAAACGTCCAAGTTCTTGAGGAATTTCGTTGTTGAAGCTGTTTCCTTTAAGATTCAACACCCTGAGAAGCTCAAATTTCGAATGTATGTTATACAGACCCCGAGAGTTTCAGGAGTTGCGGTTCCAACCTGGTGACTCTGATGTCTGCGATCGCATGTAACACTATACTACTGGCAGAAGTGAATAGAACAATTCCACGATTGCATAACCCTGAGCTGATCATCAATAATCTTGGCTTTGAACAGGATTATAGCTTGTTGATCTGTGTCATTACCACTAATTACAGGGGTTGCTAAACCAAGCAAGTTAAGACCCTGCAAGTTGAAGCATGAGAAAAGAATGATAACTTCAATGTAAACAAGGATAAAAGAGATGGACAAATGCTTGCTCAATAGCTCCATCAATCCAAATAAATCTCTTAATTGATGATATTGGTTTGTATTTGAGAGTGCTTGGATTCATCAACAAGAAATAGAATGCATGATGAGAAGTTTTGGAACTCTGATATTATATCCTGCTTTATCTTCCGTCATTTGATTTAAGTTTTCTGACTTCGAAAGTCATGTGGCCAGGATTAGAATTGGCTCTTGCTTTTAGTGAATGAAACATCTTCTTGGGTTGGCCTTCATCCTAGAACTTGACCATAATTGAGCCACACTAAATACTTTTATCATGGAATTAAAGTGGCAAAGACTATGGGCTTTAGTAAAGTTGAGATTGAATTGGTTGCTCTATGATTCTGATTAAGCAAAACGCTCTACTTCATCACCTCTTTTTCCCATCATCCAAACAATCAAAGACCTGCTTAACACTAGCGGGTATTGGAGGCTGACCTATATCCCACAACAAAGAACTTTATAACTGATTGGCTAGCTAACGAAAGTCTATCTCTAATAATTCAAATTCATCATCAAGCTCTTGAAGACCAGAAATCTCTCCTGCATGTAGATACCCTTCTTTCCACCAAAAATAAATTTTCCTCCACTTCTAGATTTTCTTCACTTTTATTATTGTTGAAGTTAGCTGAAGCCTCTGAAGTCAACCACACAAGGCATCCAATTGTGTGGTGGTTGTGGAAGTTTGCAGACTGGATGATGGGATTGGTAGTGGGGTTGAAGAACGGCAATCCAACTCTTGTACTCTAAAAGGATGCATTGGTGCTTGGTCTTAATAGAGAGAGTGCTTGGTTTGTTGTGTAATGTGTATCTATCATAGATAGTGGGAAACACATTGAATTTTTAGTGAGTTCTTTTTATAGTGAAAAATTTTGATATGAGCTTGTTGATTCTAATTTTCAAATTTTTTATAGTGAATTTCATCTTTACAATACTTGTAAACATAAAAAAAATATTCCTGAATCATGTATATTATTGTTTCTCTTTTTATGGCTTTTGTAATACCTAGCCCAAAAGTCCAACTCTTCTCATGATTCTGCTTCTTTTTCTTAAACTACTCCATAGAAGAATTAAGAAGATTAGCACTGGATTCATGAAGAAAAAAAACTCAATACTTGAAAGTCAAATTACTGCAGATGGGAAAGTGTTTGTGTAGGGAATTACTTGGAAATACATCCCAAATTCTTATGAAATATCAGGAAAAAAATTGAGGAAAAATTAAGGGTTGGGAATTAAGAAGAAATAAACACAACAAAGAGCAGCTGCAAATTGAGTTGTAGAACATCATATTAGCATTAATTACCAGCACAATATTCTAATTTGATGATGCACAAAGGAAACTGATATAGTTTAATACAGATTACAGACACACTTATTGGAGGTAATACCTCCATATTTATTTTATTTTTCTCTTAGCAGAGTGCTTTTAGGAGAAATCAGGAGTCCTGCAAATACCAGATAGAATGTGAATAAAAGAGAATAGCTGCATTTTGCCTGATCTAAGCCTCTCAAGTCGGTTGATATGGCACCTTAGGCACCTGTAACATATGAAAACAATGAAACCTCTAAACCATCATATTTACTTTGACAGAATGTAACCAAAAAATGTTTTACTTGTTCAAATCATCTGAATAAAGCATTTATCTGAAAAGTAGTGGAAATTAATGTGCCTTAAGTCATGTAATGATTGATTATTTTGTTAAGAATAATGCAAATTGTTTATTTTAGCATAAGAAGATATTAATATTACCTACTGATTGAGCAGCATATAAAGTTTGGCGCTCACGATGTAAGCGAGTTGGATGAAGCTTATCCCTAATAGAACAAAGCTTGGTAACAACATCACTCATGTCCATCCGCTCACTTGGTGATTCAGAAGAACAAGTGACTCCTATTTCAAATATTGAATTCAAGTATTGAAGATGTCTGTCATTTCCCAAGCTGTTGTCATTGAGAGAATTGTTCGCGATTGTTCCTCCTCTGACTCTCTCTTGAAGAAGAATGGGATCTATAATCTCAATCACTTGTTCTGGCAAAGCTGCCACCACAAAGCTGTGAAGGTTGAAACCTTCTTTGAACATTTCATGAGTCGGCCTTTTCCCCGTAAACATCTCTAGCAAGAGGATGCTATAGCTATACGCATCACCTTTTGTTGACAACTCGCTTCCCATGCCATATTCTACAATTAGTTCATCACAAATTATATATATATATATAGCAATAATTACAGAGGAGATCCCTTGAAAAGTATATAACGATAGCCTCTCACGTCCAAGCTCTAAATATACGGAATTACATTCTGATGAAGTAATGTAGTCTTTTCTTGTTTAGCAAAAATTGCTTCTAAATTATATGTTTTGCTTTTGAGTTATGTTGCTACGAGAAAAGTATATAAAGAATGATTATTAAAATGGAAGATATGAATAAAGTATAATTACCTGGTGGAGCATAACCAATAGTTCCTCTTAATCCAAGGGAGCTTGATTGATTACTAGCCGAATAGTTAAGCCTGTCTGCAGAAAGGAGTTTTGCTAAGCCAAAGTCACTTATATGGCCAACCATTTCCTCATCAAGTAGAATATTGCTTGGCTTGAGGTCACAATGAATAATTGATGTTTCACAATGGTGGTGCAGATACTCCAGTGCATGAGCAACATCTACGGCCACATTTACTCTTTGGAAGAAATTCAGATTTCTTATCGTCTCCTGTTCATTCATGCCAGCAGATGGATGCAGCCAATCCTCCAAGCTTCCATTTACCATGAACTCATAAACCAATGCTTTAAAATCATTGCCTTGATAATCGACACCTGAAATTGCTGTTAATACCTTAACAAGATTCCGATGTCTAATGCTCTTCAAGGCCTCACATTCAGCCAAGAAACTTCTGGAAGCTCCACGATTCAAAAGATTAAGCACCTTAACGGCAATAACTACTCCAGTCTCTTCAAGAATTCCTTTGTATACAGAACCAAAGCTTCCTGAACCAACCAAAATTTGCAAGGAGAATCCATCAGTAGCCCTTAGGATGCTTTGGTATGATAACCGTAAAAGTGAATTTTCTACACAAGTTGATGTTGGCTGCTCTTTCTTCTTTCTAGACCACAAGATGAGGAGAAAAGAGAATACCAAAGTCACTCCTAAAATCACAACAACAATCGCAATTTTTAATTTAAGAGAAGTGTGTGATCTTTTGATGGATGTTTTCGAGTTACATCTGGACAAGTGTTGTTGGAATATGGCTCAATATGGCTCAAAGTCACCTATGGTGGCTTACCACCAATAATGGATGGAGCTACCACTTGCACCACTTGCACCACCAATAATGGAAGCTACCACTTGCAAATGGATGGTGGCTACTTTAGCTACCACTTGCAATGTGTACTCAAGTATGATAGTTGGTGGAAGGTGGCTATGGTGGCTGCCACTTGCTTAGTGTTCACACCTTGATATTTTGGCTATAAATAGCCATGTAGAGTAAGAGAGTTTAGATAGTGTGAGTTTAAGAGTTGAAGCAATTACTCTGTGTTTATAGAGTAAATTCGGTATTGTGTGAGTTGTGAGTTCAGTGCTTGTATTGCACCTTGAATTCTGTATTTGTTTATACTCCATCTCCATAAATACAAAGCTTCAAGCTCCTCCTCCGTGGATGTAAGCACACTTGCTGAACCACGTAAAAATCTGTGTTATTTCAGTGTGTTTAAATCGGTTTTAGTAATCTCGATCTAGTTCCGCACAACAAATTGGTATCAGAGCCAATTTTTACGTAAAACCGAGTTTGTTCGATTCTGTCCGTTTTTCAAAAGTGCTCCAATTTGTGTTTTGAAAATACCAGGTTGAAGAGGTCGTCGAGAGGAGTGCAGCAGAATCAACCGGAGCACCAGAGGAGGCCGCACGCGCCCACACGCGCCGCCAGAAGAAGCGCCCACGCGCCCCACTCGCCCACGCGCCACACGCGCCTCCAGAGGTTGAAGACGCGTGACACCCACGCGCAGCACGCGCCACACGCGCCTCCAGAGGTTGAAGACGCGTGACACCCACGCGCAGCACGCGCCACACGCGCCTCCAGAGGTTGAAGACGCGTGAAGCCCACGCGCCCCACGCGCCGGCCACCAAATAGCCCCACGCGCTCCACGCGCCGCCGCACGCGCCGCCGTAGCTCCGACCAACTTTTTCGGGCTATTTTTTGAGCCGTTTCCGAACACTATTCCGAGACTTTTCCGAGCCGGTTGAGCTAAACCGAGTCTATTTTGAGCCACTTGCAGAATATTCACCGTGTGTCCAAAATTTACACAGTTGGACCCGTTCCTAGCTATTTCGACTATTCCGGACTCAACCGCGGCATCCGTTTTTTCCATACAGGTAACGGAAAAACTCTGAGTTGGTAATTTTGTTTTATTACCATGGCAGAATCATTAGAGACACATGAAACAACCAGCAGCGCACCATCAAGTTCTTACAACAGAAAGAACTCGATGACCACTGCAAAGTTCGAGGTGGAGAAATTTGATGGCACCAACAACTTTGGCATGTGGCAGTGCGAAGTTCAGGATCTGTTATTCCGAGAGGGTTCATATATCGCTCTGGAAGACAGGCCCAGAGATATTTCGGAAGATGACTGGAAGTTTGTCAACCGTCAGGCTTGTGGCACAATCCGGTTATGCCTAGCCAAGAACCAGAAGTACTTTGTTATGAGAGAGAATAATGCAAAAACTCTCTGGAAACAACTAGAGGACAAGTACATGACAAAAAGCATGGAGAACAGACTCTATCTGAAGAAAAAGCTGTTCCGCTTCCAGTATAAGCAAGGTATCACCATGCAGGAGCATCTAGTAAGTTTTAACAAAATCCTCGCTGATCTTGAAAATCTAGATGCAAATATCTCTGATGAAGATAAGGCTCTTACTCTGTTAAATTCCTTGCCTGATAGCTATGATCATTTAACCACTACATTGTTGTATGGTAAAAATGAGATAGAATATGTTAATGTTAGTAATGCTCTAGTGAATAATGAATATCGAAAAAAGGATCAGCATGATCACCAGAATACTGCACCAGAAGCTTTAACTGTGTACAGAGGCAGGACGAACAACCAAGGAGCCGGAGAAAACAAGCGAGGTAAATCCCGTTCAAAGAGGGGATCATCAAAAACACGACTTTCAAAGGACGAGTGTGCCTATTGCCATGAGAAAGGGCACTGGAGGAGAAACTGTCCTAACATGAAGAAGTCGACTGTGAATGTAGCTCAAGAATCTGAGGGAGAGGAAGACTCTGCATTTACGATTTCCACAACAACACACTCTTCAAATCAATGGATTCTGGATTCCGGATGTTCCTACCACATGTGTCCGAACCGGGAGTGGTTCTCAAACTTCAAGGAGTTTGATGGAGGGATTGTCCTTATGGGCAATGACAATACTTGTCACACTAGAGGCATCGGAACAATCCGACTAAAAATTCATGACGGTACAATCAGACAACTTACAGATGTAAGGTATGTCCCTGATCTCAAGAAGAACCTCATATCACTGGGGGTCTTAGACTCAAATGGTTACAAGATGACCATTCAGAACGGAGTCTTGAAGGTTGTACGTGGAGCATTCTTAGCCATGAAGGGTTCTATGAAGGGAAATCTGTATCTCCTTGATGGAGAAACTGTGACAGGCAGAGCAGCAGTCTTTCACAACAATGGTGGCGATGAATCCGACACTTCTCGACTTTGGCACATGCGCTTAGGGCATGTTGGAGAGAAGGCCTTGCAAAACCTGATAAAGCAAGGTGTACTGAAGAATGCCAAGACTGGAAAACTTGACTTCTGTGAGCATTGCGTCCTAGGCAAGCAAACAAGAGTCAAGTTTGGCACTGCAATTCATCGTACGAGAGCGACATTGGACTACATTCACACTGATGTCTGGGGGCCTTCCAAAATTGCTTCATTGGGAGGTAAACACTATTTTGTGACCTTTATTGATGATTACTCTAGATATGTCTGGGTTTATACTATGAAGCACAAAGATGAAGTTTTAGATATCTTCGTCAAATGGAAGAAGATGATCGAAACCCAGAGCGGGAGAAAGCTCAAGAGACTAAGATCTGACAACGGTGGAGAATACAAATCAGATCCACTGAAGGAAATCTGTCAGAATGATGGGATAATCCGACACTTCACTGTTCCTGGCACTCCGCAGCAGAATGGAGTTGCAGAAAGGATGAACCGAACTTTGGTTGATAAAGTTCGTTGCATGTTATCCCAGTCGAGCTTGAGCAAAGCATTTTGGGCGGAGGCTTTACTGTACGCCTCCCACATTATCAACAGACTACCCTCCACTGCAATTGATGGGAAAACTCCCATAGAGGTGTGGTCCGGACATTCTGCTACTGATTATGATCGGCTTCGTATTTTCGGATGCCCAGCATATTTTCACGTAAGTGAATCAAAACTGGATCCTAGAGCCAAGAAAGCTGTCTTCTTGGGCTTTAGTGAAGGAGTAAAGGCATTCCGACTGTGGAACCTTGAGTCAAAGAAAGTCATCGTAAGCCGAGATGTTACCTTTGACGAATCTGTAATGCTGAAACTGTCAACTCCAGAGAATGTGAACCATGATTCTCTAAAGCAGGTGGAGTTTGAATCAGAAGATGCTGGTCAAAAATCCGATGAATCTGAACCAGAATCTGATGACACCTTAACTGAAGTGGAGGAGTCATCACCAGAAATCTTTCAGCAACCTGAATCTATTGCCACCAGCAGACCGAAAAGACATATTCGGAAACCTGCTCGGTACATAGACATGGTGGCATACGCCCTTCCAGTAATTGATGATGATGTCCCGATCAATTACAAAGAAGCTGTAAACAGCCCAGAGCATGCCCAGTGGAAGGAGGCGATGGATGAAGAGATGACATCACTTCATCAGAATCAGACTTGGAAGTTGGTTCCACTTCCAACACTCAAAAGATCAATTGGGTGCAAATGGGTCTTTGCCAAAAAGGAGGGTGCTACCGGCAAAGACAGCATCAGATACAAAGCCAGACTGGTAGCCAAAGGCTACGCTCAAAAAGAAGGAATAGACTACAATGAGGTATTTTCACCTGTTGTTAAGCATGCATCTATTCGGATATTATTGGCTTTAGTAGCACAGTATGACCTAGAGTTAGTTCAACTTGATGTAAAAACTGCATTCCTCCATGGTTCATTAGAGGAGGAAATTTATATGACTCAACTAGAGGGTTTTAGAGTCCCCGGTCATGAAGATTGGACATGTAAGTTGAACAGGTCTCTATACGGTCTGAAGCAGTCACCGCGACAGTGGTATAAGCGGTTTGACACCTTTATGTTAGATCAGAAGTACACACGCAGTCAATTTGATCACTGTGTTTATTTCCGGAAACTCCAAAATAAATCATTTATCTACTTGCTTTTATATGTTGATGATATGTTAATCGCATCTATAAGCAAGGTGGAGATCGACAGGCTGAAGGCTCAACTGAGCTCAGAGTTCGAGATGAAGGATCTTGGAGAAGCTAAGAAAATTCTTGGGATGGAAATCAGCAGAGATAGAAAAAATGGTGTGATCAAATTGACCCAGGCTCAGTATCTGAGCAAAGTACTTCAGAGATTTGGCATTAATGATAAGACCAAATCTGTAAGTACTCCTTTAGCGGCACATTTCAAACTCAGTGCATTGATGTCACCAAGTACAGATGGTGAGAAGAGACAGATGGATCATGTTCCATATGCCAATGCAGTTGGTGCCCTAATGTATGCAATGGTGTGTACGAGACTTGATATTTCACATGCTGTCAGTATGGTAAGCCGGTACATGCATAATCCTGGTAAAGGCCATTGGCAAGCTGTGAAGTGGATTCTACGGTACATTCATGGTACTGTGGAAACGGGCTTAAAATTCGAGAGAAGAAAAACTATTGATAAGCATCTTGTTGGATATGTGGATTCAGACTATGCTGGAGATCTTGATAAGCGTCGTTCAACTACTGGTTATGTGTTCACCATAACAGAAGGACCAGTAAGTTGGAGATCAACTTTACAGTCAACGGTAGCTCTGTCTACAACAGAAGCAGAGTACATGGCTGTAACGGAAGCTTTCAAGGAAGCAATTTGGCTTCAAGGACTGATTGATGATTTCGGAATAGCACAGGAAAAGGTAGATGTTTTCTGCGATAGTCAGAGTGCCATTTGCCTAGCTAAGAACCAAGTTCATCACAGTCGGACCAAGCATATTGATGTTCGCTACCACTTTATCCGAGAAATAGTAGATGAAGGAAACATTCTACTACAGAAGATCGGGACTGCAGATAATCCTGCAGATATGCTAACAAAAATAGTTTCTGGGATCAAGTTTCAACATTGTTTGGACTTGATCAATGTCTCTCGAGTTTAAAGCACCTGAAGGAGAAAGGAGGAAGCTCTGATCAGTGAAATCTCTCTGTGGATTCTCGCCAAGGTGGAGATTGTTGGAATATGGCTCAATATGGCTCAAAGTCACCTATGGTGGCTTACCACCAATAATGGATGGAGCTACCACTTGCACCACTTGCACCACCAATAATGGAAGCTACCACTTGCAAATGGATGGTGGTTACTTTAGCTACCACTTGCAATGTGTACTCAAGTATGATAGTTGGTGGAAGGTGGCTATGGTGGCTGCCACTTGCTTAGTGTTCACACCTTGATATTTTGGCTATAAATAGCCATGTAGAGTAAGAGAGTTTAGATAGTGTGAGTTTAAGAGTTGAAGCAATTACTCTGTGTTTATAGAGTAAATTCGGTATTGTGTGAGTTGTGAGTTCAGTGCTTGTATTGCACCTTGAATTCTGTATTTGTTTATACTCCATCTCCATAAATACAAAGCTTCAAGCTCCTCTTCCGTGGATGTAAGCACACTTGCTGAACCACGTAAAAATCTGTGTTATTTCAGTGTGTTTAAATCGGTTTTAGTAATCTCGATCTAGTTCCGCACAACAAGTGTAACTCAGGGATGCCTCCACAAAGCTTACTGTTTCCCTCAACGAATGTAGCATTTGCGTTCTTAAAGACTCCTTCAATTGGTATCATTCCCTCGAAATCATTGAAAGATAGATTTAAATACTCTAATGACCCAAAGCTGACAAGAAATTCTGGAACCCCACCGGAAAGATTATTGCCAGATACATCCAATGCCACAAGACCTCTCAATGAACTCAAAGATGAAGGAATGGATCCTTCAAACAAATTGTCATCCAAGAACAGCTTCTCCAGTCTTACACATCTACCAAGATTGTTTGGAAGCAAACCAGTTAACCTGTTCTGATTAACATATAATTCACCGAGATTTGTCAGATTTTCTACTTCAACAGGAAGAACACCAGTTAAATGGTTCATTGATAAGTCTAGTGCAATGGACAAGGATGAGAGTCCAATTACTTCAGGAGGTATTGATCCACTAAGATTGTTATCAGAAAGATCCAACCCAAGCAAATCTTCGCACTTACCCAGACTTGAAGGAATGCTGCCCTGAAGATTGTTAGCTTCTAAAGAAAGTTCAGTTAACATTGTTAAATTTCCAATAGAAGAGGGAATAGCCCCGGAGAGAAAATTACTATAAGAGTAAAATATCTTGAGCTTCTGAAACCTCCCAATAACAAAGGGAATGGAACCTGATAGTTGATTTTGTGATACCACTAGCACCTCCAAATTGATGAGATTTCCAATTCCATCCGGAATTCTTCCCAATATTTTGTTTTGTTCTATTGCTAAATACAAAACAGTGGTAGACAAATTGCTAATGCACTCGGGCAATACCCCTCCAAAATTATTTTGGCTTATCGCTAGATGTTTAGTTTGGTAGTATTGGTTAAAGAACAGAGAAAGTTTAAGTCACTTGCTCCCCCATTTCCAAAATGGTTTTCGAATATTGAAAATCGTGATAGTTTATCCAACTTTTCAAATGAAGGCAAGTTTCCACTGAGTTTGTTTCTTGAAATTTGAAGCATCATGAGATTTGAGGCATTGGAAATTGAAACCGGGAATTGTCCAGTGAAATGGTTTTGCACAACTGAAAAGAATTCAACATATGGCATAGTGATTCCTACTTCAGAAGGAAGCGTACCTTGAAACTTGTTTCCGGAAATATCAAAATCTCTAATATTGGAGAGATTGAAAATTGAGAAGGGAACAATACCAGAAATTGCATTTTTTGCTACAGATAAAAATGAAAGATTTGTCAGTTGCCCCAGAGCTTCAGGTATAGTCCCACTTAGTTCATTAACAGCTAAAGAAAGTTTCTCCAGAGACGATAAGTTCCCAATGGAAGGTGGGATACTCCCTCTTAAACTGTTGGTGCTTAAACCTAACAATTTCAGGTTTGACAAGAGACCAAGCAAACCAGGTATTTCTCCGGTTAGCTGGTTGCCTCTCATATGAACTAATGTAAGCTTAGAACAACCAGATAAATTTGAAGGAATTTCACCACTGATGGAGTTATTGGCCAGTTGTAATATTTGCAATCTTCTTAAACGGCCAATTTCTTGTGGAATTTCGTTGTTGAAGCTGTTGCCTTCAAGATTCAACTCCCTGAGAAAGCTCAAATTTCCAATGTATGGTGATATAGACCCCACGAGTTTCGAGAATTGCAGTTTCAACTTGGTGACTCTCTGATGTCTGCGACCGCATGTAACACCATACCACTGGCATAAGTGAATGGAACTATTCCAGGACTGCATAACCCTGAACTGATCACCACCAATTATTTTGGCTTTGAACTCGATTAAAGCTTGTTGATCAGTGTCATTTCCACTAACTACAGGGGTTGCTAAACCAAGCAAGTTAAGACCCTGCAAGTTGAAGCATGAGAGAAGAATTATAACTTCAATGTAAACAAGAAAAAAAGAGCTGGACACTTCCAAATGCTTGGTTGATAGCTCCATCAACCCGAATCAAATTCTTAATTGATGAGATTGATATGTATTTGAGAGTGCTTGGATTCATCAACAAGAACTAGAGTGCAATATAAGAAGTTTTGGAAATCTGATATTATCTTGCTGTATCTCCCATCAATTGGTTCAAGCTTTTTGACTTTGAAAGTCATGTTGGCTGTGGCTATGATTTGCATGGGGCCCCTGCTTTAGTTGGAAGGGTTTACTTGGGTTGGCTTTATCCTGGACTTTGACCATTAATGAGTTCATACTTGCTATACTAAATACATTTCCAGTTTTCCTCCATTTCTATATTTCTGGTCACTTTTATCATTGTTGGATTTGGATGAAAATTTAAGCCTACGAAGTAAACTAAGCGACCCCACCACAAGGCATTCAATTGGTCAGTGGTTGTGGAATTCTGCAAATTGGAAGATGGTGTAATTGGGGAACTCCCCCATCAGCTCCTTCCAGTGAGCTTCCGAAAAGCTTGTGATGTGGCATGATTTTATATATTTTTTTCACTTTTATTATCGATTCATTTTTTAGTTCTTTTTTTTTTCTTTCATCTTGAGGGTTGGACTCTAAGAAGAAATATTCTAATTTAATGATGCACAAAGGAAAGAAATTTATATTTAATACAGATTGGAGACACATTTACTGGTGGCAAATACTGTAAGAAATATCGAAGAAGAAAACTAGAAAAACATGAACAAAGGAGAGGAAAACTTTTTTTGAACAGCCAGCTCACTTGTCTGTTTTGAGCTGAAGCTATTTCATTCAAAATGTACCAAGTGAATCAGTGGTTCAACCACCATAATTGTTACATGAAAAACATAACATCACACAAAAGGACTGATAGCAAAAATACCATTTTACTTAACAAATACCTCCATATTTATTTTCATTTCGAAGCTGAGTGCTTGTAGCCTGTAGGAGAAATCATTATGGCACCATGCATGACCTTAGCTTTTATTTGGTTCCTGCATCGTAGGAAAACAAGTAAATCTCTAAACCATCATATTTTACTTTGTGACCTCAATTACACGTTCGGACAAAGCTGCTTTAACAAAGTTGTTAAGACTTAATTTTACTTTATTTTTGTTAAAGTATTTATTTGATAGATATTTGACAAATATGAATGCAAAGATCCCATTTTTTAAATATAAAAAAAAAAAAAATTAAAAATTGAACATTCACCTGTCAAATACTTATTTGTAAATTAAAAATTAAAAAAAAATTAAAAATTGAATATTCACTTTCAAATCTGACTAAAAAAGGATTCATCAGCATAGTTTACGAATCAATCACATAAAGAAAATCGTATTGACCAATGACTCAGCTAGAAGATTCTTAATCAAATTAAAAATCATTATTTTATCATGAAACATTAAATATTAGGGGAGGAATTTTATTCAAGAAATGGTAGAAACAAGACTAGAATATTCATGAAACGTTAGACAGTAATTATCTTATTCACTTTTCCTGTTTGTATAAAATTTAATTTTGATATCAAATTAAAAAAAAAAAAATTAAATCCTATCTTAAAAGTTAGCTTGAAAAATGAAGAATCTAATAAAATATATATAAGTTCCATTTAAATATAAAAGGTAAATAATAAGAGACATTAAAAAAAAAAAAAAAAAAGAATGGTAATTTAAAGCTGAAATTATTAACCAATTAGTGATGCACTTTGCCACCACTTCTATATTTCACTTTTATTAATCTATTCAGAAAACAGTAAATTTGAAAAAGAAAATGATAGAGGGAGACTTGAAGTAAACGCTCAGTGGGAAAGTTGGATTCTATAGAGGATACTCTCAGCAGGGTCACAATTATGGACCCCCCCATTCACCATAGTAGTTTAACTTATCAATGTGGAAACAAAGTTAAGTTGCCTGTAATTCTTTTGTGGAAAAGAAAAAAGCAAAAAAATGAAAGTTTTGATTTCCAAAGTCATCTGGATAGCCGATGGGTAACCAGATTTGTTGCTTCTGCGTGTTTCTTGGGTACCGAAGGAAAGCCATTCTCGAGCAATGAATGAGGCAGAAGCTACTGAAAATTCGTTTCTCTGGAATTAAATAAAGCTGAAATACTAGATAATAAATTTTAAATATTTTCTTGTAAGAAGAGGGTGTCCACATAATAAGTCACTGTTCATTTTTTCTTTTAAATTTTGAACTGATTAAAAAAAATGAGAGGGTATCCTTTTCTTTTCTTTTTCACTGTTCATTTCCTTACTTTTTTATTTTTTATTTTTTTAAAATTATTTTAAATTATAGTTATTTTTATTAAAGATTAAGAAAATAAAAAATGTGATGGAGAATGGAAATAAATGAAGGAGTTGGTGAGAAATTGATGAAAAATTTAAGTTATTTTAACTTTGATAATTTATATATTTATGTCGTGTCCGTATATTTTTATTTGTCATAATTGTGTTTAAGGTACTATATATTTATATAAATTTAGATACGTTAATAATTCCTTTTATATGATTTTGACATGCTCGTATGTTCATATCATGTTCGTGTTTATTTTTTGTTTCGTGTCGTGTTTTAGTTATTTTTTCATGTCTTTTTTTTTTAATTATTTTTATTTTAAGTTTTAGTTATTTTATTAAAGATTTATAAAAAAATGTGATGGAGATAAATGGAGGAGTTGGTGAGAAAATTTAAGTTATTTTAGACTTGATAATTCGTGTATTCATATCGTATTCGTGTATTTTCATATGTCAATCGTGTTTAAGGTATTATATATTTATATAAGTTTTGATATGTTAATAATTCGTTTTTTATGAATTTTAATATGTTCGTGTATTCGTGTTATTTTTGCGTTTCGTGTCAGGTTTTAGTTATTTTTTTGTATCGTATAATCATTTCATGTATAAAATTATCAAATTTAAGTTATTTTATTAAAAATTAAAAATTAAAAAAAAAATGGTGATGTTAGCATCATATATTTAACATTGAATACCCACAGCAATACGGGGGTTGCTTTTTCTAGTATCAAATAAATTTAGACACAACCGCTCATCCTAAACCAAAGAATGTTAAGCAATAAGCACAGAAAAGAAAAGTATATTATTCATGAAACGTTAGAGGTGGAATTTTATTCATGAAATTCAGACACAAGATTTGGAAACTTGAAACCAAATCCAATGTTCTTACAGATTTAGTCCTACATTTGACAAAACAAGGGAATGGGAAGAAAAAAAAAAAGAAAAAGAAGAGAATAACAAACACAATACTGAGTAACTGCAGCTGGAGGAAATGATAATCATTTCACAAGCCAATGGACTAACCTCAAGCCATGATCAACCAGTACCTGCAGCTGAAAGACATAACTAAACCTTCAAAAAGGTCGGAATTCAAATTGAATTTGCACTTAAATAAGATCATATCTTGGTTCAATATTTTGCAAAGGATGTAAAATTTTGACAAAACTGTATAACTAAATGTATAATAAGTTCCTCTTGTTCTTAATGATCGAGTTGGAAGCAACTTGTCTCTTATATAACAAAGCTCAGCAACAACATTACCCATGTTCATTCGTTTAGTTGGCAATTCAAAAGAACATGCAACTCCAATTTCAAATATAGAATTCAAGCTCCAAAGAAGTCTGTCATCTTTTTGGCTGCACCTCTCATTGAAAGTATTGTTGATCATTGCTTCTCCTCCAAAAAACTTTCTTGAAGAAGAATGGGATCTGTAATCTCAGCTACTCGATTTGGCAAAGCTGCTTTAACAAAGTTATGAAGGTTTAGATTCTCTTTGAACATTTCATCAATGGGTCTTCTCCCTGTAAACATCTCCAGCAAAAGAATTCCATAGCTATACACATCACAATATGTTGTCACATCACTTCCCAATCCATATTCTGCAATTCATTTGTCACAAATAAGAGCAACAATTTTGAAACAGATATACTTGAAATTTTTATTCTTTAGTTATAGATATGGTAGAAAAAAGTTATACAGTAGTCTAATTACCTGGCGGAGTAAAACCGATTGTTCCTCTTAACCCAAGGGAGCTTGACAGGCTTGAAGTGCTATTTTGCATGTCTGATGCAATGAATTTTGCTAGCCCAAAGTCACCTACATGGCCAACCATTTCATCATCGAGTAGAACATTGCTTGGTTTGAGGTCACAATGAACGATTGGTGTTTAGCAATGATGATGAAGATACTCCAATGCACAACCAACATCAACTGCCACATTCAATCTCTGAAAGAAATTTAAGTTTTTTGGTGCCTCCTCTGCATCATTCATGCCAACAGGCGGATGCAGCCAATCCTCTAGGCTTCCATTAGCCATGAACTCATAAACAAGAGCCTTAAAATCATTGCCATGATAGTCCATACTGGAGCATGCTGTTGATACCTTGACAAGGTTTCGATGTCTAACATTCCTCAAGGCCTCACATTCAGCCAAGAAACTCCTTGAAGCTCCGAGACTCAAAAGTTTAAGCACCTTGACCAGGGATTTAAATTGCGGTCGCGGACGCGTTTTCGGTCGCGTTGTATTTATCGCGGTTGCGGACGTAATGAATGTTACCGCGGTCAATTGCGGTAAATATCGGCCGCGAATATCGGCGGCGGAGGGAGCCGCAACCGCTAAATAGCGGCCGTAGCGTCGCGTTGCGGCCGCTATTTAAATCCCTGACCTTGACGGCAATAATTGTTCCATTCTCTTCAAGAATTCCCTTATACACTAAACTAAAGCTACCGGTACCTACTAAATTTGCTGATAGAAACCATTAGTAGCTTTTAGGATGCTTTGATTAGATAACTTCAAAACTGGATTTTCTGCATTAGGTGATGCAGGGTGCTTTCTTTTCTTTCTAAACCAAAAGAGAAAGATAAGGGAGAAAACCAAAATTACTCCTGAAAGTGCCGAAATAATAGCAATTATTGATTTAAGTGTTATAGTTGATCTCCCTCTATGGTGTTTCAAGTTATCACAAGTTGGCAAGTGGAACTCAGGAATGCCTCCACAAAGCTTACTGTTCCCTTCAAGGAATGCAGCACTTACATTTTTAAAGACTCCATCAACTGGTACGAGACCTTCGAAATCATTGTAAGAAAGATTCAAGTAGTGTAAAGAACCAAATGTCACAAGAAATTCTGGGATTTTACCAGTGAGATTGTTGCTAGAAATGTCTAAATTTTGTAAGACCTCTCAATGAACTCAAGGATGAAAGAATGGATCCTTGGAAGAAATTGCCATTAATCAGTAGTACCTCTAGCCTTATACAATTACCAAGACTGTTTGGAATGACACCTGATAACATGTTTTGAGAAACATCTAATACGCCAAGATTTTTTAAATTTCCTACTTGAAATGGAAGCACGCCAGTTAAACAGTTTGAAGACAAGGATAAACCGATAGACAAGGATGATAATCTAGCTATTTGGGAAGGTATAGAACCGCTGAGGTTGTTATTAGAAAGATCTAATAAAACGAGATTTTCACATTTGCCTAGACTTGGAGGAATGTTGCCTTGAAGATTGTTGTCATTTAGATACAACTTGATCAACATCTTTAAATTTCCCAATTAAGTGGGGATGGTTCCCGAGATAGAACTAATATTTATAGAAAATAACTGTAGTTTTTCAAGCCTGCCAATAACAGATGGAATGTAACCTGATAATTCGTTTTTCTCCTGCCACTAGCACCTCCAAGTTGATGAGATTTCCAAATCCTGCTGGTATTCTCCCCACTATGTTATTGCCTTGCATAGCAAAAATTGTGACAGCAGTTGACAAATTGCTTATGCACTCAGGTAATGCCCCTCCAAAGCTGTTGTCACTTATATCCACAAAATCCAAGCTGGTGGCATTGGTTAAAGAGCAGAGGAAGTTTAAGTCATTTGCTCCCTGACTACCAAGAAGATTGTTAGCAATATTTAATGTTTGCAACTTTTCTAGCTTTCGGAAGGAAGAGATGTTCCCAGTAAATTTGTTTCCCACAACCTGAAGCTCGATGAGGTTGGAGGCATTGGTTATTGAAAGAGGGAATGGTCCACTGAGTTGGTTCAGGCTAACAACATAAAACGTTTCAAGATATGGCATATTGACTCCCAGTTGTGAGGGAAGACTACCTTGAAACTTGTTTTCAGGGATTTAAATTGCGGTCGCGGACGCGTTTTCGGTCGCGTTGTATTTATCGCGGTTGCGGACGTAATGAATGTTACCGCGGTCAATTGCGGTAAATATCGGCCGCGAATATCGGCGGCGGAGGGAGCCGCAACCGTTAAATAGCGGCCGTAGCGTCGCGTTGCGGCCGCTATTTAAATCCCTGCTTGTTTTCCCCAATATCAAGACTTATAATGTTAGAGAGATTAAAAAGTGAGGAAGGAACGACACCAGACATTTGATTCACTCCCACATAAAAAAATGGTAAGATTCTTCAATTAGCCAAGAGCTTCAGGAATAACCCCAGTCAATCTATTTACAAGTTCCCCAAGAAAGAAGGGATACTCCCTCTTAATGTGTTGTTGCTGAAGCCTAATTCCTTTAGGTTTGACGAGCGGCCAAGTGCAGCAGGTATTTCTCCAACTAGTAGGTTGTGCCCAATGTACAGATGTTTGAGTTTAGAACAACCAGAAATATTGGAAGGGATTTCACCACCTATGAAGTTTCTATCCAGAGTTAATTCTTGCAATCTATGTAAACGGTCAATTTCTTGAGGAAGCTCTTGAGTGAAGCTGTTGTTTTGAAGATTTAACACCCGTAGAAAGCTCAAATTTCCAATATATGGTGATATTGATCCCATTAGTTTCAATGTTCGCAAGTCCAACTTGGTAACTCTCTGGTGTCTTCTTCCGCATTCAACACCACGCCATTGGCAAAACTGGACGCTGGTATTCCACGAACGCATAATCCCAAGCTGATCACGGGTTATCTTGGCCTTAAAATGGAGCAAAGTGTTGACAGTTTGGCTAAATATGCTGCCAAGTGATGTTCATTTTGATTGTTTTTTGTTGAGTTGTTTTTTGGAACTTTTTGATTGAAAGCTGAACTGACAGCAGTGGTTGTTTGAGTTATGTTTTAACTTGTAAGTTGTTGAACACATCTTGTAGTTGGTAAAAGAGTTGGTATAATTTTTTGTATATGTTGAAAACAGATTGTATGAAAAAGTAATATGACAGTAGCTCTTCTGTCTTGCATTCTCTGCTCTCTCTCTCGTTTTCTTTTCTGCTTTGTTCATTGAGTGTATGTGAATTTTAACATGGTAACAGAGCTGTTTTCTTGAGGGACCTGGATTTTTTTAGAGAGTGTTCTTGAGAGAAAACAAGTGAGTAAACCCTACAAAGAGCCTGATCATCTGCTGTCTTTGAGAACATGTCAGCAAATAGCTTCTCAACACCTTCTCCTCCTGTGTTTTCAGGTGAGAACTACCACATTTGGATGGTAAAGATGAAGACATACCTAAAGGCATATGATCTTTGGGATGTAGTGGAGTCAGGAAGGGATCCTACACCTTTGAGAGGCAATCCTACTCTGGCTCAGATTAAGCAACACAATGAGGAGGTGGCCAAGAAGTACAAAGCCATGTCTTGCCTTCAAAATGGAGTCTCAGATGTCATCTTCACAAGGATTATGGCCTGTGACTCACCAAAGCAAGCATGGGACAGATTGAAAGAAGAGTTTCAAGGTTCAGAGAAGACAAGACAGCAGCAACTGATCAACTTGAGGAGGGACTTTGAAAACCTGAAGATGAAAGACAATGAATCTGTCAAGCAATATGCAGACAGGATTATGGCCATTGTCAATAGCATTAGGTTGCTAGGGGATGAGTTCAGTGATAAAAGAATAGTTGAAAAAGTTATCACCACTCTTCCAGAAAAATTTGAATCAAAAATCTCATCTCTTGAGGACTCAAGAGACCTATCCAGCATCTCCCTGTCAGAATTGATCAATGCTCTCTATGCTCAAGAGCAAAGAAGAGCAAACAGACAGGAAGAGCACACTGAAGGTGCTTTACTGGCTAGGAACAAGGAAAAGGAAGGAAGTTCATCCAGCAAATGGAAGAAGAACTATGGTGACAGAAAAGAGAAGCAGAGAAAGGACAAGGAAAGCACCAAGGATGGTGGAAAAAAGAAATATCCACCATGCTCTCACTGTAAAAAGTCCACACACTTGGAGAGATACTGCTGGTTTAGACCAGACATCCAGTGTCGAGCTTGCAAACAAATGGGCCACATGGAAAGAGTTTGCAAGAATAAGGCACTGCAACAACAGAACACTCAGGCTCAACTTGCTGAAGGCAGTCAACAGCAGGAGGAGCAAATGTTCGTTGCAACTTGCTATGCAACTAGCAGTGAAACCAGGGTGAGTTGGTTGATAGACAGTGGTTGCACGAACCACATGGCTTCTAATGAGTGCATGTTCAAGAGTTTAGACAGAACCTGCACTTCAAGGGTCAGAATTGGCAATGGAGACTACATAGAAGCTAAAGGAAAGGGTGATGTGCTTGTGAATACATCATCAGGTACTAAAATCATCACTGATGTCTACTTAGTGCCTGATATTGATCAAAATCTACTTAGTGTTGGCCAGTTGTTAGAAAAAGGCTATACTACTGTCTTTAAAAACAAAGCATGTCTGATTTATGATTCTACTGGAAACGAGCTTATATCAGTTGACATGAAAGAAAGAAGCTTTGCATTGAGTTTGAACTCTCTAGAACCTGCTATGTATGCTAATGCTATAGATGAAACTATTCTGTGGCACAAACGGTTGGGACACATCAACTACAATGCATTGTGTAACCTGCACAAGAATGATCTTGTGACAAATTTGCCAAAAATACATGATTATAGTGATGTGTGTGAAGTATGTCAATTGGGAAAGCAGACCAGACTACCCTTTCCTGTCAACAAAGCCTGGAGAGCATCAGTAAAGCTTCAACTGGTGCACACTGATGTTTGTGGCCCTATGAAGACTTTGTCTCTGAATGGGAGCAAGTATTTCATCCTGTTTATTGATGATTATACAAGGATGTGTTGGGTCTATTTTTTGAAGCAAAAATCTGAAGTTGCTGGTGTATTTTGGAAGTTCAAAGCCTTTGTTGAAAACCAGTCAGGATCTATGCTGAAGGTGATCAGATCAGACAATGGGACTGAGTACACCTCAGACAAATTCAAGGAGTTTTGTGAAGTTGCAGGGATTGAACACCAATTGACTGTCACATATAGTCCTCAGCAGAATGGTGTCAGTGAGAGGAAGAACAGGACAGTGATGGAAATGGCCAGGTGCATGCTTTTTGAAAAGAATTTGCCAAAAATATTCTGGGCAGAGGCTGTGAATACCTCTGTGCATTTGTTGAATAGACTCTCTACAAGGGCCTTAAAGACTATGACTCCATTTGAAGCATGGTTTGGATTCAAACCATCTATGCTTCACCTGAAAACTTTTGGCTGCATCTGCTATGCACATATACCAGATGTAAAGAGAGACAAATTGGACAAGAAGGCTCAAGTTGGGATTTTTGTTGGGTACAGTAGCAGCACAAAAGGCTATAGGATCTTCAATCCTTCAACAGAGAAGATTTTCATTAGCAGAGATGTAAAATTTCAAGAAAATGGAATTTGGAATTGGGAAAAGGCACAAGCTGAATGTGATGGGAACAAAGTCTCTGAATCTGGTATAGCACAAGACTTAGATGATGCTGCCACAGATGAAGAATCAGATGAAGAACAACCTGTAAGGGGAACTAGACCTCTTTCTGAGGTGTATGACAGATGCAATATAGCAGTCATGGAGCCTGCTGATTATGAAGAGGCTGCTAAGACTGTTGAATGGAGGAGAGCCATGGAGGAGGAGATCAATATGATTCAGAAGAATCATACTTGGACGCTTGTTGATAGGCCAAGTAATAAAAAGGTAATTGGTGTGAAATGGGTGTTCAAGACCAAGCAAAATGCTGATGGATCAGTCAACAAACTGAAGGCCAGACTAGTTGTAAAGGGCTATGCTCAACAGTTTGGAGTGGATTTTTCAGAAACCTTTGCACCTGTGGCAAGGTTAGATACTATAAGGCTCCTACTGGCCTTGGCTGCTCAGAAACAGTGGAGAATCCATCAAATGGATGTCAAGTCAGCCTTTCTAAATGGTTACTTGAAGGAAGAAGTCTACATTGAACAGCCTGAAGGTTTTGTTGTTAAAGGCTGTGAATCAAAGGTTTACCAGCTCAAGAAGGCTCTCTATGGTCTAAAGCAGGCACCTAGAGCTTGGTATGATAGAATTGACAGTCATCTCCTTGAACTTGGATTTAAAAGAAGTATCAGTGAACCAACACTGTATGTGAGAAAGTCAGAAGGTAATCTGTTGGTTGTATCTCTATATGTTGATGATTTGTTAGTAATTGGCTGCAGTGAGGACTTAGTTCAAAAATTCAAGAAGAAAATGGAAGGCACATTTGAAATGACTGACCTTGGGGAGATGACCTATTTTCTGGGAATGGAGATTTATCAATCTCAATCTGGTATTTTCATAGGTCAACACAAGTTTGCCTTAAGCATACTAAAGAAGTTCCACATGGAAGACTGCAAAGCTGTAAGCACTCCCATGGCTCAAGGTGATAAGCTTTGCAAGGAAGATGGTTCTGAAAAATTTGATGAAAGAACCTATAGAAGTCTGGTTGGCTGTCTGTTGTACCTAACAGCAACCAGACCTGAAATTATGTTTGCTGTAAGCATGCTTTCAAGGTTCATGCATTGCTGCACCATTAATCATTTTAGAGCAGCAAAAAGGGTGCTGAGATATGTAAAAGGGACAGCAGAATATGGAGTTTGGTTCTTGAAAGGAGATAAGCTCAAGCTGACTGGTTACACTGATAGTGACTGGGCTGGTTCGACAGATGATATGAAGAGCACCTCTGGATATCTCTTTACATTTGGTCATGGTTGTTTCGCATGGAGTTCAAAGAAGCAAGACACGGTTGCTCAATCCACAGCAGAAGCAGAGTACATTGCAGCTGCTGCTGCTGTGAATCAGGCTGTCTGGCTGAGAAAATTATTGTTTGATTTAAATTTAGTTCAAGAGGAAGCAACAGAGATACATTGTGACAATCAATCTGCTGTTGCAATTGCAAAGAATCCAGTTTTTCATGGCAGAACAAAGCATTTCAAGATTAAACTTCACTTTGTGAGAGAGATGCAACAAAACAATGAAGTTCTACTGGTTCATTGCAGTTCTGAAGTCCAGCAAGCTGATATTTTTACCAAGTCTCTTCCTAAAGTCAGATTTGAATACTTAAGGAAGTTAATTGGTGTTGGCAGCAAGTTAGCCAAGGAGGAGTGTTGACAGTTTGGCTAAATATGCTGCCAAGTGATGTTCATTTTGATTGTTTTTTGTTGAGTTGTTTTTTGGAACTTTTTGATTGAAAGCTGAACTGACAGCAGTGGTTGTTTGAGTTATGTTTTAACTTGTAAGTTGTTGAACACATCTTGTAGTTGGTAAAAGAGTTGGTATAATTTTTTGTATATGTTGAAAACAGATTGTATGAAAAAGTAATATGACAGTAGCTCTTCTGTCTTGCATTCTCTGCTCTCTCTCTCGTTTTCTTTTCTGCTTTGTTCATTGAGTGTATGTGAATTTTAACACAAAGCCTTTCGATCTGTTTCATTTCCATTAATCACTAAGGCTGCTGAACCAAGTAAGTAAGGACCTTCTAGATTGAAGCATAAAAGAAGAAAGGAAAAATTAAGTGACCATTATACCTTCAAATGCATTTCTAATAGCCTCATCAAGAAAGAAAGACTTGAATTAATTCATACTACTATTACATTACATTTGGGGCGGTGTTTGCTTCAGCAACAAGAACAAAGAGGATGTTATATCAGGGCTATATAAGTTCTTTCATCATCAAAGGAAAGCAAATTTATAACAAAAGAGATGGGAAAAAGAACTTTGGGTACTTCTTCTTTTCCAGCCTTATCTTTATAATTTTCTTAAAAACAATATTGATCTCTAATGTTTATCTAGAACGATTAGCTGTTGAGAATTGCCCCCTTTCATGAATTTCTCTTAGCGACGACTAAAGATAGTTGCCAGACTTAACTGAAGCCATTGATAGCCAAGGTCCCCATCAAGAGAAATTAAGGCAAAATCTCTCTTGCGGACTACAAAACTTCAAAGGTAGGTGCTAAACTTAAGCAATTATGTAGAAACAATAGAAATATTTTTGTTTGCTTTCAATTACTAATGGAAGACACATGAAAATTCTCAGTGAATAGGTATGGTCGCCTTACTACTGACAAAGCAAACGAATTTCTGATTGGAATAAAATAGTTCTAACAGGTGAACTCTTTTAAGAAAACTAAAGTTGTTAGTAACAGTAAGAAGAAAAGCTGTAAGTTCAGGAAACTACTTGGCTTCTGAATCACTATTTCTAGCCCCTTCAACAATTTGCAAAAACAAGAATTTCTCTTGACCACTAGCCAATAGAGAAAATAAAGAGTTTTTGTCATCTTCAACATCAGTTTTCTTATGGCTATTAATTTATTATCAAGTTTCATGACATGCAACCATATATTAATTACCAACCAAATTGAACGCAAAGACTAATTGAAGATGACACTGCATGAAAAAGATCAGGTAGAAAAACTATCTAAATGCCAAGAATTAAAATTTTTTTTTTCTAAGGAATTCTTAAGTGCCAAGAATATCGAAATGCATGACTATATGCAATGAAACTACTGCAGTCACATTCATGTACCAAATATCTTCTCATACCAAAGAAAAGCTGTCTGATTCTTCTTTATTCTCAAAATCAATTCCCTACACAAGTTTTGCAATTTAATTGTTTAGATTGGAGCTTGAATACCTCTTTGTTTGCTGGATAAGTTATTGATCAGAAGCTAAATTTATCAATCACATGATTCACATCACTGGTATATAGGCTACAATATTCTAATTTAACCATAGATTTATTTTGTTGATGCTCAAGAAAAAGGAAAACAAATTGCACACTGATTTTTCTAGTGGTATGGTTGGCAGAGATTCTCAAAAGGCTAAAAATAATTTCAATTAACTTAGAAAATTTAGAGACAATGATTCAATCAAATTGTGTCAAATACCAATGTTCAATATATTAACTTACCTATAGTGGTTGGAATGTTACCTGATAAGCTGTTTCCATCTAAAAATAATATCCCCAGATTCTGGAGCTTCCCTATATCAGTTGGAATGGTAGCAGTGAAGTGGTTGTTCCACATGTCTAGCCCCTGCAAGTTGATAAACTTCCCTATCCCGCTTGGTATCTGTCCAGATATTTGATTATTGTCAAGAAGTAGATGTTGTCTGATTTAACCACGCAAGTGCACGTTATCGCAAACAAGTAATATAATGAAAGTAGAGTATCGATTCCACGAGAAATTGTTACTAGATTCATTAAATACTAAAATTAAAACAATTTAATCTTATCCAAATAATTAATTAAAGAGTATAAATTAAGAACTAATAAAAGAAAGCAAATTAAAATTGTGATTTAAATCAATAGAGAAAAACCTAGGATTACAATTTCACTCAACACTTCGTATGAACCTCTCCTACCCTCTTAACTTGATTAATGACCTTGAGTTGTTAACCTAAAGTTCTAATCTATTTATAACTATCTTCCGATGGTCTTATAAAAATCTCCCTCTTAACCAATTAACTATATTATTATGAAAATTGAATTAAAGAGGAACTCATTAAACTTAGACTCTAAAATTGGTTACACATGACATGTAAATGTATTCATATCCTACATGAAACTCAATTCATCATAATAAATGAATATGAAACATATGTTATGCAATCCATGTCTAACACTAAACTCTCTTTTCCAAGTTGTATTTAGGTTAACAAATCAACTTAATTGGTGATCAGGCAATTAAAAGCATTAAGCACAAGATTAAATAAACAACATCAAATATCATTAAATCAAGAAAGAGAGTAAAATAATCCAAACTACATGTTGAGTTCCATTGCAATCTTAGAAAGAGAAATTTAGTTCATGCTAAACATTGAAAACAATAAACAAGGGAGTTTCACCATCATCAATATTACAATAAAAATAAAAGAAGATTAAGAAAAAAGAAAAAAACTAATGTTGCAGGACTTCAATCTTCTAGTCTCCAAAACCTCTCTTGGCTCTTTGCAAACTTGTGGTGGCTGCTCTACTCTCCAAAAAATTAAAGCTAAGAGCTAAAAAGGTAAATAATAAAGTCCTAATGGTTCCTATCTATAGAGCTCAAAAGTCTGAAGAAAGAAAACTTTGTGACCAAGTAACTACTTCCAGCTTGTACTTTTCATATATAAGCTAATTCGCTCCTTCTTGCTTTAGGACTCAACAAAACTACAAAAAATATTAAATTAATAACTAAATTAAACATAAAAAAAAATTAAAAAAAACTACTAAAAACAATTAATTAAAATTTAAACTACAAGGACTTAACTAATTTAAAAGCACAAAATATGATAAAATAACTTAATTTCATAGAGTTATCACACCCCCAAACTTAAGATTTTGCTAGTCCTCGAGCAAAACAAAATAAAACTAAACTAAACAAAATAAAATGAAATGAAATGAAACAAAACAAAGCTAGAGATGAATGCACTTAAGTAATGATTTCCTTAATTGTCCTAAAAAATTATCTTAAAATCCCAACTCAAAGTAGAACAAAAACATAATCCAACTTTATGATTCAATTCAATAGTATGTCTCATGCTTGAATGGATTTTCAGTTTGTGTGTGAATAATCTCTTTGCAAATCATTGCATGCAATCCGAATAAGTTTATATCAATACAAAATACGAATTAGTACTAGATTCTCATATGTTTATTTTTCATCTCTCTCTCCACTAATATAGACTAACACTTCATCAAGGGTCAAACAGGTCTTTATTAAGCTTGTGATGAAAAGCTAGGGTCAAAGGTAGGATAAAAGATATATTTCGGTTTAATTCACCCATAGACATTTTTCATTGTTATAGGATTTTTTTGAGAGCCATATTCTTTACCTTAATTTACATTCTCCATTCTTTGAATGCATCTCCTTTTTCTTCACCACTTTATTTTTTTTTCTCGATTCTTCTTTTTCGAAGAATCATAACTTTTTCTTTCCTTTTTATTTTTTTTACATTTTCATTTATTGAACATCACCATTCCATCCAAATTAGACATGGTTCATAATTATTTCCTGTAATATCATACACATGTCTATGTAGTGAGGGTTTTTCATGGTTTTTCTTATTAGGATAGGCTAATAGATGTGGCAATCAAAGAAATGAGATCGATTAAGCACAAAGAGGTAAACTAAGGATAATCATATATATAGGTAGGTTAGAATGGCTTAAACGACCCAAAAATGGCCTAAATCATCTATTCAACTTAGTGTTGTCTAGGATTTTGCCTCGAGAGAGAATCGAACAAATTCTAGGCTTCTTGACATAATCGCAATTCACATTAACATAAGCAGTGTTTAAATAAGCAATCCAAATCTAAGCAAGAGATCAAGTGCTCAATTTTTTTTTTTTTTGAAAATCACATCTTAACAATGAAACTAACAAAAGAATTTACTATAAAATCAAATCATGCTTATGTTTTTCCAAAAAGTCAAGATAAATAAATAACTAAAATTTATCATGGGATTAGGACCTCATCATGATTAAGTGCAAAATATCTCAAGCAATTTTTTTTTTTTAAAACTCCTGAACATAAAAAATAAAGTAACAAGAACACATAAACTAACTAAAAAAATCACATAAAACAAAAAGAAACCTAATAAATTAAAGACTAACACCCCCAAACTTAAAACAAACATTGTCCTCAATGTTTAGAAATAACAAGAATAAGAATGAGAAAACTCCCCTATTGATGAAAGCAAAGCAGGAGAAGCTCTAGTTTTCCTCTTAGACCTCATTATGCTTGTCCAGGTTTGGGTGAGTGGCTACTACAAAAGAAAACAAAGTAAAAAGAAATTAATAAGAATATCCTAAAAAAAATTAAAATTCAAAATTAAAGAAAAAAAAATTTAAAACTTGGGTTGCCTCCCAAGAAGCCCTTGATTTATAGTCATCGGCTTGACTTTCTCATGCACATTAGCCTGTATCTAACCACTTGATGATTTTTGGTTCATGCCATTTGTTTGTCTTTTCTTTGAATAGCTTAGCATTCTTGCAGGCTTGAAAATGGAATTCATCCCTTTCAGTGGTAGAATTTAATAATGCCTTAAGCAAATCAACGGGATAAATTTCTATGAACTCTTCTTTAATAACACTTTCTATCACATCGACTAGCTTAGGCTATTGGATGCATTGAGGAAAAGGTGGTAATGGGTCACATCGGTCTTCTCTTCTTGAACTTTTTCAAATACTTCTTCAATAGGCTCGATTAACAATTCAGGCTTCTTTCTATCCTCTTCTAGTTCTTTTTCAGTCCCAAGTATGTTGGCGTTACAATGCTCTTGTTCTTCTTTTCTGGGATTAGTATCATTTGCCCTTGGAAGAGTTTCTTGATGTTGGTTTGTAATAGCATTGACAAGTTGACTCATTTGTTTTTCAAGAGCCCGACATGATGCCACTTGACTCTGAAGTATAGCGTCGGTGCTTGCCATGTAATGCATGAACATCTCTTCCAATATTGATGGCTTCTTTTCTAGAGCAGCTACTTGGGCTTGTGACGGAAACTCAAAAGGATATGCTTGATTGTCTGAATATGAGGACCATTGATTATTGTTCCAGGAAAAAAATTGGTGATCTTTCCAACCTAGATTGTAGTCGTTGGAATAAAAATTATTTTGATGCATATTATAGTTTTCAACATATTGGCATCAATCACTATGATTTCTTCCCCCACATAATCCACAAATCACAACGAACTTTGGACGGCATGTACACCCAAATTGTCAAGTTTCATGTTAAGTGCAGCCACCTGTGCAGATAAAGCATTGATTACATCCCGTTTATAATCCCACATAGTGCACCCCAACCAACAAAACCTCAAATTAAAGAAAAATAAAGTTTGAATTAAGATTAAGATTGCTTGGTATTAATATTAACAAAAATAGTAAAACAACTCTTCGGCAACGACGCCAACAACTTGTTGTCAGATTTAACCACGCAAGTGCACGTTATCGCAAACAAGTAATATAATGAAAATAGAGTATCAATCCCACGAGGAATTGTTACTAGATTCGTTAAATACTAAAATTAAAATAATTTAATCTCATCCAAATAATTAATTAAAGAGTGTAAATTAAGAACTAATAAAAGAAAGCAAATTATAATTGGGATTTAAATCAATAGAGAAAAGCCTAGGATTACAATTTCCCTCAACACTTCGTATGAACATTTCCTACCCTCTTAACTTGATTAATGACCTTAAGTTGTTAACCTAGAGTTATAATCTATTTATAAGCATCTTTCGATTATCTTATAAAAATCTCCCTCTTAACCAATTAACTATATTCCTATGAAAATTGAATTAAAGAGGAACTCATTAAGTTTAGATTCTAAAATTGGTTACACATGACACGTAAGTGTATTCCTAACCCTACATGCAACTCAATTCAGCCTAATAAATGAATATGAAACATGTGTTATGCAATCCATGTCTAACACTAAAATCTCTTTTCCAAGTTGTAGTTAGGTTAACAAATCAATTTAATTGGTGATCAGGCAATTAAAAGCATTAAGCACAAGATTGAGTAAACAACATCAAATATCATTAAATCAAGAAAAAGAGTAAAATAATCCAAACTATATGTTGAGTTCCATTGCAATCCTAGAAAGAGAAATTTATTTCATGAAACATTGAAAACAATAAACAACGGAGTTTCACCATCATTAATATTACACGAAAGATAAAAGAAGGTTAAGAGAAAACTAATGTTGCAGGACTTCAGTCTTCTAGTCTCCAAAACCTCTCTTAGCTTTTTTGCAAACTTGTGCTGGCTGCTCTGCTCTTCAGAAAATTAAAGCTAAGAGCTAAGAAGGTAAATAATAAAAGTCCTAATGGTTCCTATCCATAGAGCTCTAAAAGTCTTAAGAAGAAAAATTTTGTGACCAAGTAACTGCTTCCAGTTTGGATTTTTCATATATGAGCTAATTCACTCCTTTTTGCTTTAGAACTCTACAAAGCTACAAAAAGTATTAAATTAATAACTAAATTAAACATAAAATAAATAAAACTAAATTAAAAAAACTACTAAAAACAATTAACTAATAATTTTAACTACAAGGACTTAGTTAATTTAAAGGCATAAAATATGATAAAATAACTCTATTTCATAGAGTTATCATAGCATAACCAGAGTAGTTGACGAGTTGCTTACTTATTCAGGTAATACCCCTCCAAAGTTGTCGACATTTATAAGCAGCATCTGTAATCTGGTAGAATTGGTAAAAGAGAATAGAAAATTTAAGTCATCATCTCCTTCACTTCCAAGACTGTTGGACGTGATGATGAACCATCATAGCCTATGCAACTTGTCCAGATAAGGTACTTCTCCAGTAAGTTTGTTTTCTGCAACTAGAACTTCTTCAAGATTAGAAGCATTTGATATTGAAATTGGAAAGCTCCCGGTTATTGGTTGGAGCCAATGTTAAAGACTTTAAGGTTTGAAAGAGTGATGCCTATATCCAAGGGAAAGCTTCCTCGGATTTTGTTATTTCCCACATCAATAGTTGTAATGGAACTTATATATCCTTTTATATAAAGGCACGAGGTGGTAACTGTATAAAACTTATATTGAACTTATATATCGTCCATTAAATTCAAATAAATTAAATCAAGAATGGAGTTTAATGGATCTATAAATTATTCAATCAAACCCAAATAAATTGCTCAATTAAGGCCCAAATTAATAGCACATTTAATCCAACCCATCAAAATCAAATCTTAATAGTTATCGCCTTTTTCATTTAAAGCCTTCATTGAGACAAAGATTTCACTTTTCAGACTTCCAACTTTCATTGTTTTTTTTCTTTTCATTAAACCTTTGACGTGTCCGTACAAAACCTTGCCAAAAACAAAAGACTAAATGCTTAATTTTAGGACTAAAACTTTGAGGTGTTGTGTGAATGAAGACTAAACCTATTATTTTGTATAAAATAAGGGCTAAATGTTAGTGGGATGTGTCAAATAAAGACTTTTTTAGTCTGAAACACGAAATTAAATTACACGCTCATTAAGTTGACTAACAATAAAAGATGGATGCTGATGTGTAATTTATCATAATTAATATAATTGTTTTAAAGTTTTTTTATTTTTCTTTTTTATGGTTTTATCTGTATCATCTCTTCAAGAGTTTCTCTCTTTTAGCAAAATTTTCAAAAAAAAAAGTATTTAGCAAAGTAAATGAACCACAACATTATCAAGACCTAGATCAGATAATTTAGCAAATAAAAAAAATATTTCACAGATTTGCATTGGATTGAGAAATGGGTTTTTAGACAGATATCAATACCCAGATAAAGATTACAACATCATAATCAGGCGTCTTGATACACTCCAATCAAAAATTTTCCTTTCATTTTCTTAGAATTTTCTTTGATTTTTTTTTCTTTATGAATCTCAAAGAAAAATGAGAGAGTGCATTTCGATTCACATCGGTCAGGCCGGTATTCAGGTCGACAATGCTTGCTGGGAACTTTACTGTCTCGAGCATGGCCTTCAGCCTGATGGCCAAATGCCAAGTGATAAGAGTGTTGGTGGAGGAGACGATGCTTTCAACACATTTTTCAGCGAAACTCGTGCTGGAAAGCACGTCCCTCGCGCTGTATTTATTGATCTGGAGCCTACGGTTATCGATGAAGTGAGGACTGGAACGTACCACAAGCTTTTCCACCCTGAGCAACTCATCAGTGGCAAAGAATATGCTGCAACCATTTTGTTCGTGGCCATTATACAGTTGGAAAAGAGATTGTTGATCTCTGCTTGGATCGTATCCGATAGCTTGCTGATAACTGTAATGGGCTACTTAGCATTATTAACTGTAACGGTAAAAACCTTATCAATCCCCCAATCCCGCAAATATTTCTCAATCGCCTTACTAATGGCCTCACCTTTGTGATTAGAAATGGGACAAAAGTTCGACATTCTCTTATGTAGCTTCCAATTATTGTCTATATAATGAACTGTAAGACATATAATTTATTCTTTGCAATGAAGTCCATATGTCGGTGGTAAGAGATACTCTAACAGTAGATGATTTCAAGTGTTGCCTTAAATCAACTTTTTCATCTACATAAAGTTGATAAACATCCCTAGCAATAGTCCATCTAGATGGTACACGATACCTAGGACATGCAAGTGCCATGCAACGTATAAATCCCTTCCCTTCTACAAATTTAAAAGGCAACTTGTCTATAATAATCATCTCAGCCACACCTCTCCTAATAGCATCCTGATCAAATTTTCAAGTACCTAAAGACCCATCTCCCGATTGCAAAACTAATTCTGTTTGGGTAGGATCACCACTAGCAAGAGGAAATTTGGCACAACAATTCATGTGATATCTTAATCCAGTTGTCCCATTTTTTTAGGATGAGCATAAAATTGTTTATTACAGTAATTACATTTAGCTTTGATATCACCTTGCTCATCGGTAAATTTGGTTAAGTGGTCTCATACTTCCGACCCTGGGTTAAGTCGTTTCCTTTTCATTTTAGAGCAGGCAGCTGCAACTTCAAAGTTTGCTCCATCATGTGTCTACTTGAGGGAGAGGGGTTGCTTGTGTATCATCAACTGCTGGACTGGCATGACTCATATCAATTTCATTTGACATCTTCAAGAAGAAGAAAAAATAGATTACTAAATATAGCAAAGCCAATAAATCAATAACCCAACCAAGTACATATATATATATATATATTATATAATATAATATCACTGAGATAAAACAGAAAATATGCTCATGTCTATGATATAACAATAATAGACATCTAAACGTTTAAGTCTTTTGTTCATATCTCAATCTCTATTTTCTTGCAATTTCCTAGCAATCACAGAATTACAGCCTTCAATAGACAATTATAGCAAGTCAGAAACAGAAAAAGCTATCACAGAATAACAGTAATAGACATGTAAAGAGAAAAATCTATCACAGAAAAACTTCTGAAGCACTTCAATGATTTAGGAACAAAACTTGAAAACATTTAGCATATTTTTGATCAACAAATATTTCATGTATTATATGTAGCTGTCATATATACTACGAGCCCTAGGCATGGAAAAGAAAGTAATGATACCGGTTTAAAGGTCATTGCTTCTTAGTTTAGAGTGCACTCAATCAACATCAATATTCCTAAAAAAAGCCACACTCAACAAATGTTGCCAGATCTAATTAGTTATAACATATTACAATGGCTCTGTTACAGCTACAAGTATAAATTACTTAAACCCAAAAGACTACTTCAGAATAGAAAGCCAAAAGGAAATAGGAATTAACAAAGAATAAAACTATTTTATTCCATATTCAAGCAAGGTTTTATCAGTTACAAGTCAAAGTCTGGGTATCGGTATATTGGGTTTTCAGATTATGGGTTTGGATTGGGTTATGGATTTAGTTTAAATATTATGAATATATATTTTTTATTATTTAATTTTGGTTTAATCGGTCAGTTCGGTTTTTAAAAAATAAATCGCATGTCGATCGATGAAACACGTTTAAACCGAGTACCTCAACCGAAATCACTGTGTATCGAACTAACCGAATTGATAGGACCGAATTGAGTCGGTGTCGATCGGTTTAGTCGGTAAACCGACATTATGCTCTCCCCTATCTTTTACCTTCCTTCTTTGTCTCCACAATCCTTGTATGATATTTTGAGTGTTTGTAAATTAAATGTGAGTGTGCTTAATGAAATTCCAATTTGGCAAAAAACATTAATAGGGTATTTTCAATATGCTTCTAGTGTGTAAAAGGAAAACCTTACATTTTTGTATTGTAACTATACTATTTTTCTGTAAAATATAAGTTGTTTAATACTAATTAGTGCATTTTATATATTATGTTTTACTTTAATTACACGTTTTATAAATATATATATTTATAAATTTATATGTTTTTAGGTGTTGCTTAAGCGTTTTTTTATGTTGTTTGGACCTGTTTTGATAATTAAAATTATAGATATAAAGATTAAAATAAATAATAATAATTAAATAATAAGTAAGTACATCATTTGAGTACAAATACATGAATGCGTGTACTCTCTAATATTTCCATTTTTGCTGTTTGTTCATTAAATAACCGTACCGAAAATTTGGTCGACATTAGATTTTTTAATTATTATTTTTGTTAGTTTGGAGATTCGAACCTTGCTCAAAATGCATCAATGAATCAAAGATTCGGGTGTATTAGATATTTTTTTTAGTTTTCATTTAATAGTAATTTTTTAAAAATGCATAAAAATTTGATAGTTATTTTAATTGGATAGCTTTTTAAAAGATTGGGTGATTTTTTAAAAGTAAATAAATATTTTTTTATTAAAAATATTATATAAAATATAAAAAGTCATAATTATCTTTATTTAATTTTTTAATTTAATTTGGTTGTTCTATATTTTCACCAACTGAGTTAATGTCACTTGACTCGTAAAGAAAAAATTGTATGAAATGGTTACTCCATCAGCATATATCCATTTAATTTAAATTATGTCACGTAATCAAATGTTAAAAAAAAAAATCAAAACATTTCATGTAATAATTAAATGATAAATATTTAATTTAAATCATATATATAAATCAGTCAACTATTTATTACACATCCCTTTAATTTAATTTAAATCATGCGGATATAAAATAACCGTTTTATATAATCTTTTTTCTAGCTCGTGATACCAACTTAGTCATTCTTTTTATATTAATACTAAATTATGTCACACTCACTATGTGAGTTAAAAAATTATGTAAAATTATATATATAAGCAGTGTTTTAAAAGAATAGTAATTTTTTAAGGTGTAGTTTTTTTAAGAGAATGTAGTTTTTAAATTAGTGGTAGTTTTTTTAAGGGAATGTTAGTTTTTTAAGGGAGTTGTAGTTTTTTTTTTAAGAAAGTGGATAATTTTAAAAAATATTATATTAAAAATTGAAAGACATAAACACTCTTATAATATTATTACTTAATTTATTAAATATTTGATTTTTTTAGTAAAAAGAGTGACTGAATTGATATCACTTCTCAATAACACCAACTCAATTATTTCTTTTATAATAATATAGATAAATAAATAATTTTATTTATAAATAAAATAAATAATTATAAATTCCACGACCCTTTGAATCTGAATCTTCAAGTCTCGCCTTCCTTTCTTTTAGTTTCTCATTTTTTATCCCAACCTGCAGCAACTCTTCTCTGCCAAACGTGGCCCTATCTTTCATCGCACAATGACTGCAATATCCCTGACAAATTAATTAAAAATTTATTTCCCATCAAAAATCAAATTAATAATAATAAAATTGTTAAATTACTCTCTCCCGGTTACAATTCAACCGTCCGATTGTTCTCCCAGGTGCGCTAAGATAGAATCCTCACCTTAAAATGACTTTGACCGCTGCACTATCTCATATGCGGGATGTTCGATTTTTAAGAATTTAACAAAAATAATAATAAGGGTTAAAAGGTAAATTTGTTACTATTGTTGGATATTGAAATTTGTCCATATATTTTACTTTAATTGATATTTGTAATTATACTTTTAAAATTAAAAGTAAATTTATCAATATGTTTTAACTCAATATTGAATTTTGTCACTTAATTTTTGTTTGATTAAATTTTATCACTAAATTTTGATTTTTGAATGAATTTTGCTTATCAATTTTAATTTTGAAAGATTTCAAAAAAAAAATAATAAAAAAAAATATTTTTAAAATATTTGATATTAATAATTAACAAAAATAAATTAATTAATAAAAATTATTTATTTTATAAAAAATTGAAATTAATTTTTTCTTTTTTTGTCTTTCTTTTTCTTTTTTCACTTTCTTTTTTAAAATAAAAATTTTATGTTAATTTTAAATTTTAATATTTTTTATAAATTAATTTATTGTTGTTAATTATTAAAATTAAATATTTGAAATAAATTTATTTGTTAAATTTTATTTTCAAATCATCCAAAATCAATATTAAGTAACATAATTCAATAAAAAATCAAAATTGAATAGTAAATTGCAATCAAAAATTAAAATTTAATTGTAAAATTCAATTCAATTAAATAAAAAAATAATAAATTTATTTTTAATCTCAAAATATAATAATAAATATCAATTAAAATAAAATATAAATGCAAATTTTAATATTCATTTATAATTCGTCGGCAAATTTGCATTGCATAAAACCCAAAAAGTAATAATAGAAAAGTGGTTCAAACTTCAAAGAGAAAGACGATGCAATTTTAATTTATTTTTATTTTATTTTAACTTTGCTTAGCTAAGCTCCACCCTGGCCTGGGTTTTTTTTTATTCAAATATAGTAAAAAAAAATACAAAAATACTGTTGATTTCGGATTAATTCTCAAAATCCGTCTATTTTTTTTCTAGCTGGGAAATCGCCATCACCATGACGATTTCCCAGTGTAAGAATTTGAAATTTGGCAAAAAACACCAAGGGAAATCGCCATGGGCGGTGGTGATTTCCCTTGGTGTTTTTTGCAAATTCCATGAAGGGAAATCGCCATGGGGTGGCGATTTCCCTTCTTGAATTGTTTTTTCTTTTTTTTACTTAAATTAAAAAACAAAATTTTAAATTATTTTTAAATTTGTAAATTTTGTTTTTTAATTTTAAAAATTATAAATTAAATTAAAATATTTTTTAAGTTTGGTTATTTATTTTTTTGAATATATATTAAAAATGTAATTTAATTTATTATTAAAATTTTATAAAAAATAAAAATATATTTCTTATTAAAATTTAAAAAAGAAGATTATATTTCTTATTAAATTTTTATATCAAAAATTGTATTTTTTATAATTTTGTAATATTATAAAAAACAAAATTTAATTTATATCAAAAATAATTTAATGATGTAAAATGTAAATAAATTTTTTTTTTAAAGAAATTTATCGAGTAACTTTTTTAAATAAAGAAGTTAATTTGAAGTTGGTATCATAAAATAATTTTTTTAATTTGATTTTATTTTATTGAGTTGGTATTCGATTAACTCGTGACATCAATTTAATCATTGTTTTTAATAATAGTATAGATTGTTGGTATAATTTTAAAATTAAAAGTTATATTTTACAGTTTAAAACTGGATATTTGATAAAATAATTTTAATTTAATTTATGATTAAAATTTTATAAAAATAAAATTTTATTTCTTATTAAAATTTAAAAAAGAAAATTAAATTAAAATGAGAAAAAGAAAATCAACTTATCATGTAATTTGGATTATTATTTTATTTAAAATGAAAAAAATATATAAAAATATAACTCAATTATATTTTTTTTTACAATTTTTTAAATTAAATAACAACATTAAGATATAAATTAAAATAAAATATAACAATTAATTTCCCAACAAATTTAAAATAAATAACATGAAATGCAAAACATATAAATTTATATATTAGAAATTTAAAACACATTATTCTCGTTATATTGATAAAAGTACATTTATTCTAATTATTGCGTGGTGTAGAGCAACAGTGTCGAGCTCTTCTAGTGCGTGGTGGTTGCACCCGTCGTTCAACCTCGTCAGTGGCACGTATTCGCGGTCGACCACGACCTCCTGCTATAACCGCCACTGGTTCCGGTTGTATGTCATCAGTCATTTCTTCCGTATCAAAAATTTGAAACCCACTGCTGGATGAGCCAACACCTAGTTCACCCATAACGGGAACCTGACTACTAGATGCACCCATAAATGATGTACCATCAAATGCTGATGAAGGGGTTCCAAACTGATACATTGATGTTAGATATGCTGAACTTGGACTTAGGATAGGGAGCTAGTCATCTAACCTCGTTCTTGGCGGTGATGGTCAGTAACACTCATCAACGTCATATCCGGGGTGACTTACGGAATAACGATGACTGGATGGTACTCCATGATCCCGTTCAGGTTCAAGATGATCAAATGACATCCTCGGTGCTGTGAACTCCGATGAGGTCGGTTGACGCGTTCGCCCACATTGTCGGCGAGGTCTAGGAGCATCCATATCCTGTGTAGGAGGGACTGTAGCTGAAGTTTGTCCGGTAAATAGCATACTCCTAACATCCTCATACATCGACGGTGGACAAACGAAAGGCCGACCTTCATTTCTATACCATCCTATGTAATCATCAGATGGGTTGAAATTATTACCAACAATCGGGTAACCTGTCGGAATTTGTTGAAAACATATATTCCACCAATGGATCCAATGTTCATGCTTCGCAGGCCAGAATTCCTCATGACGACCACGCATGTCGATCTTGTGAAGCTTATCAAGGTTCACCGGGGCTGCAGGAATTGGTTGTTGCATCCCAAATTGTCGCAACACCCTGTCAGTTTGGTGCCACTCTACATATGAAAAGCATATCAATGCTGTGTTTGCTTTCCATATATTACAATTATTGTAGGCATCCGATGGGAGGCATGCCATAATTTCACGCGAGAAATATGGCATCCACAGAAACTGCGAATAATTATTACAAATTATTAGTTTCATATGGATTAAATAAATAAAAAAATTTCAATGTAACAATCGAAATATTTACCTTATCATATCCTACTCGATCTAGTCGTACTCTTATACTTGCAAAGTCGCTCGGAGTCTCTGTAAAATCTCTACTCGTACTCCTACTCCACCTGTTAAAATGCATATAATATCTTAATGACGTATAAAAATACAAGTTCGTACAAAATTAATAAAATAGTAAAGATTATTACCTGCTTGCAAGGGGGTATACAGCCGAAATATCCACGCGCGGAGCAAGAAATGGTAGCCGATACCAAGCCCATGATTGTAGAAGCACTAAACATCCACCTATGTCATGGCTTTTTGGAACTGTAGCCCGGCAAAGTTCTCTATACAAAACCGCCAAACACGCAGAACCCCAACTATAATTTGCCGCATGCTCTAAATCACGTAGTAATGGAAGATACATTAAATGTACCCGACTGCTCGATTTGTCAGGCATCAGCAATCCTCCAATCAAACGTAAAATATATGCTCTAGCATCATATTGTATCTGTTGTTCAGTTGCATGTAATGGAAGATTTTGAAACGATTTCAACCAATTTAGTCTCACCGTTGAGCCAGATACATACTCATTTGGAGGTACCGAGCCCAATAGATCTTGACACACTTCATTCCAATCTAGCAAGCTTTCGCCTGTAACTGCATCGCCATGGATCAGAAGTCCAAGTTGCAGCGCAACATTTTCGAGAGTTACCGTGCATTCACCAAATGGAAAATGAAAAGTGTGCGTCTCGGGTCTCCATCGTTCGACCAACGCACTGATTAAGTCGGGTTGTATAAAAAATCGTCGAATTTGAGTTGCGTGATAAAATCCGGCTCTTCTTAAGTGGTCGATAATAGATGGACGCGGGTCCTCCAATGTAAATTTCATCGAACGTAACACGCGACGAGTTTCCTGTTATAATAATAAAAATTAATATATTATAAAACTATAACAATTAAAAATTAATAAATAAAACTATAAAACTATAAAATAACAAAACAATAATAATAAAAAATTTAATTTTTTTATATAATTATTAAATAATTCAATTATATAATAAATAAATAACTATAAAATTAAAATTAAAAGACAATAATAATTACAAAATTATAAAATAATAATAATATAATATAATATAATATAAAATTTAAAATTATATAAAACTATAAAATGAAAAAAATAATATTAATTAAACAATTATAAAACTATAATAATACAAAATAATATAATATAAAATTTATAATTATATAAAACTATAAAATGAAAAAACAGTAATAATTACAAAATTATTATTCTATATAATAATAAAAAGACCATTATAATATAAAAATTAAAATTATATAAAACTATAAAATGAAAAAACAAAAATAATTAACAAATTAAATAACTATAATAAAAAAAAATTAAACGATATAAAAAATAAAAATTATATAATTATGAAATCAAAAAACAATAGTAATTAATAAATGATAAAACTATAATTGAAAACTATAACATTAAAAATATAAAAATTATAAAACAATAAAACTATAAATTTACAAAATTCTAATCAATAAAAAATAACTAAAAATGTATAATGTAATACAAATAATATTATAACAATTTACTTACCTCTTTAAATATAACCTCCGATATGTGATTTTCTTACAACCTCAATAGTGATGATGAAGCCATTTCTAAATATTGTTGTAAAAAAAAATTATTGTTGTAGAAAGAAATTTTGTTGGTAGAAAGAAATTTAATTGTTGAAAGAAGAATGAAAAATGAAGGAAGGGAGAGAGATATTTATAGAGAAGAGTGGTGTGTGTCTGGGGGGGAGGGATTTGAGGGATTTGAAGGCAACGGTCATTTGACCGTTGCCTTCAAAAAAATTTGAATTTGAATTTTTTTTTATTTTTTTTATCTAATTTGTTTTTTCTTTTTAACAAAATTTACAAAAAAATTTTCATAAATTTAAAATAATAAAATATACCTTACGATTTTTTTTTAAATTATAAAAAAAATATTTTAATTTAATTTATATTTTTAAAATTAAAAAACAAAATTTATAAATTTAAAAATAATTTAAAAATTTATTTTTTAATTTAAGTCAAAAAAAAAAAAACAATACATGAAGGGAAATCGCCACCCCATGACGATTTCCCTTCATGGAATTTGCAAATTTTTAAATTTTTACATTGGAAAATCGTTATGGGGATGGCGATTTCTCAACTAAAAAAATAAAAAGCGAATTTTGAGAATTAATCTAAAATCAACGATATTTTGATATTTTTTTTGTGTGGCTATATTTGAATAAAAAAACCGCCTGCTTGTATCTCTTCCTTTCTATTTTTGGCCATCTCCTTGCCGATTAATTTCCTTAAAAAGAAACCTAATTCTTTACATTATTTAAAAAACAGGTATGTTCTTCTTATCTCCTTGACCCGATTTAATATTTCATCGATTAGCGTTTGGTTCCCACTTTCCAGCATATTTTTTTTCTTTTCTGATTTAGATTTCTCGATTTGTATAAATATAATTTCATTGATTTTTCTGGATCATCTGTTATTGATTTAAGTCTCTGATTTACTTTGTTATCAATAGAATAGACAAACCTCATAGTTTGTAAGTTAAATAAGCATTTTACACTAATCATTGCTGTAATTACACTATAATATTTGTTTTTCTGCTTCTTTGATTTATATGAAACTGGGTTTGCTTTGCAATTACTGGAATCATTAACAAATATGTTGTTGTTTTGGTGATTATAGAAAAGGAAAGTGAAGAAGGAAAGATGTTGGGAATAGTAAGGCAAAAGGTGATTTCTGGAAACTCTCCTGCTCTCTTATATACCTTTATTAAAGTTTCAGTAAATATGAAAGACTTTCTTTTTATTGTTTTTCGTTCCAATTTTATGACTTTTTTTTTTTTTATTCAGATGTTGGGGCAGTCATTGCAGAAGATTCAGCCTGCAGTGTCGGTGTTGAGAAGTTACTCATCTGCAGCAAAACAGGTATTCTTTTTTCATTATTTTTGGGTGTAGTTCTGTAATTGTTGTGGGTGTAATGCTATTAGATGTCAAATTGCCTACTGCAGGTGTTAACTCGTTCAAAATGGAGTAGCTGTGTTTAATCTTAGGAGCTGCTTTGTAGGTTACTTGCTTCAATGAAAAAATCCAGAAGAAAGACCCACATTTCATATGTGCTTGCACATGCACACACACACACACAGAGATATGGTTATTCTTCTATTTATGTGTGTATGTATATAGTTTGCATTTTCTTGCAGTTAATTTTTAATGGCTTTTGTGATTGTTAATCTTTGCTGAAGGCAAGGCTTAGCTTTCAAGGAGTGTTGATTTTTTTTTTTTTTTGTAATGACAATTATGCACAGATGACAGTGAGAGAGGCATTAAACTCTGCTCTTGATGAGGAGATGTCGGCTGATCCAAAAGTCTTTTTGATGGGTGAAGAGGTGAGGAAATGTCTACAGGAACTATTTTTGATAATTCTACAATCTGACCATATTTTCGGCTATTTTTTTGTTTTGTTTTTGTGCCCATTCTTATGTTTTTTGTTTTTTAAACTTATAAACTGCAGGTTGGAGAATATCAGGGTGCATACAAGGTTTGCATTTCTTGCTCAAATAAAATTCTTATTTCACCATAATAGAGGCCATAGGAGCATTTTTACATCTGTCTGAAGATTGGCTTTTATTTTCATCTAGTGTAGATATCCAAGGGGCTTTTGGAGAAGTATGGACCTGAGAGGGTTCTTGATACTCCAATTACTGAGGTTATTATGTGCCTGCCATGCCTATGCTATTACTCTTTTATTCTTTTTGTGAATTTCATTATTATTTGATCTAATGATTTATCTCAAATCCTTCTTATATGTGCATGTATTGATGCTTTTTAGTTTTTATTACATTGTTTTCTCACCACAGTTGTTTATTTCTTGTTTCACAGGCTGGTTTTACTGGGATTGGGGTTGGCGCTGCTTACTTTGGTCTGAAGCCTGTTCTGGAGTTTATGACATTTAACTTCTCCATGCAGGTTAGAGAGTTCTGTTTTGAATCTCCACATCTGTACATTTTTATTAGTTTGTTGTGCCACCATATGCTTAAAATTTGAAAACGAGTTCTAAATGAATTGATATCCATGTCATGAAAAAGAAAAAAGAGATAATACATTATCACATGCTTTGTGTTAAAGACAATGAAGTTGACATTGATATTGTAATGTGGTGTTGAAATCCTTAGAAGTTTGTATGAATGAAGTATGCATGTTTTGCCTTGAAGCGTGAATGCTGATCGAACATGAGTGGTTTATCTGTTTAACCTGTACTTTCGTAATAAGATACTACTAGCTGGATAGCAAAGGATAAGATAAATTATGTATGTGTGATCTTGATCATCTCTTTCTATATTTGACAAGACCTAGCAATAACTTCTGAATACATGTGGTTGTAGATTACAAATGAAAATTATAAAGGACAGAGAATGATATTTATATTGTGTTGTCAGAGCTGATATCCTGTTATCAGTAATTGGTCCTTATCTTTTATGAGTCTGATTAAAGAAGCCAATTGTTTAGCTATAAGCGATTCTCAGTTTTTGTTTTGATTTTGTAATCTTCTATGGTGAATTATGTGTTGGCTAATCATCAAAGAACTAGTATTAAGACAAGCAAACATATAGCGCTTCAGAAGATTTTCCAGAAACCCTTCCAAGGAGATGCGTTTTGTCAAAATATGGAATATTTGGTGTTCTTGTGGTAGCCATCTTGCTGTGAAAGATGTCCTAGCTTTTGAAACCCTGATTGATTTCCCTTCTGCTCACATCTTATAATCAGTTGTTCAAAAGAGAAAGTTATTTGGATGTCATTATTTTATGCCAGAATTTTACGAATGTTGCTGCTTGGAGGTACACATTGTGTTTTCCCAAGATCTAGATTTAGTCATTATTGTATGCCAGAATTTCATGAATTTAAAGCTACATTAATATTGGTATTTTTAATGGTAGTAAACAAGTTAAATGACTTTGCTTTCTCTTAAATGTGTTGTTATCATATTTTTATCTGATGCAAATTTTTTTTTCTTTGATCTGTTTCTGGCTTTTACTGCAGGCAATTGACCACATTATTAACTCTGCTGCAAAGTCAAACTACATGTCTGCTGGCCAGATATCTGTATCCATTGTTTTTAGAGGACCTAATGGTGCTGCTGCTGGTGTTGGTGCCCAACACTCTCAGGTTGGTTTCTTCATACTGTTACTTGCACCCATTATTTGGTTTGTTTACATGCATCCACTTTCCCTTGTTCCCCAGAGCCCACTAAGGTTAAAAATTGATTTATTTTGTACTAGCCAGCTTATCTTTTATATATATATATATACATATTGTGTCTTACTTCACTCAAGCGAGCCCATTTTTTGCGTCTTGCACCTGAGGCAATATAAGCGTTCTAGCGCCTAGAGTGCGCCTTGCGCCCTTGACGACACTGGTACTAGGTGTTGTGATTACTGTTTAATTGTTTCCATAGCTGAGTTTCAATATAGTAAGAAGCTTGTTTGATTATTGTCTTCTTGGTTATTATCCAGTGTTATGCAGCATGGTATGCTTCTTGTCCTGGGTTGAAAGTGCTGTCACCATACAGTTCCGAAGATGCTCGTGGACTGCTCAAAGCTGCTATTAGAGATCCTGACCCAGTTGTTTTCCTTGAAAATGAGTTGTTGTAAGTGAATTAGTAAAATATGATTCTTATGTATTGAGCCCTACTCCACTGGCCCCCCTTCAATTAGAATTTTAATGTCTGATGCCGCTTGGATATAATCATTCTGCTTCAGATATGGTGAATCATTCCCTGTTTCTGATGAAGTTCTTGATTCCAGTTTTTGCCTTCCAATTGGCAAAGCTAAGGTAATGCTATGATGCCTCTGAAATTATACTCACAAGAATGTTATTATTACTATTTTTCATGCTTCTGCAGCCAGTGATTCTGCTGTAACTCATATTTCATGAAGTTGCATTAAATACATTTAAATTTGGTTTTTAACCATCTATTTTAACAGATAGAGAGAGAAGGAAAGGATGTGACTATTACAGCTTTTTCAAAAATGGTGGGCCATGCTCTTAAGGTATGTCTTGTATGCAATATCTGTTTGGATATGCCATGCCTAATTATCATTTGAGGTAGATTATAAATACAAGTGCACAAGATTCTAATGATGAGAGATAAAGGAACAATCTAAAGTAGAACTTATGTGAAAAAATATTGGTTTTGTAATTAATGGCCATGGAAAGTGCCAAGTATTTTTCACCTAATGCATGATGGCTTTCTTTGCTGATAGTGACATAGGTGGATACTTCATTTATCCGGTGTTCTGCAGGCTCCTGTGTTTAGTTAGACTATCTTTTAATCTGTCGGCTCAAGAGCTGCCTAAGATATGGTGTGGCTTAGGTCCTTCTGATTGAAGGAGTTAAATATGAGTGCAAATGTTAGGATCTTTGATGCATGGGTACGGCTCTGAAGCATGAGTACCCGTACCGGGTACGTACCGGGTACTGGTACTCATCGGGTACGGTTGGGTACGTACCGGGTACGTACCAATTTTTTTTAAAAAAAAAAAAAAAAGAATGGGTACAGCTTGGCCAAATTTTACACTAAAACTCAGCATTTTAATGCCCTAAAGCATATTTCCCTTCTTTTCATTATCAATAGCATTAGTATGTCCTAAAACATTTTTGGAGACTGTTCTTTTCACTGAAGATGGGCAAGGAAATAATGAGATAAACACTGTTAGAGTTTGATTTTCATAGTCATGTTTAGATGTTGTCATGTTGAACAATTTAAGTACTGTAGTTTCTTAATTTGAGATGTTGTCATGTTGAAATTTGTGTGTTTTATCTTTTATATTATGTTGTGTCATTTTATCATGTGAAATTTCAGTTTTTTTATAAAAATATATATATATAATATTAACGTACCCGTACCTTAGTTTTTAAAAAATTACCGTATCTCGTACCCGTATCCGTACCGGGTACCGGGTACCGTACCCGTATCCATGCAACGTAGGGTTAGGATTAGAGCTTAGTGCACTTGTTAATGGGATATCCAGTATCATATTGGGTTATCTCTTTATGGATTTCTTTCTTTTTACCTCATTTGTAATTTCCTGAAAATTTAATTATATAGTCCTAATATTTTGGCTTGTGGAGTTATCAACTAAGAGACTGTTTGTTGTTCAGGCAGCTGAGATACTTGAAAAGGATGGAATTGATGCTGAGGTAAATTATAACACAAAGTGCAAGTCCTTACAAGTTGATTTGATCATTCTGCTAAGAAGTGCAATGACTGATTTTTGTTAAATACAGGTTATAAATTTGCGTTCTATTAGGCCGCTAGATAGATCCACAATTAACGCCTCAGTCAGGAAAACCAACAGAATAATAACAGTTGAAGAAGCGTTTCCACAGCATGGTGTTGGTGCTGAAATCTGGTTCGAGTTCTTTTTCTTTAAATCATATAATTTCTGCTTACCAAATATTCTGGCACCTTCTATATATTTACACAGTATATTTCTTTTGCAGTGCATCTGTTGTGGAGGAGAGTTTTGCTTATCTTGATGCACCAGTTGAGAGAATTGCTGGAGCTGATGTTCCCATGCCATATGCAGCAAATCTTGAGAGAATGGCTGTGCCACAGGTGATTCCATTTCTCCATATGCTTATATTTTTACTAGTTTTACAAACTTCTGGTGAAGTGAGGCATCTGACTTATGTTGTTCCGACTCTTCATTTTTGTTGAAGTACCCGTGTCCGACACTCGTGTCCAACACATATTCGGACATAGATATGGGGATATGATCCTCCAAGAACCCTCCAAATACATGAAAAATCTTTAAAAAAATTGAACATACCTGTGTCGGACACATACCTGTATCCGACATTCACACCCGAGTCCGAGTAACATAGCATCTGACAACTAGGGTCTTTCTTCTTTAATCCACAACCCTTCTTCCTAATACAACTTTTGTCAAACCAGCTAGTTTGATGGCAGCACGGATGTTGTTATATTTGTAGAATTATCATTATATATACTATAGGTTAATTTTCTTCATTTATGAATTCTGCAGGTTGAAGATATTGTCCGCGCTGCAAAGAGAGCTTGCTACAGATCTGTACCGTTGGCTGCAGCTGCATAATTGAACCAATCCAGGCAGCAAACTTTTCCTAATACAGGTTAAGGTTAGTGTCAATGCTGGCCATTTGCATCATCTTATCTTTAAAGTCCTGCTGCTGAGCTGTAGTTTTGTTGACCTTTTATTTTGTTGTTGCCTTGGGCCTGTTTATCTATTGTCAATTCCTAACATAACCAATGAATCTTTTCAGGAATTAGAGGGATACGATTTTTTGCCTTCTCAACACTTTTGGGGAGAAGCTTTTATTTAATAACTGGGAGATTGTTAGAAATGGCTGGAAATTTTTTGACTTTATTTGTCATGTGACATTAACCTGTTCAACCTTCGGAAGCCAAGATTTATGTTTTTTTTTTTGTTTCTTTCTCGTATTTGGTGCACACCCTCTTGAAAGAGCTCTGCTACTGTTTCTTAGTTGAATGACATGTGAAAAAAAAAAAAAGGCCGAATCTGGTAGGTGGGAAGGATCGGAAGGTAGAAGTAGAACCCCATTCACTTCTTACTCTCCTCGCGGTCTCTCTCTTCTACTGGGACAATTTTCTTTTCAAAATGTTTTTAATTCTTTTTTGATACAATTGTTTGAACTTTTTTTTTTTCTTTTCTGAAAGGCAATACTTTGATTTATTTTATTTAAAGAATCTCTGTCCTCCGGTCGATAGGTAATGTTTTCTTTTGTTGTTTATTCTTGCAAAGTAGACGGAGTCAAACACCTATTAAAAGGTTAAACTTTGAGCTTTCAACTAATTCCTGAATATAAATAAGAATTCATTCGATAGATGTTTTTTGTTTTTATTTTCTGTTCTATTCATTTTTAGGTTACTTAGATCATGATGATTTCTCGGTATGTATATGCCAATTGGACGTCTGTTTCAGTCCCTAGGATTGTTCATGCAAAGCTGATATTTGTCTACTATTTACAAGATTCACTCCAGGATTTTTACGTTCAAAATCACAACTACGTGGGCTTATGCAATGGGCACATTCACCGGAGGTGGTAAGGTCTGGCAGTAGGGGTGTTCATTATTTGATATCAACCGAATTAATCGATTGAAATCAAATTTGATTCGGTTAATCGGTTAATTAAAAAAAAATTGGTTCGATTATCTGTAAAAGTTTTTGATGAATTTCGATTATCGATTAATTCGGTTCGATTAAGAGAAAATAATCGAATTAACTATATTAATCAAAATTTAGATTTAGGATTTTATTATGTTTTAGTATGTTTGATATTTGGCTTTTATTATGTTTTGTTTTTAGGTTTTGGTTGGTTGGATATATTACTATGGATGGAGTACAATTAATTTGTTTTGACATTTTGGTTGGATATATAAAATTATATATTAAAAATGCGCTGTAAATAAATTTGGTATTTATTTCGGTTAATTGAAAACCGACCGAATTAACTGAAATAATTTTGGTTCAGTTAATTTACGTCTCTTCCTATTCGATTCGGTTAACGGTTAAGACAAATAAAAAATCAATTAATTCGGTTAATAAAATTTCGGTTCAGTTATTAACTGAATCAAGGATGGGTTCGTGACAAATCAGCTATTCCAAATAATAATAATAATAATAATAATAATAATAATCAAACATGTATACCTTAACAGTTGTTAAACATTTAATTTCCTTAGAAAGGCAAAGAAATATGTGTTATATTCACGCACAAGCATGAGTTAAAGTAATTAGGTTGGATCAGTTAATAGCTAGTTAGATTTTTTTAATTACTTAGTATTTTATCTTTCATTTAGGATTATTTAATATATATTTATTTTATCATTATCTTTTATTTACAATTATTTGTTAAAAATAAAAATTATTAAATAAAAATTTCTTTCTTTAATTTAAAATTTCTTTAATTTTTTGTTTTTTGTTCTGGTACATGTCATTATGTCAAAGAGTAAACCAGGAGTCCAAACCAAATGTCTGAGTAAGAGAGCCTGATGTAAGAGTGAGGACCCCAATCTGCACGCGGAAGTGATGATGTGCAACACAATGAACAATTAGTGAAGTGCTTCCATTGTACCCAAATGCTCTACTCAACGAGGTAAGTTTGAAGAGAGTAGAGAAAGAAGCACTATAGTTAGAATTTGTTGATATAAGAATGGTTAGATTGCGTATGCTATGAGATATTATGTTTTGAGGGTTGGATTCGACTTCAAGATTTGATCATTTTAGAAAAGACGTTTTGATAAAAAAAGGTGATTTTTGTTTTATAAATTCACAGTCAAATCCTTAACTAGTAAATGTGGGATCGTTTTCCCTATCAATATTAGTCCACGTAGCAAGGTAGTCAGTACTGTACCGGTGGGCGTACCGTTTTTGTTCTGATACTGATACCTACCGGTATCGGTGTATTTCGACGTACCGTTTTGGATTTACCTGTATTTTTTAAATATTTTTTCATATATCTATATGTATAGTTTATTTTCAAGTTTTTTAATAAAATATATATTATATACACATGTAAATATAAATCCATTAGATGCATATATATGTTTTTATACAAATATAAATTTTAAATATTTAATATCTTAAATTTTTAAAAGGTAAAATAAATATTAAAATGTTAAAAAAATATAGTAAATTATTATTAATTATGACTCTGCCACGTAGTCAAAGGTCTCAACTGTTTATAGCTACTACTGCATACGCTCAATCGAAAGCTCTCCTAATTAGCAATCTCAGAAACAAGACTAGTCACCCACGTACAACAAATTTGAAATCTGCACACCCTTGAATGCCTCCTGAAGTTACATACTCAATGGCATCGCCAAGGAGGTATTCTAGAACCACCGCCACCTCTAGGAGCTAATGCGAATCGTAGAAACCACCACAAGCGATGTGCATTTCATTCTGACACAGGTCATACAACAGAAGAGTGTATTAGCCTCAAGGACGCCATAGAGCGTGCCATTCAAAAAGGAAAAATAAAATAGTTTATGAAAAATTGTACACAGCGAGAATGATTGCCCGTCTACCTAGAAAAGAGATACCAAGGCTAAAGAGAAAAAGACCTATCTAGTGGGTCATCAATGTTATTCTTGGAACTCCTGAAGACTGGGCTGTGAGCAGATCAAAGAGGAAATCACATTTGAGAAGTGTGATGGTGATCAATGTAGCCCCAAAAAAGCAAAGCACGATGATTGGATGGAAACCTTCAACGAAGATGATACCATTATAGTGTTCGGCAATGGTAATGATCCAATCGTCGTATCTACAACAGTTGATAATTACCAAGTTAATCTGATATTGATTGACAGTGGCAATGCAGTAGAGTTGATTCAATACGGCGCCTTCCTTAAGATGGGTTTCACTCAGGACGATTTAAAACCATTAAGACCGTCTTCGGCTTTGCCAATCAACCAATTCTTGTCAAAAGCTCCATAACATTCTATCAGTGACTATCAGAAATGATGAACACATGCTCACTACCACGATAGAATTCTTAGTGATTGACTAATCGTCAGCCTAATTATCTTTGGGAGATCATTGATGAAGAAGGCCAAAATGGTAATAGCAGTCCATTGCCTCACTATCAAATTTCCAACTCCCAGTGGCATAGGTTTCCTAAGAACCGATCAAACCACCGCTCGCAAATGTCACTTGATATCTATCCAGCTCGCTTGACAAGCTCAAGCAGAATAAGCTAGTCATGATAAGTAGAAAAGCGACAATGCTAATGAGGAGCAAAACAGTACACTTGAATTCAAGTCAAAATTATTGACCAGTCTGTAGCATAAACGCTCACGCTAGAAACCCATGATAACAGGGAATATTCAAACTAATACAAGGCCCAACCAGTTGAATAAACTATCCTCGTCCCTCTCTATGAGAGCGATTCAGATATGACTACAAGGTTTTAAAAAGAAGCTCAACGGAGCAAAAAGAACTTGGGTAGAAGAAACTCCTAGAATACTTTGGGCTATAAGGACGACACACTTTGATTTGCAGCTAAACGAAGAAGCGTTACGCGCCAACCTTGGTTGCCTCTAAGAGACGAGAGATTTAGCTAAAAGAAACACTGCTATGTGAGCCCATCAAGTGGAAAAAAAGTAGAATTCAAACGTTAAAAACCGATACTTCCGAGTTGGTGATCTGGTGCTACGAAATTGCTAGGCAAGTAGACCATGTAGGAGAACAGAAGAAGTTACGCCAAACTTCGAGGGCCTTACAAGGTTTCAGAGTAATTGGTTCTGGCACTTATAGTTTGGAAGACCTAGGGGGCAACCAAATCCCTAGAACTTGAAATGTTATTCATCTAAAAAAATACTGCAGTCGATCAACAAGAATGTAATAGTTTGACATACATCGAAATAAAGGATGACATCATTATCATCTTCACTTCTATATAAATCTATTAAATTTTCTTATGACCTTCATTTCTATATAAATCTATTAAATTTTCTTTCAGATATCGGTTTTACATAAACGCCCAAAGCATAACAATGATCGTCCAGATCACAATTCTATATAAACGCAAAAAGCGTAACAGTGGTCGCCCAGATCACGATTGTACATAAATGTGAAAAGCATAACAGTAAATAAATTTATTTGATAAATAAAAAAAAAAAGCTAAAACTTATATTAAATTTCTTTATTTTCGTACTTTTAATTTTTCATTAAAATTAAAAATAATAAATTTTATATTAATTTGATATAATTTGCACATGAAACATATTTTATATATTAATACAAATATTGTTAATAAACACTTTATTAATTTTATTTATTTATAAAATATATAATTATATGTTTAAAAATATATAAAACTACGAAATTCACGTGTGAGACACGTGATAGCAAATACTAGTTATAACAAAGTTTGTGAAAGCATTGTAAACAAGAGATAATGGAAGTTGTTACCACCAAACAGAACCTAAACTCTATATATATAATATACCCAAAATGATGTTATTTGATTCTGATGAGCTACGATTTATTCCCTTGCTGTTCTAAATATCCAATGATTCATTGTTGTGATTACACCAGAATGAAACTTAGGGTAGGTCAGTCAGGGTTTTGTAGGAAGATTAAGATTACAGTTGAGTGAAGAATTTTGAATTTTATTCCTAATTGCTCTTTGATTTGCATAGGCCTCCATACATTTAACCTGCAGATTATAAGTTATAGTTCAAATATATATATATAGGGCGATTTTTGTTGACAATAATAATTTGCAATCATCTAGAATGTTTGTGTCTAGATTCATGTGTTTTCTTCTAGATTAAGTGTGTGCTTTGTATTTGGTGATTCATGTATGCCTTATTAATGAAGTTCATGATGTATCTAGAATTTATTATGGTTCATGTATGGTTTATTAATGAGATTCATGTAACTAGATGTTAAGAGGTCATCTAGTGTGCCTATATATACCTATTGTACTTGGAGATTGAAATACAAGTTGAGTTGTATTCTCTTCCTCAATATTTCTCTTATTTTCTAACAAAGTGGTATCAAGAGCCATTTTCCTTGTCTTTGAGAGATGGCTAACAGTGGTTTATCTTCATTCCAATTTCCTCGTCTTACAAAGGAAAATTATGATACTTGGAGTCTTTGTATGAAAGCTTTGCTTGGCTCACAAGATGTGTGGGAGATTGTAGATAAAGTCTATACTTCACCAATAGATGAAGCATCATCGTCTCAAGAGGAGAAGGATGCTTTGGCAAAGATAAAGAAGAAGGATCAACAAGCCCTTGCTCTCATCCATCAAGGTTTGGATGAAACAATGTTCTTGAAGGTAGCGGATGTTACTAACGCAAAGCAAGCTTGGGAGACTTTGAAAAACTCCCTCCAAGGAGTTGACAAAGTGAAGAAGGTGCGACTCCAAACGTTACGTGGAGACTTTGAAGCTTTGCAAATGAAGGATTCCGAATCCATTTCGGATTATTGCTCAAGGGCGAAGGCTATAGTGAGCCAATTGAAGAGATATGGTGAAGATATAGAAGATGTTCGTGTGGTGGAGAAAATTATTCGTTCCTTAACGCCAAAATTAGATTATGTGGCATGTGTCATAGAGGAGTCAAAAGATTTAGACTCCATGACAATTGAGGAACTAGAGGGGTCCCTACAAGCTCGAGAAGACAAGATCAAGAAGAGGCATGAAGAGCCATTGGAGCAAGTCCTCATATCCAAGGTTTTTTTGAAAGATGATGGAGGTGAAAAGAGCCAAAGAGGAAGAGGACGTGTTCGTGGTCATGGCCAAGGAGGTAGAGGAAGAAGCAACCAAGATAATGCCAACAATGAAGATAAAAACCATCAATCCTTTAGAGGTCGTGGAAGAGGAAGAGGAAACTATCATAGGTCAAATGAAGGAAGGTATGATAAGTCTAAAATTGAGTGTTATAATTGTCACAAATATGGCCATTATTATTGGGAGTGTCGTAGTGCTTCCAATGATAAGGAGGAGAAAGTAAATCTTGTTGGTTACAAGCAAGATGAGGAGGAGCCAACCTTGTTACTAGCACTCAAAAGTGATGAGAAGGATGACAAAAGTTCGTGGTACTTGGACAATGGAGCAAGTAATCACATGTGCGGCTACAAAGAAAAGTTTGTCGAGGTTGATGAGAATGTGAATGGCAATGTTTCCTTTGGAGACTCTTCAAAAGTTCAAATTCGAGGGAAAGGTACAATTTTAAATTTCTCGAAAGATGGTAGTCATAGACTTATCTCCAATGTTTTTTATGTGCCACAATTAAAGAGTAATATTTTGAGTTTGGGCCAACTCCTTGAGAAGGGGTATGAAATTAACATGAAAGATTGTTGTCTTTGGCTTAGAGATCAAAATGCTAATTTGATTGCTAAGGTACTTATGTCAAAAAATAGAATGTTCATGTTAAATCTCAAGACCATTGAAGCAAGGTGTTTGAAGGCTAGTGTGAAAGATGGAGCTTGGTGTTGGCATATGAGATTTGGCCATTTGAACTTTGGCGCACTCAAAGCTTTGGGAGAAGAGAAGATGGTGAAGGGGATGCCTTCAATCAACCATCATAACCAATTGTGTGAAGCATGTCTTCTCGGCAAGCATTCAAGAAGGATTTTCCCAAAAGAAGCCACTACAAGAGCAACCAAACCACTCCAACTTGTTCATACCAACGTGTGTGGACGATTCATCCTCATTCGGTAAAAATAAATACTTCCTACTTTTTATTGATGATTATAGTAGAAAGACTTGGGTTTATTTTCTAAAGCAAAAGTCAGAGGCATTTATTGCATTTAAAAATTTCAAAGCTCTTGTAGAAAAAGAGAGTGGCTATGAAATTAAATCTTTGAGATCCGATAGAGGAGGCGAATTCACTTCCAAAGAATTCAACAGTTTTTGTGAATCACATGGAATTCGTCGTCCACTAACGGTACCTAGATCACCACAACAAAATGGTGTAGCGGAGAGAAAAAATAGAACTATTCTTAACATGGCTAGATGTATGTTGAAAGCCAAAAATATGCCCAAGGAATTTTGGGCCGAAGCTATTTCTTGTGCAGTTTATTTGTCCAACAGGTCTCCAACAAGGAGTGTCAAAGACAAAACTCCCCAAGAAACATGGAGTGGAAGAAAGCCTAATGTTGATCATTTGCGAGTCTTTGGAAGCATTGCATATGCTCATGTTCCGCAACAAGAGAGATCCAAGCTTGATGATCAAAGTGTCAAGCATGTTTTTATTGGCTATGATTCAAATTCAAAAGGCTACAAGTTGTACAACCCAAGCAATGGCAAGATTGTGGTGAGTAGAGATGTTGAGTTTAATGAAGAAGCAACGTGGAATTGGGAGGCACAAGAAGAAGGAGTCTATGATTTCTTTCCATATTTTGAACAAGAAACCATGGTGCCTATACAAGAGACAACTCCACTTGCATCACCACTTTCTTCTCCAACTCATGTTGCATCACCTTCTTCTCAAGAAAGTTCAAGTGAAAAAGCCAAGAAAAATGAGGAGTATCTATGTACTTTTAGATGAAACTGATGAGATTACTAATGATGATATAAATGATTTGTTTTGTCTTTTTGTTGATAGTGAGCCTATGAACTTTGATGAGGCCATGAGAGACAAAAGATGGAGACAAGCCATGGAGGAAGAGATTAATGCCATTAAGAAGAATAACACTTGGGAGTTATCAACTCTTCCCAAAAGTCATGAAGCTATTGGCGTCAAATGGGTGTACAAGGCAAAGAAGAATGCTCAAGGAGATGTGGAGAGATACAAGGCGAGGCTTGTGGCTAAAGGTTACAAGCAAAAGCATGGAATTGATTATGAAGAGGTTTTTGCACCTGTTGCACGCATGGAGACTATTCGTTTGCTCATAGTCATAGCGGCTCAAATAAAGTGGAGAATTTATAAACTTGATGTGAAGTCGGCTTTCCTCAATGGTTATCTTGAAGAGGGAGTCTATGTAGAACAATCGTTGGGATTCGTGGTTGAAGGCCATGAAGATAAGGTGTTGAGATTGAAGAAAGCTTTGTATGGATTGAAACAAGCACCAAGAGCATGGAATAGTCGCATTGACAAGTACTTTCAAGACAACGGGTTTTTTCGTTGTCCTCATGAATATGCTCTTTATGTTAAAATGCACGATAATGGTGATATTTTGCTTGTTTGTCTTTATGTGGATGATCTTATCTTCACTGGCAACAATCCTAGCTTGTTTGAAGAATTCAAGAAGGCTATGTCACTTGAGTTCGAGATGACCGATATTGGACTCATGTCTTATTATTTGGGCCTAGAGGTGAAGCAAATGGGAGATGCTATTTTTGTTTCTCAAGAAAGCTATGTAAAGGAAATTTTGAAGAAGTTCAAAATGTTTGATTGCAATCCCGTGAACACACCCATGGAATATGGAGTGAGATTGTCAAAGTTTGATGAAGGAGGAGAAAAGGAAGATCCTACTCTTTTCAAAAGTCTTGTGGGAAGCTTGAGATACTTGACATGTACGAGGCCCGATATTCTCTTTGCGGTTGGAGTAGTGAGTCGTTTCATGGAAGCTCCTACGTCCACTCACATGAAAATTGCTAAAAGAATTCTTTGTTACCTAAGAGGTACTATTGATTTTGGGCTATTTTATTCATCATCTAATGATTTCAAGCTTGTGGGATTTTGTGATAGTGATTTTGCGGGAGATATTGATGATAGAAAGAGCACCACCGGTTTTGTATTTTTTATGGGAGATTGTGCAATCACATGGAGTTCTAAGAAGCAATCCATCATTACACTTTCAACTTGTGAATCCGAATATGTGGCGGCAACTTCTTGCACTTGTCATGCTATTTGGCTTAAAGGTTGTTGAAGGAACTTCACTTGTCTCAAGACGAAGCTACAAAGATTTGCATTGATAATAAGTCCGCACAAGCTCTTGCTAAGAACCCGGTGTTCCATGACCGAAGCAAGCATATAGATACAAGGTATCATTTCATTAGAGATTGCATTGCTAAAAAAGAAGTGGAGCTCAAGTATGTGAAGACTCAAGATCAAATTGCGGATATTTTTACAAAGCCTCTCAAGTTTGAAGTTTTTCGAAGATTGCGTAACAGTCTTGGAGTGAAGAAGAAAATTGCAAATTAAGGGGGAATGTTGAAAATAATAATTTGCAACCATCTAGAATGTTTGTGTCTAGATTCATGTGTTTTCTTCTAGATTAAGTGTGTGCTTTGTATTTGGTGATTCATGTATACCTTATTAATGAAATTCATGATGTATCTAGAATTTATTATGGTTCATGTATGGTTTATTAATGAGGTTCATGTAACTAGATGTTAAGAGGTCACCTAGTGTGCCTATATATACCTATTGTACTTGGAGATTGAAATACAAGTTGAATTGTATTCTCTTCCTCAATATTTCTCTTATTTTCTAACAATTTTATCACTTTATAATTATTTTCACTTAGGGGCATTGTATAAGTTAGAGGGTAAAAGAGAAAAAGCTGTCCAATGCCAAGCTCTAGAAGATGTTGTGTCAGTTTTTCGATGGTGGTGAACTAATTTTGGGCATGCTAATTCTCACATCACATCTTTAGTAAGTCATGCAATTTGTGGTAAAGCTCATGATCAACAAGTTTGATTGCATGCGCAGCGGATGAGATCGTAAGAGAGCATAGAATATTAATTCAGTTCTTTATTGCTATATATGTAGATGAATTAATGTCACAGAATTACTCACACTGAAGTATGAATCAAAAGCATCTTCGATCCCAAGTATTTTGTAATTAGGAGCAGCAGATGCAGAACAGATGAACTCAACTCAACTTCATTAACTATACTAAATATATATTACAGCAAAAAGAGATACAATTGGCTTCTAAAGATGACAAATAGTCTTTTTATCTATAGTACTGCTATATATTATATAAAACAACCCTTTCCATATAAAGAGATAATATGTGGAATTGGCTATATATAGTCCTTCATTGCTGCCCAATCATCTACACCCTCCTGCACTATCATATCTCACAAATCCCATCAGCTCCGGTCCTTCCAGTCTTGAGTTGTTCCTAAAACTGCAATAAATAATTATTTAATAATAATCAAAGATAAAACAACTGGAATAAGAAGAAACAAGAAGAAAGAAGAAGAAACCATCATAGAATAATAATTGAATCTTTCAACATTCGATAGCAGAATTATAACTGACTCATTACCTTTCCTCTGAAAACTTAGAGAAGGAACCTGAGGTAGGGATTGTGCCGCACAAATCGTTGCTTGATACGTCACTGCTTAAGAGGACAAAAGCGTTAAATAATAATAATATAAAAGGAAGGGAAATTTTTAAGTAGATCATCAAATATTATTACTCATGAATTTAAATACCAACTGTAATACAATGTTACGATACAATCGAAAATACATCTATAATCGTAATTTAAATCTTTGAGGCTAATGTTTATAGAAACCTTATACTCACAGGATCTTTAGATTTTCAAGTTTTGTGAGTTGTCTTGGAATTCTTCCAGTGAGTTTGTTACTATTCAGTCGCCTGCAAGGAACGGAAAGTAGGTTAACACAAACATTAACGAAAGACCATCAATTTAAAGTTTACAAATTTCAATAGCAAAAGAGAAAAAAGCTTTACAGGAACTTGAGATTGGAGAGCTTGGAGAGGGAAGCAGGGATGGAGCCAGTAAGGTTATTGTGGTAAAGATCCAAGCTCATTAGGCTTTTCAGTCCTCCAATTTCCTCTGGTATGGAACCCACCAAGTTGTTCATGTACATCTCTCTGTAAACATGCAACAACCATGTCATTTTACATTAAATGGCCTTCATGAACCATCAAAATAATAATAATAATATAAACATATAATACATCAAAATCATCCAGCCCATTGATCGGAGTGTGACAGAATCACCGGTTAATATGGTTGCTGAGGTTCATCTTTCATCATAAATGTTAGCAGCAGGTAAGAAAGACATGACAATAACTTAATTATCCAAAAAAAAAAAAAGAACCAACAATAACTCAGTCTCGGCAGTTGTCATTTGCTGTAGATTTAACATTTATTGTGAATAAATCTGTTGGTACAACAATAAAATTTCGATAAATTAATAATTTTGGATAATTAATAAAATTTTACAATTTTGATTCGGGTCAATATAGTAAAATAATAACATTGTTAAATGCATAAAATAATAAATTTTTTATAATTTTTTAGTGCCCAACAAATATATAAATTAATAATTCTTAAAAAATAAAAAAATTATATATAAGTTCATCTAATACTATAAAAAATTTTTACTTAACAACTTTTATCATCTCATTTAAGTTCTTTCTTAAAATATCCATATAAAATTGTTTGTTTTTTTTTTCTGTATTTAAATCAAACTAAATCTCATCTTTAATTTTTTGCAATGCACACACCACATTCAGTATATTCTTTTTCATGTTATAGCAAGTAAATTTTTATGTAAATCATTATTGACTCTATCTAGTATTTTTTATTTATAAGTCATTCATTTATCTTCATAAAATAATAATAATATACATGTCTAAAGATTGAAAACAAAAAATATTTTATAAAATATTTATTAATTTATCGATAAATGAATAATCGAAACATTCAATAACTTTTTAAAATAATATTTTTTAATCCAAATAATATTATTTTATAAAAAATTTACTGTATCTTTCAATCAAGCCATTTCTGTATTTGAGATTTTTATCATTAAAAACTTCCACTCCGTAGCATAACGCTTAAGCCATGCCAAGAGATTAACGTCATTGGTTACTCAATTTCTTCGTTCTCAAGTTGTTGTACCCAGCTGAATAAAATATAAATTCGCAAAATCAAGTGAGTAAATTATATTAATGGTCATTAAATTTTTATTAATGGTCATTTTAATCATTAAATAAATCATTAATGTTTACTGATTTTATCAAATCTGATCATTTTAACTGATTTCAATCAGTCAAGTGACCAATGAACGATGTAATTATCAAATATGCTGTCACATCAATCAAAATTCATGCCATTCTTTTTTATTATCGTTTTTTTATTTTTTCTTTTGACAACAAATATATAATTTTGATTTTAAAATAAGAAAGATATCTTTTTTTTTTTTTTGGTTTTTGTTGTTTGTTGGTGATGGTGATAGCAAAAGAAAGATATCTAAAGGCACAGGATTTAGGATTTTGGTTGATGTGGTAATTTATTTAATTTTATAAAATTCAAGTCATTTTTGTATCACATGATTTGCGCCTTTGCGGAATATATAATGGTGACCAAATTTGATATAATAAACTTTAGTGATTTATTTAAAACAAATTAAAGTTCAATAATTAAAATAGAAATTGTGCGAGTTTGACAATCATTCGTATAAATGACTGAAATCAAAAGAAATTGTATTGCTTACAGATATTGAAGACGCTCAAGCTTTCCCAACTCGGGTACTAAACTGCCCGACAGCTTTGCATTTCCAAGGTCTCTGCACATATTTCACTACTTCATTAGCAAAACCCTTTTTCTATAGTCTGTCTATATCCATTTATACTAGATGAAGTGAGTGCTGTTTGAATTCAAATTTTGCACAACAATTTCTTAGGAATGCGTTCTTTGTTTTTCTTTTCCTCACATATGGCAAATATACATTTAGAAAATTGGGTTATGATTATTGGAAAGGTAAAAGATCCGACTTAAAATTAATTGATAATAGATATAAAGGTTTAATTTAAATATAAAATTATAAAAAATTTAAAATTTAACAGATGTAATATAATATTATTTTTAACATATTTCACACGTGACAAATTTAGAAGATGTAATAAGTAGAATAACATGCAAAAACAATAAAATAAAATTTGGATTTTCATATATCTTAATTATTCAACTTAAAATCAATTAATAATAAATGAAAACCACACAAAATTCAAAATTTCACAAATGCAATACGACATTACTTTAAACACAAAGCTCCAAAACAGATTCTTTTATATTATTTTCTAGATACTCGTGCGGATTAAAATAATAAAAAAAAAAGCCAAATAGGTTTTCTTTGAATCTTATTAAGAATGTTTGCGAACTCATATAGGCCAAAATAAACAAAAGGGAAGATTAAAGGTCCATTTGAATAGACGGTGAGATTAATTTTGGTGAGATTAAAAATAATGATGGAGGTAAAATTAGTTACTGTACAGGTGAAATTGAGTACTGTACAGTGAGATTAAAATCAGTGGTGAATATGTGTTTGGATTCAAAAGCAGCGGTGACGGTGAAATTAATTATAGTGAGAAGAAAAAATGACTATTAAGGATATTAGATAAAAATGTGTATATATATAATAAAATTTTTAGTTTATTTGTTATTTATAAAATTAATAAATAATTAAAATTATATTTATATCAAATAATAATTTTATTAATAAAAATTACAAAAATATATCAAAAATATTTTTGTATTTATTTTTTATTATTCATGTAATTATTTATTTTCATTTAATTTCTATTAATTTTATAATAATAAAATTTATATATTTATTAAATTATTATGTAAAAATAAAATATAAATTTATTATATAATAATAAAATTTATTATATATTCATTATATAAAAAATACAAAAATTAACCATAAGAGTTAAAATTGTAAAAAGCCCTCCCACCGAAGGGGCTTTTTTTCCACTATGAATGCTCCAGTGAAAAAAAGGGGGCCAGCACGGTAGCCAAACACCAACTAAGGTGCGGTTGGGGCAAAAAATTGCCCCAACCGCACCGAGGCACCCTTTGAATCCAAAGGGAGCCTAAAGGTCTATTTAGATGGGCGGTGTGATTGATTTCGGTGATATTAAAAACAGCGGTGGCGGTGACATTGGGTACTGTAGCGGTGAGATTAAAATCAGTGGTGAGATATGTGTTTTAATTCAAACGCAGCGGTAACGGTGAGGTGAATGATAGTAAAAAAAATGACCATTAAAGGCATTAAATTAAAATGTGTATATATATAATAAATAATTAAAATTATATTTATATTAAATAATAAAATATATATTAAAATTATATTTATGTTAAATAATAATTAAAAAATTTTAAAAATATATTTATGTTAAAAAAATAAATTAAAAACTTAAAATTAAAAAAATAAGTGATTTTAAAATTAATTTTTTTTAAAAAAAAATTAAAAAGAAAAAACAATGGAGAAGTAAAAAGAAAATTACCCCTGCACTGGAGCTCAGCTCCAGTCAAGCTCCAGCCCAATGGACTCAAACACACCTCCAGTGAAAGTGATCTAAACACACCTCCAGTGGAGGTGAAACCAGTTTGAGGGAAAATCCTCTCAAAATTGTCTTGGATCCCATTGGATTGGGGCACCAGTGGGATCCAAATGGACCCTAAATAAAAAAATAAAAGAAAAATTATATCATCTTAAAAAGCTATAAGCTGATAGATGAAGATAAAGAAAGAACAGGTTTTGATCCTTGACACTACTTGTCAAACGGATTGCACCACAACTCTTAGTTTCACTAATAGAAAACCAAAACTTACATTTCAGCTACCTCACAATTGGTCAAAAACAGAAACCACATTTTCATCTACCAAAACCAAACGATCCAAATCATCCAATTTACAATTCAGAGCTGAAGCAAATGCAAAGTAACAAAGTAACGAACGGACAAAAGAAACAAACAGCATATACATAAAGGTATAAAATGAATGAAAAAGAAGAAAAAAACAAAGGTGAAATGATTAGTATATACTTATAATAATGGTACTTACAAACGTGTAACTCGATTATCACCATCGCAGGTAACATGAAACCAAGTACAAGGATCCACCAACGTTGGATCCCAACTCTCCAGCACGTTTTCTGGGTCTTTCACAGATCTCCTTAAAGCATACAAAGCATCCCCTGTTCATCAATTTACACCGACAAAGATAACATTCATGCCATTAACAAACTGCATTTGAGTATAATATATTTTTTTAATGAATAATACTACCCAATGGAGAAATTCCTAGCTAGTCTACCTTCCACATTTGCGTTTGTCGGTGCCAAAGCGTTTAACAGAGTAACAATAACAACAACTTGAACTAGAGTATGCATCGCCATTAGCAACCGCGCCTGGGGCTGGAAGTTGGTTTTTGGTTACAATCAGAGATTTTAGAAGACTGTATATTCAGATTTCATATAGAGGGGAAAGGGATGGTGTGTGGGTTTGTGGAGATATAGTTTACCACTTTGTCAAAAGCATTAATTGGAATTATGGAATCAAAACCTTTGTTGGAAGAATTTATAGAGCCCATAGAAGAACCGCTGCCTTTGTTGCTTAAACAGTAGTAACTACTTACAAAGTTTAAATTGAATGAAGTGGGGCTGTGTCATGTGGGGCATCTTCTCTAGGTCAATGCAACACACCCCGATTGACGCATCAGAATTTTGCTTTCTTCTTTAAATATATATATATATATATATATATATATATATTACAGGCTGTGGTGCAGAGAGTTTAGAGGGTTCAAATTTAAAATCTATGACTTTGTAGAATAAATTACTAAAAAAAAATTGGCAATTTGGCATATAGATATTGCAGAGGGTTGCGTGCATGAAAGTATTGAAGTGGGGAAGAAAAAGAGCAGACAAATCTTTTGAACTCTGTCGGAGCCAAAACCAGATTGGTAAGAATAATGAAGACCCCAGGCATCTCTGCACTGACATTTGTCTATTTTTACCGTATCTTTGTTCTTCGAACTGCTTAAAAAAGTAGAAGCAATAACAGTATAAATTACAGTATTTTGATGTTTAAAGGTGCAGATATGGACAAGTTTAAAGAGCATTGGCAAAAGAGAATAAAGCTAGTGGCAACTTCAATAATTTCTGTTTCTTTACTTCTTTATCGAATAAATAATGCTACTAATAAATATTTTCATTGACTGTCTCCGATAAAATATGTTATCTTTGCAGATTATATTTCATATTCCTTTTCTTGAATTATTTATTACTATAGTATTGTAGTTCTTAGACTCGGTATTGAGAGGCAGACCGCCCTGTTTAAAAAGCAGAAAAATTCTTCACTGCTCCAATCAAAATATTGCCTTCTCATTTTTTTCATTTGCTAAGATATATAAGTAGAAAATTCTTACAATTTTCTAATGTAAAATTGAGAGCGTAGCTAAAATAACCTCCTGCATAAAGGATACCAATAATGCTTGTGGCATTGTAATCTCAGTGTCTTAATTTGAATTAGACTTGTTCAGGGTCGAATAGTCCGCGGGCCTGCTCGGACTTATCTAGGGCCTGGGCAAAAGTTTGATTTTTTTTTTTCGAGACAAGTCTAATTTGAATGTCGTTTGAGTGTGACTTGTGACTCAGAATGCTTGGTAAAATTAGAACAAGGATGGTACCAAAAGTCATTATCACTTCGGTTTTCTTTGCTTTACTTCAGTTTTTATGAAAAAATATATATATATATATATCAAACCGTTACTTCACATCAATATATATCTATTTCATTTAAATCATACTACATAATTAAATTTTTTAAAAAAATCAACAATTTATTACAAAAATCATTAATGAATTGTTAAAATAAATATTTATAATTTAATTATTACATATAATAAATAGTTGATTTTTTTTTTTTAAATCTGATTACATAACATGATTTAAATAAAAAAATATATATACTAACGTAGAGTAATCATTTAAAAAAAAAATTTCACCAAGTCAAATGTACCTTTGGGAGGATTCCAGAAGGAGATGCACTTTTGCGATTGAGAGGGAGGGGGAGGAATTATAAAGGAAAAGTGGTCAGAGACTCAGAGTTGTAGATGGGTTTGAGGGAGAGGCTCACTAGCTAGGAGTAAGTGGTAGAAAGGAGTGATTATTGGCATGTGAAGTGAAACTCGTCTTTTAATATTTTGATGATGGAATGGTTTTGGGGGTCCATTTCTTATAGTCTATTGACTTTACTTTCATTTGGTTTGCATGTGCTTGTGGTGGTGTGTTGGGTTTCGTTTTGCCTACAGCTCCATCTTCATGATTAGATTAGCAGCTGAGATCTATGTTATCCGAATTCAAATGAATATTGAATAAGTATATATTCGATATATATATATATATTTAATTTTTTAAAATTATATTTATATATTTAAAAATTCATATCTCATGAATATTCGAATATATATAGAATACAAGTGTTAAAAACGAATATTTTAAAAATTATAAAAAAAATTTAAATAACATAAAGTGATGGGACACACAAAATACCCTTTTCAATCTTGGTTTATATATAGATTAGATTAGATATGATGACCACTTTATTCTTAAAAGGAGTGACTTGACTAAGCCAAATTATAAGCACCAATATTTGCATCTTCCTTTCTTCTTTTTATCATAGATATGGAAAAAGTTGGAACAAATTGTAAAAGCCTTGTTCTTCATCTTCTTCTACTACAAAGAGGAATAAAAAGGCTTTGCATACGGACCATCGAGTGTATAATCACTACCACACCAACATCTTTTGATACCTTTTGCAGTCAAATTTTGACAATTGACCTCTACTCTTTTTTTCTTCTTTTCAAAAACAAAAATGGTATGATAAAAAAATTTCAAGAATCCAATTTTATTATCAAGTCATTTATTTTTTGATAAAAAGGAAGCTATAATCTCAGCATAAAGAAATGGCTCATATATATTGAGATTTGAAATCCAAACATGCAAGATGTTATTTTTTAAAAAATAACTGCTTGAATCAATTGGGTTAAGCCAAAGCTCTTATCACTTCCATTATTAAATGGAAATATTGGAGATCATATGAACCTATTGACATGAAGTTTACAAAGAAGATGACAAATGTTGAAATTGTATCTAGGAAATTAAATGCTAGATTGGCAAAATTTGCGCTACAATTGGGGGAACAAAATGAAATCCTGAGGTGAAGTCAGATAGGCGAAAGATGGAGATGATGATGAGTTTGCATAAAGCAAGCAAGAGCATGGGGTCAAAAGGATCCTTTCATTGTGCGAATTCGAAATGTAAATTGACCAACATCATGTTAACGACAGAGGCAACAAGTTCCCCATTGCTTTCTTTTCCCTCCATATTCAAATCAAAAATCTGGTTTTAAAGATTCCTCCAAATTGGCTTTGCTAGCTAGTGGGTGGGGGGGGGGGGGGCATCAAGAGATTCAAAATTTTCTTCTTGTCTATGTTGTATTAGGTCAAATTAATGCAATCAGCATAGGTGACAGGAGAAAAAATTGTATGAAACTGTTATTTCATGTCAGCATATATATATATATTTTATTTAAATTATGTCACGTAATTAGTTTTTTAAAAAAAAAAATTAACTATTTATTACACATTACATGTAATAATTAAATAATAAATATTTATTTTAGCAATTCATTCATGATTCTTGTAATAAATAGTTGGCTTTTTTTCAAAAAATAATAATTATATGGCATGATTTGAATGAAAGAAACATATGTTGACATTGAGTAACTGTTTTATACAATCCTTCCTATGAGCGAGAGATAAAAAGTCATTATTACTCCGTTGCTATGTTCTTAATTAACTTAATTAACTCTGATCCCTTACAATCTTTTGATGCACATTTTTAACAGATCATTTCTTGTGCAAATATTATTTTATACACTCGTAAATCATGTTAAAAGTTCACTTTATAGCAAGGATTTTTTTTGCTTTCTTTGGATGAATGAAATGCATTTATACAAAAAAAAAATCATATAAAAAACCTTAATTATCATTAAAATTGATGTAAAAAATTTCAAAAGTTCATGAAAAATTATCTTATTCATTGTCAGTAAAAATTTAAAATTTTCACCAACAAATTTAGTTGATTATCATATATCTAATTAGGGCGTATTTAAGAAAATAATAAATTTATATAAAAAATAATTAGACATTTGATAATATTTTAACACCATTTGTCGTGTGTATAGAAAACGAATGCTAAAGTTTACACTACATTATATATTATTTATTGTCATGGAAAATTTTACATCTATGTAGGTTTATTGTCAATGGACCATAAAATCACATGAAGCATGTTAACTAGACCCATACCAATTTTCCAACCTGCACCACACCAATTTTCCAACCAACCTTCCGTCATCGAACACCTACCATGTTAACTAGACCCATAGCCTAACCTGCCCAACCAATAAGTAACCAAAGAACACCTCGACAAAAGACTTCAATTGACCCCATCCCCATAACTTAACATGCGTTCCTTCCATACCTCATAAAAAACCACCTAATTGCAGCTGTATACCTTGAATCCTTGAAACCTCCATACCCCAAGTGGTAAAACCCCAATGTCTAATGTGATTATCACTCAAAGAATATCGAACACTCTACTAAAGATTTCATGTCATTGAAGTACAAGGTCCAAAGTCTGGCCAGGGGTGGCTTAATAAATTTTGAGACCAAAAGAGAGTCGAATGTAAGTGGCAACCCCTTTCCAAACCACACTAGGCCAACAGTCAATGCACTCGGTGATGATAGAGCTCCCCTTATCAAGTGAAGTGTAGACGATATTACAACCCAATTAAGGCATATCTTTGACATTTTAGTTAAAGCAGATATGATCCGCCCTGTACTAGAAAATTCAAACACACATTGTGGGAAGCATGACCTTTCCAAAAATTGCAAATATCACATAAGAGTCATAGGTCACTTTATCTAAGAATGTGCTGGTTTTTGACATGAGTTGAAAAGGCTAATGGATTCCTCTCTGGTGGAGTTATCTTAAGAATATAGGGGAAATGAAATAAGTGCAATTGAAGAACTTTCTTTGAGAGCGCCTTTCAAGATTAAGCCATTTACAATCTACTGTGAGGAGAGGCCAAAACCCGCTCCTGTTTCCAAACCTGTTGTCACAATCAGTGTTACAAGCCCTTTCCCTTATTATGACAAAAAAATAGTGCCATGAAAGTATGACTATAAGGTTATAACTTCAATTGTTGAGCCAAGTCCAAGCTACTCTAAAACTACGGACTTGGCACACGTAACTGGTGTTGGGGGCATGACTGGAAGTGGGCGATGTTACTCTCATGAGATGTTGGAAGAAGCTAAAAAAGAAAAGATAAAATAAAGTGAGAAAGAACAGGGAAATGAGAAAGACCCGATCATGATTCCAGATGCAATGACAGATAAAGAAGCTTGCGAGTTTTTGAAGCTAATCAAGCATAGTAAATACAGTGTAGTGGAAATAATATGGCTGAATATGAGGCATGTACTATGGGCCTGCGAGCAGCGATAGAGAGGAAATTGATATGTTGAACATGTATGGAGATTCAGCCTTAGTTATTTACCAACTCTGTGGAGAATGGGAAACAATGGATCTATTTCCAGCATCTCCATCATGAAGAGAATCAAATTGTCGATGCGCTTGCCACACTGGCTGGGATGTTCCAATTAGGCACTAATGCTCAAGTTCAACCTATTAAGTTGAATGTGAAATATTTGCCTGCACACTGTTCTAAGGTCGAAGAAGAGATTAATGGAAACCTTGATACCATGATATCATGCAGTATATCAAGTATCAACATTACCGGGAACATGCATCGGATAATGATAAGAAACTCATCCGAAGATTGGTTATAGATTTTTTCCTTGACGGTGAAATCTTATACAAGAAGAGTCGGGATCAGGTGTTTTTGAGATGTGTAAATGCGTTAAAAGCTTGGAGATTACTCGAGGAAGTGCATGACGGAGCCTGTGGGGTACATGTTAGCGGGCACATGATGGCTAAGAAAATCATGAGAGCAGGCTATTATTGGTCAACTTTGGAAAGTTATTGCATTGACTATGATCGGATATGCCATAAATGTCAGATCTAGGTCGATAAAATCCACGCCCCTGCAAATGCTTTACATGTCATAGCACCTTCGTGGCCTTCTCAATGTGGGGTATGGACGTAATTGGGCCAATCACTCCAAAGGCGTCAAATGGACACAGGTTCATCTTTGTTTTCATTGATTACTTTACAAAATAGGTGGAGACAGCCTTGTATACGAGTGTAACACGGGTAGTGGTGTGCAAATTCATAAAAAAAAAGGTAATTTGCCGATATGGACTTCCAAAGAGGATCATTTCAGACAATGCCCGAAATCTAAATAATACAATGATGAAAGAGGTTTGCACTCAATTCAAGATCAAACACCATAATTCGGCACCATATCGTCCAAAAATGAATGGAGCGGTAGAAGCAGCCAATAAAAATGTCAAGAGAATTATAGAAAAAATGATGGATACGTACAAAGATTGGCATGAGAAGTTGCCTTTTGCCCTGCATACGTACAGAACGTCGGTACGCATATCTACCGGGATAACCCCGTTTTCACTAGTGTATGGGATGGAGGCTGTATTACCAGTGGAGGTGGAAATCCTATCTTTGAGAATATTGAAGGAAGTTGGATTAGAGGAAGCAGAGTGGATACGAGATTGTTATGAACAACTGAATCTCATCGAAGAAAAAAGGCTCACTGCACTCTGTCATGGTCAGTTATATCAGAAAAGGATGATGCGAGCTCATGACAAGAAAGTTCGTCCTCGATGTTTTCAAGAGGGAGAACTGGTTTTGAAAAAAGTCCTCCCGTATCAGCATGATCATCGAGGAAAGTGGACGCCAAATTGGAAGGGCCCGTATGTGGTAAAGAAGGCTTTTTCAGGTAGGGCATTGATTTTGACTAAAATGGATGGGGACGAGTTGCGAACCCGATCAATTCAAACGCTGTGAAAAAGTACTTTGCTTGAAGAAAAAAGAAAAAGAAAATGAGGGCTCAAATTGAAAACCTGAAACAGCAATTTGAGTCATTGGGGGCGTTTAGGCTGAAAACCTGAAAATGTGGCCTAGACTAAATAACATTCGACGTCATTTAAAGATCTCATGATTGGGGCAAGATCTGGTCAGAAACATATCCAGGGTGCTGATTGGACCAGTTTTTCAGAAACTATCAAAGGATTAGCTTGATCAAGATTGTTTGGATGTTCATTATCTGTATGATGTTACTTTACTCAAATTCCTTTTGTAATCTTTCTTTCGAATAACTCATTAACTTTTTGAATTTGTATTGAGCTTTTTTCTTTTCTCACAATAATGAAGAACCATTTTCTTCAATTGTCTTATTCCTATTAACCATTTTTGCATTCTCATAGAGGAATTGTGCGATGCATTGTGTTTGTTGTCGAGTTTGAAATGATTAAAGATAAGTTAACAATGATTATGATAAAAGATTCTTTCATTACTTTAGCAAGAAAATAGAGAATCACATGGTAGAAAGGATAAAAGTAAAGATGATAAAGAAGGCATCACAGGATAGAAACACTTGTGAAAAAGAGAAAAATGTACGGATGGTATAATTGGTGAAAGATGAGATAGAATGGAAAGTGAGCAAACCAGTATGATCAGTGAAAAGAAGAGAAAATGGAACGATGGGAATGAGAGAGATAGTTTCCAAGTTAGTGAAAAATGAGAAAATGAAACAACTGGGGTGAGAAAGTTATCAACAGAAAAAGAAAAGAGGAAATCATAGGAATGAATGAGCCAATTGAAGGATGAAACGAGGGGCTTGAGAGACTTTTGTTACCAAGATTTTGGGGTGTACCTAGCATTCACTATAGAAAAGATGCATCGCATGACATCATTCATTACATTCATGACATTCATTGCAAGATCTTGAATTTTTATCGATAGGGAAAACTATCACCAAGGACAAATTTATGTAGACAGCTAGATTAGTATGCGTAAATTTAAAGTTTTTGCCTCGTTGGGAGGAGCATTTTCTCGTTGGGAATTTAAAGCTTATGCCTCGTTGGGAGGAGTTTTTTCTCATTGGGAATTTAAAGTTTATGCCTCGTTGGAGGAGCATTTTATCTCATTGGGAAAATTTAAAGTTTATGCCTCGTTATGAGGAGCATTTTTCACATTGGGTAAATTTAAGGTTTATGCCTCGGTGGGAAGGGCATTCTTCTTTACGTTGGGAATTTTTAAAGTTTACACCTCGTTGAGAGGAGCATTTTAACATGTCTGTGATCGCGCGATGCCTAAAGATGAAGGTGTCTACGTCTTTGCACACTTCTTGTTTCTCATCAAGTGCACAAAGAGGGGTAGCTGTAGACACCCAATTTTTACTAGAGACTCTCAACTCAACCCACGAATTTTTATCCGGACTATCAAATTCACTAGTAGGCCCATTTGATTTTTTGGGCCTAAATTCGGTTGGGTTTGGGGCCCAATAAGAAAGACCCACATCATTTTTTATTTACTTTATTTTTCACTCTTATTTATTTTTTTTTCATTTATTTATTTATTTATTTTCTTTTCTTTTTCTTTTCTTTTGGTTATCTTCTCATTTCAGCTCCCTTTGGCTTCCCTTTTGGCAGCCTCGGTTTAGCCCAAATCAGTGCAAATTAAGCTCTCAACCAAGATTCACGGTTTTAGATTGGAGTTTGTCAGTTCTAGGTTTTTACTCAAATCATCCGATCCTTCTTTCCATTTCCATCTTCGATAATTTCATCATCCTCAGCTCAATGTTAATCACCAATCAATTGAAACCCAGGTTCTTAGCCTTAAATTGATTTCATCTCTCATTCACAATAGCATTTAAACCCTAAAATTAAGGATTAAATGTTGATTTCAAAATCAGGTCAAAAGGGGTTTTAAAGGAAATGAATCATGTTTTAAAGGAGAGAGGAGATTCGATTGCTCCTATAAATATGAGCAATCTACATAGTAACATACACACAAGGAGAAAGAGGGAGGCAAAAAAAATATACTAAGATTTTTTTTGGAAAAAAAAGTGAAAGCTAAAAGCGTTTTTTGTGATTTCGGGTTAGAAGAAAAAAAGGTACAATTTTTTTTTCTTTTTCTTTCTATTTCGTTGGTTTTCCAAATTGTTTTTATTTTTTTTTCCTATTTGTTTTTTTAGAAAATCAGGAAGGAGTTTTAAAAACAATTTTGCAAAGAGATTCGGGTTTCTTAAAAGATTTTGGTGAAGAGAAGAAATTTTGGAAGTGAGATTCGGGTTTCAAAAAAAATAATCTGGAAATTTTCCAATTTCCAGTGATCGAAAATTGGAAAACTTTGAAGTTTTCGGCGTCGTTTGAATTTTTTGGTGCCGAAAACTGGGTTTAAAAAAAAAAAGGGTGGCTGGCATTTTTAAAGAAGAAGGGAGATTTTAAATAAATAAAAAAAAGAAACAGAAGTAACATGGCTCAAAAAAAACTGGGGGGTTTTAAAGAGGGAGGGGTCGGGTCGCACATGACCCACGCGGGTCCACGCGTTGACCTGACCTGTTTGTCAAGTTTCTTTTTTTATATATTTTTTTCCAATTAGTTTTATTTCTTTTTTAATTTTTTCTCTTTTTTCTTGTTAATCATTTTAATTACCTCTTATTTAAATTATTTTCTTTTATTTAGTGCAAATTTTATTATATTGCAGTGATTGTTTATTTAGCTAGTTATTTTTTTCATTAATTATATGATTTTTTTTATCATTATTTTTATTTATTTATTTACGTTGATTATTAATTAGAATATTTAAACTTTAGTTAATTGAATTTTATTTCATTTAGATGATAGGCTCTCTTTTCATAATTCATATTAGATTGATATTAAGTTAATAAATAAATTGAGATCTTTCCAATAATAAAATTCTTAAGGGGTTACGCTTGAGTAGACCTTTAAGAAATTTCTAAGTGAGAGTTTTTTTTTTTTTTTTTTTAAATTTTGCCAGATTGATGAAAAATTTAAAAATAAAATTCAATATTAAAAGTCGCTTTTTATTCTTTTAATAAAATTTAGGTAGAAATAAACTTAGAAAATTAAATAAAGATCCAATAGCTCATATTGCATAATTAAATTAATTAGTTAAATTAGGAAATAAATCAAGACCTTTCCAAAAATTAAATTTTTAGAGGACTACACTCGAGTAGACCTTTAAGAAATTTCTAGGCGATAATTTCTTTTTTAAAATTTTGTCAAATTGATGGAAGATTTAAAAATCGAAATTCAATATTTAAAGGTGGACATTTATTCTCTCCATAAAACTTAATCTATTAATTATCTCAAATTTAGTCATTATAATTAAACAAGTGAAGATTTTCTCTGACGATGGAACTCTTGAGGGGTTACGCTTGAGTAGACCTTTAAGAAATTCCTAGGTTAAAAGACTCGCCTAAGCTTTGCCAGATTGTTGGAAAGTTTAGGTGAGTCATTTAATATACGAAAATCAAGGCTTGTTCTCGAATAAAACATGTAGGAAATAAATAACCTATTAGGACCTTTTTTAGATATCACAAGACTAACAAGGTACTGTCTTTGAGACAGGCATTGTGCGGGTGCTGATCTTTCCCAACACGTAAATGAACTCCCGAACCTAGTTCTGAACGTAGATCAGAATCTATTCTTTTTAGGGACCTTAGTCGAGCTTCGGAATACTTTAGAAAGAATAGATTCATATAGGTGACCTAATCACACCTTATAAAAGATTAGATGCAACTCTATGTTTACGCCTAGCAGCCGAATTCGCATTTGGCACGTTATAACACATAATATAAGTGAATATTGAAAATTGTTATTATATTTTATTTTGATTGATATTTGTCATTATACTTTTGAGATTATGGCAAATTTGCCACATTATTTTTTTTTATATTAAATTTTGTCACTAAATTTTGATTTTTGATTGAATTGTGTTATTCAACTTTTGATTTTGGACGATTTGAGGATAAAATTTAATAAAAAAAAATATTCCTTCAAATAATTCATTTTAATAATCAACAAAAATAAATCAATTAATAAAAAATATTAAAAATAAAGAAGTTAACATAAACATTTTATTTTATAAAAATAAAAATTCTATATCAGTTTTTTTTGTCTTTATTTTATTTTTCAAGTAGTTTTTTGTCTTCATTTTATTTTATTTTTAAATAAAAATTGTATGTTAATTTTTAATATTTTTATATATTAATTTATTACTGTTAATTATTAAAATGAAACATTGAAGGAATATATATATATATATAATTTTTTTGTTAAATTTTGTCTTCAAATCTTTCAAAGTCAAAATTGAGTGACAAAATTTAATAAAATTCAAAGTTTAGTGACAAAATTCAATCAAATAAAAATATAAGTGACAAATTTGCCTTAATTTTAAAAGTTTAATGATAAATATCAATTAAAATAAAATATAATGATAAATTTTAATATTAACCTATAATAGGGTTACAAATTTGCCCTTTAACCCAAAATATATATTGATATAAAAGTAGTAATGTATCTCCCATAAGCCATATCTTCAGTTCATATACTTAAACTTTACGAGGCTCTGGGATCTTGGATTATTGTTGTTACCGCAAACTCTACAACAAACAAAGGGGAATATGTTAGAAATAATTAAGTACTGACGTCTGACGGCTCCACTCCTTTGGCTTAAGATAAAAAGAATTAGTCAGTATGAAGCTACCATAGACATTTTTTAACAGGTTCAATTAATTGGTGTTTATAAATATTGATTAAGGAAACTTTAATATTGGATTAGCGAGTTCAGAAACTTCTAAAAAAAAACTAGCGTATATGATCAATTTTACCATGCAATTCTGAATTTGAGGCTAGGTAGATTAATCTACATCTTTTTTTAATAATAATAATATTATTATCATTATTATTATTATATAAAATATATTTTTTTTATTTAAAACTGAAAAACTTAGGCTTGGCCCACAATGCTTACTCAAGTCCATTAGGAGCTTGACAGAGGAATTGGATGAATTAAATAACCAAAAAAATACTACCAATGCATTTAACCTTACCTGTAAGATTTGTGCGGCGAACTGTCCCTACCAACACATTGTCTGATACGTTCCTGATAGATAATAAGATACATTCCATGGTTACCAAAAATTCAGAAAATGAACAATTGTTCCTTAATTGATTCATAACCATTAGACTTTAGTCGGATTACTCGTCCGACTTGAATTATTTATTAACAAATAAATATTTTATTTAAATTTAATTATAAACATATATAAAAAAAAGTAATTTTTTTTAAAGAATTATTTAGGCTTTTTGAACCCATCAGATTCAATCAGGTCTTGAACAAGTAAAACTGAACTCATCCCGATTTAGCCCATAAACGGGTTTAATAACCATCAATCTCATCTATATGTTACATGAAATAGAATTTTTAAAAAAATAAAAATAAAATGAAAGTCAATTAGAGATAAGAATTCCCAAATGCACAAGTATTAAATTTACCAAAAATTATCAACAGTCATGTAATTTGTTGGTAAAATATTGAACTCTTAATTTCAGTGATCACGATTTAATCTTTAACAATCTCAAATATATAAAAAAAAAATAAGGAAAAATTTAATCCGAAAATAAAATACAAAGACAAAAAGGTAAGTAATTAAGATGGTGCAAACTCACATAACCGTCAATTTGCCTCCTTGAATAAGATGAATAATTACTTGTGTTGGAATTGTGCCACTTAAGTAATTGCTATTCAAGTTCCTGTGGACAGTACGTAGGAGTTTATGAGCCTTAATATATGATAAAAGGAGAAAATCATTCTTCTTAATTTTTTGTTTTTAAAAAACAGGTAACATGAAATGAAAACTTACAAGAATAACAAAGAAACTAGGTTTCCAAGAGATGAAGGTATAGGACCAGAAAGTTTATTATGCTGCAAATTCAAGCTCACAAGCTTTGTTAGGTTACCAATCTCGACTGGAATGCTGCCGCTGATATTATTGCCAAATACCTCCCTGCCACCAAATGGAACCAAAAAAAAATGACCAAGAAATTAAGGAAAAAAAAAAAAAAAAAAGCAAAGTAATCAATGGAGTTCAAGGAAACCCTTTTGATTTGGTTCGACTCTGTTAAGATAACGTTTGATATTATTTACAAAAAATCATTGGCGTGATCTAATCACTATAGTGATAAAACCACAAAATTGATTAAATCATTAGAAATCTTAAATTATCATGTTTGATGTTATAATAAATAAAAAATCATCAATAATCTTAAATTATTGTGTTTCGTATTGCATAAAAATAAAATGATCGAGTACAAAAATACTCAAAATAATCTTTAAAAAAAGTAACAATTTTAATTTTTATTGAATGAATAATTTATAAAATAGCAATTCATCATTCTATAGAAAATTACAAACTATAAACTAATTTTGATGAGCATAATTTTCTAAAACATATATTCAAAGTCATAAACGTGTACCCATAAAATCAAACTCGCTTAAGTTGACATGAAAATGAACTAGTTAATAAACTAATTGTCTTTTATAGCCAATAATTCAAAGTCTTTTAGGATCCGTTTGGATGTAAACGGACCCTTGATGAGGCTCGAATCGCACCATTTTGTCTGTTAGGCAAAGGTGGCTAGTACGGTCCTTTTTCTCCACTGGTGCTTCAAGCACCAGTGGAGAAAAAAACCCTCCAGTAGGAGGGTCTTTTACTTTTTTAGCTTCATGTTTTATATATATATATATATATATAAAATAATTTTTTTATTATATAATAAACTAGTAAACATATTTTATAATAATAAGAATTAATTGAAAATAAATAATTACATAAAAAATATTATTTGATACATTGTTTTTATTATTATATTAATAAAATAATTATTTCACAAAATTTTAATTTGATAACTTTTAATTATTTATTAATTTTATAAATAATTAATAATTTAAAAGTTTTATTAAATACACATTTTAATGTCCTTAATGATCATTTTTTTTCTTCACTATAATTCACCTACAGCCACCGTTGCTTTTGAATCCAAACACATATACCACCACTGATTTTAATCTCACTGTTACAGTACCCAATCTCATCGTTACAGTAACTAATTTCACTTCCACCACTATTTTTAATCTCATCGAAGACAATCTCACCGCCCATCCAAATGCATCCTTTGTCAAAAGCATCAAAAAAAAAATTCATGAGAGGATTTTTTTTCCTAAAATATGTTTTGATAAAAGATAAAATCAATCATAAAAAAAGTTTTTATGTAATAAAAACTTGTTCTAACTTTTTGGAGGTAAATCAAATCATTTTCGAGACAATAATCTTTATCACCCAATTATTTAAGATCAGTGTCATGTAGGATCTTAAATTGCTACCAAACAAAATGATTTAATTATTGAACTCAAATCAACATGATTTTTTAATAGATTACTCCTTATCAAACACTACTTAAAAGGGTATTTGCTATCAAGTCATGCAATAACCCTGGTTCATCCCATATAATTTAACCACACATACAGTGAACTTTATTCCACAAAGAAAAAAGGGCAAAGAAAATAGTCTTACAAATATTGAAGATTTGGAAGAAGTCCAAGCTCTGGAACAAGAGGTCCTGATAGTCCTCCATTACCAAGGTCCCTTCAAGAATCAAAATCCGATTTTAAGTCACTAAATAAATTAAAGTTGCATACAGCCTACAGGGAAGTTGAGTTGAGAGTTGAGACAGACAGACAGACAGACAAATAGATAGATAGATGTATACATACACTCTTACGACAGAGTTTTGGCTGTTGCAAGTAACGTGAAACCAGGTGCATGGGTTAACCAAGGTGGGATCCCAGCTCTGAAGAATATTGTTTGGATCGACCAACTTGGTTTTCCAGGCATTGAGAGCATCTCCTGTCCAATTAAGAGAGGCTAACATTAATTCTATCCTTCTAATCGGAGGTCTCAGTTCGGAAACAAGGATCAAAATCCAAATTTGCCCATATCAATGAAGTTGATATAAAAGGAAAGAAAATTCTGAGAAATTAAATTAAATAGCATGTTAATACGAGCTGAGGTGAGGAATTTTAGTACCTTCCGAATTGCAATCTACAACAACACTCATAAGTGCAACAAAGAGGAGGCAAACTAGAATCTGAGAAGCCATAACAATTTCAATCACATGTAGAGGTAATTACTTGAAGAAGGAGATCAGTTTGACTTTGACGGGAGGCTGCTTTGAGTTACAATCTTATCAAGGAAATATATAGGCACTAAGGAGAGGAGTGAGGGTCAGAAGTTGCCGAGAAAGGAAGGGTGAAAATCAAACAATTGGCAAACCGACGGGAAGTCAAACAAAGTTTATAGGAGACTGATTCAATGCAGAATTTGTGAGAATTGCATATCAGTCATAAATTGGACCCCATACTGAATTAATACTGAAGTAGAAGGATGATACTTCCTCTCCTCTTGATTCAATCAAACTGTAAACAAATTTAAGACAGACTGAAAATGTTAGAACACATGTGGGAGAAAATTGAATTTTTCAACATTGATTTTTTTAATAAAAAAGTGAGATTTCATCTATTAGCAAATAACAAGAGCCAACTAGCTACATTTTGAAGGGAGAGAAGTTGGGAGGAAGTTTAGCTGAGCTAGGTTGAATTCAGCTGTTGCAGTTGTGCAGGCCAGATTTTTGTTGGCTATTTATCAATAATTTCTAACAGATAATGAGAATAAGCCTTTGTAAGAAACGGATTCTAGATGAGATCTTAGGTCTAAGAAATGAAAATAGGTGTATACATGTAGTATCTCGTTTTTTTTTTTCATGTTAATTGTGTAAAACATAAACACAAAATAAATTGTTAAATGTGTCAAAATCATAAATATAAATATGATATATGTATTAACCATATCGTATTAATTAAATTAATTATATTTTCGTATTGTATCTAAAATTATGAGTTACGAATCTTTTAGCACATTAGTTTATTGTCTTTTCATGACCGGAAAAATTCTCAAATTAGCTCTAATAATATTATAAGTAACATGACTTGGTCTCAGTCTGACAACCGAATTTAAATAGACAATAATAATTAAGTAGGTGAATACAAGTAAATATTAAACTGTTTTATTTTATGGTAAAGGTGTCGTAGAGTTTTAAGCTCACCCATATTTTCGTTATCCAAACGGTTTCGCCCATTTTCTGGTTGAAAATGAATCAAACCTGACCAAAATTTTGAAGCCATGTATGAATTAAAGCAAACCGATTTCTCATTACTGATTAAGAACTGAGCATTGAACAAAAATTTTGAAGCTTCACTTAAGCTTGAGAAACTATATTTGGTTCATGAAAATTTTGGAGAAAATCCTTTTTAAAGAAAATGAGTAGAGTGAAAATGAAAACTTTTAGTTTGTTTGGTGTAGACCTGTCAATTATGATTCGAACCCGAAAAATCTGATCAATTCATTCGAATTCAAACTCAATTTGATCAGAAAAGTCTCCAACTCGAACTCGAAATCGAAATGACCCAAGCTCGAAATGATCCGAACTCAAATTGACCCCAATCTGAATTGACCCGAACTCGAATTGACTCAAGCAATTAACCCGAAATGACCCGAAGTTAAATTAAGTATAATTTTACTTTTAAAATATTAATTTAATAAAAATAATAACTATAACATAAATTATTAAATTATTTTAATTTTATAACTTGTAATTATCATTTTGGAATATGATAAAGTATGCACTATGGAGACAGTGGTTGTGGAAAAATTAGAAAACGAAAAAGAAGTTTGATTTTATTATATATAGTATTAAAGTATTAGGAATTAAAATTTAAATCAATCGGTTGTTAATCAATCTTAATATCTTTATTTTAAATCAAACTGTTGGATTGAATAAATAGTAAGGTTGTTATATTTTTTATAAGTAAATTTGTTGCATTATTACCATAATAATCTTCTTAAATTAATTATTCAAAGATTAAAATAGTCTTTTAAATATATAATAATCTTCTTAAATAAATTAATAAAATGTTATATCAATTATAATAATCTTATAATAAGATTTAAAATAAATTATATATTATCATGGATATATTTATGGTAAACTTATAACATTTTTTATCGTTATACATATTATTTAAAATAAAAGTATTATTTTTATTTTATAAGTATAATCCATTCTTATGTAATTTAAAATAAAATACATAAAATGGGTTGTTAATAATGATATGCATATTTTGTCATAGCTATTTGTATGTTATGTTATAATAATATCTTATCATGTAATTTAGATCAAATTATTTAATCTCTTATCGTTATACATGTTATTTTTAGGGTAAATGTGTTGTTTTTATTTTAAATGTATAATCTCTTAAGTCTTATCTTATTATTTTCTAAAAGTGTATAAAATAGATCATTGATATGTGTATTGTATTATAATGATTGGTACACTACATACAATACATTTGCAAATATTTAAATAAATCGAGATAACTATTTTAGGTATACAATAATACTCGTTTAAGTAAAATTGACACTCGAATTTGAAAAATTATTGAATTATGCTCGAATCCAAAAAAATTGAATTAGATAGATATTTATTTTTAAATTAAAAATTACAATGTCTATATTTATTTTAAATATTTTTTATTTTTTATAGTCAATAAAATTCTAATTAAATCTGAAACGATCAAATAATTTTTTAAATTTTGATCTGAATTGATTTTACAATTAATAAATTAAACCCGAATGACATGAATCCGAATAATCCTAATGTCAAACTCGAATAACCCGAGTGTCAAATCTGAATGACCAAAACCTGAAATGACTCCAACTCGAAATGATCCCAACTCGAAATGACCCCAACTCAAAATTACATGAACCCGAAATGATTCAAACTCGAAAATAACCTAAAAATTTTAAAATCCTAATTGACTCGACCCAAAACCAATCCGACCTGTCCAATTGACGGGTCTTAGTTCGGTGATATGAGGAAAGCGTGAAGAAACTTTTCATTACCCAATTGGTAAAAAAAATATATATATTAAATTGCAATGTTACTTTTTTCTTATTTTTAAGAAATTTAAAATATTTCCTAACACGGCCAATCACACATGAGTTATCCAACTATTAAAAAAAAGGTTTAAATAAAAAAATGATTCATGTATTGTATCATTTTTTTCACTTTGGTACTTAAAGAATTTTTTGTCTTAATCGAGTACATGTACTATAATTTCGTCAAACAAATTGGTACCTTGTACAAACACTGTTAAATAAATGCAAATGTGGCAAATAGCATCCAATGAGATCGTGACACTTGGCAAAAATGCCACGTTAATGCCGACTCTATGATGCCACATCATCATTAAAAGAAAAAATTCAAAAAAAAAATTTAATTCAAAAAATTCAAAAAAAAATTAAAAATTAAAAAGATAAAATATATATGAAAATTTTAAATATATATAAAAAATAAAAAAACTGAATATTTATATATATTTTTTAAAAATATGTAAAAAAAAAATTAAAATTGAAAATTAAAAATTAAAAGAAAAAGAAATCTAGAAAAAATAAAAAAGAGAAAGGAAAGGAAGAAAATAGGAAAGGGAGGCCAGAGAGGCGGCTAGCCGCCAATCGGCTTCGGGTCGATGAGAGAGAGGGGAAAGAGAGAGAGAAGAGTGGGGGGAAACTGATTGGCCGCAACCTGGTCGGCCCGAGGTAGATCCGGCGCCGATCTGCCCCGGGCCGGCCAGGCTATGGTCAGTCAGTACCTCATCCTCCCATTCTCTCCCCTTCCCCTTCCCCTCTCCTTTCTCTTTATTTTTATTTTCATATTTTTTTAAAAATTAAAAAAAAAAAATCAAAAATTAAAAGTTTTTTAAATTTATAAATTTTTTATTATATATATTTTAAATTTTCAGAGTTTTTCATAAAAATGAATATAAAAATCATTTTTTTATATTTTTAAAAAATTATTTTATTTTTTAAAAGAAAACTGCTTTTTTTAAAAATATTTTATTTTATTTTTTAATTTTTTAGATTTTCTTTTTGTGAATCTTTTATTTTTTTCTCTTAATAATGGCGTGACTAGCATTGATTTGACATTTTTTTGTCACGGGTCATGACATAATTGGATGTTAATGCCACATCATCTATTTATTTAACAGTGTTAGTGCGAAGTACCAACTTGTTTGACGGAATTATAGTACAGGTACCCGATCAGGAACAAAAATTTTTTAAGTACCAAAGTGGAAAAAGTGTTAAAGTTCAAGGGTCGTTTTTTTATTTAAACCTAAAAAAACATAAAAAGTTTATCTCATCCATCTTCTGTAAAAAATTTAGATTTCATAAGTAAAGTTAGCAGGATGACACACCTTTTAAGATATATTTAAAAATAATTAAAAATAAAATAAAACATGTAACAGTCTCTTAACTTCGCTTGTGAAATTAAAAAACTCCACTGTAAGTATATCAAAAACGAACTCAAAAAACATAGCCAACGATTATGGACAAAAAAGCAAATACTTAATCTGTAACTTGAAATCTTCCAACCTTAGCTTTCTAATTAGACACATCCATGATAACTCTATGAAATAGAGTTATTTTACCATATTTTGTACATTTAAATTAGCTAAATCCTTGTAGTTTAAACTATTAATTAATTATTTTTAGCTATTTTTATATTATTTTTATTTATTTATTTTATGTTTAATATAGTTATTAATATAATGTCTTTTGTAGTTTTGTAGAGTCCTAACAAGAAGGAGAGAATCAGATCATATATGAAAAGTCCAAGCTAGAAGCTGTTACTTGGCCACAAAGTTTTCCTTCTTCAGAATTTTGGAGTTCTATAAATAGGAATCCTTTAGGACTTTATTAAACACTTCTTCTTAGCTTTTACTACTTCTTAGTTTGTAAATAACCTAGCTTTCTTAAGAGTAGAGCAACCATTACAAAATTGCAAGGAGCTAAGAGAGGTTTTGAAGATTTGAAGACTGAAGACCTGACAAACCTTAGTTTTCTCTTTTCCCTTAATCTTCTTTATCTTTCTTATAATATTTATAATGGTGAAACTCCTTTGTTTTATGTTTTCATTATTTAGCATGAACTAATTTATTTTTCTAGGATTGCAATAAAACTCAACATGTAGTTTGGATTATTTTATTACTCTATTACTTGATTTAATGATATTTGATGTTGATTATTCAATCTTGTGCTTAATGCTTCTAATTGCTCAGCTACCAATTAGATTGATTTTGTAACTTAAATACAACTTGACAGAGGGAGTTTAGTGTTAGATATGGATTGAATAACATGTGTTTCATAGTCATTTATTATGATGATTTGAGTTGCATGTAGGGTAGAAATATACTTACGTGTCATGTTTAACCAATTTTAGAGTCTAAGTTTAATGAGTTTCTCTTTAATTCAATTATCATAGACATATAGTTAATTGGTTAAGAGATGTATTTTATAAGATTATCGACAGATACTTATAAATAGATTAGAACTCTAGGTTAACAACTCATTTTCATTAGTCAAGTTAAGAGGGTAAGAGAGGTTCATACAAAGTGTTGAAGAAAATTGTAATCCTAAGCTTTTCTCTATTGATTTAAATCCCAATTTTAATTTGCTTTTATCGTAAGGAATCTCGCGACCGTTAAGCGACGTTTAAAATAATAAATATGTGTGGGCAGAAGAAGAGGAAAAGACGACTTAATTCCTCTTAGATTAAAATTCAGGGTTTGAAAACAACCTCGAAAAAAAAAATAGTCGCCACCAATTTTGTTTAGCCATGTGTGATCGGCCACCTATTAGAAGCGATTTTTTGTAAAATGTTTCCAATTTCGAATTCTACGCTTTGAACCAGAGAAAACAAGTACGGGTTCGGGAATCGGTTACGTGTGGGGAAGGATTAGCACCCCCACAACGTCCGTATAAAATGGTACCTTATTAATCGTGTGTTATCTCGAGTCTCTGTAAAAGTTGGTTTTAGGTTCCGTATTTAAAATTAATCCCCTTTTAAAAACAATTATATTATTTGAGAATGATCCTAAATTTATTAACACAAAATTTTTCTATATTCCCCGGCAGACCCTACAAAACATAAAAAAAAATTATTTATTTTGAAAATTCTCTGAATCATCCTTGTTTTTGAAAAAAAAAAAAGATATTCCGTCGTTAATTATAATTGATGATATCCTTCTTGGCCAACCTAGTAGAGAACTCAGGAATTATTTTAACTCGGGAATAACCTTGTTTTATTAAAAATCATTGATTATTTTTCATGCATTTTAAATCATAAAAAATGGTCATGAATATGCAAATCAATATTGAAATACAAATGTAATTTAAACAACATGTACAATTATCATGGCATTGCAAACATTTATTATGACATAGCGAAAGAATTAATGACATGGCATGTCAAAATCTAAATGACATGGAAAAAAAAAATGAATGACATGACATGCTTGACATAACAAAATCTAAATGATATGACAAAAGAATTAATGAGATGGCATGCTTGACATGGCAAAATCTTAATAACATAATAAAAGAATTAATGACATGGCATATGAATTAATGTCACGGCAAATCCTATTATGACATGGCAAAAGAATTAATGACATGGCCAAAAGAATGAAGGACATAGCATGCTTGACATTGCCAAAGAGTTGATGACATGGCATGCTTGACATGGCAAAATCTTATTATGGCATAGCAAAATAAATCATGACATGGCATACAAAGAGATCATATAGGCAACAATCACAAAATGACATTAGAATTTTCACATCCATCATCATATCATGATCAAGGTAGCAACATGAATATTAATAAAATGACACAATCTTGAAATATTCATACACATAGAATTATCATGATCAAAATGGCAAATGAAGACATTAATTAATAAATAATTTCACCATGGAATATGAATGAACATGGAATATGCACATATCATCATTTTGAAATTCTTTTTTTTTTTTCATGAATTTTTCTTTTTATGTGAAATTACATAAATGGCATATGTCGAGATATTAAACCAAACTCCCCTGCAAACCCGGCAAAGCTTTGGAAAAATATCTTTTCGCATGACACGTATATAATTCCGAGTAAAATGAAAATCATACCTTTCGATTTCATAAACACGTGCATTGAATAATTTCCTAACCTCCCCGACAAACCCGACAAAGATTAGGAAATAATTCTCGCCAAATGTTTAGGAAACCGAGAAATACGTTTTCACGTTAAATTAAAGAAAACATTTAAGAATATGCAATGCATGAAAACGAGATGTGTTTCTCTCTTGAAAAGAGGATTTTTGAACACCTAAAAAGTTGTCCGACTACCTTTGAAAGAAACCTAAGTTGGATATTAAAAATTAGAGATTTTGGGCACAGATTCTTACTCGGATTAAAGAGGCATCCGAATACCTCTAAACGAGCCTTGAATGAAAACATTTAAAAAGCCAAAACACATTAACAAATGATGCAATTTTTGAAAGAAAATGCCAAAGTGGCCGAACGGTGCCTAGGTGGAACCCAAATTCTTGCTTGGTTTTGAAGCTCGGATTAACTAACCATGACCCGATTTTTCTAAAAATATTTTTTTAACCCTAGAACACAATGGAAAAAACCTAAAACAATGACTATAGGTCTCAATCAGCGCCCTAAGTGCAGGAAAATTTTTGGCCATTAACCAATTCAAACCTTGTTTTTATCCACCAAAACCCGGTTTTACTAAGCTACTTTTTAGACTCTTGTACAAAATTCAAAAAAATCTAGAAAAATCAACTTAGACTCAGAAAGTGATGAACTAAATGAGGTAGAAACAGTTTTTTGTTTTGATAAGAAATGCCTAAGCTAAAGTTGTCCCAAAAATAGCACAGTGAACTAAAATCTGTTTTACCAAAATCTATTTTTTTAACCCTTGAAATAAAATTCTAAAAATTATGTAAAAAAATACCAGAGATTCCTATAAGGGTATACTAAATGAGGTTAAAATGTCTTTTTATTTTGACAAAAATATTGCCCAAAATCAAGATATCTAACTTGTAAAATTTGTCTTCTTCCAACTAACTTGAAAAATAGATTTTGGCTATGGACCATTAATTAATCCTAGCCAAAATCAAGTTGGACATGAGTTAAAAACATATTTTACAACAAACACAAATGATGGGCTCAAGGTTGGCTCATTGGAAAGGAATCCTACTTAGCCATCTCTTGGTGGGAAACCAAGGTCATCAAGCACTAACATCATTTCCCAACAACACACAATATGCCATGTATGAAATATAACATGAAAATCAGCAAGACAAGCATATAAATATAATGAAATAAGAGCTAGAAATATAAACAAACAAGAAAAACAAGGTTGCCTCTATGGTTGGTTCTTTGGATATAGCCCCTACCTAACCAAACTCACTTGGTAAAACCAAGATCCTCAAGCACATCAAACTTTTTATTATTTTTTTTTTAAAAAGAAAACAAAGGATAAAATCTATCCTACCACAATAGTGAAACCCACATCCAACATGTAAGCAAGAAAATCAAGCAAAAGACGAGCACAATAACAAGCTACTAGTTTCGGCCATGAAGAAAATGTGTAGGAAAATTTTTACAAACTTTGATATTTGGTAGAGAATAGAAGAAAGCCTTTTAAAAACTCCTTTTTAAAAACCATTTTTGAAGAAAAGAAGATAAACATAACATAGAAGAAAGGAAATCATAGACATAGAGATGAGAAGAAAATCATAAACAAGAGGAGAAAGAAAAGCTACCTAGTAAAGCTTCCAAAATCCTCTTAGAATTCCACCCCTTTTCTCCTCCTCCTCTCTTCCTTTCCTTTTCTTTTTGAGAGCTTTTAGCTACTGCCCTTGCCTTCAAAACGTAGTGAATGGTCTATAAATAAAATGAAGAGAGAGCCTTCTTTCTTGCCTTGGCCGATTGGTCTCCATTTGTGTAGAGAAATCCTTATTTTTTAAGCTTTTGTCATGCTTTGCATGCTCTCCCAAAATCCTTTCCACATGGCCATTTCTTATCCCCTTTTTGTATGATGCTTTTCTTAAATTAAGGGTCTCCTAACCTCTCTGTACACACAAATTTCGCGTCAAAAATATGATAAGGAAAATTTGCAGTCAAATAAGAATTTTATTAATCAAACTTTGAGGTTACAATCTCTTGAAATTCTTAAAATAAAGAAATCCTTTGATTCTTTTCTTCAACAAGATTCTGATGAGATCCGCTTCAAGGGTCTTCTAGACTCGATCTTGAAAAAACGGGTTTGACCTCCTTTCTTTCTATGGAACAAGATCGGAGAGCAGCTTTTTGAGAAATCTTGAGATCCGCTTCAAGGGTCTTCTAGACTTGATCTTGAAAAACGGGATTGATCTCCTTTTGTTTGATGAAACAAGATCAAAGAGCAGCTTTCTTAAGAACAGACACAGCGTTCTTCAGAATATCTTCAATTTCTTCAATTCCTTCAATTCTTTAGAGAATTCTTCTTGGGATTTTGGAGATGATTTGTGTCTTCAAAATCTTCTTCTTCTCTTCAGGCTTGTGAATTCTGTCCTTTGTGTTGAGGGGAGGTCTCTATTTATAGTGGTAGCTTGTCAGGTGAAAGAGAGTTCTAAAAGAACTTGTCCTCCTTATTTATCTCTTAATTAATTTAATTTAATTAGAGATAAAACTTCATTATTTATCCTTTAATTAATTAATTAAATTAGAGATAAAACTTCATTATTTATCCCTTAATTAATTAATTTAATTAGAGATAAAATATTTACTTATCTCTTAATTAATTTAATTTAATTAGAGACAAAACTTCATTATTTATCTCTTAATTAATTTAATTTAATTAGAGATAAAACTTTATTATTTATCTCTTAATTAATTTAATTTAATTAGAGATAAAACTTTATTATTTATCTCTTAATTAATTTAATTTAATTAGAGGTAAAGTAATTATGACACATGGGTGAAATTTGATTGGATGACCCATGAATCCTTGCAATTTGATTGGTCAAGCCATGTGTACATATTTAATTAATTATAAAATAATTAATTATGATATGATAATGCATAATGCATAATTTAATTAAAAATTTCTTAATTAAAAGAAATTTCAATTAACACGTGGCAATTTGTAATTGGTCAATTTTTTTCTCCTTCTACAAATGCCCCCTCAAGACTTGGTTACGTACACTATTTTTTGAGTGTAGCAAGTGGACAACTCTTGAAATTTAATTTGCTTTTGATTTGTTTGCATTATCTTGAGAAGATTTGCGTACCTCAATTGTCTCCCATGATTTTGTACGTGACAAGTGAACAAGACTTGCAACTTAATTTGATCTTCTGTCACATAAAAATATTTAATGAATGAATCAAAAATTGGCCCACATAGAAGAACGACCCACATCAGATTTATAAACTTAAATTGACAACATAAGATAGGCCTGCTTTCAAATTTGAAATATCCTTCAAAGTAAAGAACCCCAAAAGCCCATGCAAAACATAGTTCAAAGTCTTCATGCTCAACAAAATATCGTAGAATTGCAAACCTTCTAGAATAAAAAATTGAGTCGGTTCCAAAGAATTTGACTTTGATTCACCTAACCGCTTCTTTGCTCAAGTTAATTGCAACTAGGACTATACCCCTACCAAACCTCAGATAAATTATTTTAACTCCTAATAAATTAAGAATTAAACTCTTATCCACTCAAAGTCTAATAGAGATTTGTAGTCCTTTTTGGATTTAACTTCATACCAGTATATAAAGGACCTCGAGGTCTTCGAATTTTCATTCTTCAAAGTACATGAACTTGGAGCTGTAACCTTCAGATAAGTTCTTCTTGCTGCAACTTCTTTTTTTTTTTTCCAATGATTTGGTTTTTCTCCTTCTTTGTGCAGCTCTGTGAATGGTAAAACAAGGGGATCCATAGTGGTGATATTGGTTTTCAATGCATCGCCAGCCACAGCCATCAGTTCACGAGCCAATGAATTAAACTCCAATAGTTCCTTTGTCATCCTCCCTTTGGTAAACGCAGTTCTAATGTTTGTCATCCGCGCCTTTATGGGTTCGAACCAAGTGAACGAGCCTTTTGTCGTGCCTTTTTTGACAAGAGCACAGCGGCTCCACCCATGCGGAATATACAATTGCATAGCACCATGGACCTGTCATTGCCGAAATACCAATTCAGTGTAATGTTTTTAGTGCTTACCACAACGGCATACGTATTGGGATTGGCTTGAAGGAGGTTTTTAGCGAGCTCCATGTTTTCAACGAAACAGCTCAAATTCAAAGTGCTCTCCTGTAGCTTTACATTCCAAATAATTGCTCTTTGTTTCGAGGGACATCAATGTCGGAACCTCAAATTCATATAACTCAGGTAGCTCCGGTGGAACAGCACACCGTATCAAAGCCCAGTTCAAGCCTTCAAAGAAAAAATGTTGCTTGATCTCGGTAGCCCCCTTTTCTGTTCCCAGCCGATTCTCTGGCTCCTTCACCAAATCTGGTTCCTTTTCTTTGGTGTCAATTTTTTCACAAGGCTATGTAAGTTAAAAATCACTTCTTTTTCTTAATCCCGACTTTTTTTTTTTTTTAATTATCAAATCTGATTTCATCTTTTCCTTTTACGAGCACAAAGTGGCGTACAGATCAAGAGCTTCCAAGACTGCGGCTCTTTTCCTTGTATCTAGTTTGCTCTTCATATATCTCTTGAATATTGGCATTAAATAATGACGCAACATGCATTAGATTCCCATGTAATTGACACCTTGACTTTCTTCACAAAATTGTCTTACCATGCACTTTGACACCTTGCACCATAATCATGCATTTATTTCTAAGCCATGCATAATATTCCTTGACTTGCCGATCATCTATTCATCTTTACTCATGCATGATTTTGGTTACTTGTACATTACATGCATGTTGACACGTTTGTCTTGCATGTTTTACTTTACCATAAACAAATCCCACGCATGTTTTCATTCTTTGTAGCAAGACACCATACCAAGTCTCTCATGCGCTACTTGTCTTGCCATCATGAAGCCTTATTACATTAAAGCTATGCATTATTTTCTTAATGACACCTTAACACTTTTATGCCACTTTGATTCGTATCTAGGTGAATAAAGAATTTTTTTTTTAATTCTTTATTTTGACTTCATGACGTGTCTTTCTCTAGTAGATTTCCTGTCATGGTGTGCTTCAAAGATCTCAACAATTATCTTGTTTCTTTCCGAGGAAGATGAAGACATTAGAAAAGGATTATATCTCTTCATCGACATGCCCATATCGGGTAGATATAAATCCACTTGAAAATTATTCGATTTTTTGCCGCTCCTTTTCAAGGAAGACGAAGACATTAGGAAAGGATTATATCTCTTGACCGACATGCCCATATCGGGTAGATATAAATCCACTTGGAAATTATTCGATTTTTCTGCCGCTCCTTTCCAAGGAAGACGAAGACATTAGGAAAGGATTATATCTCTTCACCAACATGCCCATATCAGGTAGATATAAATCCACTTGGAAATCATTCGATTTTTTTGCCGCTTTTTTCCAAGGAAGACGAAGACATTAGAAAAAGATTATATCTCTTCACCAACATGCCCATATCGGGTAGATATAAATCCACTTGGAAATCATTCGATTTTTCTGTCGCTTTTTTCCAAGGAAGACGAAGACATTAGAAAATGATTATATCTCTTCACCGACGTGCCCATATCGGGTAGATATAAATCCACTTGGAAATCATTCGATTTTTCTGCCGCTTCTTTCCAAGGAAGATGAAGACATTTAGAAAAGGATTATATCTCTTCGCCAACGTGCCCATATCGGGTAGATATAAATCCACTTGGAAATCATTCGATTTTTCTGCCGCTTCGGAAGATTGGTCGACAGAACTTTCTCAAGCTTCACCATCTTCTCCAAAGGCAAGATGTCTTCAATCTAATCTCCATGTCAAGGCCGCATTATTTTTGAAGAGGCATATTGTGGATATTCTTTCAAGACATTTTGAAGAACATTCCTTCAAGATTTTCAAGATTGTTGGAGAACTTCCTTCAAGACTTTTGAGATTACTGGGTAATTCTCTTCGAGATTACCGGGTAATTCTCTTTGAGATTATGTAATTCTCTTCAAGATTACGTAATTTCAAGACTATCAGAGATTATTGAGCGTTTTCATTAAGATCCTCGAGATTGCGTAATTCTCTTCGAGATTACGTAATTCTCTTCAAGACTCTCGAAGATTATTGAACGGTTTTCATCAAAATCTTCGAGATTGCGTAATTCTCTTCAAGACTCTCGAAGATTCCTAGAGAATCTTGTTCAAGACATTCAAGATTATTGAAGTCTTTTGGAGAATCTTTCATCAAGATTTTCGAAGAATCCTTCTTCAAGACCTTCAAGATTATTGAAGCCCTTCAAGAACCACTTTGAGACATCCTTGATGGCCACAGAGATCAAGTTTATTGGCGAACTTCCTTTAAGACTATTGGAACCTTCTGAAGACCACTTTGAAAGATCCTTGATGGCCAAAGAAGATTCATCCAAGATGTTGTTGTATCAGATGGAGGATCAGATAGAGCATGCACCGGACTTGATGGCTAAGGAAGATCCATCCAAGATGTTGTTTGTCAAGATGAAGGATCAACTTAGAAAAAACTTCAAGCGCTTAAGCTTTGCCTTAAGACTTAACGTTAAGCATATGAAGACTTCCAAATTTTATTTTTTTTTGATCAATTTCATCAGTCAACGAAGCACAAGGGAAGAATACTATGATCCTTGAAGATTCAGTTGATGGGAATGATCATGAAAGACGTTGGAAGCAAATCAAGCCAGAAGAATTCCATGATGATGCATCCCTACCAAGAGTGAAGCTTCAGTTTTTGATCAACATGAATTCAACAAACTTGTAGTTGAGATTGAAGATAATGTTTTAAGCACCATTGCCAACCAAGAAACTGTTTGTCTCGACATGATGATTGTTTGCTCTTCTTTTGATCGAGTTTCTTCACTTGTTGGAGATGTCTACAAGATCTCCGATTCAATAGAAACAATCAAGTCAGTTGATTCATCTTCATTAAAAGGCATGGTAGAAGACTTCTTTGCACAAGCCATGAAGTTTAATAACCTTGAATCTTCACCTGAGATGAACTGAAAAGCCAGAAAGTTAACACTTTCAAGTTTCATGGAGAGATGAGTTCCATTGGGTCTTTTACTACCCATAAGAATGAAGCGAAAAGCTTAGATTTGTTGTGAACTATGTTGGAAATTTCTGAAAACGACTTGGAGATTTTCGTGATACTTTCAAGTAAACAAAAGATAATATTTGAGTCAAACAAATATTTTTTTTTTTGTTTGGACTGAACTTGGCAACGAAACCAAGCTGCCTACGTACCCTCGAATTTGAAGGATCAAGTCATAACGTAGTTCATCATTTTTTTTTTGTGCCCTAACTTTTGCCTAAGTTGTCCTAGAAAGGATTTTCAACATAGCGGGCTCTTTTTTTTTTTTTAATGTGCAGTTTAAGCTCGTGCTTAGGAGCAACATACGACAGTTTAAGCTCTTGCTTAGGAGCAGTATCTTCTTTAAGCATAGTAACGCTTCAAAAACTTTCCATTGATCGGTCCAACTTTGACACCATCTTGATCAACGATCTTGTATGCACCATTGGTATAAACTTCTCGAACAACGTATGGTCCATCCCATTTTGAAAGGAACTTGTTGCCAATACGATGTGAAGTATTTATGGGTCTTCTTACAGCAAGGACTAAATCTCCAACTTGGAAAGATCGCTGCTTAACTTTCTTATTAAAAGCTTTGGATAGTCGAGCTTGATAGCACTCCAAGCATTGTTGGGCTTCCAACCTTTTCTCATCCAGTGCTTCTAATTCTTCCAAACGTAAGCGTACATTGTCTTCACTAGAAAGATCTTCCTGGATTGCAATCCTCAATGATGGAATTTGTCGCTCAAGTGGTAGAACAGCTTCTGCACCATAAACAAGTGCATAAGGAGTGGCTTGAGTTGGTGTGCGATATGTAGTTCGATAAGCCCACAGAGCTTCTCCCATCCTTTCATGCCAATCTTTCTTTGAACGGTTAACAACTTTCTTGAGAAGATTGCACAAAGTCTTGTTAAAAGCTTCTGCTAATCCGTTTGCTGGAGCATGGTACATTGAAGACTTGTACTGCTTGAAGTCAAACTGTGCACATAATTTGCTCATATCAAATTGCTTCCCATTATCGGTTATGATGTGACGCGGTACACCATACCGATAAATGATGTTTGTCCTGATAAAAGTTGCAACAGTTTTTTTTTTTACTTCCCTGTAAGGTGCCACTTCTGCCCACTTTGAAAAGTAATCTGTAGCGGCAAGTATATACATATGCCCTAGTGAACTCTTAGGTAATGGTCCTACCAAATCAAGTCCCCAAGCATCGAACGGCCAAGATGTGACTGTCGGATGTAATGGTTCATGAGGTTGATGGATGAAGTTTGCATGAAACTGACAAGCTTGACATTTCTTGGAGTAGTCCATGCTATCCTTTACCATTGTTGGCCAGTAGTATCCCATTCTTTTAATTTGAAAGTGTAATTTAGCTCCAGACTGATGTGCACCACAAATTCCTGAATGAGCTTCTTGTAAGGTTTTGGATACTTCATCTTCTCCTTAACATCGAAGGAAGACCCCATCAAAAGAGCGACGATAAAGCGTACCCTTGAAGTAAATAAATCGAGGAGCTCGACGTTTCACTTATGTTTTATGCCTTGGATCATTGGGTAGCCTCCCATGCTCTAAATAATCAATCAATGATTGTCTCCAATCTTCTTTTTCAACTTTGCAAACTGAAACAACATTGGATTCTGTATTGTTACCTTTAAAATCAACTGGAGGCAAAATCCATCGTTTGCAAAGAGGGACTTTTACTTCTACACTTGGCATGGCAAGAGCTGATGCTAGATTAGCTAGAGAATCTGCTTGCTTGTTCTTTCTTCTTGGTACATGTTCCAAGCTTACATTGTCAAACCATTCCAAAATCTTCTTCGCATAGTTGACATATGGTAAGAGGTCTGGCTTCTTAACTTCATAAAGCGAAAGAAGTTGGTTGATGACCAATTTGAAATCCCCAAACACTTTAAGTTGAGTGATCTTCATATCCACTGCCATTTCCAATCCAATGATCAGAGCTTGGTATTCTGCTACATTGTTGGAACAATTTTCAGTGAGAGTAAATGCATAAGGCAATACATCTCCTTCTGAAGTGACAAAGACAACACCTGCTCCAGCTCCATCTTGACGAGCAGCCCTATCGAAGAATAGTTTCCATGGCCTGGGAATTTCGACGAAAAGAGCATCTTCATCTGGGAGATCTTCAGAGAATTCCCAATCATCTGGAATCTGATGGTTTGCAAGGAAATCGGCAAGTGCTTGCCCTTTAACAGCCTTTTGTGGAATATAAGTAATATCGAACTCTTGTAGCAAAAGAGCCCATTTTGCCAATCTTCCACTGAGCACAGACTTGGACATGAGATATTTGAGGGGATCTGCTCGCGAAATCAAACGAACAGAATGAGCTTGCAAATAATGCCTCAGCTTTTTAATTGCAAACATCAATGACAAACAAGTCTTTTCAATAGGAGAATAATTTAATTCAGCGCCATTAAGAGTTCTACTAAGATAGTAGAGTGCAGTTTCTTTTCCTTCATCATTCTCTTGTGCCAATAATGCTCTTAAGGAACGTTCTTGTGCAGCAATATAAAGGATTAACGGCTGTCCTGGTATAGGTGCCTTCAAAATAGGTGGTCGTAACAAAAAGGTCTTAATGCTCTTAAAGGCATTACTGCAGGCCTCATCCCAGACAAAAGGGACATCCTTTTTCATTAGCCGACTAAATGGTTGACATCGACCAGCCAAGTTTGAGATAAAGCGTCGGATATATGCCAATCTTCCTTGCAGACTTTTAAGTTCATGCAGATTGCGCGGTTCAGGCATTTTCATGATTGCATCTATTTTTGATTGATCGATCTCAATCCCACGATGTCGTACGATGAACCCCAAAAACTTACCCGAGGATACTCCGAACGCACACTTGAGCGGATTCATTTTCAATTGGTATCTGCGTAATCTTTCAAACACTTGGCGAAGATCAGCAAGATGATCGGATTTTTCCTTTGACTTTACTACCAAGTCATCAACATAACATTCAACATTTTTATGAAGCATATCATCAAAGATCTTTTGCATTGCTCTTTGATAAGTAGCACCTGCATTCTTTAACCCAAACGGCATAACTTTGTAACAGTATATTCCTTTTGGAGTTCGAAATGCGGTAAGTTCTTCATCTCTTGGAGCCATGCGAATTTGATTATAACCAGACGATCCATCCATAAATGACAAAGCTTCATGGCCAGTTGTAGCATCAACCATTATTTCTGTTAAAGGGAGAGGAAAGTCGTCCTTTGGACAAGCATTGTTCAAATCTCAAAAATCTACACAAACTCGAAGTTGACCATTTTTCTTTCTCACTGGAACAATATTTGAGATCCAAGTGGGATACTTGACTTCTCTAATAAAGCCAGCTTTGATGAGCTTATTGACCTCAGCTTCAATTTGGGGAATCAAGTCAGGATGGAAACGTCGTTGAGCTTGTTTGATAGGTCGGACACTTTTCTTGACAGCCAGATAATGCATAGCTACTTTTGGATCAAGTCCCGGCATCTCTTTGTAAGTCCAAGCAAAGATATCTCGATACTCTATCAAAAGATCAAGATAGGCTTTTTCTTCTTCTAGTGGTAAGCAAGCATTAATAAAGACCGGTCGTGGATCTTCACTAGTACTGATGTTAACTTCCTTTAGCTCATCAATAGTAGCTTGATTTCCTTCTTCAAAAGATGAAGGGGCTTCTTGGGCTTCTTCCTCTTGAGATTTTTCACCAGTTTCTTTTACAGATACATGGTTAGAAGTAAAGATTTCTGTTTCTTCAAGTTCTTCTTCCTCTGAGGATGAGACCGATTTGGTTATAACCACTGTGTGCTTTCTAGCCTTTAAAACTTCACCAGTAGTTACCTTTCATTCACTTTGCCTTTTCATTCGAGAAAGAATTTTGCTATGAAAATCTCTTGATTCCTTTAAAGTGGAAAATTTTCTTTTTCGGCCACAGTTAACTTCTTCGGAGTACAGACTTCCAAGCCTTGACTGAATGGAAATTGGTTTACTTACAGAAACTTCACTGCATTTTTCTCCCATTCGTTCAAAAACTGACCTTCGTGATGATTGAATGCTCAAACGATCAAACACTGAACATCGTGTTGAGCGTGCTCCCAAGCGATCAAATACTGAAAGTCCTGGTGGCTTTACTGTATCTTCTTATTCCTTGAGAACTTTCTCCACATTTATGTACCTCGAAATTTGTTTATGAATCTTCAATTTTAATGGAGAATATCCAAGCCCCTCTCTAGAAGTTTCGATGTGATCAATTTTCTTTTGCCAGACCTGACGAATCTTGAATGAACTTTGCGGCTTTTCTTTGTTAGGCTCTTTTGTCTCGTGAGCCAATTTTGCGACATCCTCTTGTTTATATCCATCTTTGACAAGCAACCTATAAGCATTAGGATCAAAATCTTTAGCTCGATGAGTAGGAAGATCCTGATGTTCACAAAGAGGTTCTTCTACTGGCCTAACAAATCCTTTCAGTGGAGGTATAAGGCCTCTTGATTCTTCCAAGTTAGTGAGGGGAAAAGTCAAATCCTTTAAACCTTGAGCAATTTCATCTTCTCCAACTGTGGAGGAAGCCAAATTCTTTCCTTTTTGCTTTAATTCTTGCATCGGGTTGGGCATTACTTCTTCGATAAATGTATCTTTTAGATAAAACTTTGCATCTGCGAAATGTGCTTCTGCTATAGTAAATGGCTTAGCGTCTGCAAGGATCGTCTTGACTTGACCGTTTCTGCAATACTTGAGACATTGGTGCAGAGTTGAGGAGACTACACCATTTTGATGTATCCACGGTCGTCCTAACAACATGTTGTACGTCGTTTTGGCATCGATCACATGGAAAAGTGGACTTGACTCCATATCTCCAATGAAAAGTTGAAGTCTAAGTTTTCCAAGAGCTCTTTGTCCCCCTTGGTTGAATCCTTGGATCATCAAGCGGCTTTGCATCAATTCACCAAAGGAACTCCCAATTCCTTCATTGTCATCAACGAGAGTATGTTGACAGCAGAACCATCATGGATCAAAATTCTATTGATCTTCTATTCTCGAGTATATCCTACGACGAACAACGGCCGATTATGAGGGGTTGACCCCAGCAACAGATCTTCATCAGAAAAGTTAATTTTCGTAGCACAAGAATGATCATCAACTTCAAATGCTACTGTGTCAATGTTGTTCTCATTATCTTCATTGCCACCGTTATGGTAACAAGTCATGAAAACCAAATCTTCATCTCTAAGCTGAATTGGCATGAATTCGTTTAAAGTGATTGGCCTCCTTGACTTTCTCCCTACTGAATTTTTACCCTGAGATGGCATTTTTGTTTCTTGAGGCACATTGGGCTTTGGAGATTTGGCTAGTTGTTTGATCATCTTAGCTCTTATAGTCACTTTCACAAGTTTTGGAAGATTCTTCTTTTTGCTTTTTCGGCGTGTGACTAGAGTCAAACCATCGTCATCTTGATTTTCTATTTGAAGCAAATAGTTGCCCCCACTTCCCTGAAGATCCACCATCGTACTTGTACTTGGAGCCAGTATGATAGGATCAAAAGAGCCAAATTTTATGGTTCTATCCAGCAAATTGGATTGAGAAACCATATTGACTGATGCCAAATTTGACGACACCGTTTCTTCTTCAAACTCGATTTTCCCCTCTTCATAGAGTCGCATGATTTTATCCTTCAAAATAAAGCACTTATCCAGAGGATGGCTAATCAAGCGATGGTACTTGCAATAATTGGGGTCTTCTACTTTATCAGCTTCTTCAGGTCGCTTCATTTCTGGCAACTGAATCAGCTTAGTCTTTAAAAGTTCTTCAAGAATGCTTGAAACATCAGAATCAGGAAAAGGATACTTCTTTTCTTGCCTCTCCTTCAAAGTGATCTTGCCTTTACCTTTGTCTTGGATAGGAGAAGATTTCGTCTCTTGAGATTGTTTTGACTTGGGAGATATCTTAAGAGGCTTGGTAGTCACGGCCATGGACTGTTTGCTTTCTCCCTTGTTGATAAAGGTTTTGCCCCTTTGCGGGTATCTTATTTTTCCTTACCTTTCTTTGGCTCTTGCACCAGAGGTTCTTGATTTCCAGCAGCTTTCATACTCAACTCCATATCATGAGCACGAGTGGCTAATTCTTCAAAGGTCTTAGGCTTGATGCCTTGAAGAATGTAACGCAAGCCCCAATTCATGCCTTGGATGCACATGTCAAGGGCAGAAGACTCAGACAGTTTTTCTTTGCAGTTTAGGCTCAGATTCCTCCATCTATGGATCTAATCAATGACTGGCTCATCCTTCCATTGACGTGAGCTTGTGAGTTCGATCATGTTGACTATGCGGCGAGTGCTGTAGAATCGATTAAGGAATTCACGCTCAAGTTATTCCCAGCTGTCAATCGTCCCAGGCTCAAGATCAGTATACCAATCAAAGGCTTTGCTTTTTAAGGAGCGAACGAACTGCTTCACCATGAGATTTCCATAGGTGCCAGCATTATTGCAAGTTTCCACGAAATGTGCAACATGTTGGCGTGGATTTCCTTTTCCATCGAACTACTGAAACTTTGGAGGTTGATAGTTCCCAGGCATCCTCAGACGATCGATCCTTTGAGAATATGGCTTTGCATATGTATATGAAGGTTCAGTGACGCTTTCAACTTGATCTTTGATAGCCTCCTTGATAAGATCCTTGAGCTGACTGGTAGTGACGAGTTCATTGATCTTTTCTTCTGAATCCTTAGCAACTTCCTTGCCAGAGTTCTCACCATCATCTTGAAAGATTGATTGCCAATTTTGGTTTGAAGCTTCGTTTCTTTTTCCAGTGAGACCGGCGATCTTATCCATCATGGAAGCGATCTGGTTATCCTTCTCTTTGATGCTTGCTGAAAGAATTTCAACAGATTTTGCCAGAAGTGCAACTTGTTCTTCCAATGATGTGGTGTCAGTTGTCATGACAGCCATTACTCCAGAACTTGATTTTGGAGTAGATGATGGAATAGGGCTGTTGCTTGAGTAGCTATTTTGTTCTTTGTATGTTAACTGGCGACTTGCACTTGATCCTCGAGGAGAATCAACTTGTCCAGCAGAAACTTCTTCTAAGTCTTGAATTGGAGAAGAAGTTTCATAGAGAGGGTTTTGATTGAGCACCGGAAAAGTTTGCTCATACAATTCAGCAAGAGCTTTGGTCTTCCTCCTAGTGCCATAAGGATGAGCAAGGATATCAACGCTTGATGATGAAGCGGGGTAGACTGCAGGATTAGCTCGAGCAGGCTTGAAAGTTGGTTTGTTAGCAAGGTTCTTCTTAGTAGCCATTGCAACTTGATAACTTGAGTTTAGAAGAAAAGAGATGAAAGGCAGAGATGGTCCCATCAGGCGTGCCAAAATTTGTACACATAAATTTCGCGTCAAAAATATGATAAGGAAAATTTGCAGTCAAATAAGAATTTTATTAATCAAACTTTGAGGTTACAATCTCTTGAAATTCTTAAAATAAAGAAATCTTTTAATTCTTTTCTTCAACAAGATTCTGATGAGATCCGCTTCAAGGGTCTTCTAGACTTGATCTTGAAAAAACGGGTTTGACCTCCTTTCTTTCTATGGAACAAGATCGGATAGCAGCTTTTTGAGAAATCTTGAGATCCGCTTCAAGGGTCTTCTAGACTTGATCTTGAAAAACGGGATTGATCTCCTTTCTTTTGATGAAACAAGATCAAAGAACAGCTTTCTTAAGAACAGACACAGCGTTCTTCAGAATATCTTCAATTTCTTCAATTCCTTCAATTCTTTAGAGAATTCTTCTTGGGATTTTGGAGAGGATTTGTGTCTTCAAAATCTTCTTCTTCTCTTCAGGCTTGTGAATTCTGTCCTTTGTATTGAGGGGATGTCTCTATTTATAGTGGTAGCTTGTCAGGTGAAAGAGAGTTCTAAAAGAACTTGTCCTCCTTATTTATCTCTTAATTAATTTAATTAGAGATAAAACTTCATTATTTATCCCTTAATTAATTAATTAAATTAGAGATAAAATATTTATTTATCTCTTAATTAATTTAATTAGAGATAAAACTTCATTATTTATCTCTTAATTAATTTAATTAGAGATAAAACTTTATTATTTATCTCTTAATTAATTTAATTTATTAAAGATAAAACTTTATTATTTATCTCTTAATTAATTTAATTTAATTTAATTAGAGGTAAAGTAATTATGACACATAGGTGAAATTTGATTGGATGACCCATGAATCCTTGCAATTTGATTGGTCAAGTCATGTGTACATATTTAATTTATTATAAAATAATTAATTATGATATGATAATGCATAATGCATAATTTAATTAAAAATTTCTTAATTAAAAGAAATTTCAATTAACACGTGGCAATTTGTAATTGGTCAATTTTTTTCTCCTTCTACACTCTCATTGACTAAGAGTGCCACCTCAATTATTCTTGTCTCCTATCTCTACAAAATATCTAAGCCATTTGTCATGATCATGAAGCTTACTACCAAAATATCTTTCTATTTGGCATTTTTATTCCACTTGTCATCATCATATAGCCTTCACATGCTCTTTACATGGCCTTCACATGGCTTTGCAATTAAAAAGCCCTCTATTAGCCAAAAATGCCACATAGGCAAGTAGTGGAGAATCTTGTCATCTCTTAAAAATGTCAACTTTCTCCTCAATCTTGGCCATTGGATCAAGTTGATCAAACTCTCCTCTCCCTCTCTCTATGCAGGCCAAAAATGGCCTGGAAAATTCCATGCCATTCCTCATTTTTTTAATTTGCAAATTGGTCCTTTTCGATTTTTTTGATAAAATTGTATTTTGACCCCCAAACTTGATCTATTTTGCAAATGGACCTCAATTTCGAATTTTTCTTCTTCAATCCATCTCATCCAATATAAAACTCAGTTCTGAAGGTTTTCATAATTTTTCAAGCTTGTTTTGTATTTTTCTCGGATTTTTCTCTAAAATTGCGGATTAATCCCCCCGAACTTTTCCTATTTTCATTTCAGCCTCGTTTTTGGATTTTTCTTCTCCAATCCATCCTATCCAATATAAAACTCAGTTCTGAAAGTTTTCATAATTTTCCGAGCTCGTTTTCTATTTTTCCCGAATTGTTTTTTAAATTGAGGATTAGTCCTCCGAATTTAGCATATTTACGTTTCGGCCCCAATTTTGGGTTTTTTCCTTCTCATTTCCTTCTTTCCATCCTAAAACTTAATTCTGGAAAGTTTCACAATTTTTCGAGCTCGAATTCTATTTTTCTCGAATTTTTCAAAATTGCCCTTTAGCCCCTGAAACCTCGGTTTTACTCAAAATGGGCCAATTTTCTGAATTTTCGTTTTCCATTGCCTTTGTCATATATTGAATTGGAGTTGGACCGATTTTGCCCAATTTTTACATCTGAATTCCTCTCCGATTTAGTTTTTTTTCATTTTCCTCAAAATTGAGAATTTTCTCGATTTTCCAATTTCCCCTCCAATCGGCTCTTCCTTTGGATCCACTTCAGATTGGAATTTGGAGTATCTTTATTTATTTATTATTTATCAACTAGGGACTTCCATTTTACCAAATTGGACCATCTTCGTAGTTTTTCCCAAATTTGTGATTTTCCCATTTATTCATTAAATCTTTATTTTCCTTTTTTTCTCTTCAAAATGATTCCTCCTTCAACTCCGCTTCAAAATTGGACCTTCCAATATCCTTATTTATTGATCTTATTCCATTCCGAACCTTCGTTTTTTTCCAATTTGATCGTTTACGCACTTTTTTCCAAATTTGCGATTTTCGATTTTGTCCACTTCTTCTTCCGATTGATTTCTCTTGGTGAAATTGGACCTTGAGATATCATTTTTTATTGATTATCCTACAATTTGAGGTTTCAATTTCATTCAATTTGATCATTTACATACTTTTTCCCAAATTTGGAAATTTCATACTTTTCTCTTGCACTGAATTTTGCAATTTGTCTTTCCCTTTCTCTATCTTCAATTGTAAATCTCCAATTATCAAAATTCCTTCACAATTGTTCAATTCATCTTCGAATCTTGATTTTCCCTGAAAGTTAACTTTTTCAATGGTTGACTTTTTCAGAATTGACTTTTTTATTTATTGAGTTTTCTGTGTTGACCTCCAAATTAAGGTCTTGGAGACTCATCTGTGGAATAAGGAGAGATTCTTTGTATTTCTGGAAGTTAAAAGAACTTACCTTGTTTAAGGGGCCCGGACAAAATTAGGTGTCTACAGCTTTCTTTTATTTGTCTCTTTTATTAGTTCTTAATTTACACTCTATAATTAATTGTTTAGATAAGATGAACCTGTTTAATTCTAGTATTTAATGAATCCAGTACTAATTCTTCGTGGGATCGATACTTTACTTTCATTATATTACTTGTTTGCGACAACATGCACTTGCGTGGTTAAATCCGACAACAATCCACAAGTCAAATTATTTATCCAAATCCAAAGGTTTGCTTGATATTTGAAAATTTTTGAATAAAAATATTAAGCGAAAAAAAATAGTTTGAATAAAAAAAAATAAAACCCGTTTAAAAAAAAGAACAAAACTTGGACTCCAATATTCAAAACTCAAACTTGGCCTGGCCCAACCCGTTTTTTAATTTTATAATATATTATTTTATATTTATATATTATATAATTTATATCATATAAAAATAAATATACATAATGTTATAGTATAAAGTTAAATAATATATTAAATCATCTATGTTTTAAAACTTAATAAAAAAAGATAAATTACTGAATATTAAATAAAAATAACATGTATTTAAATATATATATATATATATATATTTATAAACAGATATGGACTATTCATTTTCAAATATAAACGACGAGTCTAGATAAAATTTAAGACTCGAATTATCGAATCGGACTGACTTAAAAAAGCATATATATAATTGATATTCTATCTAAACCCGATCCAAATCTGACTTAATTCAATTAATGAACATCTTTTTCTTTAACCAAAAATTTTCATATTAAAGGAAAAAAAGTCCTATAAAAAGATAAAAGCAGCTGCAAGCATATATATATATATATATATATATATATATATATATATATATATATATATATATATATATATATATGTGTGTGTGTATATAAAGACGTATGGCTCTTTAAGATTTACAAGAGTTATAGTCAGCTTCACCAAATATATGCCGCTTCGTTGAATTCTGGTGGAGTTCTGTCGGTAACCTTCACATTGATGAGTCCTCAATGTCTGCTTGCTGCAAGTGGATTTTTTTTTTTTTTTTTACTAATAAATAGATCGATAATAATTATTTTAAAATAAAAAATAATTAACAATAATTTAATAAAATTATATGTTATATTATTTATGATAATTTATAATTTAATTTAATTTTTTGAACGATTAATTTAAGAAGGTTATTATGCTAATAATATAACAAACTTACATATACAAAAATACATCAAACTTACTATTTATTCAATCCAACGATTTGATTTAAAATAAAGATATTAAGATTGATTTATAATCGATTGATTAAAATTTTAATTCCTAATATCCTAACACTATATATAATAATATCAAGTTTTTTTTTCATTTTCAAATTTTTTTCACATTCATTGACTGCTTGATGCATACTTTATCATATTAAAAAATTAAAATAATAAAATTAAAATAAATTAATAATTTATCTTATAGTTATTATTTTTATTAAATTAATGTTTTTAAAATAAAATTATACTTAATTTAAGTTCGGGTCATTTTAGGTTAATTGTTCGGATCAATTCAGGTTCGAGTCATTTCGGGTTTAGGTCATTTGGATTGAGGTCATTTCGAGTTCTGATCATTTTCGATTTCGGATCAAATAGGTTGATCGAATTTTTCGAGTTCGAGTCAAAATTGATAGGTCTAGGTATACATATGATTTATAATATTTTATCGTTATACATATTATTTTTATTTTTAAAAGTATAATATCTTCTCATGCAAATGGAATAAAAATACATAAAAAGAAGTCATTGACAATGATAATGTTATTTTATCTTAATGATTGGTACATTACGTTATAATAAACTCTTATCATGTTGTTTAAATTAAATTAGATAATTTTTTTATTTATTAATATACTTATTTTTTAGAATAAATGTATTGTTTTTAATTTCAAATATATAATCTCTTAAGTTTTATCATGTAATTTTTTAAACGTATATAAAATGAATCATTGATATATGTCTTTTATTATAATAATTTATATACATTATATTAATACTTTATCATGCGATATATAATAAATTAATCTCTTATCGTTATACATTTTATTTAATATAAATGTATTGTTTTTAATTTCAAATTTATAATTTCTTATTGTATGATTTAGATTAGTTTCATCGATAATCATAATATTGATCCGTTTAACAATACTACTTACTACTAAAATCATAAAAAAAATAGATAAATTTTTATTTTATAATAAAAAATTATAAATATATATATATATACACACACGCGCGTATAATCATATATTTATATATTAATATAATAAAAATTATACATTATACAAAAATATTATATATCAACACGTCAATATGTTAAAAATTACATCTTTACTTATTACTATAAAATTTTATATTTAATTTCATACATTATGTTTAAAATTTTAAAATATTTAATATAATTAAGTAATTTAATTTTATAACATTTATTATTATATTTTTATTTTGAATAAATATTTATTATTATATTTCATTACAATAGATAATTAAACTTTTAAATAAAATTTTTAAATCTAATTTAATTTTAGTAAAATATCATTTTAAGTTCTTCATTTTAGTAAAAAATCATTTTAAGTTCTAAACATGATTCACTTTGTAAAACTTTTAGTATTAAAGATTACTTATCAATATTCGAATTTTTCAACAAATATAAAATTATATATTTTACAAATAACTAAATAAATTCATATAACGACTTCATATACACAATAATATCCTTTTTATTTTTTTATTTTTATCTTTTAATAAAATTTTGATAAAATTTGATTTAATCAAATAATCTGTTTAAATTTAATCTGATTTGATTTTTAAAATTAATAAATTGAATTCAGAATGACCTAAATCTGAATAACTCAAATGTCAAACTCGAATAACCCAAACTCGAAATAATCCAAATTTAAAATGACTCGAACTCGAAATGACTCAAATCCGAAATAATCTGAATAAAAAATGATCCGAAATAATCTGAATAAAAAATGATCCGCTCCCAAAACGAAATTGACTCAAATTTTTTTAAGACACAAATTGATCTAACTCAAACCTTACCCGACCTACCTACATGACAAGTCTACTGAAACTCTATAGAGAGAGAGAAGTAAATGAAGTCGTGACCTTGAGTTCCGGGCCAAACATCAAAGTCTCAAGCCCATAATATGCTTTAGGGTTAATTTAACATTGCTGAAAAAAAAATTGGATCGAAAAAAAACTTAGATTTAAAAAAATATGTTTAAAAAGTGTGGTGAAAAAATATGGTTTAAAAACTTTTAAGTGTTTAACATTGCTACGAAAAAATATTGTAAGAAATTGAAATGTCAAAAAAAAGATATGTTTAAAATAATAAAAGTGTAGAGATGTGAGGATAATAAAATCATTTTATCCAAAATCTAATTTTTAAAGCCCAAAAACTATATTTTTTAGCTTTTTGATTTGACTTTTTAAACTATGGTTTCAACAACAGAAGCCAATTTGTTTTATTTGTTTAGCATTACGTTTGCGGTGAAAAGCAACTTTTGACCTTAAAAACTGTGCCAGAAACAATACTAAACGAGACCTTAGGCAACTTTACCGCAACCAGCCCTAAGAATGCATCAAGACACAGCCACAAGAACAAACATCCTCCACCCCGGCCTCCGCCCTACCATTATTCAAAACACCGTGTTTGTGGTGTTAGGAAGGAAAGTGCAAAACTTTGAATTTGATGGAACCAGCAAGCAAAAAATGCGAGAAATATGGAATTAAAAATTACACATTTACTATGGAGGAACATAAGAAATATATACAGCAATCCAAGCAAGGAGATCACTCTCAGTACAGCTTTAACCATTAGGAGTTTCAGTAGCCTTCACAAATCGACCTTTCACCCGCTTCCTAGTATCAGCTCTTGCCTTCCTCGTTTCATAGCGAATGTGTTTATCATACCTATTTGGGGCATGGGTCAAATTTTGATAACCAAATCATTTTGATAAACAGGTTATTAGATGAAAACAAGAGAACCAGTAAGGAAAAGATACCTTCGTGTTTTCTTCTTCTCCTTGTAACGTTGCATGGCGTTGCCTCTGTTTTGTGCCAGCAACTCAAGATCAGCCTTGCTAGGTGCTGCTGGCCTTGCTTGGTCAACAAACCTCGCAAGGAAAGGTTGTTCCATGAAGTGAACATCATTAGAACTGCTAGAGCCTTTGGATTTACCAAAAGCTGAACCGGACGATGGCCTTGCTATTGGCAGGTTGTTGCTCTCAGATGTGGCTGGTCCCTGACTTGCACCTGGATTACTTGAGTCATTCTGCATTTTCAAGCTCCATAATTAACACTCAAAAAGTCTTTAGTATTAGCAAAACAAAGCTACCCATACTGCATCTATGGGAGGAGATTGCTGAGTCATATGTTCAACAATTTCCAATAAAATTTCTAAGTTCTGACCTGATCCTACATATATCAAACAAAGAGAACATGGAGCAAATAAACCATTTACATAACCCATTAAAAAGTAAGCTGAATAAAGGTAATTGGTTAGGTACTGTTAGATTACAGTACTATAGAAAATACAGTTTGCCTCACTAAATGAAGAAAAAGTATACCACTAACAGAAAAGAGTAAAACAATAAGAAAATTCCAAATCAAGATAAGGTTAATGAGAAAAAATCACATTAAAATAGTGAAATGGCAAGGAACATACATTACTGATAGAAGCCATATCGTGTTGAGAAGGAGGGTAGTTGTTGATGTGGCAAATATCTCCCAGCAATTTAGCATTAGTCAAAGACGTCTCTTTCATAAGTTCACTGAAATTCTTAATCATGAAACCTGCGTCACTTCCCCCGCACCCAACTTCTTCCAATCGGGATTGGCTACACTCTTCCTCACCCCTCAACCGCCCTAACTTAAAATCCCAAATCTGTAACAAATTATAATCAACATACCGTTACTGTTTAAATTTTCTACAGCTAGTAACGTTTTATCATAAAATAAAATAAAAGCAAGTACCTGAGGCTGAGGGGTTTGACCATTTGGATTACCATTCCACAACACATTTCCTCCATCCACAATGCGTTCGCTCTCTTGCGTTTGCATCATAAGCAAAGATGTGAACAGCGTTTGCGTTTGTGTTTGATCTTGCTGTTGCGGCTGCGGCTGCGGCTGTATAACTTCTTGTTCAGTCAAAAAGCTGCCGTTTGGTTCCACGTTTGACACCAGATTCTCCCCACCTCCACCGCCACCGTCGGCGACACCGCCGCTCATGAAATCTCTTTTCATCAACTCCACAAGCTGCTTATAGATAACCTGCTTGCACTTCCCACTCCCGTGATTCTGCTTCTTCAACATCTCCCCATAGCTAAAACTCTCGTAAGGAACCATCATCTCTTGCAGGCTCGTTTTGTAGACCCACGATTCCACCGCCGGCATCATCAAATCTTGGTGACACCCGTTCCAGCTCTGATCCGCGGGTTTCTTCTCTTCAAGATCGAATCCCAAAGCCGAAGCCAGCTCCAGAGCCGACGGACAACCAGAAAACCCTTCCACAAGGGTGCGATTGTGTGCGGCCGACACAGTGCAACTACCGTGCGAGTCCCAATCACACTCTTGACAAAGCACCAAATTATCGGTTGCGCACCGAACTGAAACCGGTTCGGTGCTACAATTATCGCAGATCTGAGAGCGGAGGTGCTTGCGAGAGAGAAGGTTCGCAGAGTGCACGTGCTGGTCGCAAAATAAACAGAGCTTGGCCGAGTCAGCTCGGCAGTAGAGAACCGCTATTTGCTCATTGCAGAAATCGCACGGCACGGTCCCCTTGCCCTCCGGTTTTGGACTAACCATAGTTTGGGGAATTCCGTTAGTAAATTATTTCTTTTTTTTGGTTTGAGGGATAGGTATTTAAATTTGAAAATGAAAATGAAAATGAAAACCAGGGAAAAAAAAAAAAAAAAAGTGGAGGTTGTATAGATGAGGGAGGATTTATTGTTGGTTAGAGTAGGGGGTGTAGGGGTAGGGGATGACAAGCAGTGAGGAAAAAAGAGGGGACATTTTCAGCTTTTTATTATTATGATTTAACTATTCATTTTTTGTAGGGTAGCAATGTAACGAGCACATGAGAAGTATGGGGGAAGTTGTTTGCAGTTTTGCTGAGACAGGCTCTAGACTGTGATAAATAAATAATTAAATAAAATTTTTAAAAGATATAAAAAAAATATTTGATGCAAAGCTACTAATTTTTTTTTTTTTTTTTCGAATTCAAATTTTAATTTAATTAATTTATATAATTATTTTAAATAATAATATTTAATAAATTTAAATTTCAAACGTCTGTCCTTAAATTACTAATTTTTTTATACAAATATTACGGATTTAATTTTGATACATTGATAGTGTATAATTTTATACACTGTCAGTAAATTAGATAATAATAATTCATTAAAAATAAAATTATTTATATTTATTTTTTAATTTTTAATTTTTTAATAAAATAATATTATCTAATTTATTAACAGTGTATAAAAATATATATTATCATTTTTGATGTAAAGGTGGAGCACTGGAGCTGACAGCTGAGTTCAGAAAATATCTTTAACCATTTTTGCTTTAGATGGCATACCAATCTATATCTACTCTCCTAGTAATATTCTCTCACTCCGACTTCGACGTACAGTTATTTACGGATCAAATTACTTGTTTAATTTGATATATTCGATGTAAATTAAATTAATTTATTTATTTAATTTGAATTATTAGTCACATAATAAAATATTTTATTTAAATTTGAAGCTCCAATGAAGAAAAAATCCTTCCGTGGGAGGATCTTTTTTCTTTTAAATTTTCATGATTTTTTTATATATATAATAAATTTTATTATTATATTATAAATTAATAAATATATTTTATAATAATAAAAATTAATTGAAAATAAATAAATAATATTATTTGATATATTATTTTTATTTATCTATTAATAAAATAATTATTTTACAAAAATTTAATTTGATAATTTTTAATTATTTATTAATTTTATAAATAATAATTTAAAAGTTTTATTATATACACATGTTAATTTAATGTCTTTAATAATCATTTTTTTTTCTCATTATAATTCACTTAACTGTCACCGTTGTTTTTGAATCCAAACACATATCTGATCATTAATTTTAATCTCACCGCTATAATATTTAATTTCAAAATTATAATAATTAATCTCACTTTTACTGCTATTTTTAATCTCATCCAAATGGATCATAAGGAGTTTTGTGTTAGACTTGGTGCAGTTAAAAATTGAAAGAGAAAAAGTCACAATGGGAGAGTAGGCGAGAAAACTTCTCTTATATGTTTTCTCTTATATTTGACTTAATAGTTAATACTGTTCATGGTAATAAAAAGAGTTAATAGCATCAATAATTCTAAATCTTTAGAGTGTATTTTATATTGATTCTCAAACTTCAAAACGTATCAATCAGATCCTCAATCTTATAGTTTTGTATCAATGTGATCATTCCGTTAACAAAACCGTTAGAATAAACGTTAAATAATAGATGACATGTAATGTATAAATTACAAAAATATCATCTGCTGATGTGGTCTTTCTTTTTATCTTAAGTTAATAATACCAATGGTCCCCAAAATTTAGGACATATATTATATTAAACCTCAAATTTCAAAACGTATCAATCAGATCATTTATTCTTTATTCTTTTTCTTTTTTATATTTTTTCTCTTTTTTATAAATAAATAGAAAAAATAAAAAATAATTTAAATTATAATTTAAATTAATTTTTTGAAAATATAATTAATTTATAAACATATAAAATATTTATTTAAATTAATTTTATAAAAACTATTTTTAATTTTTTTATTTCTTTCATTTTTCTCTTTTGTTTAATTTTATATTCTTTATAAATAAACTAAAACGTAAATAATAATTTATATTATATTATATTAATTTAATTTAATTTAAATAATAATTATATTATAATTTAAACTAATTTTATAAAAAATAATAATTTATAAAAAATATAAAATATTTATTTGCATTAATATTATAAAAATATTTTAAGTTTTTTACTTTTTTCTCTTTTTTTCTTTTTTCCCTTTTCTTCTTTATAAATATATAAAAATAAAAATAAGCTATATTATAATTTAAATTAAATTAAATTTTCAAAAATAATATAATTTATAAAAATATAATATATTTTTTTACATTAATTTTATAGTAAAAAATATTTTTTACTTTTTCTTATTTCTTATTTCCTTTTTCCTTTTCTAAATAAATTATTTTTTAAAAAAAATAATTTATATAAATAAAATATTTATTTAAATTCATTTAATTAAAATTTTATATTTTTTATGTCGACTTCAATTCTAAAGTTGAGACGGTAACTACCTTGACCGAATCTGCTATGAAGCGTCAAATCGGACCCTACTCGATCTAACGCGAGGGATCAAATTTGGCCTCTTGCAATGTTTATCAAGCGTTATGAATGACAGTCTGATCCTTCGCAATGTCGGACTGGCGATGAGGATTCAAATTTTTCTTGTTCGATCGATGAGAGTTAGGTGGAGAGAATAGAAAGAAAAAAAATTAAAAAAAGGAAAGAAAAATAAAAATAAAATATATTTACAAAAAAAAATAATGTAAATAAATATTTATATTTGATAAATTATTTAATCTTTTACAAAATTAATTTATTTATAAAAGGAAAGAAAAAGGAAAGAAGAAAAAAGAAAATAACTTTTTTAATGAAATTAAAATAAATATATTATTTTTTATTAATTATTTAATTGTTACAAAATAATTAATTTTTATTTAATTATTTATAATAGTAAGAAAAAAGAAAAGAATTTTTTTATAAATTAATGTAAATAAATATTTTATATTTTCTTATAAATTATTTACTTTTTAAAATTTTAATTTAAATTATATTATAAATTATTATTTTTCTTCTTTGTATTTATTTATTAACAAGAAAAAAGAGAAAAAAGGAAAAAGTAAAAAAAAAAAACTTGAAATAATTTTTATAAAATTAATTTAAATAAATATTTTATATTTTTAATAAATTATTTAATATTTATAAAATTAATTTAATATAATATAAATTATTATTTATGTTTTAGTTTATTTATAAAGAATATAAAATGAAAAAAAAAGGAGAAAAACTAAAGAAACAAAAAAATTAAAAATAGATTTTATAAAATTGATTTAAATAAATATTTTATATGTTTATAAATTAATTATACTTTCAAAAAAATAATTTAAATTATAATATAAATTGTTTTTTATTTTTTGTATTTATTTATAAAAAAGAGAAAGAAAAATATAAAATATAAAAAAGAATAAAGGATCTGATTGATACGTTTTGAAGTTTGAGGACCAATATAAAATATGTCGTAAAGTTTGGGAACCATTGGTACTATTAACTCAAGACAAAAAGAAAGACCACATCAGCAGATGACATTTTTGTAATTTACGCGTCACATGTTATCTGTCAGTTAAGCCTACTCACGGTTTTGCTAACGGAATGACTAAGTTGATACAAAACTATAAGATCGAGGATTTGATTGATACGTTTTGAAGTTTGGAGACCAATATAAAATATGCCCTAAAGTTTGAAAACCATTGGTGCTATTAACTCTAATAAAAAAAATTATTTATTCAAGATTTTGCATGATCCGTCAAGTCTTTTTTTTAATATTAAAAATTAATTTTTTATATTTTACATATAAAAGCTTTTGTATTTTTAGATATATTTTACAATAAAAATTTAATAAGAATATTTTTAAATTAAAAAATAAGCTTAGGTCTTTGATACATTAAATAATGTATAACTTAAATCTTTACACTTAATTATGATCGTTATTGTGTATAAGTAAAGATCGTATCTACAAAAATTGTTCTTAATTTATAAGGTATTTATGCAAAACTCTAATCCACTATGACCAAACACATTAAAGACTTCACAAAAGACACACACTAAATTTTGGTAGGAGTTGAATAGTATTGAGATGTAAATAAAAGAAAAGAAAACGTAGCAGTAAAACTAAAATTAAAAAACAAAACAAATTTTATAAAAAGTATGGTTATAAAATCATTCATCACCTCTAAACATGAAATATAGTTGTTAAACCCAATGGACCCTCTAGGCTCATCGGGCCCTCCACTACATCAACAATAGTCAATAATCAAAATTATCTTTCACTCTCTCTTTTAAAAATAATAATCCTAAAACAATTTCAAACTCGATTATCTCGATCTGTCTTTACTTTATTGTTGAGAAAAAGAAGAAGCGCTTTACCAATATCTTTCCGTTGAACAACCTAAAACAAGCTCTCCAAATTTAGTTCAACGAAAATATTCAATCTAGAAAAATAGATTATATAAAGTAATAACCACACAATTTTGATTTTTTTGACTTGAGTCATACTCTATATTGTATCAAACGAAAATATCTCATAACCATTGATGACAATTTGCTACTTATACTTAGAAATCTTGACAATTACTAATCAAAACACTAAACTAGCAATAAAATTACTATAATATTATTTAGTTGCGTCATATTCATTTAGTTCAACAAAAATATTCAATCTAGAAAAATAGATTATATAAAGCAATAAACACACAATTTTGATTTATTTAACTTGAGTCATACTCTATATTGTATCAAACGAAAATATCTCATAATCATTGATGACAATTTGCTACTTATGCTTAAAAATCTTGACAATTATGGATCAAAACACTAAACTAGCAATAAAATCACTATAATATTCATCTAGTTGAGTACCTAAATAAACAATATAACAATTCTTGACATGCAATTAGTAGAATATAACAAATTCAAAAGAGAGTTGAAAGAAATTCTAAAATTTATTAACTAATAATCATGTCTAGGGCTTTGAAATCACTTTTAATCACAAAAAGATTTAGTTACACATTCTTAACGTGTTCAACAACAAATTCGTAAAAAAATTAAGCAAGAACGAAAATAAATAAAAAAAAAAAAAAGAAAGAAAGAAAGAAGAAACTCTGTTAAAGCAACAACAGGTGGCCGGAGTTTGGGTCGGGCCAAAATATGGTATCAATACTACATATACTTGTCCAAGACCGGTCCAACCCGAAATATGGGCCTCAAATTTTATCCAACACCGCCCATATTTTTTCCAAAAAAAAATTAAACAAATATGTTATTTTTTTTAAATTTTTAGTAATTTTATCTATTTTTTATTCGGTTTTAAAACATAGATAATTTAACATATTTTTAAATGTTTACACTATAATATTATATATATTTAATTTTTATATTATATAAATTACATAATGTATATAAATATAAAAATAATATATTATATTATATAAATGGAAAAGGAACGGACTCGGGCCTTAATTGTTGGAGCCAAGGTTCGACTTATTTTCTGAACGAACCTCATTTTTTTACCCAAGCCCTTATTTCGGACCTAATATTTTTGTCCAAACTCTCTCAAATTAATATCGAGCGAATCTTCAAACTTGAACAGATAGCCCGACCCTTGAACAAGTTATCTACGCATGAGTTTGTGTTTAGCATTTTAATCATGATTAATTCAGAAGTGATCAATATCTAAGACGAATGTCTTTTTTATTTTTGTTCTTTCCAAATTGTGGAAGTGTTTCTTTAAGGTTGCGTTTGGGAACTTGGATTTCAAAAGATAGATTTGGATTTCAAAAATAGTGTAAATTGTGAATAAACACATGTAAAAGTAACATTGATGATTATGTTTCAAATCCATGGATTTGTTAGATATCTATTTAGTGGTGAATTTTAAAAACCTATAGCTATTTGTGAATTTGAAATTCATGTTTTTATGCCTTTCAAATATATAATTATATTGAGTCTTAACTAATTTATATATAATGTATGCATTTCATTTTCACAATTTATATAGCAAATGAAATCCAAATCCAAAATTTTAAATTCATGTTCCTAAACACAGCATAAAGAGTTTTTCATTAATTTCTACTCCATATCTATATGATTTGAAGCATGGATGGATATAAGTTGGGTCTTGAACCTTACTCTTAGTAAGAGATCCAAAATTTAGTGATTCTTGTGTTTTGCCCACTAAAATCCCAAAAAAACAAGTAGGACTATTAAAAACAAACCCAACATATTAATTTTTTTTTTTTGTTTTTTGGACCCACTAAATGTAAAAGAAAGTAAGAAACATTTAAAATATGGGTCTTTTATAATATTGAAAGGTATATTGGATGTATTAACAAAATAAAAAAGATAATTGAGTAAGATAATGGTTCAAAATGTAAATATAAAAATTTATCTATTCACTTCGCTTCTTAATCGTGTTAAAATGGATTTTTAAACCGGTTATTAAGCATGTTTTATCGTGTTTAACCCAATTTGTTTAAGAAACGTGTTAGTCATGTCGTAGCATATAACTCGTTTAATAAACATTATTCATGTTTAATTTTTTTTATCAATTTACTTAATCATGTCATATTTATGTATATCCATATAAGTATTAATATTATTTCCAGACATAACATGAGTAAGAGAAGTAAACACGAATCAAATATAGGTTTTTTTTAAACATAAAAATGAATTTTTGTACCTATTTTATTTTTTATATAAATATTTTTATATTTCTAAAGTATTTGACATTATGTGTTTAAATTAAATTTATTTTAAGTTACAATAGTTTTTAATAAAATAATGTAAACAAATATTACTTAATAATTTTCCCCTAGACTAAAATTTTGACAAAAAAAATTGAAAAATAGAGTGAATTACATAAGCAAAGACGAGCATTAAAGATGTGAATGTGATTGAATTTGGATTTTGAGAGTGTTGGAGGTTTTGAAGAGCCATTTCCATTTTCCATTCCACACCAAAGCTCGTAATGGTAAAGGCAAAATAAATAAATAATGGGAATCATAATTAGCTTTGCATTTGTTGTTTAATTAAGGCTATGAAGCATGCATGAAAAAAGAAAAAGTAATCCCCGGCAGTTTGCAGCTTGCAGCAGGAGTAGGACAGTAGAGCAGGTCAAGTCATTAAATTAACGAAGCAGTACAAATAGAAATCATTTTTGCAGTTCCTCATTTCGCTTTTGTCCATTTCTCTCGTATTGCACGTTTAATTAGAGGTGACAAAATGTCCGAGTTCAAAAATTCGCTTAACATAATTTGAAATCGAATTGTTCAAATTTAATTTGATAAAAAATTTAAAGATTTAAATTTGAAATATCTGAATTCGAAATGATTCACGTTCAAAATAATTCAAATACGAAACAATACAAACTCAAAATAATTCGAATAAGAAACGATTTGAATATGAAATCAACCCGATAACAAACTCGTAATAAACCAAATTTAATATTCAAAATGCGTAAGCTCTATTTGGGAGCTTGGTCAGAAGCACCTCTACTTCATTTAGTTGTATAATCGAGTCGAGCCAAGCTCAAGCAGTAAGAAGTTAGAGCTCGAATCGAAACTCGCGGCTCGAATCCCAGCTCGAGCTCGATCGAGTTTCATTTTTAAAAACTCGAGCTCAATTCGAGATAAAAATCAAACTGCTTGAGTTCACTTGATTATGCTAGTTTATCGATAAAAATATACTTGATTCCCACATTCGATTTCAAACTCGATTGTTTGTACTCAAGCTCAAACTTGAGTTCGAGTTATAATTAAAATTTTTTCAATACTAATTAAATGAACATATGCACTCAAAGGAGGATTGAATTACTTCTTTTAATGCATTTCTTTTCATTTGAATATCGAAAATTATATTTTATATAATAAAATTTCAAAATCTGAGTTTTAATTATAAAGTTATGTTTGAGATACGATCGTTATAAGATATAATCAAATTTCCATTATAGACCCAGAGCCTACATGTTCAAATTGAAAAATAAATCTCCATATATATAAATTTGTTGAGATAGGATCACATAATAATGTTGTTAATGACATAAAGTGGGTCGATATTAACATAGCCCGAAAATTTTAAGCTGTTTTTAATTTTTGTCATTGAATCTCCAAGAAGGATTTGAAGAAATTGAAAATGTATTTAAATATGCCAATTATCAAAATTTATAAATAATTTACCATTTGGTTCACTTACACTATATTTGGTAAAAAGGAATGAAAAAAAGGTGAGGAAATAATATATAAAAAAAAAGTAGAGGAAAGAAAATTATTTTTCTTTTATTGTGTTTGGTATAAAAGATTGACAATAAAATAAAAAAATATATATTAAGGATAGAATTATAAATAATATTATTAATTTAAGTTGAATGAGTGATTTCTTTTTATTTTATGTTTCAAAATGAATATGAAAAGAAGATATTTGATTTGAAAATAATCATTAAATGAAATTGCATATATATATAATCATTTGAAAAAATTAAAGTAAAAAGCAATGAAACAAACTATTTAAAGTAAACCAAAAAAAGGAATAGATTTAAATAAAATTGCATATATATCAAATTAAATATTAAACTTGAAACATATACTATTTGAAAACTTTAGAACTACAAAAAAAAAAAAAAAATTAATAGAAAAGAGATTAACCATATGAGCTAAGTACAACTAGATTTGCTTATAGGTCAGGCTGCGATCCGTAACTTTTATTTTTTACTTGCCCAAACTCAGCCCGCGAGCCCTAATTTACTGTTTATAATTAATAAAAAAATAAAAAATTATTTTTATATTAATATATATATATTATAATTAAATTAAAATAAAATAAAATATATATTTTAATAGATAAATAGTGATCCGAGCCATGCCAGATCAAGGAAATCACTGCTCAAGCCCAGCCCAATACGGCTTGCCAGATTGGGCAGGATGCTCGGCCCTTGAGCAGGTCTAGGTACAACATATGAAGTTTTCAAGTTGAAGAATTTCACGTGTGAATTTGTCTTGCTTTTACTCTTCTCTTTATTTGTTGTCCCTTCATATATATATATATATATATATATATATTATCAATCCTACAAAACAAGATTAAAAGATATCAAAATATAATTGTATAACATTAATAAAAAACGTTATATTTTCTAAAAGGAAAAGGAAAAATCTAATAAAAATGAAAATGAAAAAGAAAAAAAAAGAAAACCAAAATCAACCAACAGATTTGCAAAGAATAACTTAATTATAGTGTCTCGAACAAAACACTCTTAATCAAATTATCCATGCATCTTGCTAGTACACTCCCATTTATATTAAGGTGCTTAAGTTATTTATTGTAATAACTTTAAATTTTAAATTTAAGTTGACTAAGAAGTAATGAGTAATTTATGGGGATGTGATGACAATTTCTATTTAATAGTATTTTAAAACCGAATTTGAAGACAATTGTCATTTAATGGTAGTTAATTCAAATATATCAATCAGCATGATTTTAGGTGTATTTGATTTTGTTTGCATATTTAATATTTTTCAAATATGAACAAAATCCTAAAAAGTAAATAGCATATATTTGGAAGAGAATAACAAAGGGCAAATATAAAAGATTGTCCACATATCAAAAAATAAGATTATACACATAAAACAATTGCCATTTTTACTAAAAGTTTTGATTTTTATATATTTATATAAGATTTAAAAACAATTGTCATTTAATGGTAATTAATCCAAATATATAAATTAGCACGATTTTAGGTGTATTTGATTTTGTTTGCACATTTAATATTTTTCAAATATGATTCAAATATGAACAAAATCCTAAAAAGTAAATAACTTATATTTGGAAAAGAATAACATGTGGCAAATATTAAAGATTGTCCACATGTCAAAAAATAAGATTATACACATAAGACAATTGCCATTTTTACTAAACATATTGGCTTTTATATATTTATATAAGATGTTTATCTAAGATTTAAAGACAATTGTCATTTAATGGTAATTAATCCAAATATATAAATTAGCACGATTTTAGGTGTATTTGATTTTGTTTGCATATTTAATATTTTTCAAATATGAACAAAAGACTATTGTCACTTTTACTAAAAGTTTTAGTTTTTATATATTTATATAAGATATATTTGGAAGAGAATAACATATGGCAAATGTTAAAAATTGTCCACATGTCAAAAAATAAGATCATACACATAAGACAATTGCCATTTTTACTAAAATTTTTGACTTTTATATATTTATATAAGATGTTAGATTCTTTGACATATATATAGATCTGATTAACGGTTGTTATAGATATCAATTAAAAATTATTTAAGGGTTCGCTTAACAGATGACTATAGGCACCCGTTAAAGATTATTTATATATCATTGCAGGAAAGCTTTTTACATCTAATACATTATTTTTGCTGAATTCAAGAAAAAATAATGCATTTATTACACTTTTATTTCCATAAATGCCACCTTAACCAGTGGAACTAGACATTGATTAACATTTCTCATTATTTAATTATCTTTTTAGTATTTTTTTATATTTAATACATTAATTTTACTGAATTAAAAAAAATATATTAATTATATTTTTTTCTATAAATATTATCTTAACCAATACTACTAAACAGTGATAACATTTTCTTTTATATATATATATATATATATATATATTATCACATCCAGTGATACTTGAATTGTTAGATTTAACAATTAAAGTTAGCAAAATAACACATATATTTTAAAATAATATTAAAAATAAAATAAATTAAAACATGTGATAATTTCTTAATTTACTTATAAAATTAAAAAAATTTACGTTAATATATACAAAACGAACTAAAAATTATCACGTAACTTTGCATTGCATCCATGAGAGTGAAGTTCATCGCTACGAGCTGACTGCAAATAAAAGAGGATTATGACATCTCATGAAATCATAATCGAAGGGGCCATCCAACATACAATCAAGATAATGATGAGAAGAGAAGTAGTAGTAGTAGTAAAATTCAACCTTTCAAAATCTTTTTTTTTTTTTTTTTTTATAGATAGAATCAAATACAAGGCACTGCACACATAAAAAAAAAAAAAAAAACTCAATTATAGAAATTGATGGAAATATTATACAGTTGATCTAATCTTATAAAAAATTATTTAATAGATGTCTATGAACATCGATTAAAGATATCTTTAAATTCAAAATAAATATCTATGAATACTGATGAAAGTTAATTACAAAGCTATTTTAGAAAAAAAATTATATTTAATGCACCATTTTTACTAAAATCAATAAAAATAATTTATTGATTGTAAATTTTTTTCTTAATATCTTAATCGGTATCACTAAATATTAATTAACATTTTTCAAAATAATAAATGCTACTGTAATCAAAAGAAGGTAGAGGAAGGCTCTTGGGATCATTTATCAATCAAAGAAAATTATTTGTGATAAAATATAAATTTACCACTATATTTGTGTGGATAGTTCAAATTTATCATCAATATTTTAATTGATGTAATTTTATCACTATACTTTTAATTTTGGAATAAATTATCATCATATTTCAAATTTTTGGAATAATTAATGCATATTCAGTAGAAAATTTTGTTAAAAACTATTTTATGATTCAAAAAATAATTTTAAAAATGACATGGCCGAAAAAATAATAAAATTAAAATCTGATTTTTTATTTTTTTTTATTTTCTTCTTTTATCATGGTATTTTTGTTAAATATAGGGAAACATAATCCAAATTTTTTTATTTTATCATGACATTTTCTACCTATATTGTATCAATCATATTTTTTTAATTGATTTTGGCATTTTTTTAATAATTTTTTTTCAAAAATTTGAATTATAAATATTTTTTATCAAATTTTTTAACTGAATATTTTTAATTATAATAATAAATTTATTTCAAAAATATAATATAATAATAAAATATTATCAAATAACAAATTAATTAGTTTTAAACCACTCAAAAAAAAAATTTATACTTCAAAATATTTGTACAAAATTAACGTGCACAGCGTAAATATTAAATAGATTAGGATTTATATGAAAAACATGCACTCCAAAATAAGTATTTGTTCAATGGTATAATGAATAAAAGTTATTTGAAAAAGAGAAATGAATAATTAGAAATTGTTATAAAAGATATTGTAAAGACAAAATTATCCTTGATAATTTACTTTTTAATTAAAAAATAAATATTCTAAAAATAAAAAAAATTTAATTTACTTTTTAATTAAAAAATAAATATTATAAAAATAAAAAAAAATTAATTTTAAAAAATAAATTTTTAAATTTTTTATTTACATTTTTAATTAAAAAATTTTAAAAAATAAAAATAATATGCCTAAAATTAATTTTTCTTTTTTTTTTAAATTTTTTAAAATTTTAAAAAAATATATATTTTAATATTTTATTTTTTAAATTTATTTTCAATTAAAATTTTTAAAAAATAAAAAGAGAAAAAAAAATTCATTTAGGGTAATTTTATCTTTACAGTATCTTTTATAATAATTTTTAATTATTAATTTCTCTTTAGAAATAATTTTTATTCATTATACCATTGATAAATACTTCTTTTAGAGTGCATGTTTTTCATATTTACTCAATAATTACAAAGAGATTTGCGGCTCCCAAGGTCCAGACTCTAGAGATGAAAACGTCGTCATCCATGACGTTCCTCTCTTCGGAAATTACAAATAAGAGTAATAAATATAAAATTATTGTTATTTGCTACCATGTCATAATGTATTTTACTAAAAGGACAAAACTCGAACTTTGAAAATTGTTAACAAGTAAAAATACCATTTTTATCCTAAATTTTAAGTTAAATTCTCAGCTTCATCCATGGCAGAAAAGAGAAAGGAGAGAGGACAGTAATAACGATATGTGGCCTGAATTGACCATGGTCAAGCTGACAAAAATGCATAGATCTCCAAAATCTTGTTAAGACGTAGGATTCAACCTCGAATACGGCCATGAATAAGTCAGATTCAACCTTAAAAATAGTTGAATCTGGCCATAGTTTCAAACAAGATCAAAGCACCGACTAACGAAAACGGTGAGGTGAAAAGGGAAACGGCCTTTACCTGGCCGAAAATGGCTTCCGAGGCTGTTTTCAATCTCATTGGGTTGGATTGTTATTATGATGCCAAATATTAGTTGAAGTTGAAAATTCAACTTAAAATCAAGGATAAAAATGGTTTTTTATTTCTTTTGTAATAATTTTTAAAACTTTATTTCTTTTCTCATAAATGCATTTGATATGACAGTAAATGATAATAAGTCTGAGTCCATTGACCTGATTTGTAATTCCCTCTTTTTTCTTTTTTTAAGCCATTTAGTGAGGTCCCTCCCCCACCGTCCTAAGATTTTTTTTTTTGCTCAGCCCTAAAAAAATCAAGAAATTCACATCACTCGAGTGATGAAGTTAGACCTAAGATTTGATATATACTAATATATAATATATATTTAAAAAAAAATTATTTATTTCAGTATAAAATTAAATTAATTTTATATAATTTTATAATTTTTCATATAATTTATACTTATTTAATTCGATTATCGTATTGCATATTCATTCACGTGCATCATGCACTTCGAGTTTCGAATAAATTAAAAATATCTAATTATTATTCGATGTAAATTTTTTTAACTATTAGATATATATTAAAAAAATAATATTTTCGATTAATATAATAGAGATAAAGATAGATTTAAAATTTTATGTACATGATAAATACAATAATATTAGACCTGACAATTCGTGTATTCATGTCGTGTTCGTGTATTTTATCGTGTCATAATTGTGTTTAAGATATTTTATAGTTATATAAATTTTGATACATTAAAATTCGTATTATATAGATTTTGAGACATTCGTGTGTTCGTATCGTGTCGTGCTCGTGTTTTTAATTATTTTTTTGTGTCATGTTCGTGTCGTATAATCGTGTCATGTTTGATATTGTCAGATCTAAATAATATTATTAAAATTAAAGATTAATTTATTAAAATATATAAAAATATATAAAAATAATTTAATTATATACTAATATAATAAATCTATTTTATTTATTTTACAATCATTTATAAGTTTTGTTGTAGACTAGTTGTTGTTGATAATTTAGAAAAGTTAGTCGTCGGTGAAACGTACAAATGAATTAAGAGTGAGAAATTGGGGGGGGATTGGTTGGAACGGAAAAGAAAAGGTAAAGGAAAGATGTGAGTGTGACCGCGCCTGCCTGTTTGGTCCGTGACTCTAGAGGTATTAGTATTATTAGGTCAGCTTTTGTAATTCATCACGTTTTTAATGAAATTCACTTCCAATGCAGGTGAGTTTTGGGCAGTGTTGATTAAGGACAGTTTCAGTAAGCTCCAGATATAACATGATAAAAGTCATGTCATTTCATGTTTTTGATTATCGATTTATAATGGTAACTGACAATATATTTTTTTAAAATTTTATTATAAACAGTAAAATATTTAATTTGTTAATAATTATTATTATATGTGTTTTTACGTAAATATTCGTTAATTGATTTATTTTTTATTATATAATTTATTTTAAAATAAATAAATTGTATATTAATTAAAATTTACATTAGCATATAAAATTTGTTTATATGCAAATTATATCAAATTATTATAAATAACGTAATTTTTTTCATAAGATAAGAAAAAGTGATAATATCAATTTTTATTATGTTTACATAATTTATTTGTTAAGTTACATCATTTTTTACAAATGAAAAGAAAAAGTGATCATATCATTTTTATTATATTTACATAATTTATTTTCTAAGTTACATAATTTGTTAACATAAGTTAGTACAAAATTATATTACTTTATTAATTTTACATTTTTTTTTAAAGAATTTATGTTCTTACAACTTTTATTTTAAGGAGTAAAATACTAAATCTTGTTATAATTACTTGTTTTTATTATCAGTAATATAATATTTTTACACAAGATAAGAAAAAGTGATAACATCAAATTTTAATATCTTTGCTTTGAAAATTACAATTTTGACCAAATTAATGATATAATTACAAGATATATTATACATAAAGATAATATATGTTGTAATTTAGTTACATTTGTGACAAGATTATAATTTTTTTTTATTTTTATGAAATTACTTCATTTGTTACAGATTATATATTGAAATTATTAGATTACATGATAACAAAATTATGTAAACAAAGTTTACACTTTTATTTTAAATTATATTTCTTAAGAAATTACAAGATATATTATACACAAAGATAATATATTTTGTAATTTAGTTAAACTTTAGGATTTACATAATTATAATTTTTTTTATCAATTTACGTGATTTTATTACAGATTACTTAAATTATTAAATTATATGATAACAAAATTATGTAATAAAACCTTAAATAATTTTTGTTTTTAACTTACGTTATTTCTTAAGTAATTACACAATATATTATATAGAAAGATAATGTATGTTGTAATTTCTTCTTGTAAGATTACAATTTTTTTATTATCAAATTATGTGATTTTATTATAGATTACTTAAATTATTAGACTTAATGATAAGAAAATTATGTAATCAATTTGGATTTTCAAAAATTAAAAAATAGGGATATTCGAATATCTCCAAAGGCATTCGAATATCCCCTATAATAGGGGAGAATAATATGGATATTCAATTTTTTATTCAAAGGTATTCGAATATCCCCTCTAATAGAGGATGTAATATGGGATATTCGAATACCCTTGAATAGATATTAATATCCAAAGAAATTATTTTATTTTAGGTGATTACAATTTTTGTTTTTATCAAGTTACATGATTTTGTTGCAAATTATGGAATTTATTAGATGACATGATAAGATAATTATATAATTATCAGTTAAATAAATTTTCTTTTTAAATTACATATTTTTCTTAAAGAATTACAAGATATATTATACATAAAGATAATATATGTTGTAATTTAGTTACACTTGTGACAAGATAATAACTTTGTTATAAAATTACTTGATTTTGTTACATATTACTGAATTTATTAGACTAGATGATAACGAAATTATGTAATCAGGTGATAACAATTTTTTTATTAAGTTACGTTATTTTGTTACAAATTACGTAATTTATTAGATAAAATGATAAGATAATTATGTAATTATCACTTAAATAAAATTTTCATCGCTAAATTTGTTTAATAAAACATGATTTTTTTATTTAAATTTAATTATTAAAATATATTAATATAAAAATATATTTTTTAATATTTTAATGTTTTTTAATTAGTAATACGGGCTTTCGGGCTGGGTTTGGCTTAGGTAAGGAAAATAAAAAAATTTTGAGCCGCGACCCGACTCATGGATAGATCTAAACACAACCAATCATTCGCACATGCACAAATATTTTTCACAAGTATGAATATTTTACACAAGCACAACCAACCATTTTCACATGCACAAATATTTTACACAAGCACAAATAATTCAAAATTAGTAAACTTAAATAGAATTATCTTAATAACAAATAATTTAAGACATTAGCGAATCTCAAATTATCCTACAAAAAATTTAAATAATTAATAACTAATAATTTTGTTTTATAAAATTACATGCTTTCTTCGCTAAATCTCACATTTCCATCGAAAATAATTTATTTTTCTCACGGGATATATTTCCTATGAAATTAATTCTGTCGATAATAATAGTTTCTCTTGTAGTGTTTTCGAAAAAACATGAGTGACGACGGATACTCCCTTTAGCAAAGACGATCTTCACATTGGGTGGAATCTAGAGAATGAGACAATCATAGCATCTTGTTGTCTTGGTAGTATGTGTTAGCAATTTTCATTAGGTGGACTCACATATTAAACAATTGTACAAGATATGCTATCTTGTTATAGAGCCTAATTAATAAGTGATCCAATAAGGTTAATAATTAAATGGGCTAATAGAGATATCAATATTAAGGTATAGGTCCAATTATGTGTAGAAACCCAAAAGACTTCAGTTATGATTGATGGGCTCATAACTGATGGCTTAACCACCCTACAGTTGCTAGAGAGGTTATGGTCCCTGAGCCAGATAACATAACGCATTCTTCTCTTTCCCCATCGGTGAGATAGAAATCATTACGTATTATCTAGGTTTGGAAGATCATATCTTACCCAATCTTTGATTTGGGAAATAATTCTACATTTGATTCTTACAATGGATTCAGGTAAGTTCTTTTGTTGATCTTCATTCTAGTTTCATTCTCTATTGCATTTACAAATTGATCTTGGCTTTTATGATTTGAATTCAATGCATGATATTGTGATGAACAAGTTCTTGAATATTGTGAATTCTAACAAGTGGTATCAGAGCCTTGACTTGTTAGATTATTAGAGATGATTTAGGATGATTTTCTGCCATTAAGGAATTGTTATGGGTAGATCTTTAAGCCTATTTTATAAATTTTTTGCCACTGAAGAACACTAAGGGGTATAGATTTTATTGTGAATTTCTTGCCATGAATCATTGTGTTTTATGATGTTTTGAGAATGTTTGAAAGATATATTGTTCATAAAACTGAGTTATTATGTTTTAAGGATGATAAATTTGTGATTTGGAGGATGAAAATTGAACCATTTCGCTTTAAGGGGAGATTTTCAATCTCTGAAAATCATAAAATATGAAATTAGGGCTTAATGCCGCGGGATAGCATTATTGATGTCACGACATCAGTGTCTCGGGAATAAGCGTCTCGGGAATAAAGGTCGAGGCACTAGTACACTTAAGGTCCTAAGCTCTCTAGCTTATGTTGGTCTTCCTACCCATTCTCTATACAAATGAGGGGTTGGGATATTTATAGGCAAAGCCCCCTTAAAATGTGTGGCTAGTATTCAACCAAGTGGGTGGCCAGCCACCAACCTCTAGAACCTTCCAGGGCCTCCAGTCCTCTAGAGTCTACCAGAGCTGCCAGCAACCCTTCTAGTGTCTAAGGCTTCTAGACAGTTTTGGACCAGGTGTCTGAAATGGATTCAGCCAAACAGCCATAAAATCTTGTAAAAACTGCACGACCACTAAGGCAGATTGTCCAATGAAGCGGCGCCAAGCAATTCAGAGAGAAATTTATTTTTTTAAATTTTTTTCTCGCACTAATATGTTTATTATGTTAGAATTGATTGAGTTGAACTAATATGTTGCCAAAGTAACCACAATTAGGTAAAATTTGTCAATTTTGAATAAGTAAGCATGCTTTATCCATGCGTATTAATCGGCCCAAAGGAAGGTTATTTTGGCCGGATAAGGGATAGTCCTGAATATGTGATATATTTTGATTTACCATGCTTGCATTATGTCGGTCCAAAGAAAGGCATGATGTTAGGCCGGATTAGTTATCAATATTCATATACTATGTTTAAGAGTACCACTTACAAATTGTTGTTTCTGTCTAAAGACAAAATAGCAATGTTGTATTAGGTATCTTGAGATGTGCCGACCCACATGTGTATGTTTTAATATGTGTTTTTGTTATCATGTATACATGTCTTGAATAAATGATTGACTCTGAGCATTATTTGTTTTCTTTATAGTATCTTCAATATCAGCCAACATGAACAACATTCCTGTGCTTAATGGCACAAACTTCAAGAAATGGAAGGAGCACATTATGATTGTGCTTGGTTACATGGATCTTGACTACGCATTAAGATTTGATCGCCCTGCGGATCTGACCAGTGAAAGCACTGATGCTCAGAAAGCCGCATACGAGAAGTGGGAGCGGTCAAACCGCATGAGTCTTATGATCATGCAACATTCTATTCCGAAAGCCATAAGGGGCAGAATATCTAAGGAACAAAATGCCAAAAGTTTCCTGAAGCAAATCGCAAACCGATTCACTTCTAGTGAAAAGTTCGAAACGAGTGCTATTCGTAGTAAACTTGTTTAAATACGGTATAAGGGCAAGGGAAACAAAAGGGAGTACATCATGGAGATGTTCAATCTTGTGACAAGACTAAAGGGCTTAAAGCTTGACTTGTCGAAAGACATACTTGTCCACCTAGTCTTGATCTCCCTTCCTGCACAATTTAGTGCATTCAAAATATCCTATAATACCCAAAAAGAAAAATAGACTCTAAATGAGCTTATAGCTCAATGTGTGCAAGAAGAGGAGAGACTGAAACAAGATAGGGCTGAACGTGCTCATTTGACAACAGATTCCCATGATAAGGGCGTCAACAAGAAATGGAAAAGGAATAAGGGTAAGAAAACTGCAGACTCTGGAACATCACGGCATAAAGATCAAAAGAAACAGGATACGGTTATCTCCTGTTTCTTTTGCAAGAAAGCTAGCCACCTTAAGAAAGAATGTTCCAAGTACGTCGCATGGCGTGTAAAGAAAGGTAAACTTTTCAACTTTGTTTGTTCAGAAGTTAATTTGACTTTAGTACCTAGTGACACTTGGTGGATAGATACGGGTGCAACTACTCACATAAGTGTCACAATGCAGGATTGTCTACGGAGCTTAGTGCCAGTGGATGCTGAAAGATACATCTATATGGGAAATGGCAACAAGGCTACTGTGGAGGCAATTGGTGTCTTTAGGATTCAATTACTGGTTTTAGTTTGGGTTTAGAAGAAACTTTTGTTGTGCCATCATTTAGACGGAATTTAATTTTTATTTCTTGTTTGGACAAATCAGGATACTCTTGTTCTTTTGGAAATGGAATTTCATTGTTTCTTTGAATTCAAATGTTATTGGTACATGTACTTTAATTGATAAATTGTATAAATTGGACACCGTAACCTCTAATGATAATGAAAACTTGCATTCAAGTAATTTGGGTACTAAACGCAGATTAACAAATGATAATTCATCAGTATTATGGCATAAGCAATTAGGTCACATCTCTAAACAGAGAATTCAAAGGCTTGTGTCAGAAGGAATTCTTGATTCCCTTAACTTATCAGATCTTAAAGTCTGTATAGAATGCATAAAGGGAAAACAAACGAACATAAAGAAAACAGGTGCCTACAAGAGTAGTGAACCTTTAGAGTTGATACATACGGACATCTGTGGTCCATTCCCTAAGGCATAATGGAATGGACAACAGTATTTTATCAGCTTTATAGATGACTACTCTCGCTATGGTTATCTGTATTAATTCATGAGAAGTCACAATCATTGGACATGTTCAAGAATTTCAAAACCGAAGTTGAAAATCAATTAGGCAAGAAAATTAAAGCTGTCAAATCTGACAGTGAAGGAGAATATTATGGTAGATATGACGGATCGGGAGAATAGCGTCCAGGGCCTTTCGCCAAATATTTGACAGACTGAGGAATTGCACCTCAGTACACTATGCTTGGAACCTCTAGACAAAATGATGTAGCTGAGAGATGAAACCGAACTATTAAGGACATGGTGAGAAGTATGATCAGTCATTCTTCTCTACCAGAACCACTTTGGGGAGAGGCAATAAAGACTGCAGTTTACTTTTGAAATCGAGTTCCGAGCAAAGCAGTAACTAAAACCCCATACGAGCTGTGGACAGGCAAGAAGCCTACTATTAGGCACTTGCATGTCTGGGGATGTCCAGCTGAAGCTAGGCCTTACAAGCCTAGCGAGAAGAAACCGGACTCAAGAACTGTAAGTTGCTATTTTGTGGGTTACTTGAAAAGATCGAGGGGTTTTGAAGTTCTATGATCCCTCAAATAGATCCTTTTTTTGAAAATCAGATCATTTAGAGATCATAGGATACTCCGATTCAGATTTTGCTAGATGCGTTGATAGCAGGAGATCCACATTAGGCTATGTCTTCATGATGGCTGGAGGAGCTATTTCATGGAAAAGTGTCAAACAGACAGTTGTAGCTTCTTCTACCATGGAGGCTGAATTTGTAGACTACTATGAAGTGTCAAATCAGAGAATATGGCTGTGGAATTTTATCATCGGATTGCAAGTGGTCAATGGAATTGAAAGACCACTAAGGATAAATTATGATATCAAGGCCGCTGAGTTGTATTAAAAGAACAACAGGAGTTCGTCAAAGTCGAAGCACATTAACATCAAGTATCTTGTTGTAAAAGAAAGAGTTCAGAGTCTTCAGGTGTCAATAGAGCACATTAGTATAAACTCTATGATTGCAGACCTAGTCACCAAAGGTTTACCACCTAAGGTGTTCATGAGCATGTTGCTCACATAGGTGTTATTAGACTTGATGATATGCCTGTCTAGTGAGAGTTTGTTATTATGCTTTTGACATGTTTATGTTCTGTACAGACTTGAGTTTTATGGTATGAATGAATTTCATGATTGACTGACTACTTTGATATAAAAATGTTTGCTTTCTACAGTGGTTTTACATATGGTATTAGAAAGTGTTAGGACTCTTGGAGTCATAAAGTAGGAACAGTTGGAAATAGGCATGAATGAGATCACATTACATGTAATTTCCATGCTACACATCCATACTTGATCTAAGTCGTTAATTATATTGATATTGTGACCATTGATGGGTTTAGTTAAGAATATATATAACGATAGCTTCTTTGATCCTATATTAATGTAATTAATGGACCAGATTGTTTCAGGATATTTCAAAGTTAGTATAGCAAAGTATTGTGCACACTAAAGTATTACTCTTGTACAATTTAAAGACATATGTGGTCCAAGTGGGAGATTGTTAGCAACTTTCATTAGGTGGACTCACATATTAAACAATTGTACAAGATATGCTATCTTGTTATAGAGCCTAATTAATAAGTGATCCAATAAGGTTAATAATTAAATGGCTTAATAAAGATATCAATATTAAGGTATGGGTCCAATTATGTGTAGAAACCCAAAAACTTTCAGTTATGATTGGTGGGTTCATAACTGATGGCTTAACCACCCTACAGTTACGAGAGAGCTTATGGTCCCTGAGCCTGATAACATAACGCATCCTTTTTCTTCCCTATAGATGAGATAGAAATCATTACGTATTATCTAGGATTGGAAGATTATATCCTACCCAATCTTTGATTTGGAAATAATTCTACCTTTAATTCTTACGATGGATTCAGGTAAGTTTTTTTGGTTGATCTTCACTTTAATTTCATTCTCTATTGCATCTTCAAATTGATCTTGACTTTTATGATTTGAATTCAATGCATGATATTGTGAAGAATAAGTTTTTGAATCATGTGAATTCTAATAGTATGGCATCTTAGCAGGTGAGTAACTCTTTGCCAAATTGTGTTTAATTTTTTTAGTGAATGTAACCTTTACTAAGTTTCCAAGCAAAGGGAAAAAACAAGAAGGGAGGAATTATATACGTTATATTTCATGTCAACTTTTGTCTTAACAAAATTGATTGGATCACCTATTTAATTTCTTTTTATACAACTACAGGCGATGACCATGAACTCCTTCACATTGATAATATTATAATCTTTTGAATCTTTTTTTGCAGGATTGATGAAGAACAGAACCAAAGAATGCTGAAGATCTTCATTCATGGGGTCACACTAGTAAAATTTTTGATTTTTCAGGGAACCCATGTGAAGATTGGGTTATTGCTAGTGTGGCTGAAGATAACATTCTTCAAATATGGCAAATGATGAGGATGATATACCAGGAGATGAATCCACCAAAGGTTCTTAAATTGTATTTTTCTCCCCAACTTGAGGACAGCCAACGGGGGAGCCTAAGAGGGTTGACAAATTTAGGAGTAAATTTAGCTTGTTTTCATATGTTCTATAGTTGGAAAAAAAAATACATTTAGTTAGTATTATTCTTTTTTTCATTTATTAAATACATTTAACGATTTTTTTTTCTTCAATCAAATGATTTTGAGATGAAAAATAAATATGTTTTCAATAAGAATATAAGATTTTACATATAAGTGATCTAATTAAATTATGAAATCATTCTCAATGGATACCCAACATTTTGTTTTAGAGAGCAATTTAATAAAAAAAATTATTAAAAAATCTTATATATATATTTTTGGATAAGTAAGTTCTTTTATATATCCAAAGAGCATAATGTCTGCTACTAAAAGTTTAAAATCAGTCATCTAATTTATGACAGTCACGAAAGAACAAACAAATCATCAACAAACAGTATTATTTCCTATACCTGCAAGTCTATCTCTTACAATATTAACAACTAAACTAGTAATGTCTAGTTCTGTTCGATCTTGCCCTCCATGGATTCTCCTATTTCTTTCCTGCCACTGATAGTAAATATGAGCATTCCAAGCCAATCTCAAGGTAACAGTGATTATGGCTTTCCCCCTAAAATTTTGCACAATCCAGCATAACTCTTCATTCCATGATCTTACCACTCTGCTGATTCCAAAAACAGATAAGATCCTCCCCCATACCTGCTTTGAATAAGCACACTCAAAGAAGATATGGTCCCTGGTTTCCACCTCTCTATGGCATAACACACAATCCAGGGCAATTGTGTGCCACCAAGAACTCATTCTGCTTCTAGTAGGCAGCTGTCCAATATAGCTAGCCAAGAAATAAACGAGTGTCGAGGAATCTGAGGGTGACACCACACAAGTCTATGCTAGTCCACCTTGTTCTGCTTATGTCTCAACTCATTCCAAACATAGGCAACTTTAAACTTGGGACCAAGCAGTCTCCATACGATACTATCTCCTTGCTGTTGCATAAAGCTGGTAGCCAAGCTTCTTAGTTTCAATAGCCTATTCTAGCTCCAACTATACCTTTGTAGAGAAGGCAGCTGCATGACATTGCTGCCCTTCAAGACATAGGCCTCGATCCATGCAACCCACAGTGAACCAGCTTTGGTGAGCACTGTCCAAAGATTCCTCAATATGCATGCTTTGTTCCAAATGGACAGGTCCTTCAGCCCCAATCCACCTTCTGCCTTGGGATGGCAAACAGCCTGCCAACTAACTCGAGCCCTTTTTGCATTCCCCTCAGTTCCTTTCCACAGGAAAGCATTGCAAAGTTGTGAGATTTTCTTAACAACTTTGGATGGTAAAATCAGATTCCTGCTCTAGAAGTTTTGGATGCTGAATAAAACAGACTGAACCAGTTGAAGACGACCTGCAAAGGATAGGTGTTTGACCGTCCAACTCTTGATCCTCTGTTTGATTTTGTCAACCAGTGGAGAGCAGTCATTGTCACTAAGTTTCTTGGTGATCAGTGGCACCCCCAGATACTTGACAGGAAGGGTTCCTTTCTTGAATCCTGTTTTAGCAACTATATCCTGCAACACCTCTTCATTAACCCTGAAGATCTCACTTTTTGCATAGTTGAGCTGCAGACCAAAAACCAAGTAAAAAATCTCCAATAAGTTGGTAGTGGCTTCAATAGACTCAGCCTGCCCCTTAGTAAAGATTAACAGGTCATCCATGAAGCATAAATGTGTAAGCTTTACTTTCTTACACTTAGGGTGAAAGGGAAAGACCCCATAGGCAGTTGCTAGATTCAAAAGGCATGAGAGCACGTTCATAGCAATGACAAACAAATAAGGAGAGATTGGATCACCTTGTCGAACTTCTCTTGTACCCGTGAAATAACTTGCTAGCCCTCCATTCAATGCCACAGAAAACCTGGGAGTTGTGAGGCATTGACTTATCCAGTCAATGAACATTTGAGGAAAGCCAAGAACCGTTAGCACCTGGATGATGAATCCCCAGTCCAGAGTATCAAAAGCCTTTCTTAGATCCACATTTATTGTACAACGAGGAGATAAGAAAGCTTTATGGTAGCCATTCACAATCTCCTGAGCCATCATAACATTGTCAACCAAATTCCTCCCTGCAACAAAGGTACTCTGATTATTTGAGATGATCACTGGCAGGCATTGCTTAAGCCTATTGGCCAGAATTTTTGTAATGCATTTATAGATGATCGAACAGCAAAATATAGGCCTGAAATCTGTCATACTCATTGGGTTTGGGGTTTTGGGAACAAGAGTAATAATTGTAGAATTGAAAGCTGGGAGTAGATTCCCATTGTTGAAGAAGTGCATCACTGCCTCCACAATATCCCTTCCCACAATGCTCCAAGCACATTTAAAGAAATATGCAAAAAAACCATCTGGACAAGGCGCTTTATTGCAGTTCCAGGCAAACATAATGGCCTAAATTTCTCTCCCAGTAACAGGGGCAATCAATATATCCTGTAGTTCATTGGGCAAAACTGCTTGCAATATTTCTTTCAACAAGTTATCAGAACATCCAGAGATTTCTGGGTTAGGGGATCCCAAGACTTGTTGAAAATAATTCACTGCCTTTGTAGAGATTTGACTGTAGGACTCAAGTTTATTCCCTTTAGCATCATGCAATACTCTAATGGTGTTGCTTTTCTGCTTTACTAGCACCTGTTTGTGAAAGAAACCAGTATTCTGATCCCCTTTTTTCACCCACTGAGTTCTAGCCTTTTGCCTATAAAAGTTTTCTTCTGTTGTTAACAGGTCACTAAGCTCACTTGCAGTTTGTTTTTCAAGCAGCACTAACTCTTTGGTGGGGTTTTGAGACCTCAACTCCAATTGGACAGAATCCAGTCCAGTCTATTTCTCCTTCACTTGATCTGATATCCTGCTAAAGTGAGTGTTGTTAAAAATTCTCAACTCACTTTTGAGTCTTTTTAACTTCCTATGCAATCTCAACATAGCATTGCCTTCCACTGGTGCAGTCCAGGACTTCTCAACTATCTCCAAGAATTCTGGGTGGTTAGTCCAAAAATTAAAGAATTTGAATGGTTTGGGGGGAGAGTAATCTTGGGTCTGGAGCCTTACAAGCCCAGGGCAGTGATCAGAAACTTCTGGGGACAGGAATTCCACATGAGAGCTAGTATAGCTGGCAAACCATCAAGGGTTAACAAGAACCCTGTCAAGCTTTCTTAAGAGTACATTATCAGCCCTATTATTACACCATGTAAACAGAGGACCAGTGAACGGATGATCAGTCAAGTCAAGCTTTGCCTGGCAGTCAACAAACTCCCTCATATTAGAGTTAACAGTCTGAGAACCATTGTAGTCCGAGCTTTCCCTTGGGTGAGTCCGTACATTGAAATCTCCAGCCACCAACCAAGGATTGTCACCAATCTTTCCCCCAGTTTGCTGTAAGCTGGTCCAAAAAGCCCTTCTATCAGATCCACTATTGCAGCCATACACTGCAGAGAGGAAGAACTTTTGATTGCCCTGAGTGATGGAACAAGTTATTACTTGGTCAGAGGCATCCATAAGATCAACTTGCCCCTGATTTTTCCACAAAATCCAAATCCTTCCATTATAGGCAGAGCCATAATTATGAAACATACTCCATCCAGCAAACAACTTGTTGTTATAGCTTGAACATGTTGTCGCTTGACTCTAGTTTCTAGCAGGCACTAGATGCTTATCTTTAGTTTATTAACTCTACTAACTATTTTTCTTTACTTGTCAGGGTCATTCATCCCCCGACGTTCCAAACTAAGAGATTCATAAGGATATGGATGAGGATTGACCCCCCAAAGCAGATTTGTCTGCTTTACTCACTGTACTCTTCCCTCTCCATTTTTGATTTTTCTTTTTGGGTTTGATCTGCATCATCAGTTCAGCTACACCAACTGCTGCAGCTTTGATTCTTTTTGGTGATGAAACATGAGGATCAAGAATTACCTCCTTTCTCTCATCTAATATTGTAGAACTTAGAATATCAAACCTGTTTGCTGTGAAGGCAAACTGTTTCTCCTTGGTTCTTGCAGGTGGCGAGTTTGTTTGTCAAGGTGTCTCTGATATGCCAGATTGTTCCTTCTCCCCCTGTTCTTCAACATTCAGTTCATTCTCTGTAGTGGAACCTTCATCCACCTTATTCTTCTCCTTGGGGATCCACAATTGTGTAGTGACAGGTTTCTTATGGCATTGCTGCTCTCCATGCCCAAACACCTTGCAATGGGCACATTTTGGAGGCATCCATGCAACCTCTACTGAAACCGAAACCATTGTACCATTACCTAGCTCAACATCAATAACCCTATGTAAGACTGTCTCTATATCCACCTCAACACAGACCTTTGCAAATTCAAGCTTTTGCTTGAGGGAGGTGACTCTGTCCATGTAAAGAGGTTGACTTATTGCACTAGCTACATAGCTCAATCCAGTACTAGTGTAAAGTTCCAGTGGCACATTCCTCAATCTGATCCACATAGGGATTCTTCTCATGTCAAACTCCAAGGATTGAAGCCCAGGCTCCCATTTCCTAATAATAACAACTTTGTTCTGAATATGCCAAGGTCCTGCCTCAATCACCCAATCCCTAGTTTTTGGAGAGGGAAGTTGGATGGCATACAGGTTCCTTCCAGCTGGCTTGATTTCAACAAAACCCTCCTTTCTCCATAGCAGATTAGCCATCTTTTGAAATTGGCTAAAATTCGGAGTTCTTCCCATAAATTGGGCCACCACAGAGGTTTGCCATTGATTTGATCCCTCATCAATAACTTCCTTTGGAGGTTTTACCACACATCTACCTTTGTCATGTGATGGCGGGAAGAATTGGAGGGATTGATCAGCTTTAGAAGAGAAAAGCGATCTCCAGTTCATAGCGTTACCATCAACTTCCTTTTCCACATCAGCAGGAGCAGTTATAACTGCCATTCCCCTCATCGCTAAAGGTTGCTTCTCACCTTCACTGTTCATCATCTTCATGCTTGCGCCATTACCATTTCCAGATGGAATCAAGGGGGGAAAACCATCTCTCAAACGTGAATTCATTGATGTTGAAGCTGGGTGATCAAAAGAAGTTGTCGAGGGCATCAATGGTGAGTTCATCCCAACTTGGACGGACATCATGAACTTCTCCAACAGAATCCAAGCAAACTCAAGCAAATGAGACCAAATCCAAGCGTAGGAATGGAAAAAAGACTCAAAATGAGCAAAAATCAATAAAGAATCAACAAATTGAAGAAGAAATGAGCGAGAAATCTCAAGATTTTCTTGGCTCACGTTAGACCTGCTAACGTGAGCCGAGAGAATTTGCTAACTGCCATCGAGAGAATTTTTTAACATGAAAGATAAGAAACAAAAAACAGAACCATGAGCTAAACCAAAAACAAGAATCTTACATTTCTATGAGCTGAATCAAAGATAGGTATTTAACATTATCGAAAATGTATTTGATAATCTTGTTAGGGGTGAATCAAATTATCAAAAGTAATCTTACTGTTCTTACATATTAAGTATAAAAATGATTCCAAGTAAAATTGCAGTTTATAATTACAAGACCATTTGCAATATCTGTAGTTACTAGTTTCAAGTTGGGGCTTTTCCCGAGCCAGCTGCCTTACACCAACTTTTGATTTTCAGTTTTATGAACTGTTGTAACAAAAGATTCTGCCTTAACAGAAAGTACTTGTAAAAAGTCAACCTTTGGTGAGGGAAACAAATGCAATTAGCTAGATTGGTGGGGTTTGGATGCCTGTAGCCTAAACAGTTATTTTGCGGTTTTAAATTTTTTGTCATCGATATTCACCGTCGATATTTACTACAATGGACCGCAATAACATTCATTACATCCATAACTGTAATAAACACAACGCAATCAAAACACATCCACAACCACAATTTAAATCCTTGACCTCGATAACAAATTTGTTAATATCCAAAATCGAGAAGGCCTCTTGGAAACATTCTTGAATATCGTTCCAGCAATTATCCAATTTATCGAAACCTGAAACCCAGAATTTGAAACCAGATGGAACAAAATTTTGGCGGTTCCTGGAGAAAAGTTGCACTCTTATAGTAAAACTCGATTATAGTCTGACCACATGATATATATATAACTGTATCTGAACTATATTTTTTGTTCAATAACTCTTTCATCGAAGCATGCCATTTCTGTGCCAATTCTAGCACTCAACAAAAGTATTCAAATACGACACGATGATCTGCTCGTAAGTCGAAAATCATGGACATGAAAGTCGCAGCACAGGCAAAATCAGGCGACAAACACCCTAAGGAATCATTCGAAATGCACATATGATATGACTTTAAAGGAGGATTCTGCAAGTGGGCCTAAAATGTAATGAACTTTTCTTCTGATTCCAAGGACTGCAGAGGAAAAGATGGGAAAAAAGTATAAAGCACATGCAAGCCAACTATCAGTTTTGTTCCATCTTTACTGAAGAAGCTTGGTATAAGGATTTGACGTTCACTCCTTTATGATTTTAAATCCTTAAGACCTTCTGAGACATCCAAATCACACAAGTCAAAGGGAATAACACAATCTTCAACTGCAATTGCAAAATGACAAGTGGCCCTTTTACAAGAGTTAAGTATTTCTGCACAGGCGGAGCCATAAAGTTTTTTGAGGTGGTAAAGATTGAAGCATTGACATGTATTTGGCTTGATGCTGGAATCGGAATAATAAGATGATAAAAGGGAGAGGAGGAAAAAGATGGAAGAAGTGAAGTTCATTAGGTTTTCCATGAAAGAGTGCAAAACCAACTTGAGCAGAAATCGGATATTGCTTTAAAGATTTTGTTTTACTCTCTCTGTCGCCCTTCCAAAGGTTAAGCAAAAGTCAAAAGAGTTATTATTCTCTAAGGCTGCTTTTAGCATTGCTTCTCACTGTCGGAACGCTCGTTTTGAACAGCTGAGCGATGTTAAACAATTAGTTTTTTTCTTGTGAAAACACTTTTTGAACGTTAATTTTGAACCAAACCCAAAAGTCAGAAAAATAAGACTTTTTTGATTTGCAAACCATAATTTGGGGAGAAAATTACCAAACACCCTTTCTATTAAAAAATTATGACAAAATTATCCCCTAGTTAATTTTGTTCATTTTTTGAATAAAATTATTCTTTTACTTTTTTAAGTGTATAAAATTCTATATTATTGATTTTTTTAACTTAGAATAAAAATATGAAAAGAATATAATTGTTTATTTTTTAATTTTAAATAATTTAATTTTTTAATAAAATTTGAAAATTTTATTTTTGTATAAATTTGTATTATTAAGTCGCACAATTATTTTGAAAATTTTATTTTTATATAAATTTGTATTATTAAGTCACACAATTATTTTTTATACATCTTAATAATTTACTAATATTAAAAATGATTTATTCTGTTTTTTTAAATATTATGTTTTTTTTAGTCATTTTAATTACACACCGCAGTTTTTTACAGCAATGCCAAATATTAAAAAATTTCAAACCACATTTTTTCACAGCAATCTTTCACAGCATTTTTCAAACACTTTTTTTAGATAGAACTTTTTCAAACTGTAACAACAATACTAAACTAGACCTAATACGAGAGAACGAGAGGAGCAGTTTCATTAGAGAAAAATAAAAGAGAGAACAGAAATCAAAAGGAAAACGCTGTACACATAGAATTGGATATTGAGAAAATAGTAATGTAAAAGAAGAGGACACAGAACGGCATAAACCCATTTCCCATAAACCTTTGGAAATCGCCAAGAGTCAGAGTGGTGAGCATGCAATAATAAAAGTATTTCTAGGAGTTTGAAAATTCGATTATCATCAAACAGAGCAATTACTGACACTGAAGATAGGTGGCATTGTCTGGGCCACGCAAAAAGCCGAATATATTCCAGGACAGGATCCTAGATTGATTGGATCATGCAAAACTGATGGAGGTGCTGATTTTACGAGATGATCCGAATCTAATGTCCAGAGCCTCATCATTGGTTATAAATAGAGGCCCCAGAGCATTGCAATTGAGGCATCCCATTGGAGAAAGAAGATCTATTTCAAAATTCATGAGGAAGAGAGGTCCTACATGAAGACTGGAGTCTTGTTTTGTAGCCAAGAATGACTTGCCTGTGGCCTGGCACTGGCAGGGGTTTCAAAGCTGAAATGAAATGCCAACAGAAAAGGAGAGACGGCTCGTTTTTGGGATCAATTACCGCACACATTCATGAAAAATGAAAAAGGCTCTTGGCTCCTTGAGTGGTATACAGGCAGTCTCCTTGGCTAACGAAACTGGCTCTTGTCACTCATGCTGGACTTTCTCTTCTTCCACGGCTGGACGAGGGGGAGACTTTCTCTTCTTCAACCTTTGTGACTCTGCCTGGATAAGCTACCAAAAGAGACTGGTGGTAGACGTAAATTAATTATCTATATGCATTTATAAACTTCTCTTCAGCGTTATAAGAAATGTGCTATTATTATAGTAATTTATAAATATCACTTTACTTTCAGTGGGAAGTTATTTACTCTTTGTTACTGACACGATGCAGATATCCAGCACCTGAACTTCAAGTCATGATATGTAGCCTATCTATATACAATAGATGTTATCTCTCAGATTGAATAATTAGTTGATAGATGTTTTATTCGTTTATTTTTTTGTGTTAAAATGTTAATTAATTGGATTGAACTCACGCAAGTTTATTGGGCTATACTTTTTTTTTTCTTTTCATTTTTTGATTGTGTTTGTAGAACGTTTTTTAGCTATTGGAATGGCTGAAAGACAATTTTTTTCTCGCATGTATTTTGTTTGATGTGAAAGGTACGGGTCTCGAAAATTTCTTTTTCTCTTTTCGTTTTTTTTCATTCTTGGGGAATTGGTTCTTGGCTTTGTTATCCTCTACTGTTGTAGGTCAATTTTTTTTGGCTTTTTTTTAACGGGTCTTTGATTTCATTTTAGATATTTTCAGGTCTTTCATTTAATTGAAGGGCTAGAGAAAATGCCCCGAGTGTTTTTTGTTTTTGTATGATTTGTTAGTGTTTTTTCTACTTTTTTTTTTACCACAAAGATTGGTTTGTTCTTTGTTTTTTGATAAAAAGATTCTTCTGTGTTTTTGTTGTTGTGCAATGTTGGTATTTTGTGTATTTTGCATGTTGATTATTCAGATGTGGGTGAATTATTCAAAATGATCAACATGCAAAACATTGTTCTCTATTTATGTTTCACTCAATTCCTGTTAATTAAATACATATTTTATTGATTCTGATCTTCAAACCATGTTCACTGTGAATTGCAATGGCTTTGCTGTTTAGTCAAATACTTTGCTTTTCCAGCAATTGAGGTTGATAATTCTGAATTATATTTAAAGTTGAGTTTTCATGCTTTTAGGTTTTCTATCTGTTCTTGATATTGTCTCAGAGAGATTCAGGTAAGTGATTTATGGTGTTTTAATTTTTTCACTACTATTTTATTTTTTAGAGGCTGTCAGCTGATTTATGATATATGTGTTGTATTTAAAGTTTTTATTTTTATCAAGTAATCAATGGCTGTAAGAGGTAAGTGTTTCAAGATTGATTGTCAATTGCTTTTGGTTTTTCTTATTACTAGTTATGTGTATGGTTTGCATGTTGATTGATGGTAGATTTTTTTTTTTTTTTTTTGGTTCTGTATTTTGGTTCAGGTGTATGAAATATTTTGTGTGATTTTATTTGTGTTTTTTGTTTTTGTTGTTTGAAGTTGCTTTTGTTTGTGATGGATGTTGCTGGACAATCAAGATAAAATAAGGTTAGAAGGTAGAAAGATTAAGAGCTAATAGACTTAGGAGACATCCAGAACATGTTTTAGATGTGAATAATGCTTCTGTTGTTAATGGTGGTGGTGGTAAAGTCAAACTGATTGATATTTCTGTGTCTAATGTAAGTGGTAGAGAAAATGGAAACATTTTGAGAGATTTAGTTGCTCATTCTATTGTATAGGTGATGATGGTGAGCTTCATACAATTTCATTTGAAACTGTCATACATGTTTCTCTTGAATTTTCAAATGATGTTTTACGAAAGAAGCCAAGGATTAACTTTTTGTGTAATGGTTCTGCCAGTAGTAGTAATTATGTTGGTGATACTTTATGGGATGTTTCTATTCTTGCCAACATGTTTTCTGAGTTTTTATTTGAACATGCTTATTTAGTTCAAGCCAGAAACAACCTTGAAAAATCATGTCATGTTGCGAATCATTCTGATTTGTTTACTCAGTCAGTCAATGAACCTAATGTTTTAGTCATTAGCAGTTGTAGTGGTCATAGTTTATATGATGTGCCAATTATGTTGCATCCCTCAAGCGAAGCTATGGCTGTAGTTGACGGATTGTCAGAGATTGATCAACTAGGGTCTGATGGGTAATGTCTACTAAAGCTTTGTCTGTTCTGATGTGGTTCTACATTAATTATTTTAATTAAGTACTAAAAAACATAATTCTTATTAAACTGTCTTGATTTATGTTAAATTATAAAGGTGCTATTATTATTGGGAATTCTGATTTTCAACAGTAAGAGCAAAGAAGTAAAACTTCTAACTTGTCAAACAAATTGACATGCATATTTTTTATAGTAACAATAAATCCGTTGTTCTTTTGTTTAATAGGAAGGTTCTATTCAATTTTTAGTTTTGGTGGACCAAGATGTGTTTTTACTTTTTGTGACGCTTTAATGTGGTATGAGAAAATAGTGGATATATCTAAGGATCCATCTAATTCAACCTTTACATTATGTTGTCAGAAAGGTTTAGTTAAATTGCCTTCATCTAGACCTGCCCATGCTTTTCAAGATTAGTTTCTTAGTTATAAAGTAGGTAGTAGGTCAACTACTCGATATAGAGATAATATTAGGTTATACAATTCAATGTTCCAACTTACATCCATAAGGGGAATGATTGATAATATTGTCAATAATAGGCCACGTACACATGTATTTAAAATAAATAGTCAAAATCTTCATAGGATAGGATCGTTACTTCTAGTTGCAGGCCATAAACCAAAGTTATACAGCTTTATATTTATGATACTAAGAATGAAATTTCGAATCGTATGGGTGCTTTTGATGAAAAATAGTTTAGGTGATGTTGTTGATAGAACAATAGACGTTGAAGGCCTTAGAAAGATGCTTGATGAATATAATGGAGTTGTTAAAGCTTTTAAAACTTCCAAGGGTAGATACATAACATCATATGGAATTTTGATCCATCTTAGATTGCTTAGGGCTCGAAACAGTCAAGAAGAAGCTATGTATCTCCATCTGGGTCAAAACATTGTGACAAGAAATGAAGTAGTTTTCTCACATTACTTGAATATGGACTTTATCAATTTTGATCCGAATCTGAAAAATCAACTCAATTGACCTGAATCCGTATTTGATCCAACTCGATTGATAATAAAAGTCAATAACCCGAACCTGCCCAACTTGAACCCGAAAACAACCCGAACGTGAAAGAATCCAAACTCGAAACGATCCAGATCCAAAATAATCCGAGCCCAAAATGATCCGAACCTAAAATAACTCGAACTTAAATTAAGTATAATTTTATTTTAAAAAATATTAATTTAATAAAAGAAATAAATATTACAAAATTATTAATTTATTTTAATTTTATAACTTCAATTATCTTTTAAGTTGTTTTTCATTACTATTACAATTCTTTATATTTTTTTAATATTGTATTTTTAGTTATAATTAAAAAATATATATTATTATTATTATAATTGAATTTTAATTTTTATATCTATTAGTATATATTATAAATAATTTTTTTCTTTGAGAAAATAATTAAATAGATCAATAATTATTATTTTAAAATAAAAATAATTAACAATAATTCAATAAAATTATATGTTATATTATTTATATTAACTTATAATATAATTTAATTTTAAACAAATTAATATATGTTATATTACTTATGATAACCTAATAATATGATTTAATATTAATTATATATTTTTATTCTCATGGGTATACAAATGATTTATAATAAATTATATAATATTTGTTCCAACGTACTAAATTTTAAGAGTCGATCGTTAGACACCTACTCGATCTTTCGGTCAGATTAGATTTTCAAAAATAATCATAAAATCTCCTAGATATAAGTTTGAAAATAAGATATGTTGCCTTTTTTTGTTACCAAAACACCTAATCTCTTCTCTTTTTATTCGATTTAGAAAACCAACAAAGAAATAATCGCAAAACACCCTTAAACCGAAAACTCAGAAAGAAATCTCAAAAATTTCCGCAAAACCGAAAACCTCAAAAATCTCTTGCTGCCAATCTCTTTTTCTCTACGTAATTGTTTTATGATGATGATTATTGTTTGTTTAAATAAGAATTAGAATAAGAGTTTTAAGTTTTGTTAAATTTGGTTTTTTAGTTCAAGATCCAATTCTAACTTTAAAAAATAGTTTTTTCAAAAATTGTTTCCCTTTATTTTTGGTCTTTTATTTATTTTTGCATTTAAAAAAAAAATAAAGAAATAATAAAGGAAAAATATAAAAAATTAAGAAAATGAATAGAAAAAATAAGAAAAATAAGAAAGAAAGGAAAAACAAATTGGGTCCAAAGCCCAAAAACATAATTGTGTCTAAAAAATAATATTGGGTTGAAAATCTATAATAAAATCTAAAAAAATAATTTCAAACCCAAAATAAATCAAAGTCCTAAAGTCATTTGGGTTAAGACCAATTTATAAAAAATGGTTGTAAATAAAAAAAATCAACTTTAATCTTGAATTTGATTTAGACAATATTTGATCAAGATTAAGATATTTCGAGCAAGATTAATATAATAATCAAACATAGTTTAAATCAAATTATCCTCGAATAATGTTTTAAAAGATTTCGGACAAAATTGAGTTTCTACAATATTTTATTATTATACATATTATTTAAAATAAGTATATTATATTAAATTTTAAAATTATAACATATTCTCATGCAATGTAGAATAAAATAAATAAAAAAATGTCATTGATAATGATAGTGTTATTTTACCTTAATGATTGATAAATTACGTTATAATAATCTCTTATCATGTTATTTAAGTTAAATTAGATAATTTCTTATTAATATTTATATTTTTGGATAAATGTGTTGTTTTTAATTTCAAATGCATAATCTTTTAAGTTTTATCGTGTAATTTTTTTAAAATATATAAAATAGATCATTGATATGTGTATTTTATTATAGTAATTTGTATACATTATAATAATATCTTATCATGAGATATATAATAAATTAATCTCTTATCGTTATACATTTTATTTATAATAAACGTGTTGTTTTTTATTTCAAATTTATCATCTCTTATCATATGATTTAAATTAGTTTCGTCAGTAATCATAATATTGGCCCATTTAACGATACTTGCTATTAAGTTCATAAAAAATAGATAATTTTTTTATTTTATTGTAAAGAGCTACAAAGAGATATATATATATATATATATGCATATAATCATATGTATATATTAATATAATAAAAATTATATATTATACAAAATATTATATATGTCAGTATGTCAATATGTTAAGAATTGCACATCCTTACTTATTATAAAAAATTTATTAATTTAATTTCATACATTATGTTTAGAATTTTAAAATATTTAGCATAATTAACTAATTTAATTTATTATTATATTTTTATTTTGAATAAGAATTTATTATTATATTTTATTATACTTGATGATTAAACTTTTAAGTAAAGTTTTAAAATCTAGTTTAATTTTAGTAACAAATCATTTCAAGTTCTAAGATTGTTCACTTGATAAAACTTTTAGTAGTAAGGGTTACTTATCAATGTTCGAACCTTTCAACAAACATAAAATTTTACATATTTTACAAATATATAAATAGATTCAGGTAATGATTTCAGATACACGATAATATCCTATTTATTTTTATCTTTCAATAAATTCTAACAAAATCTTATTCGATCAAATAATCTGTTTAAATTTAATCTGATTTGATTTTAAAATTAATAAATTGAATCCAAAATGATTCGAATCCGAATAACCCGACTGTCAAGCTCTAATTACCCGAACTTGAAATGACCCAACCCCAAATTAATTCCAATTTTTTAAGATCCGAATTGATCCAACCCGAATTGACTCGATCAAACGCAACTTAACCCGTCAGATCTACTTGAATCCGACCCGCCAAAGTATTGGATCACAACCTCAATTCACGTTCACACCTTAAAAACATTTTTAATGTTAAATCTAATAACCACTTTATTTTTATGCATGGACAAAAGAAAGGAACTAGTTAACACATGAAGTAAAAGGATGAACCGACAGTATGACTGAAAGTAACAGACAACTTAACAAAAAAAAAAAAAAAATCACACATTTAGTTGCAACAAACTTTTATGATCTTTATCTTCTTACAGGAACACAAAAAATGAGACAAAGGAATCATAAAAAAGAATATTTTGACCACAGTTTTATGAATGATATCAAATATGATAATGTTTGATTTTTCATCATAAGTGTTTTTGTTTTTCTAAACAACCTACTTTTGTTTTAAATTGTAATACAATTTTTTATTATTATTTAGAAATGTACAAAAAATTATATTAATTATGCTCTACCTTACTAGACTGTTTATTTTCAGCATTCCCCTTCAATTTCATTACCCACTTCAAGTATTAAAAAACAGAATCGCAACAACGCGTTAAATCCATACTAGTTAGCATAATAATAATCCCCTTCTAGAAATTGAAAGAATGATATATATATATATATATATATATTTATATATTGCTTGTTGTAATCATTTCCGTAAGTGAAACAATTATTATGTACTGTTTCATGTAGTCATTTCATAGTCACTGTAAACTATAACAAGAGCACCGTAACCTAATAAAAGCGTCCTTCAATTTGTTGTAAAAAGAAGAAAAATACTATCTGAATATCTACAATGCAACTGCAAATCAATGAGCATATATGTCTAGTACCCTTCTTTTTGGGGTAAATAAAACATTACGACAAGAAATGAAGTAGTTTTTCGACATTACTTGAACCGCTTTCCATCCATTCTTAAAGGTTCAAATAAAGGTTCCGATTTTCTAAAAAGAAAAAAAACCAAATAAAGGGTCTGACTACATTTCTTATGTAGCTTTTTATTCCTTCGACATGCTACTACCTCCCGCAATGAAAACAACCAAATTACTCAATCCAAAAAGCAATGCATCCAACAAAAAAAAAAAAAAGCATTAAAAACAATAAATCAAAAAAATCAAATCAAAAGTTAAATAGAACATCGGATCGTTTCAATTAAAAGGAAAATTTAATATTAAATACATCATCTTAATATTAAATAAATATTAAATATAATAAATAATAAATAAAAATATATTTAATTTAATGATATAAAACTAAATGTTGAAATACTCAAATTCCATCATTTATAAAAAAAAAATTACCAATCATTTCAAATTCCATCATTTATAAAACTGATTCAATTACCAATTTAATCCGATTTTTAATCGATTTAACCGATTCTTAATCGGTTCACTTAAAATCCGATTAACTTACACTTATTAGACCAAATAAACCATCAATTTTTGATTCAATCGGCCAATCCAATTTTTTTTTTTTTACTGCTAAAAGCCTAATCGTTTAGATTTTTCTTGACATGACAGACTATGGCAGTAACGAAAATGTATTCGCAACAAGAAAATTGATCTTTAGCATTCGAACCGAGTATACCAGTGATTTCAGGTTTGATCTGAAATTCATATGCGACATTTGTTGGGCCTTTTCCAAGATGCATGTAGCACAATGCAGTAGTCGAACATTCATATAATCGCTCTCAAAAGGGACAAATAATACGGTTCGTCAGCCTGGTTTCAGACTACGTAGGACTGGATTAGATAGGATCAGGCAGTTAAGCTCAGTAGGTCATTTGGCCAACCATAGTAATGAAAACTTCAAAATCAGAGGAATATATGAAACAAAAAGCAGATCTGAGTAAGAGGAACATGAAAGGTTCAGAAGCATCATCTATATTACATACCAATTGTATTGTGTTCATGTAGGCAATATATATATATATATATATATATATATATATATATATATATATTTCACAACAGGCTTGCAACTGAGTCCAATACTTTAAACTAGAGGTCTGACACCATATGGAGAAGAGCTTAGTCTAATTACCAATAAACAATATATGTGGTAAAACCTTTTGTTCATGGTTCCTTGTATAGCCAATAGTTTTTAGCAAAGCCAGAAAAGCACATACAAATGATTAAACAGCATAGCAAAATGGTTTTACTAGACTTATCATGCAGGCACAGCAAAACTCTCCTGCATCCATTGTGGCACATCCACCACAGCACATGGATCTGATTTCTCAAAATTAGCAACCTGCAAGAAAACCAGCAAACAAGAAAATGATTAAAATGAAGATGAATAATGATTGAGTGGATAAAGCCCCCCCAATGAGACTCCTCACACCATTAAGGATTTGGAATTTCTATCTTGAGGAGAAGATGTGAAGTCTATAACATGGGTGAGAGCTTCCTTCGTTGATATCAGTCATCCTATATTTACTTCCACATGTACGAAGAAAAACAAAAGTGTGGATAAAAAGAAAACAAACAAGTTAAGACTTACCTTTTCAGAGCATTTTGGGCAATAATGATACTTATGCCAAAGACAGTCCATTGAAGGGCAAAGAAAGCAGATTCCAAGCATAAAGGGCATCATGCATCCAACAACCGCTGCCAGACTAGGTTTAGATCTGAATTGCACATCGGAATTTTAAAGGTTTGATGGAGGATGACAGTAATATAATCTTAATCACTTTAAACTGAATGTAGCATATAAACTAAGGAATAGCAGAAAAACAAGCCATTTCATCCAGTTGGAGAAATAGCATATTTTTCTCCCTTACTACACAATGAACAATAAATTAAAAACCACAAATTTCAGAGAAGGCTCTTTTTATTAGAATCAGGCCTCACAATACGCATAAACAAGAAACACCCAAGCAAGAAAACTCCACAATATACAAGTAAATTAACTCTTAAGAATGACCCAAAAGTTTATTTCCCTTTTCAAGCCACATAACTAACATAAAATCCAACAGAGAGATTATGGACGACATCCTTCACTCGATCAACACGAAGCTGTCCAATTTAAAGAAAACAGATCATAGCATAGGAATAGTAGCGGAACAAAAAGCAAGGGCAAATTACCTGACGAGGGTGAGTCCGGAATTACCACAGTAAGGGCAGTTAAAAGGAGCAGGGGTATCCCGATACATCGTTTGCTGAATCGGAATTCCCTTTGGATCACTGTATATGGCGTTCGGCGGTATCATCCCCGCCTGGTACGGATTCGTCCCCACATAGTATGGGACTCCGACCACCGGCTGCTCCTCCTGCTTCGACATTTTTTTTTTTCTTTTTGGGTGGGGTTCGATTGGTGATCTCAGGAGAAAGAATAGTCTTCCCTAAACAATGCAAGAGAGAAATTGGAAAATTGTTATGGAAGTAAACAATAAAATAAATAAATCTTACGGGGTATTTTATAATGACCGAAACGTCATTGGAGGTTGCGGCGGATGGGGGATTTGATTTTTCCTTTTGGGTTTAGGTGAAATGAAATTTCTTGGAATGTGGGGAAATTTTGGTGTTAGAAAACATCGTTACTCGGCAGCTCCCTCCACGGATCGCGTATCCAAATGTACTCAATAACGGATTCATCCGTTTTCTAGAAGAGATTGATTTGGGTTTTACGCACGCGGCTACTGGCAATTGGCATTGTCCGCCTATTGCCCCCCTTTTTTTTTTTTATTTTATTTTATGACATTGCCTCCTTTTCTATTATTTTTTTGATGGGCTGGCTCCTCCCAAGTCCCAATTATATATATTTTTAAAATGGAGTTAATTACATTTTATTCATCTTAAAACTATATTGAAATGTATAAATTGATAATTAAAGAAAAAAAATATAATCATGTTAACTAAAACTTTAATAAACGTTGACTTATCCCGCTTATCTTTACTATTATAAATGGAGTGATTGAGTTGGTTCACGAGTCAAGTGACACCAACTCAGCCAAAAAAATTATAAAAAAATCAAAATAATAGAAAAAAAATAAAAAATAGGGTATTTATGTATTTTAAATTTTTTTAACTAAGTTGTTAAATAACAAAACTCTTCAAATTTCTATTAACGTAAATTTAGTTTTGATAAAATCATAAAAACAGTTTTTTAACTTTCCTTTTCTCCACTAAATAATTATGTGTTTTAACTTTCTTTTCTCCACTATGACATTATTTATCATTTTTATTATTTATGTTTTTTATTTAATTTTTATATTAGAGAAGAAATATCACATGCATTTGCATGTGTCATAAAAGCTAAAATGTTAATTAGTGACACTACACATTGATTAAATTGATATATAAAAAGAAAAGTGTAATTAATGATTTTTTTTTTGAATTTAATAAAAGTAATATATTAAATTCAATTTTTTTTAAAAAAATTGATAATCAAATAATTTTTCACTGGTGTCTATAGACACCAGTTAAGCAGATCCTATAACATATAATCAATATAATTATGCTCATATGCACGTCTAAAAAATTTTGTTAAATTTTACGTGATTGTCATCCAATCATTGATCGATTTTGGAGAAAATATTTATCAAGTGAAGAAATATATTTTTTAATAGGCATTGAAAGGATATTGATAATTCTGCATGGTCTACAAATAACTTGATAATATTTAATCGAATGTCACATGTATAAGCCGATCGGGTTAGCACTATTAGGGTTAGACCGTTAGAGTTAATATAGTACATAATTTTAGTGTAAATTGCACATTTTCCCCTCAAATACTAGTTTGAACATTTTGATAAATTTTATGTACTAAATGTGTAATTAACTTCTTTTAATGAACATAATTTAAGAAAAAACAAAAAATAATATCCCTTTAACTAAGGATTTTTTTATAATAAAGAATGAGGATTCTAATCCATTTTTTTTTTTTTTTAGTATGAAAAATATGCATCTAACTATTGAAATAAATACTTGAATGCAATTAGAATTCGAGTTTAGTTCAGTTGAATTCATACAATCATTCTTAAGAAATGACATTTAAAAAGTTTGAAATTCAAATTTTAACACTTGTAATTATTTCTTTTGTCCTTAGACTACACGTCCTTCAGTAAATAAAAAAAAATAAAAAAACTTAGAATGCAATTAAAGAAATATTTAGTATGATAAAAGAAAAATCATAAGCCTAAATTCAAGTCTCCAAGGTCAGCATCATTTTCCTAACGCAGAAATATGATTTTTTTATAAAGTTAATTTAGATTTTTTAAAAATAAATAAATCAAAAGTAAAAGTTTGCGTGCTTGTGCATATCGTCATAACTCATAATCTACACTTAAATAATAGTTTGTCATTGAAGAGTATTAATATTTGACTGAGAACACATTCTAGATAGCAAATAGCAAGGCTAATGACTTATCCTGTCTAAGGAAACGTGGTTTTAAAAGAACTTTCAATTCAAATTGTGAATCAAACATCTTAAAATCTCTAGATTATCAAATTAATAATTCAAGTTGTTTTAGTTGAGGTGTTTGTGAGTCGGGTTAGATTTGTTCGTCCACCAATGAAAATCTGAATCGGTCTAATCACTATTTAAAAAAATATTATTATATTAATATTTTAGTGTTTTAAATATATTTTAGAATGAAATTCAAATAAAAATTTATTGATAAAATAATAATTCAAATTGAGTTTGGATCTTAAAATTTCTGTTCCAGTGTCCGACCTATGTTGGACTTGACCTGTCTAACTCATGAACAAATCTACTTATTTATTTGTAGATACTTAATTTTGTCAGGATCAATTTTCAAAATTTAAATTCGAAATGTTCCGAATCGACCAGAGTTTAATATCTTAGTGGTTTTTATGGTTGCAATTTGAGAATTCTCAAATGTGCTAAATTATATATCTTTTTGAGCTTTAATTGTCAAAATAAAATTGTATAAAAAAATTACCAATCTTAAAATTTTAATTAAACCCAGGTTAAGGAGGATTTTTGTTGAATCCATAGTCTTATTTGGCTTTTCTAAACATGAAATATTTTGATTAAAATTAAAAATAAAAAGAAAATCGAATTGGAAAAGAAAAATAAAATCAAAAAATATTTTAAATAAAAATGAATGAGTAGTAACTTAGACATTATCCCCTCATTTCTTTCTTGGTTCTAATCTTAGCCTTTCTTTTGGTTGATAGGATGGACCAAATAAATGGAGATTAAAATAGAAAAATGAAAGGGGCATTAATTGGGATAAACTAGAGCCCTTGGATCAAATGATCCAAGGGTCCACAGTAAGGCTTGGTTTTAGGGTATAAATAGATTAGGAGAAAGGGTATTAAAGGAGGTTTTTGGATCATTTTTCGGAGAGTTTGCTTAGGGTTCACGGTAGGGAAATGAGGAGAAAAAAGAGGAGAGAAAAAGAGAAAGAAAATGGTGAAAATGAAAGAAAAAAAAGAGTTTGATGGAGTTTTTCTATACGGTGGATCTATTTTCTTCTTCATTTTTTTTACATTTGTGTCAATTGAACTTGCTGGTGACCCCTTTGCTAGTTTGTTTTGAGCTATCCTTGATTCGTTTTATGAATACTAATTTTCAAAAAAGCACACTGAAGCTATATGTCTGATGATTTAAAATCTTTGATTGTGATGATGAGCATGGTTGGTTAAAAATATCATAGCCACTCTTGGACTAGTTCCATTCCTTTGTTTTAAACCTATTAATTGTTGGATTTTGATTAAGGTTAAATCCATTAATTGTTGGCCAAAATCAGTTTTCTACGAATAACAAATATAATAAAGTTGTTTAAACTATTGAAGAATAAGGAAACATAGGCTATATATGGTATTTACAGAAAACAAAGGATGAACAAACCTCTGTTCATCTTTTATTTTAAAATAAAATCTGGTTTTAATGTGTTTTTTTGGAGAAATAAAATATTTTGTAGGTTTTTTAAATTAAATATGGTTTTATTTTTTTGATCTAAATAAAAAAACTTGGAGTTTTATACCTGTTTGTTTTATGGCTTTCTAGTGGGTATTCGGATACACTTTTCTATGGTATCGGAATACCTCATTTTTCCCATATTTTACACTAAGACATTAGGATGTCCCTTTGTTTTTTCAACCCAAAACATTTTACAGAAGTGGAATTTGGATGCCCTTCCCCATGACATTCGGATGCCCCGTTAATCTTTTGCCATAAACTAGTTTCTAAAAGGGCTTCGGATGCCCTAAAAACATTATTCAAGGAGTATTCAGATGTCCACTAAAGGGCATCTGAATGCCCCTTGCCCCTTGAACCCATTTTGTTTTATTTGCTTATTTATTAATTTATTAATTTTTCTATTTATTTACTTACTTATTTATTTTTTATTTATTTTGCCATTTTTGGAAACACGTCTTTGATGCATAAGGATCTTATAATTGTAACACCTTACAATTAGTTTGTAAGGCCTAGTGTATTTCCTGGGCTTTTTTATTACAATATAGCCAAAAAAAAAAAAAATTATCAAATTACCGTTACTTTTTGATTATTTCCCAAAATACGGACCTTTTTTTTTCAGCTGGGAAATCGCCATCCCCCATGGCGATTTCCCAGCGTGTTTTTTTGCAAATTTGCAAAAAACACCAAGGGAAATCGCCATGGGGGATGGCGATTTCCCTTGGTGTTTTTTGCAAATTTGCAAAAAATTACCAAGGGAAATCGCCACCCCCCATGGCGATTTCCCTTGGTAATTTTAGCCAATTTTGCTAAAACCATGAAGGGAAATCGCCATGGGGGGTGGCGATTTCCCTTCATGTATATTTTTTTTTTTTTTAATTAATAAAAAAAAATTATATTAAAACAATATTTTATTTTAATTTGATAAATTTATTTTTAAAAATTATAAATTAAATTAAAATATTTTTTTTATAATTTAAAAAAATTTAAAAATTCGTAAAATATATTTTAGATTTTTTTATAATTTAATATTTTGATTTTTTTTTTTAAATTTTAAATTTGAAATGAAAAAAAAAAAAAAAAAAAAAAAAAAAAAAAATCAAAGGGGCAACGGTCATATGACCGTTGCCCCATCCCCCTCCCCCCACCCCCCACCCCCCACCCCCACAATTCAAAGGGGCAACGGTCATATGACCGTTGCCCCATCCCCCCTCCCCCCACCCCCCACCCCCCACGTCCCCCCTCCCCCCACACCCCCCACCCTCTATAAATACCCCTCTACTCTTCTTCAAATTTTCATTACTCTCATTCAAATTTTCATTTTCTTTCAAAATTTTATCATTTTTCTACCAAAAAAAATTTCTTTCTACAAATTTTTTTTTCTACAACAATATTTTGAAATGGCTTCACTATTAAGGTTACAAGAAAATCACATCTCGGAGGTTATATTTAACGAGGTAAGTAAATTGTTATATTATTATTGTTTTTTATATTATTATTATTTTTTATATTATGATTGTTTTTTATATTATTATATTATTATTTTTTTTATATTATTATTGTTTTTTATATTATTATATTATTTTTTTTTTATATTATTATTGTTTTTTATATTATTATTGTGTTATATTATATTATATTATTATTGTTTTATATATTATTATTGTTTTATATTATATTATTATTGTTTTATATTATATTATTATTGTTTTTTATATTATTATTGTATTATATTATATTATTATTGTTTTTTATATTATTATTGTTTTATATTATATTATTATAGTTTTTTATATTATTATTGTTTTATATTATATTATATTATTATTCTTTATATTATATTAAATTATTATTGTTTTTTTATATTATATTATTATTTTTTTTTTATATTATATTATTATTGTTTTTTTATACGAAATTATTGTTTTATATTATATTATATTATTATTGTTTATATTATATTATATTATATTATATTATATTATATTATATTATATTATATTATATTATATTATTATTGTTTTATATTATATTATATTATTATTGTTTATATTATATTATATTATATTATTATTTTGTTATTTTATAGTTTTATTTATTACTTTTTAATTGTTATAGTTTTATAATATATTAATTTTTATTATTATAACAGGAAACTCGTCGCGTATTACGTTCGAGGAAATTTACATTGGAGGACCCGCATCCTTATATTATCGACCACTTAAGAAGAGCCGGATTTTATCACGCAAGTCAAATTCGACGACTTGTGATACAACCCGATTTAATCTCTGCGTTGGTCGAACGATGGAGACCCGAGACGCACACTTTTCATTTTCCATGTGGTGAATGCACGGTCAGTCTCGAAGATGTTGCGCTGCAACTTGGACTTCCGATCCATGGCGATGCAGTTACAGGCGGAAGCCTGCTAGATTGGAATGAACTGTGTCAAGATCTATTGGGTGAGGTACCTCCAGAAGACGTCGTATCTGGCTCAACGGTGAGACTGACTTGGTTGAAAACGTTTCAAAATCTGCCATTACATGCAACCGAACAACAAATACAATATGCTGCTAGAGCATATATTTTACGTTTGATTGGAGGATTACTGATGCCTGACAAATCGAGCAGTCGGGTACATTTAATGTATCTTCCATTGCTACGTGATTTAGAGGAAGCAGCAAATTATAGTTGGGGTTCTGCGTGTTTGGCAGTTTTGTATAGAGAACTTTGCCGAGCTACAGTTCCAAAAAACCATGACATAGGTGGATGTCTAGTGCTTCTACAATCATGGGCTTGGTATCGGCTACCATTTCTTGCTCCGCGCGTGGATATTTCGGCTGTATACCCCCTTGCAAGCAGGTAATAATCTTTACTATTTTATTAATTTTGTACGAAATTGTATTTTTATAGGTCATTAAGATATTATATGCATTTTAATAGGTGGAGTAGGAGTACGGGTAGAGATTTTACAGAGACTCCGAGCGATCTTGCAAGTATAAGACTACGACTAGATCGACTAGGATATGATAAGGTAAATATTTCGATTGTTACATTGAAGTTTTTTTTATTTATTTAATCCTTATGAAACTAATAATTTGTAATAATTATTCGCAGTTTCTGTGGATGCCATATTCCTCGAGTGAAATTATGGCATGCCTCCCATCGGATGCCTACAATAATTTCAATATATGGAAAGCAAACACAGCATTGATATGCTTTTCATATGTAGAGTGGCACCAAACTGACCGGGTGTTGCGACAATTTGGGATGCAACAACCAATTCCTGCAGCCCCGATGAACCTTGATAAGCTTCACAAGGTCGACATGCGTGGTCGTAATGATGAATTCTGGCCTGCGAAGCATGAACGTTGGATCCAATGGTGGAACATACGTTTTGAACGAATTCCGACAGGTTACCCGATTGTTGGTAATAATTTCAACCCGTCTGCTGATTACATAAGATGGTATAGAAATGAAGGTCGGCCTTTCGTTTGTCCACCGTCGATGCACGAGGATGTTAGGAGTATGCCATTTACCGGACAAACTTCAGCTCCAGTCCCTCCTACACAGGATATGGATGCTCCTAGACCTCGCCGACAACGTGGGCGAAGGCGTCAACCGACCTCATCGGAGTTCACAGCACCGAGGATGTCATTTGATCATCCTGAACCTGAACGGGATCATGGAGTACCATCCAGCCATCGTTATTCCGTAAGTCACCCCGGATATGACGTTGATGAGTGTTACCGACCATCACCGCCAAGAACGAGGTTAGATGACCAGCTCCCCGTCCAAAGTCCAAGTTCAGCATATTTAACATCCATGTATCAGTTTGGAACCCCTTCGTCAGCATTTGATGCTACATCATTTATGGGTGCATCTAGTAGTCAGGTTCCCGTTATGGGTGAACTAGGTGTTGGCTCATCCAGCAGTGGGTTTCAAATTTTTGATACGGATGAAACGACTGATGACATTCAACCGGAACCATTGGCGGTTATAGCAAGAGGTCGTGGTGGACCGCGAATACGTGCCACTGACGAGGTTGAACGACGGGTGCAACCACCACGCACTAGAAGAGCTCGACACTGTTGCTCTACACCACGCAATAATTAGAATAATTGTAATGTGTTTTAAATTTCTAATATAAATTTATATGTTTTGCATTTCATGTAATTTGTTCGGAAATTAATTGTTATATTTTATTTTAATTTATATCTTAATGTTGTTATTTAATTTTAATATAATAATCCAAATTACATGATAAGTTGCTTTTCTTTTTTTCATTTTAATTTAATTTTCTTTTTAAATTATAATAAGAAAAAAAAATGTAATCAGAAATTAAATTAAAATTTTTTTATCAAATATCCAGTTTTAAACTGTAACAATCTATATTATTATTAAAAACAATGATTAAATTAATGTCACGAGTTAATCGAATACCAACTCAAAAAAACTAATCAAATTAAAAAAATTATTTTACGATACCAACTTAAAAATAACTTCTTTATTTAAAAAAGTGACTCGATAAATTTCTTTTAAAAAAAATTTATTTACATTTTACATCATTAAATTATTTTTGATATAAATTAAATTTTCTTTTTTATAATATTACAAAATTATAAAAAATAAAATTTTTGATATAAAAATTTTATTTTTTATATAATCTTCTTTTTAAATTTTAATAAGAAATATATTTTTATTTTTTATAAAATTGTAATAATAAATTAAATTACATTTTTAATATATATTTTAAAAAAATAAATAACCAAACCTATAAAAAAAATATTTTAATTTAATTTATAATTTTTAAAAATAAATTTATCAAATTAAAATAAAATATTGTTTTAATATAATTTTTTTTTATTAATTAAAAAAAAAAAAATATACATGAAGGGAAATCGCCACCCCCCATGGCGATTTCCCTTCATGGTTTTAGCAAAATTGGCTAAAATTACCAAGGGAAATCGCCATGGGGGGTGGCGATTTCCCTTGGTAATTTTTTGCAAATTTGCAAAAAACACCAAGGGAAATCGCCATCCCCCATGGCGATTTCCCTTGGTGTTTTTTGCAAATTTGCAAAAAAACACGCTGGGAAATCGCCATGGGGGATGGCGATTTCCCAGCTGGAAAAAAAAGGTCCGTATTTTGGGAAATAATCAAAAAGTAACGGTAATTTGATAATTTTTTTTTTTTTTTGCTATATTGAAATAAAAAAGCCGTATTTCCTGGGCTTTATCCAAATAAGTTGTTTAATGCATTATCAAAAACATCTTATTGACAAAGGAACACATCTATAACAAATTACCAATTATAATATGCAACATATGAAACAAAACTAGCAGTGTTTTAACAAGCTAAAATGTGATTGCTTGCACAACTTACATTAATAATAATGAGATTTGGAATCGCAAAAAACTTAGTCCTCGTTTTGTGGAACCCTTTGAGATTCTTGATAAGATATGAGGTGTGGCTTATAGATTGGCACTTTCACTTGTCTTATCCGGAGTGCATATGTGTTTTATATCTCGATGTTGAGAAAGTATATGTCGGATCCGAGTCATGTGATGGAGTTAGTTCCTTTGAGACTTAGAGAAGATTTGTCTTATGACCAATATCCCTTATGTATTTGTCTTAGAGAAGAGTTAGCTCTTTGAGACTTAGATAAAATTTGTCTTATAATCAACAATTCCTTAGGTTAAGGATCAGTGGAGTAATCATACCGAATGAGAGGCTACTTAAGAGTTAGAAGAAAGTATGAAAGAAAATTTTCCTCACCTTTTCGAGAGCCAATGTAAGAGTTTGGAGGAGTAAACACCTTTTAAGAAGGGGAGAATGTATACATGCGAAATTTGATGCTTGATTAAAATTTTTATATGTATAGTTATTATTATATTGTCAAAAAAAATCATTTTCCTTACAATTTTTATTTTGCCTATTCTTTAGTCATAATATATATTTTGGCCTAAGGGTATTATTAGTGTAAATATATTGCATTTTTGGCCTAATAACAATAAAATGGTTAGTTAGGTTTTATTATTATGCTCTATACTTTTGGACACAAAACTCGAAAATTTGGGAGAAACTAATCCATAGAAGAGGGAGATAGGAAAATAAAGGGCAAACCAATTTTGAAAAATGTTGATTAAGGTGAGATTTTGCTTAAAACTCTTGAAATTTTTATGTTTTCAATCATTTTTCACAAAACCCTAACTTTTGTTTTAAACCTCCTCGACTTTGTAAAAATGCAGGTGACTTTCCAGTGACTTTCCGACTACATTATAGGTACCAATGGAGAGGTCTCTTAAGAATTTTCTAACGGTATGTGTGGCACTTTATTTGACTGGTAATTTAGGAGAAAATAATTTTTGAATTTTGTTGATTTTGAATTTTTGATAGTTTTGGTGACTTGACTTTGGGTCATTGGAACTCTGTCTTCTGGTGGCCTTTCTAGTTGATCTTTGGGTTTTCTTTTTTTGTAGTATGAAATGTGTTCTTTCCAGTGATATATATATATATATATATATATATTATTAAGAGAGTCGAAACTCCAAAGTGAGCTCAATGAATATGGAAACCCAAAAAGTCTGAGCAGTTTGTGATGATTTCACTACAGTTGAGTAGGTCTTTAGCGATATTTTTTTTTTACATTAGTGGCTTTTTTAAACGCCGCTAAATTTTTAGTGGCGTTTCTAAAAAACGCCGCAAAATGGCAGGGGAAAATGGCGTCGAGGATTTTAGCGGCGGTCCAGACATAAACTCTGCTAACTTAGCGACGTTCCCTGGGATATTTACATGTGTTTATAAATACCAACGAAGGACTTTGGATGAGTGTTATATGAGGACATTTAGCGGCGTTTGTAGATTGAAAACGCCACTATTTTATACTCCTTCAATTCTTTATATGTCATTAATTTAGCAGCGTTTGTGTTTTTGAAACGCCTCTAAATTTTCAGAAACTTTTTTTATTAAAAAGAAATTAATTCTTTTATTTCTGATTAAAGATATCATGTTCATTGTGAAGGATAAGGACACGACTCATCCACCCATCAAACAATCTCCTCCAGCATCCTAGCACCACCAACCTTTGATAAGTTTGTATGCAGCAATATGGGTCAGAACTATGCTATTAGCAAAGGGTTCTTCCTCGAACAAGAAAAGAAACCATCTTTGCTGATTCTTCCATCATTGTCCGTATCAAATAGATTGAGCAGCCCATGCACCAACTAATCCTCAGAAATAAAAGAGTTAAGTTAATGTTTTAAGCATAAATGCACAAAGGTTAAAAATTGATGAAAATGAGCAAGTATTAACTAATGGAAAGGAAAGAAAAAAATAACATACTTCTTTCTCCATATAATAGTTATCTCCCTCAGTATCACATTCAACATAAATCAACAAAAACCCAAATTATTCAACATAAATCAAAACCCCAATTAACAAAAAATTAAAATTGATACTTTCAAACGGGAATCTTCAAGGAATAGAGGGAAAAACAATGATGACCTATAATCTGGGGGGAAATTTGATTTGGAGAGAAGTAGGGAATCAAGATAGAGAGGGAGAGAATGAGAGAATTTTTTATTTAGGGAAGAAAGGAGAGGGGAGATATCTGAAAAAATTAACCAAATAGTGACGTTTCTCTCGGCAAATGTAGCTAAATCCCAAGGCAAAACACTGCGTTTTGCCTTGGGGGTTTAATGATTCACAATTAACGACATTTTCAGCAATAAAGGCCGCTATTTTTTAATTATTTGCGGTGTTTCTCGTTTAAAATGCTGCTATTTTATTTTTATTAGAAACGCCGCTAAACTTAGACAACAAAATCTTATTCGACCTTTTGAAAAAAAAAATGTGGTACCCTTTGGCACTCAAAGTTTTTAATTTATATCCCTTTAGTGGCATTTGTCTCAAAAACGCCGTTAAGGTTTTATATTTAGCGGCTTTTATAGTATCAAACGCCTCTAAACTAAGATATTTAGCGGCGTTTATGCTATAAGACGCCACTATTTTTTCTTATTTAGCGGCGTTTCTCCTTAGAAATGTTGCTAAACTCAGACAACCAAATTTTATTTGACATTTTGAAAAAAAAGCAGTATACTTTGGAACTCGAAGTGTTTAATTTATCTCCCTTTAGTGGCGTTTTTGAGACAAATGTCGCTAATGATTTATATTTAGAGGTGTTTATAGAATCAAACGCTGCTACACTAACATATTTAGCGGTGTTTATGCAACAAAACGATGCTAAATATATCGACTAAAACGCTGCGTTTCTCTTGCTAGAGATTGCGATAAATTCTTTGATGATAAAAAAAGAACTGAGTAATTTGGGAATCATTTAGCGATATTTTTGGTTCTAAACACCTGTAATTTATCTTATTTAGCGGCGTTTCCTCTTTACAAACGCCGCTAAATTAATTTTTAGTTGCGTTTGGCTTAGAAAGGTCACTCCTTTTACAAAAACAAGGTACCTGACGACGTTTTTAACTGAAACGCAGCCAGTAAAACTCAAAATTGCTATAGTGTTTTTAAAGTTTTAAACTCCATAACTTAGGCTTTTTGTAATATTTTTTGTTGACACAAACTTCTATGTTATAGTAATATATTCCTATTTTAAATTGGGGTTTTAATCATCACTAGAACTCATGAGAGTTGGAAGAATTAATGGTTCCAAGTAAACCAAATGATCATGAAACACTGAAATTTTAGAATTTAGAAATTAGAAATTTTCATTTTTAATTATTTTAAAATTTATTTTCAATCAAAATTTAATTTGTTTAATTAAAAATTACATGAAGTTCAGTTGTATTAATTTTAGTGAATTTTTACATATATATATATATATTTGTATGAAATTACTTTTATGTTTCTAATTTTTGTAAAAACCTACTTTTTTAAATACAAGTGCACAAATATGAAATTTATTTAGTGTTGTGATTAGATCTTCATCAAAAAGCACATATAATACTAATTATATGTTTTTAAGATGAAATTTTCCATTTTACTTAGTTTTAGATATTTTTCTTAGTATTAAGAAAAAATGTTTTAATATTAGGATTATATTACCAGATAGTTTCGGTTTGTTAGGGAGATTGTCAAACAACCTAAAAGTCTTAGAATGACCAGTGGAAGATATACTTGTTAAGTTTATATTTTTATGTTAATTTTTTATTTTTGAATATTTTTCTTGAATTTCTAGGCTACTAGAGAATTTTTGTGATTTGCTGCTTAAGTATTGATTGAACGAATCAAGTAAGTGACTTAATGTTCCCTTGGTGTTTATGTCCTAAACAGTTAGCCTTAATGATTTTCATATTATGTATGCTATAAATAATATGTTGACCCATGTTTTGTTAAACCAGGTTAGGCATGAAAGCTATAGTTCTTTTGTATCGACTATGAAAATAATTTGTTCAACCCATATATTTACCTTCATGACTTTAATTATATTACATGTTGTAAGAAGTATGTTTATATGATATATTTTTGTAAAATGTATGCTTTGTTTCAAATAAAGAAATTGATATTGTGATGCATTATAAGTAATTTAGTATTTCGTGTTTTAAATTGTCTCCTAATACGCTATGTTCTGGCACTGTCAATGAGGTTACTTATTGGTCATGTCGACATGTATTTCATGATTATAAACCAGTTTCAACTGTGCCACCGATTTAGAATAGTGGTCTTTATGACATTTGATCAGTGCAGCCATTTTGATGCTTTCGATATATTTTTTTCGCAAACCATTGTGGTTAATTGTGGTCTTTATTATGATTTCTGACCTTTGCCAGAAGGGTTAAGTGTGGCCATGGCTTGTTAAAAGGAGATATATTTTGGAAATTAAAATTTGTTTTATTTTTGTGTTGTGATATATGATTTTGAAGTAAGTTATTTATAAGTATATGATTACCTAAAATTTTTGCAAATTGAAAATTTAATAGTCATTTTGGCCTAACTGTTTTGACCATGCTTAACTCAGCTGAGGAATGTCAGTTGCTTGCTGAGTAGTTATACTCACTCATTTCTGTAATATTTTATAGGTTCTGAATTTGGTCATGCACGTAAAATTTTCGAGGAATGACGTTTCAGAATTTAGTACATGTTTTTAAGACTTTTAGAGTGTTTTCAATACTTAGAGTTTTGAGACTATTCTTTGATCGATTATTCAAGATTTTAAGCTTTTATATGAATTTTTAAGAATTTCTTTTAAATTCTTTTTGGAACATGTTTTTAAGTACATGATTTATTGATTTTTAAATAAACATCTACAAATTCGTCCTTTTCTATTTTAGGCATTTGATTGATGAATTTGTTGTATATTGGGATTTTGGCCACATGCTCAAAAAATAAACAACTTAAACATTAAAAAGAACTTAAACATTAACAAGAACAAGAACACAACGGAAAGTAAAACATAATAGATCAAAGAGATGACCAAATCCTTCAAGATTATACTTATAAACTTTTAATGTGATTAAGCAATTCTATAACAAACGTTGCTTTCATTGATAGGGGAGTTTTCTTGTTCTTACTCTTTTTATTTCTACGCATTGAGGACAATGTTTGTTCTAAGTTTGGGGGTGTCTTATCGAGTTCTTTTTGTCTTGTGTGATTTCTTTTTAAGTTTGTTTGTGTGTTCGTTTTAGTTTTTTTTTTCTATGTTTATGTTTAGAAGTCTTTATTTATTTAAAAAAACTTGAGATATATTGCACTTAATCATGATGAGATCCTAGTCCCATGATGAATTTTAGTTATTTATTTATCTTGACTTTTGAGAAAAACATAAGCATGACCACACTAGAGGCAGATGACTATCCAGGTCATGATGGGAAGGTAGCTTCCACAAGAAAATTTTGAAGAAATGTAGGTTGTTTTATTGGTTTGGTGCATAGACAATGCACAGGGTGTTCTGTAGGACTAGAAGAAGGCATGTGATGGGAAGGTGCAGTTGCGGCATTCGCAAGTTCATAGGTTTCTAGTTTGGTAGGTGTGGATGGCTCAATGGGACTTGGAGGTATGCTTGTGATTGGATCATCAAAAACGAAGTGTACAGGAGTAGGAATCAAGGGACTTTCATTGGTAGCAAAAATGTGTTTGAAAGGAAATTTCTTTTTGAAAATAATAGCATCTCGAGATACAAACACTTTGCAAAGTTCAAGATCATATACTCAGTATCCTTTTTGTCCATAAAGGTAACCAAGAAAAATGCAACATGTTGCACGTACATCAAATTTGGATGGTCTTTGGGCATGAGTGGAGGCAAAACATAAAAATTCAAATACTCGTAAATTTGAATAATTGGTTGTGGTATTAAACAGTCATTCATAAGGTGTTTAACCTTTGCAAAATCTGTGTAGGTGTACGATTTATAAGATAAGCTACAGTTAAAATGGCATCCCTCCAAAATGTTTTATGAAGATGAGCTTGAAAAAGAAAGGTTTGTGTCGTGTTTAGCAAGTGTCTATGTTTGCCTTCAGCCACCCCATTTGTGGAGTGCGAACACAACTAGTTTGGTGCACAATACCCTTGGACAAGTAAAAGGTTGCAAGTTTGAATTAAGGGCCATTATCGCTGCGCACAACTTTGACTTTGGAAGAGAATTGGGTTTTGACCATATTAATAAAATTGGTTAGGTGAGTTTGAGTGTTAGATTTGTGGCTTAGTAAATAAACCCATGTGAATCTAGAAAAATCATCAACTATGGTGAGGAAATATCTAGTCCCGAAAATAGATGCAACTTTGTAACCTCCTCAAATATCAACATGCAACATTTTAAAACATGATTTGCTAGAAATTTTACTCAAAAAGAAAATGGCAATCTGGTTTCTTTAGCATTGGGGCAAACCAAACAATTATTTGCATCATGTGAGTTATTTTTATCGAAAAGGGGAAACAAAACGGATACTTTATTCGAAGGGTTCCCAAGACATTGATGCCAAGGCCTGAAAGAGGGATAATGGACTGAATTGCATGACGATTTTTGTGTTTGATCAAGGTAGTAGAGGCCCTCCCGCTCAGTTTCCGTCCCAATCATCTTCCCAGAGCGTAGGTCCTATATTGCACAAGAATGGGTAAGGAACACAGTGATACAGAGATAATGTTGGATACGTTTGCTTATGGAAATGAGGTTTAATTCAAAATTCAGAACACACAAAACATTATAAAGAACCAAACTAGAAGAAAACACAACTAGACCAAAATGAGTAACATTGACAAAATAGTCATCTAGTAATTCCACTATCTATTTTTAACAATTTTCCAAGTTGTAAGCAATCCAAGGCTACAAACAATATGATCAGTTTCTCTACTATTGAGTATCCATGTGGCTTTCATGCCTTGAGAAAATAAAAAGAAAGCCTTACCTGAACGTTCTTCATGGGTTGAGGAATTACCCACATGGTTTTCCATGGAGGACTTGTTATTATTAAGCATGTGCAAAATTTGTTGACATTGCTCTTGTGTAAAAGGGAAGGAGTTGGATATGTCCTTCTTCTCGAGATGCTTAGTTGATTCCGCCTTCTTGAGCTTTCGATAAAATTCAATCGTGTGACCTTTCCACCCATAAAAAGTGCATTTCAAATGTGGCCGACAATTTTTAGTGCTATGACCATCTTTGTGACATTTTCCACACTAATAATTATCACCTTTCTTGCGTGGATTCTTGGCCGTAAAAGCTATTGCCTCAGGTTGACTTGTGTTCCTTTTAGTAGATACATCTTTTTGTCGTTCATGTCTACACATAAGAGAATAAACCTTGCCAATTTTAGGCAAAGGGTCCATTATCAATATCTGTCCTACCGCAGCAAGAGATTCAATTAACCTCATGAGAAAGTTAATGGTTTTCTTTGTTTCTCGATAGGATAACTCCTCTTTCATAGTTCCACAGCTACAATGTGAAATGGGACAAAGAACATTTCTTTCATCCCACAATCCTTTGAGCCTGGTATGACCAAATCCACAGCCACAATGTGAAATGGGACAAAGAAGAGCTTTTTAAGGATAACTTAAGTGCTAAAATAACCAAATCCATTCATTGTAATTAGCATTTAAGTTATCCTTAAAAAGCTCTTCTTTTTCATTTATCAACTTAAGTGCTAAAATAACCAAATCCATTCATTGTAATTAGCACTTAAGTTATCCTTAAAAAGCTCTTCTTTTTCATTTATCAACTTTTCACATTTTCCTTTCAAAATCAAATTTTCATTTTCTAAAATTTCAATTTTCTTTTGTGAAGTTTCAAAGCCCATTTTCAATTTTTCATTTTGGCTTTCTAAATCAATCTTTGTTTACAACAATAACTCATTTTCAACATTTATTCTTGACATCATCTTTTTTTATTTCAAATTCTTTGTCTCAAATTCAATTGCCAACTCCCAAATGCATCTTACAATTAATCAAAAGAATAAGAGTTTGAATCACAAGGTGAAGAATTTACCTTGGGTTCTTCAAGAGTCACGAGACATCACATTTTGGTTTGAGGAATGGCTTCCACTTGATTCCTCATCTCTATTTCCCTTGTCACGTGTTGGACATTGACTTTCATAAGCCTTTTCTTCAATTTCTTCCTCTTTCTTTTTCTCTAGATAGAGTTCCTCAAGTTTTTCCTTTATTTCCTTGGAGGTAGCACAAGGATAGACCAAGTTGAGGTTCTCATCATTTAGTGCTTCATAAAGAGAATTCTTGGCCTTTCCATCATCTCGCAATCTCTTCATGAATTTGTCATCATTAGAGTAAGTTCCAAAGCCATTTTCAACTATCAACCAAACTCTGATATCATGTGCCATAAAAAATACTTTCATCCTCAATTTTCAAGCCCAAAACTCATGTTTTTCCAACTTTTGGGTGTTAAGGATCTTGCCACCACTTTACGTCATTCTTTGAGTTTTAAGAGGGATCTTTAGTCAAGGTTTTAAGACCTATAAAAATTAATATGGAACTACAGCACAAATGTGAATATCTAGAAATTAAGCAAGTAAGACATACAATATGAAAATAAAGCAATTAAGAGTGAAAGGATAGAAGAGCAAACACAATCAATTTATAGAGGTTCGACCTTTCCCCACAAGGTGCCTATATCTTATCCCTTAGCCTTCCTTGCCAAAGAGTTTCCAATTCACTATCTTTGAAATGCTACCGACAAGGTATAAACTTTACACTCCCGATCTTTTCCTTAAGCTTAGATAGAACTTTGAACCCTCTATCTTTTCTAGGCTAAGATAGCAACCTCTCTACCTTTTAAGGCTTAGGTAATAACCTCCCTTTTTTACACAAATGTATTTAGGCAAACAAGAGAAACCTCTAATAGGCTATGTGTTTGCAAAGTTTAGTAGAAAATAGAGAGACTATACAATGATAATTTGTCAAAGGAATACAAAGAATTAGGCTTAAAACACTAAAACACTCTTGTAAGCTTGAGAGAGATGAAATTTATGCTTTTTGATCTTTCTCCCTTGGTGCCTTTTGCTCTTGGAACTATTGGAGAGTCTCTTTTATAACTAAGTTATGATTTATGACTGCTGGGAATGGATTGGAGTGAAAAAGAGCCATTGAAACATCAAAAATCTAATTTTTAAAAACTGTACTTCGCGCCAGGAACCGATCCTTAGCTTTAAGGGAACAAACTCTTGCTGTTAAAATTCAAAAATATGATCGTTAAGCTCCTAGGGATCGATCCTTGCGTGTAGGGGATCAACCCTCTACCCTTCTAAAAAGTGAATTTAGATTCTGTTTCATAGGCATCGATCCTCAGGGGTGTGGGGATCGGTCCTTGCCAAATTTCAAAATCTAAAGTGTCGCAACCTAAAAAATAACAAGTCTCATCGCAAGACTTTATTATTCGTTAAGTGGGACATTAAAAAAAACCGAGGAAAAGTCGACTTAATTCCTCTAGAAAAATGAAGGTTTTGAAAATGACCTCGAAAAAGACATGGAGTCGCCACCAATCTTTTTTAGCTAGGTGTGATCGGCCACCTATTAAAACCGGTTTTATAAAAATATTTTAAAAATTAATCAAAACATTTTTTAAAACTAATTTCAAGTCTGCGTTTTAAACCAGAAAATCAAAGAAACGGGTACGGGACTCGGTTACGTGTGGGGAAGGATTAGCACCCCTACAATGCCCGTATAAAATGATACCTTATTAATCGTGTGTTATCTCAAGTCTCGATAAAAAATCGGTTTTAAATTTAGTATTTCAAGTTAATTCCCAATTTAAAAAAAAAATAATTCCATTTTTAATTGAAAATGATCCGGAATTTATAAATTCAAAATTTTTCTATATTCCCCAACAAACGTGGCAAAATATAGAAATTTTTATTAGTTTGGAAAACTTTTCGAATCATTCTCATTTTAAAGAAGATATTCCGTTATTAATAATAATTGATGATATCCTCCCCAGCAAACCCAGCAGAGAACTCATGAATTATTTTAACTCGGGAATATCTTTATTTTATTGAAAATCATTACATTTTTGAAAATATTTAAAAGAAATGAATATGTATATGCATGACATAAATAAAATGACATAGAAAAATCTAAATAATAAAATGCATCCTAAATGATATAATATGATTTAAATATCTTAGCATATTCTAAATGAAATGAAATATGTTAAGTTACATGACATATTCTAAATGAAATGAAATATCTTAAGTTACATGACATATTCTAAATGAAATGAAATGACCTAGGTGACATAATATATTCTATATGAAATGTAATATCATAAGGCATATGATATATTCTAAATGGAATGAAATGACCTAGGTGACATAATATATTCTATATGAAATATAATATCCTAAGTCATATGATATATTCTAAATGAAATGAAATGACCTAGATGACATAATATATTCTATATGAAATGTAATATCCTAAGGCATATGATATATTCTAAATGAAATGAAATGACCTAGGTGACATAATATATTCTATATGAAATATAATATCCTAAGTCATATGATATATTCTAAATGAAATGAAATGACCTAGGTAACATAATATATTCTATATGAAATAAAATAACCTAGGTAACATAATATATTCTATATGAAATGAAATAATTTAAATGACATGGCAAATATGAATGATATGGCATATAATTTAAATGACATGGAAAATAATGCTATCATATAATATGCATGAAAATAAAAATAATAATGCATGAACATAGTATATGCTAAAGAATATAAAAATAACATAACTAAGTAAAAAGCATAGGATATCATGAAATATTCAAAATCATATAATGAACAATATCACATAACTCAAAATCATAACAATATCATAGAAATTACCATAGCAAAAATCACATATTATATAAAATGAATGAACATGGAAAATGCAATGCATGAAAATGTATTTTTTTCCTTTAATTAAGGAAATCCGTATATCTAAAAAGATATCCGGCTACCTTAGGAAAATATGTCAAATTAAATATTCTAAAACCAAAATACTTTGTGATTGTTTGAAAACAATTTTGAAAAGCTTGAATTAAGAATAAAAACTGGGCTAAATCTTTTTTAAAATGGCTCTAATTTCCTAGGTTTAAAAATCCCGGACTTTACCACCCTTAACCCGAGACTTAAAAAATAATTTTTAGAGTTTAAAAAGGCTTCGAAACTACCCTAAGTCAGTAGCTAAACTTCCTAATCAACCCCCTCTAAGTAACTTAACCAAAACAGAAAAATGATTTTTTTTTAAATTCAATTCTGACTCCACTGTCCAGTTTTAAGCCACGATTTTTTACCCTATTTTTCAAAATTCAAAAAAATTCTAAAAACAATACTGGAGAATCAGGACATGTAAAACTACAGGGAAAAAATCAGTTTAATTTTTTGATTAAAGATGAATGCCAGAAAAATCGGGAAAGTACGAGTACTGGGTGAAAAAACTGTTTTGCCAAAATACATTTTTGCCTTTGATAAAATCATTTAAAAATCAAAGTAAAAATATTTAAGACTCACAAAATGACTCACAAATAGTAGCTAAAACTTTTTAAAAGTTAGATAAAAATTGGGTAAGTAAAAAAAATCACAAAGGTAGAATAATCAATTTCACAAACCTTAATTTTCCATAAGTGTGCTCAAGAGAGCATGACTTTGAACCATTAATTGGCCTAAGTCATTATTCAAGTGGCATGAACATGAAATGCATGAAAATACAGCAAATATGATGCATGAAATGCATGAGTTTAAACCTAAATGTCATAAAAAAAATGCATGGCATCAATATATAGTGACCTAGACCTAAATGAACTTACATGGCAAAATAAACCTAACCTAACATCTAAAATATGCATGGCAATAACACAAACACAAAGCATGCTTAAACCAAAAACTTAACCAAATATCATGCAAATGCTAACCTATCAACTAACATAGCAAAAATACACACATGATGCTAGAATACATGGAGTGGCAAATGGCTTATGATTCCTAACAAGCATGGCATTTTCACAAACACTTGGTATACTTAAACTAAAAACTCAATCAAATGTCATGCAAATGCAAAACCTATTAACTAACATGGCAAAAATGCACATACAATATAAAACACATAGAGTAGCCGAATGGCCTCAAGCTCCAACAAGCATGGCATTTTCACAAACACTTGATATGCTAACATGCTCAACTAAAATATAATACTCAAATCATGCAAACACAAAGTAGAAATACTAAAACCAAACAAGCATTTTCACAAACACTTGATATACTAACATGCTCAACTAAAATATAACACTCAAATCATGCAAACACAAAATAGAAATATTAAAACTAACAAGCATTTTCACAAACATTTGATATACTAAATGTAAAAAGTCAACAAATTTAAACGTTATGAAAACAGAAAATTAAAAATGCAAGAACATGATATTTAAATCATAAATGGCAACAAACAAAGCAACCAAATTAAAACATGATTCAAATATACGAAGTAGAAGAACACTTAAATCATCAAAATTAAAGAATAACATAAATAACATGATGAATTAAATCAAAAACAACAACCATAATAAAGAATGTAGCACATTCGGTGGAAAAATAAGAAAACAATTGTAAAAAAATATTTAAGAAAGAGATGAAGAAAGAACTTAAGAAGAACAATAAAAAACACTTATTTAAAAAGAAAAACTCACCAAATGATAATCAAAATAGCAAAAATAAGAATGAAAAATCAAGAAAGTGCAAGAGTTGGTGCTCAAGAGCAACCTCAAGAAGCTATATCTCTTCAAACTTTCCTTTCTTTTCTAAACTTTTTCTTTTTGCTTTCAACCAAAGAGAGAAAAACTAAGCAAAAACAAGAGAAATCTGAAAAAATGAAGTGTGAAAAATGAAATTCTGGCCCCCTCTCTTAGTGCTGGCCGAACCCCCCTAAAATGAGCTAGGATGTTGTCATTTTGGTTCTAACCAACTTCCCATCCAATAGCTTGTAATTTAAGGTGAAAAATCATGAAATTATCACCCTTAGATTAGCATATCAGCTGTCCATAATTACAGCTATTCAAGAATAATGTTGACACTCTCTCTTGGCCTATGTGGCTTAATCACAATGGCTTGATCAAAAAGAATCTCTAACTAACTCTTAATCCTTGGCCATTTGATTGAAAAATCAGAAGCTTCCTCCTTCCTTTGGGCCTTGGTAGGCCAGCACTCTCTTTTCCAGCCCAAATCTGATTTTCCAAAAAAGTGGGGGGAGGGTGTTGGGTCATGTCTAACAATGATCAACAATATTCTCGAGACTGTCCATTATTAAAGATTCCTTAATGCTTGTTTTTTTGCAAGTTCAAATTATTGTTAAAACACAACAAACACAAAGCATTAAAATTCAAAATTCATTTAATTCATGTAGATGTTAGCATGAGACAAGTGCTTTCATTATCGTAGTGTATAGAACTACATGTGTCAAAAACCTAATATAATCATGCACCATGTTTCTTATGACACTTGGCTTTCCCATCTTCAAAACTTATCGAACTAGCCTTGATGAGATCCCTGACCTTGTACTTCAAAGCAGGGCAGTTCTCTGTTGAGTGACCTTGATTGCCAGAATGATAACCACAACACTCATTAGCATCATACCAGCTCGGATAAGGGGGCTTCAGAGGCTCTAATTGCATGGGTGTCACAAGGTGATTCTGGATGAGTTGAGGTAATAGCTCACTGTATGTCACAGGAATCTGGTCATCCTGATTTCTTTTTCGCTTTTTATGCCTCCTTCGATTATTCCCAAGGGTGTTCGATTGATAGACGGATTTAAATTCTGGTGTAGTTACAGTCATTGGTTGGTAGGGATAAAAACCTTGAGAGACATTATTCAGGGTAGAGTAAAATAGCTGATACGAGGAGAATTGGGGAGGTGAGGTAAAGCCTTCCACGACTTGGGTATCTTCTTTTTTCTTTTCACATGCCCCCTTTTTCTTGGTATTGGATGTTCTTTCTCCGTCAATTTTCCCATTCTTGATAGCATTCTCAATCATCTCCCCTGAAATTACCATGTCCGAAAAATTCTTCGTGGTGTTGCCGACAAGTATATCATAGTACAGGACCTGCAGTGTATTCACAAAAATGACAGTGGTTTCCTTCTGAGTTAAGGGCGGTTGTACTTGGGCTGCCAGGCTCATCCACCATTGCGCATATTCTTTGAAGCTCTCAGTAGCTCTTTTCTTCATATTTTGCAAGGTAAGACGGTCAGGCGCCATGTCGGTCATATGCTTGTACTGGTTTAGAAAACCCTAGCCAGGTCACTCCAAGAGCGAATCTGATCCTTGCTCAACTGACTATACCACCTAATTGCGGATCCGCTGAAGCTATCCTGAAAGCAGTGAATCAAAAGCTTATCATTATCTATATGACTTGTCATCTTCCGGCAGAACATAGTGATGTGGGCTGACGGATCGGGCGTCCCATCATATTTCACAAAGTCAGGGATCTTGAACTTAGGAGGAATGACTAAATCGAGGACCAAACATCGTTCTTTCGCATCTAAACTCCCAAATACATCTGTACTTTCTACTGCCCGGAGCCTTTCATCTAACAACTGATATTTCCCTTGGGAATCTGCCAACTCAACCTTATTTACTGCAACCATTTTCAACTTTGCCTGTTCAGCTGGATCATCTGAGTTTAGGAAATTGACGGGGTTAACAATGTTCTGGGCATCAACCATTACGACCTTATTCTGACCCTTTTGTGCCTCTAACTCTTTCCTGGTGACAAAGTTTTCAGTGTATCCTTTTCCCTTGATTATGGCGGACATCAACTCCATCAATTTAGTCATCTGATCCTTAGATTCTGCTTGAGACTTTGCTAGCTGTTCTCTCAATTCTTTCTGTTCCCTTTCCATTTTTTCCATTCGGGCAACTTGTTCATCCTCCATAGCACTAGCCTGTATTAAAAGGGTACTCAGTACTTCTTATACCTCTGATTTGAAATGGAAATTCTTTCAAAAACTCCTAAAGCCAAGCCAACTTCTATTTTATTTCCCCCAAATGTATGTCATGATGAATGAGCCATAATTGTCATTTGATGCATGTGAAGAATAAAAGAAATGATCTATGGACATATATAGTGAAAACATGCTGACCATGTATGTAATAAATGCAATCACGATGCCAACATGTTGCAAGCAAAGAATAAACAAATCAACGCATGGATATATGCAATGAATAATCATGTACATTTTAGCGTATTTCCCAATGAATGATCATATATCCTATGAATGCAACACGGTGTCAATTATGATACATGCAAACAATGAATGATTGATACAAAGTATATACAAAGAAAATCATGCTAACCATGTGTGTCATGAATACATCCTGATGTTAATATGGCATATTAATGCATGAGCATATACAAAGAAATCATGCTGACTATGTTTATCATGAATGCAACCCAAAGTCAACATGATGCATGTAAAGAAAAAACAAATTAATGCATGGATATATACAGAAAAATCATGCTGATTATGAATGCATGAATGCAACCTGATGCTGACATGATACATGTATGAATGTATGGTATGACCAATAATTGATCGGATACAAAATGCAAAAGAGGAAGATATCACAAAAGAAATAAGAATCGGAGGAACTTAATCATCAACATATCATAAATTTGAAGCATAGTCAATTCATTCCCATATCAACATTTCACAATGATATAAACCATGTTTTACAAAAGTTTAACAGTGGTTAAAACTGTCTTTACAAGCACTTTATTCTTCCTAGCATCCTAAGGCTATAAGAGCCGGCTACTAAATAACTGAAATCCTATTACATCATATAAGACCGAAATATTTCCACCTCAATGCTGTAAATCTCCCAATCCTAATGACGCTTTCCCAGTCCTCTATCAATCAGTGTCGTTGGATCCAACCACTTGGCATCTATAAGAATTTGCACTTTCTTTTTGACTGCTATACAGTTTTCGATGCTATGGCCAACAATTCCAAAGTGATAATCACATCTTGCATTTGGATTATACCACTTTGGATATGGTGGTAACAGGGATTTCAATGGGACATAGGCAACCATGTGATTTTGGATCAGTATAGGGAGAAGCTCTCGGTAGCTGATTGGAAAGGGATCAAAAGGCCTTTGGGTCTTATCCTGGGGTGGTTTCTTAGTCACACATGGCCTAGGAGTTGGGGCACTTAATGGTGGAACTAAGGTCCGAACCGGAGTGTTTTCATAGGGAGATGGAGGAACAACAAGGTAAGGGTATGGATTTGGACACGGGGCCTTTGAAGGTTGTACATAGCTCGAGGTTCCTATCCCAGATGCTGGATAAGGTGATTGATGAGGGAAGCAATATGAACTGCCAATTGGTGGTAATGGAGTGGGATTCATGGGTCCCGTAGTGATCATCCCAATGGACGATTGGACCATAGTAGGGCGGGGATACTGGTTTGGACTTAGAACAGTTTGCAGGTATGGTACTGGATCCGAGGTTTATATCTTTGGTATCAGGCTCTCAGGTTTAATTATTTTTACGATTTTGTCCATAATTTCATCAGGATTGCAACCTTTGTGGCATTGACAAGTGCAGGATCCAGCAAGGATTTTACGTTCTGGACCTAATGGTTTTGGTTGATCCGAAGGCGATGCAGAGCCCTGAGAAAGTTCCCCTTTACTCTTACCCATATCCTCAAACATTTTCAACAATTTGGCGAGTTGTTCTTTCATTTCCCGGATATCATGTCTACATTCCTCTTGGTTGCGTTCCAAAGCACCCAATCGTTCCTCCGATTCATTCCTCATATCTCGAACCCCTTTCATGCAAATGAAAATGTCATGAGATTAAGAATACAATTATGAATGTACATACTTTATTCCTATGTGCATGAATATACTGATGATTACTGCATGAACATATACAGAGAAATTATGATGACTATGTATGCTATGGATGCAATCTAATGCCAACATGACGCATTAAAAAAATGAATAAATTGATGCACAGGTATATACAAATAATGACTATGCATGTCATAAACGTATTTTACAATGAATGACCATGCATGCTATGATGTCAAAATGATACATGCTAAGACTAAATGAATTAATACAAAGGTAGGTACAAAGAATGACCATGTATATCACAAATGTATTCTACAATGAATAACCATGCATGTTAAGACTGTGACATGATGTCAAAATGATACAAATAAATTAACCAATGATTACACGAAATTGGTAGGACCTAAATCTTGATTATTCAAAAATCTCATTATGCAAGATTTGCCTCCCAATTTATGATTTTTAAACATGTTTTTTTCTATGAAAAACCAATCATATTATTTTCAAAAGAATTTCGTGGTAATGGTTCCTACTATGGTATAATATGCAAATGTTCATGTGACACTACCGGTTTTATGGAATCCTCAAATGAAATTATTACCACCATCCATTTATTACAAAAAAATGAGATCAATAATACAACCAAAAATATACATGCTCTATTCACACATGCATGAAATGTGTAAAATGCAAAAAAGCTTGAAAAAAGATTTTTATTTTTTATTAAATAGTTAATGATCATTTTCCCAACAATAACTACTTATATAGGAATCATAGTGCCTTTGGGACGGATTATCACATTTATTACGGGCGATGTACGTACATCGTTGCCCGATCTACAACACTTATCCAGAATGTAAAATAGGTAACAAAAGGTTTAGAAACGTCCCTCCATGTGTTCCTATCTTCGGTATATCTAACGAAAATCCGGCATGGCTTCGTCTAGGTTCACTATATGAGAGTGAATCGATTCTAAATACCCCGAATTGCTCCTCACTGTCGCCGGTGAAGGCTAGTAAGGCACCCCGATACAAGCGGGTTCAATTCGTTAGAGTCTATTTCCCTAGCCCATGCGGATTGTTAATCACGAAGGCTTAGGTAATTTAGTACTCCGGAAGTGTTTCACTAGCCCATGCGGATTGTTAATCACGAAGGCTTAGTTACTTTGCTCCCACCTAAAAGGACGGAACCCGAGTATAGGGCTCATGATATGTAAATAGACGTATGGTGTGTGTGGAGGAACAACAAACCTTTCACCACCTATTCTGCAAACCTTATTCTAAATGCCCTAGCAATTTATAAAAAAAAAATCAAGAATAATGTAACGCATTAATCAACAAGCAATTATAATATACAACCTTAAATAACTAGAGAACAATAATAAAATGCATGCACATGAGTATGAACATATTTAAAAATATTTTATTATTTTCAAAATTCTCCTTATTTAAAAAAAAATGTGGGAATTAAAATTAAATACCAATTAAACCAACAAAACCGAGACTTTGATAACACACGACTAATTCTAGACCTGACTCTCTAATTGTCCCCAGCGGAGTCACCAAGCTGTGGCAACCTAAAAAATAACAAGTCTTATCGCAAGACTTTATTATTCGTTAAGCGTGACATTAAAAAAAAAACCGAGGAAAAGTCGACTTAATTCCTCTAGAAAAATGAAGGTTTTGAAAATGACCTTGAAAAAGACATGGAGTCGCCACCAATCCTTTTTAGCTAGGTGTGATCGGCCACCTATTATAACCGATTTTATAAAAATATTTTAAAAATTAATTAAAAAATTTTTTAAAACCAATTTCAAGTCTGCGTTTTAAACCAGAGAAATCAAAGAAACGGGTTTGGGACTCGGTTACGTGTGGGGAAGGATTAGCACCCCCACAACGCCCGTATAAAACGGTACCTTATTAATCGTGTGTTATCTCAAGTCTCGGTAAAAAATCAGTTTTAAATTTAGTATTTCAAGTTAATTCCCAATTTAAAAAAAATAATTCCATTTTTAATTGAAAATGATCCGGAATTTATAAATTCAAAATTTTCCTATATTCTCCAACAAACGTGGCAAAATATAAAAATTTTTATTAGTTTAAAAAACTTTCCGAATCATTCTCATTTTAAAGAAGATATTCTGTTATTAATAATAATTGATAATATCCTCCCCAGCAAACCCGGCAAAGAACTCATGAATTATTTTAACTCGGGAATATCTTTATTTTATTGAAAATCATTACATTTTTGAAAACATTTAAAAGAAATGAATATGTATATGCATGACATAAATAAAATGACATAGCAAAATCTAAATAATAAAATGCACCCTAAATGATATGATATGATTTAAATGTCTTAGCAAATTCTAAATGAAATGAAATATCTTAAGTTACATGACATATTCTAAATGAAATGAAATGACCTAGGTGACATAATATATTCTATATGAAATGTAATATCATAAGGCATATGATACATTCTAAATGAAATGAAATGACCTAGGTGACATAATATATTCTATATGAAATATAATATCCTAAGTCATATGATATATTCTAAATAAAATGAAATGACCTAGGTGACATAATATATTCTATATGAAATGTAATATCCTAAAGCATATGATATATTCTAAATGAAATGAAATGACCTAGGTGACATAATATATTCTATATGAAATATAATATCCTAAGTCATATGATATATTCTAAATGAAATGAAATGACCTAGGTAACATAATATATTCTATATGAAATAAAATAACCTAGGTAACATAATATATTCTATATGAAATGAAATAATTTAAATGACATGAAAAATATGAATGATATGGCATATAATTTAAATGACATGGAAAATAATGCTATCATATAATATGCATGAAAATAAAAATAATAATGCATGAACATTGTATATGCTAAAGAATATAAAAATAACATAAATAAGTAAAAAACATAGGATATCATGAAATATTCAAAATCATATAATGAACAATATCACATAACTCAAAATCATAACAATATCATAGAAATTACCATAGCAAAAATCACATATTAGATAAAATGCATGAACATGGAAAATGCAATGCATGAAAATGTATTTTTTTTTCCTTTAATTAAGGAAATCCGTATATCTAAAAAGATATCCGGCTACCTTAGGAAAATATGTCATATTAAATATTTTAAAACCAAAATATTTTGTGATTGTTTGAAAACAATTTTGAAAAGCTTGAATTAAGAATAAAAACTGGGCTAAATCTTTTTTAAAATGGCTCTAATTTCCTAAGTTTAAAAATCCCGGACTTGACCACCCTTAACCCGAGACTTAAAAAATAATTTTTAGAGTTTAAAAAGGCTTAGAAACTACCCTAAGTCAGTAGCTAAACTTCCTAATCAACCCCCTCTAAGTAACTTAACCAAAATAGAAAAATGATTTTTCTTTAAATTCAATTCTGACTCCACTGTCAAGTTTTAAGCCACACTTTTTTACCCTATTTTTAAAAATTCAAAAAATTCTAAAAACAATAATGGGGACTCAGGACATGTAAAACTACACAGGAAAAAATCAGCTTAATTTTATGATTAAAGATGAATGCCCAGAAAAATCGGGAAATTACGAGTACTGGGTGAAAAAACTGTTTTGCCAAAATACATTTTTGCCTTTGATAAAATCGTTTAAAAATCAAAGTAAAAATATTTAAGACTCACAAAATGACTCACAAACAATAGCTAAGACTTTTTAAAATTTAGATAAAAATTGGCTAAGTAAAAAAAATCACAAAGGTAGAATAATCAATTTGACAAACCTTAATTTTCCACAAGTGTGCTCAAGAGAGCATGACTTTGAACCATTAATTGGCCTAAGTCATTATTCAAGTGGCATGAACATGAAATGTATGAAAAATACAGCAAATATGATGCATGAAATGCATGAGTTTAAACCTAAATGTCATGAAAAAAATGCATGGCATCAATATAGTGACCTAGACCTAAATGAACTTGCATGGCAAAATAAACCTAACCTAACATCTAAAATATGTATGGCAATAACACAAACACAAAGCATGCTTAAACCAAAAACTCAACCAAATATCATGCAAATGCTAACCTATCAACTAACATAGCAAAAATACACATATGATGCTAGAATACATGGAGTGGTCGAATGGCCTATGATTCCTAACAAGCATGGCATTTTCACAAACACTTGGTATACTTAAACTGAAAACTCAATCAAATGTCATGCAAATGCAAAACCTACTAACTAACATGGCAAAAATGCACATACAATGTAAAACACATGGAGTAGCCGAATGGCCTCAAGCTCCAACAAGCATGGCATTTTCACAAACACTTGATATGCTAACATGCTCAACTAAAATATAACACTCAAATCATGCAAACACAAAGTAGAAATACTAAAACCAAACAAGCATTTTCACAAACACATGATATACTAACATGCTCAACTAAAATATAACACTCAAATCATGCAAACACAAAATAGAAATATTAAAACTAACAAGCATTTTCACAAACACTTGATATACTAAATGTAAAACATCAACAAATTTAAACATTATGAAAAAAAAATTAAAAATGTAAGAACATGATATTTAAATCATAAATGGCAACAAACAAAGCAACCAAATTAAAACATGATTCAAATATATGAAGTAGAAGAACACTTAAAGCATCAAAATTAAAGAATAACATAAATAACATGATGAATTAAATCAAAAACTGCAACCATAATAAAGAATGTAAGTCATTCGGCCATTAAGGAAAAATAAGAAAAAAAAATTGTAAAAAAAATATTTAAGAAAGAGATAAAGAAAGAACTTAAGAAGAACAATAACAAACACTTATTTAAAAAGAAAAACTCACCAAATGATAATCAAAATAGCAAAAAATAAGAATGGAAAATCAAGAAAGTGCAAGAGTTGGTGCTCAAGAGCAACCTCAAGAAGCTATATTTCAATCTTTATCTCTTCAAACTTTCCTTTCTTTTCTAAAGTTTTTCTTTTTGCTTTCAACCAAAGAGAGAAAAACTAAGCAAAAACAAGAGAAATCTGAAAAAATGAAGTGTGGAAAATGAAATTCTTGTCCCCCTTCTTAGTGCTGGCCGAGCCCCCCCTAAAATGAGCTAGGATGTTGTCATTTTGGTTCCAACCAACTTCCCATCCAATGGCTTGTAATTCAAGGTGAAAAATCATGAAATTATCACCCTTATATTAGCATATCAGCTGTCCATAATTACAGCTATTCAAGAATAATGTTGACACTCTCTCTTGGCTTATGTGGCTTAATCACAATGGCTTGATCAAAAAGAATCTCTAACTAACTCTTAATTCTTGGTCATTTGATTGAAAAATCAGAAGCTTCCTCCTTCCTTTGGGCCTTGGCAAGCTAGCACTCTCTTTTTCAGTACAATTCTGATTTTTTGAAAAGCCCAAAGAAGCCCTTTTCGGTTGCTTGGGTAAAATGACCATTTTGCCCCCCGGATGCAAATAAATGGCAAACGGACTCCAAATTCAAATTTTATTTTCTTAATAATTGAAAAATAATAAAATATTGAATTCTGGAAGTTTTCAAAATTTTTCGAGTCCGTTTGCTATTTATTTGGATTTTGTTTTCCAAAAATGCCCTTTTATGCCCCCACATTTTACCATTTTTTAAACGAGCTCCAAATCAAGATTTTTCTTCACCAATCTCGTCCAAATAATTTAAAATTTTGATCTGGAAGTTTTCATAATTTTTGGAACTCATTTGGTATTTTTTCGGGATTTATCTTCTTGAATTACTGCATAGGGGCTCGGGATTTGGCCATTTTGTAAACGAACTCCGAATCAAGATTTTCTTTCACCAATCTCTTCCAAATAATTTAAAAATGAGATTTACAAGATTTCAGAATTTTTGGAGTCCAGTTGCTATTTTTCGGGATTTATCTTCTTGAATTATTGCATAGAAGGTCCGGGATTTGGCCATTTTGCAAACGAACTCCGAATCAAGATTTTCTTTCGCCAATCTTTTCCAAATGATTTAATAATGAGATTTGCAAATTTTCAGAATTTTTGGAGTCCATTTGCTATTTTTCCCAAATTTTCCAATTTTGCCCTTTTGTCTCCGAAACTCGATTTTGCTGAAAACAAGTTCGATTTTCAGATTTTCTTCAAGATGAACCTTGGGCTATCCCTTTTTAATTATTCCTCATCCATTGGGGCTTTAATCTTACCAAGTCGGGCCATTTCTGTAATTCTTCCCGATTTCACCGAAATCCACCAGAAACCCTAATTCTTGGTTTTCTTCCGGATTGACTTTTCTTTCAGTTTTTCTCTCAAGTGGCTTCTCCATTACCCGTAGTCAGTGCTTATCTTTCATTTGGAACCTTCAATTTCGACCAATTTGATCATTTAAGCACTTTCCCCAAATTTCTCGGATTAGGGTTTCCTTTCTACTAAATCTCCAAATCCCAACTTTCGAACTCCATATCTTTCGATATAGACCTCGGATTATCAAAATTCTTTCGCCATTTTTCAATTGAACTTAAAATCTTGATTTTGAAAGTTGGTTGATTTTTTCAGTAAGCATTGATTGCCGATTGGCAATAAGGACTGTTGATTTTTACTTATTTTTCAAGTTAAAATTGATTTATTGAAAATCCAAATTAAGAGTGTAAATTTTTACTTTTACAACTCCTATTGCAAGACAAGGATGAAGCTATTTATTCAAGCCAATGATTATAAAGTATGAAGGGTGATCGTGAATAATCCTCTCATATCAAAGGAGAAAGTGGGAGTGTAGATTGGTCAAAGAAAAAAGTGAATGGGATGGAAATGACATCAACATAGCTCAACTAAATGCAAAGGCAATTCACACATTCTTTTGGCATTGAGTGTAAGTGAATATAATAAAGTTTTTCTAGTGAGAATGGAATAGAGGTATGTATAAGTTGGCAATCACTCATGAATGCACGACCCAAGTTAAGAAAACCAAGATTGGATGCTCACTCTTGACCTTGAGCACTTTAACATGAAATCGAAAGGAACCATTATGGATATGGCAAATTGTTTCAGCGACATCATCAATGGGTTGAAAGCACTTGGGATAACATATTTAAATGGGGAAATGGTGAAGAAGTTGCTAAATAGTCTACCAAAGAATTGGAAAGCCAAGGTGGCAGTCATTTGAGAGTCGAAAGACCCTCACACTCTCTCTTTAGATAAACTTCTTGGTTCTTTTTTAACTTATGAGATGAAGATGAGTCACCAAGAAGGTAGAAATTGCTGTCAAATCAACCATCCAATAGGAAGAAAATGTTTTCAAGAAAGAAGTGATGAGGGTGATGAGATGGCCATGTTTGCTTGAAGATTTAATAAGTTCATGAGAATTAAGAAGTTTGAAAATGCAATGAAACCTCAAAGAACGGAGATGATCAAAGGAGAATCAAGTATAAGAGAAAAGAATCTCATTGCTTGTTCTGAATCTATTCTCGACATATACGATTAATATGTGTTTAAATGGTATATGTTGAGAATAAACTTTTAAATTGTGTCGGAACAATTGAGTTGGAGATTATGTTACGCATTATGGACATTGTGTTAAGTTGGAAAAATATATTGTGGATTGTGGACATTTTTATGAAATTGTTGAACTTTTAGGTTGAGATAACATGCTTCAATTAATAGGAAGTTTTTCAACTTTGTTTTAAAAATTTTAATGGTTTTAGGGGGAGTTTTTATAAAGCAAATTTATCCTTAAGTTTTGTCATGTTAAAAGGACGAGATCGTTAGCCTTGAATTGATCTTTATTTTGAAATGAAAAAACATGAATCTAAGTTGCTTGATAAAATATTTGACAAGGTTTTATTTTAAGCTATATTATTTATGTTATTAAATAAAACTTAGTCTTTTGAATTAAAATGAAGTCCAACATTTTTCATTACAAATATTTATTTTTCGATGTAAAAATTACTTTGGAAATTCATAATATTTATTTTAACATTTTGGACTAAATTTCTTTCTCAAAAATACAAGTTATCAAGTGAAAAATATTGGTCAAATAAAAGTTAAGTAAAAGTCAACCCTTTTTCAAATAAAAATGTTTAAAATTTTAAGAACTTGAGAAAAAGATCGATCAAATAGAATCCTTCTCAGGAATGGTCAAGATTAAAGGGATCGATCTCTTATTTATCGACTTGAGATTGTAAGTTCACAGGGAGTGATCTTTGACTAAATTGGTATGAAATTGGGTAGAAACCTAGAGAATTTGAGTAAAAAATGTAAAAGTTATATCATAATTTTGAAATTGTATTTGTAAGTTGAAAAAAATAGTGAATTCAACTTCTTGTTAAGAGAAATTAAGAGAGAGGACATAAGTGTTTTTGAATAAGGACCGAATTTTTATAAATCTTTGTATTTGATTCTCTCTTCTTTACTCTTTTCAGTATTGAAGTTGTCAATTGGTGTTTTAAGTGCACTGTTTATTTCATTGAATTTAAATACAGTTGCTACATTTGTTCTTTTTTTTTTTTTTTTTTTTTTATGAATTCATCGGAATCACTACTAATTAAAACATTTATAGATTGGTACGAATTTTATTGATTACATAACTAGAGAAAGTCATTTATATATATATATATATATATATATATATATATATATATATATATATATTTGGAGTTGTCAACATTTGATCCCTGATCACTTGAATTAAGAATCCAGTATTCTACCAACATACCACACGACTGTTCAAACAGTCACTCTTAAAAGGTGACATCTAAATTTGGATTTGAATTCCAACATTTACAATTTATTTTGAACCTAGAGTTTAACTCAGTTGGTTCATTCAGTCACACTTAAGAGTTGACATTTAGTAGGTCGGGGGTTTGATTCCAGCATCTGCAACTCTTTCCTCTATCCTTTAGCTGTGACCTTCTTTGTACGAAAACAAAAAACCCCTGAATCTAGAGTTTAGCTCAATTGGTTCAAGCAGTTATCCTTAAAACGTGACATCTAAATTTGGGTTCGAATTCCAACATTTACAATTTATTTTGAACTTGAAACTTAACTCAATTGGTTCATTCAGCTACCTTTAAGAGTTGGCATTTAACAGGTCGAGAGTTCGAATCCTAGCATCTGCAACCCTTTTCCCTATCCCTAAGCTACGGTCTCTTTTGTATAAAAAAAAAACCCTTGAATTATATTATTTTAAGAAACACCGGGGGAGAGTGAGAAAGCCAATCTTGTTTCTAATTAACAATTTCATTTTTGCAAAAAGAGATAGTACAAGCTTTAAAGCTCACGGGTTGCTGCGATATAACATTGCTAAAACAAATTTTTTTTTTTATTATCGTTAAGTTTTAAAATTGAAATATTAATTTCATAAGAAATTGAGATATTATTGAAGTTAATGATAAACAAATAAGATTTATAATTGTACGATATACATTTGAAAATAAATTATTGAGATTTTTATTTAGATGGTGAAATTGAATTTATAAGTTAGTTAACAAATATTATACTTAAATTATTTTTTATTGTATCTATATTGTTGCCTTCAATAACGTGAATTTAGATTCAGTCCTTCTATTGTATTAGAATTTCAAATAATTATTTATCATTAGTCAATAAATTAACATTATTAGTGAAAAAATAATAAATGACACATGACATTTTTATCTATGAGATTTGATTTAAAGTGTAATATTGAAATTTGATAGAAGAATAAATCAAATATATGATAAAAATGGTGGTTAAAATAAATATATAAAAAAAAAACAAAGCATTGTTGGTGGCTAAAGTTTAGTATTTCATCATTACAATCAAATAATTTAAAACTAATAATCATAGAAATTTTAGTTCAATTGAATTTTTTTTTTTTTTTTAAAAATCCATCTGTATAGTTAATACTTTTTACTTAATAATTTAATTTATGCAAAATAAAAAGTAATATATATTGATAAAGTAGTATATTATGCAAATAAAGTAATATAAATTAGTTAAAAGAAAAACTAACCAGAAAAGGAAAAGAAAAAAAACCAAGGGAGAGAAAAAAAAAAAAAAAAGAACTATGAAATCATTTACATGTCATGTGTATGATTTTTTCTAAAAAATTTGCAGAGGATTCATTAATAAATTATATTATATATTATTTTAGTACATATTTATCCATGGATCGGGTTAGACCAACTTGATTAACACTAAAAGTATAGTTAATAGCATCAATGGTACCCAAACTATAAGGCATATTTTATATTGGTTCCTAAACTTCAAAACGTATCAAATTGGTCTTTGATTACAAGTATCATAACAAATTGGTCCCTTCCGTTAGTTTTTTCGTTACTTTTACTGTAGCAATCAGCTTAGTGACACGTGTCACCAGCTGATTGCTCCAACTTGTTTCTTCATAATTTTTTTTTCTTTTTCTTTATTTCTTTATTATTTTTTCTTTGATTTCTTTTTATAAATAAATACAAAGAAAAATAATTCATATTATAAATTAAAATAATTTTTTAAAAAATATAAATAATTTAAAAAGTATGAAATATTTATTTACTTTAATTTTATAAAAAATATTTTTAATTTTTTCGTTTCTTCCTTCTTCTTTTTTCTTGCTTTTAAATATTAAAAACTAAATAATAATTTACATTATAATTTAAATTAATATTGTAATAATCAAATAATTGAAAAATATATACACCTATTTGTTTACATTAATTTTATGAAAATATTTTTTTTTTATTTTTTTCTTCCCTTTCTTCTTTTTTTTCTTCTTTATAAACAAATACAAAATATATATATAAGTAGAGGTGATCATGGGTCGGGCCGGGCCGCGGCCAGGTTTTTTTTTTTTTCCTCTGCCCAGGCCCGGCCCTGGGTAGCCCAAGCCCGCCCGTTTAGGCCCGAAACACTGTTCATTGGAATAAAAAAATATTTTTTTTTATTTTTTTATAATTAAAATTAAATAAAATAATATTATTATAATAAAAATCACTGTTCCGGGCCGGGCCGGGCCGGAACATAAAATATTCTGCCCAGGCCCGGCCCGATACGGGCCGGGCCTGCTGGGCCGGGCGGGCTACCCGGCCCGTGAGCAGGTCTATATATAAGCATATTATATTATATTTTAAATTAAATTAAATTAACTTTCTGAAAATTAAATAATTTATAAATATAAAATATTTATTTTATATTTATAAGTTTTTTATTTTTTCCTTTCTTATATTTTCCCTTTTTTCTCTTGTTTGTAAATAAATATAAATAAAAATAAATAATAATTCATACTATAATTTAAATTAATTTTTAAAATATAAAATATTTTACTTACATTAATTTTATAAGAAAAGAGGAAAAAAAGGAAAGGAAAAAGAAATAAAGAAAAGGAAAATAAAAAATATATTTTTAATAAATGAATGTAAATAAATATTTTGTATTTTATAATTATAAATTATTTAATTTTTACGAAATTAATTTATTTATAAAAAGGAAAAAAAAGAAAGAAAGAAGAAAAAGAACAAATACTTTTAAAAATTAATGTAAATAAATACTAATATTTTATAAATTATTTAATTATTAAGAAATTAATTTAAGTTATTATTTATCTTTTGTATTTATTAATGTTTTCATTTTCTCATTTTCTTTATTATTCTTTATAAATAAATACAAAAGATAAATAATAATTTAAATTAATTTTTTAATAATTAAATAATTTATAAAACATAAATATTTATTTACATGAATTTTATAAAAAATATTTATTTATATTTATTTATTAAAAATATCAAAAAAATAATAAAGAAATAAAGAAAAAGGAAAAAAATTGAAGAGAAATGTGGTGCAATCAGCTGGTGACACGTGTCACTAAACTGATTGTTACAGTAAAGGTAATGGAAAAGCTAACGGAAGAGACTAATTTATTATGATATTTGTAAGTAATGACCAATTTGATACGTTTTGAAGTTTAGGGACCAATATAAAATATGCCCTATAGTTTAGGGACTATTGGTGCTATTAACTCCTAAAAATTTTGTTTGTCTAAAACTCGACCCAACATGATAGATCCAAAAAACACGAATTATTGTTAAAAAAGATTAAAATATTAATTTTTATATTAAAGATGTACTAGAAGAGAACACCATATTTTAGTCGAAAATAATCACTTATTTCTGATGATATTTATCTATTTGCGATAAAAAAAATTAAATTGATTAAAAAAATTTTTGCGATGAAAAAAAAAATTATAGGCGACAAAATTTTTATATTTTCGACGGACCGTCGCTGAAATCTAGCGGAAAAACTTTGATGGGAACCTTGGTTGTTCCTACCAAAAAATTATTCACAGAATTTTTCGTTTATTGCGACAGAAATTTCATCGATAATTTTTGATAAGATAAAAAATTAAATTTTTTATTTTTAAGTTGAAAAAGCATTTTCGATGAAAAATTTCGTCAAAAAAGATATTTCAACTAAATTTTTCGTCAGAAACAATACCAACAGAATTTCTATTAGAAATATATTTTTGAAAAAATAAAAATAAAAATCAATTTCATGTTGAAGGCAAAGATTTTTTTTCAATCGGAATTTTCGTTGTAAATATATTTTTATTAAAAAAAATTAAAATTTTTACTTTTTAACGAAAAACTAAAATTTTCAAAAAAAATTAACGACTAATTTTATGTTTGAAAAAAGATGAAAATTCTATTGCTAACAGTTAGAATTATTAACCCCTTCCCTTTTTTCCTTTTTTTTTTTTTTCTCTCCCCCTCTTTCGACGCTCTAGGCCCTTTCCGACACCCCAGGCCTCCCCGTGCCCCAACCCCCTAACGTCCCAGGCCCCCCGCATCGGACTAGACCTGCTCACGGACCGAGCAGTCTGTCCGGTCCATACTGGGCTGGGCCTGGGCACTAATATTTGTGATCCGGTCTGGCTTGGATCACTGTTCATATATTAAAATAATAATATTTATTAAAAATTTAATTATAAAAATATATTTTTTTAATATAAAATAAAATAGTGATTCAGGCTCACGGGGCGGCCTGGGCAAAGAAGTTAAAACAATTTCGGGCCGCGACCCCGCCCATGAGCACCTCTGCACCAGACCTCCCTTCCCCTCTACCCCTTCTCTCTTTTCTTTCTTTATAATAATAATAATAATAATTTAAAATTTAAAAAATAAGTAAAATATTAAATAAATAAAAAAAGCTTTTTCCGATGGATTCTTAATATTTTTTGGCAGAATTCTGACAAAATTCCGTAGAAAATATACCTTTTCCCTACGAAATACTGTCGGAAATAGGTCATTTCAGACAAATATAAAGATTTTTTTTAAATTTTGAAAAAAAAAAATTTACCGACGGAATGAAGAGTTTTTGCGATGAATTTTTCCGTCGCAAATACTCTAACTATTTTTGACGGATCCTTTCTGACGAAAATTTTCATAGTAAATAATCTAGACATTTTCGACGAATTTATTTTTCCGACGGAATAGTATTTGCAACTTGAATATTTCCGGGGAAAAAAAAAAACATTTTTAGACGGTCCTTTCTCTTGTAGTTGTGATTCAACGAGATTGGATTTGGACCAAGAATATCGTAGCCCGATATTATTGCTTGGCCCAATGCTTGCTCCCTTCTTAATCGAGGAGTGCTTGTGCGAATTTCTTCACTCTTCCCTAGCTATTAGACTGTTCAAAACTCTTTCCTGTTGAATAAAGCCTGGAGGAAAGATTGGAACATTCAAGCTAGACCTTCCGTTAAAAGATCATTGATACATTACACCTTTTAAGGAAAAATTTATATTACTTTGATGACAGAAGTTAAAATTTTAGGATTTATGATACATGAAAATCTATAAAAGATACAACAATTTATGCTATATATATATTTATATATATATATATATATATATGCTTGATCAGGGCTTTCATGCAAGTGAACTTAAATTTTAATTTTTCACTAAATTTCAGCTTAAAGCTTTCGAACCTCCAGGCTTCAATTCCCCCCACTATTAACAGCGGCAGCTTACCTCAAGCTTTAGTTATCTTAATTATTATTTTCAGTCAAATATTGAGGCAGCTGATTTTACTTCGTTAAAGCAAAAGCAAGGAAGCTCACACTTCTTACACTTCGTGATCCCACATGACTCCACTAATTATTATACAAATAAGGCTGAAGAAGACATTCTTGATGCTAGAGCTTGCACGAGATGGGAAGTGAACAAAATAAAGCTTCTAACATTATGTTATAGAAAGAAAAGAAAAGAAAAAAAGTAAGGAAAGAAAAAGGAATTCTTTTTTTTGTGTGTGTTTCGTATGAAGATGTTTGTTCCAAGATGCTACTGATAAGATGGATGTGTAGTAAGATTAGAAAGGACAAAGTTAGAAACAAAAATATTAGTCTTCAAGTTGAGATAACTCTTATAGAGGATAAGGTGAGAGAAAACTATTTAGAGTGATTTAGCCATATAGAACGCAGATGGAGTGATGCACCTGTTAGAAAGATCGAACAAATTGACGTTGCACAAGATATAAGCTTGAAGGAAAAACAGAAAAAAGGCATGCTTGGAGGTAATAATAAATAATACAAAACATAGACTTTGAAAAGATGATGATAGTTGATAGGAATGCTTGGAAGAAGAGAATTCGTGTACTCGATATAAATATTTCTATCTCTTGGTTCTTGTCGTCGACCCAAATATATTGGGATTAAGGCATGTTTATTTGTTTGGTTTGGTTTATTGTATTTGAAAAATAAAGGGAAAAAAAGAGATTAAGAGTAAAGTTATAAATAGAATTATTAATTTAAGCTGAATAAATATTTTTCTTCATATTTGGAAGGACTGAATTTAGAGAGAAAATGCGCAAATATATTCAAATTTTTTCTTTCTATTTCTTTCCTACCAAACAAATGAAAAGTTAAAAACAAAAATAAATTGTTTCTTCCGCACCCTTTTCTTTCTTCTCTTTCTCTCTTATTAAATATACAGTGGCAAATAATAAATGTTATATGTATATTTTTGGGATAGAGTTTTTTTATAAAAAAAAAATTAAATAATCCCATTCATACACATTTCTCAATTTTTTTAGAATATAAAAGGTTAATTAAGAGAAACAATCAAATAAAAATTAAGTGCATAACAAAGGTTGAATTATTATGATAATAAAATAAGCAGTAAGCAGTATATAGGAGAGCAAAGATTTTAAAATGCAAAGGAAGCTTTACATGACATTCCTTCCAATGAATAATTAAATAAATAAGAGTTGTGTGATTAGTTAACTAAATAATAATAATAGAATAATATGAAAGAAAATGCGTAGGCAGAGGCATTGACAAGGAGCAGTGGAGCACGCCGAGACCATTTCCTTCATGCTCTGAAAAGATTAAATTAAATCCATCATCATCACTTAACGTGCAGGGGAATGAATTGGGAAACTCGCAAATCGCAATCAGACATGGACAAAAAGCTCATTCTTTAATTTTGAATAGTAAAAATAGGAGAAATGAAAAAGAACAACCTTTTTTTTTTTTTTTTCTTTTTTCTCTACGATAAGTGCCTTGAAATTTTAAAATTTTGTTGGAAATAATAGTCTTCAAAAATTAAAAAGGTAAATATGAAAAACATGCTCTCAATAAGAAGTTATTGTTAAATGATCTAATGAATAAAAATTATTTGAAAAAAAGAAATAAATAATTAAAAATTATTATAAAAGATATTGTAAAGACAAAATTACCTTTAATGAAAAAATTTACTTTTTTTTTTCTTTCATCAAGAAAATATTATTTTTTAAAAATTTTAATTGAAAATAAAGTTAAAAAATAAAATATTTAAATATTTACTTTTTTTAAAATTTAAAAAAATTTAAAAAAAAATAAAGAAAAATTAATTTTAGGAATATTATTTTTAGTTTTTAAAATTTTTTAATTAAAAAAAGTAAATAAAAAATTTAAAAATTTATTTTTTTAAATTAAAAAATTTTATTTTCAGAATATTTTTTTTTTAATTAAAAAGTAAATTAAAAAATAAAAGAAAAAGAAGGAGAAGGAGAAAGTTTTTTTATCAAAAATAATTTTGTTTTTACAATATCCTTTACAATAATTTTTAATTATTTATTTTTTTAAATAATTTTTATTTATTAAATCATTTAATAAATACTTACTTGAAAGGCATGTTTTTCATATTTACCCAAATAAAAATTTGAAGTTGGCCAACAAATTATACGGCAATGTGTACAAAATAGAAATACAAAAGAGTGATACATCCCAAGAAGCACAGCTGGGTTAGGCAGAGTAGAAGGGAATATTTGTGCAGTGTAGGGCTGCAGAGAGCCAGAGAGAGAGAGAAAAAGGAGTGACTAATGGCAAATGGCTAATGGCCAATGGAAAATAGTGTCAGGGGAAGGGACTGAGGAGAGTTCAGAAGAGATTCCACAGCAGGAAAAATCCGATTGATAACGGGCCTCTACTCTACTACTAGTATATTCGTATTTTCAAACTCCACAGCAACGGCCCCATACAAATTCCATCATCCATCTCGTCAAGTTTAATCTATTATAATATAATACCTACATTGCAAGGGTAAAAACTAAAAACTCTTTTTTTTTCCCCACCGGCAGGGGCGGCTCCCCCAATACATTCGCCCTGTCGACTCTTATTACTTTACTCACATGCTCGTCCGTTTCTTTTTGTCTATTTATAATTCTTCCCCCTTCAAAACATTCATTCACAGATTCACTTCTGCTTTTCGCCCTACATTTTTGTCCATTTAACTTGTGTTGTGTCTATGATTGAGATCATCATTAAACTTCAGCCACCCCTCACCCCCTCTCCAATAAGCCTTAACTTGATATATATCCTTGTTTATGGTTAGAAAGTATCTTGAAAAAAAAAATTTAAAATGTGCCCAATGTGTAACTCACCATTATAAAACCCAAAACAAAAAAAAAAACAAAAATCAAGTCACCCTTTTGGCATTCTTCGCATATATTAAATGGATTTACAAATTGAGTAAAATCAGATTAAAAGTAGAAAAATAAATGTTTCTCGCACTTGTTCCTTGACGATTTATAAATATTCATGTCGTACATGATTTATAAATGTTTTTGTGTAAATGCAAATTATGTAGTAAAAATTTAAAATTTGAAATGTACTAAAAAAAAGTTCAAAATCATCAAATCAGGGCCAAGTTGACTGTTAGAACTTTTTAATTTAAAAAATAAAATTTTCAAATGTTGCATAGCAGGAGTAATAGTAAGAATTCATGAAATAGTAGCTTTTTGTTTTCTATTTAAACTGTTTTCACTTTTAGTTGTGCAATTTTGGCAAAACTTCTCTAATTGGAAATTAAATGATGGCAAATCAAGGTATAATTATTATTATTATTATTATTATTATATGTAAACATTTTTACATAATTTAAATGTTTAAATTCAAAAATAAATTATTATTATTTTTTGAGTAAACTTTTATATAATATAACATTTTTTAATTATATTTTTATATTAATGTCAATATTTGTTAGCACAAAAAAGGATATAAAATCAATTTGTTAAATAATTGATTATTGAAAATATGATATGTTATCATATTGATATTTAAAACAATTGATTCGATAAACTCTAATATTCAACATGTAAATATATTATGATTTATATTATGCATACATATAAATATAATTGTACACACTAATAATTAAATCAAAATGGGTAAATGACTATATTTGAAAAAGAAATAAACAATGCAAAAAAATACTATTATTAGTTAAGGCAAAGCCCGAAGGCTGCTATCACAATAGGCCAGCGGGCGGAACGAGGAGAGGCCCCGAACAATCATACCACCGCGGTCGAAAAAGCGTGTTCCCTTCAGATAACACGCACCGTAGGCCATCCTCGGCCTTCTTCGTTTTTGATGAAAAACAAATCGTCTAATCTTAACTAAAAACTCAAGATTTTAAGCAATTATAAT